>CM046881.1:44668251-47068251 GCA_025667525.1 Glebionis coronaria
TAAACACACCGAAAAACACACTAACTCCCCTCCTTTTTTTTTAACAATCATCTTGATTCGTTGTCATTCGGTTCGTAATATATGAATGCACGTATTGGTTCTCCTTGATAGCCCGTTTGTGCCAACGGGTTATCCGTTGTTGTTGTATCTTGGGAGTTGGGAGATACACGTTTATGATTCTTATGAACCATGTAGAAGACGAATCCGTGTCTTAATTAAGGAAACTATTAGCGTCGTAGAACGTTTTCCTTATTAGTTATTGGTGTTTGTTTGAGTCAAAGCCATCAAACGGGTTACGGTATCGTTTTTTGCACTCTATAATTTTCATCATGTTAATTATTGTTTATTTGTCTCTTATAGCTAAAGTACAACATTATTTGAAACTAAAATTATACAATTACTGTAACCACATACTAATATCCACTTCATATACTACCAAATGGAGTTTGTTTTAAAAATTATAAACCCTTCAGACATCTAGGAGAATCAATAGATGAGCTGCAAAAACAAGTTGTAAGTTAAACATGTACTGATGCCAAAAATGAAATTTAGAACTTCAATGCAATGACAACTTGGAATTTAAGGTAGGTTGTTGTCCATACCAGCAGCAATAAAATAGGAGGTGGTGAGGACATACCACACTCCTAGGCCCAGCATTAGTAAGTCCTCAATATGAATGTATCTTAAAACGGTGTTTGGCAATCATTGTGATTACCATTAATATACAGTATAACATGACATTGTTTAGAAAAAGGATAAGCATTTAACATATATATTCCGTAACTAGTAATGATACGATCTAACTCGTATCAAGGTAGTGTACACTATAGCGTGTACGGGCTCCCTAAGAAAAAGAAGAGAAGAACAGATATTTTCTTGACAAACGTACTTTTATTGATTGTTTCATTCGGTATATATACATCGAATTACACAGCTTGAAAAACAAGCTAACACAAAACACGTCTTAATGTTTATTGACTTTTCTAACATGACTCAAAACAAGCCTATAATAAGCAAGTAAATAAAATAGATGGGACAACTAGAATCCTAGCCCATAACAAATGAATCCTGCCACTTTGGTGGCTTCTTGCTGCGCTGACCACGTCCCAAAGGTGTAACATTCCCCACATCTTCAGAAACGACCTTGCCCTCAAGGTCATAATTAGGATACGCCGAGTTAAAATCAAACAACCATTCCCATGTTGCTTCCTCAGGAGATCTGCCTGTCCATTGCACCAAGACTTGTTGTTCGAGTTTTCCATTCCTTAATATCAGCCGTGAGTCACAAATGCGCACAGGTTGCTCCAACGGTTGATCTTCTTTGAATTCTTCTGGTAATTCTGATGCCCCCTCAATATTAGTCCCCACAAAAGGCTTGAGAATTGAAACGTGAAACGCCGGGTGAATTTTGCTTGTTGCCGTAAAGCGAGTCGATAAGCAACCTTTCCAATCCTTTCCACAATCTTGTAAGGCCCATAGAATCGTTTAGAGAGCTTATTAGATAGACGCTTAGCAAGAGTTATTTGCCTGTAAGGTTGCAACTTGACAAGCACTTTGTCACCCACGTTAAACTCAACATCCCTACGCGTGCGGTTGGCATACTCCTCCATCCGTATCTTGGCAGCCAACAAATTTTGCTTGAGTTGACGCGTAATTTCATTTCGCTCAACCAACAGCTCATCAACCGCAGCTACCTTACAAGTACCGGGGGGATAAGGAATTAAAGACAAAGGTAATCGTCCATACAAAGCTTGATATGGAGACATTTTAATACTACTATGATAGCCGGTGTTATAGCAATACTCGGCCCAAGGTAATAGACGCACCCACTGATGAGGATTTTTCAACACCATAGCTCTCAAATATTGCTCCAAGCCTCGATTAACAACCTCAGTCTGCCCGTCGGATTGGGGATGGTAGGCGGTGCTATGGTTAAGTTGTGTCCCACTAAGTCGAAATAACTCCTTCCAAAACTTACTAACAAAAATCGGATCCCGGTCAGAAACAATAGTTTTTGGTAGTCCATGATGTTTTACCACCATATCCAAAAACAATTCAGCGACCTTATGACCATTAAAACTGGTAGGTAACGCTCCAAAATGAGCATATTTGGAGAAACGGTCTACCACCACCAACACCGTAGTGAATCCTTTAGATACCGGTAATCCTGTAATAAAATCCATAGAAATATCCTCCCACACACCTTCAGGAGTCGGTAAAGGTTGAAGGTAACCGCCCATCGCCTGAGTAGAATATTTAGTTTGTTGACAGATCGAACACTTCTTAACATAATCTTCCACGGATTGACGCATTCCCTGCCAATAGAATAACGCCGAAAGCCCCACTAACATTTTTTTAACTCCCCCATGTCCCGCACTTGGTGTGTCATGGAACTCCCGCAATAACAAATCTTTTAATTTAGATTTGGTACCCACATAATAGCGGTTTCGAAAAATCAATAGCCCTTTCGCCCGACGAAACCCATCTAGTTCGTTTCCCGCATCCAATTGTTGATGCAAATCTTGTAATTCTGTCAAGTCCTTATTCTCCCTTCTCAAGTCATCAAGTAACCCACTAACGGGCTGACTAATAGCCATGAATTCAGCCGTTACCGAATTCTCCTCCTCATACATACGTGACAAAGCATCTGCAACCTGATTTGTTCCCCCGGGTTTATATTCAACCACAAAATCAAAACCCATTAGTTTGCGTACATACTTTTGTTGAATGGGTGTTTGAATAACCTGTTGCATGAGTTCCTTAATACTTTTATGATCAGTTCGAATCCTAAACCGCCTTCCAACTAAATATTGACGCCATTTGTACACAGCCTCGACAATAGCAAATAACTCCTTTTGATAAGTGGCTGCAACACGCATTCTTGGCCCCAATTTCCGACTAAAATAACTAATAGGCCGGTTATTTTGCAACAGGACTGCCCCGACCCCAAAGTCATACGCGTCGGCCTCTACTACGAATTCTTGTGTAAAATCTGGCAAGCTTAAAATAGGTGCAGTAGATAATTGTGTCTTAAGATCTTGAAAAGATGTCGCCTCCTCATCACCCCACTTATAACCATCCTTTCGCAATAATTCCGTGAGTGGAGCTGCCAAAGTTGCATACCCTTTAATAAAACGCCTATAATATCCAGCGAGGCCCAAGAACCCTCGCACCTGGCGTTGAGTCTTTGGCTCCGGCCAATCACGCACCGCCATCACCTTCTTAGGATCCATCTCAACCCCACGACCCGATATCATGTGACCCAAGTACTCGAGTGTTTCGGCCCCAAACACACACTTGGATTTCTTCACAAAAAAATGATGTTATTGCAAACAAGTAAAGACGCATCCCAAATGTTCTAAATGCGCATCCAAGGTAGCACTATAAACTAAAATGTCATCAAAAAAAACAATAACAAACTCACGCAAATAGGGTGCAAATAATCTGTTCATAGTTGCTTGAAAAGTGGATGGCGCATTAGTCAAGCCGAAAGGCATGACCAAGAATTCATAATGGCCATCATGCGTGCAAAACGTCGTCTTATAAATATCCCTCTCATAAACTCGAATTTGGTGATATCCGGCGCGCAAATCTAACTTGGTAAAAATAATGGCCCCACCCAATTCGTCAAACATTTCATCGGCCGTTGGAATAGGAAATTTGTCTTTAACTGTCACGGCATTCAAAGCTCGATAATCTACACAAAACCGATAACTCCCGTCTTTCTTCTTAACCAACAAAACTGGCGAGGAAAACGGACTTTGGCTAAAACGAATTATACCTTGACTTAGCATTTCATTAACCAATTTCTCCATCTCTCCTTTTTGTTAGTGAGGATAACGATACGGTCGGACATTGACCGGTTTAGTTTCCGGTAACAAATGAATACGGTGATCTATTGAACGATTAGGAGGTAAGGTAGTAGGTACCTGGAATAAAGAATCAAATTGCACCAAAAGTTGTTCGAGAGCAGGTTCACATAGAGCAGATGTTTCACGCGATCTTGCTTCGGCGTCCTCTATTGTAGAAAAATGATGAACCTCATAGACTCCATATATATCGTCACTCTCCCACATTGCCTGCACTTGGTTCAAACTGATCTTCCTCATGCGAAGGGAATCATCACCCTTTAATGTATAAGTATTACCCAAAAGAGTAAACTCCATTGTTTGGTGCGCATAGTCATGCGTGACCATGCCAAGGTTTTACAGCCATTGAATGCCCAATACCACGTCCGGTCCTTTCATTGGCAATTCATATAAATCGACCTCCAGTACTGCTTGTTGCACATGTAAAGTAACATTGGAACATACATGCTCACATAACAAAGACTCTCCGCTGCCAATATAGACCTTAAAAGCCTTCGTTGGTTGAACAGATATACACATCTTTTCCACCACATCGGGGCGAATAAAATTATGCGTGCTACCATTATCAATAAGAACATGGACCTTACCCGTTCCAATCGTTCCCCAAAATTGTAGAGATCGTGGGCTACCGTGACCAATAAGTGAATTAAGTATCGAGATGTCACCCGTCTCGACCGCCTCATCCACTTCGTCCGTGAGCGTGACGCCTCCGTCATCAGCGTCATCAACTTCATCGGTCATAAGCAACAAAAACTTAGCAGGGCACTTGTGCCCGCGAGACCACCTGTTATCCCAATTGAAACACGAACCTTTGTTCAGTCGGTCTTGTCGTTCGGCTGGAGAAATCCATTTAATCGCAAGGGGTTTGGCTGTACCGGCAGGAGTAGACAAAAGAGGTGGTTTGGTTGGTCCAACCACTCCATTCGTACCTCCCACGCGCGGGCCGGCCTGCTTGGAAGATGTCACCGTGGCTATGGTTTTCGTGCCTATTCCGGTGGACGAAACCGTACGATCCTCCAGACGAGCCTCGGTAATCCGAGCCAACGAAAACGCGTCGCCCAGCGTAGTTGGTCGTGCCACCAATGGTTCCCGCTGTAAGTGAAGTTTGAGCCCCGATATATAGAAAGAGATTAGCAAAGACTCCGGTATATTGATAACCCGATTCATCAATTTTTCAAACTCCCTCTGGTATTCTTCCACTGTGCCAAGTTGTAGCAATTTTGACAAGGCACCCTGTGGGTCTTCAAATTTTGATGGACCAAAACGATCTTGCACACTCTCCAAAAACCGCTCCCAGTCAGTAACCAACCCATTCTTTGTCATCCAACGAAACCATTCCGCTGCTGCCCCTTCCAAATTAAAACCAACGATCCGAAGACGTTGATCAGCCGAGGTATTAAGAAGCGAAAAGTATTCCTTAATGGCAAAAATCCAACTTTCTGGATCGGTTCCCGAAAACTTCGGGACATCAAGACGCATGGACCGCGGCAACAATCCCCCTGTGTCACCACCCCCTCCTTGGCGGCCTTGAAGTTGCATCTGCCCCAACGTAGTCTGCAACTCAGCCCGCAACTCGTCAAACTGAAGTTGAAAAGTCGCTGCCTGTTGCTGCGCCAAAGTCTCGGCGCGATCCTGCTGATCCTTAAGCCACCCTCTCAGTGTTTGTTCATCCATGAGCTCAATGAAAGCACCAATTAATACGATCTAACTCGTATCAAGGTAGTGTACACTATAGCGTGTACGGGCTCCCTAAGAAAAAGAAGAGAAGAACAGATATTTTCTTGACAAACGTACTTTTTATTGATTGTTTCATTCGGTATATATACACCGAATTACACAGCTTGAAAAACAAGCTAACACAAAACACGTCTTAATGTTTATTGACTTTCCTAACATGACTCAAAACAAGCCTATAATAAGCAAGTAAATAAAATAGATGGGACAACTAGAATCCTAGCCCATAACAAATGAATCCTGCCACTTTGGTGGCTTCTTGCTGCGCTGACCACGTCCCAAAGGTGTAACAAGTAACCATTTGAAAATATTACAAACATAAAATACAGCTCAAAAAATTAGGGCTAGAAAAATGCTAGACAAAAAGAGGCTAGTCTTTTCCTAAAGGACATCTTTCAACATCATTAATAAGTTCAATAAAAAAATATAAAAAATAATAACTAATAATTGCGTTTGTTTTTTATAACTATTTTAAAAAACAAACCAAGATAGTTTAGAAAACTAATAATAGTAACAATTTAACCCATACTAAAACTTAGTCTTCCACATCCTCTTGGGTGGCAAATGAGAAGCTGTTGTCTAGGACAGCACAAAACGAACCAAACGTTCGACAAACAATTCATAAACATTGTTCGGGTAAAAGTTCCCTTATGATCTTTTATTTATTAATTGAACAAACATTTTTTAAAGTTTTTTTAAAGACAAGCCTCGTTAGTCTATCTATGTCCGTGAACGTCTGGTTATAGTTTGTGTATATATGTAAAAATGTTGTGTATTTATATAATACGCTCTACTTAATATAGGAAATAAACAGGCACATAAACATTTATTTATAATGTTCTACATATTTTGTATTTGTTTTTATACGTTTATTTATTTCCGTCCTCTTATGTTCGTTTAACATCTTAATTAACAAAAAAAACAAACAAACATGAGCAATATTACTTTCTTAACAAATGAACATGAACAAGAAATCATGTCCGTGTAAACATCTGAGTACTGTACGTTCATTTGTCCGGCTAAACTTAAATAGAGAAACATGAAACACCTTACAATCGTATAGAGAAACATGAAACACCTTACAATCGTATACGTTCGATTCTTTTATAGCCTTAGTGATGGCTTTTCACTTCCATATGAATCTTTTGAGTAAAATTATGGGCCTCCATCTTTAAATCCCCTTGATCAACATTATAAGTAATCCAAACGAGCTGAACATAAACCACCATATGAAAATATAAGGTTTTACACTTAAAAGTTAACAACACAACTCACAAGGGAACATACAAAATGAAAATCTCTTGTACTA
The DNA here is from genome assembly GCA_025667525.1 of Glebionis coronaria. NCBI lineage: Eukaryota > Viridiplantae > Streptophyta > Magnoliopsida > Asterales > Asteraceae > Glebionis > Glebionis coronaria. The sequence continues at coordinate 44,675,164 of CM046881.1, forward strand.
AAGCATCTGAGTATTATGTCTAGAACAAGAATTACGTACCATAAGTACATCCATCACTTTTATATAGTGATGTAGTTTGAAAAAACAAAGTAACAAAGATAGATAATTGAATATGTTGATTCACAAAGAATACCAGAAACAATCCTTCCAACTATCGTTGATTCAAAAAGAATACCGATAATCAGGTAAACTCCAACAATCGTTGATTCAACGAATACCCGATTATTAAGAGAAAATTGAACAATAAACCCTAACCTGGATTCAAGTCAATTAACAAAGACTAAAAGTCTGTTTTTTTATTCATAACTTCATTATTAATTCAATACAAAAAGTCCTAATTATATAGAAAAACTAAACTTGAGAAAAAAGATAACAATATTCTTCCCAGGAAACACAAAATCAGAAAACTAAATAAAACATACCACAAAATAAGAAAATTAAAATAAAAGATATCATAAACTAAGGAAACTAAATAATCAGTTTATTCTTCTTTCTCCATCATTAACTGATGTAGTTTGAAAAAACAAAGTAACAAAGATAGATAATTGAATATGTTGATTCACAAAGAATACCAGAAACACTCCTTCCAACTATCGTTGATTCAAAAAGAATACCGATAATCAGGTAAACTCCAACAATCGTTGATTCAACGAATACCCGATTATTAAGAGAAAATTGAACAATAAACCCTAACCTGGATTCAAGTCAATTAACAAAGACTAAAAGTCTATTTTTTTATTCATAACTTCATTATTAATTCAATACAAAAAGTCTTAATTATATAGAAAAACTAAACTTGAGAAAAAAGATAACAATATTCTTCCCAGGAAACACAAAACCAGAAAACTAAATAAAACATACCACAAAATAAGAAAATTAAAATAAAAGATATCATAAACTAAGGAAACTAAATAATCAGTTTATTCTTCTTTCTCCATCATTCTCCCTCACTTCAAAAAACTCGTCCTCGAGTTTGTCTCACTCGTCCTTTGTACGCGCAGAATCCAAATTTGTATCACTTCCATTAAATTTCCTTTCTTTAAAATGAATCGACCTCGAACCTTGATCGTCTTTAAACCCAACTTGTCGACCATGATAGTTTGGATCATTGTAGAACAAAGACTATTAACCACAACTACAATGTCTTCAATGTTGTCTTCTTCCCTACCAAATTCTTTTTTCTTCATAAATCCTTCTTTTTCCTCAATGACATCTTCAATATTTGTATCATAAACTAGCATCAGTTGTTCTTCATATTCATCAAATATGGGAGGTCCATCATAATCATCATTAGCCGCACCATAATCTTCCCATTCATCAAAAGATGAACCATCAACCTCAAAAAACGGATATTCTAACATCTTAATCAGGAACTTCGGCTCTGATACCAACTGATGTAGTTTGAAAAAACAAAGTAACAAAGATAGATAATTGAATATGTTGATTCACAAAGAATACCAGAAACAATCCTTCCAACTATCGTTGATTCAAAAAGAATACCGATAATCAGGTAAACTCCAACAATCGTTGATTCAACGAATACCCGATTATTAAGAGAAAATTGAACAATAAACCCTAACCTGGATTCAAGTCAATTAACAAAGACTAAAAGTTTGTTTTTTTATTCATAACTTCATTATTAATTCAATACAAAAAGTCCTAATTATATAGAAAAACTAAACTTGAGAAAAAAGATAACAATATTCTTCTCAGGAAACACAAAATCAGAAAACTAAATAAAACATACCACAAAATAAGAAAATTAAAATAAAAGATATAATAAACTAAGGAAACTAAATAATCAGTTTATTCTTCTTTCTCCATTATATAGTTAAAAAACTTTGCACCCACCACCACACCCATCTCCTTACTTCATTTTTTCTTTAAAATATCATGCTAATTCTTTTCTCTAGCCTTCACAACATCATACCATCTAGCTCACCAACACGTGTTGGACAACTTTAGCCACATTCATTTGTATGAGACGCCCTTCCTCTCTCACAACTTTCAATCCAACCCCAACTTCCACCACCAACTGAGCATTAATTGGCCGATCAAGATGCATAGGCATGGCAATTGGCAAACCAAATTTCATAGCTTCCAAGACTGAACTCCAACCACAATGGCTCATAAATCCTATTGATTGTAGAGCCCAACCTTTAACTACTAAACCCTTATTTTTACCCTTTCAAGAAATCCTAATGACAAAGCTTTTGAAAGATCTATTTCTACCACTTTTTTGAAAACCTTTGCACCCAGATGAAATTCACATTACTTATCTCAAGACCCAATGCTAGTTCTTCCAAAACAGCACTAAAAAATTACTTATTCCCAAAATAAACAAAAAGCAGTAGATCCAATGGATTTGTATCAACCCATTCGATGATCATAGTATTTCGTTTCCTATTAAGACAATAAGGGTCCGCACCAAGTGGACCAACTTGGGTAATCTTTTATTTGTCAAAAGAGAAATGTGATCAACATATAATGACATCCCCTTGAACATCATCTTGGCAAGATGGTTTTGAAGGGGATGTCGTTCTATTGTGATCACATTTCTCTCTAGACTGATAAGAAAAGATTGTGCCGGTTTGTCATCATACGGATCAAATATACTTTGATCATCAAGTGGTTGATACAAGTGATAGAGAAATAAATATTTAAGAAGCTTTGCCATTTTGATTTCTTGAAACGGTCCCAAATAGGTGATTGGTGGTTAAAGGTTGGGCTCCACAATCTAAGATACTAAGATACGGAAATATATATAGGTGTGCTAGTAGTAGTCATGTCTATGTCTCTTGATTATCCAATTAACGCTTAATTGGTGGTGGATGTTGAGGTTTGCTTGGAGGTGTTAAGAGAGGAAGGGCGTTTCATGCGGAACAATGTGGCTATAGGCATTCAACGCGTGGTGGTGAGCTAGCTAGGAGTAGTTGTGAAGATTAACACAACGACTTTGCAAGATATTCTAGAGAAAAAACCGGTGCGAGCTAACATGAAAGACTATGAAGTGTAATAGTAACTAATACTGTTAGTTACTATAATTAATATTTGTTAAAAAAAGGGTATTACTATGTTGAGACTATAAAGCGTTTACATTTTCATATGAAAAAAAATGATTTTTAAAAAGTTAATATTTAAAATTTTCAAATTTTTAAAAAGTGAATTTTTTTCAAAGAAAAATGTTTAACTTTTTTATGTTTTAAAAGAAATTCGATAAACATAAATATGCTTATTTTTAAGAAAAAAAGTTAACTTTTAAATTAAAGAAAATAATTAATTTTTCGGAAACCTAAAAGCGAATATATATTTTATAAAAAAATATTTTTTTTTGAAGAAAGACGTATAATTTCTTTTACTTTTAAAAGAAATTTCGAAGAAAAATGTATAAATGTTTTAAATTTCTTTCTTATTTTTAAAAAATTCAATTGTTCGAAGAATTGTCTTTTTAAAGATAAATTACAAAATAACAAAAAAAGTAAAACAAAAAGTATTAAAAAAAAAATAAAAATTATGATTCTACATCGTCATATGAAAGTAAATAAACAATTATAGCCTTCCTATTAGACACGTCTATACTTAATGAAAAAAATATTTGCACTGTTCATCCTTTGACATGTATTGTATGTCATTTATTAAAAGATGAATGAAGTTTTTGCGAAATATTGACGAGGGATTCCGTAAACCACAAGGATATATTTTGCATTTTATTCTATAAAATTTATTTTAAATGGTGTTCAAATTTGATTAATCATGATTTATCTAAACCATCAACTAATTAACTATTTTTTTGTAAAACTGATTGTTTAAAAAGAAATTAGAAAATCAGATCCACAAAACTCTTTGGATGCAAAAAATTAATAAATCATGAAAATTATCTAAGACGCTTCATTTTGAATGAAAAACGCTCAAAATTTGTGTTAGTTGCTTCATTTTAAATGTAAAAATCTCATTGTTGTGAAAGTTGTTTAGCCCATGTTCGAAAATAATTTATATCTACTTATAAAATATTTTAGCGTTTATAATAATTAAATTTTCAAGTTACATCTCTTTATACATAATATATAAACATATAAATAACTAGAATTTATTGATTCAAGCATATAAACGTAATTTAATACTCATACTAAAACTAGTTAATACATAAAAACAAGTGTCAATAAGATAAAAACATAAAATTTTAGATTTAGTATATTCTTACAAGTAAATGACAATCACACCAACATTTAATGTAAAATATACATATATATATATATATATATATATATATATATATATATATATATATATATATATATATATATATATATATATATATATATATATATATATATATATATATATATATATATATATATATATATATATATATATATATATATATATATATATATATATATATATATATATATATATATATATATATATATATATATATATATATATATATATATATATATATATATATATATATATATATATATATGTGTCATATATTTAAAGAGGAAAAACTGGAAATTGAGTTACCACGAATCTTTATTTATTGTAGTAACGCTTAATATCAAACCGTTAAAAATATCATTGTGAACACTTAATATGAGACGGAAAGATTATTAAAATAAAAAAAAAATACTACTAATATGTATTTTTATACTATTATATAAAATCTGTATATTTTCATCTTAACTCCAATTTAGTCTCAGACTTAACTCCGAACCAAATAAATCTAAGCTTAACTTCAAACAAAAAAACTAAGATAAGTAAAAAAATTTTTAACAATTAGATCATTCATATCATCCCTTTGTGCTCTTTAATTCAACATCCATTTTATGATTTTAAAATATTTTTACATATTTTTTGTTTTTTTTTTCATTTAATGAGTTTATTTTATTTTAATTCTTTTTTTATACTTTAACATTAATTTGATCATCAAAAAACGATTACATAGTTATATGTAATTAATACATGTCATTAATTAAAAACATATATTTATAAAAAGCCGCCCGAAAATGGGTTCAACCAAGAACATGTGTCGTCACCGATTTAGCTAACAAATAAAAACCATCCGAAAACGAACCAACTGAAACCTATAAAAATGTGAACCGAGCATGATCAAAGAACAAATCTGAATTTTGGAGTCTTGTACTTGGTCAAGAGCATGCATCATAATATGGCTGCTAAAATCATTGCGTCGGATAATAATACAAAATAAAATCCGATACAATTAACATATTCATTTATCTACCCAATTTTAATCTATATTACAAGACCTAGATCAAAATTCAAAACTTTATGGCAAGAATGCATGTTATTGTTATTGTCATATAATTTTAAGAAAAAGAGTATTTATAAAGCGGATCTAGCGTGTTTATTCTATGTGTAACCCATAAACACCAAATGAGTAGACTCGTGATGCCACTGTTGGGATTTTAGATCTTGTTAAACTAAGAAACTACGAGTACGCATCGGAATGGATATAGCTTGATGCTTATAATTAACACATAAATATACATTTAAATACTAACCTTTTGTTATATGCATAAGTTCAATACGGGATCTTGATTTTAATTCTTGAAACGGACGGTTAAATTACTGTCTCTATGGTTGCTCACACTACGTGTCAAACGAATACACCACGATACTAGCGTGATAAACACCGTTACTAATTTAATCTACGTCACTCGCTAGGTTGACGCATCAAGATTCCACGTCAAGCCATTGGCCAAGTAATATTTTAAATCTGCCAGCTAGTAAGTGACTTAAACGAATATATGACAAACATGCATTAGCGGTGAGTATTTAGTGGCAAATTAAGGCGGTTTAAAGAAATGATTGTCAAATACACTCTTTTTTTGAATGTTTTCAATCGGGAATATGCTCTTTTAACCTCAAAGTTAAAAAAGGAAAAAAAATATACTTCATATTATGTAACAGAAAATAAATAAATTACCAGAAAACGAGAATATGAAGGCACAAAAATGAAACCAGATTGTTTAAAATGTACACATATTTTAGCAAAATTCAAAGTGAATCACACACGTAAATAAAATAGGCATGCAATTTATTTTACAAGCTATATAATGACATCTCGTTAAACGCCATCTTGGCACACGAACAAACTGAAAAACATATTTTGTAAAAATGTGTGGTCCAACACAGTGAAGGTTTTTTGTTTTACTATAATCACCATTTTCTTTTAGGATATTGATTTTACAAAATTATTGTGTTTATTTTTTTGCATCGAGTATAAATTGATTCAATTAGAGTGGATTTTCAAGTGACCAGATTTTTTAGCTTGTGAATGCGGCACAAAAATAATTCTCAGAGATTTTACAGCTGTAGTTAAAGTACATATCCATAACTTCTAAGTAAATGAACAAAAATTACTATCTCCATTTGTATCATATCCTAAAATAACTATGAGAGTGAGGGAATGCATGATTGAATGCTTTCAAGTTGTCTTTGATGAGGGTGATTCAGGGCCTAAAGGAGCTGTCAATAAATAACAGGTGAATATTCAAGTGCTACCATTGTAGGTCCTGAAGTATGGAAGAGCGAGCGAGGCTTGCCAAAAAAAATGATTATAGGTTCAAGAACTATTATGGTATTTTTTAAACTTGATTACAATATATACTTTCGTTTGTGTAAGTTGATATTTGTAAAGTTAATATTTACGGTAAACGATTATGGATAACTAAAGTGCATTTTAAGCAAATTAAATATTGTACTCACTTTTAAGTCTTTTTAATCTTTAATAATTACTCGTTATTAGTAGAAGAGATTAGGCATCGCCTAAAGTAGCAACAAACATGAAGCAAAAGTTGCAAACATAATGAGCTCAATATTACATACTATATTGGCCCCTTCAAATTAAAGTTGAATACATTTTCGCCCTCCCAAGAAAACTAATGAAGCTCCGCCATTGAATGAGGTGCGGGTGGTGGTGGCTTTTTCAACTCTTGATAAATCTTTTCGGTAAGCTTATTAGCCTCTATCTTTACTTGATCAGCATATAAGTAACTCGAATGATCCGAACAAAAATCACCACTTGAAATTGTTGGGTTCACACCTTAAAAGCTAAAACATTTGTGTACTAGATTTAGAAAAAGAAATACATACCATAAGTAAATCCATCAATTTTAGTCCTCCTATGAAGTGTTAGTCCGCCTCGAAGACTACCACTTTTGCATAGTTGATGCAGCTCAACACCGCCAAACTAATATCCTTATATAGTTTTTTTTCTCTAAAATATATTGCAAATTCTTTGCTCTAGCCTTCAAAACTTCCCCTGTCTCGCTCGCCAACACTTTCTGAACAAATTTAGCCACATTCATTTGTACGAGACGCCCTTCCTCTCTTGCTACCTCTAAGCCAAACCCAACGTCTTTAACCAAGTGAGCATTAGTTGGCTGGTCAAGATGCATATGCATGGCTATTATTGGCACACCAAATTTCATAGTTTCCATGATTGAACTCCAACCGCAATTACTTACAAATCCACCTATCCTTTTGTGTCTTAGTATGTTAGATTGTGGAAGTCAACCTTTAACCACTAAACCTCTATTTTTGACCCTTTCAAGGAATCCTAATGGCAAAGTTTATGAAGGATCTATCTCTCTATCACTTTTTGGGAACCTTAGAACCCAAAAATTATTCACATTACTCATCTCGAGCCCCAATGATATTTCTTCCAAATCAGCACCAACAAGAAAATACTCACTCCCAAAAGAAACGTAAATAGTAGATCCAATAGCTTTTGTCTCAAGCCACCCGATGATCATAGTATTTTGTTGTGCATCACAACAAAAAGGGTCTACAACAAGTGGATCGACTAGTACAATCTTTTTATCTATCAAAAAATAAAGGTGATCAATATACTTACATTCGATCTCCTTGAAAGATTTGACAAGAACCATACTTGATGAACTAGAAACACATTGTGTAACACGATATTCTTCTTTAACTTTTGTGCTACTTGATACCTTCACATTTTCATGGTCAAGAAAGTAAATCGGCTTGGCAAATGGGAACACAACATCGTATTTGGTGGCTTTCAAGTGAAAGTAATACATGGAGGCAGCAATGCTAGTAGTGATGAACACCACATAAGGGATTCCAAGGCTAGCAGCAGCCGCAGGAGCCAACGGTTGAAGTATGTCATATATGAGAAAATCGGGACACAAATGTTTCAAAATCTTCAAATACTTAGGGTTTGACATATAAAAAGCTTGTTTGAGAATAGGTATAAGATGGAGAGGGAGGCCATTGGTGGAGTGAAGATGAGATGGAAGGCCGGATAAGACGGGAAAGAGAAGTTCTATGATACAAATCAATAGTGAAAAACCCTCTTTTCTCAATGTTTTCTTGACGGAAACAAGGTTAACAGGAGTTGAACAAATGTATACGTTGAAACATTCCGAGTTATTTAGTTCTTTGGCTAGTTGAAGGAAAGGTGAGATGTGTCCATGGCCTAACCATGGGAACAACAAAAGAGTTGACATCTTCGAAATCATTTGACAAACAAAATATGTTTTTCAGTTTGTTCATGTGCCAAGATGGCATTTAACGGGATGTCGTTATATAGGTGGTGAAATAAATTGCATGCCTATTTTATTTTACGTGCATCATTCACTTTGGATTTTGCTAAAATATTTTGTTACATTTCTAACAATCTAGTTCCATTTGTGTGCCTTCATATTCACGTTTTCTGGTAATTTATTTATTGTTTATTACATAATACGAAGTATATTTTTTTCTTCTTCTTTTAACTTTTAGGTTAAAAGAGCATATTCGCGATTGAAAACATTCCAAAAAGAGTGTAGTTGACAATCATTTCTTTAAACTGCCTTAATTTGCCACTAAATATTCACTGCTAGTCCATGTTTTTCATACACCCGTTTAAGTCACTTACTAGGCAGATTTGAAATCCTACTTGACCAATGGCTTGACGTGGAATCTTGATGCTTCAACCTAGTGAGTAACGTAGATTAAATTAGTAACGGTATTTATCACGCTAAAAGTCCATATTGTATTGGTGTTAGTTTGTAATGGCCGGTAACACAATGATATGAGCCCCTTAAGCTTTAAGCCATAGTTTTAAGTTAAGTGAGGGGCGTGTTGGAAAATATGGTTGTTTAAACACTCGAAAATACATGATCTTATTAGAGGGCACACTCAAACACGAAGAACATATCTATTAATATTTATTGTATGTTTTGTACGTTAAATATTAATATACTTCATATATTTATTTATATAAATATTTTTAGAGTTTGTTAAATATATTAACTATCTATACACATGTTTAATAAATACCGAGGGGATTAAAAGTCAAAAATGAAAACCCATGGGGCTTGTATATTTCGGGCCGGTTATTGAGAGATACAAGAAGGCTATAGAAAAGTGTTGGATTAAAAGTTTATACTACACAAGAACTAGAACGTTATAAACTTGGAGTATACTCCAAGTTTAGTTGCTAGGGTTGTATATAAACAGCTTTCTCCCCTTCTTTTGTCACTCATCGAATTATACATACCAAACCCACACAAATGTTTTTTTCCATTCCGAAACAAAAAAAAACCCTAAACCGATTTTAATGCTTAGTTCTCCCTTATTAGATTCCCCAAAAATGAAACATATAAACCCTAAATCCTTTTTAGGGTTTTCAGCAAACCAAGAAGAAGAAAAACCCCACAATTTGTATCTAGGGTTTTGGCAATTGAAAAGCAAGAAAACCCCTAACTCGATTCAGTTTCTCTTGTTGTTTGTGTTATAAACCCTAACCAGGCTTTGTTCGGTTTTCTTGAAGCTTGTTTATAAATTGATTCAAACGCAGTCCCTACCAAGGTTTTAAGTTACAAGGTATTACACTTGTTATTTGAAGGTGAAGTAACCGCTAGCATCGTGGTGTGTTCGTTTGACGTGTAGTGTGAGCAACCATAGAGACAGTAATTTAACCGTTCGTCTCAAGAATCAAAATTAAGATCCCGTTTATCGAATTTATTCATATAACAAAAGGTTAGTATTTAAATGTATATTTATGTGTTAATTATAAGCATCAAGCTATATCCATTCCGCTGCGTACTCGTAGTTTCTTAGCTTAACCAGATCTAAAATCTCAACAGTGGCATCACGAGTAAACTCATTTCGTGTTCATGGGTTACACATAGAATAAACACGCTAGATTCGCTTTATAATTACTCTTTTCCTTTAAATTGTATGACAATAACATGCATTATTGCCATAAAGTTTTGAATTTTGATCTAGCTCTTGTAATATAGATTAAAATTGGGTAGATAAATTAATATGTTAATTGTATCGGATCTTATTTTGTATTATTATCCCTTATGAATAACATATGAGTTTTATGGGAACCATCTATATATTCAAAAAATATAACCAACACTCACATTTGTCTTAATATAGACAATATTCTCATATTGCTAACCAACAATGGACATATTTATAATAATCAAATATTGAACAATGGACATATTTATGACAACAGTAATTATATGAATGAAAACAAATACCAAGTATCTTTATTCAGCAGAAAATAACAACTGTCTTACAATCTCAATTATCCAAATAATAAAATAGATATGCATGAAACTAATTTAGCAAGTTGAAATTCAATGTTTTCAACATTCTCAACTTTTCTTTACAAGAACGCTAAATAGTCATCTAAGTAAACTTTCTGAATACTTGTTTCAAATTTCACAAATTGTGAAAGATTTGAAAAACAAGATGATGTCCTATCTTACATGCTCATATTATTATTGCAAGTGTCATAGTATGAGGATATAGTCATACCTTGTATAAGGTATTTAAAGTCAATGATATACTGACAGTCATCTTTAAAATTTCTTAAAATATAAAGTATTCTTATTTTTTATGTGTAATGCAACAATGCTCATCAATTGAGCATATCGAGTTAGCAGGTTTATCATAAATGATAAAATCCTATTTTACTAGAATTGATTATCCTCTAAAATCAGTGTACACATACAACAATATGCTTTATAATTCGTAAACATTTATATTTACAATAATTTAAATACTCCCAATTAAATGTCGTTGTTGTCATCTCACTTTGCTCTCGTGCACAAATGAAAACAAATCATAATATATACATAATGAATCCTTAGTTAAAAACATAAGGTTTCTATTCGTGTAATATTATGTTAAGTGAATATTATCTAAGACCTGCTTTAATGATGTATTACATTGTATTAGACTTAATTACCACATATGTTTATAAACATTTATTCCAAAGCTATTAGTTTTATTCCCTAAATTCTCAAATGAAATTTCATTCCAATCTTAAGGATTACATCTAGCATAAATGGAATGATATGTTCAATATGTTATATAACATATGAATTTAAAGGAAAAATATAGTGCTCCCACTTAATGTCAATTGTACTCAAAGCTATCTAAACTTAATCAAAATCATATTGTAATTAAATTCTAGATTTAGCTCCTAGATGTATGATTTAATCCATACTTGGATTACTTACCATGTATACTCAATAAAGATTTTATAGACTCATAAATATTTTGATTATACATCATCCTTGCTAAAGGTAATCAGAAAGAAGAACTATAAAGCTTAATTTTCATATTCCATATCTATGGAAATATATATGACAATCAATTATCTTTATTTAATCAATGTGTGTAGGGAAGAATGATTTAATCATATTCAATTGCTTGAGTATAATTAAAAGCTTTCTATTATTAGTCATGCATTAATTATGTTTACCATTTGGTCCTTGTGGGTATTTGTCCAAAAGAAACTCATTCCATCCCCATAGGTTTATAATTAGGCGAAATATCAATCAAACTCAAATGATTGATTTTTCCTCTAAGGACGACATCTTACCATTCATAGTTCTAAGACATTTATCAAATTCAAGATATGATAATCTATCTTAGCAATTAGTAGACTACAAAGATCTCCTAACTTATATTCCCCAACTTTGATATTAAAATATCAATCAAGTGATGAGGCATCTTTGCAGATTTATGAATGAAATCCTTTGGTTTGACATTTTATGCTTAACCAAAATATGACATCAACAAGTGGTTTTAGAAGGTTATGTATTTTGCTCTTGAATATCTTCAAGATTTGTTATAAGCTCCCACTTACTTTTGTAAGTAGAGATAATTATCTAAATACTAAGTATTTAAGCAACAATAAATTGTTCTTAATAGGGAGACCGAAAAAACACATTTTCAATTCTTATCTCAAGTTTTTAATAGTATGCTTCATAAGATATTAACAAACTAAAAAACTTTAATCAAGACATATTTGGGATTCCTCCCAAGACCACTAATTAGGGTTTTTAGTATAAACACTAATTCTTGCATCACCCTTTAACCAATAACCTTAGGAAAAGTTTGTGTTACGTCAAGCTAGGAAGAACACCAAAACTACAATCGTCAAGCACGGAAGTGTAGGAAAATCGAAAAACCCCAAAGGTTTTAGGATTTGATTGGTTTGAGTGGAACAACTGAAAATACCTAATGGTTTAGGGTTTTCAGTTGTAGGTTTGTCTTGAATACCTTATAGGTTTGAACTATATTGAGTGTATCAATGACACACGCAATTTTCTAACCTTGATAGATCATGGAGGTAGAATGATTAAAGCTATCATGAATCAAACTATATAAATATAGTTCGTTTCGACTCTTTTGCCAAATACTAAAAGATCAATGCATGATAACCTTAGTTGAAAAACATGCCTCAAGATATGACGATCATACTTGTTGTCAAGGCTTATATTCCATGAAACTCTACTAGGTTTAATATTTGAATTTTGAGAATAGTTGTTTCAAATTCACAATCGTGAAGATCTCTGAACATTTATAATGATTGTTTATATGTATGTTTCTACATATCAACACACAACAAAATGGGAGTATTGTTGTACTACATCTATAAGGTGTGTGAGTCCAACTAAATACCTTATTGAAAACACTCATCTTTAATAGCTTCTTAAACTATAAAGTTTTTTTAATTCTTTTAATATGTATTGCAACATAATGCTCAATTGAACATAGTTAGTCCACATGGTCATCATCAAGGATGAAATCATACCATGATAAGTATTGAGTGTTATTTCAATCAAACTATCATCTATGTCTAGAAACATCACTATGATATATTATAATCCATAAATCATAAATTATTACTATAATAATTTTTGGTGTCTTTCTAAACTGTAAGTTTGTTGACAATAGAATATTTATCACTTGGAACGATTCAAGTTAGTAATAATCATTCTATCCCAAACAAATCTTACCATAACATTTATACTAATCATCTAAATGATTTTCTCTTAAAGCAATTGTTGTTGTCAAATCTTCTTATACTTATACAAGTTTTACAACTATCCATATACACAATATGTTTTTCATGATGAATCCTTTAAATATATATCTCATTTTTAAAATATTCATCTATGTCAACTCTCATCAAATGAGATATATTCATTGAGAATTTATAAATAATATTTTATATTACGTTGGATTTTATTAACCATAAATGTTTATTTAATAAACATATATAAATCAAGGTCATACGTGTAATTATACACGAATTAAAAAAATACTAATTATAATTTGTAATTATACACGAATTAGATAAAAAAACTAATATAATTCGTGTATTACATGAATTATCATTAGTAATTAATCTAATTCGTGTATGATTAGTAATTAAACTTAACAGTGGGTATCATTCAATTGGATTAACAAAAAAATGGGTATCATTCATAATCTAATTATGCACAAATTAAAAAATTTACTAATTATAAAAAAATTTACTTCAACATCAATTGTGTTTTGTTGAGATGAGAAAGATTTATATGTAGGCATTGAATGTGAAATTGATTCATATGTATTGTTTTGTTGAGGGGTTTTTCTTCCATTGATTTGTTGAGTTGTTTTTTTTCGTTTTTTACTTTTGAGAGAAAAGACATGTATTTTGATAAAAAAACGGCTGCAAAAAACATACTATAAATTACTAAGTCGGGTAGTCGAGCCATGTCAGAGTCACTTCGATTTTTTACCGAACCGGCCCGAAACCGATAAGCAGCCATTTTACAAGCCAAAAATCGAACCGAATATCTCAGTTTCAATTTCGGTTCAGTCGGTTATCTCGGTTCGGTCGGGTCTGCTCAGCCCTATTCACAACAAGTGGACCAACTGGGGCAATCTTTTTATCTGTCAAAAGATAAAGGTGATCAACATATAATGACATCCCCTTGAACACCATCTTGGCAAGGTTGTGTTTTTTTTAAAGTGGCAAGGTTGTTTTCAAGGGGATGTTATTATATCGTGATCACATTTCTTTCTTGACTAATAAGAAAAGATTGTGCCAGTTTCTCCACTTGTTAAATACGCTTATTGTCATCATACTAAAAAAATTACTACGATCATCGAGTGGCTTTGCTAAATCCGTTGGATCTATTGTTTTTTATTCTTTTTGGAGTGACTATTTTCTTTCTATTTAGAAGAAAGGCTCGAGATGAGCAATCCGGATTTCGTTTAGGTGCTAAGGTTTACGAAAAGTGATAAAGAAATAGATATTTAAGAAGCTTTGCCATTAGAGAAATATATGTAGGTGCATTTGTGAGTTCTTGTGGTTGGAGTTCAATCTTGGAATCTATGAAATTGGGTGTGCTTATAGTAGTCATGCCTATGTATCTTGATTAGCCAATTTACGCTTGATTTGTGGTGGATGTTGGGGTTTGCTTGGATGTGGTAAGAGAGGAATGGCGTTTCATGCGGAAAAATGTCACTAATTAAAGTTATTCAGCGCGTGGTTGTGAGATAGCTAGGAGTAGTTGTGAAGGTTAACACAACGACTTTGTAAGATATTCTAGAGAGAAAACTGGTGCGGGCTAACATGAAAGACTATAAAGTGTTAATAGTAACTAATACTCTATTGTTAGTTACTATAATTAGTAACCAATATTGTTAGTTACTATAATTAGTATTTTATAAAACTATAATTAAGTGTTAAGACTATATTGTATTATTATGTTGAGACTATTATTTAGCAAGATATTTTTAGAGAAAACGGGATAAGGAGATTGGTGTGGTGCGCTAGTTGCATCAACTATGCAAAAGTACTAGTGATGTATGAAGCGGCTAACACTTCTTAGGAGGACTATGTAGTGTTAAGGGTGAACTGCATCAACTATCAAATTTATTATATTATTAGTTACAACTACAATTATAACTTATTATAGTTTATGAACATGACTCTCTGAGTGTTATGAACAGTAAATGAGTTTTTTTATTGTTTTTTCAAATTTTTTATTATTAAGTATTCCAGAGCTTGCACGTCCTGCGTGCTTGATCTTTTATTCATCTCTCTCATAGTCTTATTCAGAGGGGGAGGAACGGTGGCGCCAAAGCATGGTGTGAAAGAACGGCACCACTTTTGAGAACGACGCACCACTAGTACTTTTGCATAGTGCTCTCATTTCTCTCTCTCACAAAGCTGATATGCTTTTCTCTTTGTGGTCATTTTTTATTCATATTTGTATAAACAAAACACCTGTTGGTTATGTTGTATGTTGTTGGTTCTTTGCATTGAAACTGAAAATTCTTGTACTATATTAGCCTATATTATTGATTTGGATGAGGGTGAGCCTTTGGTTGACAATGACAAAGTTGCTTTGTGGTGTTGGGATTTAATATCTAGTTAACCATGTAACTACGAGTGCACAGCGGAATGGATCTAGTTTGAGCAATTATGATTAACACGTAATTAATAATAAACAATAAAGGGAAAGCGAAAACTAACCTTCGTCCAAAAGCAATGAAACTAAAATGAGTGATAAAATATACCACCTCTACGTTTGCTCACACAAACACTACTAACGAGTACGTCTCGATAATGCTAGCCGAAACCCATATATACCCAAACACCAAGTGTCGTAGCCCAAAACGGATCAAAAATAAAACCAGCCTAAACTGCAGTTTTGTCCGATATCATTCGCTGTCCAATAAACCAGATCTTAGTGTTGTTCGATATCTGACAACACTGTGCGAGTGGAAAACCCTGTTCTATCCGAGAATGATCAGTAGAGGCCAAAAGCCTTCAATAAGCTGTTGCACCTTTAACAACTTATAAACCTTCGTTTAAGACTTTGTTTTAGCAAACTTAGGATTGATTCTAAGTTGCCAAACCACCTCGGATTGTATAGAATGCAAGTGTTTATAATTTGAGATGTAATTCTAAATCTATAAACCCTAATATTAGGTTTATTGATTTGAATGAAGAAGATGGGAAAACAGAGACTATTGCTGTGTTTTAAGTGATTTTTAGTCGTGAGTTATGAGCAGGGGTGAGGGGTTTATATTCCCCTCAAACCCTAGTCTAAATAAACCTAAACTTTCAAGTTTAGGCTTTATCCCAAACACCCCATAACTTATCACAACTCTTCCAATACTTATCACAAACCTCTTTATCTATTATCTTAGCATTCAAACGAATCTAGACAGCTTTAGTTCCCTTCTAGAACCTTCTATGGGCCAACCATTAAGGTTTAAGACAGCAAGGAACTTGTCTAAAACATTTTATGTCCAAACGGGTCAAAATGGGTCGTTTTGAAAGCTTCAAACGTGGATCATAATACGTACTCTTGTGCTCTAGTGTGTGTGCCCCCAATAGGCTCACACACCCCTAGCCACATTTGTGCATTATAACGAGCATGAACTAACAGCTCCCACTTGGTCGTTGGAGTAGACAACATAAATGTCAATGACGGAAATGTCTAGCAACGCTCACACTCGTTATTTAACTAGAGGTGTCTGAGATATAGTTTCATTGAACATTCTCAGTAGCATGGTCATTTATGTATTGCTTTTATCATCCTTTTTATAGATACCGTTAAACCATGGATATGGATCCTAACTCATTCCATATAGTTTAACCATTTAGATTCTCGTTATTGAATTCAATTCAGATATACCAAATGTAACCAAGATTCATCTTGCATTACCATTTGGGTTCGGCCAAACAATTATCTGATTAATTCTAGAGAGGCGCCATGGTATCATTCTGCACATACTAAGTGGAGTAACAGATCCTTTATTGACTACAAGTGTTGTGGATGCTGCTTCACATCACTCCAAAAAATAGCTTTTATAACTACCTTATTCAGGACATCATTTTGCATATAATTACGAAAGTGATATCCACACATGCAGAACTTGTTTGCATCTCAAGTCTAAGGATGACTTAACAGACCATTTTCAACATCTTACTCATGACATGGATCCAAAAGTAAATGTTTGAAGTTGGGGAATCCAGTATGCATCTCTTATGAATACATATGAGTTTGGCTTAGAACAATTCTCATTCTCACAGAATATATCCAACACTCACATTTGCCTTATGTAAACAATATTCCCATATTGCTAACCGACAATGGATATTTAGAATGATTAAATCATTCATGGATTAAACATGCAAATATAGAATAACAAAATTTATATGAATGAAATAACAAATATCTCGTATCTTTATTTATCAGAAAATAAAACTGTCTTACAATTCCAAATTATCCAAATACTAATTAACATACAGATTTACATGAGACTACTAGCTGGTATCAAACCAATACCCAGAGTCAATTTAGAATGCTTAGGGAATGCTAACGCCTTCGTAAATGGATCAACTAGATTGTCATATGTATGAACTTTTGTTATCTTGACATCACCCATCTCAATGGTCTCTCGAAGATAGTAAACTTTTGCGCGAAAATGTCTAGCACCCTTGGTGACTCCGCTTTCATTAGCTATAGTAATGGCTCCAGTATTGTCACAATACATATCAATGGGATCTTCAATTGTGGGCATAATACCAAGCCCAGAAATGAACTTACGAATCCAAACAACCTCTTTAGCTGCATCAAAAGTAGCTATATACTCAGCTTCTGTAGATGAAGTTACTTTGCTTTGTGCTTTTCCAGTCAACAACACCTCCATTTAGAACGAAAACATATCCAGTCTGAGATTTTAGGTCATTGGCATCTGTCAAATATCCAGCATCAGTGTAGCAAGAAACCCTAAGCTCTCATTTTTCGTCACCATCATAAACCAGAAACATATCCTTAGTATTCCGTAAATACTTAAGAATATTTTTAACAACAGTCCAGTGAAGTTCACCAGTACTCTGTTGAAATCGGATTGTTATGTTCTGAGCGAACGCAACATCAGGACGAGTACATCTCACAACATACATAATTGATCCTATAGCCGAGGCATAAGGAACATTCTGCATGCGTTGATTTTCAGCTGGTGAAACAACACATTGTGACTTACTCAATTTAGGGCTTTCATGCATTGGGATAGCTCCACGCTTGGAATTCTCCATATGAAATCTTTTCAAGATTTTCTCAATGTAAGCACTATGACATAAACCAATTAACCGTCTAGATATATCTCGGTAGATCTTGATTCCAAGAATATATGCAGCTTCTCCTAAATCTTTCATAGCAAAACATTTTCCAAGGTAGGATTTTACCCCTTTCAACATTGGAATATTGTTCCCCATGAGCAATATGTCATCAACATATAGAATCAGGAAAGTAACATTACTCCCACTGGCTTTGTGATATACACATGGCTCATCTTGATTCTGAGTGAAACCGAATTTCTTAATCTCATCATCAAAACGCTTATTCCATTGCCTAGATGATTTCTTAAGTCCATAAATGGAACGCTTGAGCTTGCATACGCGGCTAGGATATTTAGGATCGACAAAACCCTCAGGTTTCACCATATAGAATTCTTCGGAAAGATGTCTTTTGAGGAAGGCGGTTTTGACATCCATTTGCCAAATCTGATAGTCATAGAACGCGGCTATGGCTATAAGAATCATTATAGCTCTAATGTCTGCTACAGGAGAAAAGGTCTCTTCATAATCAATCCCGTAGGTTTGAGTGAAGCCCTTTGCTACAAGACGAGCTTTAAAGGTGTCTGCTTTGCCATCCTTGTCAGTCTTTTTCTTGAATAGACACTTGCTACCAACGGTTCTACCGTTAGGAGGAAGATCAACTAATACCCAGACATCATTATCTTTCATGGATTGCATCTCCACATTCATTGCATTAAGCCATTTTTCGAATTCAGGATCCAATAATGCATCTTTATAGTTAGCGGGTTCTCCAAGATCCCCTAACTCATGCTCCTCAGCATCGACGTATGAACACATTCGATCTAGGGCACAGCGTGTCCTAGAGGACTTACGAATGGGATTGATATCACTTTGAGGTTCTTCAATTTCTTGATCATCCTCATTATGATCTAAGCCAGTGTCATCAGAAGGATTTGTATCTCCATCTTGAATAATTTCAAGATCTTCTATACTCCCACTTGCTTCTTGATCTAAGAGATTACTCTCAAAGAACTCAGCATTCCGAGCAACAATAACTTTGTTCTCAGGTGGGTAGTAGAAGGAATATTCCATCGTTTCCATTAGGTATCCTACAAAGATACACTTAATAGATCTGGGTTCCAATTTGTCAGGTTTGGTCATCGTATCACGTTTAACCAAAGCTTCACAACCCCAGACTCTTAAGTAAGACAACTTAGGGGCTTGCCCATGCCATACTTCGTACGGTGTCTTTTGAACCTTCTTAGTTGGAACCATGTTGAGTATGCGTGCAACAGACTCAAGGACATAATCCCAAAAGGACTTTAGAAGAGTAGTTTGACTCTGTTATAGGATAGAAATCAAAATAAATAAAGAACCTGAAACACCTATGGATTAAACAATGTCTAGCAGTGTTCGATTCCTCCTCTCAGACACCCCATTATGTTGAGGCGTGTAGGGAGGAGTTCGATGGGCAATAATCCCATGCTCCTTAAGATGATCCAAAAACTCTTGACTCATATATTCAACTCCATGATCAGATCGTAATGATTTTATGGTCTTACCGAGTTGATTTTCTACTTCCTTTTGAAACACTTTAAATGTCTCAAACACTTCATGTTTATGCTTTAACAGGTAAACATAACCATATCGACTAAAGTCGTCAGTAAAAGTGACAAAGTAGTTAGCTCCTTGCCTTGACATGATTTTAAATGGGCCACAAACATCAGTATGTATTAGTCTAAGTAGATCTTTAGCCCTTTCCACTTGATGTGAATAAGGTTTTCTTGCCATCTTCCCAGACATACAAGAGACATACTTTTCAAATGACTTAATGTCAGTTGAGGTGAGAAGTCCATCATGTTGCAACTTCTCCATGCGTTTCTTGCTTATGTGTCCAAGACGACAATGCCACAAGAGAGTAGAGTCCAAAGTTAATTTGGCTCTTTTATTGCTAACAACAAACATAGAACTATCATTTGTTTTAGAACAAGACATATCAATTTCATAAATGCCATCCCCCTGGGGAGTAGAAGTAAAATAAACAACGTTATTCCTAGAAACTGAAATTGCATTATTCGAATCAAAACAGTTTACAAAACCATCTTTAAACAAAGCACAAACTGAAATAATCCCTCTAGTGATAGAGGGAGCATAATGACAATTGTTCAAAACAATAACTAATACACTAGGGAGACATAAATGATAATTTCCAATAGCTTCGACTCCTGCACGTTGACCATTGCCCATGTACATATTCAAAGCTCCTGGATTCAGCTTCTTACTTCCCCTTAGACCCTGAGTATTATTACAAATGTGAGTACCACAACCAGTGTCATATACCCACGGATTACTTGGAAGGGAATATAGTTCTATAGTGAAAATAATTGAAGTGTTGGCTTCTTGAGACAACCTCTTCTTTTTCTACAACTCGGCTAAGTGCTCGGGACAGTTCCGTTTCCAATGACCTATCTGACCACATTTGTGACAGGGGTCGTCCTTAGCAGGATTATCCTTTTTGGGTGGTGGAGGATTTCTGATCTTGGGAGCATAAGATGGTTTGTGCTCGGGAGCATAAGCCAACTTATTCTTTCCATTACCATAATTCCCCTTCGCAGCCTTAGGCGGTTTTCTACCTTGGTTTTTCTGGACCTTGCCTGCACGCACATTATGAAGTGCAGGTGAAACAACCTTCTTGGGAAGTGTCTGCTCATGTTGTTTAAGTATGGCATGCAGTTCATTCACAGAATTCACAATCTTCCCCATGCCATGCATATGGAAGTTTTGAACAAAACTGTCATACTCCTTGGAAAGGCCTATCAAGATCCGTCTTATTCCATAGCTGAAAGTCACGGGGTGACCAAGACGCTCCAAGTTCTCAATGTAGCCCTTCCTCTTAAGAACATATGAGCCTACATTTTGACCTTCCTTAAGCTTGCACGCGTGAAATTCACGCGCGGTTTGAAGAAGTTCCTGTTTTACTTGTTGAGAAAACATGGTTTTCAGCTCCTCCAACATGTCATATGCTCCGAGATGGGTTAGATCTCGTTGGATCTCTAAGTCCATAGTCATGAGCATAAGGGCAGCAATGTCCTTTGACCCTTTGACCCAAGCAGCATGAGCTGCAAGAGCATCGGGAGGGACTTGGTGACCAGGAGTTGCAACAGGTGCAATAGGAATTGGATGTTCCAAGTATTGTTCCTTGTCTTCAGCTGATAGGATAATGCGCAACTGGTGGTACCAATCAATGAATTTAGGCCCATTGAGTTTGTGTTTCTCGAAAAAACTCCTGAGTATCGAATCGTTTCTGACATTGGTAGTCATCTACAATTAAAAAGTTCAAACAATTAGTATTTTTGATAATTACATTCTTAATAGAATTAACTACCCAATTAATTACTAATTAAGACTAAGATCCATCTTGAACCCCCACTCATTACAAAAGGACTGTCCAATATGTAAGGGGCAAGAGGTAAGCGACGAGCGTTAATTGCATAACATGCAACTCTTAGACTTTATGAGACCGTTCAAGACACTAGTAAAACGGTAGTAATGTCATGAGCATGTTTAGTCTCATCTTATGCCTCGGGTCCAGGGTCTGACCGTGCAGACTCGAGTTAAGTTAACCAAGCAAGAACATGCAAATATCACACAGGGTCTGACCGTCGTGAAAAATTTGCCATGGGTTTGACAAGGCCCTTAGGACTGTCTAGATAAGCCAAATCAAATGCACGTGTTCTTAGTTGGCTGTCATACTCTTAAATTTCACATAGGGTATAACACATAAATGTGGTAAAACATGTGTACAAAGAAGCATGTAAACAACTTTGTAGCACGATTTTTAAAAACTTTTAGTAATGACACTATAGTGATCTACGATGGTTCACGGTAGCTCCAATCGAACTCGCAAGCAAGCGCAGGACCAGACCAACGCAAGGCAATAGTCGGATATCCTTTAGGTGTGACTGTGCGCACCGGCTTATACCCGCCTTATAGTTTGTTCTAGTGGGTGACCCGTACATCCCATGAGTCCATAGCGTCTAATTTTTCTTTTCTTGAAAGCGTGTTTCAATAGTGTTTAGGTCCTTTTATTTTATAAAACACTTTTCCACGTAACACATAACCGGTCACAATGAGTATGTATTTAGGCATGTAAAATATTGACCAGTTTTAATGTCATGTTTCTCTATAAGTATTTATCCATTGCATGTAATTTAGGTGTTTTGAAAAACATGTAACAATAATGCAATTAGGAAAGCAAATACAATAAACAAAAGACATTAAATAAACACATAAATCCGAGACCCCAAAGAGTCTTCCCCAAACGAAGAACCATAAGACTCTCATTAGGTTTTCATCAAGTACCTAAATCGCCTCATGCATCACATTACGTGATTGTAGTGAGTCTTATAGCCGGATAACACATAAAATAATCATGGCAAAACAATTAACTATTAATTTTTTTTTATTTTATGTATTCTAATTAACCATTTAATTTTAATTATATGTTTCTAATTAACAATTAATTTTAATAATTATCATCTTGTTATTTTTTATAATTAATGACAAGTACACAATTTAATTGTCAAATAAAAATAAAACAAATAACTACCTTAGGTTTCATGCATGCGGTTTCGCGTGTTTATTTAAAATGTGTAGCCCATAACCACCAAACGAGCATGGCTCGTGATGCCACTGTTGGGATTTAATATCTAGTTAACCATGTAACTACGAGTGCGCAGCGAAATGGATCTAGTTTGAGCAATTATGATTAACACGTAGTTAATAATAAGCAATAAAGGAAACGCGAAAACTAACCTTCGTCCAAAAGCAATGAAACTAAAACGAGTGATAAAATATACCACCTCTACGGTTGCTCACACAAACACTACTAACGAGTACGTCTCGGTAATGCTAGCCGAAACCCACGTATACCCAAACACCAAGTGTCGTAGCCCAAAACGGATCAAAAATAAAACCAACCTAAACTACAGTTTTGTCCGATATCCTTCGCTGTCTAATAAACCAGATCTCAGTGTTGTCTGATATCTGACAACACTGTGCGACTGGAAAACCCTGTTCTATCCGAGAACGATCAGTAGAGGCCAAAAACCTTCAATAAGCTGTTACACCTTTAACAGCTTATAAACCTTCATTTAAGACTTTGTTGTAGCAAACTTAGGGTTGATTATAAGTTACCAAACCACCTTAGATTATATAGAATGCAAGTGTTTATAATTTGAGATGTAATTCCAAATCTATAAACCCTAATATTAGGTTTATTGATTTGAATGAAGAAGATGAGAAAACATAGACTATTGTTGTGTTTTAAGTGATTTTTAGTCGTGAGTTATGATCAGAGGGTGAGGGGTTTATATACCCCTCAAACCCTAGTCTAGATAAACCTAAACTTTCAAGTTTAGGCTTTATCCCAAACACCCCATAACTTATCACAACTCTTCCAATACTTATCACAAACCTCTTTATCTATTATCTCAGCATTCAAACGAATCTAGACAGCTTTAGTTCCCTTCTAGAACCTTCTATGGGCCAACCATTAAGGTTTAAGACAACAAGGAACTTGTCTAAAACGTTTTATGTCCAAACGGGTCAAAATGGGTTGTTTTGAAAGCTTCAAACGTGGATCATAATACGTACTCTTGTGTTCTAGTGTGTGTGCCCCCAATAGGCTCACACGGCCCTAGCCACATTTGTCCATTCCAACGAGCATGAACTAACATGTGGTGTACCATATGCAAATCTAAGCTACAATTTGATATCCCAAGGTATGTATAATAACTTTCTTAAGAGCAACCTACAAATACAACCAAATTATTTACTGTTTCTATCTTATGCTAACGAGTTTACGAAAATCAAGATTGGTTGGCATCGTCTAAACATTTTTTTATGTATTACGCAGTCCGATATTTGAGTTTTGAGGTCCTTTGCAACTCTGTAATCGAACAAAGTGTTCTTAGATGGACCGATAGTGGTTTCCGGAATAAACTTTTGTAATAATTTTGTATTTTGGTGGTGTAATTTCTTAACCGTTGTTAAAAGTGGTTTCCGGACTAAACTTTTGCAAAATGTAATGTAACATGTAAACCATTGAATTGTAAAAGTTCAGTGATACATACTATCATTAATGATCCTACACACAAAGTCCGCTATCGAAAACATTGAGTATGGTACTTCAATTTTGTAAGTCGAATTTCAAGTTAGTGTTAAGCTGAAAAGAATGCTAGATAAATTATAGTGGAC
This sequence comes from Glebionis coronaria, assembly GCA_025667525.1. Taxonomy (NCBI): domain Eukaryota; kingdom Viridiplantae; phylum Streptophyta; class Magnoliopsida; order Asterales; family Asteraceae; genus Glebionis; species Glebionis coronaria. The sequence goes on from CM046881.1 coordinate 44,699,822, forward strand.
AATAAGAATTCTGTTGGGCTTAAAATCATTAATTTCTTCTTTGCCCTAATATAAATGGGAAAGGAGTTAAGTGTGTATGATATCATGTGGGTCAATTATTTCCTGAATTTAATTATTCTATGTTCCCATATTTAGGCATATTGATTATGATCATGCATGACAATAAAATTAGGTTAGTCGTAACTTAATACTTTAGTTACTTCTATGGACGGACTCATATGAGAGATGCTGTAATACGAGTCACACCCTATTTTAAGTCACTAAGTGTATTCCTTTATAAAATAATGTCAATTTTTAACGCGTGCAACCCTCAAAAATACCCTTTGTTACTTTATTTCTATACAATGCGACACCTACCACCCAATCCTAGGTTCGCTCAGAATTTGTTGATCATGAGAATTTTTGTAATTTCTGTGAAAAATAATTATACAAAACCCTTTTGCAAAAGCCAAATCAAAGCAAAACTATAGAAATATTCTTTTGTCTTATCATTCAATTCCTTTAAAGTTTCTTGCCGACACAAAAGTGAAACACAATCACTATATGAAAATATTTCTGTGTGGGAATTAAGGAAAAAATGAAGCAATTTACTATCCTTCTTTAACCAAAGACATGTCGTTAATTTTTTTAGATCTAAAATACAACATGTACGAAAGTATTTTAATTTGTCTTCTCTTTTAATATAACGCATATAAAGTAGTTTACAACGTCCAACAGTAAAAGTAAAAACGTTAAATTTATATCGTGAAACATATCAAATATTTAATAAATATATAAAACGTATATATATTAAATATTTAATAAATGTACTCTTCGTGTATTCGTGTGTGCCCCCGATAGGCTCACTCATTTTCGATGGCTAAACGATCACATATTCCAACAGCTCCCACTTGTGAGAGTTGAAGACATATACGTCCATAATAAAGTATCTAGCAACACTTTATTATAACCGGAAATGATTGAGGTATAGTTTCAAGAAGAATATCTCAAAAGTATAAATGGTATATGATTATGTTACTTGCTAATAATCATCCCTTTGTTACTAGTACCGTTAAACCATGGATATGGATCCTAACTCATTCCATATAGTTTAACTTTTAGTTTCTAGTTATAGAAGTTAATTCAGATATACCAAACGTAAACAAGTATCATCTTGATTTACTCTTTGGGTGCGCCACACAATTATCTGATTAATTCTGGAGAGGGCCCAGTGGTACTAAACTGCACTATATCAAGTGGAGAAAAAAAATTCTATTTTGACTGTAAGTGTCTGTGGATTGCTGCTTCACAACACTTCCAATTATAGCCTTTATAACTACCGCTTGCGAGATAGCGTTTAACATATAATTAAGAAGTGATATTCACACATGCACAAACTTGTTTGTATCTCAAGTCTAAGGACGACTTAATCACCATTTTCAAAATCTTACTCATGACAAGGATCCAAAAGTAACGATTTGATAGTTCGGGGTGTCCAATAGGCATCCCTTATGAATAACACATGAGTTTGGTGGGAACCATCCATATATTCATAGAATATAACCAACACTCACATTTGTCTTAATGTAGACAATATTCCTATATTGCTAACCGACAATGGACATATTTAGAATAATCAAATATTCAAGGAATAAATGTACAAATATAGGACAATAGAAATTATATGAATGAATGCAAATATCAAGTCTCTTTATTCATCAGAGAGTAATAACTGTCTTACCATCCCAATTATCCAAATACTAAAATAGATTGCATGAAACATTTAACAAGTTGAAGTCAAATGTTTTCAACATTCTCAACTTTTCTTTACAAAAATGCTAAATAGTCATCTAAGTAAACTTACCGAATACTTGTTTCAAATTTCACAAATTTTGAAAGATTTGAAAAACAAGACGAGTGTCTCGTCCTACATGCTCATACTATTACAAGTGTCATAGTATGAGGGTATCGTCATACCTTGTATAAGGTATTTAAAATCAACGATATACTAACAGTCATCTTTACAGTTTCTTAAAATGTAAAGTATTCTTATTCCTTAATGTGTAAAGCAATAATGCTCTTGATTGAGCATATCTAGTTAGAAGATTTATCATAAATGATAAAGTCTTACTTTACTAGAATTGATTATCCTCTAGCATCAGCGTACACATACAACACTATGCTTTATAATTCGTAAACATTTGTTTTAACAACAATCTAAATACTCTCAATTAGATATTGTTGTTGTCATCTCACTTTTCTCGTATACAAAATTGACAACAAGTCATATACACAATATAATATATACATAATAAATCCTTAGTTAAAAACATAAGATTTCCATTCATGTAATAAATTATGTCTAGTGAAATATATCATTCGAGACTTGCTTCAATGATGTATTGCATTGTGTTGGACTTAGTAACCGCATATGCTTATTTCAATAAACATTTATTCCAAAGTCATTTGTTTTATTCCATAAATTCTCAAATGAAGTTTCATTCCAATCTTAAGGATTATCATCTAGCTTAGATGGAATGATATCTTCAATATGTTATACAACATATGAATTTAAAGAAAAAACATAGTGCTCCCACTTAATGTCAAGTGTACTCGAAACTATCTAAATTTAAACAAAATCATATTGTAATTCTAGATTTAGCTCCTACATGCATGATTTAATCCATACTTGAATTATCTATCTTGTATACTCAATAAAGATTTTATAGACTCGTAAACCTTTTGATTATACACCATCCTTACTAAAGGAATCATAAAGGAGAATGCTATAAAGCTTAATTCCATATACATAGAAACATATATAACAATCAATTATCTTTATTTAATCAATGCGTGCATAGAAGAATAGTTTAATCATAGTCAATTGCTCGAGTATAATTAAAAGCTTCCTATTCTTAGCCATGCATTAATTATGTATACCATTTTGTCATTGTGGGTCTTTCTTCAAAAGAAACTCCTTCCAACCTCGTAGGTTTATAATTAGAAGAAATATCAATCAAATTCAAAAGACTGATTTTCCCTCTGAGGACTGCATCTTATCATTCATAGTTCTACGACATTTATCAGATTCAAGATATGATAATATTCATTAGCAATTAGTAGATTACAAAGATCTCATAACTTATACTCCTCAGCATTGATATTAAAATATCAATCAAGTGATGAGGTATCTTTGCAGATTTATGAATGAGAGTAACATTTACTTTTGTTTGACATTTCCATGCTTAAACAAAATATGACATCAACAAGTGGTTTTAGAAGGCAATGTATTTTGCTCTTGAAAATCTTCAAGATTGTTTATAACTCCCACTTACTTTTGTAAGTAGAGATACTTCTCTAAATATTAAGTATTTAAGCAACAATAAATTGTTCTTAATAGAGAGACTACAAAATACATTTTAAATTCTTATCTCAAGTTTGTTAATACTATGCTTCAAAAGATATTAACAAATTAAAGAACTTTTAATCAAGACATATTGGGATTTGAAGTTCTACGTAATCTTAGGATTGTGCAAACTATGGATTAGATCTATTGATTAGAATGGATGAAGGAGGAAGATGGGGAAGAAGGAGATGAGGTGTAGAGAGAGAAAGGAGAGAAAAGAAAAGTAGAGAGAGAAAGATGTTTTATTAAAATGAAAAGATGAGAAATGTAAGAACCACCCCTCCTAACATGCTAGGAGGGGTATATATATAGCCCACCCTACATGTGGGCTATATGGACTATATTTACTACAAACTGGATCACGAGCCTAATACAATAATATATCGTTGGAGCGACCGATCCTTCATAAATACGTAAAAACGTATTTCCAACAATCTCCCCCTAAGGGAGGTCGCTCCAAGTTACAAAGTTCTAAATATTCTATAGCTCGTGATCTATGCTAATAATGATGTGACCGAGACTTTCTTTGGGAAAACATATTTCCAACAATCTCCCCCTAAGGGAGGTCACACCATTTTACAAAATCTTAAACCTAGCATCTATGCTTGAGTCTTCGATCTTGTTCTTGTGAATATGCTTGATGTGTTCTTTGACTTTAGTCTTGAGCATGTTTCCTTGCCTTGACCTTGTGCATTCATCACTTGTGATATTCGCCTCTTCGTGACTTCATGTTCCACATACTTATACCTTTAAATTCTTGAAAGCTTTAGAGTTTGATACAGCGGAAGACTTGACCTTTAGACTTTCTTGAATTTGTTGAAGTACTAAGTGTATGTAGTATAAGCATGTGGTGACGACTTCTTCTGGATTATACACCGCAATGCCACCTTCTTGTTACGCTGCATAAGACAGTTAGCAACAAACCATATATACGGATGAAATGGCCTTGAACATTTCATTCTAATTCGGTAGCATTTTACCTCCGGTCGGTGAAGACCGTTGGACGATATTAAATATCGTACTTGTGACAGGTAGTTTCAATAAAGAACCTCCTTGACAAGATTTCGCGGGTAAACCCGTTCTCTTTACTCGACCGTCCAAAGCTGACTGCGAACGTAAAGAGTGAATCATTTGGATAATATTATCCGCATGATTTGAAGCCGTCAATTCATGTTCCTGGAGCAAGTGAAGTTCAATTAAGAACCGCACCATCGTTGCTTTCCAGTTGTCACGAGCTTGATTCGTATAGAATCTTGCAAGTTACCTACCAAGTGCTGTTTGATGTTAACACTAGAAGGATTTCCATTCGTCACTGTAAATACTTAATAGTATTACTCTGAATGTTCTGGCAAGATCACTATGATATTGCGTAGAGGCCTGGAACGTGTTTAAATTCATTTAAGAGTTTAAACCACTGTTGCTTTCCAATTATCACAAGTTTGATTCATAAAGAATCGCACAAGCACCTACCATGAGCTTTTTGACGTTCGCTCAAGAAGGATTTCCATCTTCATTGTAAATACTTTCGTATTACTCAGATGTTCAGGCAAGATCATGAAGATTTTGCGTAGGACTCTTAAGAAATTTCTTACTTTTCACAGTGTGTGAAGAAGCAAGTAAATATGAAAGTGTGTCCTAATGAGATATTTGATGATCTCAAATGGCTCTAGACTCAATCGTGCATTTTGGATTTTAGTGATCGGAGGCTGGAGAGGAGTGCCACCTTTTCAATACCAATTTATTCGGAGTGAATAAATCAATAGATAATGTGTTGTCTCCGTGTGATTAAAACAAATATCTTTTAAGAGATATCTGAGTTAGCTGGGATGGGTTGTGCCTTGCATCACTGGGTACATGATGTCTATCTTCAATATCGAGAATCATAAATGATCTCAATAGCATATGAATTGACCCGGTTTCTGCCTAGGTTGTAAGGAGGGCTTCTTTCTTTACACCCTTTATCTTTACAATTCTTTTTCATTCTTCAACCCCTTCAATGCTTACCAATACGTCATAACTAGCACCTTGTTGTGATTGTTCCAGTGCTAACTTAAGTACTTGGTCGGCATTCAGCTACGTTCACAATCTTTCTCCATCTTTCCTAAGGACTACTATTTCTAGCTATGGAATGTCCTTGGGAAGATTCCTCCGGTTCTAAAGAAATCATTAGACTTTAACCTATCCTACCATCCTTATGTCACCACAATCTTCACCGTCGTGAATAGAGATGTTTTGGTATGTGTATGTCACCATGAAATCCATTTTGAAGTGCAAATCCATTTTGCTCCCCCTTAACATATGCCACGATATCCGAAAACATTTCGCACATGTCGGGATGAGCTAACACGTTAAGTCAAACCATTTGTGATTAATCATTTCCCATATTAAATCACATTTTCTCCCCCATATTAAAAATATTAATGCAATCGATGTTTTTAATATCAATTGATTTAATAGCATTTTAAGAAAATTTGGGAAGAAAAATGCAAATCTAGTTATCTTCATGATTTTAACAAGCTCCCCCTCAAATTAATGAGGGTGTACTTGAAACGTAAATTAAATACCTTTTAAACACAAGTGTAAGGTATTTATCACGTGCAAGGATCATATATGATAATGTATTCACAAGATTAGCAATTTACGAGGTTGGACCTGAATGATGGAGAACATCATATGAAAGATTCACATGGTTCTTGTTCACGAATGTTGGTCACCTCGTCACGTCTGAAGTTATCTCTTGACTCCATGTGTATGATTGATATCGTTGTCTTGACACCAATATGTGAACTTGGCACTCTCGGCATCAAGGATTCTGAAAGCTGGACAATTGCTCCCCCTCAATTGTTGACCCGTGTTCTATTGAAAGAGCTATAGTCACCGTTTGAGTAGTCGCATCGTCGAGTATGTAGATATCAATTGCAAAGAACTTTGGATTGAGGAGTTGATAACTTCGGATTCTGAAGTCAAAGCTTTCCGGTGAAATGCTTGACTTCAATGTGAAAAGCGGGTTACTATCGGAAATAATAGCAAACCATATGGAGCATGTTTTAAATCTTTTAAACTTCTGCTCGAACTTTATTTACAACCCCGTGTCATTATTGAATGACATTTCTAGGTTCGTAAATATTATCGATTCCAGAAGACATGCTCTTTTTATCAAAACGTTTTGAACACACAATTTTGAAAGATTTAGAAAAACCTTTTGAAAAATTCTTGAAAAATTTGTGTTCAAAGTTTTGAAAACCAATTACTTGAGCTTAAGATGTTGAATATCTTAAAGGCGAGCCCAAGTCCGAGAAGTTGTAAACTTCCTGTTGTTAAGGATAAGTTACCATCGGCGATAAACTTTCCTTTTATCTGAAGGATGAGTCCTAAGCTGACATTTACTTAGAAGTCGTTTTCATGAGCTTGAAAACTTTGACTGTTTTAACGGAAAGCTCATGACCGAGAAAGGTTAATTTCTCGTTATGAGGAAAAGTTCTCTTGTTTAAAAGATACACTTTCCTTTCTGAGCTTAAAACTTCGAATGTTTTAATACAAGCTCATGACCGAGAAAGGTGAATTTCTCGTTAAGAGGATAAGTTATCATAAAAGATAATCTTTCCTTTATTTTAAGTTCGAGTTACAGTCTGACATTTAACTGTAAGTCATTGTGCATGAGCTTAAAAACTTCGAATGTTTTTAATATTAGCTCATGCCCGAGAAAACTGAATTTCTCGTTGTTAGGATAAGTTTATCATCGGCGATAAACTTTCCTTTCTTTGATGATCGAGTTATAGTCTGTGATGCGACTATAAGACCTTGTGCATGAGCTTAAAAAACGTGGAATGTTTTTAACATAAGCTCATGCCCGAGAAAAATGAATTTCTCGTTTTTAGGATAAGTCATCATCGGGATGAACTTTCCTGTCTTTTGAGATCGAGTTACAGTCTGTTATGTGACTGTAAGTCCTTTGTAAGCTTAGCCATGAATCCCCTGAGACACTTGTTTCTCTGATATCTGCTTCTTCAGCAACCAAACTCTAAGAGTGTCCTTAGTTGAACGGTATGCAACGATTGGACCGCTTCGTTCTTTTGGAACATCAACTTTGGGACCTGCATTCTCATTAGGAATTTGCATGCTTTGACATGGGTTAACGATATCAATTATAGAAGCACGTGGGGGTTCACAGTTGGTTTTACTTGTGTCAGAGGTGACCTGAGTAGATGATTCACTTATCTTAGTTGGCAAACGTTTCCTTTTATAGAAAACTTTAAGTTCAGGCTTAAGTGATGTATCATCTTTTTCAATTTCCTCCCTAGCAGTCTTAGTAGAGTCGGAGATTATCCTAGTTAAAGGGCACTCGTTTCCTACAAGAGTGAAAGTTCTACCAGTGGGGCGCCACATTTTACCAATGGGTTTGATTTTAGCTACCCACTGGGATTTAAGTCTAGCACGGGAGTTCACCTCATTAAGCAATTTTTTGATACAAGAGTCATGATTTGCCGTAAAGACACATTTTCTACATGTTTTACAAGTAGCATATTTAATGTCCGAGTATTTCCTAGATGATTGATCGATGCTCCTAGGAGATGACATGCTACGGTTAGCAGTGTTGGGTAATCTAGAAGGCATCTGACTAGGTTGGACATTGCTATCTCTTACATGTGTCTTTTGAATAGCTTCCCTTTGACCAGATTTATGGCAAACTTCATTTGAACTAGTTCTAGACGTGGTCTTGGTATTTTTAGAGAAACTAGAGGCAATCATGTTATTAGGTCTTGCTAAAGCTATTTTGGTCACATAGGTCCTAGTTTCTGGAGTGACTGGTCTAGAAAGATGAACCAAATCAACTTGGGAGGCAAACCGCGGTCTCGAGGATTGTGATCGCTCGGATCTAAATGCAGTAGGTTGTCTGACAATCGGTTGTCGGACGAACTGATTTGTAGGCGGTTTCCCCAAGATTGATGGTTTTTCAAGCTTAGTGTCCACACTAGATCCTTTAGTTTTCCTCAATTCGTTTTTCAACGCAGCTATAGCAAAGACCTTTTCTTGAACTTGAGCCTTTAACGTTTCATTTTCTTTGAGCAATCTATCTTGGGATGCCAATTTAGACTCTAGTAACTGAATTTGTTTCAAAAGATTATCCTTTTCAGCTTTAGAATCTAAAACTTTTTGATCCAATTTTCTTTCAAGAACAACGTTTGACTTTTCAAGTTTTTCAAAGTATGTTTCAAATTTGTCCGTTTTCTTAGAAAATTCAAGTTTGGCATCCTCAAGATCTTTTGATTGTTGAGCTACAATCGTTTCGAGCTCTCTAATCTTGGAATCAGAAGCAGTCAATGAAGCAGTTATAGGACAATTATCATGATGTTTAGCATTTTGAACACTTTCTCCCCCATTATGACTCTCATCGGATGAATCAGAAGTGGTATTTCTATCACTCTTTTCCATCCCATGTTTGTCATAATTAGGTTCAGAATGCTCAATATGCGGCATGTCATCAGCAGATACATCATAAACAACATTACATTGTACCATGTTTGCAGGCTCTTCGTCATAAACGGGTAAGGTGTCATCAAGAGAGATCTCGTGAACATTCCCTGACGTGCCACTGGTATCATGTTGTCCTTCCGATTCCGTGCTCTTGCCATCGTTATGCTCCAAGTTGTCAACCGTATGACCATTCTCCTCTTTCATTTGCGTCATTGATTCTTGCACTCCATTATCATACGCTTGCTGAAGTCGTGATCTTTGATAAATCGAAGACGAGACCGATTACATGAGTTTCAAAATCGTATCACGGAAAACTCGAAGCTCGGTATGTGTATCTCGAAGAAAAGATTGGCAAATCACTGAACTTTCAGGCTTGATGATATTGAATTGGAGGAAAGGCGTGAGGTGTGTCACAAGAGCCTTATATGCAAGTGCCGATGCAGAGTGATTAAAGTTGTTATGGTTGAGTTGCTCGGCGAGTTGGGTCAAAGTGGTGAAAATTGAGTCGATGAATATATGACGATCTTGTCCAAAGATTGTCACAAATTCGCTCCCTCCTTGAATCCCCGAAAGAGTGACAAGATGAGACTGGATCATTTGAAAGGAAGTTATACTACTTTCTCTAGCGTTGGCTTGCACTTGAAGCAATTCTCCCTTGTTCGATGTCGAATTCAAGAAATCCATTGAAAATCGATGAACAAATACGTTAATAATTACTGATTGATGAAAAATCCGTCGTCAATTTCAAATAATAATACCCGATGAAAAAGTCCGTCAGCAAAATAAACCTTGTCACTTTATCACGTTACTTTGTCACGTAGTCACGTCACTTTAGTCTTCAAATCCGGCCACAAAAACCCTTTAACCCGTCAAATATTTTACGACTTTGGTTTTTTTTTTTTTCGAAATACCCGCCTCAACCCAATAATACCTCTCACAACCAAATCGAAAATAATACTAAAATAGCAGTAATAAATTTAAAAAAAATAAAAACTTTCTAAACTAGGGACTCTAAAACGCACTATAAAAACGTATAATAACTAGAAAACGTTTATAACTAAATCTGTTTATAAAAAATCTATTTATAACTAAATCTCATTGTGAGACGTGGCTGTTGACCAAAAACAACATAAAGCACCAAGTTGAACTTCACCAAACACGTGGCTTCACCACACATTCCCACACATATCATAGAGACCTCCGCCCCATTATTATATAAAACTCAACCCTATATTTATCTTACTATATTCTATCTCTCTCTCCTAAAATAATATCTCTATCCTCTATTTCATCACACAGCAGCAGCCACAGCCATCCTCACATCTCATCTCTTCACATTTCACAGCAGCAACAACAATGGCCATCGGGAAGAACAAGAGGATTTCCAAGAGAAAAAAGGGAGGCAAGAAGAAAGCAGCTGACCCTAGCTTCTCAGTTTGATTATCAATAATCATCCATCAATCAAGTTCAAATAGTCAAAACCCACAAGCAATTAACACACTTCATCCCATCATTACAAGATATAGTCGCGGAAATAATTACCTCTTTAATCCAAGTTAACTGGTTGCTTCAAGATCTCTTTTAGAGGTCTCGGGTAGGTGTTTCTCTTTTTGTTGCATGCGTGTAGTCGAGAGGTGAGAGAGGGTGTTTTAGTCTGTTGTCTGTGTTTGAGTTTGGCAGATGAAGTCTGTTGTCTGTGTTTGTGTTTTAGTCTGTTGTCTGTTGTCTGTGTTTGTGTTTAAAAAAAAATCTGAGATACGGAGTTTGTGTCAATGATGGTGTTGCAGTTGATTGGGGATGTGAGTGTTCGAGGAAGAGTGTTTGTGATTCTGGTGGATGTTGAGAATAGGTGTGAGGCGAGAGTGATGTTGGTTTTGTTTGAAAATCGAGTCTTGAGTCTTTGTGTTATAGTCCAGTCGAGGTTTGTGAGGGTGTGGGGATACGAGAGGTGAGGAAGTCGAGGGAGGTGAGGGTGTGGGGAATGCGAGAGGTGGTTTCAGTCTTGAGTCTGTGTTTGTGGGCGAGGTTTTGTTGTTCGAGTCTTGAGTCGAGTCGTGAGGGTAAGGGTCGAGACGAGTGAGAGTTTGGTTTGATTCGAGAAAAGGCTATGCGGAATAATTCCTATACGGAATAAAATTCCTATACGGAATAAAATTCCTATACGAAATAAAATTCCTATACGGAATAAAACCTTACTCCGAATAATCCTACTATTCGGAATGATCCGTGTCTATACGGAATCACCCGTGTCTATACGGAATAATCCGTTATACGGAATAATCCGTTATACGGAATAATCCGTTATACGGAATAACAAGAAAAGGAAACAGAAAGTGGTGATTGATGGATCAAAGTGATGAAACTTTTGGCAGATTTGGACAGATTGGTTGAACAAAAAAGGACAAAATAAAAAATGACAAATTGAATGTATTAAAAAAAACTGATAAAAAACTGATTAATTTAAAATTAATAAAAATCTGATAAAACTGAAACTGCTTATCCAGACATCAATTTGATAAAAATGATTATAAAAAGATGAGAAAAAAATTATAGAAAAAAGAGATTTTGAAATTTAAAATTTTAAAAAATGATAAAAACTGATTGGACAAGTTAAATCATAAAAAAGATTGATTGGACAGATTTTTAGAAAAAAGAGACGAAAGATTTTCTAAAAAAAATTATAACAAGAAAATCAATAGAAAAAAACGCAAATCCTAAGATTTAACCATGGCTTTTGATACCAATTGAAGGTCTACGTAATCTTAGGATTGTGCAAACTATAGATTAGATCTATTGATTAGAATGGATGAAGGAGGAAGATGGGGAAGAAGGAGATGAGGTGTAGAGAGAGAAAGGAGAGAAAAGAAAAGTAGAGAGAGAAAGATGTTTTATTAAAATGAAAAGATGAGAAATGTAAGAACCACCCCTCCTAACATGCTACGAGGGGTATATATATAGCCCACCCTACATGTGGGCTATATGGACTATATTTACTACAAACTGGATCACGAGCCTAATACAATAATATATCGTTGGAGCTACCGATCCTTCATAAATACGTAAAAACGTATTTCCAACAGGATTTCTCCCAAGAACCCTAATTAAGGTTTCTAGTATGAACCCTAATTCTTGTATCACTCTTTTAGCCAATAACCTTCGGAAAGGTTTGTGTTACGTCAAGCTAGGAGGAACACCAAAACTACAATCGTCAAGCTAGGAAGTGTAGAAAATAGAAAAACCCCAAGAGATTTTAAGATTAGATTGGTTTGAGTGGAACAACCGAAAGTCCCTAATTAAATTAGGGGTTTTCAATTGTGGGTTGTCTTGAATACCTTCTCGGTTTGAACTATATTGAGTGTATCAATGACACACGCAATTTTCTAACCTTGATAGATCATGGAGGTAGAATAATTAAAGCTATCATAGATCAAACTATACGAATATAGTTCGTTTCAACTCTTTAGACATACCATAATATTTTGGTATTTTATGAGTATTGGAATTGTGAGACTATATCAGAATTCCATAGATAACTTAATACTCTTTGGATTAAAAAATTTTGTCAATTGGATCGTGTACCAAATTTCAATATCACTATTTTAAAACCAAGTGCATGCTATAATGTATATTTCTTGAACAATACAAGAACCATGTGTTTACAAGAAGACATAACAGTTCAAGAATTATATGTTCATGCATTTACAAGAAAACAAAACATATCAAGTATACATTATAAGTCTTTGAATAATTCAAAGATCCTATGTTTATGTGTTAACAAGAAGACATGACTATTTACTACATACTTTATGTTTTAAGTCGGTGCGTAATTTAAGGACTTTATAATTATGTATTATCAAGAAAACATAATTATACTAACTAAAGTAATCATGAACGCAAACTCTTGATTTCAATAGTAATTTCAAGTTAGTTTTCTTATACTTCAAAATTATGATTATTATATCATAACCATAATTATATTTACTAAACATGTAGTAAAAATGTTGAAGAAAATTTTCACTATATCATGACATTTGAATGTAGTAGGGCAACAAACATCTTGCGTGTTCAAGTCCTAGTAGAATTATTAGCTTTCTTACCTTGATATCAAGTGAAACCAATATATGTTGTTCCTTGCACACACTTTTCGATTTATCCCACTTGTGTAGGGCAAAACATCATATTATAAAGACAAGCTATACAACATGTGGTTGATTGTGTAAATAATATAATAATGTCATTGATATTATAAGTAGATTTAGAATCATAACTTTAGACAAGGAATTGTGGATTATGATTCTATAGATAACGTTTCAGAAGGCGACACGAAAAGGCAATGTGTTATCATATTAAATAAAATGCAATTTTCCTTTAATCAATGGTCGTTCATATTTGGAAGTGATAAATTATTTCAAAGCAAGTTCGAAATAATATGGATGACTAAGCAAGAAAATAAATCTTGTAGCTTCCACTGAAATTGAAAATATTACATAGATATTATTTCAGTAATAAACTGCAATGCTCCCACTGAATTTGTCAACATTATAAATGTTACATCACCAGTAGAAGGCAAAAAACAATTTATTGACTTCCTTATCTCTGAATAAATACCTACAAGTATACATGTGCTTAGGTATTTGAGCAAAGTATATGAAATTCTACTTGTGTAGATGAGGGACTAGCCGTTCATGCTTTCAATTAACTTGACTATTTAGCATGCAATTCCTCCTTTATCGTCTACATATCCACAAGGGTATTTAGAACTTTAAGGAATAACAAGAATCCAAGAAAGATACCTAGCGAAGTGCTAGTAAATTCTTTACTCTTTGCGGTTTAAACTCATACACCGTGACAAGTGCAAGATGTCATTTATTTTGGTAGCTATAACAAAAGTACTATAGATACACAAAATATGTTATCTTTTAAAGATTTCAGAACCAGATTAGGATAATGAAATATTAAAAGTAAGTTTAAATGCAATCGATAATGATTCGATTATATTCCTATTTTATTCTTGTCAACTAATGAGAAGATGTAGGAGCAAGTCTCGCTTTTCTTACCAGGAAAAGAGACTATGTTTGTTTTCTATAAGAAAACAACTTTAGTTTACGAATTATGTTGCAATAACACAATTAATCAGAACATAGAAAGTTCAATTTAGTATTTTCGATAATTAAATTCTTAACTGAATTAACTACCCAATTAATTACTAATAAGACTAAGATCCTACTTGCACTCCCACTCAATATTAGAGGTCCGACCGTCTAATAACAAGTAGGGCAAGAGGTAAGCGTCGAGCGTTAATTGCATTACAAGTGCAACTCTTAGAGTTATGAGAAGATTCATGAAGTTTATTGATGTAGAGTGTTTGGATGGGATGTTCTTACAACTCAAATTAGTACCAATGAACATCTCAAACAAACTTGTTCTACATGTAATAAAGTCATGAGTATGTTTCATCTCATCTTATGCCTCGGGTTCCGAATCTGACCGGGAACTCGACTTAAGTCATACCAATTTATAACATGCAATAATTGGCAAAGGTCTGACCAATGACAAAGATCGCCTTGGGTGCATGATTCGCCCTAGGTCTGACCAGATGGCGAAAAAAGACTACAAGTGCTATTAAATTGGATGGCATAGACTTAAAATTCAAATAGGTATCACATAAGTTCTAGAAAACAAATGTCAAAACGTGTAAAAGATGCATGCAATCATCTTTTAGCACAAGTTAAGAAAACCTTTTATTAACTTTTAGTTTAGGTGTGTTTACCGCGGGAAAAGATTAAAGATGGATCAAACCCTATATCCTACTCTTCATGTGCCTGAAGGCACAAGTGCTTGGGATAATTATCATATAGATGCGGAAACATGTACATGACACGGGAAAAGATTAAAGATCGTTCAAACCCTAGATAGCTTGACTAGAGCACGTAGTGCAATAGCAAGTCCACCATTAGTAAATCACAAAAAACATGATATTTTTAAGTATTATAAACCAATTACTTTTGCAAAGCACGTCGTTGAGAAGATAGTTTATAAGCCATCATTACGGTATGTAAGCCCAACTCGAGTGACAATATGATTTCGCAAAACAATTCAGATTATAATAAAAACAAGTTTCGTAGATCTTATGTCCATATTAATCTTTGTTCAAAAAACAAGTTTTAACAAATAACGCATAGCCGATTCGCAAGGAAAAAGTGTATTAATATGACATACTTTTAAAGCTAGTTTCGATATAAGTAGAGATCCGTTTTTATGATTCCTAGAATCTTGAATTATTATGTTTTGCAATTCATAATGGAAAACAAATAAGCACATAAAAACAGACTAGAAGGAGGTAGAAGCAGAAGACAGACTCTATGTGAAAGTGATAAATCATATAAGATCCAAGTCTCGAATGAGTCTTTCCCCAATTCAGGACCAAAGACCCTCATCAAGTTTTCGAGCAAGGTACTTGATGATGTGCAAAGTATCACAAACGTGAGATGCAAAGGTCTTTGACGGATAATAAAAACAATCGTAATTATTAACCGGTTCAATTTAACCTACCCAATTTTAACCATTATCCAGATCAAGATTAAAACTTTATGACAAGACTGCATGTTATTGTCATAGAAAATAAAATAAAGCGAGTATTTAAGCGGATCTAGCGTGTTTATTCTATGTGTAACCCATAAACACCAAACTATTTGACTCTCTGATACCACTGTTGGGATTTTACAACTAGTTAACAATTTAACTACGAGTGCGCAGCGGAATATATCTAGTTTGATATTTAAGATTAACACATAAATAAAGCAATATAAATACTAACCTTTAAGTTTATTGATATAAATCAATAAACGGAATCTTGATCTTGATTCTTGAAACAACGGTTAAATTACCGTCTCTATGGTTGCTCACACTACACGTCATACGAGCACGTTACGATGGTTGCTTCACGATGACTAACATCAAGTGTTTTTGATCCCGCTTCAAACCAATTCTAATACTATAGAAGTATATGTTCGAATGGTATCAAAAGGACTAAAGAAAAATAAACCATAACTAATGGTTTATATAATTAGTTTTCTAACTTTGTATAATAGAAAAACAAAACCTTTATTGGTTTATGTTTTGCCGTAGACAAAGGAAAAGAAGAAAACGTTAAGGATAGTGCCCCATATGTTTTGTTATGTGAAAAATAGTTATAACACTCTGTCACACAAAACGTATGAATATATATAGTTTTCTTTGTCGGGGGTCAAAAGCCAAATCAAAGCAAAACTATAGAAATATTCTTTTGTCTCCTCATTCAATTCCTAAGTTTCTTGCCGACACAAAAGTGAAACACAATCACTGTATAAAAATATTTCTGTGTGGGAATCAAGGAAAAAATGTAGCAACATACTATCCTTCTTTAACCAAAGACATGTCGTTAATTTTTTTTAGATCTAAAATACAACATGTACGAAAGTATTTTAATTTGTCTTCTCTTTTAATATAACGCATATAAATTAGTTTACAACGTTCAACGGTTAAACTAAAAACGTTAAATTCATATCGTGAAACATATCAAATATTTAATAAATATATAAAACGTATATATATTAAATATTTAATAAATGTACTATTCGTGTATTTGTGTGTGCCCCGATAGGCTCACTAATTTCCGATGGCTAAACGATCATATATTAGAAAGTCTTATTCCGAAAGTTGGGCACAGAAGGATGAAGGTGCCCATGGCAGAAGCCCAATGCCTAAACAAAATCTGTGTAGGCGTAATAGCTTTTCTGTATAATGCTAACTACTCCACGTAGCCCCTAACTAAGTCCGAACCCACTCTATGATAACATTGGAGCGACAACAAAAGTGAATTCATAGATAGGTCTAACCTCCTTTTAAACTATATATCTTTACACAACCCATGAAGAACATAACACATTCAATTCAAAACCAAACTTCTATCGTGTACTCATCCTAGAGTTCAGATGTATTACTACAAATGATCTCAAGTACAAAAGAGTGCATATCAGTTGTACATCTGTATACTGAATTAGGTCTAACATATAATTTTGTACGCTAAATCCAAGATCGGATGCCTATAATGATTACTTTGATATACTTAGAAGTCCAAATCCAAGGCCGTCTCGTTGATTTCGATGGCCCCGTGCCACTACCATAAAGAGACCCTTAAATACATACACCAAATACATATGTATCAATAGTGCATGAATTGCTTACACTCGAATATCTTACGGTGTATGTATATACTAATAGAAGTGCATGAAATTTTGTGGCCCTTTGAATCACACCAACTGCACTCGTCCAAATCTATAATGAATACTACTACTTCATGTTCAGATTTGTATATAATTATAAAAAATAATAATATCTGACAAGACAATGATATGTATGCATAATTATATAAAAACGCTACTAACAAAATTACAGAAGTAGATAAACTGAATCAACTTAATTGGCTAAATCAAACAGATCAGTCAGACTTTTGTTGCCTACTTGGATAATCATTTAGAAGATTGAGATCAATGCTATTTCAATCGATTAGGTGACACGAACGTCTCGGTGTATTGTATTCCTTCATCCATACCCACTCTAAAATTCATGTAGACACGCTCTATGCATTTGTGGTCATCTTTGCTTTTGTTTTTGCCTTTGCCTTTGCCTTTAATTTTGTGATTGCTATACTTCTCCATCTTTTTTAGATTTACTATATAAAGGTATTCTAGTGAATTTCTATTCCTCATGAGCCAATTTCCATTCCTCATCAAGTGAAATGGACACAGAAAGTCAACATCAGGTGGCCTTAGATGATGTGTTACTACGTTGCTCCAACTATCTCCATCTCCATTCAACTTCCACAACTCGATACAAGTGCTGCTCCGATAAAATTCGCCCTCAATGATATATTTAACACAAAAATGAATGCAGCCTCTTTGAACCATGATAGTCGCATAATAATCTGATTTTTGATGATTATTAGCATACACACAGTGAGGTTCTAACTTTTGGAATTTTTCAGTCTTCGTGTCAAACCTCATGATCGAATGAGACTTTGGATTATCTATGTGTGGATTAATTAGGAAATAGAGATTTTCATCCAAGAAAGCACTTAGCCTCCAAATTCTGTTTGATTGAAAGATTCTGCAGAGCGTTTTGGTTTTGTTTAGCTTAAACCATGAGTCAGATTTCAACCATGAGTCAGATTTCAACGAATATATGTAAACATTGCCACTGCGTGTTACAAGTAAAAGCTTGTAGTCATCTTGAGTAGAGCTGTAAAACAGTGCGTATGCTCTTCCTAAAGTGCCGTAGCATTCAATGTAATCAAATTCGGTTGATGGTCTAGACAACATCTTATATTCAGTCGTAAAAGGATTCCACAAAATTAATTCACTGTATTCAGGGTTATTTTCTGTTATTCGTACACATACGAGTCCATGAAAAGATGCTAATATAGAAATCTTACTAGGAACGGCTGCTTTGATCTGTGGCGGTAAAGGGCGGTTCCATGGAGATAAACCACAAGGTGCTTCACAGTTAATGATGCTGAACACTGGTGTCTTTGCTCTATTTTCCGATAATTCAAGAAGTTGAAGATCGCTTTGACGGCCGTCTATGTTGCGGCTGTGCATCTCTTTGAATATATCAGTCGATAGGAATGAGTTCCATTGCTTGGAGACATGCTTGAAACGGTATACATATTTGGTTGGAACCCTTGTTATTATGTGAAACAATATTAATTCTTGTGGAAGGGAAATCTCCATTGTTGGTTTCTGTGATCAAAGGTCGAGAGAAGAATATATATTATGTATATACAACAAGTACGATCAAGAAGGTTTTCTTTGTTTTGTTACAGAGAATTTAGATTTAATCTTGTCAATAAATAAATCTTTTTTGTTTTTAATAATTATCGGATTTAGATTTAAGAATAGCGATCTTTTAGTTTTAGAAAGGGGAGGTTTTTCATACCTTGGACCGGTTAGTAACCGAACCAGTTAACCGGTTCAACCGGTTATTTTGATCTTTGACCGATCCAACCACTGAATCTTGGACCGGTTATTTTGATCCAACCGGTCCAACCGCTGAATCCAAAGTAACATCTGAAACATTGTGCAAAACTAACAATAATCCGGATCTTAAAATAACACTAGCATGTTACCCGCGCAATGTAACGAAGAATAATAAGTGACGATTTTTTTAGCAATCGATTTAACGTTAAAATGTAAAAAGTTGAATTAAAATAAATAAAATCACTAAAAATGAAAAAAAACAAAAATTTATAAATATATCAAAATGGATGTTGAATTAAAGCGAAAATTTTTTAAATTTTTTGGTGAAATTAGATTATGAAAAAAAATAAATTACTTAAAAGATATTTAAATTTAAAAATAAATATGGTTTTTTAACAAATTGTTAAGAAATTGTTACAAAAGAAATGGATGGTAAGATTTAAAGTTAGGCTTGGATTAAAAATGATCTAATGGTTAAGTTATTAATATGTTTATCTTAATTTTTGATTTAGAGTTAGGTTTAGAGTTAGGATGTGTATATACACCTTTTATATATTAGTATAGATAGTTAGAATCTTGTTTAACCAAGGGGGTGTTTTAGGGTTTCTGCTCTCAAATTTGAGGTGTGAGTAGTTTAGAAAGAATGACTTATCTTCTTAAATGTGTGGTTGGGGTAAATGGAAAATATGACAAGTGATATGAAATGTTAAGATACACACTACTACTTGATAGTTTATGAAGTTCATAACAATTATTTAATAATAAGCAAAGATCAAAGCACGTAATAGCGGAAGCGATTTAACAAGATCATAATAACACAATTATAATTAATCGACTTAGGGTTATATACCTTTATCCTAGCGAAGATCCACAAGATCACCAACGAATCAACAATTAAGGTTAATGAAAAACAATACCAAGATATAGTTTAAAGTAAAACTATATTACGCTCTTGTACACACGTAATGCAACGGGCTAACCGTGAGTCTAGCACTTGCAAACCGGAGCTTCAATACTTGTGGAATATCTACCCAACAATCCTAGAGAGAGGCTAGGACTAGAAAATAGCTAAACCGAATACCTAAAGAAGCCAAACGAAAACCCTAGGGTTTTTGCCTCTTGCGATCAGCACAAAGAAAAGAAAGAGAAGAGATGGAAAAATCATGAGGGTTATGGGGTGTTTATATAGGCTTTGGAAAATCTTATTCTCCAAGTAATAAACCAAATAGAAAAGAAAATCTTTCCCTTTGGCCCCCTCTATAGCCGACGGTCGACATCCCCTTTGGGGTGTCTTCCGGAACCTTCCGTTCTTCTTTTCTCTTCTATTTAATTCTATAATGGTTGTTTACACTTAACTCTTAATTATTAACGAACGTTAGTTAAGCTCGGTTTAATTTAATAAATATAATAAATAAATTTAATAAATAAAATTAAACCTTTACGTAATGTGTGCAATCCCTTAATCTCGAGTTCGATCCCATCACACGACTATTAATTTTATGTCCATAAGCTTTCAGCTCCCACTTGGACAAAATTAGAATATCGTGATTACATTGACTAGCGTCTAGTTACACTAGCAATGTCACTAGTACAACTCGAGTAAGGTCTCCTGGAAAAACATTTTAATGATTCATCATTTTTATTATCCTTTTATTTCAAATACAACGTTAATAGGATATGGATCTCAGTCATTCCTTCATTAACCATTCTGTTTCTCGTTTACGGATATAGCAAGATTACCAAAACAAATTTGGGTGTGGCCACAAAAACATCTTACAACTCTCTCGAGGGGCCCAGCTGTATTATACTTCAAAATAATTTAAAGGGAACAAGTCCCATTTTGACTACAAGCGAAACCTACGAACTTTGCAACACTTCTGAAAATAACCCTTATAGCTACCAGTTACGTTTAGCGTTAGGTTACCTTACAGAAATGCACTACATTCAATGCAGTTTCCTGGTATCTCAGGTCTAAGGATAACTATTTAAGATTTACTTACTAACAAAGATCCATAAAGTAAAATCATATAGTTGAGATAAGTCCAATATTTGATTCATCAAATATCATCCAAAATTGACCAATATACTTTCAAGTATACTCTCTCACAATTTTGAATTGTCTTAGTTTAACAATATTTCCATATTATTAATCGACAACGGACATTTAGAACATAACCATTTATTCATGGATTAAAAACATGTAAAATAGGATACACAATCAAATAACAGAAAATAAACGAAACTCAATCTTTATTTATCAATTCAATAATGTCTTAACATCCTTTATCTAAATACTAATCACAGATAAGACTGACAAATTTCCTACGGATTATGAATACAATAAGTAACTATTTTTCTTATGATTTTCTAATACTTTGTAGTGGATATATAAGTAGCAAATCTTGTCAATAAATAAATTTTTTTTGTTTTTAATAATTATCGGATTTAGATTTAAGAATAGCGATCTTTTAGTTTTAGACAGGGGAGGTTTTTCATACCTTGGACCGGTTAGTAACCGAACCAGTTAACCGGTCTAACCGGTTATTTTGATCTTTGACCGATAAAACCGCTGAATCTTGGACCGGTTATTTTGATCCAACCGGTCCAACCGTTGAATCCAAAGTAACATCTGAAACATTGTGCAAAAATAACAATAATCCGGATCTTAAAATAATACTAGCATGTTACCCGCGCAATGCAGCGAAGAATAATAAGTGACGATTTTTTTAGCAATCGATTTAACGTTAAAATGTAAAAAAGTTGAATTAAAATATATAAAATCACTAAAAATGAAAAAAAAAAAACAATTTGTAAATATATCAAAATGGATGTTGAATTAAATAGAAATTTTTTTTAACTTTTTTGGTGAAATTAGATTATGAAAAAAATAAATGACTAAAAAGATATTTAAATTTAAAAATAAATATGGTTTTTTTAACAAGTTGTTAAGAAGTTGTTACAAAAGTTTGTTACAAAAAAATGGATAGTCAAGATTTAAAGTTAGGTTTGAATTAAAAATGATCTAATGGTTAAGTTATTAATATGTTTATCTTAATGTTTGGTTTGAAGTTAGGTTTGGAGTTAGGATATGTATATATACTCTTTATATATTAGTATAGATAGTTAGAATCTTGTTTAACCAGGGGGTGTTTTACGGTTTCTGCTCTCAAATTTGAGGTGTGAGTAGTTTAGAAAGAATGCCTTATCTTCTTGAATGTGTGGTTGGGGTAAATGGAAAACAGGACAAGTGATATGAAATGTAAAGATACACACTACTACTTGATGGTTTATGAAGTTCATAACAATTATATAATCATAAGCAAAGATTAAAGCACGTAATAGCCGAAGCGATTTAACAAGATCATAATAACACAATTATAATTAATCGAGTTAGGGTTACATACCTTTATCATAGCGAAGATCCACAAGATCACCAACGAATCAACAATTAGGGTTAATGAAAAACAATACCAAGATATAGTTTAAAGTAAAACTATATTACGCTCTTGTATACATGTAATGCAACGGGCTAACCGTGAGTCTAGCACTTGCAAACCGGAGCTTCAATACTTGTGGAATATCTACCCAACAATCCTAGAGAGAGGCTAGGACTAGATAATAGCTAAACCGAATACCTAAAGAAGCCAAACGAAAACCCTAGGGTTTTTCTCTCTTGCGATCGGCACAAAGAAAAGAAAGAAGGGATGGAAAAATTATGAGGTTTATGGGTGTTTATATAGGCTTTGGCAAACATTATTCTCCAAGTAATAAACCTAATAGGAAAGAAAATCTTTCCTTTTGCCCCCTCTATAGCCGACGGTCGACATCCCTTTTGGGGTGTCTTCCGGAACCTTCCGTTCTTCTTTTCTCTTCTATTTAATTCCATGACGATCGTTTACACTTAACTCTTAATTATTAACGAACGTTAGTTAAGCTCCATTTAATTTAATAAATATAATAAATATATTTAATAAATAAAATTAAACCTTTACGTAATGTGTGCAATCCCGTAATCCCGAGTTCGATCCTATCACACGACTATTAATTTTATGTCCATAAACTTTCAGCTCCCACTTGGACAAAATTAGAATATCGTGATTACATTGACTAGCGTCTAGTTACACTAGCAATGTCACTAGTACAACTCGAGTAAGGTCTCCTGGAAAAACCTTTTAATGATGCATCATTTTTATTATCCTTTCATTTTAAATACAACGTTAATAGGATATGGATCTCAGTCATTCCTTTATTAACCATTATGTTTCTTGTTTATGGATATAGCAAGATTACCAAAACAAATTTGGGTGTGGCCACACAAACATCTTACTACTCCCTCGAGGGGCTCAACTGTATCAAACTTCAAAATAATTTGAAGGAAACAAATCCCATTTTGACTACAAGCGAAAACCTACGAACTTTGCAACACTTCTGAAAATAACCCTTATAGCTACCAGTTACGTTTAGCGTTAGGTTACCTTACAGAAATGCACTACATTCAATGCAGTTTCCTGGTATCTCAGGTCTAAGTAGAACTATTTATGATTTACTTAATAACAAAGATCCATAAAGTAAAATCATATAGTTGGGATAAGTCCAATATTTGATTCATCAAATATCATCCAAAATTGACCAATATACTTTCAAGTATACTCTGTCACTATTTTGAATTGTCTTAGTCTAACAATATTCCCATATTATTAATCGACAACGGACATTTAGAACATAACAATTTATTCATGGATTAAAAACATGTAAAATAGGATACACAATCAAATAACAGAAAATAAACGAAAATCAGTCTTTATTTATCAATTTAATAATGTCTTAACATCCTTTATCCAAATACTAATCACAGATTTATTGCATGAATTCGCTAGCTAGTTGCAGCCCAATAGCCTTGGCATGCTTAACAACCTTTGGTCTAGGTAAAACCTTAGTAAAAGGATCAGTTACGTTATCGTCTGTGTGAACTTTTATTAATTTTATTTCACGAGCTTCAACTTGTTCTCGAACGTAGTGATATCTACGTTTAAAGTGTTTGGCGCCGTTCATGACTCCAGAATCATTGGCGAATATTATTGCAGCAGAATTTTCACAATATATATCAATAGGTTCTTTAATTGAAAGGATCATCCCAAGATCTCTAATAAGATTCCTAATCCAAACCACTTTTAGTTATGTATATGGCTACCCTTTGAATACCAAAACATTTCTTTTCATATTCCTCAAATAGTTCAGAGAATGTTTAACAGCAGTCTAGTGGAGCTTCCCGTGATTCTGTTGGTATCTACTGACCAAGTTCTGAGCAAACGCCACATCAGGCCTTGTGCATCTAACAACATACATTATAGATCCTATAGCCGAAGCGTAAGGCACCTTTTGCATGTATGCCTCCTCTTCAGGTGTTGATGCATCTAACTCATGACTTAATTCATGCTTAACCTCCATAGATTGAAACCTTTCTTAGAGTTATGCATGCTATACTTCTTCAATATCTTATTAATATAAGAATCTTGGCTAAGACCAATTAACCGTCTTTTCCTATCTCGATAGATTTTAATTCCCAGAATATATGCAGCATCTCCCAAATCCTTCATAGAAAAACATTTACCAAGATAATCCTTCACTTCCTTAAGTCTTGGAATGTTACTTCCCATGATTAATATGTCATCGACATATAAAATTAGGAAGACTGCATCACTCCCACTAGCTTTGCGATATACACATGGCTCATCACGATTTTGAATAAATCCGAACTTTTTGATTTTTTCATCAAATCGTTTATTCCATTGACGTGATGCTTGCTTCAAACCATAAATAGATCTTTGAAGTTTGCATACGCGTTTTGGATATTTAGGATCAACCTACCCTTCCGGTTGTTTCATATAGATGTCTTCATCTAAGCAACCGTTCAAGAAGGCAGTTTTAACATCCATTTGCCATATCTCATAATAATAGTATGCTGTTATAGCTATGAGAATTCTAATCGCTCGTAAGTCTGCTACAGGAGAAAATGTCTCCTCGTAGTCTATGCCAAAAGTTTGAGTAAAACCTTTAGCTACTAAACGCGCTTTATAGGATTGTACTTCGCCATCCATGTCAGTTTTCTTCTTGAAAATCCACCTATTTTTCACTACTTTAGCATTTTTAGGCGCACCAACAAGAATCCAAACATCATTGATTTTCATGGATTTCATTTCCTCATTCATTGCAACTATCCATTTTGACTTTTCTGGATCAAGCATTGCGAATCGATAGTTAGCAGGTTCACCAAGATCCCCTACTTCCTCCTCATCATCCTCTATGTTAAGACATAGTTTTCTTGGCGCACGTATAGTCCTTCCATACCTACGTGGAGGAATTAATTCTGGTGAAGCTCCCAGACTTTCTGGCTCTATTGGAATTTCTTCGCTAGTATTTTCAGAAGGCAATGTATCTTCTTGAATTTCTTCAAGATCATAATTTCTCCCACTGAATTCTTGATTTACAAGATCAGTTTCAAGGAAGTCTTCATACCTAGCAACAATAACTTTGTTCTCAGACGTATAATAGAAGTAGTAACCCATAACTTCCTTAGGATAACCTACA
This sequence comes from Glebionis coronaria, assembly GCA_025667525.1. Taxonomy (NCBI): domain Eukaryota; kingdom Viridiplantae; phylum Streptophyta; class Magnoliopsida; order Asterales; family Asteraceae; genus Glebionis; species Glebionis coronaria. The sequence goes on from CM046881.1 coordinate 44,725,286, forward strand.
AAGATACATTTTACTGAGCGTTGTTGGAGTTTATCTCCAGAGTCACGTTTCACATACGCCTCACAACCCTAAATCTTTAAATAATACAAATATGGATTTTTGTCATGCCATAGTTCATATGGTGTCTTATCAACCTTCTTTGTGGGAACCATATTCCGAATACGAACAACAGATTCTAGAGCATAATCCAAAAGGATAAAGGTAAAGTTGTAAGATTAAACATAGATCGCACCATATCCAATAACGTATGATTTCTCCTTTCGGATACACCATTTTGTTGTGGAGTATATGGAGAAGTAAGTTTCTGAACAGTTCTGTTCTCACTTAAATAATCTTTAAACTCTTGACTTAAATATTCACCACCTCGATCAGAACGAAGAGCTTTAATCTTCTTTCCTAGTTGTAGTTCTACTTCCGCTTTAAACATCTTGAATGTTTCAAATACCTCATGTTTATGCTTAAGTAAATAAACATAACCATAAAGGCTATAATCATCTATAAATGTTAAGAAGTAGCTAGCACCTTTTCTTGACACATGTATAAGTGGTCCACACACATCAGTGTGTATCAAACCAAGTAGTTCAGTAGCCCTTTCAATATTGCTATTAAAAGGTTTCTTGGTCATCTTTTCAGAGATACAAGACTCACATTTATCAAATGATTCATCATTGATACTTTCCAAAAGACCATCACGTTGAAGCTTTTGTATGCGAGTCTCCCCAATATGGGCAAGTCTACAATGCCAAAGATAAGAAGAGTTCTTGTCTAACTTTCTCTTCTTATTCATGCTAAAAACAAAATTATTTTTTCTCTTGGAATTATTATCATCCATGTTAATTTCAAAAACACCATTCACAGAAATTGCATCAAAATAGAATAAACCATCTTTGAAAACAGAAATTCTATTATTATCAATAGTGTGAATAAATCCAAGATCCAACATACAAGAAAAGGAAATAACACCCCTAACAATTGTAGGTGCATAATGACAATGATTTAAAATCAGTACTAACCCGAAAGTAAAACTAGAATAAATGTTCCTATAGCTTCAACCGCTGCTTGTGCGCCATTGCCCACTTGCATAAATTATTCCCCATAGGTAAGCTTCCTTTCCAACTCAAATCCCTGTAGTGTATTACAAATGTTAATACCTCATCCCGTATCTTATACCCAAGAATTTGATTTGTATGTAATATTAAATAACTATATCATAAATAAGTTACCTGAAGGTGTTGCAGCACTAAGCTCAGCCTTCTTCTTTATTTCTCACAACTCATCGAGATAAGAGGGCAGTTCCTCTTCCAGTGACCACTTGCTTTGCAATGGTGAAAAGTCTCATCCTTCTGAGATTGATTCTTCTTGAAAAAGTTCTTCTTAGGTTTAGAGTAAGTCGCAACTTGTTTGGCCTTATCACCCTTTCCTTTGCCTTTCTTCTTGTTCGCTTGTAGTTTTGGCTTATTCATGCCTTGTCCTTTAACCCCTTTTCATAGTCAATGCGCATTGCATGCAAATCATTAACTGTCTTCCCCGTGCAATGCATATTATAGTTTCGAACAAAATTATTGAAGTCCTTGTTAAGGGACCTATTGATCAAGTTGATAGCCATATTATGATCATAGGGTTGTCCTAGTGCAATGAGTTGTTCCATATAACCCCTCATCTCCATATAATGGGCACTTACAGACTTTCCAGGAGCTTGCTTGCAACTATACAAAGCATCTACCAGGTCGTAGATCTCCACAGCTTGCGGCTTCTCAAACATAGCCTTGAGCTCATCAAGCATTCGCTTAGGTAAAAATAGCTCATACTTCTGTTGAAGTGGAGGAGCCATTTTCCCTAACATTAAGGCAACCACCTCAGAGTGCCTCTTAACATTAGCAACGTGTTCAAGCCTTTGCGCATCAGATGCTCCTTCAGCAAGATCCTCCGGATAAGGAGTAGTCAAGATATCGATAGTACCCGCTACTCTCAAGACAATTCTTAGTGAGCGATACCAATCATTGAAGTTTGGGACAGTAAGTTCAGGACGATCAAAGAAAGCTTTGAACGCAGAACTTATAGTCATATTGTTTTCGGGTTGAGCCATTTCTACAGAAATAAGTTCAAATATTAGTATTTTTGATAATACCATTCAAGAAAATAAAATTTACCACGGTAATAAAAAACCATAGTATTTTCCTTGAAACTAGAATCCATATTGACATAAACTTATCACATCAGTTGATCTGCTAGTGACAAATGTATCCAACACGGTAACTTGTCGAACAATAATTGACAAACAAATTTGCAATTTCTAGATATTTTTAGAGATTTACATTGCCAAAAGTCACTTTGCATTGTAAACATGTTTCATCCCTACTTTATGCCTTAAGTTTCCAGATCTCACTGAGTAACTTAATTAAGTCGACTAATCTAAAGAACGTAAAACATTCATGCGAATTCTCATTCTATGAAAGTTTTCTTTCCATCACATCATCGTCCAAAATCTCATATGACGATAATTGTAACTTCAAGTGTTCGTCAATTAGATGGCATAAGACTTAAATTTAAGGGTATTGATTTGGTGTCAAAATCATGTATGGAGAAGCATGCATACATCTCCATAGCATAGGTTTAATAAAACTTTTAGTAAACCTTTTGGTGACTCAAAAATTTCACCATAAATCGCAAGTTAAGGTATTCGTTAAACCAATTAAATACTTTACCCACAACTATTCACAACGTACTTTTTCTAGAACTCAGCTAAAGCACAAAGCAATAACCTTATTCATTGTGTTTCGGATGTGAATTTGCGGCAAATCAACCTAAAGATATAATGCAAAAGATAATCGTAGGTAATTTCAATTTGACGCACAGGCGTGCCGGGAATTCGGTCAGCGACTATTGGCATAACACCTCCTTCCTTAACCGGGTACATGACCAGCGGTGTGTTAGACCCACTTTATAGTTTGTCAAAAGGAGTAGGCGGTTAAATTATCATTGTAAGTTATCAATCAACGCAATTCTATGTAATTTATATCTCAAAACAGTTCATTAATTTTATATGATTTAGCCCATTTTAATTTTCTTAGAAAAAATTATCCTTGTTTACAACATACAAAAATATAAAACGTATGAAAATATGTAGGTACAAAAAACTAAATCAAATAGCCACATGCATAACAATTTATTCAAAGAACATCAAATCTAGGGTTTTATCAACATAAAAGTCTTCCCTAATTATAAAACCTTTGAATCAAATAAAACAAATAGCATATAAAATCATATGATCCGTGAAAAAACATGCATGTTTATCACGGGTCTCCCACATACTCTTAACAATTAAAATACTACGGATCGCAACCATACATGACATAAAAATTAAATCATGCAAACATCTAAAGATTATACCATGTAATTTTAGGGTTTACAATTTTTTTTAAATAAAAAATTCGGCTAGGCCGATTTTTAAGAAACAAAAAAAACAAAACCCTAATTTTTGTTAAAACCTAAAAAACAACATGTAAGTTTAACTCAAATCATCATTAGTTAAAAAAAAAACTTTAGATCTCGATAATTATAACATGTTAACCTGGCTCTAATACTACTGATGGTTTATGAAGTTCATAATAATTATATAATCATAAGCAAAGATCAAAGCACGTAATAGCGGAAGCGATTTAGCAAGATCATAATAACATAATTATAATTAATCGAATTAGGGTTACATATCTTTATCCTAGCGAAGATCCACAAGATCACCAACGAATCAACAATTAGGGTTAATGAAGAACAATACCAAGATATAGTTTAAAGTAAAATTATATTACGTTCTTGCACACACGTAATGAAACGGGCTAACCGTGAGTATAGAACTTGCAAACCGGATCTTCGATACTTGTGGAATATGTATCCAACAACCCTAGAGAGGGGCTAGGACTAGATAATAGCTAAACCGAATACCTAAAGAAACCAAACGAAAACCCTAGGGTTTTTGTCTCTTGCGATCGGCACAAAGAAACGAAAGAGAAGGGATGGAAAATTTTTGAGGGCTATGGGGTGTTTATATAGGCTTTGGAAAATCTTATTCTCCAAGTAATAAAGCAAATAGGAAAGAAAATCTTTCCCTTTGCCCCTCTATAGCTGACGGTCGACACCCCTTTTGGGGTGTCTTCCGGAACCTTTCGTTCTTCTTTTGTCTTCTATTTAATTCTATAACGGTCATTTACACTTAACACTTAATTATTAACGAACGTTAGTTAAGCTCGGTTTAACTTAATAAATATAATAAATATATTTAATAAATAAAATTAACCATTTACGTAATTTGTGCAATTCCGTAATCTCGAGTTCGATCCTATCACACGACTATTAATTTTATGTCCATAAACTTTCACTACTATGGCTTTTAGGTTAATATTTTGTTGCATATTAGTCATTACGAACTAATTTGCAAGAGACGTATAACGGAAAAAAAATATTATTTTGTTAAGAAATAAAATAATTTAATGCAATAGATAACAACAGAAATTCTGCCCATAAAAATTTTGATTCTTTTTAAATTATGTGAGATAGGAGATTTAGAATTAGTAAAACAAAATCTAACAATAAGGAAAATGAATTAGTGTAACATTGTAACATTTACGGTATGTTTGGTATGACGAAATGAATTAGTAACAGAGTGTAATCTCCATTGTAATAAAATAAATGAAGTAATGAAATGGTTAATTACGATTCTAATTATGTTTGGTTGTAACGATATAATAGAATATAATTAAAAATAAAAAGACTAAAATAACATTTGATGTTGAATATTTTTTGTTTGATGAGTAATTAATAAGGGTTTCATGTAATCATCATTCCATTACATGATCTAATGGATTAAAAACAATGGGCCCCTGATGAATGAAATTGAATGATTTTGATGTAATAGGTGATTGTAGGTAATAAACCATTACATTACATAATTGTAGACAAACACAATTTTTGCATTCCGTGGTAATGATGTTTTTCATTCCTACTTTCATTATGGCGTACCAAACGCTATGTTACTATTAGCATGTTTGACGATAGTATTTATGAAAAGTTTTTATTGCACGTGTGAGTTTGAGTGTGTCGTTAGAAAAAAATTGATTGGCAAATAGTAAGGAATGTTTTGAAACCGGGGTTTGAAATCGATTCGATGAAGCCATCGGGTCACCGGTTCAACCGGTTGAACCACTGGGTCCACCTGATTTTCTATAAAAAAGAAATTAATATATATTTTCAATACATATAGAAATTTTTATATAAAAATCATGAATATTTCAGATATTTGCCCTAACAACCATTTACTAACAAATATAACATGTAAAAAAGAAGTTACGTCGTAAATACTTATAATTAAATCGTCCGGTCGGGTCTCACGAACCAGGTCGACCCAGGTCGCTTTAAACCCCGCGGGTCACACCGGGTTAATAAAATATAAGACCCGAATCATTTTGACCTGATATTTTTTATCGGAACCGGTTCAACTAGTTGAACTGACCAAATCGATCCTCGTTTCAAAACATTGATAATAAGCCTGTCGAATGTATATCTCTACTACATATAAAGAGAATACCCCCAAAACTTGAATGTTGAAAATTCTCTAAATAAGGAATTGTTGAAAAAATGAATAATAAAGGAAATGTTGAAACTACTGAATACTACGCCAGCCTCTAATGGTTGTACAACACAATTCATATGTTTCAAAACTGTTATACGTTTCAACTATCCTTAAATTTGGAATGTACACAAGTCAGACATCAAATAATTTCTATATTTATCCTACTGGCACCCATAGCAACCCTAATATGTTAATTCACATCCAAAAGAAACACACACACATAAAAAACACGCACACAAAATCATCATCGCTGCCACTGAAACGGCCGCCACCATAACAACCTCTCTTTCGTCTGTTATGGTGTGCTAGGTAGTTTTGGTAGGTGGTTTTGATTATGGTTTTAGTGTTTTGTTTTTTTCGTTCAGATCTAGCCGGATACTATGGTCACCGCCATTCTATCTCTCGAAACCACCATCGGCAGTTTAATCCGACACCAACACTTCACATTCAGAAGTGGACACCATCAAAACCACCATATCCGCCTTCAATTGGATATGTGTTTTAGAAACATACACAAGGTTTGCTTTTTTATGTTAATGTATGTGATTGTTTCTCTAATTCCATGTTATTCGAGTGTCTTTGGTGGTTTTTGTTGTTTTGTTGTTTGGATATATGTTTGGATCTACAAGATGGTGAATTAATTATGATATTCGGGTTTTGTATGTGTCGGTATGTGGCAATATATCTTATCTTACAGATGCCTATCAAGTGTTTGATGTAATGTCTAAAAGAGATGGTTGTCGTGCAAATGAGGTAACATTCGGTCTTTCAATGTTAACATTGATCATAACAAAATTATGATGTTTACTCTACATTGTTCCTTTATATGGAAAAAAATGTGTATCAGTTCTGGTTGTGCAAGTGAAAAAAAGTGGTCTTATTTGGTTTGGTTGTAAGGCTATAAGTTTTGTGACTGATGCTATGTATAAATCTTTGCGAGGTTAACTGATATCTTTATCTGTGGGTTATTAAATCACAATTTTTTGTATATACATGAGAAACATGCTCATATGTTGTATCCATTTGTAGATTGGTGACTTCTTTTGTTGCCGTTGATTACTTTGTTGTCACCGTCCATTGTGGTGTGTGACGCTGTTGATCGGCGTGTGGCGATTTGAATCTATTTAAACAAATGGCGGCCCCGTATGTTATTCCACATAAGTTGGTAGCATTTGTTGATATATGAATCTTGGTATGCATTTCTAAACAGTCGTAATACTGGATCCTTAAATATTGAGCAGTAAGAAATTCCAAACATCCTTAAATATTAAGTAGTAAGCATTTGTTGGTATATGAATATTAAGCAGTAAGCAATCCCAAACATCCTTAAATATGTTTGCACAATGTGCGTAAGTGACGAGCCCGACCTCAGATACTCGATTATGTTAAGGTTTCTTAGGATAAGGAACACTTAGATTGTCACAAGCAAACATCATCTATAACATGTGATGCAATAAAAAAGTAATGTAATAATTTTTTGTACTTTAAGCTTGTGTGTACTTCTGTTATTTATCGAAGAGTAACATGAAGAAATTGAAATGTCATCTAATGATTTACTATCGTTTTGATAATTAGTGACTTGCATCCTTCAATATGATGTGGCACTTGGTATGTTATGTTTGTTTGGTAGTGTCTGACGTAAGGTGGAAAAAATTGCATCTATCGATGCATATTGTTTCCATGGTACAATGTACCATGTTTTTATTATTACAGAAACTTCACGAGTAATATATATATGCAGTGAGAAGAAGCAAAAAAAGTTAACTTTCATTGTTTATGTATTGCATTATAATGGTACTTTGTTGTAATTGAGTGATTTGCGTAGACATTTACTGTCAATTTGTTAGTTAAGCGTACTATATTACTAAGAGGCCTATAATAATGTAGTAGCATACTAGCTGTAGGTCATAACATTATTTCATAGCTTTGCGTTGGTTGTATATCTGTCATAAACATGATGTTTCTAAATGAAGTTATTGTCATTGTATTGAGTGATTTGCGTAGACGTTTACTGTCAATTTGTTAGTTAAGCATAGTATATTACTAAGATGCCTATTATGATGTAGTAGCATACTAGCTATAGGTCATGCGTTTGAACCAACATTCTATCATAGCTTTTCATTGGTTGTATATATGTCATAAGCATGGTATTCGGCGAGTACCCACTAAAAATGAGTTTCGTGAAGTATCCCTGCATCCTCGTACAAATAATACTACCCTATATGAACACTATCCCTAGCTGGATGTTAGTCGTCTTGCTAAGGACTCTAGCGAGTCTGTTGCTTTGGACCTGCCCAAAAAATCCTATAAGCGTAGAGTTCGGTCTCGACCAAATCGTGATGGTGCTCGGTCAACTTCTACTGATCCAGGCCATCGCCTTCCTTCTCGCCAAACATTCAAGGATGCAAAGGAATTGTTAAATGATGTTGACAACCAGGAAAAGTCTTTGTCAAATAGTTTTAAGTCTAAAAGTCTCCTTGATCAACTCTCGGGCCATCATATGGTACTGCTACCGAAAATGTTTCAAAACATTCGAAGAGAATCTCCTTGATCAACCTTTAGCATCTGAAACCCAGGAAACCCTATTGTATTGTGTTCTGTAGATCTTGGATCTGTAGGGCGTGTTGAACATGAAACTTTGTTAGGTTCTGAGCATCATTTTGCTATTGATAAGTTATTAAACAATGGAAATGATATCTCAAGCTCATGCCCAGTAAGCCACACTAACAATAGTTATACACTCAAGGAAGATGAAGGTTTGATAGGTACGAAATCTGCCTTGCAATGAGAGTGTGAAAAGCATGCATAATCTTGGTAGGCAGCATAATTCTACAACAATAAGGTACTATAGCCATCAAGTTTCTTTGTAGGTCTGCTACTTTAAATGCGACTCGTATTCATCAAATTATGACCTGAGAAGATGTCGATAAGCATCAAGTCAAGGTGATTATTATTGTTAAGTGTATATATGAAATATCATTAAGGGGGAATTTGTGGAAGCAATATAATTGTTTTTAGCAAAATTGTGCTCTTTTGAATTGCATAATTTGTATATATATTGGTATACAGGTGAGTATGTCAAATTGATATGCTACATAGAATTTTACAAGGTATCATTATTACTATACGAGAATACACTTTTTATAGTCTTCTTTTTATCCACATTTATAGTTTGTATTTTGCAATTTTAGGTTCTTGTAGAGTATAGAAATAAGGACTTGAATCACGTGAAATGGGCAAGAGCTTTAAAAGAACTACATGTCTCGAGATTAAGAAATTACGTAAAGAGCCATTATCCATTAGGGTCTGTACGGAGCGCTTCAGGATCAGCTGTATCGGCCCCACCAAAATTTTCTCCTAAACCAAGTGCTCCTGCTCCTGCTCCTCCAACTCATCCACCTCCTCCACCAGCCTCACTCTTCACCTCTGAGTCATCTCAACCATCGTCATCCTGTCTAAAGGAAGGAATGGTTGCTATTTTTCAATAAATTGGTTCAAAAGCAGTTACTGCTGGTAGATTTCTTTACTTCTGGTCAAAATCCCTTGATTACTCCCTTCACCATATCAATGTATTGTCCTTTACTATTTTAATTTGGATAAAGATAAACTACATCTAATCATTTAGAGATTAAATATTATAATTCTTCAGTTTTGGTTTGTTACGCAATGACGACAAATAAAAGTAAAAGACAAACTTGTCAAAAGACTTACTGTTTTTTTACGTTTTCTCATTGATAAATTACGTACATTTTTCTTTTTAATGCATATCATTCAAATTGTTGAATACTTATAGCTTTCAGAAATAATTTATGTTTTTTAAAATTTCAAATGTCGGTGTTTTTAGCCAAAGAGGAGTATAAACCTCAAATTGCATGTACCAAGTAGTTTTACGCGATGAGCAACATGCGTTGATAGATTTTAATAGTAAATTATATAATGTTTCATTTTAAGTTTCAATTATTGTTTTATTGCTGTTTTGGACATGTTAAGAACTTATCGTATGTTACGACCATTTGCCATTATATCTTGATATTCCACTAACTATTTTGAACGTTAAACGAAACAATTACCACAATACATTGTATCGTTGATTATTTGCCGCTAGGAATATCCGCAGCTATGCGCGGGTAATCGTCTAGTGTATTATAATGTCGCATGATATATCTACAAAATTGTATTTTATAAGGCATTTAGATACGCATTCAGGTCCGGGTGATATCTCATCTGATTTTTTTTCTTTCATATTGATTTAATGAAGTGTATAAGACTATAAGGTGCTTTTGATTCATATGGAAATATGTGACAACTTTTTGGTTATTTCACGTCAATGATTTGACAATTTTTTTGGTCATCCAACAAATATATTGTGTATATATTGTATTTTAATCTTTTATATAATAAAAGAAATAGAATTTTTGAAAAATTTAGTGAAAAGTGGAGATTGTAGAAAAATCAATTAGACCAAGCAAATGGCTTGATTTTGACACATAAGCAAAATCGAGCGATGTGATTGATAGAAAAAAAGTCAAAATTGAATTCAATTTAGTAAAAATAAAAAATCTTGGTGAAAGAATTTGATGAAAACACACAAAGATATATGTGTCAAATAAATTAATGAAAATAAAAACTTAAAAAAAGAGGAGAAGATTAATAAAATTTTAGTGGTTGAATTTTAAATAAATTAGATGGACTTAAATGTAAATTTATGATTTTTTATATTTTTTAGTAACTTAATAAAATATAAAAAATATCCCTTAAATTTTATACTCTCTAGATTTTATATTTTAAAAATTCAACATATATTTTATATTAAAAGATCAACGAATCACAAGATTATAAACATTTAAATAAAAACACAAATTATTATCTATTTTTATTTTGATACTTAGCAAAATCAAGCAGTGCAATCTACATAAATTATTATTTACATAAATATAAATATCAAAATGAACGTAGGACCCCAGACATCGGTGTGAGAAGAATAAATAGATGAGATTCTATAAGTTATAACAATATACTAGTATATTTTTTCAAGGTCGTTATGTGTTACCAAACACACAATATCTATAATAGAATAGCTAACATTTCGGTTAAACAAAATCAAATCCTTTGTGCAACTAATATTTATACAAAATATCAAGAGTAAATTACACTATTCGTCCTTATGGTTTGCGTTGACCGACGTCGTTCGTCCCTTGACCAAAAAACTTGCACCGTTCAACCTTAATTTTCAAACCCTTTCCGCCGTTTGACCCTCACTTTAACTGGCCTCACAAATTAACGTTAAGTCATTTTGCCACAAGGGTATGTCTGTCCTTTCCTAATTATAAGGACGAACGGTCTATTCCTTTCCTTTTCCAATTCCCTCTTTATTATCCTCACACTAATCTTGCCACGGGCTAATAACACGGATAGAACAACTAAACACCCATACGGGCTGATAATAACCAAAAGAACCCACACACTTATTGGTGGTGGCGACGGGGAAGCAAATTGGGTGCAACCACCTATATGGTGGTGGATCTAGTATGGTGTTGGTGTACATCGAGTAGTGGTGGTGGAGATGTTCTGGTGGTTGCGTGGTTATCCACCACGACAATGCTGCGATGTTGCATAATAAGTGAGAAAACACTTATCTTTTTACCACTTAATTATAATAATAACCAAGCCAAACCGTGTATTTTATGTCGTAAATGTCGGAATTATGCGTGGTTTGTGTTTTTGTTGTGATTTAGGATCAAAATGTGAAAAGGGAAGAAAACACGGGCTTTCACGAGCTTTTATCGAAGAAAAAGACAAAAGACGAAGTCAAAAGATCAAGAGTGTAAAAAGAACGGAAGTCCAAGGCCTATTCTGAAGATTTATCGAAGAAAAAGTCTAAAGACGGAAGTTTAATGAAGTCGAAGAACTCAAGTCTGATAAATGAAGAAATTATAAGACGAGTTCAAATAATCCCGAGACAAAGTAAAAAAAGTCTAAGAATTTAGAAGACGAAAAGACGAGAAAAGGAAGAAAATATCAACACTTGCTAATCTCCCTATAAATACCCTCCTAATGTCACATTAGGAGGTGTTAGCTAATTTCACCAATTAGTTCTCCACTTTATTTTACGCACTTTTAAATATTGTCTTTACATACTTGTCTTTATATTCAAGTTAATTCATGTAAGTTTTAATCTTGTTTTGAATCTTTATCTTTAATTATAAGCTTTTTAATCATCTCCTTCTACCTTTCTTGTTTGTTTAAGCTTAATCTTTTTCATCATCTTTGTTTGAGTTGATTTCGTGTTCTTCATTCATCCATTTTGTCATCTTTTTACATAAAGTTCATAGCTTTTCGTGTTTCTTGATTCGTGTGTTCCATCTATCTTCTACTTTGTTGTGGTGGAGATTTGGGTGCTTTTGGTTGGTTAAAATCACGGATTTCGTGTCAAAAATCTCATTTTTTTACCAAAAATCTCGGAACCCATCGCAAAGGAAAAGGGTTTATCATTGAGATTGAGATTGATATTGAGATTGAGATTGAGATTGAGATTGAGATTGAGATTGAGATTGAGATTGAGATTGAGATTGAGATTGAGATTGAGATTGAGATTGAGATTGAGATTGAGATTGCGATTGACAACATTGCGATTGAGATTGAGATTGAGATTGAGATTGAGATTGAGATTGAGATTGAGATTGAGATTGAGATTGTGATTGAGATTGAGATTGAGATTGAGATTGAGATTGAGATTGAGATTGAGATTGAGATTGAGATTGAGATTGAGATTGCGATTGGCAACATTGCGATTGAGATTGAGATTGAGATTGAGATTGAGATTGAGATTGAGATTGAGATTGAGATTGAGATTGAGATTGAGATTGAGATTTAGATTGAGATTGAGATTGAGATTGAGATTGAGATTGAGATTTAGATTGATATTGCGATTGGAAACATTGCCATTGAGATTGAGATTGAGATTGAGATTGAGATTAATTTTCAAATTTATTTTTCCCGCCATTTTTTAAAGTCTTGTTTTTACTTATTTTGTCTTATTTTTCTTAAGCATTATTTTAACTTGTCTTTTCTTAGTCTATTTTTATAGTGTCTTATTTTAACGTTTACCTTTTCATAAAGTTTTAATTAAGTTAAATTTGCTTTATTTCTTTTACATTGTGTTGTTTCATTTAAGTCTTTACTTTTGGTTTTATTATTTTTTCATTTACATTAAAGTTTTCATTTTCATTTTTAATTCTTTTATATAAAGTCATTTATTTTTAGTATTTCGTATTTTTATTTAGTTACTCAACGACGCCTTTTCTTTTAATTAGTTTTAGAGAACGACACCCTCTTATTTTGTCCACCAAAGACGACTGAGTCGCACTTTAATCCATGATCAATTCGATTAGACATACTTCAAAGAACGATTTTTCATGTATTAAATGGCGCCGCTGCCGGCTCTTTTCGTGAAGATTAACGATTTTCTGTGAGAGACGCGTTGAATTTTGGGATCCATTCACTCGTGAACGTTATTTTTCTTGCTTAAAATTTTTCAAAAATACAAAAACATTAAAAAAACCGTATAAAAAGCATTTCTTTTTCAAAGTTTTGCATCAAAAAGATTTTATTTTTATTTTTATTTTTACAAGTACATATATATTCTCTATTTCTTTGGTATCTTTTTCTTTTTCTTTTGCAGGTGTATGCGTACTAGATCTTCATCTTATTCAGAGCCCGAGACTCGTGAAGATTTAGATATGGCTGGTGTGCACAACAACAATGACCCACCTCACCTCAACATGAATAATAACAACAATCTTCCACAACCCCACTTACACACAATGGAGGAGCTGTGTCAACCAACCATGAACGAACGAGGAGGACTGATTGCGCCGATGCAAATCACGGCTCCAGAGTTTTCGTTGAAGCATCACATGATCCAACAAGTCCAAAATACTTGTCCATTTCACGGATTACCGGATGATGATGCCAACAAACACCTCGACAAATTCATTACCGTAACTCAAAGCATGAAGTTGCCCGGGGTTACTATGGATTTTCTTCGCCTTCACCTATTTCCACACACCTTATCCCACCATGCCGAAAAATGTTTTGATCGTCTTCCTAAGAATTCAATTCATACAAGGGACGAGATGACTCAACGATTTTTGTCGCGCTACTTTCCACCATCCATGGTCACGAGCCTTCGGAATCAAATCAGTGGATTTACACAAGAACCTGATGAATCGCTTTTTGATGCTTGGGAACGATATAATGTTTTGATCGATCGATGTCCTAACCACAACATGCTCCCCGTCACCTTAATTGATACTTTCTACAACGGTTTAACTTTTCGTGATCGTGATACGATTAATCCAGCCGCCGGTGGCACATTTATGAAAAGAAGACCCGAGGAGTGTAGAGAGCTTATAGAGAACATGAATACTCATCACAAAAATTGGGATTCATCCGCATCTTCAAGGAATAACCCGAGAGTCAATGTTTCTTCTACCTTATCACACACCGAGATGACCGAATTCACCCGCATGATGGCCGAAATGAACAAAAGTATCCAACTCTTGGCTACAAATCAACAACAACAAGTTAAAGCTGTAGCACTTTCTTGTGAGATTTGCGGCGGTCCTCATTCATACACTGTTTGTCCTTCTACTCATGACAATCCGGAAAACGTGTATGCGGCTTATGGTAACTATTCAACGGAAAGCTATCAAGCCCGACCTCAAGGTGATCGTAACTTGCTAAGTTACCGTTCTAACAACTTTCTTTCACCCGTTTTTTCTCCTCAAAACCACAACCCCAACAACTACAATAGAAGCAATCCAAACCCACCTTGAGCTTCTAATTCTTATCACCCACCCGCTCAACAAGCACCACCCATTAATCAAGATGTTGAAACTTTCATGAGGACCCAAGGAGAGCTAGTTAAGAATCTGCAAAGCCAAATCATCAACTTGAAAGGAGATATCACTAAGCAAGGGAATGATATTAGAACCGAGCTTCGACATGATATGCAAACCTCTTTTAGCAATCAAACAAATGATTTGAAGAATATGCTGGCTAGTTTCTTCCCAAGTACTCAACCCTCTACTTCGGGCTCTCTTCCTTCAAACACCATCACCAACCCAAGAGCGAATGCGAGTGCTATTACTACACGCAGTGGAGCAACTCTTGTAGGACCATCTATCCCTTCCCCAGTTACTTCATCTACACCTCCTCCACCACCATTTATCCCTCCTACTCCCACGCCTAGTATCAGTTCTCCATTACCGTCTCCACCTCTACCAGCAACAGTACCCAAGAAACAACCTTCACCAACTACACCTACACCACCTAAACCCAACATCCCTTATCCTTCTCGGTTAGACAAGAGCAAATTGCTTACTAAAGAGGATGCTCAAATCACTTCTTTTCTGAAGATGATATCACAAATGACCTTCAACATTAGCCTCATTGAAGCACTTGGCCAAATGCCGAAATTTGTGAAAGCATTCAAGGAATTGCTTAATAAGAAGGAAAAGATGGCTGAGTTTGTCAACACACGCTTAAATGAAAACTGTTCTGCAGTCATTCTTAAAGAACTTCCGGAAAAACTTGGAGATCCCGGTCGTTTCGTGTTGCCTTGCATTTTTGACAAAACCGAAGAATTTACTGCCTTAGCTGATCTCGGGGCAAGTATAAATTTGATGCCTTTAAGTTTTTGGAAAACACTATCATTACCCGAACTTACTCCAACAAAGATGACTCTTGAGCTAGCAAATCGCACTCTCGCTTAACCCGTTGGTATTGCCGAAGATGTGTTTATTAAAGTTGGCACCTTCATTTTTCCGGTCGACTTTGTTGTTGTTGATTATGAAATGGACCCTCGTATTTCGTTAATACTTGGATGGCCATTCTTGGGAACCGGAAAAGCTTTAGTCGATGTTGCCGAAGGTGAACTCATTCTAAAAGTCGGGAATGATGCTCAAGTGTTTAAAATGGGGAAGATCACAACCAAACCCAATGGAAGAGAATCGGCGAATATGATTAATGTGCTTGATGATTTGTCGTCTACAACAATCCTCTTTTCGATTCTTGCTATGATAATCCACTTTTCCAAGATGATGTGGATGATTCTCTCTCCAATTTAGATCCCCCACCAATTTATGAGTCTCCACCAACCTATGATGACTATAATGATGATTCTAGTTCTGACATGGATGATTCTGATGATTTTTCTTCTGAGTATAAAGACATGCCAACATATGATGATTTTGATGATGTCGATACTCTTTCGAGTTATTATTCACATGATGACCTTGTTCCTACTTTTGATGAAGATCTTCCACCAATAATGCTTGATCCTACTTTGGATGACTACTCATTTGAGGAAGACTTTGCTACTTTTCTCAACACTTACTTCCCAAATGAGAATGATTCTCCTCCTTTGGATTTTGATGATGCTCTTTATCCTCCTTTGAAGAAAACCGTTTCAAAGGAGAAGAAGCCGGAAGACACCGATATCTGTAGTACCTATGTCTTGACACCTCTCTATCCACCTTCATCGGATGAGATTGTGAGATTTATGAGCGGATCCTCTTCCAGGTCTACTGAGTCTGAGTGTTATTTTCCCCTAAAGGAAAAGGTGTTCGATCCCGGTATTGCAATTTTTAAGCCATCTCAGTATCCATCTGATGAAATAAAAGGAAAGATTTTTGGAACTTATGGAGATATGCTTACACTGCATCATACTGTCTACCACCATGCTCAATTTTTGCTTAAGGGAACCTTGCCTACTCTTCTTTGGCTTGCCTTGTTCGCCTTAAGCTTATGCTCTTTGATGGACAAAAACCATGTATTTGATCCCGGTGGATGTGTTTCAAGCTTCTTTCCACGCTAACCAAGGTCGAGTCAGGCTCACGACTCGGTGAACAAAAACAAGCGCTTCTCGAGAGGCAACCCGCAGTATCTATCCTTTTTATTTGTTTTATAACAAGTGTAGGGGGAGACCCTATTATGTGTTTGTTGTTTTCGTTCTTATCATGTGCAGGGATTCGAGCTTTCAAAGATCTATTCTTGATGACTTTTGACGACCCGTGATTCTATGTTCCTGTCTTCCCGGTTCTATCCTAAACTCTTTTGATTCATTATTTTATCATTTATGTTAAAATAGGAATCACTTTAGTTGTCTCTTCCTTAGCAAGATCTAAACAAAGTGCACAATGTCCTAAGTGTAGGGGAGGTTACTTCAACATGCTTAAACATTGAGGACAATGTTTATATTAAGTGTAGGGGGGACTTCTATCGAAGTTAAGTGGGCTTTTCCTTGTATTTGTCCTCATTTTAACCGGAAAATTGATTTTTCGACATTTTTCAAAATTTTTGATCTATTTTGGCCTAGTAGTTTTTCCTTTGTATAGTTATTTTCTTTCTTTGCGAGAATAAATTTTAATAAAGTGGTTTTAATTTTCATACGTTGTGAATCTTTTGACTCAACCCGAGTTTACTTATCTAAGTTTGCTCTAGCTAGTATCCTTAACGTGTTTAAGTCAAGTTTTGCTAGGCTTTTATATAGTGAACTTTAAAACGCGAAAGTCTTAACTCTTGCGGGTTAAGAACAAGAACTTTTCGCAAGTTCCTATAATTGATCCTAGAAAGTCGTTTATCAAGGGACCTTTAAAATGCGAATTCTAAACTTGAAAGAGTCTAAGAATTTGCAAGATCCTATAGACGACTTGTGTTGGGTCCACTAGATGTGGATCTTGCAGCCTGTTAGGGATGGTGAACGACTTCTGTAATCACAAGTCTATTCACAGATAGACTCTGGATAAATCACACAGTATAAGTGTGGAATACAAATACTATGAACAAGAAGAAAAGAATAACTATAACGACTTGATCCTTTACTAAGGATTTCTAATATTAATATGAACTAGAATAATGTTTGATGAAGATGTCTAGAACCCTTCTGCCTAAGGTTCCTTTTATACTACAAGGAAACCCTAATACATCATTAAACCAAAACGTGTAAAACTTATATGCATATCCTTTCCTAACATATCTCATGCATATCCTAACAGAATACTCTTAAATAATAAAGTTTGACTTTTTATAAGACCAGGAGCACGTGTTGCTCCTACTACTACTAGGACCAGGAGGAACTACATACCTCCTAGTCTACCTATTACAAATAACTATTCCAAAGGTCCTAACAATCCTCCCCTAAACTTGAATTTGACCTGTTGAGTTCAAGTTTCCTGGAAAATCGTGCAACATAGCTTGAGGATTGGAACAACAAATGAAACAGCAACATCAAAACCATCAGCATAAAGAACATAAGGACTGCTGCAATAAAGAACACCTAGAAGCTCCTTGAAAGCTTGAAACAAATCTGCATCTTATTGAATCTTCACAGCAACATGAGCAGATTTGATGAGCCTTTACCAAGTAGTTGCTCGCTCTTGGGCTAGCCAGTCTTTATGGTGGAATAAGCATCACCCTGGGAAACCAGAACCCAGACCAACTCTTAGAACGTGAATCAATGGTGAGTGGGGTACCCTGATGATTTTAGGCAAACCATCACAGCCGTCAACGGATTTGATATGTCTTTACCAGAAGCCGTACCCTTCTGGACTCACCAACTCTTAGCAATTAAGCATCGGTGAGCTGAAAAACCTATAGCTTTGAGCAAGCTATTATAGCTATCAACGGATTTGAAAAAAATCTTTACCAAGAGCCGTACCCCCTTGGATTAGCCACTTTTCAGTCTAGGACCATGGCAAGTGAAAACCATCCAGTTTTGGGTAACCTGGCAACCATCAACGGATTTGATTATCACACAAGAGCCGTACCCTCATGGTGAATCAACTCTTTCTTGTCTGTGAGACATGGTGAGTTGAGCACCATTTGTTGTGTGGACCAGGTCTAGCACCAGAAGTAACTCCAAACCAGCCCAAGTGTGAAACAGTCAAATGAAAACCAATTTATGACGGACAAGTATAAGAAGATATTATATTGTGTACAAGTGTGAAATCCATCATATGTTTAAAGTATAAGCAGATATTATATAAAAAAGTATATTTTTTTCTTTTTTTTTAATTTTTTTTAATTATAATGTAAGTCACCAAGCACTCTACAGGTTGGTGAAAAGAATGTTAGTATAAACACAAAAACAGAAAACCATATCCATCACATACCAGACGCTGCAACCTTGTCAGCTTGCAACCGGGCTTGGATCCCTTCCACCAAAGTAGTAGCCATGGAAGTCTAGTAGCCATGTCAAAACACTTTGCAAGCCTGAGGCATAAAGAACATAACCATCACTGGTTGAAATCCTATGTGTGGATGTACCAGCAGCAATCGGGGATGGCTTAACCGACCAAGCAACAATATAACCCGTACCCATTGGCAACTCTGTGTCACTATCCGAAGCTGCATCAATAAGGTTTTCAGGAGCACACTTCTCAAAAGGAAGAGACTTACCACGTCTAGCCTTCTTCTTTCGAATGGAACGACGAGGTGCAGGAACACCAGAAGAAGATTCAACCTTCACCTTCCCAGCAGCAGTAGTATCAGCATGAGTAGAATCAAAACCTTGACCAACCAAAGGATCAAAGTCGGCTGCACCAGTAGAAAGGGTAGGGTGTGGGTCAGTCACTGGTGGTGAGGATTGCTCCATTGCAGGAGTAGCAGGGGTGGTAGTAGTAGCATTGGTGGTGGTGGTAGGAACCGAAGATGAAGTAGGATGAACAACCGAAGGTGTGGTTGTAGGACCAGCAGTAGAATTATCAGCAACAGGAGGAACACCAGTAGAACCAGATGGAACACCAGATGAAGAACCATGAGCAACAGCAGGTTGAGAAGTGGGAACCACTCGTGGAGGAGGGCGATAGATGAAGCGTTCAGGAACCGATGTGTTTTGACGCTTGATCATCCTCTGGTACAGATCCTTTAGCTCATCAAAAGACAATCCCCTAACCCGTTCCCAAGTCCATCCAACAGTAAAGTAAGCAGCCGACTGATATTTGACATACCGCTGCATTAACTTCCTCTCCTCAGTTCTCGACAAAGGTCTGTTATGACGCTTCTAACGGAGTTGAGCAGCAAGAGACAATTGTTTTTTGCGCATTAAGGCCATTTCCCGTGGGATACAATTATTTTCATTCACATCAGCTCCCAAAAGATCAGTAAATTGCGAGTAATCAGATGTAAGAATAGTAAGCACCCGCATCCAATCATTATCATCCCAATGCATGGCATAATGCCTCAGCTGTTCACGTCTCTGCTGTTGAAGGGCTTCTTCCTCAGCCCTAGCAGCTTGATCAATCTCTGCCTTCAATCGCTGTGCAGCCTCCTCCCCCAATCGTTCCTCCTCAAGTTGTCTGCGAGTACACTTCCTAGGAGGTGAAGGTGCATCAGTCACAGGGGCTTTCCCCTTAGGATCATGAGACGGCCCAACAGATGGACCAGCAGAAGCACCAACAGAAGAACCAACAATATCCTTCATTGGTCTAGGACTAGCAGCAGCAGTAGGGATACTTGATGGACTAGGAGGAACAAGCAAATCAACATACGACTTATCAACAAAAGCAGCCTTCGCCAACAAAGTCAACCCATCCTCCTCAATATCCTCATCAGAATCTGAAAGAACAACTTTCTTCTTTTGCCTCCTCTGATGTGTCTCCAAAGCCTTAATCCTGTCTGCCAAGGGAAGGACAAAGTCCCGAGTAAGCTTGCGATGCTGATTCAGATCATTCTCCAAAGAAACAATCCTTGCATAATACCTGGGCATGAGATCTAGCAAAGAAGTTAGTGTAACAGGGTCCTCCGCTTCCCCACCAAGAGGACTTGGATCAGGGAAAGAATCATTGGAACCAGAAGCAACAAAGGGATCAGCATTATGAGCATGAGAGCTAGACGGCTTCTCAGCAGGATGTGGTGTTGGACTAGAAGGTGGAGTATCCACAAATGGGGACTTATGTGGCAGAGAAGAGGGGGCAGCCTTGGAAGTGGATGTCATTTCAACCACCACTTCCTTAGCTGGCTCCTCCACCGCCACATGAGGCTCACCACTAGCAGGATGCTCCTCCTCCATAGGATCATCCCCTAATGGAAGTTCCTCCTCGGCTTCATCAGCCGGAGGAATAACATCAGGAGCACCTTGGGCAAGGCCCAGCATAACATCAGTAAGAGGTCTCCAATCTCCCTTAAAACCAAGTGCCATATTTGAATAAACTTTAGAACTAAGCTTGGGGGTCTTATACTCCTCCCTATCTCTAGGTATGCACATAAGAATCTTCTACAAGAACCTAGGGTACATTAAAAACTTCTTCCTAGATCCAGTACTACTAAGATTGCAAACCATCCCATCAAACAAGTATCGAGAAAAATTAAACACACGACCCTGTGTTATGCAAATCAAACCAGTAGCCAAAGGAATGAGAAATGCATCCCAACTCCCAGACATTAGGCTTAAGCAATGATTCAAAAAGTGCACTAGAAGCTTCCATTAGGGGGGGAGGGGAAACCTATTTTTCTGAAAGTTAAACTTCCCCTATGATTATAACCAAGATCAGACATCCCATCCAAATCCTCAGAATTTGGGATGGAAACAACACCACCTTTATCCTGAAGATGAATAGCAGACCTTACAGAGGCTTCATACACCACATAGGAACGTCCATCTATGGTAGCATGGAGTTCAAGTGGGCGTCCCAAAACATCCACAAGGTGGGCAGTGGCCCAAAACTGGCGAATGACACTATCATAAACAATCGGGCAAACCGTAAAAGCATACCTGAGGTTAGAAGCCTCAATGAAATCGATGATGTCTGTAAACTCGTCGCGTTTAGGACCATCTCCAAGATATGCCACCTTATTATGATCAGGTTTATACAGCAGAGTAGCCATGGATGATGATTGGAAGTGATGGAAGATGATTGATTGAAGATTGAAAGAGTAGGAGCGTATGTGTGTGTTATGGTTGGGATGAAAGAGTCAAGTGTGGGATTTGACCATAAATAATGGTCTTGTAACTGTTCATTGACCCCTAATAATGTGGGTTGCCCTTTCAAATTAAGCAGTTAATGCAAAAGTAACCACTTGCCCAATTTACCTTTATTTGCAAAAACCCAGTTACTAAAGTTAAAAAAATAGGATATATGCCAGAAGTAACTTGCGTTGACCAAATGTCAAAACGCGTAAGGGTCAACACTAGAAGCACAATGTGATCAATGAAAGTCAACAAAGTGAACAGTGGCCCAAACCAAGACTAGAAGCCAACCATCAATAACATTGAAGGATTTGTACCCGCTAGAAGCCGAAAACTATCACCAGAAGTGACCAAAATCCTCCACTAGAAGTAGCACATACCACGAATACCCAAGAAATATGTTGTTAGAACCTACGAATATGTTAGTCTGTGCAAGTAAATATGTACACTAAGCCTCCCCTTAGGCGTAGCCTCCCCTCAATCCTAGGTCTCAAGGATTGACCATTCTAGTGTGAACCACCAAGTGGTTGAACCGAGGACCATCAAAGGCTTTAGTCAATAAATTAGCAACATTATCATCCGTATGAACCTTAAGAACCTGTATCAACTTTTTCTCTTTGGCATACCTGATAAAATGGTGCCGAATTTCAATATGTTTTGTACGTTGATGAAAAACAGGATTCTTCACAATGTAGATAGTGCTTTGATTGTCAATGAAAATTTTGGTGTTCATGAAGTTGAACCCATAATCCAGCATCTGATTTTGTATCCACAAGACTTGTCCGCAACAACTAGCAGCAGCTACGTATTCAGCTTCTGTTGAAGAAGTAGCTACTATCGTCTGTTTCTTACATTGCCATGAGATAAGTCTTCGACCCAAAAACTGACAACCACTAGTAGTATACTTTCTGTCATTATTAGCACCTGCATAGTCACTATAACTATAGGCTTTAAGAACAAAAGGTGATTCTCTAGGATACCACAAGCCTAGCTTGGGTTGAGCCTTAATGTACTTGAAAATTTTCTTGACTACATTCATGTTAGAAACAGTTGGAGCCACCTAATGTCTAGAACAAGCACTGACTGCAAACATAATATTCGGACGTGATGCAGTCAAATACATGAGTGAGCCAATCATTAACCTGTACATTTGAACATTTACCGGAGGATCTGGCTCATTCTTGAGTTTGACTTTAGTTACTTCATAAGGTGTTGCTACTGGTCGAAGAGGATCCATATCAAACTTCTGAAGGATCTCATGAACATATTTGTCTTGACTTATGAAGATTCCATCCGACTGTTGCTTGACTTGAAGACCAAGGAAGAAAGTAAGTTCTCCCATAGCACTCATCTGGAATTCGCCCTTCATCAGTTGTTCAAATTCATCACACCAATCCTGCTTAGTAGAACCAAAGATAATTGCGTCCACCTATAATTGGACTAGGATGATTTCCTTGGTATTCCTCTTAAGAAAGAGTGTTTTGTCAATCGTGCCTCTTCTATAACCATGTTTCAACAAGAAAGTGGACAGACGCTCATACCAAGCTCTAGGAGCCCGATGAAGTCCATATAGAGCTTTTACCACCTTGTAAACTTTCTTGGGATGAAGTGGATCCACAAAGCCCTTAGGTTGAGTAACATAAAATTCCTCATCAATCTTGCCATAGAGAAATGAACTCTTGACATCCATCTGAAAAACCGTAAAGCCTACATAAGAAGCAAAGGCCAAAAACAGATGAATGGCCTCAATCCTAGCAACAGGAGCAAAAACTTCAGTATAGTCAATGCCTTCAAGTTGTGTGTGACCTTGTGCAACCAACCTAGCCTTATTTCTCACCACAATACCCCTTGCATCTTTCTTGTTTTTGAGAATCCATTTGGTACCAATTGTTGTCTTTCCATCTGGCAAGTCAACTAGGATCCAAACATTCTGAAACAAGAACTGCTGCATCTACTCCTGCATAGCCTCCACCCAACTTTGATCCTCAAGAGCATGAGAGACTGATCTAGGTTCCACCTGTGAAAGAAAACAAGCAAACAAACAATATTGAAAGTCCGTATGATTATTACACTTTTGGTCCTCAATATAGATCACAAGAGCATGATGATCAGACGTTGCTTTCTTATGCATTCTATGAGTCTTGACCGTAGAACCAGGATCTCCAATGATTTGAGTAGTAGGGTGGTCTTTATGCGTTTGCAGTACTTGATTAGAAGCTACTTCCACTTCTGGTGCCAAGTTATTAAGATCCCCAACAAAATCATCATCATATGAAGTAGAGTCGAAAATGCCATCTATTGGTTGCTTATGAATATCATCCAGCTTGGTAGAAGACTTCTTTTGATAGTTTCCCAGGTCAGAAGGACCAGAGAATCTAGTAGAGGAAGTGGGATCACTAGCCAGACTACCAATTGGTGTTAAACTGGCACTAGGCATGACATTAGGAGTACTAGGAGTAGCTTTGTCAGCAGAGGTACTCAAAGGAAACTCAAAACCTCCTTGAGCAGCTGCTGTAGTAACATCTTGTTGTTGCTTGAGCAATGTGTCAAGAGCTCCTTGTGAGTCCAAAATGTCTGATGGATTAGCATCACTAGGAGTAGAATTGGCATTAGGAGAGACTGTGGTGGAATAAGATAGAACAACAAAAATATCATCCTCCTCATCTGAGTCTGAAAAACTAGAATGAGCACATGTACTAGAAGTTGCAAACACTTGTGGACCTGCATCATGGTTAGTTTTGAAACAAAAATATCCCAAAGAATCACTAAGATAATCAAGATCAAAATACCATTCAGGACCCTTGCCTTTTATGTTTGACTTCTCCTCAAAAAACCTAAGATTAATAGTTTCAATTACTCATTTGGCTAGGAGATTGTAGACACGATAAGCCCGATAGTGAGCTGAATATCCCATTATGTATCCTTCATCTGCCTTGCCATCAAATTTCCCCAAATAGTCACTAGTATTCAGAATGGTGACAGGACACCCAAATGGATTCAAATGAGCAATGCTAGGAATTTTAGCTGTGAGTAGCTCATAGGGAGTCTTCTTGTGAGGATTGGTAGTAGAAACTCTGTTCAAGACATAACTTGCAGTATTCACAGCTTCTGTCCAGAGCATGGTTGGAAGCTTGGAATCAGCAAGCATTGTTCTCACAGCTTCTATTAGAGTCCTGTTTTTCCTTTCTGCAACACCATTCTGCTGAGGAGTTCTTGCTGCACTATAATCTCGTTTGATACCTTTAGAATTACAAAGCGCTATGAGGTCTGCATTTTTGAATTTTGTTCCATTGTCACATCGGATACTTTTGACATTCTTGGACAGGTGATTCTCAATTATTGTAAGAAAGTCCTTGAGAATTGAGTAGGTCTCACTCTTGGCAGCCATGAAGAAAACCTACGTGAACCTGCTATACCCATCAGTTACCACAAGACAGTATTGTTTGTGGTCAATGCTCCTAATGGAGGTAGGACCAAATAAATCCATGTGTAGTAGCTGCAATGGTTCAGTTATAAGGCTGAGAGCAGTAATGGCCTTGAAGGATGCTTTATGTTGTTTGCCTTTGCTGCATGCAAGGCAATTGATGTCATTTCTGAAAGTTTTGGGAGGTAAACCAGAGACCAAGTTCATATTTGCTAATTTGTGAATGGTCTTGAAGTTCACATGTCCCATCCTTCTGTGCTATTTAGTGACTTCATCTTCTGAGGCTTTAGCAACCAAACATGCTAATTGACCAGTAGGATTGACTTCATTCAGCTTGATACTATAGAGGTTGTGTCTTCTAGGGATTCTGAGTAGAACTTGTGAGTCATCCGGGAGTTTAAAGTCTTTGGATAACACTAGTGCATCAGTATCCGTAAAGAGGACAAACTGCTTCTTGTCACAAATCTGAGAGACATAGATCAAGTTGAAGTGTTGAAGTGCTTCCACATAGTAGACCTGCTCAAAGTTAAGATTAGGCGTCTGAATCGTTCCTTTTCCAGTGATCCTTCCTTCACCACCTCTAAAATATACCTTTCCGCCTTGAAATGGTACAAAGTTAGATAGAAGACTTTTATTTCCTGTCATGCTCCTAGAGCATCCACTATCAACTATCCCTAGAGTAGGATATTGGTATGGAGTAACCTATAACAACAAGAAAAGATATATGCAAAAGTTAGTGTCTTAAGGGGACCCAAACCTTTTCAGGTTTGATCCTGCCTTGTGAATCTTTAGTAGATAGCCAAGAAGATTGATGAGATCCACTGTTGTTCTTAGGTTGCATATTCATCATATGGGTGTTATTATTTGACCAAGAACAACTTGATGAGGGCTTAACAGCAGCACCCAAATTTCCCAACCCAAAATACATTTGGCCTGAATTAAATGCATAATTCTGATTAAAGTTCTGAAAGTAGTTGCTGGTTGGTCTATTAGGGATTAAGCCATTGTTTCTCCAATCATCAGAAGCTAAAGGAGAGGTCCTTCTAGAAGAAGAAAAATATTGGGCACATGGGTTAAGTCTTCTAGAAGAATATGAAGCAACTCCTGGTGGACCAGGAGCAGGATATGCTTGATAAACAGAAAGATGTTGATCATAAAAGTCACAATCTTTAATCAAATGAAATGTACTGCCACAAACAAAACATGTTTTAAACGACCTTTTATTCAAATGACATTGTTTCATACTGCTAACTTTATTACACACAACTCTAGGAGAAACATTATTCCTAGGACTCAAGAAACCAAAACTAGACACAGTTGAAGTAGAAGCAACTCTCTCTTCATTCTTCCTATCACTAGAAGCAGCATGGTCATTTGTTTTGGAGCTTGTAGGTCTCGACTCTTCACTTGAACCACATGATGCAGAGTCACTGGCTTTGTCACTGAAAGTACAAGAGACAAAGTCATTAGTATTAGTAGAACTTTTTGGGGACTCATGCATCTATGATCCATCCAAGTCATTATGCCTAGAAATGGGCATGAAAGTTCCTGTAAGAGGTGAAGGGACATCATGCATTGCTGCAGCTGGTTTAAACCTATTGTAGCTAGGTTTTCCTTCTTCCCCCTTGTCAGGATCAAAGACACTTGAAAAAGATAAATCAAACACATCTTCTGAATCAATATATTTATCAAATCCTAACCCTCTTTTAGTCCTACCAGACATACTACTATCAATTAACTTTGAAAGATTCTTAGGTGCCTTTTGCCATTTTTCAAATCTTAAAAGTGTAGCATCCAATTTTTCCTTCATGTCTTGTGTATCTTTGATACTATCATCTTTTACCTTTTCAGTGTATTTAAGCATATTTTTTGTGTTTTCTAAATCAATGTTCAGAATTCTAATTTTATCCTCATACTCTCGTTGAGTATCTTGAAACCACCTCTTTTGTTGTTCCAATGTTTTTAAAGAATTCTTATATGCTTGAAACTCTAAAAAATACTTATCATTTTGTTCATTTAATTCATTGTATTGAGACAACAATTCTGAATATTTATCATGACAACCAAGAGGACAATGTTGTACCTGAGGTGAGATGCCCATAAGAGCAAACTCTTCTGCTTCCTCAGCATCAGACATATTCCCCATAATCATTGCAAACACATTAGTAGAAGGTTCAGCTGTTTCCAGGGTAGCATTCTGATGATCACTCCAGTTGACCATAGAGTCAACAGACACTAAAGCTTTCTTGTCATCCTTCACCTCCTGAATCTTGAAGGCTGAGTACCTATTCTTCTCTTGGTCATTCTTGTTAGGGCATTCCTTAGCAAAGTGACCTTGCTACTGGCAGTTATAGCATCTAACCTTGCTTCTATCAAACCTTGTTGGCTCTCTTGGGTTGTAGTTAAACTTTCGACCGGATTTCTTCTCAAACTTGTGAACCCGGAAAGTGAGCATGGCCATCTGCCATTTGAGGTCCATTTCATCCAGGTCAAGTTTATCAACCTGGTTGAAGTCATCAAAAGCAAGTTGCTGTTGTGGATCAACATCAGCAACAAAAGAGTGAAGAACAACTTCTACCATGCTACCAGACTTGGCTTTTGGTTCAGGAGTAGAAGTATGCTGAGTATGCTGAGACGACACAGTGTAGCTTGGGCTACTAGCATAAGACATGGGACTAGATCCATGGAACTCACAAAGGCAGAGTTAGCAGGAGTAAGAAAAGAATCACTTGAGTATCCTCTCACATGAGGCTCAAAGGTTTTGAGCTTATGAAACAGATCATCAAAATTAAGATAGTCAAGCCCACCTTTTGCTTTAAGAGAGATTACCACCTGATTCCATGAGTAGTGTAAGGCTCTAAAAAACCTTGCATTGATATCTCCATTGTCAGGTTTCGACCGGAGTTGATTCAACTGGCTCAGTATCTTTTGGAACCTGTCATACCCTTGATGAATACCTTCAGTTTCTGAGATCTTGAAGTCTGTGAATTCATCTCTCAGCATGGATCTTCGCATTTTCTTTGACTCCTCATTCCCACCAAACCTTGCTTTGATTCCATTCCAGATTTCTCTAGCATCATCCAGGTGATAAAAGTCACCCATGTGATCATCAGGAAGAGACTGAAGCAAAATAGTTTTTGCTTTGATATCCTTTAGAGCAGCTATGATTTCTTCATGAGTTTTAGGGTCAAGAAGAATAATACTACCATTCTTGTCTCTTCCAGTAGACTTCTTGCTGTTTCCATTCAGAATAATCTTCTAAAGATCTTGATCAGTGTTGGTGATCCAGCATTCCATCTTCATTGCCCAGCTATCATACCCATCCTTTTTTAGAAGAGGAAACTTACCATTTGTGTTGGAAACCGTAGCAATGATCTGCTGAGGTTGCTGTGTTTTAGGGGTGCTATCTTCTCCTGTTTGAGTAGAACTCGAGGCAGACATAATTAAACAAAGATGTTATTAATAAGAAAAATTGATTCTTCTTGTACAAAGACTCTCCCAGGCTCTAATACCACTTGTTGGGTCCACTAGATGTGGATCTTGTAGCCTGTTAGGGATGGTGAACGACTTCTGTAATCACAAGTCTAATCACAGAGAGACTCTGGACAAATCACACAGTATAAGTGCGGAATACAAATACTATGAAAAAGAAGAACAAAATAACTATAACGACTTGATCCTTTACTAAGGATTTCTAATATTAATATGAACTAGAATAATGTTTGATGAAGATGTCTAGAACCCTTCTGCCTAAGGTTCCTTTTATATTACAAGGAAACCCTAATACATCATTAAACCAAAACGTGTAAAACTGATATGCATATCCTTTCCTAACATATCTCATGCATATCCTAACAGAATACTCTTAAATAATAAAGTTTAATTTTTTGATAAGACCAGGAGCACGTGTTGCTCCTACTACTACTAGGACCAGGAGGAACTACATACCTCCTAGTCTACCTATTACAAATAACTATTCCAAAGGTCCTAACAACTTGAAAACCCAAAACTTTGATTTAATTGGCTAAGCATCCACGAGTCTCATTCCTTGAGATTTTAAATTGTGGAGAACGAGAGATGATAGAGTCAATTATAAGTTTGGTATTCTTTCATGAATTTATGTGAGTTGATTATGAGCTTTTTCTCCCATCGCTTGTTAATAAATTTAATTACAATAAATAAGGTCGTACGATTTGAAAAGTTACTTAGCTTCTAGCACAAGATTGTTTAAAAGTTGCCCGGTATTAATTAGAGTTCATAGCCAAGGCATAACTTATTAAAGCGGGATGAGAAGATTGGCGAGTCCGAAAAGGCCCTAACAAGGCATGAGGGCTACATTTTGTTGCTAAAGATCTCAAGTGATGTGAAGAATCATTTATCAAAAATCAATATGAAGGATCAAGACACACAACGAAAAGCAAATACTCCCGTAAAGATCATGGAGAAGTGTATCCAAAAAGGCCTTAACAAGGTATGAGGATAAATAGATCCAATTCCTAAAAGGATGCGGATCGTTGTATATCAAAATCCTAAATAAAGATTGGAGAAAAATGAAGAAGTTGTGGTCCAAGTATGAAGAATCTCTCAAAACTTCAAGTGAAGAAATTCCTATTATGAAGAGAAGACCATACTTTCAAGAACGTCTCTCAAGATTCGAAGAATGAAGTCGCTGCCAAATATTGGTGCGAGAAAGGTCTCAAATCGTGAAGCGAGTTATGCCAAGATATGAACTTTATGAGGTCCCGAGAAGCAGTTTTAAAAGATTTTGTCCTTTAGCTAACTATTGATTAAATCGTGCTACTTTATTTTCAGCCTAAATAACTATCAAAATAAGTCAACAATGCATCCTCGTGATCATTCATGACAACAATAAAATATAAGAGATACACCTAGGAATAAGTGAGTCTAAGTGAATAATTGGGCCACATGAGTTTGTGTTAGTTTGCTAACTTATAATAACAATGATATCGTTTTTAAGCTTGGTTTGGGGAACGTGAAACTTGAGGGTGATAAAAATTCATGACATTCCAAAACCCTAAGGTAAGTCTTTGATATTTTTACTTGTTTTCTTCCTTTGAATATTTTATAATTTTCTATCTCTTTAATGTCTTGTGTTTAATAAAGGCCAAAGTGGATTGATTTTGATGGAAAATGTAAAAATTGCTTTGTAATTAATGCATTGCATGAGGGCATTGCAATGGTCAAGCGTAGGGGATTTAATAAGTGTGAAAACACTTATCCTTTTAACACTTAATTATAATAATAATCAAGCTAAAACGTGTATTTTATGTCGTAAATGTCGGAATTATGTGTGGTTTGTGTTTTTGTTGTGATTTAGGATCAAAATGTGAAAAGGGAAGAAAACACGGGCTTTTATCGAAGAAAAAGACAAAAGACGAAGTCAAAAGATCAAGAGTGCAAAAAGAACGGAAGTCCAAGGCCTATTCTGAAGATTTATCGAAGAAAAAGTCTAAAGACGGAAGTTTAATGAAGTCGAAGAACTCAAGTCTAATAAATGAAGAAATTATAAGACGAGTTCAAATAATCCCGAGACAAAGTCGAAAAAGTCGAAGAATTTAGAAGACGAAAAGACGAGAAAAGGAAGAAAAGATCAACACTTGCTAATCTCCCTATAAATACCCTCCTAATGTCACATTAGGAGGTGTTAGCTAATTTCACCAATTAGTTCTCCACTTTATTTTATGCACTTTTAAATATTGTCTTTACATACTTGTCTTTATATTCAAATTAATTCATGTAAGTTTTAATCTTGTTTTGAATCTTTATCTTTAATTTTAATCTTTTTAATCATCTCCTTCTACCTTTCTTGTTTGTTTAAGCTTAATCTTTTTCATCATCTTTATTTGAGTTGATTTCGTGTTCTTCATTCATCCATTTTGTCATTTTTTTACATAAAGTTCATAGCTTTTCGTGTTTCTTGATTCGTATGTTCCATCTATCTTCTACTTTGTTGTGGTAGAGATTTGGGTGCTTTTGGTTGGTTAAAATCACAGATTTCTTGTCAAAAATCTCATTTTTTTACCATAAATCTCGGAACCCATCGCAAAGGAAAAGGGTTTATCATTGAGATTGAGATTGAGATTGAGATTGAGACTGAGACTGAGACTGAGATTGAGATTGAGATTGAGATTGAGATTGAGATTGAGATTGCGATTGGAAACATTGCGATTGAGATTGAGATTGAGATTGAGATTGAGATTGAGATTGAGATTGAGATTGAGATTGAGATTGAGATTGAGATTGAGATTGAGAATGAGATTGGCAACATTGCGATTGAGATTGAGACTGAGATTGAGATTGAGATTGAGATTGAAATTAATTTTCAAATTTATTTTCCCGCCATTTTTTAAGTCTTTGTTGAGAATTATTTGTTTAGTGTCACGTACCGTTAGTGTATTTGAAGTACTATTAGTGTTATGTAAGTACCGTTAGTGTTAACGCGGTACAGAGTAAGTACTGCTACTTATAAAGTAAGTACTACTATGATGATTAGGACGAATATATCTTTGTATAAGATATGTCATAGTTATAGTTAGAGTATATCTTATGTGATATACCTAAATAGTTAGAATATTGATAATATATCGTCTGTATATTATCGTCTGTGATATAGTTATCTTTATAGAATATTCTAAGGTTTCTAGGGTTCCTTACTCTATAAAAGGAACATAGGTACAATGTCTTTCATGTACCTCATACAAGTCGATTAATAAGAGAATCGAATAGTTAAAAGTAATTCTGTTCTTCTGTGCTTTATAACTTAGATTCCGCATAACTTATTTAGTGTTTAGTAAGAGTGCTCAAAGTGTTTTAGTTTGATTACAAACTACTATACTAATTTTTAACAGAATATAGATCCAACCAAAGGGATCAACAAGTGGTATCAGAGCTTGTTGAGAAACTCTGAAAAAAGAAGAACACGAACCTATACACTCCACATATACCAAATCTCAATGTCTCAACCAGATGGTGTTAATGCTCACTTGGATGATGTTCAGAACACTGATCCTGTTCTACCACAAGGACAACCACAACTTGTGCATCCTACACCAACACAAGGTGCTCAAGTCGTGAATGATGTAGCTACCTCTACACCAACACCTTCTCATACTCTGTCTGCTGTTAAACTCCAGTTCTCAAAGGTGACAATTATGAGACTTGGGCTATGCAGATGGAACACTACTTGAATCACACAGATCATACTGTGTGGCAAGTTATCAAGAATGGGAACACACCAAAGAAGTTACACTGGTTGCCAGACGGTACATGCTATGCTCTACCTGCTGTGACTGCTGAGCATATACAAGCAGAGATCAGAGAAAGAAAAGCCAGAACTGCTTTGGCTATGGCTCTTTCTGAAGACATTCTACCAAGCTTTCATCATTATAAAGATGCCAAAGCTATATGGGATGCTATAAAACTTAGATTTAGAGGCAATGACACATCTAAGAAAATCAAGAAGATTGTTCTTAAGCAAGAATTTGATAACTTCTCAATTACCAGTATGGAGGGAATCTACGGTGGATATGGAAGGTTCAGCAAGTTGCTTATTCAGTTAGCAGTTTATGGACAAGTAATCCCTAATGAAGAAGCTAATCTAAAATTCTTAAGAAGTGTTCCACCAGAGTGGAAAGCAATGGCTATGAACTTCATCACAAGAGATGATTTGGAAACAATTCCGTTTGATCATCTCTACAGCAATCTTAGAGCATATGAGATGGATGTGAAAGGCACTGAAGTAAAGACAGCAACTACTTCAAAGTTTAATTTGGCTATTGTGTCAGATGGAAACAACGGTACTTACTTTCAAAATACCGCTAGTGGATCTAGCAGCGGTACTTACTTCACAAATACCGCTAGAGGACTTACAAGCAGTACTTACCCACAAAGTATTGAAAGCAGTCATATGATCTCTCAAAATCCACACGGAAGGTCTTCACCATTGTTTAGTGACAATGATGCCTTCTCATTCTTTGCTGGACAAGACAACAGGCCAAGATTAACTCTCAATGACTTATTCCAAATGGATGATGCTGATGTTGAAGAGATGGATCTTAAATGGCAAGCTGCTATGGTGTCAGTAAGATCTAATAGGTTCTTCAAGAAGACTTGAAGAAAAATGACTGTTGATCCTAATGAGCCATTGGGATATGACAAGTCTAAAGTTGAATGCTATAACTGTGGAAGGAATGGACACTTTGCAAGAGAATGCAATAGAGATAAAGCTGAAACAAGCAATCTGAAGTCCAAGAACAGCTATAGAACCAGTCCAAGAATAACTGAAAGCTTTCCAAGAGGAAACAGCAGGAGTCCTAAAGGAACCAAAGCATTGGTTACTATAGATGGAGTGGTGAATTGGGCGGAAGAGGAAGAAGAAGAAGAGCTTGGATTAATGGCTCTCTCTCATGAAGATGCTGAGGTACACCCTTGTTCTAAAGATTATATTCTTAAATTTAATACTCTAAAAGTAGAACAAGAGGAACAGTATCAAAAGGTTAACACATGCACTGTAGAAGTAGAGGCTTTCAAACAGTGTGTTGTTAAACTTGAAGATAATATAGTTTTGTACAAAATGGCTCAACAAAACTATGAAGAGAAAATTAGGATTTTGACTCTTCAAATGAGGGAAAAAGATGTGGAAATAAAAGCTTTTGAAAGAGAACTTTTAAAAATAAATACTGAAAATGAAGCTTTAAAAACTAGTCTTTGTAAAGAGAAGGAAGTAATTAGTCAATGGCAACAATCCTCTAAGGGATTGGGAAAGTTGATTAATTCACAAATGGGGTATTATGATAAAACAGGCCTAGGATATATTGAGGATCAACCTGGGATAACCTTAACTAACAAGGACTTATCAAAAGGGATTTCTGATAGTTCTGGTGAGGTAGATGATACACCTGAAAATGATAGATATGCTGAAGGAATGAAGGTAGTTCCTCCACCAGTATCTGGAATTTTCATGCCCCCTTGTAATGATACTAGTATAGAGTTAGAAGATCCTAAGATTAATAATGTCTTTAACTCTAGTACTGTATCTCAAGAAAATACTGATGTGACCAAGAATATTGTTTATCCACCTCTAATGAATAACTTTGTTTCTGAGGAATCTAAGACTAGTTCTGCTTCCAAGCAAGTAAAAACCCCTAGCAAGATATTGGAAAACAATAAACAACATACTAAAAACAAAAGGGTTGGGCTAGGTTTTGAAAAAGTAAAGTCAAAACAACCTTTTGGGTCTTCTTTAAGAAGAAAAGGATGTTATGTTTGTGGTATTCTAAGTCATTTTATCAAAGACTGTACATTACATGAAGATAAAATTGTGAAACAGAAGGCTACACAAAGGGTCATGAAAAATAGTAATGGGAAAAATGCACAGGGTAATAGGAAACAGAAACATAAAGATGACAAACCTAAGTTTGATCACACAAGGGTAGTTAAACATGTTATAGATAATCCTACTAAAAGTTTTGTTCCTAGGGCAGTACTTATGAAGCAAGGACTTGTATCCTTAAAGTCTGGTAAACCAAGTACCGGCAAGCCTAAATCTACAAGTACTGCTAGACCAAACTCAAGTACTATTGGTTTTAAAGTCTGTAAAACCAATGTTCTCTAAGACTTCTAAGAAGGTTTTTGAAAAAGTTAAAGCACCTAGAAGTAAGGAAAAGAACAAATCAGTACAAATGTGGGTTCCTAAAAGAGATATACCATGTGTTAAAGCAAGTACCGCTAAAGCAGTACTTAAGTCAAAGAAGTCAAAACACATAGAGTCACCATAAGAATTTGACTACATAAATGAAACCATGAAGTATAAGAGTAAAAGTAGCATTACTGGGAATGCTTCAGTACAAACTCTGAAATGTGTAGGTCCCACAAGATCCGAGCCAAATGTGGCTTGGGTCCATGTTAAAAACTAATAAGTTTCATTTGTGTGCAGGGGCATCTCATTGATGAATTAAAAGATAAAGGAATTGTAGATAGTGGATTCTCAAGACACATGACAGGGAACAAAGATATTCTTGCTTAATTTGAAGAATTCAAAGGAGGTCCAGTAGCCTTTGGGGGTAGCAAAGGTAGAATCACTGGCAAAGGGAAAATCAATACAGGAAAGTTGGAATTTGAAGATGTCTTCTTTGTGAAAAAATTGAATGAGTTCAATCTCTTTTCAGTATCACAAATGTGTGATAAGAAGAACAAGGTGCTATTCACAGACAAATACTGCTTGGTGTTGTCCAAAGATTTTGAGATGCCCAAGGAATCTCAAATACTGCTTAAAGTACCCAGGCAAGAAAATATGTACACCTTTAATCTTCATATTATTACTCCAACAGGTGGTATTACATGTTTGCTAGCTAAGGCTTCTTTAGATGAGTCAAATTTATTGCATAGAAGGTTAGGTCATGTGAATTTTAAGAATCTTAATAGATTGGTAAAAAGGAATTTGGTTAGAGGTCTACCTAACAAATCTTTTCAAAATGATTTCACATGTGCTGCTTGTCAAAAAGGAAAACAACATAGAGCCTCTTGTAAGACCAAGACTGTAAATACTGTGACAAAACCTTTGCATCTCTTGCATATGGATTTATTTGGTCCAGTTTCCATAAGAAGCATTAGCCATAAGAGCTTTTGTCTAGTCATAACTGATGATTATAGTAGATTCAGTTGGGTTTTCTTGTTAGCCCTTAAAAGTGAAACAAGTATATTACTAAAGGATTTTATCACTTTAGTTGAAAAGCAGTTCACTAAACAGGTTTTAATCATTAGGACTGATAATGGAACAGAATTTAAGAATGCTGATTTTGATGAATTCTGTAGGTCTAAAGGAATTAAGAGGCAATATAGTAATCCTAGAACTCCTCAACAGAATGGAGTAGCAGAAAGGAAGAATAGGACTTTAGTTGAGGCTGCTAGAACTATGCTGGCTGATTCACTTTTGCCAAATACCTTTTAGGCTGAAGCAATCAATACTGCATGTTATGTGTTAAATAGAGTCCTAGTAACTAATCCTCAAAACAAAACACCTTATGAACTTTTGACTAATGTAAAGCCTAACATAAGTCATTTAAAACCTTTTGGGTGTCATGTGTCCCTACTAAATACTCTTGATTACTTGGGAAAGTTTGATGGAAAGTCTGATCTAGGATATCTTGTAGGATATTCATTGCAAAGTAAAGCATATAGGGTTTACAATTTGGCAACTAAGAAAGTTGAAGAAAATGCTCATGTCAATTTCTTAGAAAATAAACCCAATGTTCCGGGAATAGGTTATGCTTGGATGTTTGATTTAGATTATCTAACTAACTCCATGGATTACTACTCTTTGCAAAAAGATTGTCAAACTAACAATGCAGGTGAGGAGTCAAGTGCAACTAATGCAGGTACTCAAGAAGATGTTTCTTCATCAGATGAAGATGTTCACATCTATGTACCAAATATGCCTACTTTCACTCCCATGTCTGCAACTCCCAAGAAGCAAACCATGCCATCAAATGATGATCAAGCCTCCCAGGAGCTTCAGAGGCTTCAAGATCAAGAAAAGAATGCTACATCTGCTAATAAGCATTCAGGAGAAGAATCTTTTGAGTCACAACACTCAGCAGTACATACTATACCTAGCGGTACTTCATCTACAAGTACTGCTAAGTCAAAATCTGCTAGATCTGCTGACTTACTAGAAGAGATTTTGCAAGCATTGGACGATGAAGACTTATATGCCAGTCCAGCTGAAGGAATCTTCTCTAAAGCTTCCTATGATGAGTAGGGTGCAGTAACTGATTTCAACAATTTGGAAACTGAAATTCCAGTCAGTTCTATTCCTACTCTTAAAGTCAACAACAACCATCCTGTTACTCAAATTATTGGTTATCCAAAATCTGTTGTACAAACCAGAAGACAACTACAAACCAATATTGAAACTCATGCACTAGTGAGTTATGTCAAACAACAACAGAGAACAAATCGTAAAGATACTCAGCATTGTTTGTTTGCCTGTTTCTTATCTCAAGTAGAGCCTAAAAATATCTCTCAGGCTCTTGATGAAGAAATTTGGATGGATGCCATGCAAGAAGAATTAACACAATTTGAGCTACAAAAGGTTTGGATTCTTGTGGATCTTCCCTTAGGAAAAAGAGTAATTGGTACAAGATGGGTCTTCAGGAACAAGAAGGATGAAAGAGGGGTTGTTGTGAGGAACAAGGCAAGACTTGTTGCTCAAGGCTAAAGACAGGAAGAAGGGATAGACTATGATGAGGTTTTTGCACCAGTGGCAAGGATATAAGCCATTTGGTTATTTTTGTCCTTTGCATCATATATGGGATTTATAGTTTATCAAATGGATGTGAAAAGTGCCTTTCTATATGGTACTATTTCAGAGGAGGTATATGTCTCACAACCTCCAGGTTTTGTAGATCCTAAATTCCCCAATAGAGTCTACAAAGTTATCAAAGCACTTTATGGTCTGCATCAAGCTCCAAGAGCCTGGTAAGAAACTTTATCCAACTTTATGCTAGAACATGGATATAGGAGAGGAACCATTGACAAAACTCTGTTCATCAAGAAAAATACCAAAGACATCATTCTAGTTCAAGTCTATGTTGATGACATCATTTTTGGGTCTACCAAGAAGACATGGTGTGAAGAGTTTGAAGCTTTGATGAAAGGAAGATTTCAAATGAGTTCTATGGGAGAACTTGTGACAATCCGTTAATTTCAGGTCGATATTTTAATCTCGACTAATAAGTATTATATGTCTATTTTAATGAGAATTTTTAATTATCGATTAACCGAGAAGGTTATGGCTTGAAACTTAACGTAAGAATGTCGTTTCGATGAAAACCGACAAGAAAAATATTAAGTATCGATATTATATTCTCAAATTATCATATGAATAATTTTATTGTATTTATTACATTTAATTTTTATTTCTCGTGTTTTACGTTTTAACGAATTACGAGAACTACTAATGATCGCGATACCGACGGATGCCCAAATATTTATGTTTTATTATCGATTGTCTCGGTAGTTTATATTTTCGACGTTTTCGATTTAATTACGTTTTAAGTCGTGTCGAAGTGATATTATTATTTTTAAGAAGCGTTTTAACTTTTAAAAAGTATTTTTACGAAACCCGAGTCCCGTAAATATTTTCAAAATTTATATTTACATTTTCTACCCTTACAACTATTTAATTTCATTTTGGGACCAAAACTATGCAAAATTGGCAAAAAATACCCCTCCACCCCACTATATATAATTTTTCCACTATCAACTTATATTAAAAAACTCATTTCAACAAAAATTTCATCTCTCTTCCTTCTCTCTAGCCATTTCCGCCACCCCTACACCATGAAAACCCATTTGATTTTCAATTTCTAATTTGAATCTATGAAATCTAATCAATATCCCATGTTGGAAATTTGATGGTGATCATTTTGATGTAAAAATTTGCAACATGCAACAACTTTCAATTTTTGAAGATGATCCAAGGTGGTTTGATCTATTTTCTTGTTATATAGTTGTTACTAGTGTTGTTATATTATTATTTTAAGTATTGTATGTTGGATTTTTGAGTGGGTAAAATTTTAAATAATTATTCAAGGGTGCTATGGGCTAGATGATTTGTTTAGGATGATATTAGGGGTATAGGATGATGAGGAAAATGGTTGGAATTGATCAAAAATATGATTTGGTGGGAGATTTTAGAAGGTGTTTTAGACCAGTAGGTAAAACGTAAATTTTGGAAATGTTACTGTTTGAAAATGATTAAACTAATAGGATAGGCTTGTAGAGAATTCTTTTAGCTTCGTTTTGCCGCTTGAATGAGCTTCTAACTCATTACGAGCGAAAAGTTATGCTACTTTTAGTATTTGTGTACCGGGAGACGGGTATCGGCACAATCCGAAAATTGTTGTCGATATTTGGATCGAATCTCGGGGACTATAAAATGAGTTTTAAAAGTGTTCAAGGACTGATGTTAAAGTCTAAACCTCAGGTCATGAGTCTATTTTCAAACCCGAGTTTCGGTTTTATAAATATAGTTGTTTAGATACGTCAAAATGGTTTTACGAGTCAAAGGCGTAAATCTGTCCGGTTTTTATAACACGAAGGTGTGTCGGGCAGAAGGTCTTAGAAGTAATATTTTTGAATGAAACTTGAACTGAGTCTCCTTCATATTATATGTGAGTTTGTGACCAAGTTTCGTCGAAAACGGACAAGTGTAGATAGGGTAGATTGGTGTGTACATTTGGAGTGTACATGCTGATTGGTATTTTGGACATGTAGTTCAATAATCATGTGGCGTGAGTTGACTATTCGCCATTGGACATGGGGATTTACTCAAGTGTCAAGTCATTATATAAATGACTTAGTTACTGGTCCGAGGGAAGTAAAATAATAAGTTGACTTGCGTTGACTTGGCGTCTTAAGACGGGTCAATATCGAGAGTGCAATTGTTTAAAAAGAATAGTGTTGAATAAAAGGGTATAGAATAACACTTGTATCGTTATATTTTTCGGGATTGTCTTGGTTTTGTAATTTTGATTTTTTTTATATATTATTTAAGTATGATTTATACTTAAGTCGATTATTAACGAACGCGCCTTATTTGGTAGGTTGCGGTTTTCGTGTTTAAACGGGCATCACTAATCGTCGGCGATCGTCTCATTACCACTATTGGCTAAGGTGAGTCTATAGCCTCGCTTTTAACATGTTTACTTGTTTTATAAAACCCGCGAGGGGGATAACATGGTTGTCTTATTAAAATAAAGGGTACAACAAGAAGTTGTGAAAACCTTACTTATTAGAAAAGTATAGGTGCAATGAGAAGTTGTGGAAACCCTACTTATTGGAAAAGTATTTATTGAATTTGAAAGATACAACTATAAGTTGTGGTAAACTCATGATTGTTTAAAAAATGAACACAAGGAACTTAATTGTATGTTTAGATGGAAGTTATTACATAAGTTTGTTTAGCCTTAAAAGACCCATGAATCGTGAATTGTTAATCGAGATAACGCTAATGCTATGGATAGATCTATCGGGGTGACGCCCATTCCGGTCGCGACTAGCTCTCGCGTGGTGTTGTGATGCACTAGTAATGAAACATCGGATGCATTGTATAAGAGAAATATACGCACTTGGCTAGGTGTGTTGGGCTGAAATAATATATGTTAACGTTCAATGTCACGAGACTTATGTAATGACACGATAATTATGTCCGTACAACATAATTGTCTTTGATAAATTATTAACCATGGAAGGTTATTTTGAATACTTGTGTTCTCTTTATTTAAATTAAACTCTATAGATTCACTCGGCAAATTTTGCTGACTTTTTAACATGTTTTATCTCAGGTCCATATAGAAGGCGCTCGATGAAGGCGGTTTCGTGAAGCTTGCTTATTGAAAAGTTTTGGCCCGCTTTTATAAATTATATCCATTCAAATAACTTTTATCCTTTGTTATAGTTTGTAAACTCTTGAATTATCTGGGACCATGTGAAAAGTTTTATCGTTAAATGAAAATGAATGGATGTTTATTAAAACGACTTGTTTTGAGCCGTTTTCTATGATTATGAGATTGAACCATGATAGTAACACCCAATGACCCTTCCGCTATTATGACCGAAATTTGGGGGTGTTACAGATTGGCATCAGAGCTCAAGTTATAGAGAACAAAAAGATTTTCCAAAAATGAATTTTTGAAATCTTTTAACTATAACTGTTGCAAGCGAAACCTCCGAGTTGCCAATGGACGAGAATGAAAGTATATATATATATATATATATATATATATATATATATATATATATATATATATATATATATATATATATATATATATATATATATATATATATATATATATATATATATATATATATATATATATATATATATATATATATATATATATATATATATATATATATATATATATATATATATATATATATATATATATATATATATATATATATATATATATATATATATATATATATATGGGATTATATATATGATATAATCTTTATCGATTACTTAAACTTGTGAATTACAAGGTATGTTTTCATTTATTTAATTATAAGTGATAATTTTATATTTATACGAGATTTATACGACGTAGATTGTCACGAAGCCACCCTAGTCATTTTTATGCTAGCGCCGAAGCTATTCCTGAAATGAATCCTGTTATTCTCGAGATTAACTAAGTTGTGGATATACATGATCCTAACGAAACAGTTAATATTCTGCTGATATTCTTTTGGTTACAAGGATTTTGATTTCCTTGGTTCTTATTCTTGATTTATCGATTCGCTTATTTCGTTTAGCAAATTTAATTTGCATTTTCATTAATCTTCAACATTATACTGTTTTGATAAAAACAAGTTTATCCGAGATGGTACTCTTGATTGTTAGGAATTGAGATTGATTGTTATGGTGTTCACATGCCAACCAGGATTCCATATCATATCACTGATCATTTTCTGTTAAATCAGTTTCTCATTTGTTTGGATCTTGATCTTTTGCGTTGAGCTGGCGATGCTTGAATAAAGTGATTTATAATTGTTAAGATAAATTGGCCATTTATTTGAACAAGGAAATTATAAATTGTTGAACTACAAATTTCTGAATCTTATTCGGAAGGACTTGATCAATCCATGAAAATATTGATTCATAAAGGTGTGGGCTTAAGCATATAGCATCTGCGTGATTAAACTCTTATTGACTCATAATTCGTTTGCTCGATTCATTCTTTGATTTTGTTCCTTTAATTCCTTGATCTTGAAATGGTTGTATCGGGGTTGTTCCAAAAGCACCAGTTGAGGAGGATATCAAGCGTCTTTGAAAGACATTGAAGAAATCTTCTTCTTGTGGGACCGAGGATATTTCTTAGCCATGTGAAATACCTAGTAACTCTTGGTAGATTAGTTTATCAATTATAGTATCTTCTCATTAATCCCTAACTAAACTGTGACAACAGTTAGTAGGACTAGTCTTTTAAGTTGTATGGCATTAGACGATGATTATCCATAATGTTGACAATACGACTTGTACTAGTTTGTGATCAATGGAATGACTATCTTTTGATTCCTAATTCTACATCGTTCTATTATTATCTTACCTTGCTTTTCTCCTTAAATTCCTGTGGTATAACGCAATCATTGAATGAATAATCATTATGATTTGATTTGCGTTACACAAGACTCATGCAGTCAATGAAAGCTATGACTGAAGCACGAATGCACCAAGTTATTAGTGAATAAGTTGATGTATATTAGTTGAATTCATGGCCAACATGAATGATGGATCTGGAACTGGAGCTGAAGCTAAAAACTGGTGGATCTGGAACCAGTGGAGCTGAAGCTGGAGCCGATAATGTTCGTGGTACGGATGGAACAAATGTGCCCGAAATTAGAGGCTATAACTACACTTGATTCTTTAGGTGCAAACCGTAGACTCTTAAAGGGACTAAAGATGATGGAGGATTGTGTCAGTTGTTGAAAAGCTGGCGTCAGTCTTTCGAATCAGTGACCCTAATTAGGAGGATAAGGTGCAGTTTGAAATCGCTACTCCCCAAGGTCGTGCATTAATTTGGTGGAATGGCAGACTTGCCTCCATAGGTATCGTTACATATGGGACACCATGGACTAAGGTGAAGAAGAGGTAGAAGTTGGTCCTCGAAGTATTTCCAAAGTATGGAGCACGTGTGTACAATCTGAAACCGAAGGGAACTAACATTGGTAGATATATCAAGTGTTTACATAAGTTGACTCTTTTATGTCCAAGAATTATGGAACCTGAACCGTCAAGGTCAAGCAGTAGATTTACGGCTGACCAAGAATATATGCGGTGATGTGACTTCTTCTAAGCCATTTACTATCTGTGAAGTTGTCTGCATGGCTTATTAGCTCGTGGGACACATAATCCAAGGCAAGGCTGATGAGGTTACTGAAGGGAAAAATAATTCCAAATTGAAAATTCTTATCGTGCATTAGAGCTCGTAAGTATATCGAAAGAGGTTGTGGATTATTCATGGCTTAGGTATCGTAGAAGGAATCGTGAGAGAAGTGAGTAGAATTACTCTAGTCATTCGTGAATATCCTGAAGTGTTTCTGGAAGATTTGCCAAGGTTTCCGCCTCTAAGGCAAACATAATTCTTAATTGATTTAATTTCTGGTGGTGCAACTATGGCACATGAGCCATATTCATTAGCATCATCTGAGTTGAAGTAATTATTTGTGCAGTTTTAAGAACTATCTGATAGATGTTTTATTCGACCGATCTCGTCAGTTTGTAGAACTCCTATTCTATTCGCTAAGAAGAATGATGATTCGTTTCGTATGTGTATCGATGACCGAGAGCTGCATAGTCTAACGATCAAGAATCGTTACCCGCTTCTAAGAATTGATGATCTATTTGATCAACTTCAAAACTCTCGTGTTTTCTCCAAGATTCTGGTGTTTTCTCCTAGATTGATCTTTGTTTTGCTTATCATCAACTTCGCATACGCGAGGAAGATATTCCTATTACGGCGTTTAGAACTTGTGATGATCATTATGAGTTTAGTGTTATGCCATCTGGTTTGACCAGTACACTTGCTGTATTCATTGACTTAATGAATTGCATGTGTAAGCCGTATCTTGATAAATTCGTGATCGTTTTCTTTGATGACATTCTAATCTGCTCTAAGAGCGGGGAAGAACATGCCGAACACTTAGGGATTATCTTGAAATTTGTTAAAGAACGAAAAGGTGTACCCAAAATTCTTAAAGTGTGATTTTTTTGCTTTGTTCTGTGAAACTTCTCTGTCATGTGATTGAAAAACGTGGCATACATGTTGATTCTGCGAAAATCGAAGCCATCGAAAAATTTGAATGTTCCAACTCGAACTGAAGTACGACAAATTCTAGGTTTGGCTGGTTATCACTGAAGGTTTATTAAAGGATTCTCTTTGATATCAAAACCATTAACTAAGCTAACTTAGAGAATGAACCGTATGTGTGTGGCATTGATGAAGAGAAAGCTTTTCAGACCATGAAAAGAAAACTCTGCAGCACGTCGATCTTATCGTTACCTAAAATAAGTAAAGATCTTGTTGTTGATCGTGATATATCTCTTGAAGGATTTAGAGCTGTTTGATTTGTATATGCTTCTAGGAAACCTAGGAAGAATGAGGAAACTGCACAACCCATGACTTGTAATTGGGTGCGGTGATTTTACTCTTCGTCTATTGAGACATTAATTGTATGGCACTAAGCTACGGTATCCACCGATAGTAATA
The DNA here is from genome assembly GCA_025667525.1 of Glebionis coronaria. Lineage (NCBI taxonomy): Eukaryota > Viridiplantae > Streptophyta > Magnoliopsida > Asterales > Asteraceae > Glebionis > Glebionis coronaria. The sequence continues at coordinate 44,769,604 of CM046881.1, forward strand.
GCCTACAATGTATTCTGGAATAAAAGAGGTAAATAAGCCTTTTAAGTGATTACGATTGTGTTATTCGTTATCATTCTTGAAGTTGGAGCAAATTACAATGGATTCATTGTTAAGCTCTTGAAAACTCAGTCTGAATATGACTCGATTTCTATCAATGTTGATTGATTGACTCTGCTCATTTTATTTCGATAAATAAATCAATCGTGCTAGTTAAGAATCGTTTGTTAACTGCTCGTAGTAGACATAGAAGTTATGACGATGTGAAGCGAAAAACTTTGGAAATCGAGGTAGGTGGAAAAGTTATGCCAAAGCTATCACCGTGAAAAGGTGTTATGTATTTTGGAAAATATGGGAAGTTAATTCCCCGTTAGTTTGGACCATTCGAGATGATATCGATGGTAGGTCCGACGGCATGAAAACTTAAATTACCTCGAGAGCTACAAGGAATTCACAATACTTTTCATATGTCGAACCTAAAGAAATTTCTTCCTGACGAAGATCTTATTATCTCTCTTGACGAAGTATGAATCGACGATAAGTTGCATTTCATCAAAGTACTTACTGATATTATCGATAAGGAAGTTAGGCAACCGAAGCAAGTCAAATTCCTATTGTCATGTGTGATGGAACTCAAGACGAGGACCAAAATACATTTAACTCTTTGATTTCAACGAGCGATCGAGGAAGAACGCAAGTTGATCTTCGGGACGAAGATCCCAATTTGGTGGGGATAATGTGACAATCCGTCAATTTCAGGTCGATATTTTAATCTCGACTAATAAGTATTATATGTCTATTTTAATGAGAATTTTTAATTTTCGATTAACCGAGAAGGTTATGGCTTGAAACTTAACGTAAGAATGTTGTTTCGATGAAAACCGACAAGAAAAATATTAAGTATCGATATTATATTCTCAAATTATCATATGAATGATTTTATTGTATTTATTACATTTAATTTTTATTTCTCGTGTTTTACGTTTTAAAGAATGACGAGAACTACTAATGATCGCGATACCGACGGATGCCCAAATATTTATGTTTTATTATCGATTGTCTCGGTATTTTATATTTTCGACGTTTTCGATTTAATTACGTTTTAAGTCGTGTCGAAGTGATATTATTATTTTTAAGAAGCGTTTTAACTTTTAAAAAGTATTTTTACGAAACCCGAGTCTCGTAAATATTTTCAAAATTTATATTTACATTTTCTACCCTTACAACTATTTAATTTCATTTTGGGACCAAAACTATGCAAAATTGGTAAAAACTACCCCTCCACCCCACTATATATAATTTTTCCACTATCAACTTATATTAAAAAACTCATTTCAACAAAAATTTCATCTCTCTTCCTTCTCTCTAGCCATTTCCGCCACCCCTACACCATGAAAACCCATTTGATTTTCAATTTCTACTTTGAATCTATGAAATCTAATCAATATCCTATGTTGGAAATTTGATGGTGATCATTTTGATGTAAAAATTTGCAACATGCAACAACTTTCAATTTTTGAAGATGATCCAAGGTGGTTTGATCTATTTTCTTGTTATATAGTTGTTACTAGTGTTGTTATATTATTATTTTAAGTATTGTATGTTGGATTTTTGAGTGGGTAAAATTTTAAATAATTATTCAAGGGTGCTATGGGCTAGATAATTTGTTTAGGATGATATTAGGGGTATAGGATGATGAGGAAAATGGTTGGAATTGATCAAAAATATGATTTGGTGGGAGATTTTAGAAGGTGTTTTAGACCAGTAGGTAAAACGTAAATTTTGGAAATGTTACTGTTTGAAAATGATTAAACTAATAGGATAGGCTTGTAGAGAATTCTTTTAGCTTCGTTTTGCCGCTTGAATGAGCTTCTAACTCATTACGAGCGAAAAGTTATGCTACTTTTAGTATTTGTGTACCGGGAGACGGGTATCGGCACAATCCGAAAATTGTTATCGATATTTGGATCGAATCTCGGGGACTATAGAATGAGTTTTAAAAATGTTCAAGGACTGATGTTAAAGTCTAAACCTCAGGTCATGAGTCTATTTTCAAACCCGAGTTTCGGTTTTATAAATATAGTTGTTTAGATACGTCAAAATGGTTTTACGAGTCAAAGGCGTAAATCTGTCCGGTTTTTATAACACGAAGGTGTGTCGGGCAGAAGGTCTTAGAAGTAATATTTTTGAATGAAACTTGAACTGAGTCTCCTTCATATTATATGTGAGTTTGTGACCAAGTTTCGTCGAAAACGGACAAGTGTAGATAGGGTAGATTGGTGTGTACATTTGGAGTGTACATGCTGATTGGTATTTTGGACATGTAGTTCAATAATCATGTGGCGTGAGTTGACTATTCGCCATTGGACATGGGGATTTACTCAAGTGTCAAGTCATTATATAAATGACTTAGTTACTGGTCCGAGGGAAGTAAAATAATAAGTTGACTTGCGTTGACTTGGCGTCTTAAGACGGGTCAATATCGAGAGTGCAATTGTTTAAAAAGAATAGTGTTGAATAAAAGGGTATAGAATAACACTTGTATCGTTATATTTTTCGGGATTGTCTTGGTTTTGTAATTTTGATTTTTTTATATATTATATAAGTATGATTTATACTTAAGTCGATTATTAACGAACGCGCCTTATTTGGTAGGTTGCGGTTTTCGTGTTTAAACGGGCATCACTAATCGTCGGCGATCGTCTCATTACCACTATTGGCTAAGGTGAGTCTATAGCCTCGCTTTTAACATGTTTACTTGTTTTATAAAACCCGCGAGGGGGATAACATGGTTGTCTTATTAAAATAAAGGGTACAACAAGAAGTTGTGAAAACCTTACTTATTAGAAAAGTATAGGTGCAACGAGAAGTTGTGAAAACCCTACTTATTGGAAAAGTATTTATTGAATTTGAAAGATACAACTATAAGTTGTGGTAAACTCATGATTGTTTTAAAAATGAACACAAGGAACTTAATTGAATGTTTAGATGGAAGTTATTACATAAGTTTGTTTAGCCTTAAAATACCCATGAATCGTGAATTGTTAATCGAGATAACGCTAATGCTATGGATAGATCTATCGGGGTGACGCCCATTCCGGTCGCGACTAGCTCTCGCGTGGTGTTGTGATGCACTAGTAATGAAACATCGGATGCATTGTATAAGAGAAATATACGCACTTGGCTAGGTGTGTTGGGCTGAAATAATATATGTTAACGTTCAATGTCACGAGACTTATGTAATGACACGATAATTATGTCCGTACAACATAATTGTCTTTGATAAATTATTAACCATGGAAGGTTATTTTGAATACTTGTGTTCTCTTTATTTAAATTAAACTCTATAGATTCACTCGGCAAATTTTGCTGACTTTTTAACATGTTTTATCTCAGGTCCATATAGAAGGCGCTCGATGAAGGCGGTTTCGTGAAGCTTGCTTATTGAAAAGTTTTGGCCCGCTTTTATAAATTATATCCATTCAAATAACTTTTATCCTTTGTTATAGTTTGTAAACTCTTGAATTATCTGGGACCATGTGAAAAGTTTTATCGTTAAATGAAAATGAATGGATGTTTATTAAAACGACTTGTTTTGATCCGTTTTCTATGATTATGAGATTGAACCATGATAGTAACACCCAATGACCCTTCCGCTATTATGACCGAAATTTGGGGGTGTTACAGAACTAACTTTCTTTTTAGGACTACAAGTCAAACAAAGGAAAGATGAAATATTTATCAGCCAAGATAAATATGTTGCTGAAATCTTAAAGAAATTTTCATGTATGGATACAAGGAGTACAAGCACACCTTTTGAAGCCAAGAAATCTTTATCAAAAGATGAACATGGAGAGGATGTTGACATTCATCTCTATAGGTCAATGATTGGTTCATTGATGTATCTTACTGCTTCAAGACCAGATATAATGTTTGCTGTGTGTGCATGTTCAAGATTCCAAGTTCATCCAAAGGTGTCACATCTATATGCTGTGAAGAAGATTTTTAAATATCTTAAAAGTCAACCTAATTTAGGATTATGGTATCCTAGAGACTCCACCTTTGAATTGGAAGCTTACTCAGATAGTGATTATGTTGGAGCAAATCATGATAGGAAATCCACAACAGGAGGTTATCAATTCCTAGGTAGAAGACTCATATCATAGCAGTGTAAGAAGCAAACCATTGTTGCTACTTTTACAACTGAAGCTGAATATGTAGCTGCTGCTCATTGCTGTGGACAAGTACTTTGGATTCAAAATCAATTGTTGGACTATGGGTTCAATTTCATGAACACCAAGATTTACATTGATAATGAAAGTACTATATGCATTGTCAAGAATCCAGTATTTCACTCCAAGACTAAGCATATTGAAATAAGACATCACTTTATAAGAGATGCTTATGACAAAAAGCTTATTAAAGTCTTGAAGATTCATACAGACAACAATGTAGCTGATTTGTTGACCAAGGCATTTGTTGCAAAGAGATTCGAATTCCTGGTGACACACATTGGTATGCTCAACCAATAACATGCTGCATATGTTGCGGGGAGGTAATAGCTGTACAAGTTTTATATAAATTTTATTGTATAGTCTATGCTTTGTGTTTTTGATGTTTTGCAGGTTTATAGAAAAAGATAAAAGAGGTTACATGTCTAGTGGAAAGCATGAACTGGTCAAAATTGTGAGGTACCGTTGTCACTCCAAGTACCGCTAGCACAAAACCAAGTACCGCTTATGTTCCATGTACCGCTACATGTCCATTGTACCGTTAAGGGTCTCTTTTGTAAATTTGGCGGTTTCTTCGCGCTTGGGTTTGTTATTTACTTAAATACTTACCCTAATTACACAATTGATTCACCTAATCTTTTATTTTTCTCTCTTGATTCTATAACCCTCTCTCTAATCTTTCAATCATCAAAAGTACTAATGACTGCCTTACAAGTAATCTCTAAGCACAATTTAGTTGCGAATCTTGCTACGAATGATCACTCACTTGGTTTCCATGAGATGCTTGGTTTCCTTTCTCGAAGTCATATTCGCTTCGCACTCATTGTAAGTCCAGTTGTCTCTATACCCATTATTGAACAATTTTGGGATACTGCTGTTTTAGGTACTCGTTTTTGATCAACCTTGCATTAAGGCTAAGGTAAATCATAGGAATATATATGTCACTGAGGTACTGCTAAGAGCAAGTTTGAGACTTAATGATGAAAATGGACTTAGTATGCTTAATAATACAGAGACTCATGATTGCCTTGCAGCCATGGGCTATGGGGGTGGTAGGGAAAGTCTTACTTTCTTTAAAGCATTATTTTCACCTCAATGGAAATTGCTTTTTCATGCTATTATTCACTGTTTAAGTTCAAAAAGTACATCTTCTGATCAAATACCTGCTGCATTGGAATCTGTTGGTATTTGTCTAGCGAATAACAGGGTTTTTAATTTTTCAAAATTAATTTTTGAAGGCATGACTAGGAATTTGGAAGGGACTAAGAAGTTTTTAATGTATCCTAGATTCATTCAGGCTTTAGTTAGTGACCAAATACCTAACCTACCAGCACTAACTGATACATGGGATGTTCCTTCATTCACAAAGAGAACTTTCTCTTTCTTGAACAAACAAGGCAATGCCTTTTCAGGAACAGTAACTCCATTGTTTGCTCATATGTTAGCCCAATCTACCAATCAAGAAGCTGAGGAACCTAGCAATGCTAGTGCTTCTCAGCAAACTCCTTCTCACCAGAGCTCCCACTCTCTAGAAGATTCACAATCTTCTTCTCACAATGTTGGTATTCCACCAAACACTGATGAGATGATCCACACACCTGCTGCTTCTATTGCTGCTAGTGGTTCACCACAAGCACAAGCACCAGAGGTGGTGGATGTTGCAAATTTAACTTCTTTGTGTACAAGTTTGTCCCAACAGGTACATGTATTGCAGAAAGATAAGCTTGTTCAAGACAAGAAAATTGTTGAATTGGAAGCTAGCCTACTCAAGTTAAGGAACAAAGTGTCATCTTGGATGAGGCAATATAGATCTGTTCAGACATCTGCAATCAGGAAGCAAAGGTTCAGGAACCTCAAGAAAAGGCAACTGAATGCAACCAAACAGGAGAGGAATATTGAAGAACAAGGAAGGAATAATGAAGAACAACCACCTTCTTCTGATAATCAAACAAGGATCTCTGGAATAGACATCAATTTTGAATTGGATGAAGATGTCATGGGGACTTTTAAATATGGAACGGGTTTAGAGACTGGTGTGGATGAACCTTCAGACATGGAGATTCAACAGCAAGACCCACAACCTGCTCCAGAGGAACCACAAGTTCAAGAACAAGTTCAAGAAAAATTGGTAAATCAACCAGAGGAGCCACAAGTTGCAGAAACATTAGAAACACAGCTAGAACCATCAGTTCAATCACCACCTTAAGCTAATTAGAGTGCTTTCTATGAGAAGTTAGAGGAAATTTCTAATCAGTTTCCTGATCCATCGCCACAAAGCAATAAGTCAGAAAAGACTGAAGAAGTGCAAGTTGATATGATGGCTTCTATGGAAGATAAAGCATATAGGGATACACAAGTGATTAAGGAAACAAGTGTGTCAAATACTGGTGAAGTCAACTTTGTTGAAGATCCAAGTACTGCTAAGCCAACTGCAAGTACTACTGACATTCTTGAAGACCCAAGTACTGCTAAGCCAATTGCAAGTACTGCTAAGCCAATTGCAAGTACCGCTGGTGATCATCCTTCACTGGAAAGTCAAAGTTCATTTGGAGAGAATGAGACTTTAGCCAAATTGCTGCTTGATCTAAAGAAGAATTTAGTTGAGAAGACTAAGCAAGCAGAAGTGGAGAAAAAGACACAACAAGAAGTTCTTGCCTCAAAGGATCAAATTCAAGGTAAGAAAGTAAAAGCTTCACACCCTAGAAAAGGTATAGTAATTCAACAGTTAGCTAATGAAGATGTAGCTGCCAAACTGAAGAAGAAGCTACCTAAGATAAATCTAAAAGATAAGGGGAAGAAGCAATTATTGTCAGAATATGAAGATGAAAGTGATTCAGATGATGATATAAACAAAGTCATGTACAGATTAAATCAAATTGACCATGATGAGGAATTTTCTTATAGAATGCAAGCACAAATTCGTGAAGATGATTTGCAGGAAGAACTTGCAGCAAAGCAAAATTTGTTAGAAGCTAAAAGGATACAACAAGAATGGAACATACAAGAGTATGATAGGATTCAAGCTGAGATACATGCAAGTGAGCTTCTTGCAGACTCATTGATAGCTGAAGAAAAAGATGCATATGATGAAGAAGAAAAATCAAGATTGATTGATGATCTGGTAAGGGAGCAACAAAGATTCTTTGCTGAAAAGAGAAGGAAAGAAAAGATTAAGCCTCCAACTACTATGCAGATTAGAAATCAAATGATGAAATTTCTAAAGAAAGTAAAAGGATTTACTCATATTCAGCTGGTCAAGAAAACTTTTGACGAAATCAAGACTTTGTATGAGCAAAGTAAGAGGACTGAATTGAATTTTGTTGAGATTGGATCTAAAGCAGACAAGAAAGCTGTTGAAGAATTCAAGAAACGTCTACAACAACAAAGACAATTTGGTAGCACTCCTAGAATTGAGTCAAGTACTGTTGAACCTACAAGTACATCTCCACCTATCAAAACCACTTATGTGAGGAAGAATAGAAAGGAGAAAGTAAGTTCAAGGGAAGAAGAGACTGCTCAAAGGATGAATGCAGGAGTTGAAACTCAAGGAATTGCTCAGACTGAAAATGTACAAGCAATACATACACAGTCAACAGTACATACAACAGTACATACTGAGGAAACGGTACATACAAGCTTGGAAGAGGGTTCAACAGAACTTGAAGGAATTTCCAAGAGTGTTAAAAGGAAAAGATCAACAAAGCTAAAGAAGAAAGTAAGAGAGCTAAAACTACAGCAGAAGATAGTGATGATGATGAGAGCTTAAGGAAGTACTTGAATATTGTGAACTTTGAAGATCAATGTTTTGATTCAGAGATTTTTGGAAAATGAGCATCCATTGTTAAGTGGATTTACTCTACAGATCAAGGACTTGAAGCTCATGGAATTCAGAGATCTGATGGCACAAAAAGGATATTCAGACTTTTTGAAGATATTCTTCACATTCTGGATAGACAAGATATTCAAGATCTTGTAAGGTTAGTTGAAGATTCTAGTGCAGGTAAAACTGAAGTATCACTATTATATAGGGAATTTCTCTTTATGTATGAGCCACACAAATGTGATCAAGAAATGTTGAAAGAATTAGAGAATCAGGTTCCTAGTTACTGGAGATATTACAGGTCATGTGGATTGCATATTTTGGATGTAGATGATGTTACATATTATATGATGCAAGAGAAGACTTATCCCTTCAAAAGGAAATTGTTGGAAAGGATGTTAGAACAACAATTGGAGGTTACAGAAGAGTCTGCTGATGCTTTGGAGTTGATCATAATGGTTAAACAACAAATTAAGAATTTGAAAGATGAGGAAGAAGCTGAGAAAGAATCTTAAGTGTTTGACTTTCAGTCACACTTCATAAATGGTTCTCAGTTCACCATGTCTAACACACATAAGAACTGGCTAGTCCATAAGCAAACAGTTTGTGGTAAAGACTTATCAAATCCGTTGAAAGCTGATAGTTTGCTAAAAACTATATGGTTCTAACTCACCTTGTTTCGAGACAAAGAGTTAGCTAGTCCTAGACAAACGGTACTAGGTAAAGACTTCATCAAATCCGTTGATGGTTGACAATTTACCAAAAATTGTAAGGTTTTCATTACACCTTATTCTTTGTGAATAAAGTATTGGCTATTCCAGAGTGTACGACTGACTGGTAAAGAATTTATCAAATCCGTTGATAGCTGGTGATTTGCTAAAAATCATGAAGCCAATACAGATTGGTGTTTTGTTGTTAACTTTTTTATTTCAGGTATGAAGATTGCAGACAAAGAAGTATTAAAAGATATAATACTTAGAAGGTTTTGTTATCATCAAATCAAGTGGAAGATTTATGATCAAGAGTTCAAGGACTAAACTTAAGAAGACAAATACTGATGCTACAAAGATGAATGAATGTTTAGAAGACACAAGAAGATCATAGTTTGAAGACAAAGATGATGCTCATAATGTTTGAAGATTATCGTATCAGAAGAAGATCTACATATGAAGTGTTTGGCTACATTCACTTGGATGCAAATACAAATTACCAAGTTCAATCCAAGGATGAAGGAAAGACTGAAGACATGTATTTTTAATACATCCAGTACAAGAGAAACAAGAAGACAACAAGTTATCATTTCTTGTTTAGGGGAGGATTGTTGGGAATTATTTGTTAAGTGTCAAGTATCGTTAGTGTATTTGAAGTACTGTTAGTGTTATGTAAGTACCGTTAATGTTAACGCGCTACATAGTAAGTACTGCTACTTATAAAGTAAGTACTGCTATGATGATTATGACGAATATATCTTTGTATAAGATATGTCATAGTTATAGTTAGAGTATATCTTATGTGATATGCCTAAATAGTTAGAATATTGATAATATATCGTCTGTGATATAGTTATCTTTATAGAATATTCTAAGGTTTCTAGGGTTCCTTACTCTATATAAGGAACATAGGTACAATGTCTTTCATGTACCCCATACAAGTCGATTAATAAGATAATCGAATAGTTAAAACTAATTTTGTTCTTCTGTGCTTTATAAGTTAGATTCCGCATAACTTATTTAGTGTTTAGTAAGAGTGCTCAAAGTGTTTTAGTTTGATTACAAACTACTATACTAATTCTTAACAGAATATATATCCAATGAAAGGGATCAACAGTCTTGATTTTACTTATTTTGTCTTATTTTTCTTAAGCATTATTTTTACTTGTCTTTTCTTAGTCTATTTTTATAGTGTCTTATTCTAACGTTTACCTTTTCATAAAGTTTTAATTAAGTTAAATTTACTTTATTTCTTTCATATTGTGTTGTTTCATTTAAGTCTTTAGTTTTGGTTTTATTATTTTGTCATTTACATTAAAGTTTTAATTTTTATTTTAAATTCTTTTATATAAAGTCATTTACTTTTAGTATTTCGTATTTTTATTTAGTTACTCAACGACGCCTTTTCTTTTAATTAGTTTTACACAACGACACCCTTTTATTTTATCCACCAAAGACGACTGAGTCGCACTTTAATCCGTGATCAATTCGATTAGACATACTTCAAAGAATGATTTTTCATGTATTATTGCAGCTGGCGGTGATGGTAAAGGTGTGGGGTTGTTGACCATGGTGGTGATGGTGACTAGATCCACATGGTGGGGGTTGTGATGTGGTGCACAAAACGGTGGTGGCTGAGGTAGTGTGATAACGACGACCATACACTAGTGGTGGCAACGTGACCATGATTGGTTCTTAGTAGGGGTTGAAACATGCTAGTTTCTACCCTCGACACTAAATATTCTCTATGGATTAGTAACATTGCCATTTTAATATATTAGCCTAATTAATAATCTATGTCCGTGTAATTTTAATATATTTTAATATATTGGCCTAAACAGTGATTAAGAATTTTAGTAGGGATAGTGTTTTAATTTAATGATGTTTTTAAAAATATGAAGAAAATGAAGATAATTGTAGGTATAGTGATGAAGATGAAGATATAGTTAAATGAAGAAGATGAAGATGTTGGCGGCTGGTAATGGTGGGCTCGAGGTGAGAAATGACAGATTTACCCTTTTGGGTAAACGATTTATTATTTGTTAGTGGGCCTAGTTAAAGCGAGGGATAAACGGCAGAAAATGTTTCAAAGTTAAGGCCGAATGATGCAACTTTTTTGGTAAAGGGACGAACGACGTCGGTCAACTCAAACCATAAAGATGAACCGTGTAATTTACTCCAATATCAATTAAAATTATCACATAATGAAAAATCATGTAAAACTTGAGAGTCTATTAACATCGTAACTATTTAAGTACTAAAATTATAATATTATTTTAAATTTTATGTTTAAAACTTGAAACCACTATTTATAGAGCATCTTCAATGTATAGTTCAATAAAAAGTTCAATACACTTCCACATCATCGTCACATTAACATACCGAGTTTTATAAAAAATCTACATAATGTATTGAACTTTGCCTAGTTTAATACATATGCAAGAACTATGCATTTATATCCATATTAAGTATTAGAAGTACTACAAGAAATTGGATTTTCAGAAAAAACAAAATAGTTGTGGTCCATTTCACCATACAATAGGTGTTTGTTAAGGCTACTTTTATCAGCAATTTGCTCCAGCCGGTTGAAGTGCTAAGGACAAAAAATAATAATATAATATTCAAATTACATGAATGAAAGAAGCAATTGGTCACGACCCGTTCGCTTGGTGACCTTCAAATCCACTGTCCAATCTTGCCACATGTCGCGTTTAGATTGGTCGTCCAATTCATCAGTAACTCCAAAGCATTATTCATATTACATTAAAATTTGTCCACAGTTTATGGGTGCCTAATTGCATGCCTTCAAGAAAGAAAAAGAAAAGAAAAAAAAGTAATGCTGATTCTAGAAGAAGATCGGAGGACTAGACTCTGAGAGAGTAAGCGGCCGTTAATTTTGTGGCTAAAAATGGAGTTATGTGGTAGCTTTGGATCAAAGAAAAAATTGGAGGCGAAGAAGGATATATATGTTTGAGTGGATGACGATAAATGTCTAAAAATTAGGGATTAGTGTTAACTAGTGGCTTTTGTTGGGCTTTCTTATTTATCAAATAAGTTTTATTATAATTTATTGGGCCTAATAGTGTTCTAATAATGAAATATACATTTTTATTTGATATATATTTAATTTTATATAAAATTTTAAGTAGTTAAATAAATATAATATAATTGTATTATAGGTTGGGTTGTTGATAAGTGATGAAATAGTTGAGATTGGTTGTATGTATAAGTTAGGTAGATGGATAGATAAAATAATAATATTTTAATAAGAGATCGGGTTGGTTGAGTTTATGAATAAAAACAGTCTAAGAGAAGAATGGTTATTGAATATATGATGTCATGTATTACAATGGATTGAATGCATAATAGGGCTATTGTGAGTTTGTCATGTCATCCCATTGTGGATGCCCTAAGAGCATATATCTAAGAGGGTGTTTGTTTTAGCTTATATAGTGGGCTTATAAGCCAAAACCAAGTGTTTGGTTAAGCTTATATAAGTGGGCTTATAAGCTTATATAAGGAGGTCTTGGTAAGCCAAGAATTTGTGGTTTAAGTAAGGTTAATTAGACTTATATAAAAATATTACCTAAAAAGACTTTTATACCCTTATTTAATAATTATTATCTTTTTTATTTTTATGTATTTTTTTGTCATTTTACTATATTAGTTATATAAGCTAAACTAAGCACTTAATAAAGACTTATAAGCTTATTATATAAAAACCATAATTTACTTATATAATATAAGCCTAAACCCACTTATAAGCTTAAATGCTTAACCAAATACCCTCTAATCCATAAACTTTTTAATAATGAAAAGTAATGTGTAAACCTCCTCATTAAAGGCTCTAAGTCACATTCATCCAAACTCGCAACATGAGCCCCACATATAATGACAAAAGGATCATTAATTTGAGATTCCTTTAAAAGCTTCTGGTGTCTTGCCAACATAGGATCAGTGTAAAAGCTCGTTTGATTACAGTTAACATATATAACATAGCAACGTAATAGAAAAGTGGTAACCATGTTTTGATGTCATGTTAAGTCCCAACATGGTTTGTTCTTGCTTCCGAAAGCGCACCATCAACATTACACTAGCTATTCCAAATTCCACGATACTTTTTCAAAGACTCCGCGGTTTCATCTGGTCAATACATGTAAAACAGATACTACATTGTTCGAGTATAACAAAGTATCCGGGAGTACAAGTGGTAGCCAAATATACATATAAATTAACAACTGAGACGGCTCTATGGGCTAGTAAAGTATTAAAAGGCTGTCTCGGGGAAATCTGCTCCATACTCAGCAATCGGTGTCGGTATGAAACCAGATCCATGACTAGCTTTAGTATGCTGCAATAGACCAAGTATCAGATGATTATTGAATATATCAAGGAGATAGCTCAGGAAGTTTTAAAGTTTTCACGACAACATGAGCAAATTTATGTTATTATGTATATGGCTGTAAGTGCATCATGTACAATAGCCAAAATTTATATCCGTGTGTTTAAAGGCCAAACAACAACGTATTTCCTAAAAATAATGAAGGATCAAACTAAAAGCTGGTTCAAAACTTCAAATGACATATCCACATTTCTTTATAGTGGCGATGGTTTTAATCTCTTAAAAACGGATTCAGGGGTTATCGTTTTAGTATGGGCTGAAATATAAACACTTATTTATCAAATTTTCTGAATAATTAGTCTCTCAATAAGTCAATTATGATTACAAAACAATACTGATAGATTCTATTACGTTTAATTGACAGGTCTACATTCCCCTTCTAGCTAAATTCACTGATTTGACCTATCTGAGATGAGCACAATCCAAATTGGGATCTCTATCTATGAACAATGAATAATACCTCATGCTCGGGTATATAGACCATGATTGGTTGGCCACACTACCCGTGGAAGAAAAGTAAATGTGCGATTAGAACATTAGATGTGCACAATAGAAGACAAACATGTGAACTAAGAATATCAGGTATATCTATTTTTAAGAATGAGTAATACCTCATGCTCGAGTATATAGACCATGAAATGCAAAAATAATACTCTCGTGCAAGCAACTACGATGGGTAATTCCAAACATTCTTTTTACTATAAATAAAGTAAAAAATAGACACTAGTTTGACAACAAGAAACTTACCCGACACACCTTGCACTTAAACGAACTGTGCAATGAGGGCACGACCATCGGGTATCAGCGTCTTTAAGACAAATGTAGTTAAGAACCTGTGGCACACACGCATAGCCTACATCTTGAACATCTTAAAGCAATTTTTGGTATCTTATGGCATGAGTGACATTATCTTTTTTGTGACTTATTGTGTCTCCAACAAGTCACAAAAAAGAAATTGCTATAGGCAAACTATAACACTTTTATTTATAAATCAAATAAATAAAATTAATTTTATTAACATAAAAAAATAACAAAATATAAATAACAGAAAAATAAATACACACATAATTATAAACGATAATTAAATAAAACAATAAAATAATAAAAAGACTTACTAAATCACCAGCAAGTCGAGGCACGTGTAAGACACGCTTAGAACTAAAGAGCCGAGGCACGTGTTTGACACGCTTCCCATAAAACATATTCGTCGTCTATTTCCCAGGTACAACGGCCGAAACAGTAAGTTGTACTGTCGGACTTAACAAAACTGCCCGGAATTTCACCTTTAGAGATGCGTACTCCATATGTTGGAAATCAATAATAATACTTATTGATTTAATGTGTGAAAAAGCTATGGAATTAGGCCTCTATTTATACACAATAGACTCCCTTCCAGTTTACTCATCCCACCGATGTGGGACAAAAATAAACTATTTTCCTCTTTAAGCATGGTACCAAATGCCTAACTTTGAGACACGATATCTCATTCACATCACCTTCATTTTGGACACATAAAGGCTCATTGCGAAGCTTTTTTCAAGGAGAACGTGAACCTATAAAGTATCACTAATATATATGACACATACATATACATAATTGTGTCTAAAGTTGGTCAAAAGTTATTTTGCCAACAATATTTTTCCAACAATCCCCCACATGAATAGAGATCGGTTGTAATACGCAAAAGTTTCAATAAAATTCCAACAGTTGAATCTTGCATAGGATAGGTAGGTATGACCCTTTGAACCTTCCCTTGTGAGATGCACTTAGTCTCCTAGATCTAAGTAGACGCAATATCTTTGAACTTAGCCTCTGTTTACGTAGATGACAATACACACTCACACAAGACTCTCCCTGACATTGTCAAGTCCTCATAGTCGTGTTCGTTATGGTCATGAACACTAGCCTGGTTCTGTAAGAGCTCTTAGAAATTGCGCCCCCACAATTTCTTTCGAAGCGACCCCTACTTTTCTCTCACATAGGTGATTTCATCTTGAAATGAATCAATTAAGCCATATGTTTAACCTCTCAATAAGTCACATTGTTCTAGGAATGGACTAGGAAAGTTACTGTATTAAGTAACTCCCCCACATTGACGTGACTTCCCTCACATTTCTATGATTAGGTTGTCCTATTGAACCCAGTCAATTGGGTTAGGTTTTCCTTCATAGAAACTCATTCTTTCAAGGGCTTTAGTCCCATTCCTTTAGACGACTCACTAACTAACTCTCTACTTAAGCCTTTCGTAAGCGGATCCGCGATGTTATCCTTTGACGTTACGTAGTCAATCGTGATAACTCTAGTTGAGAGTAATTGTCGCAACAATCACAATCTATGATGGATATGTCTCGACTTACCGTTTTACATTTGTGATATGAGCTATGTCAAATTCTATTGACTATCACACTTTATAAACATGGCCGTTACCGTTATACGCCATCTTGGTATGTCCTTTACGAATTAACATAAACTATCCTGCATATTTTGTAAATTTATCTCAAATAATAAATTCATATTTCATCATAGATTTAGCTATAATTGTCTCTTTGAAATACTTTCAAGATTTCTAGGACATAGCTTTCCACTTAGGATAAATACATCCCTTCTAGTGGATTTAGATTCTTATATGTAAGAATCTATATTTTCATTACTCTATCACTTGATAGTAGTAGGATATCTTCCATAATGCAATATTACTAGTATCATAGTACTCAAGTAATACTCATTCAAATGGTCCCCACTTGAATTACTAATATATCTGCTTGCCTGATTATAAGTTCTAAATCAGATCATACACACGTCATTAGACACATAAGTTACCCAATATTCTTTGAGTATTCAAAATGGGAAACAATTTTACCTCTATTTTAAATAGATTAAAAAAATGTCATTGGACTCTAGCTAGGCCGGAATCCCCCACAATGAACCTCTCAGTAATATTGTTTTTCTTAATGTTTGACTTCAAAACGAATCCATACGGGTTCAACAAACCCAACAACTAATGAAATTCATGTAAAATATTGACTCCAACAGATCATTAGTGGATTTATTCCTCTTGTTATCACTTCTAGTGATAAGTATATTCATGTATAAACACATGAGTACATATTTACTATTGATCACACGTACATACATCAATTTTGCATCCACATTCTGACATGATATGGTCAAAAAGTTTGATGTCATTGTTTGGTAGCTTGTCTTAAACCATATAATGACTTAATTAGCCTACAAACTTTTCTCTCTAGCATAGGAACTATGAAACCCTCAGACTGGTTCATGTATAGTTCCTTTTTCTAAATCACTGTTTAGAAATATCGTTTTCACATCCACATAAGAAACTTCCAAAATTTCTTAATGCGGTCAATAAAGTACCATCATAATTGAGGTTTTTCGTGTAACATGCAAATAAGCATCAAAGGAAGATAGACCTTCTCGTGTTTTAAATTCTTTGATTACCAATATTTCTTTGCACATGTCAATGGTGACATGCACATGTTAATGGTGACATCGAATTTATCTGTTTTTTTAAGATCCATTTACAGCCTAGTGGTTTACAACTTAAGGTACACCCACGAGCTTCTAAGTTTACTTTGTAAAATATAAACTATTTCACTTTTGGATTCTTTTCATTGATACCTTTTCAAAGAGTTTATTGCTTCTCAGTAATAAGTAGACTCATTTTCTACCATAAAAGAAACAAAAATCAAATTCAACCAATCTCTCGGTTCATGTCATTTTGTTTCTTCTAGGTTCAACCTCTCCTTAGGTCAATCTTGTCTCTCATCTAAGAGATCATATCATCTCATTGTCTCTAACCTTAGACAACCTCTTCATCTATTCTATATGATCTTCCAATTTCCTTCATAAACAAGGAAATAATTTCTAAAGAAGGAATCATTCTTTAATTCTATTACTGTGTCTAATTTCGATTCATGTACAATGAAACGATAAGAAATGCTATATGAATTTCATACGGATATCTTAGCTAGATATCCCCCACATTTGTAAGTACTTAATCCCTCCGTCCCTAATTAAATGTCCACGTATGACTTTCAGAGTCATTTTTTGTAAACTTTGACCGTAAATTGTTTTGTTTGTGTTATATAATACTTGATGAAAGTTATACTAATAAAAATATATTTAAAACTCAATCCATTCGTATGATCTGTATCAAGTATTATATAACACATACACGATAATTTAAGGTCAAAGTTGAAAAAAGTTGACTTCGAAAGTCAACAGTGGACATTTATTAAGGGACGGAGGGAGTATAAGATAGTTTTCTTCCTCACCCATAGTTCGTAAGAAGTATCTTATTTTATTTACAAGGGATCTTATCTAAAAGATAAGTAATCGATATAATCGCTCTCCCCCACATGCCATGGCTTAAACCTTGACTTAAGAACATGGCATTGACCATTTCTTCTAAGGCACGATTATTTTGTATATCAAGAGCAATGAATTTGTGTCTTATTCTAAGTTTAGCATAAAAAATTAGAAATGAAGACACATATTCACCACCAATAACTTCGAATCACCTTATTATCGATAATAAGTTGGTTCTAAACTTAATTATATAGATCATCTTATCTATATCCTTACTCTCAAGTAAGTGTAAATGGCAATATTTTGTACCACAGTCAGCCAATATGATAAAGTACCCGATATTCGCTACTTAGTAGGTATCCATTCCAAATCACATAAAACCATGTGAATCATATCAAGGTTTTCATTTATTTCTGTTCAACCAAGAGAAAAGACTTGTCAAATTGGCTTCAACGCAATTTTTGATTTTGTAGTCCGTGTCAATATAAAAATGGGTATCCAGATTTGTTTAATTGGACAACATATTGAGTAAAATTTAAAACATGTCAAAGTAAGTTATACCATACATTTAAATAAAAAACAAATAAGTCGAATACACCCTTATTTTCCTAAAATGACCATTTGAAAACATAATCAACTAAACCATTTTAAAGGCATAACCCGTATGCACTTAATTTACATTATTCGTTAAATCGATTTTTATTTGATTCAGACACAAATGAAAGCTAAATTTCATTAAGCAACCATCCAGATTCAAGATTCATACAAATCTCCGGCACGCACAATGTTGGTTAACTTAG
Organism: Glebionis coronaria; assembly: GCA_025667525.1. Taxonomy (NCBI): domain Eukaryota; kingdom Viridiplantae; phylum Streptophyta; class Magnoliopsida; order Asterales; family Asteraceae; genus Glebionis; species Glebionis coronaria. The sequence continues at coordinate 44,787,894 of CM046881.1, forward strand.
TTTCTTTTCCAGATGTAAATCACATCTTTTTCCTTGATATTAGTAGTTGGAGAGTTGCTGAAACTCGTTCTCTCCATTCTCAACTGCAATATAAGAGTTAATCAAACTCTTATCACCATATACATGACATGATACAGAAGTGCTGATGCACCATTATCTATGGTTGGATTCACTCATGACCTCAGTTTTCATGTCATTCTAGCCACTTAACACATAGTTAAGGCACAAAAGGTTTCTGAATGCTTTAAAGCATCTACCGTACACATAACTCGAGTATCGGTCTCCCATTTTACAAGTAAAGAAGTAGATCCTTTAGATGTCACTCGTGACATTCCAAATAATTTGTTAATCCAGTGTCTCATAATTAGTTTGAAACTAATTTTTGTTACTATTAACAACGTTCTGAATCACATAGTGTTTCTAATCCAAAACGAATTAAATCGAATTTTGTTTCAAACCACTAATGTTTTGTACGATCCGTTAGACAAAACCACTTTAAAGAAAGTCTTCCGACTAAACAATTAAAGAATGTCTCCTATGACATAATCTTTCTAACAAAACCACATATGTTGTCAATCTTCACCAGGAAGATTTTAATAGATCAATTTTATATGATCAATTTCTACAGTGAAACTCAACAAGCTTTCAGTAGATCCATTCTTTTAAAGAAACTCAACAAGGTTTCAATAGATATGCCTTTAAACTCAACAATGTTTTTATAGGTATATCTATAAACTCAACAAGGTTTCAAGAATATATGGTTTATAATTAAACTCGGCACAGTTTAAAATGAATTACACAAGTCAAACAAACACTTCAACTTATTTAGTAAAATATGTATGTAATCTGATATTTAATGATAACGCGTACCATTGTCAATATCTTGTTTCAAAAAAAATTCTTCTTGATTTCATTGAACACGTTCCAAAAATCTAATAAAATAACAAGTTGCATTTTATGAGATCAATGAATACATTCTAATAATCTCATAAAATAGAAACTTATATTTTACGAGATTTGTGTCAAAGAAACTCCACTTGGTTTCAATGAATCTAAATTCATCATGATTTCAATCATGTTGTAGTTGGCGCACCAATTACATTTACAAGATACACTAGGGTTACAGATGTGTTACCACAAGTTAAGAACTATTAAAACAATTTGGTGTCTAATAAACTCAACATGGTTAATATAAACTTGTACCAAATCTGATTCAAAGAAACTCAATCATGGCTTTAGTAAATCTAGGTTAAAACTATAACATATGTCATAAACAAACTAAACGATCAGTTTGAACGCAAACTCATCATGGTTTCAAAACAAACTGATACGATAAACTGTTTTAAAAAAATCATTTATAGATCTGTAACACCAGATCTGTTAATTAAAATTCTGTTTACTAAAAACTGATTTCTTAAAGAAACACAATCTTGGTTTCGAGAGAATACAGTTTGTATAAAAAAGTTAATTAAATTAATATGATTTTAGCAAAAAAGTGTTTAATTTTGTTACACAGAATCTGTTTTAAGACTGTAGGGAAACTATAACACTTTTATTTATAAATCAAATAAATAAAATTAATTTTATTAACATAAAAAAAATTATAGAAAAATAAATACAGACATAATTATAAACGATAATTAAATAAAACAATATAATAATAAAAAGACTTACTAAATCACCAGCAAGTCGAGGCACGTGTAAGACACGCTTAGAACTAAAGAGCCGAGGCACGTGTTTGACACGCTTCCCTTTAAACAGATTCGTCGTCTGTTTCCCATGGTACAATTGCCGAAACAGTAAGTTGTACTGTCGGACTTAACAAAACTGCCCGGAATTTCACCTTTACAGATGCGTACTCCATATGTTGGAAATCAAATAATAATACTTATTGATTTGATGTGTGAAAAAGCTATGGAATTAGGCCTCTATTTATACACAATAGACTCCCTTCTAGTTTACTCATCCCACCGATGTGGGACAAAAAATAAACTATTTTCCTCTTTAAGCATGGTACCAAAATGCCTAACTTTGAGACACGATATCTCATTCACATCACCTTCATTTTGGACACATAAAGGCTCATTGCGAAGCTCTCTTCAAGCAGAACGCAAACCAATAAAGTATCACTAATATATATGATACATACATATACATAATTGTGTCCAAAGTTGGTCAAAAGTTATTTTGCCAACAATATTTTTCCAACAATTTCCACTTATGCCACAAGATACAAAAGATTGCTTTTAGATGTTCCAAATGTAGGATATGCTTTTGCATAGAGATTCTTAATCGCATTGTGACATTCACTTGATGTAATGAGATGTGGATTGAGCCATTGAGGAAAGCGGATATGTTGTCACGAAGATCTTTCACCATCGAATATAAATGCATGTTCACAAGAAAACAAATAAAGTATGAGTTAGGGATGTTTGGATGCTGCTATCAAGGGAATTTTTCCTTGTTTTTAGGGGGTGTTTGGATGCTGCTATTAGGCGGTTTTGGCTACTTACAAACAAAAAAGCCCATCAACTATTTACCTCCTAGACATTGGCCGTCTAGGCCCAGGGCCAGATTTAGGGATGTGCGGTAGGGGCAACCGTACAGGGCCTCCGTTTTTTAGGGGCCTCCGTTTTCTAATCTTCAATTTTGGTATAGACTTGTTTATGGAGGATTTGATCATGTTACCAGTGATAAAGATGAATATAGGCTTTTTATAGCATACATAAGAAAACTATTCGTGTTCTTCAATGGAAGAAAATGAATGGTCGGGAAGATGACTTCAACACTGTTATTTCATTTAGGGCCGTTTAGTTTAATGTTTTTTTCTTTATTTTTTATTTAGGTCTAGTTAGTTTAAATCTTTTCAATATAACCCTTTTTTAAGTGGAAATTTTGTAATTTAAAATTGTATAAGTAAAATTCGGTATTTTCATCAAAAGAACTACAAAGTGCTATTTGGAAAAATCTCTTTTAGCTCACATATATTTTACCCAAAGAATTTATTTTTAGTTCAGTCATATAGTTCACGAAAAGTGGTAACACTTGAGACTCCACATGTTTATCGTAACATGTTTTATAGATTCAATTGTAACGCCTAGGAAACAAAATGTAGATCACAATATAAAAAGATGTTGTTTTGATCAATGTTTTAAAACCCGTTTTTTAATTGATCTGGTCGAGCCATTGGGTCACGGTTCATCCGGTTTAACCGGCGGTTCAACCGGGTTTTTAGTTAAAATCGGCATCCGGTCACTCTACCGGGTAACGGTTCAACCGGTTAAACCGGCCGGGTCGCGAACTCTTTTTGCTCAATAGCTAAATAAAGATTTTGATTGATATCGCAAACCCGATGTATAAATAAGTACTCAAAGTAAAGGCCCTATTTTAAAATTTTGGCACAGGGCCTCAAAATTTCATGAGACGGCCCTGTCTAGGCCATCAAACAATCCTACATGTGTGCTAATTTTGCTGTACTTCGAGGAGACTTTGCTTAAACAGAGACATGCATTGTAGTCTTCCATGCCTCCTAGGTAAACAAACGCATGTGTTCCTCACCAGTAACATCACGCGTATAGTATACAATGGGTGCTCGGCCCTCACTGCACAGCTCTCGCAAGTCTTAAGCTAATAACCAAAGAACAACATATAGTATTAAATATTGAATATAAATATTAAGTGTTAACAAGATAATTAACTAAAGTCACATACAAATAACCATCATTAATTTAACTAATGTCACATACAAATAACATAAATAAAAAGGATAAATAGCGAAAATAGCATAAATAATATAGACATTTTTGCAAAACGAATGACTAACGTGCGTGTATTATTATGAAAGTAAGTTGAACCCGATACAAAAGGATTTCAGTCGTCTGAAAGAAATCAAAAGCCATGAGATCGATCGATCAAACACTTGTAATGGATATGGCGTCCGAAGAAGGTTACATTGGTTTCAAATCTAGTTTTTTAAAAAAAGTACTAGTAAGATGTAAATGAGAGAGTAAAGTACCAAAAGCTTCTCAATAAGGTTGGGCTTGTACTAGGATTATCCATGGGCTCGTTTGGCCTGAATTAGTCACAATATATATATATATATATATATATATATATATATATATATATATATATATATATATATATATATATATATATATATATATATATATATATATATATATATATATATATATATATATATATATATATATATATATATATATATATATATATATATATATATATATATATATATATATATATATATATATATATATATATATATATATATATATATATATATATATATATATATATATATATATATATATATATATATATATATATATATATATATATATATATATATATATATATATATATATATATATATATATATAGAGAGAGAGAGAGAGAGAGAGAGAGAGAGAGAGAGAGTTAGGTTAACGTGGTGTACCTCTTTAAAATTGTTAAAATAAAAAGCATTACGGACCATTGGATTTAACTAGTTATTACTAAATGCAATTATAAATAGATGAATTGTATTAATGTAACTAATATATGGCTCAAAGGACAATTAATAAATAAACCTATAATTTAATTTTATTTGACCAATACTATTTAATGTTTTAAACAATATTTAATTTTTATTTAAGCAAACTTTTAGATAATAACGGTTTTCTTGATTCATCTTCATATTTATTCTTTTTTATACATTTGCATTCTTTATATTAGGTAAACTTGATACATAACAAAGTTTTGATACATTATGTCTAAATAATATTTTTTACAAGTAAACAACTACATATTCAAGATTTTACAAAATAATTAGATGATACATCAACAAGAAAATGGAGGTACATATCTATCAACTCATGTAAAAATTGATACAATTCACGTCACATCCAAAATTACAAATATGATGGTACATATTTAACATTTAACTCGTACACAACCTAAACAAATAAAAAACCGTCATGTATCAATTGATGTCTGTAACTATAACTTTATATAATAACACAAAATAACTTGTCTTGAATTATATAAACTAATACGTGATACAACATAAGAAAAAACAACTAAACTCCGAAATAGTTGCTAGTACATATTAGTAAAATATAGTTACTTTTGAAAAAAATATATTAGTGTTTTTTTCCAATTAATATACAATTAATAAGTGTAATAAATATGGTTAAATTTAATCAATGAAGCCTTTTTTTATAAATTTCGTAACAAACATACAATGCAATTAATTAAAAAATTTAATATTCTTTTAATGAGAATGATACCATCTTAATTAATCTAGTAGATCTAAAGGTCCAAAATACTTTTTATTTTAATAATTATAAGATACTACACTACTTTAACTAATATATATATATATATATATATATATATATATATATATATACACACACACACATATATATATATATATATATATATATATATATATATATATATATATATATATATATATATATATATATATATATATATATATATATATATATATATATGTATATATATATATATATATATATATATATATATGTATATATATATATATATATATATATATATATATATATATATATATATATATATATATATATATATATATATATATATATATATATATATGAATATATGATACTCTTTTCTTAATTGTGTATCTTTAGCATTCTTAGGAGTCGGAACGGGTAGCTGAAGCTGAATGCTGAAACATGTACCGGGAGTTTATTTTTACATGCTACTTTAACTAGAATATCATTTATGAGCTTATTTTTTTAATAAACTATTCAGATATGTCAGCCAAATGATACTTATTTTTAATACTAGCTTATTTTTAAAAAAACAACAAGCTCATATTACGATAAGCAACTGTGATAAGCTTACGCCCCACCACATCTAAAAGTTAAAGAAAAACCTTAAGAAGTTGTAATGACGCAATATTTTTATAAGCTTAACTCGTACTGTTGAACTCTTATCAATGTGTTGTTACAAATTATTTGAAGTCGGCATCGTTCATAAAATATGCCTTTAACATGACAATATCCCTTTTGCGATTTTTAGGTTTAGTGATGTAATGTCAAATTGGTTTGGTCTTCATCGATTGCTAAATGTACATCATGGAAGCCAAAATATTAAATGACAAACCTGAAAATGAAATGTATTAATTTTTAATTTAAACTTAAATTCATTCATGCTATAAACCAATATATGACATAACACTAAGCTTATATGTTAATGATTAAATTGTTTAAGTAGTAGATAAAGTGAGTAAAATGTAAAAATATACAAATAATAATAGCATTGCATTGTGCATGATCCTCTAACATGGTACAAAATGTATGGAAGATTTGATATATTATACTTATATATTGTTGATAAATATATCACAAAAGAAATTTAAAAGTATTTAATTAACATAATATTTCAAGTGTTATAATCTACTCTTAATTTTAACATTCTTATTATTCACGACTTCAGCACCGATGACAACAATGATATATATATGATACAACTCCAACGTGATCACTCAACGACTTAAAACATATGAGCAAAATAAAACATTGTCTCTCGATTAGGTATACGATGTACATTCGATGTTGGTTCGATTTACCTCTTTGAGAAAAATACCGATGCATTGAAGCAAGTCAATGTCGAGTCTTTAGTGCCAACTCTTTGTGCCAACTCCAGCGACATGTGCTCGCTGACAAAAAAGTAAAATATGTTACGTTCGTGTTGATTTGAATCAAATATGAAATCCAATAATAAATAACAAACTTAGGAAGAATCTGAAAACCATATGTATCACAAAGATCATTAGTATATGTTCATATTGATTCACTCATATACATTAAAAATTCCGAAAAAAACCAATGGAACCAACATTGAATGACACCCGTATACGTACTCGAGACATTGTGCATTCTTTTGCTCGATATCAGTTTCTCCGAACGATGATGTCGGAATCATGCCATACACCATCATCAATTCGACTAAATCCCTTTCATATATTCATAGCAATTTCATGCATTTGATCGAATGGATCAATATATGCAAATGTAAAATACATTACTTTTGCATCTTCATCATTTAAACGATTCAAACATATTAAAGACACACTAAATATGACATATATCATACGAGTAGCGAAGATTGTTATGTCGAACAATTGTTTTAATAAAATACATATTAGATGAAGAATAATAAAAACACCATCATCTTATCAATTTATATCGAATAATCATGTTCATTGATGAATAAATAGTTATGATTAAGTCGTTATCTATATATAAATTATAATAAAAATAATTTTTTGTAAAAATGAGTTATGTAAAAAAAGTTGTTGAAAAATCATCTATTTTAGAAATCCTTAAAAAACTTAGGGCCAGTTTCTTTGATGTTTTCATTAAGTCTTGTAAATTTAAAGAAGGATATATGATTGTTTATTTTGTGTGCTAAATAAAATGTCTCAATTAAAAAAAATACCTTTATACCTTAAAGATAAGTTATGTAGGGATTAGTAGGTAAAGAGTGGGAGGGTAATAATGTAAACTTATGAAAATAAGTCACGACTTAACACAAAGACACTCTCAGATGTGGCTTTTTCTAGGATGTCGTGTGTTGATTTTTAGCCAAAAACAAGCAGGCCCAAAGTGACTTAATTAAATAACCTATTTTTCAATTAAGACGCATTAAGTTATTATCAAACAATACCTAAATGAGTAAAAATGGGATATGATAAGAAATGTTAAAAAATTAAACCATAATTAATTGTATAAGTTATCAGGTCACGGGTTCGACCAGTGAATCAACCCAGTCGAGTCATCAGGTCACGGGTTTGACCACTGGATTCAAACTAGTCGAGTCATTGGGTCATGGGTACAACCACCAGGTCAACCCAATCGAGTCACCGCATTATCGGTTCGGCATAAACAAACAGAAAGAAACTTCCAAACAGATGATGACATAAGTCTCAACAAGTGGCAATAAGAGCTCTAGGTATGCTGATGAACTAAGCTCGCCACTCCTATGTGGCAGCTCGTCACCACACCGCCTTCTTTCGCCATCAACTCGTCAGATAGATTCTCGTCGTGAAGCTAGCGAGAAAAATGACAAACCTGGTGGGACCAAACTTTTATTCTCTTTCATTTTCTTTGATTTCTCTTCTTATATTTTTCCTTTGAGTTACACTTTGATTTTATTTTGATTAATAGGATATTGGTTGAATGTTTATGACAGGTTGTGGTGTAGAAGAAGATAAGGCAAGTTATTGTTTTTTATAAAAACTAAATTTGCATTTGAGCCCTTGTGTTTTTGTTTGTTTACGGTATAGGTTAATATCTTATTTTCAAATTTTATAACAATACGTTAATAATTTTGTATTTTTAATTTATGTGTTGTATTTTAGTTTTTATGAAATAAATTTATTTTGGTTAAAATGGAAAAAATAAAATAAAATAAATAATGGTGGGGGCTCAAATGAAGATGTGATGTTTGTTATGATAACGTGGGTTTTTTTGGAAGTAGGAGTGTTAAGTGATGTGACATCCCGTGAGACCCAAATGAAAAGGGTTTTGCTTGTCACGACACCTACAGCTCTAAAAAAATATTTTCACCTATTACATAATAGAGGTATACACCAAGTCACCAGTGCCACTTGGACATATAAAAATTCCATATCATCAAATTAAATAACATAATTCCATGTCATCATATTAAATGACATCCCACACGCAAATAATTCACATAATATGCAAAAGATTACAAGCCAGGATTGAACCCGAGATGTTGCATACAAAATGCAAGATTCCTGACCACCAGACTAAGCTCGAAATCGTTAAATCAAATTAAAAAAGAATTATGTCATGATCTAATAACCTCTCACTAATTAAACACAATCTGCAAGTTTAACTTTGAATCTTTCTACTACTTATAAAGAGAATTCCTCAATTCTTTGAATGTTGAAAATCCCAGTAACTAAGGAAATATTGAAAAACATACTATAGAAACTAGACGAGGGGGGGGGGGGTTGAATAGTTTCTCTTCGATTGGCAACCAAATTAAAATTACTTTAAATTTGGTTTGTATCAAAACTATCTTTTGTTTGAAGCTATGTTGCATAATGATTAGGTTCAATTCAAAATGCACAAGAAAAGATAATAGGTAAGTATAATGATAATGAAATAAGTAAAGAGTAAGGAAGGAAACAACCTAGTGGGGAGACACCAAGATTTATAGTGGTTCGACAACGAGGCTCTATCCTCGTTTCTACTCCACTCCTTGAGTACACCTACTCAAGATTTCCACTATATCCACAAGCTCCCTTCTCGGCGGAGAGAAAACCTTACATCGTTGCTTACATTATTTTCCGACACTAAGCTAAATGTCGAGACCTAATCTTTAGCTAGGACCAATCTACACAACGTTGCCTACTTCACAATTTTAAGGACACAAGGCTAGATGTCGAGTTCTAATCTCAAGGTAGAACCAATCTTCACGACGTTGCCTACTTCACCATTTTACGACACAAGGCTAGATGTCGAGTTCTAATCCAAAGCTAGAACCAATCTTCACGACTTTTCACTTTGAAGCTAAGTGAGAACTTCACACAACAAAACTACTAATCACTTTCAAGTTTAGTGAGAACTCATAAGACACAATCACATCACTTTATAGTTTAGTGAGAACTACTAATCAAATCTATTACAACTCAACTAGATTTATCCAAGTACACACATGTAGCTTGGATTTACACAACACAAATCCAAGCAAACACATATGCAATGGATGTACACAACAAATCCAAGTATTCACAAATAACTTGGATGAACACAACTAGTCCAAGTATTCATAAATACAATGGATTAACCTAGAACAAAAAAGGTATCATGATGAATATGACTAGTTCATAGATTCATCTTTATCACAACACTAGTGAGTGAGTGATCTTCTCATTGGACAAGGTAAAGGAGGGGATCAAGAGGATAATCATATGTAAACATCCTTAACACTTTAAGTGATCATTTACTAATGATTATGCTATAGAAAATAGAAAGGGGGCTGAGAAAAACGTTCAAGAGGCTTATTGGAAAATGAGATTTGACCCACTATTTAAAGGAGACAAAGTATAACGGGTATATAACGGCTATCTGGGCGCGGTACCTTATCTAGCCTGGCGGTTCCATATCGCTAAGGAATCGCGTAGCTACTTAAGGTACCGCCACTAGAGTAAGCTCCGTTTTTTGTCTTTTAGTGGGGTAGGAATATCTGAGGTATTTGAAGCCTTCAAAGAATATTCTAATAGCATATGGAATATGCCATTTTCAAATTTTCATTTTCCATTTTAATAAAACATCTTCTAAAAAAGAAAGTTTATTAAAAAGTCTTTTGTCATATTAACAAAAGTGAGTTTTAAGGATAATCATTTTGATGATCACTAAGTATGATTAAGAAAGGTTAGTGATATGATTATTACCTTGATGATAGTGTTAGTTAAATAATTTGTTTTGTGTTTTATACTAAATGTGTTGTATAGTTTGTTGTGATCAAAACTAAGAAAGATTATTTAACACTAATAATGTTTTTAGGCATCACTTGCATTAACAATCTCCCCCTTTTTGATTACGACAAACTATAAACTCATTTGCATAGAAACACAAAATAACGAATTATTAACGAGTTTATCACTATCATTTCTCCCCCTTTGTCGTAGCAAAAAGGTTAGCACAAGTCTTTGAAGAACATCAAACTTTGCTAGTAGCTCCCCCTTGGTGGTTGCTCCCCCTTGCTTGGGGCACCAAGTATATGAGCTAAGGTGACATGCTACACAAAGGTTAGTAGAAAGGAAAGAAACACCAATGTATATATGATCACTACCTACTAAGTAACTTGAGAGGGAGAGAGAGAAAAAATCTCAAATTAGAAGCAAGTATTTTGCTAAGTTTGTCCAAAAAGGTAATTGACAAAATCAAACTTCAATCCAATGAAGATGATAAGCTTGTCAATGGGTTAAAGTTTAGAATTGATGGAATCACCCATAAGCAATCGTAAAAATTAACCATGATCAACTAAAAATAGAACTAAAGGGATAACACACAAAGGTTACATAATGGAAAAGACACAACAAAGTAGATAGTCATACACACAATATGAGTATCTAAAGCAAAAGATATGGAAAATAAACCACTAAGCATAAGCTAGTCTAATAGTGATAATTTTCCAAGATTGCTTAAAAAATAAAAAACAACTAAAGTAATAAAGACTCTAAGAGTAGTTAGTCCTTTAGTTGGAAAAATAAGACGACGATGCATCATTCGAAGTTTTGTCCACGGGAACGAAAACTTGAATAGGAGGTCGAGTGAGGAGGAATTCAAGGAAATTTAACTTCTCATATACATGAGCAAGTTCAATTTGTTGAAATCAACAACAAGCACACGAGGATCCATGATGAAACACAAAATCGGTTGATGGGGGGTATGGCATCAAACCTAGGGTTTGGTGGTGGAGGGGTAATGAGTTTGGAAATGTTTTCACAATGCCTTGTGAGGTTTGGGAAGGTTAAAAGATCATTGAGTTGAGGGGTATTGAAGGATTGAGGTGGTGGGGGAACATTTTCTTTTGCTCCGGTGATGGGGTTAATGGTATAAGTCTCATTCCAATACTTGATTGGAGAGAAGGTAGGGTTTTTGGGTGGTTTGGAGGAAGATGGTTCATTCTTCTTAACCCAAATAGGTCGAACCGAGATTTTCGGTTTCTTTGAAAGCTTGGATGAGAAAGCTTTGGGTGAGTGGGGTTGTGACAAAGAAATGTCAAGGTTAGGAATGGAGGAGTTAGGCATTGTAAGGGTGTGAGAATGAAATCTCAAGGTCGTGTGAGAATGAATTCTTAAGGTTGGGAAGGTGTGAGAATGAAATCTCAAGGTTGGGGTATAAGTAAAATGTAATCAAGGTAAGAATTTGAATACAAAAAAATGGAGTGTCAAGGAATGTTTAGTCAATTTGAGTAAACAAGGAATCTTGACAGGGTATAGGGTTTTAAAAGTTTTGACCAAAAAATCGTCAAAAATCATTTACTGTCCGCGGTACCTTATAGGGACCGGCGGTTCCTTACCACTTAAGGAACCGCGGGACTTTAAGGATCCGCGTCCAGTGGACTTGAAACCATGTTTTTCCAGGGTTTTGGGAAAAACTAAGACTTTTTCAAAAAGTTGCAAATCTTGTAATTTTACCTCTATTAGCACCAAATTATGCTAGGGTTGCATAAAGCAACACATTTACAAAGAATGTCTTGACAAAGGGTGACAAAATATTTGAATATCATTTTGAACCAATTTTAGTCAAGTTTTTAGAGGTTGTGATAGATTTAGGTTCAATTTTAATTTCAAATTAAAGTTGATTAATGTGCACATAAGGATAGAAACACATAAAGCTAAATCCAAAGATCAACATCATGAAACTCACATGAAGGAAGCAACTACAATGACAAATAGAAAAGAAAGACAACTAACTATTACAAAGTTAGCTTAACATTAGATCTAGATTAGTAGTCTTCTTTGGCTTGGTTTTGTTGAAAACCATTTATTTAAAAAACATCATCATTCATCTCCTAGTAGGAGGCATGGAGAACAAGGCAAGCAAGAACTCTTGCAACCTCCTATGTAGTACAAACATTTCCATCCTAAGGTTATGGATGATGTAGTGGTTGTAAAAACAACATGGAAAATTAGGACCAAGTGTTTCTTGAAACCCATAGTATGGATCACCCAAAAGGAGGGAAAGTGGAACACCCAAAATTGGAATGTTTGAGTTGGGTGGAGGTGGAGGAGGCATGTTCTCCAAGGGTGATGTGGGTGAGAGTGGAGGCATGTTCCCTAAAGGGGAAATGGGTGAGTGTGGAGGTATGTTCTCCAAGGGTGGTGAAATGGGTGAGTTAGGAGGGGTAAATGGTGAAGTCACCAAGGTGTCATCAAAGTCATTCACAAAAGGAATGCTTTGGATTGGTTGGGGTTGTGTGGTCACATCCAAGGGTGCACTTGGAGTGAAGGGTGAAGAGAGCTCATTCATTCTTGAGTTGAATGAAGAGGAGGTAGAACCAATGGAGTGGTTAGTACCATGGGTAGATGTTGTTTTGCATGGTGCAAGGGGTGGAGGTCTTGGAAGTGTTTGAGGTTTCGGTACAAACCATGGTTGTTTAAGGATTAGTGAAGTATGTTTGATGTGTGAAGAACATGACAAACAAGGTGGGTTTAAATGGGTGAGGGGATGATCCAAACTAGTAATGGGTTAAAATCATTTTAGGTGAATAATGAATTTAGGTAAGCTAGTTTAGGAAATGTGCAGTTTATTACAGAAAATCATGCAGTGTTCACACAGAATTGAGAAAACAGTGTAAAGCAAAAGATGCTGTCGGACACAGTGGCGGCGGTTCCTTATCTAGGACCGGCGGTTCCTTATTGATAAGGAGCCGCGGGTTGATATGGAACCGCGACCAGAGGTCTTTCAAAAATTTCCCATCCCAAATTTTGGTTAACCCAGATTTTTACCAAAGGATTCACTAGCCAAAGTTAATTACTGATTAAAGTCTAAGAAGCTAACTATCACAAAGATGCACAAAGCTATGTAAATCACAAACATCATTGCATAAGCAACATTTAGGATCAAAATAAATAATAATCCAAACATAAGTTAATACACAACCAAATGAAGGAAAGAAAGTCAGGAAATCATCCTAGATGAGTGTTGCAAGTAACCATGAGCATAACATCTAATTCCTTGATTCACTTCTGAGACGTTCTCGAAGAAGATGATTGAGATAAAATTGATAGTCGGAATCAACTTCATGGGAGGACAAAATGGAGATTGAAGAGGACATGAAGTTATTGAAATGGGAAGGAGGATTGCTAAAAGACTTTTCTTGAGAAGTATTTTCGACTTGACTTGAGTTAGCATTTCTCTCGGGTGAAATGTTTTCTTGAATAGGAAACATGACTCGATCAATGGAGTGATAAGGTGAAGAGAGAAGAGATGGAAAGTCAATAAGGACTCTTCTAAGAAGACGAGAGAGAAGCATTCTGTTGGGAAGACTTGACTTAGACTCAAGAAGAACAAATCTAATTCTTCTAGCTATGAAAAATGCGAGATTGTAAGGAGTTGTAGTGGCAACACAATACAACATATGTGCAAGACAAGCGGGTACTAAGTCCCGATTCCCATCTAGACACATTGCATTTTCCCTAATGATTTCGACCCAAGGAATCATGAAATCATTAAGATCGCTAGTAAGTAATTCCCAAGGAGAGAGAGTTCGAACAACTCCTTGAAATTCACCAAGAATAGGATGTTCACGAGGTTTAGAAATGACATGAATGATGTCCGAAGATGATGGAAGCACAGTCACATAATGAGCATCAGTAGGAGCCGATTCTAAAGAGTCAATACTCCAAGCATCGGTGAATCGACATTGACCATTAGATGGCACTCTAAGAATATCACTGAATTCTTCAAGAGTGTAAATAATGATTTTCCCCATAATGGAAAATTGTATAGATAAACCATTATTGATGCCTATCAATGTGAATGAGCTAAAGAACTCCATAAGAAACGAAGGAAATATTGGCTCATCAATATCAAGAAGACAATCAGACCCAATAGACTTAAACATGAAGCGAATAAACTCATTTGCGTAATTGGAACGAACGATGCGTACTTCATGGAAACAACGATGTTCAAGAGACTTAGACGAGTTTTTTAGAGAGTGAGTTAGATGAGGGTAAGGTGAAGAGGGCATGTATGCTCGTGTTCATTCATGATTTTTTGATATCTCGAGGACATGATACGTACCTAAACAAGAGAATATTTTTCCAATCACTCATATGAAAAATTAAAATCAAAAATCGAAAATATGAGAATGTGTTATATCAATTTCTTGACAAACAAAGGATTGAATCCATATCATTCTCATGTTCATAATGTAGCTATTCCATTATTTACCAAGAACATATGAACTATGTTGGATCAACAATGGACTTAGAACATTGGTTTTTCAAAACAAGGTTTTTAGGTAAGTATTAACAATGTCATTACCTATTTGTTCATGGGTTCATCTCAAATCCATCTTTTAACTAAAATCATTTAGCTAAAATTCGGATTTGTTCTACAAGTGGGTTTTAGTGAAATCTTAATGAATATGAACCTAAGGAATCATAGTAAAATAACCATGTCAACCCACATTCCTATTAAGGTTTTAAGTCAATTTCAATTTTAAAAATCCCCAATTATGAAAGGATGAACCCTAGAATAAAATAGATGAAATTGAAAGAAAATACTTACAATTAATTGATGTTAGATGAAGGATGAGTGAAACCCACAACTTGGAATTAACTAATTTGAGTGATTGAATATTTTTGAAGCTTCAACAATGGTGGAAAACAAGAAAAACGTCGGCTGTGTGTTTTTGGGAGAGAGAGATAGTGGTTTGAAAAAGAATAAAATAATCAAACTGGTGCTCTGACAAACTTTACTGCCCGCGGTACCTTATCGATAAGGAACCGCGGGTTTGAGCCGCCTAGATAAAGAACCGCCTACAGAGGCAGGTTTTTATCAATGTAAAACGCCAAATTTTAAAAACCAAGTTCTTCTAAGACACTTAAAAATATATCATGAACCTTTTAGAATAACATTGGATCATCAAGACACTAGGCAATATGTTTTAATGAAGGATTACGAGTTGAATCAAGATCGAAAAGAATCGAAACGGACAAACGACTACTCGTAGCAAAACAACAAAGTGGAGAGAAGTCAAGGGAAGTGAATCAAGACTAGGACCAATGCTCAAGGGATTAATGACAATCTTCAAATAGTGGTAACGAAGAGCTTGTGTCATATATAGTGGTTTAAGACGTGCCTTTCCGGCGAAACGTTAAACGGCTTTGGTAATGAATAAACACAAAGCAATTATTCAAGTATAGACTAAGATCACTTTCAATAATAGTCTTAGTCTAAACCAAAATTTGAGCAAGGTATTAATTCACTTTCTCTCCCACAAAGAGCCTACTAACCGTATGGGTGCAAACCGTGGAAATCATGCTTGATACTTTAAGCTACTAGTAACTCACTCTACATCACCATAATGAGTCAAATATCCAAGCAATGACGATTTGGAGGATAAAAGAAAAGAATCACAAACCACAAACAAATGTCAAGGCAAGGATGCCAAGAACAAGCACATAGTCAAGTAATGATCAAAAGAATGATCAAAGGGCGTGTGGAAGAACGAAAGCGTACCTTGGCCACAAAGAGCAATCCATCAAGGAATCAATGCTATGCCCAACAATGACTATGATGAGTAATAAGTCTTCAAGGACTAGTATCATTCCCAATCATCTTGGTATCATCATTCAAAGATGTTAAAGATCAATGAAGATGAGTCTTCTACAAGTGCAAGTAACTCAATCCACAACCAATTAAGTGATTGATCTTCATGAGTACCTACACAAAGCAAGATGCAAACTAGTAGATACATTTCAAGAGTAGATCTAAAATGCATAAAGACTACTAATCTTAAGTGGGATGCAAAATTATCAATTAAAAGACCTATTTTTCAAAAACAAAATAGTTTTGACCAAAGAGAAACTTTATACAACTTGACCTTCTAATTTGGGGAGACAATGGATCGATCCAAGTTTCAAAGTACAATATACTTCAAAGATCTTGAGTGACCATTGCTCTGATACCAATTGTAGAAACTAGAAGGGGGGGGGGGTTGAATAGTTTCTCTTCGATTGGCAACCAAATTAAAATTACTTTCAATTTGGTTTGTATCAAAACTATCTTTTGTTCGAAGCTATGTTGCATAATGATTAGGTTCAATTCAAAATGCACTAGCAAAGATAATAGGTAAGTATAATGATAATGAAATAAGTAAAGAGTAAGGAAGGAAACAACCTAGTGGGGAGACACCAAGATTTATAGTGGTTCGACAACGAGGCTCTATCCTCGTTTCTACTCCACTCCTCGAGTACACCTACTCGAGATTTACACTATATCCACAAGCTCCCTTCTCGGCGGAGAAAACCTTACATCGTTGCTTACATTATTTTCCGACACTAAGCTAAATGTAGAGACCTAATCTTTAGCTAGGACCAACCTACACAACGTTGCCTACTTCACAATTTTAACGACACAAGGCTAGATGTCGAGTTCTAATCTCAAGGTAGAACCAATCTTCACGACGTTGCCTACTTCACCATTTTACGACACAAGGCTAGATGTCGAGTTCTAATCAAAAGCTAGAACCAATCTTCACGACTTTTCACTTTGAAGCTAAGTGAGAACTTCACACAACACAATTACTAATCACTTTCAAGTTTAGTGAGAACTCACAAGACACAACCACATCACTTTATAGTTTAGTGAGAACTACTAATCAAATCTATTACAACTCAACTAGACTTATCCAAATACACACATGTAGCTTAGATTTACACAACACAAATCCAAGCAAACACATATGCAATGGATGTACACAACAAATCCAAGTATTCACAAATAACTTGGATGAACACAACTAGTCCAAGTATTCATAAATACAATGGATTAACCTAGAACAAAAAAGGTATCATGATGAATCTGACTAGTTCATAGATTCATCTTTATCACAACACTATTGAGTGAGTGATCTTCTCATTGGACAAGGTAAAGGAGGGGATCAAGAGGATAATCATATGTAAACATCCTTAACACTTTAAGTGATCATTTACTAATGATTATGCTATAGAAAATAGAAAGGGGCTGAGAAAAACGTCCAAGAGGCTTATTGGAAAATGTGATTTGACCCACTATTTAAAGGAGACAAAGTATAACGGATATATAACGGCTATCTGGGCGCGGTACCTTATCTAGCCCGGCGGTTCCATATCGCTAAGGAACCGCGTAACTACTTAAGGTACCGCCACTAGAGTATGCTCCGTTTTTTGTCTTTTAGTGGGGTAGGAATATCTGAGGTATTTGAAGCCTTCAAAGGATATTCTAATAGCATATGGAATATGCCATTTTCAAATTTTCATTTTCCATTTTAATAAAACATTTTCTAAAAAAGAAAGTTTATTAAAAAGTCTTTTGTCATATTAACAAAAGTGAGTTTTAAGGATAATCATTTTGATGATCACTAAGTATGATTAAGAAAGGTTAGTGATATGATTATTACCTTGATGATAGTGTTAGTTAAATAATTCGTTTTGTGTTTTATACTAAATGTGTTGTATAGTTTGTTGTGATCAAAACTAAGAAAGATTAGTTAACACTAATAATGTTTTTAGGCATCACTTGCATTAACACATACCTAAATATGGAAATGTTGAATTCACAGCCTTGCAAAAAACGTGTGAAGTCAAACCAATATTGTAAGCTTGGAAGGTTTTGTTTTCCAACCCATGTTATGTTACATTTCAATTCATATCTAACATTGGAATGTCCAAACATTTAACACATTAGAGGCGCACACACACAAAAACCTTATTTTCTCTCAACCCTAATACACGGCCGCTACCATAATCTACTCAATCCGCCACTATCTTTTGATGGTTTAGGTGGTTTCATGGTAGCATTTGTTGGTGCTTATTCGTTTGGGTGGTTTAGAGTGGTCCAACCACGTCTATATCCTTCTCCATGGGATCTCGATTATTGATTATGATTTGGTTAAATATCGCAGGTTTTGGATTTGTTTTTTCGTTTTTTATTCTTATATATGTGATATATCTTGACTCACTCACAAAACATAATCATCGGGAGAATAATTTAGGATACCACATCTTTTGTTCCGATGTAGAGGAAGAATGATGCAAGAGAAAAACCTGGGATTTGATATATAAGGTTTGATAATCTGGGTTTCTTGTAAAATTTTATGGGTTGCGTTTAGTTTATTTGATTTGATTAAGTGGGTCTTGATCCTTGAAGGTATTTTTTTACAGGTTCGCTTGCTTCTTTTCTCAAATCCTTGAAAGTATTTTTTTTACAATTTCATATGTATTTAAATTCGTTTGTATGAAACGTGTGTTGTATAATGGTTTCCAAAACTGAATCTTAATTCCACTAAATGTGTTCTTTTGGGTTAAATCATGTTAAAAATGAAAATTACATGATGATATCGTTTAATGTGGTGTACGTTTCTGACACAATTATCATTGTATTAGAAACATAGCAACAATGTTGGTTTGATAAGCCGATTGATGGGATGGATGTGGCCGAGTTAGAACCATAGCGTTTTTGTAGCAAGAGCTGAGGAGAAAGGTATTGACTCGAGCTGGTGATTTTAATAATGACGAATAATGCTTCGGCTATGTTTGATTTTGTGTTAAATGTTTCTTGGAACAAAAATACCGATATCAACCATTTATCGCAAAAAGGTGATTGAAAAAGTAAGTTTTTTTCTTGACGTTTCTATGTGCTTATTCTCATGAGATGTTTATGATTGAGGTATTTTGTCTTTTTGAGCAATGAGTACTTGTCTATTAAGATCCATACTTTGACACACACATAATATAATAAATTTTCTATATGGTCTATATATCTTATTGCTCCTTGCCAACTTTATCTCTAACAACGTAATTTGAAACAGTTAATTGGATCGAGAAAGTTTAATGCTCATTGCGAATGCCATGTATGTTAAAGTAACATGGTCTGACCCATTTGATTTTCTAAACCCTTCGTTTCTATATGCAATGAAGTGTTGTACAAGAGTTGATGACAAAGTTTCTGCATGGGCGTGAGTATTCGGAAAATTTAAAGGCAGATTGCAGCATGTAAGTTAAGTACTCTATTCTGCATAGATGTGTGCAGTCCCAAACACCCTTTTAACTATTTGCAGCATAACTACTTATTTTATCTAAAGCCAACATACTATTTAAGTATGTATGTCATACATTGAAAGCAGATTGCCTTTTAGTTTTTCAATAATAAACTTTACGTTTTCTTTCATTCGGTTGCAAGGATGACTGCATTTAGGTTTGCTTTTGTAGTCTGATGGATATTTTTTTTTATCAATTTCGCTAAATCATGTTAAAAGGTTTCAAGTAGACATCTGATGTTGTATATGTGGCATTAATCTTAACATATTTGTGCTTTATATTTTTAGGCAAGAGAGAATGGTATCCATATATGGCACACGAAAAATTAAATGTAACATAGTTTCAAGATTAGTAATGTGTTAATTTTATCAATCATAGCTACTGAGTTTCAGTTTCGATTTGATTGAGATAACATCTCAACCAGTTCGCTAATAACTTAACGTGCCTATGAGCCTAGATATGTAGAAACGTGTAATGTGCTGAAACTGTGATAAATAGCCTACTACTAATATTGATCGAAGTGTTGTGGTATCTCGTGACCATTATATACTTTTGTGCAAACATCGTGTAAATGAAAATGTAGATGGTAATGAGGAAGGTAAGGCAAAGGAAAAAGTGGAAAGGTTACTGATGGCTTTGGCACCTGTACATATGTAAAAGGTTCTTCTTCAATTCTTGTTATTCGTATAGAAAGAATATGTCCTATGTTTTATGTTACAAATAACTTGTGCAATTTCATTTTGTTTTCAGCAAGGTAGGTCTTATGTGAAAAGCAAGGTAAAAATAACGAAGCATACATGAAGCTAAAAGATGGGTAGCTTAACAATGGAGATAAGGTCCCTCCAGTTGAGTTTGCAAATGTAACCTCTTAAGTCCATGACTGTTGTTCCTTTTTTCCTTTGTCATTATTAAGTCAATAGTTATTTAAGTAGTACTATCCCAGATATTTTACATGGTCAATGAGATGGTGTTATAACCGATAGTTAGACGGGATTGTTGTGTAGACCTATAAATGTGTAGACAACACTCGTTTATGAGTATTACAGAGTGCTATTTACATTACATGTAATAAGTTTTAAAATGTAGCCTGGTTACCGTTCACAAAGTCTATATACACATGGGGCGTGATGGTGACCATATACCTTAACTACCCACAAGATTATAAGGAGAGAAAATAAACCAATATTTTGTGCTCATGTGACATAAGAGGAGGCAAGATGTACCAACAAAATTCTTCTTAATATATTAGCTGGTGTTTGGACTTTGAACATGCATTTACATAGTGATCATCTAATTTGAAAGTAATCAAAATCCTAATATTTTTGCTCCAAGTCCCACTATGGCTGATCATGGCGAATATTTTATAATACATATGAGATTTCTTAACTTGTTCATTAATGAATTAAGTTTGTGTTATTGTTTTTTGTAGGGAAAAAGTGCACCAGACAAAGAGACGAGGTTGTGTATGATAATTACAAGGTCTTATGATTTTATGTTCTTAATTTACAACATTTATTAAGAGTGTAAAAGATTTATTCTTGGTGCTACTTGTTGATTCTTATATTCTGAGATTATATTATGATTTTGATACAAAGTAAGTACGGGTAATACCACTTTCACTTTATATGTTCATACATTTATAGCTATATTTTTTTATATTGCCTTTAAAATGAATTTTAAAAATGCACAAATGAATTTATCATTCATTGACATGAATGATCAAACTCATATTGCTTGGTTACTTTTTTTTTCTTTAATAGAGCTTGCACAATACAATCCTTTTAGAATGTTTTGTTGTATTATAATATAGAAGTTAATTTATTGCTTTGCCAATGGGTTCTGTCTCTAAACGTTTGTCAAGCCTAACATACCTTAGTGTTACATAAACGTTAATAATTGATGTATGATTCTAAGGATTCTATATTTTTTTATACATGTTAAGAATTTTTATTTGGTTACATTATCTCATGTTGCAACCATTTTCCATTACAGTCTGATATTTTTAGATTTTATTTCAACGTTACACGAAACACTTACAACAGTGTCACACATCGTCAATTATCTATCGCTAGGAATTTTTGCCGCTATGCGCGGGTAATCGCCTAGTTCCTATAAAAACACCAACAAAATCGGCGGTAATTTTTCTTGATTCCTGAAGAAAAACACCTCTTAATTCATATATTGTAAAAATTAATGAACCGATACTCATAAACCAAATAAAAGCACTCAACCAACCTCCCCACGTACTTCTTATTGATTAATTCAATACAGATTAGTCTACAAATGTAACACCCCCAAATTTATACAACTCAATACAGCGGAAGACTCGTTGGTGTTACGGGATAGCACATTACTCACATCATAGACAACGCTTAAAAATCGCGTCGTTTAATAATAAAGCATTTCCATTCATAAATATCAAAGTTTACATAGGTCCCAAGTCATTGTATTCATACAGGTTTTACAAAGTATTTGAATGCAAAATATTATTAAGGTGCGGCCCATGAATTCTTGTTGTCTTCCCGAGAATTACCTTCAAGTACCTGAGATAAAACATGTTAAAATAAAAGGTCAGCGATAACGCCGAGTGAATTCATAGAGTTTAATAAAATCCATCAATATAACATCGGTATAAAATTATTACCGAAAATCATTTTGTACAAATCTTTATAGTAGACCATGAAATAGGCCAAAAACATTATATACAAATCCTTGTCAAAATCACAATATAGGCTTTCGCCTTCAAAACCATTATACGAACCAATGTCGTAAAAATATCATACAATACGTTTTACAACGTCGTGTAGAATTAAATAAAAACCGTTATATGAATATGGTTATGTAAAACAAAACACAAACATAATATCAATAATATGACCCCGTATTGCTAGTCATGCAATATATCGTAATTCGGCGCGTATAGCAGTATTTCGTTATTTTGGATTATTATAAGCCGCATGACATTGTTACCTTACTATAACAAACAACGGGTAGCTAACCCGACAATCATTTGCCCATCTAAATTAGCGTGTCGTCACAATAATCACGCTTGTGTAAATCTTCTCATACATAAATTCGCTTACCAATCAATGTGGCACGACGGGGATCAACCGTTAAGGCGCGAACTGGGGTGATCGTCCCCAAATAGTACTATTATATGCATAAGCGTCTACCAAATCCCGGTAGTTCACAATTCATGCTAATGGGACTTTTAGTGACATAACCTAACTTTAATAATCCATTTCGTTTCATCTGTCGGGTCATTTAATCATTCATCGGGTCATACAATCATTCGGGTCCAAATCAATAAACAGACAATCGGGACACATAGTGTCCTATTTTATCAAAACTAACATGTTATCTCCCTCGCGGGTTTATAAAACTTTTCATAAAAATATTTAAAAGAGTGCGAGGCTATGAACTCACGTTGATGTAGGAAAGCGGGTTATCGGCAATTCGGATGTACGATACGTGCTTCAATCACGGAAACCTAGACAAATAATACTCGTCTTAGACTCTTGTCCAATGACTTTATAAAAATAACAATCATGTATACGTATGATAATTTTATACATATGATGATGATCAAGTGGGATTGTACATTTTTACTCATTCATTATAGTGTTTATGTGTTGGTAACTTTTATACTAGTTACACTAGCTCAACTTGTTTACATTTTGGAGGCCCAATAGGCCCATAACAAGCCCAATACATTTTATTAGCCCAATTATACTTTTACTATCATTATTATACTTTACATGTTGGGCCCAAGTGGGTTAAGCCCAATGAGTAAGTTTATAAGTGTTTAGCCCATTTTGTTGTATTATTAGTCCAATAATACTAACTTAGCTCGTTAATGTCTGTATGTCATATAGTTCGGGTTTTATCGGTTTTTACTTGTATTAGGTACTTATACATCAGTATATGACTTTTAAAAACTTTACATTAGACGGGTTTGATCGTCTAAGTTTTAATTGGCGAAAAACGTTAATTTTACGGTAATAGCCGAAAAAGTCGTAAAAATCATGTTTATAGTTTTTATAACATATAAATCTTATTCAACTACCATTTTTATAAAGTGTCCATTTATTTAACCTTATACATATTTGTATAAATGAAATTTATAAGTTAGTGGGTTTTAATTCACTTTTTATACTATATTAGTTTGAGTGCTTATATAATACTATTAAACATTAATTCTTCAAAATCTGATTTTTAGTTTCATCTTCACCATTTTTATCATATCTTGAGTTCTATAAGGAGATAGAAGCTCATTTTTGGATGGCATAAACTTCATATTATGTGCTACAAATAAGTTAGTTATAGCTACTGCTCATTCTATGTCTAACTATCCTTAACAGTCCCTACAAAACAGACTATTCAGATTGGTACATTAATCTTGTTTTGATCATATCTCACTCATTTTGATGATTCCATTGCATGGCCAACTCTCACATGTGTATGACATCTAACACTTACTGTAAATGGATTCCACCATGCAATTTTATCAGTTCATAACTTGGTTACTTACTGTTTTTATACAGCCAACAATTTAAGCAAGATTTTAGCCTTGTTTCTTATGGTTTTTTTATCTTTTTAATCATATTTATCAACACTTGATCCCCATACAATATTTTTATCATCATATATTTATCATATAAATATACAAATAGAAATAAAATACATCATTACATAATCAAAATAACAAGAGGATGAGAAGAACAATCTTTATACCTCCAAGATTGTGTAGGTATTCATCAAGGCTTGGATTTTTTTGATGGAAGAACTTGTGATAGATCAACACCAATCTTCATGGCCACTAATACTTGTAAAATTCATGTAGAAATCAGCCCTTGAACATCACCAAATCTTCTCCTTGGATGTTAAAATCACCACCAATCTATAGAGCTTCAAAAGGGCTTCATCATATGTGTGAATAACACATGGTTTATGGCTAGAATTGATCAAAATTTGATCAAAATGGTATTTTAGAGAGAGAGTGGACGAAATTAGGGAGAGAAGGAGAGAGTGGTTTGCATGTATAAGTTTTGGAGAAGTGGTTTAGGTGTTGGATGGTTTTGAGTAAGTTTAGCTTACATTGTAAGCTTGAATGGACAAGTGTCCTAGTGTTTTTGTGAAATTTTCACACACCTCAAGTGTGTTAGCTAAGTCTTGCCATCCCATTGTGGGGATGGGGCAAGATTTATCTTGTCTCATCCCATTATTTTACGGGTACTCCTCGATTCTAGTTTCCTCGATTTGCGTGCCCTCGGGTCGTTTTACGAAAAACGTTTTTATAAATTATGAATCAACGGCACAAAACGAATATAATAAAAATTGTCTCATCAAAAACGGAGTTCGAAAACGTAAATACGTAATCCTAAGGTTTCCGGTTCAGTCGTAAAGGACGTTAAATTATTCACGTAAGTCCTAATCTCTTCTCGTAAATTTTTGAGTTTATGAACCAACACAAATTTAAAATCCCAAAATAATATTCACGGATAAATTTATTTTCTGAAATGTCGGACTGTCACCAAAGACGGTGTATGTAAACGTAAGCACGTAACGTTGAATCCTCCGGTTTAGACGTAGTCGATGCTACTTCAAGACGTAAATCCAAATTTCTTCCCAAAAATAAGTGAGTTCATAATATAACATTATAATAATGTTTTTAAATAATATTTGAGAATAAAATATAAACCATAAATTGACGGATTGTCACAACATTTACCCCTAAACAGGATCTTTGTCCTCAAAGATCATCTTACTACTCGCTTCTTATAGAGTTAAAGCCATGTGGGTATTTCCTCCACATTCGGTCTTTTCTCACAAGTGTATTTCATTACAATACGTGAGTTTCATCAAACATAACTACGGGAATAAGATCAGGCTTAATGTTGACTTACTTTCTCTATCCATGATGTTCACGGGTTTTTGATGAATGCAACTTTTCGCCGATCTAAACTTCATTAAGGAATAGTCAGATTTTCACTTGATAGGAATTTTATCATGTTCGATATACGAAACATAATTCACGCATCTCTTGAAGTCCTAGGGTAGATCCAGCTTATATGCCTTTCAAACCAATCTTTTACATCATCTCAACGGTCCCATACAACGAGGACTTATATCTCATGATCTTTCAGATCATCAATTCATTTTACCATGGTTAAATTTTTTTTTTGGCATAACTTCGCTACCCATCTGGCACTTCAAGATCTACATTTTATATTCACATAACCTCCTGCCCACTACCGACAGTCAATAATCAGATCCTAATTTCAACAATCATTTCAGGTCTCGCGGGTCGAGTATTTTGTAAGGTTAGGTTTGGCATCATAGGCAACCTTAAACCTAAAAGACATGTCCAACTCACAATGGGTGTATGTCGGGTGTCTTCATCCCAACTCCTGCTTACAAATGCTCTAATATATATCCTCACAAGATTCGATCTCGATCCTAATACGATAGTTTTCAATGATAATCTCTCCAAATGAAAATGATTATACGGTTTATTACCAAAGGTCAATTATTTAAAGCATAACGCAAGACTTCTAGTGTTTTGTATCATTGCTTTACCTCATCCCTTCGATTGGGGTGGTAAGCAGTACTCTCATCAAGGTTCATTCCCAATGACTTCTGAGCAAATCTCTAGAAATTCGATGCGAAGCGAGGATCTTGATAAAGATGTTCAATACAGGCACAGTATGTTTACATAACTCCTTTAAATACAAAAGAGTCAATGTCTTCATCAAGAATCTAGCATTATCATTATCGGGAATGATATTAGTAGATTTGGTCAGTCTGTCGACGATGACTTAAATCGAATCAAATTCAGATGATGACCTTTGCAATAGTTAGACGTTTACTAATGTATGAGGCGATGTCTGCCTTCATAATTTGTCATCAGTACAACTCCTTCAGATAAAGATACATTAAATCAGAAATGACAGGAATATAATACTTATACTTACAAAATTCCAACATAACTATATCTCAAAATCTCCATTTTTAGGCAACCTCAAGTGGCCTGTTATACATTCAACGCCATCGGCTTCTCAATTCTAATGGTTCACATTAGCCGCGAACCCCCTTTTATTATCTATATTATCCTTTTTATAAGCATCAGCTATATTTTAAATTGTTTGGCAATTTATTTTGCACCTTCATTATTAAGGAACATGTCCTAATTGGTTCTTTATCCTTTTTACATAATGCGTCAGTAATCACATTCACCTTCCTCGATGAAATAAATATCATGACCGTATTTATTCAGAAATTATTCCTTCATATTTTCTAAGTCTTAGTTCTATCTCAACTATTATTTTTATCAATTTTTGCTTGATCCGACGTTTTTAAGCGTCGATAATTGTTACACGTAAATTAACAATAAATAATAAGTTTTTATGAAATGTAAACGTAGAAATTTTAAATTCCTTAGTTTGTCCAATTATAGAAAAATGTTCAAAATAAATTTGAATTTAGTTAACATGATCTTTGTTAATTTATCGAAAATAATAAATTATTAATAGGATTCATAAATGTTCGAAAAATCTTTGGTCAAAATTTTCTTAATTGAAAAGCAAAAATTATCGTTTCAAATTTCCAAGTCTTGGTTTAAACGGTTTCCTCAATCCCTCTTAGGTTGTCTTGAGGTATACACAAACATTTACCCTCTAAACGGGAGTTTAGTTAAATGTTCTGGGTATAAGGGAATAATCCCTCAAAAGTTCTTTTGATAAAACATTTGTTAAAACATATTTGCACTTTCTTTTTAGTAAAACCCAAAGTCTCAAATGGCTCAAATTTTTAAAGAGTGAATATATATATCTTACCATCATTAATCAAACGATCATTTTATGTAAAGGGTCAAGCCTTAAATCACACGTTATATATTCAAGGTACAGGTTTTCGTTGTTCGGCCAATTCAGGGCAGTTTATAAATTATTATTAACTTATTCTTATTCTTATAAACAAACAGATGGTTCTTAATGATCACAAGCATGAATTTATCAAATTACAGCCTACACACGTGATTCACCAAATTTATGAATGCTACATGTGTATTAGTCAATCCAAACGACATAACATGAAACTCATAATGTTCATTACAAGTTTTGGATGTAGTGATTGGAATAGATAATCTTTTTCACGGATGCGGAATTGATGATAACCATGCCGTGAATCAAATTTTTGAATATACGCTAGAACCTTGTAAATGATCGAACAAATCTATCATCATGGGTAGTGGATATAGATTTTTAATCGTCAATTTTACCTAGTTCACGGTAATCAATAAATATAAGAAATAATAACACCATAGCTCTTCATAATGACGAGCTTGGTATAATAAAAGCTTTCTCCGACAACTCTCTCAGTTGTACAGTAATTATTTTAATCTAGATGGTGCTAACGCACAGTGCACAAGCCACATGTGCAGCACCGGGAATATAATCAATACCAATTTCAACTTGCCTTAATGGCGAAAGTCTAGGTAATTCACCAGCAAATACCTCCTAAAGTTTTAGATAACATAAACATCTTTTAATACATTTATATTAGGTTCTTTATAGATTATAGTATCTATGACTAATTCACAACCATTCACGGTATAATTTCAAGTCTAAATTCAGGATATGGTCATCCATCAAGAATTATTTAGATCACTTTTGATAATTAACATCTTATCATTTAGGGGAATTCTACTCGAGTTCCCATCAATTAAGACAATATCGTCATGTCATAATCAATCAATCCATTCTACTGGCACTATCAACTTTCCAGTTTTATTGCCGTCGATAAGATGTGAACTTCTCAAAAGACTAATAATAGCTCATAATCCTTCACAATTCAAGGATATCTGGAGACATAACTAACCTTAAAAGAGTAAGGTCAACGCATAATCTACGCGAGAGAATTTCAAATCAGATACAGACGAAAACATTTAACGAATATGAATATATCCCATGTTTTCATAATTTGAGTACGCATTCGAAAGCTCCTTGGATCGTTACCCAAGTCATTCAAATGAAACCAAATCAAAAGAAATGATAGGAACATCGATACATCCAGTTGGGTATCAACACTCGGTAATCAGATACTTTTTCAAAGAATCTCACCACGGGAGAATTGGACAAGAAAGAATTGTCAATTGTCAAATAAGACAATTTCCATAGATGAGTAAATTCGACTCAGAAGAATAGATGCTACAGGCACATATGTAGGTGTCCCTAACACTATGTTCCTATCTTTCACTTCTTGCAGATCTCATAAAATTTAATCTTTCACAATCTTCAAAGAAAATTTAGTGTTTATTAATAACTTCATGGTGACTACTAATCAGCCTTGCATGGTTACTTCCAAATTGTATGTAGGCGCGCAACTATATACAATTTCAAGATTAACGATGCAATACTCAGTTCGTCAAAATTTTATCATCATGTTCATAATAAAAACATTTTCATGCTTAATTCTTAAACAAGAATCAAAATAAAATTTACAAAGATTTTCTTTGTTATGAAAACAATTAAGTTTTCCAAAGTGTTTCATAAACAACTTTATTTCGATAACGATTACTTATAAATCTCACTTTGAATAATCCTTATAGTGATGAAAATTCAATTTTTCTCGAGTAATACTGTTTCAACTTATAAAACAATGAGTGATCTGCAAAAGAGTGATGAAAAGTCGTTCACCAAGAACTAACTACAATATGATAGGAAATGAGCTTTAGCCAAATAATCATGAGGTTCATGACCTTGCTGGCGCTCGAAAAGAATAATCCACAATGTAACTCAAATCGAGATGAGTACTGTACAATGGTTGCATCACCAATGCGAGCATTAGGATGAAGCAATAAAAGATAGATAATATCGATACATGTAGAATTTAGCAATCAATGGTAGTCTTTTCATTAATCACAAACAAGTCAAAATTGTACCGTAACACATTACGTGTCACTATGTCATACAATTCCAAGAACTCATCCTACCAACTGATGTCTCAATTAAGTTAGGGATTTTTAAATGATTCCACAATGAATACTAATCTACAAGAGTCATTAGGTGTTCCACATGTCCCGAAATATCCATCGGTCTCAATTCAGAAGAAGATTTCTTCAATTTATTTATTGGACACTGGGCATCCTCGTTAGTGGACAATGGCCAAGGAACAACCCTTAACACGAACTAACAATCAATTAAAACCTTATAATTCAATCATAGGACTTAACGACTTCCTCTTAACAATTTCTTATTCCATACAAGTTAAGTTTTACTTTATTCAAGTTTCAATCAACTTATACTCAATGCGACATCCTACCTCATTCTCCAATATTTTCAACTTTATTCTTAGACCTTAAAAGGGCAATAAAAGCTCGATATGATCAACACTTAATTTCCAATCCTATAGCTCTTACAACAATACTTATCAAATGAGTCACTAGTATGAAATGACTCGATCATTCAATTAGACTTCACGGAAAGGTACTTGTGGCATGAGGCTTTTGGGTAATGGTTCCAATGACAGCCTCAAGTGCAACATTCACCCTTTCGATTTCAAATTTAAGAATTGGGTGACAACGAATCAGATGACATCTTTCTAGGTGGTAACGTTTTGTCAAACTCCACTCTATAAGGAAAGATCGTCATGACATCGATATCAGATTTAATCTCGTCAATTCTTCTTTAATATCACAATCAACTAATATCAACATTTCAACGAATATCAACCATTTTGTTGGGATTATAAATATCCACAACTTGGTTTAGATCTAGGATAGATAGAATTCCTACGAGAATAGCTTCGATTAATTTACTAGGGGATTTAGGGTTCCTTGTGACAATCTACGTCGTATAAATACCTTGTATAAATATCAAAATAATCATCAAACAATCATGTAATTAAATTACAACATATATATATATATATATATATATATATATATATATATATATATATATATATATATATATATATATATATATATATATATATATATATATATATATATATATATATATATATATATATATATATATATATATATATATATATATATATATATATATATATATATATATATATATATATATATATATATATATATATATATATATATTAAAATAACACTTCTCAGTCTGGCCTTGTCGGTAACTCGGGAATTCTTCGGCACCGTTATAGTCAAAAGATTTTTAGACATTTTTAGAAAAATGTTCATAGTTAAAAGATTTTGAAATGTTTTATTCAAAACCTTAGTTTTAAAAATCTTTCGTTCTTTATAACGAGAGCTCTGGTACCAAACTGTAACACCCTCAAATTTATACAACTCAATACAGCGGAAGACTCATTGGTGTTACGGGATAGCACATTACTCACATCATAGACAACGCTTAAAAATCACGTCGTTTAATAATAAAGCATTTCCATTCATAAATATCAAATTTTACATAGGTCCCAAGTCATTGTATTTCATACAGGTTTTACAAAGTATTTGAATGGAAAATATTATTAAGGTGCGGGCCATGAATTCTTGTTGTCTTCCCGAGAATTACCTTCAAGTACCTGAGATAAAACATGTTAAAAGAAAAGGTCAGCGATAACGCCGAGTGAATTCATAGAGTTTAATAAAATCCATCAATATAACATCGGTATAAAATTATTACCGAAAATCTTTTTGTACAAATCTTTATAGTAGACCATGAAATAGGCCAAAAATATTTTATACAAATCCTTGTCAAAATCACAATATAGGCTTTCGCCTTCAAAACCATTATACGAACCAATGTCGTAAAAATATCATACAATACGTTTTACAACGTCGTGTAGAGTTAAATAAAAACCGTTATATGAATATGGTTATGTAAAACCAAAACACAAACATAATATCAATAATATGACCCCGTATTGCTAGTCAGGCAATATATCGTAATTCGGCGCGTATAGCAGTATTTCGTTATTTTGGATTATTATAAGCCGCATGACATTGTTACCTTACTATAACAAACAACGGGTAGCTAACCCGACAATCATTTGCCCATCTAAATTAGCGTGTCGTCACAATAATCACGCTTGTGTAAATCTTCTCATACATAAATTCGCTTACCAATCAATGTGGCACGACGGGGATCAACCGTTAAGGCACGAACTGGGGTGATCGTCCCTAAATAGTACTATTATATGCATAAGCGTCTACCAAATCCCGGTAGTTCATAATTCATGCTAATGGGACTTTTAGTGACATAACCTAACTTTAATAATCCATTTCGTTTCATCTGTCGGGTCATTTAATCATTCATCGGGTCATACAATCATTTGGGTCCAAATCAATAAACAGACAATCGGGACAAATGGTGTCCTATTTTATCAAAACTAACATGTTATCTCCATCGCGGGTTTATAAAACATTTCATAAAAACATTTAAAAGAGTGCGAGGCTATGAACTCACGTTGATGTAGGAAAGCGGGTTATCGATAATTCGGATGTACGGTACGTGCTTCAATCACGGAAACCTAGAAAAATAATACTCGTCTTAGACTCTTGTCCAATGACTTTATAAAAATAACAATCATGTATACATATGATGATTTTATACATATGATTATGATCAAGTGGGATTGTACATTTTTACTCATTCATTATAGTGTTTATGTGTTGGTAACTTTTATACTAGTTACACTAGCTCAACTTGTTTACATTTTGGAGGCCCAATAGGCCCATTACAAGCCCAATACATTTTGTTAGCCCAATTATACTTTTATTATCAGTATTATACTTTACATGTTGGGCCCAAGTGGGTTAAGCCCAATGAGTAAGTTTATAAGTGTTTAGCCCATTTTGTTGTATTATTAGTCCAATAATACTAACTTAGCTCGTTAATGTCTGTATGTCATATAGTTCGGGTTTTATCGGTTTTTACTTGTATTAGGTACTTATACATCAGTATATGACTTTTAAAAACTTTACATTAGACGGGTTTGATCGTCTAAGTTTTAATTGGCGAAAAACGTTAATTTTACGGTAATAGCCGAAAAAGTCGTAAAAATCATGTTTATAGTTTTTATAACTTATAAATCTTATTCAACTACCATTTTTATAAAGTGTCCATTTATTTAACCTTATACATATTTATATAAATGAAATTTATAAGTTAGTGGGTTTTAATTCACTTTTTATACTATATTAGTTTGAGTGCTTATATAATACTATTAAACATTAATTCTTCAAAATCTGATTTTTAGTTTCATCTTCACCATTTTTATCATATCTTGAGTTCTATAAGGATATAGAAGCTCATTTTTGGATGGCATAAACTTCATATTATGTGCTACAAATAAGTTAGTTATAGCTACTTCTCATTCTATGTCTAACTATCCTTAACAGTCCCTACAAAATAGACTATTCAGATTGGTACACTAATCTTGTTTTGATCATATCTCACTCATTTTGATGATTCCATTGCATGGCCAACTCTCACATGTGTATGACATCTAACACTTACTGTAAATGGAATCCACCATACAATTTTATCAGTTCATAACTTGGTTACTTACTGTTTTTATACAGCCAACAATTTAAGCAAGATTTTAGCCTTGTTTCTTATGGTTTTTTTTTTATCTTTTTAATCATATTTATCAACACTTGATCCCCATACAACATTTTTATTATCATATATTCATCATATAAATATACAAATAGAAAGAAAATACATCATTACATAATCAAAATAACAAGAGGATGAGAAGAACAATCTTTATACCACCAAGATTGTGTAGGTATTCATCAAGGCTTGGATTTTTTTGATGGAAGAACTTGTGATAGATCAACACCAATCTTCATGGCCACCAATACTTGTAAACTTCATGTAGAAATCAGCCCTTGAACATCACCAAATCTTCTCCTTAGATGTTAAAATCACCACCAATCTATAGAGCTTCAAAAGGGCTTCATCATATGTGTGAATAACACATGGTTTATGGCTAGAATTGATCAAAATTTGATTAAAATGGTATTTCAGAGAGAGAGTGGACGAAATTAGGGAGAGAAGGAGAGAGTGGTTTGCATGTATAAGTTTTGGAGAAGTGGTTTAGGTGTTGGATGGTTTTGAGTAAGTTTAGCTTACATTGTAAGCTTGAATGGACAAGTGTCCTAGTGTTTTTGTGAAATTTTGACACACCTCAAGTGTGTTAGCTAAGTCTTGCCATCCCATTGTGGGGGTGGGGCAAGATTTATCTTGTCTCATCCCCATTATTTTACGGGTACTCCTCGATTCTAGTTTCCTCGATTTGCGTGCCCTCGGGTCGTTTTACGAAAAACGTTTTTATAAATTATGAATCAACGGCACAAAACAAATATAATAAAAATTGTCTCATCAAAAACGGAGTTCGAAAACGTAAATACGTAATCCTAAGGTTTCCGGTTCAGTCGTAAAGGACGTTAAATTATTTACGTAAGTCCTAATCTCTTCTCGTAAATTTGCGAGTTTATGAACCAACACAAATTTAAAATCCCAAAATAATATTCACGGATAAATTTATTTTCTGAAATGTCGGGCTGTCACCAAAGACGGTGTATGTAAACGTAAGCACGTAACGTTGAATCCTCCGGTTTAGACGTAGCCGATGCTACTTCAAGACGTAAATCCAAATTTCTTCCCAAAAATAAGTGAGTTCATAATATAACATTATAATAATGTTTTTAAATAATATTTGAGAATAAAATATAAACCATAAATTGACGGATTGTCACAACAAACGTGTGCTTATCAGACATACAAAAGAAACATTGATTGTCCCTTTATAAGGTGAAATCACTATACAAATCACACTTACAAGTAACCTCACTACAATCTCTCAAGATCCAATACAATACTAGACTTACTTGATCAAGATGGTCAAGTTAATACTAACAAACTAATAACGAACCAACAGATTTGATCTTGTGTATGTAGATGTGATAAAACGGGTGATATGAATAATGAACCCTAGCTCCTTTATATATCAGCTACACTTATCCATATTTACACTTTAACCCCTACACAAATATACACAATACAAAACAAAGCTATAATATAACAAAGAGAATATTTACACCACAAGTCCCTCAAGTATGAGTTTGAAACAATACAGGGAACATACTTTTAACACCCCTCCTCAAACGCATACACCAAAAATATCAAACATATTCAACATAGCACATAAATGTCTATGTTGTCTAATACTCAAACTCTTAGTAAAGATATCAGCCACATTATTAGTTGAATTTACCTTTTACAGTGCTATCACACCTGAAGCCATTTTCTCTCTAATAAAATGCACATCAATCTGAAAGTGTTTAGTTTTTCATGAAACACATGATTGGCTGCAATTTGAATAACATAAGTGCTATCACAATACAATGGAACAGGAGACAGGCCCTCCACTCCCACGTCTTTCAGAAGCTAAGATATCTAGATAATTTCACAAGTAGTAGATGTCATGCATCTATACTCAGCTTCTTCTGAAGATCTTGAGATGGTTGCTTGTTTCTTACTTTTCCAAGAAACCAAATTCCCACAAAAGTAAACACTAAAACGAGAAAAAAAATTTCTAATCAACAAGCACTTAGCCCAGTCTACATCTGAGAAAACATGCAGACTCAAGCTTTTGCCAACACTATACCGAATACCAAAACCTGGACATTGCTTTAAGTATCTTAACACTCTCAACCAAGCAGTAAAGTGTGACTGCAAAGGTGCGTGCATATGCTGAGACAAACAATGAACAACATAAGAAATGTCAGGTCTAGTAACAGATAGATAAATCATCTTACCAACCAACTTCTGATAAGAAGTCAAATTAACAAGCTTTTTATCATACTTAGTCTCAATATGATTCAAACTAACATTCTGCTGCATAGGAGTAACATCAGGTTTACAACCCAACAATCCATACTCACTAATCAACTCCATGCAATACTTTCTTTGAGAAAGACACAAACCATACTTTTTTTGAAGAACTTCAATCCCAAGAAAGTATTTTAAAGTACCCAAATCTTTTATTTTGAATTTACCAGATAAAAATTGTCTCAACATATCAATCTTCGCTTTGTTACTCCCAGTAATCATTATATCATCCACATAAACCAATAATACCAGAAATACCGCATTAGTATCTTTAACATACAAAGAATAATCATTTAATCTTTGTTTAAAACCGTTTTCAATCAAAGCACTAGTTAACTTCTCATTCCATTGCCTAGGAGCCTGCTTAAGTCCATAAAGAGACTTAACAAGCTTACGGACTTTGGTTTCAAGGCATCATAGTACCCAAGGGGTAAATCCATATAAACATCCTCATGCAAATCACCATACAGAAAAGCATTATTAACATCTTGTTTATATAGAGGCCAGTTATTGTAAACAACTAAATTGATAACACATCTAATAGTAACCATTTTTCGCAGCAGGACTAAAAGTTTCTTCATAATCAATACCCTTTCTTTGACCAAAACCTTGAGCCACCAATCTAGCTTTATACCTCTCTATATCACTAGTGGATTTATATTTAATTATGTATAACCACTTACATGGAATAGTTTTCCTATCAACAGGTAAATCAACTAAGATCCATGTGTTATTCTCAAGTAAAGCTTCAGTTTCATTATTCATAGCTTCTATCCAACTTTTATCCAACGAAGCCTCATAAAAATTCTTGGGCTCGGTAGACTTATTAAGATTATTAGAAAAAAACAAATTCATAGATGAAAGATTCACATAACTAACATGATTCTCAATACCATGTTTCTTGCTACTAAGCATCACAAAATCATTAAACTTAGAAGGAACAGTCTATAGAATTCCTAACAGTCTATAGTTCCAACTCATTATAAGTAGTACTAGTATGATGTGAACCAGAACTAGAGGCAATAGAGTTAATACCCTCAGATACAAAGTTTTCATCTACAAGTGTTGCAAGAGTTGCTTCTGGCAAAATAGGAAGGGAATTGTTATGACTATTAGAAGCCATCTCATTATCATCACCATTACCATTAAATGTGTCTCTCTCGTCATTATTGGGCTTTTCAGTACCATGATCATCTATGTCACCAAAAAATTTTAACAAAGCCAGTTCTGACTCCAAATTACTATACTTAAAACTTTCCAAAGAAACAGATTTCATTTTAAGAGGAAAGATAATTTCATAAAAAAACATCTCTAGAATAAAAACAAGTTTTATTTTCAAGACTATACAACTTATAAGACTTTTTTACAGAAGAAAAACCAATTAAAACACACTTCTCAGACCTAGAACTGAATTTGTCTTGATTATTAAGAATTCTAGAGTAACATAGACAACCAAAGCACCTTAAGTAAGAAAGACTAGGTTCAATACCATACACTAACTTATAAGGGGAAGATCCAAACAAGAGAGATGAAGGAAGCATGTTAATCAAATACACAGCAGTTAAATACACACAGTCTACATATTCAGAGGAATCCCTCTAAAACATAAGACCTCTAGCAACATTCAAAAGATGTCTATGTTTCCTTTCTGCTATACCATTTTGCTAAGGAATATGGGCAATAACCCCTTTATCATTAAAAACAGAGCAGTTTTTGATTTACAAACTCAATCCCATTATCAGATCTAAACACT
Source organism: Glebionis coronaria (assembly GCA_025667525.1). NCBI lineage: Eukaryota > Viridiplantae > Streptophyta > Magnoliopsida > Asterales > Asteraceae > Glebionis > Glebionis coronaria. The sequence continues at coordinate 44,825,383 of CM046881.1, forward strand.
TTAATCCTTTTATTAAACTAAGTATTAACCAACTCAACAAACCTTTCAATGAATAAACCAACTTCATCTTTAGTCTTAATCAAATAAACCCATATAGCTCTTAAAATCATCAACTATAGTCAAAAAGTACTTATGCCCATCCTTACTAACAACCATGTAGGGACACTATAAATCCAAATGAACCAGATCACCAACACACTTAGATTTATGATCACTAAGTGGGAATGGTTCTCTAGTATGTTTTGCCTTATAACACATGTCACAAGTAGAAATATGAGAATCATATTTCAACCAACAGACTTACAAATCATAGACAAAACTTGGTCAGAGGGATGACTTTAACACCCCCAAATTTACACGCAGCGGAATATATCTTTGGGTGCTAAACAATGGTACAATAAAACATAATATATAAAGAACGACTCAAAAAGAGACGTTTCAAAATTATCGTTCCAAAACATTTAACAGAGTAGCGTAGTCCCAAGACATCGTAACCAAAGTACAAGTTAAAACGAAGTTTTTAAATTGTTTCAAGGAAAGGAACGATAAACATTCAAAGATTTTAAACAACAAAAGCAGTGCACAACTTCATTCTGGTGACCTCCAAGCTTTACACTTCTTGATAACCTAAAATACTTGTGAGTAAAATCATCAACAAAAATGTTGAGTGAAATCTATAGGTTTATGTAACCATTTTGAACACAAGCAAAGATTATAATTTGGTGGTATACTTGAAATCAACAAGCATCGAATGATTTGCATCAACAACTATAATTGTATATAGCAACAATTGCATTAAGCTCATGGAACCGAACCCTTAAACACTCCTACTGACCTTAATAAAGACAAGAGATTTATTAATTGTCATTTACCTCCAGATTATAGGTACATTTCCGTATACCTGACTTCTCAATACAATATGTTCGTATAGTGGGCATCCAGGCATAAGCTCGAGGGATATCACCCATACACCAAACCGGGTAGCTTCCCCCATAGATCTATTAATTGTACTTGCGGCTAGCCCATCATAAGCTAGTTAACGTTCCATAATTTAGGCTTTAGCAAGGGCAATATATTCAATGCAATTTAAGGCAACCACGTGTCCATTCATATTGGGACAAGCATACCAAAACAACTTGTGTTCTAAGTTTATAAAAACATGTATTCCCCCTCATGGGTTTTTAAAATATTTGAATGAGCTTAAACGAGGCTATAGACTCACCTTTAAGATAACGGAACGGAGGACGGATGAACAATGGAACCGGGATGTAGAAGAGTAGCTAATAGAACTCCAAGGCTATTCGTGACCTACAAAAGTGATCACGACCCTTAAGTACGCGTTTTATATGCTTATAAACAATTATAGGAAAATAATTCGATAAAAATGTATTACGGGTAAAAACTTGCACCAACACATAAGTCAAAGTGACCCAAGGCTAAAAAAATTTACAACTTGTAGGAATTATGTATTCTACATGCTCTAAGTGCCAAACCAAGTGTTATGCCCGGTTTGCATTCAAAACGCCTCAAGTTTACACAAGAATAGGCGTAGAAGTCAAAATGATTCGGCGAAACTGTTTTGAGAAGAGTATATCTCCCAAACTATAAATCCAATGATTTTGGGATTTAAACCCTTGGAACAATCTTGGTATCTAGTTTCCAAAATATCTAACCATTCGATCTAAGAGTTTACGAAACTTTCTAAAAATACAAAACACTAACAATCCTACCGTAAGAACTTAATGGTCAAACTGCACTAGTCAAACTTGGGATAAGATAACCCGTTAACCTATAAGGTTTAAGGGACTGAGATTTCCACCATTGGAAAGCCTCATGATCCTACTTTCGGCCCATACCAACCACGAGTAAATAACTACTACCAGTTAGCGGAAAGTTACATTCTTTAAGAGGTTACAAAATCAGAATCTGGTTCTCAAACTCGGGTTTACCGTTTTAGTCATAAAAACAATTTGGTGATAGCTATTAACACGAGGTCAGTGGGAGGACTTCACATAATATGATCCATACTACTGCATCAAACCTTAAAATGCACAAATGGGGGTCAATAACCAGTAGCCACAAGCTATGCAAACTCGTTGCCCCAGAATAGGCCTTCGACCTTAAACAAGTCATAACTTCCTCATCTGAAGGAGTTGAGTGCCTATCCAACTCGCCACTAACATGAAAAAAGGTCAATAAATCCATTTAAGCAGTAAAAAGTGTAGGTTAGAGTGGAAAATATGTGGGTTTTAGGCTCGCATACCTGCTGTCCGAATTTAGGCATCATAATAACTTAACCAAACAACCTCAATTCCATTCCAAACAATCAGAATCCTCATCACTAACATCAATATTAATCAAGACATTAAATTTCTATAACATGCATGATCAAAATCTAGATTCATCCAAGAAAAATTATCATAACACCAAAGCTAATCACAATAACCAAACACCTAAAACCCACAACATGATCCCTATGGGATCATGCTTGGCCACGGCATACATAAGCCACCAAGGTGATCATGGTCAAAATTATTAACAATTATGTATGGCTAAACACTAATAAACATAATGCATGTTAATCCCTTGATCAAACATGCAAGAACATAAACCTTTAAAATTTATGATCTTCTAAAAATCAAATGCATGAGCAATTAATCTATGGGTTTATGATAAGGGTTTATCAAGGATGAATTTTGTGTGATATAATAGTAAGTTGGATCAAGAAAACTTGAAGGATTGAGCTGTTTTGGGTGGTGTTCGTCGCACAAGAGAGAAGAAGGGAGGAGTGTTTGATTTTTGGTAAGAAAAGAAATTACTGTTGTATGTGTTTGTGTTGGTTGTGGTCGACGAATAGAAAACATAGGCAAGGGAAGTGGGCTTTGGCCCATTTACAAGTTTCTTATTAATAACCTAAGCCCAAATAAAAAAATCCAACTAGTTCTAGCCCGACTTCATTTCTTAAAAACGCAAGTAAATCCTATTCGGTGCAAATTTATTTACGTAAATACGAAATTTTTAAAAATAAATATTTTTGACTTAATAAAGTCGGAGTATATCGCCTTCGGTTCCCGTTCCATCGATTCGTCACGTTTCTATAAAGTTTATACGAGAGAGCGTTTAACTCAAATTTCATGACTTCAATAAATTCAGAAAACTAATTAAAAATTTCCATAATTCCGAATAAATCATTTTCAATAAGTATATGAAAATAATAAAAATAACATTAAATTAAAAACTCGAGAAAAGATTTATGACCTTATTTTACGGGTTTTACATCCTCACCACCTTAAGGGAGCACAGTCTCGGGGCTCGTTTTTCCTTATACACTTCTTTTTTCGATATTTATTTTAAGCTCAGAATAAAATAGTGACCATTAAATACGAGGAATTATTTAGAGATAAAACAAAGACGATAAACGCTTAAACGGACAAGATGCGCTAAAATGGTTTAAGGTTTAACGATTGACAAGGGATCTCGAATCTATTAACCATAAATCATACTCCCTCCGTCCCATATTAATAGTCCACCGACCAAAATCACGTATATTAATAAAAACATCACTTTTTTTAGTTTTCTCTCTCTTACTTTTTACACAATGACAATTTTGTCCTTAACCATTTAATTTACAACTTCTTTATTGTTTGTAATAATACCCTCAAGTGAGGGTAATATGGTAAACTTAATCTATATTTCTTATTTATTTTTGGACTGGACTACTAATTTGAGACGCCCCAAAATAGTAATATGGATTATTAATATGGGACGGAGGTATACATTACTAGAAAAATGAGGGCGAATAATGAATTAAATATTAAAATTAAAATATGGTTTGTCACAATTATCCGTCCCGGATTTGGTATTACCTTAAAACTCGGTTGAGGTACTCTCTTGATTATAATAAAAAATTGCAAGGTTTGCTCGTTTATATTGTTGAAATGTTAGGACATTTTCAAAATAATGTTAATATGGTTATGGTTACTTATCAAAACGACCAAGTCTGATATGCCAAATACTTTTAGACACAGAACAAACAAATGAGGAATTAGCAACACTAACATTAGACTTACCAGAAACATTCTCATTAAATAAATACAGACCATCTAATTCATTACCAATCCCCACAGTTTTGACTAGATTCAAATCTTGAATATAACATTTATGCTCATCAAAACCAACAAAGAATTTACTATCTTTAATCAACTTGTTCAAAGACATAATATTAACACAATATTCAATTACAACCAAGATATCAAACAAGACAATACTATCAGATATCCTTAACTTTCCAATAGCAGACACCTTAGCAAGGGTGCCATTAGGAGGACCAACAGTTATATTCAAACAAGATGCAATCACATTAAACATATTCTTAGCAGAAACAGTCAAGTGCTGATTAGCACCAGAGTTAATAATCCAGCCAATAGTTAAATTATACATATCAGAACACTTATGAGCACAAAAGAACTTAAAATTTCAGATTAAAATAAACATTCCCATAAAATAAGGAAGAATTAATACATGCCATATTAGCACTGATATTGCTAGAAGTAGATTCATTTATCAAGGATAGAATTTTTGTCATTTGTTCCCTAATAAAAGAAGTATATAAAGTAGTAGAACTAGAGGAAGCCCCCTCTGAGCCTCTCTAGAACCATTAAACACCCTACTCCTAGTACTAGGTCCTCCCTTAGTCAAATTAGGATTCTTTTAAAACTAGGAGGATACCCAATCAATTCAAAACATCTTTCAATTGTATGACCAATAAGACCACAATGTTTTCACAATAAGTTTGGATTAGGTCCCTTGTTATTATTATTATTGCCAAAATTGTTCCTCTTAATATCATTATACCTGAAGTTGTTAGATTTAGCAACAAACATAGCAGGAGCAGACTTATTCCCAATAGCATTCCCTGTGCTGAGAAGAAGACCTCTATGAGACTCTTCCCTAGAGATGATATTAAAAACATCTCTCACACCAGGCAAAGGTTCTCTAGTAAGAATATTACTCCTAATGTTTTTATATACATCACTCAAACCCATAAGAAACATCATAAGTCTAATCAACATATTATGTTTAAGCACACCTTCATGAGCAGCACAAGTACAAGAAGGAAGCAATGTAAGAATATCAATTTCTCTCTATAAAAACTCAACTTATGATAATAATCAAACACATACAATTCACCTTGTTTGTCATAATGAATCTTATGTAACACATTAAAAATCACAGATCCATTCATTTTATCATAAGTTTGTTCAAGTTCTTCCCAAACATCAGAAGCAATCTCAAAGTAAACAAGACCAAGATATAATTCAGGAGACAAAGAATTAAGAATCCAACTAAGAACAATAGCATTGCATCTTTCCCATTGCTAGGCAAGACCAACACTAGTAACAAGATTAACACAAGTACCATCAACATAACCCATTTTGGTTTTACCAAAAAGAGCAATTTTCATAGCAATAGACCATATTTTATAATTTTCAGTCCTAGCCAACTTAATATTAACAATAGGCAGATTAGAATGATCATTATTATGCAAATGCAAAGGATTACCAACATCCAAACCACTAATAAGAACATCACCTATGATAACCAAACAAAGCAAATAAACAAGGCACCAACAACAAGAAACAACACCTAACACAAACAGATAAAGCAAGATAAACCAAACAAAGAAACTAAGAACAAGACTAATAAACCAGACAAATAAGCTAGGAACAAGAACACAATAAAAAACAAGACAAGCAAGTAGCCTGATTAGTTCCCAAGATTCCAAACCACTCATGGTGGTAGGTCAAGGGCTAATCTACTCAATGTCTAAACCAAAATCACATAAGAGAAGAAGAGAAAGATCAAACCCAAACAAAACAACAAGAATCAGAATCAACGGAAACCAATCAACACCCCCTACTCTTGAACAACAAGATAAAGAACAAAGGAAATACTCCCTAGAAATAAACCCCAACTACCAGAAACAAAATCCTAAAAATTAATCAATTTAGGGTTTCCAAAAACCCTAATTAGACCAATTCAAGGACCAAGAACCACAATTAACCAATCAATAACCACCAACAACCAGCTAGAAGTGCTCAAAAACACCTCTATACAAAAACCCCCAAATTGATCGAAACCCTAATTTTCATAATCAATCAAGGTGATTATGGCTCTGATACCATGTAAAAATTAATGAACCAATACTCAGAAAACAAATTGAAGGAATCAAACAACCTTCCCACGTACTTCTTATTGATTAATCCTATACAGATTAGTCCACAAATGTATGCTTATCAAACATACAAGAGAAACACTAATTGTCCCTTTATAAGGTGCAATCACTATACAAATCATACTTACAAGTAACCTTACTACAATCTCTCAAGATCCAATACAACAACAGACTTACTTGATCAAGATGATCAAGTTAATACTAACAAACTAATAACAAACCAACATATTTTATCTTGTGTGTGTTGATGTGATAAACCGGCTGATACGAACAATGAACCCTAGTTCCCTTTATATAGCAGCTGCGCTCATCCATATTTACAATTTAACCCCTTGCACAAATATACATAATGCAAAGCAAACCCAAAATATAACAAAAAGAATATTTATACCACAAGTCCCTCAAGTATGAGTTTGAACAAAACAGGGAACATACTTTTAACATATATCATATCTATTCCATAAAAACACCAATTCATACATGTCCATTCAAAATCAAGAAAACTAACCTAACAATAGGAGCAAATCAAAGTATTTTGAGTTGTGATTCAAAATTATATGTTAACTCATTATTGATGAGGTGCATGTTCTTATGGATTAAAATTTTAGTCCATCAAAATTTATCAAGAAATGACTTGATATGTTTTTTATATATGTAGCTTTTTTTTATTTGATACTTATGTTATTATCAATAAGTTGAAAAAAACTACTTACATAGCCGTAGATGGCAAACAGCAACAAGCTACGCCGCAAGCCCTTTTGAATTGCAATGCTCATTCTTTGAAAAATCACATTTGTGGATCTAAATGTCAATAATAAATATGTATTTTGGAGCATTAATTCTGTTTCAGTTTAAAGAATACGGTAGTGATCAGTTGTATGAACTCAAGTATAATAGTTTATTTTAAACTTCGTTTTTAAATAGATTATGAGAGTTGTTAGATTATCATTTTATGCTTAAAAAATATTCCAACGTTAATGATTACTATTCATTCAAGCTTGCATATTTATAACCCTTGCTTTTCTATGTACTAATTATATATGGCTTCATATATGGCTTCATTAGGCTCTGTTTGGATAGCTTATTGCAGAAATAAGTAATACGAAGCTTTTGGCTAAGTACAAAATCTTATCGTCTGATCTTTTCGAATTGATTACTGGTTAAGAGTGCGACTCAGTCGTCTTTTGGAAAACAAGAAGAGTGGTTTGGTTTGATTATCTAATTTGAACTAAAAGCAAATAAATGAAAATTTCGTTGAGTAAAGTAAAAGCTTTTAAAGATTCAACTAAATTGACAAGTCAAAAATAAATGATTGAAAACTTAAAAACGAAATCAGAGAAACACTCTGGGAAAACACTTTGTAAAAATAAACAAGAAATCAACCCCGTCGGAATCCCTGGTCGGAATCCCGTCAGAATGTGTCAATCGGATGCTGTCGGAATAATGGCAAACGAGACCAATCGGAATGTCTTAAAATCAAGCTATCGGAATAAGATAAAATCACTCCATTCGGAATATCAAATAAGTCATGCAGTCGGAATGTAAGAAAGGAATCCAGATCGGAATGCTTTACAAGACACTCACGTCGGAATGTCAAAGAATCCCCACAATCGGAATATTAAAACCCTAATACGATCAATTGATCGGAATAACAAGGTGTAAATCGGAAAACTAACTCCCTAATCCGATCAGAGTGATCGGAATACAAGAGTGCTAATCGGAATGCTAAATCGGAAAAGGGTTTACCCTTTTCCGATTATTTTGTGATTCGAAAATAAGCTAAGTGACAAGCTATATTGATAAGCTGACACCAAAACTTAACCAAATCAGTAATGAAATAGACTAAATAAGCATGAGTAACAATTTCTCCAAACTTTGAATAAGCAATCTTTTAAATCAAACTTTGAAAGAAATTAAAACTTTAAGAAAACTTTCAAAAAGTAAATAAGCTAAACATACAAATAAGCCAATAAGCACAAAGATCTTAGAGCTTAATCGTATGAAAACTTATGATAAAAAATATGAAATTTTTAATCCTTAGAACATCAAGATCAACACGGATAATCAACGTTTCAGATCAAAAGTAACTAAATTAAAGAAAGGTAGAAAGAGATTAAAGATTAAAAGCTTAAACTTGAACTTGATTAATGAAATCAAAATACAAAAAGTTTAAACTTGAAAGATTAAAAGAAAGAAAAGATGAAAACTTAGTGAGAGAAAGTTTGGAACTTTCTCTCTCTAAAAACTAGAAAGGAAAAAAATAATGAAAAACTAGCTAACTCCCATCCTAATGTGATTAGGAGGGTATTTATAGGCTAAGTGGGAGGTGCATGTGTGGTGTGCTTCCTTCTTTCTTTTCTTCTCGACTCGATTTAATTCTTTGTATTTTCTCGACGTCGTCTCGGGATTTGAACTTGTCTTAATAATTTTTCTTCTTTAATTTAGACTTGAGTTCTTCGACTTCATTAAACTTCTGTCTTTAGACTTTTTCTTCGATAAATCTTCAGAATAGGTCTTGGACATCCGTTCTTTAAGCACTCTTGATCTCTTGTCTTCGTCTTTTCTCGTTTTCTTCGATAAAAGCCCGTGAAAGCCCGTGTTTTCTTCCCTTTTCATCTTTTGGTCCTAAAACAAAATAAAAACACAAACCACGCATAATTCCGAATTTTACGACATAAATACACGTTTTGGTCTTGTTAGTATTGGAAATAAGTGATAAAAGGATAAGTGTTTTCACACTTATTAAATCCCCTACACTTGACCATTGCAATGCCCTCATGCAATGCATTAATTTTAAAGCACGGTTTACATTTTCCATCATAAATAACCCACCTTGGCCTTTATTAAATACTAAATATTTAGGGAAGATAAAAAGATAAAAATAAGTAAAGAAATCAAAGACTTACATTGGGTTTTGGATTCCATGAACGTTTATCATCCTCAAGTTTCACGTTCACCATACCAAGCTTAGAAACGAGATCATTGTTATTATAAGTTAGCAGACTAACACGAATTCATGTGGGCTAATTATTCACTTAGACTCCCTTATTCCTAGGTGTATCTCTTATATTTTATTGTTGTCTTGAATGATCACGAGGATGCATTGTTGACTTATTTCGATAGTTATTTAGGCGGAAAATAAAGTAGGACGATTTAATTAATAGTTAGCTAAATGACAAAATCTTTTAAAACTGCTTCTCGGGACATCATAGAGTTCTTATCTTGGCATAACTCGCTTCACGATTTGAGACCTTTCTCGGACCGATATTTGGCAGCGACTTCATACTTCAAACCTTTGAGAGACGTTCATGAAATTATGGTCTTCTCTTCATAATAGGAATTTCTTCACTTGAAGTTTTGAGAGATTCTTCATCTTGGGACCACGACTTCTTCATTTTTCTCCAATATTTATTTTGGACTTTGATATACAACGATCCGCCTCCTTTTAGGACTTGGATCTATTTATCCTCATACCTTGTTAGGGTCTTTTCGGATACACTTCTCCATGATCTTTTGGGGAGTATTTGCTTTTCGTCGTGTGTCTCGATCCTTCATATTGATTTTTGATAAATGATTCTTCACATCACTTTTGGATCTTTAGCAACAAAATGTAGCCCTCATGCCTTGTTAGGGCCTTTTCGGACTCGCCAATCTTCGCATCCCGCTTCAATAAGTTATGCCTTGGCTATGAACTCTAATTAATACCGAGCAACTTTTAAACGATCTTGGGCTAGAAGCTAAGTAACTTTTCAAATCGTACAACCTTATTTATTGTAGATAAATTTATTAACAAGCGATGGGAGAATAGGCTCATAATTAACTCACATAAATTCACGAAAGAATACCAAACTTATAATTGACTCTATCATCTCTCGTCCTCCACAGTTTAAAATCTCAAGGAATGAGACTCGTGGATGCTTAGCCAATTAAATCAAAGTTTTGGGTTTTCGAGTCATCTATAGGATCTTGCAAATTCTTAGACTTTTCAAGTTTAGAATTCACATTTTAAAGTTCCCTTGATAAACGACTCTCTAGGATCAATTATAGGAACTTGCGAAAAGTTCTTGTTCTTAACCCGTGAGAGTTAAGACTTTCGCGTTTTAAAGTTCCCCATATAAAAGCCTAGCAAAACTTGACTTAAACACGTTAAGGATACTAGCTAGAGTAAACTTAGATAAGTAAACTCGGGTTGAGTCAAAGTATTCACGACTTTGAAAAATTTAAAACCACTTTATTGCAAATTTATTCTAGCAAAGAAAGTAAATGACGATAACAAAGGAAAAATACAAGGCCAAAATAGATTAAAAATTTTGAAAAATGTCGAAAAATCAAATTTTCCGGTTAAAATGAGGGCAAATTCATGGAAAAGACCACTTACTTCGATAGAAGTCCCCCTACACTTGATATAAACATTGTCCTTAATGTTTAAGCATGTGGGAGTAAACTCCCCTACACTTATGACATTGTGTACTTTGTTTAAATCTTGCTAAGGAAAGGACAACTATAATGATTTCAATGTGAACATATAAGATATGAAATATTGAATCACGAGAGTTTAGGATAGAACCGGGAAGATGGGAACACGGGATCACGGTTCGTCAAATGTCATCAAGAGTGGATCTTTGAAGCTTTAATCCCTGCACAACACAAGAAACAAGTAAACCAACACATACGGAGCTCCCCCTACACTTATTATGAAAGCGGTAAATGATAGATCACGGGTTGCCTCCCGAGAAGCGCTTGTTTTTTATAACCGAGTCACGAGCCTGACTTGATCCAAAACTAGTTCATGGGAAACGTGGTGAGGGATGGAATCATCTCATGAGAGATGTCCTCACCAAAGTACAGCTTCAAGCGCTGGCCATTCACCTTAAAATTAGGCCCATTTGGCTGAGAAAGCTCAATGGTGCCATATGGAAAGACTTTGGTGACGGTGAATGGACCAGACCAGCGGCTCTTCAACTTGCCAGAGAAGATCTTCAACCGAGAGTGAAAAAGTAAGACTTGATCACCAACGTGGAAATCTTGGTTCTTAATTCTAGCATCGTGGATGATCTTGGTCTTCTCCTTGTAGATCAGTGAGTTCTTGTAAGCTTCATTCCTCAGTTTATTAAGCTCGTTGAGTTGAATCTTGCGAAGATCACCGGCTTTGTTGATGTCGAAGTTAGCCCACTTCAAGGCCCAGTATGCCTTATGTTCCAGCTCGATAGGGAGGTGGCATGCTTTCTCGTACACAAGACGATAAGGTGTACAACCAATCGGCGTCTTATAAGCGGTACGGAAAGCCCACAAAGCATCATCTAACTTATCAGCCCATGCGGCACGATGCTCTCCCACAGTACGTTCCAGAATTCGCTTCAATCCACGGTTAGAAATCTCGGCTTGCCCATTGGTTTGGGGGTGATAAGCGGTGGAAAGACGATGATTAACACCATACTTAGCCATGACTCTTACAAATTGATCATTGCAAATTTGAGTCCCGCGGTCACTGATTATAGCACGAGAACACCAAATCGAGCAAACAACTGCTTCAAAAAGTTCACAACCACCCTCGCATCGTTCGTTGGGAGAGCCTTAGCTTCAACCCATTTAGAAATGTAGTCAACGGCTACGAGGATGTACTTGTTCCCTTTGGATGATGGAAATGGCCCCATAAAGTCGATGCCCCATACGTCAAAGATTTCACATTATTGTATGAAATTTTGAGGCATCTCATCTGTATGTGTGATCTTGCCTTATCGTTGGCAAGCATCATAATGCTTAACCATTTCGTGAGTGTCACGAGAAATGGTGGGCCAATAGAATCCTGAGTCAAACACTTTCTTAGCGGTGTAGTTGGGACCAAAGTAACCACCGGTGGGTCCTTTATGGAAAGCATCAAGGATTTGTAAAGCTGCCGGTCCATCAACACATCGACGAATGATCAGATCAGGACATTGTTTGAAGAGATAAGGGTCATCCCATAAGTAAGTCTTAACATCTTGAACGAACTTCTTCTTTTGTTGGGATGTTAACCCTTTGATGAGAATACCACCCGCTAAGTAGTTTGAAATGTCCACAAACCACAGGGTGTCATCAAGATTGGAGTGAATAGACATTAAGGTCTCAAGGGGAAAAGAGTCATTGATCTCTTGGTTCGGATGATCCCCTTGATACGGATCCTCAAGTCTACTAAGATGATCCGCTGCTAGGTTTTCGGCTCCCTTTTTGTCACGAATTTCAATGTTGAATTCTTGAAGGAGCAAAACCCAACGAAGAAGTATTGGCTTAGAATCTTGCTTAGTCAACAAGTACTTCAACGCGGAATGGTCGGTATACACGATGGTGGTGGAAAGGACAAGATAGGGGCGGAATTTTTCAAAAGCATACACTACAGCTAAAAGCTCTTTTTCGGTAGTGGTATAATGCAATTGAGCCCCCGTCATTGTCTTGCTAGCATAATGGATTGGTTGAAATTGTTTGTTCACTCGTTGGCCTAAAATCGCTCCAATAGCAAAGTATCTAGCATCGTACATTAACTCGAAAGGTAGCTCCCAATTAGGGGTAACCAAGACCGGTGCCTTAGTTAGCTTATCCTTGAGAAGATTGAAAGCTTCAATACACTCTTTGGAAAAGATAAAAGGAGTATCTTTTTCCAAGAGGTGGGTCATCGGGCGAGCGATTTTAGAGAAATCCTGAATGAAACGACGATAGAAGCCCGCGTGACCCAGAAAACTTCTCACACCCTTCACGGTTGAAGGTGGAGGTAATTTGGCTATGACATCCACTTTAGTAGGTTCCACTTCAAGACCGGCTTTTGAGATTTTGTGTCCTAGAACAATGCCTTCTTTCACCATGAAATGGCATTTTTCCCAATTCAGAACAAGGCGAGTGTCTTCACACCGCTTAAGCATGCGTTCCAAATTGGCAAGGCACGTAGAGAAGGAATCACCATAGACTGAGAAATCATCCATGAAGACTTCCATGGTTTCTTCAACCATGAAGGAGCAAAACCCAACGAAGAAGTATTGGCTTAGAATCTTGCTTAGTCAACAAGTACTTCAACGCGGAATGGTCGGTATACACGATGGTGGTGGAAAGGACAAGATAGGGGCGGAATTTTTCAAAAGCATACACTACAGCTAAAAGCTCTTTTTCGGTAGTGGTATAATGCAATTGAGACCCCGTCATTGTCTTGCTAGCATAATGGATTGGTTGGAATTGTTTGTTCACTCGTTGGCCCAAAACCGCTCCAATAGCAAAGTCTCTAGCATCGCACATTAACTCGAAAGGTAGCTCCCAATTAGGGGTAACCAAGACCGGTGCCTTAGTTAACTTATCCTTGAGAAGATTGAAAGCTTCAATACACTCTTTGGAAAAGATAAAAGGAGTATCTTTTTCCAAGAGGTGGGTCATCGGGCGAGCGATTTTAGAGAAATCCTGAATGAAACGACGATAGAAGCCCGCGTGACCCAGAAAACTTCTCACACCCTTCACGGTTGAAGATGGAGGTAATTTGGCTATGACATCCACTTTAGCAGGTTCCACTTCAAGACCGGCTTTTGAGATTTTGTGTCCTAGCACAATGCCTTCTTTCACCATGAAATGGCATTTTTCCCAATTCAGAACAAGGCGAGTGTCTTCACACCGCTTAAGCATGCGTTCCAAATTGGCAAGGCACGTAGAGAAGGAATCACCATAGACTGAGAAATCATCCATAAAGACTTCCATGGTTTCTTCAACCATGTCATGGAAGATAGCCATCATACACCGTTGGAAAGTCCCAGGAGCATTGCATAATCCGAAAGGCATTCTATTGTAAGCAAATGTTCCATAAGGACAAGTGAATGTGGTTTTCTCTTGGTCGTGGGGATCGATGGGTATTTGAAAATAACCCGAGAAACCGTCTAAAAAGCAGTAATAGTCATTACCCGTTAGACGTTCAAGCATTTGGTCCATGAAAGGAAGGGGAAAATGATCCTTTCTCGTAGCATCATTGAGTTTGCGATAGTCTATACAAACTCTCCACCTTGTAACGAGACGAGTAGGAATCAACTCATTGTTTTCGTTTTGAACAACGGTAATTCTTTCTTAGGCACACAATGGACTGGACTAACCCATGGTGAATCCGAGATAGGGTAAATCATGCCCGCATCTAGAAGTTTGATAACCTCTTTTTTGATAACGTCATGGATCTTAGGATTCACCCTTCGTTGGCTTTGAATAGTGGGTTTAAAGTCGTCCTCCATGAGAATTTTATGTGTGCAAAAGTGAGGATCATTTCCACGAATATCGGAGATATTCCACGCAATCGCTTTCTTATGATTCTTCAACACGGCGATAAGTCGGGATTTTTCTTCTTCTTTCAGGTCCTTTGCGATGATGACCAGTAACTTCTTGTTGTCTTCAAGGAAAACGTACTCGAGATGAGACGGAAGATCCTTAAGGTCTAAATCCGGAGGATTTTCAATGGACGGCGTAGTCAACTTTGGATCATCGGTAGAGATAGCCTTAGGAGACTGTGGATAAATATGGTCCTCATTGATAAATTTCTCAATGGTACGAATGTCTTCATCCCAATTGGAGGGAGAATCGTCATATTGCAAATCCACATCTCCTAGAGTTGCTTCAAATTCTTTCAAGAGGAAATCACTTTCTCCAAATGGAGTCAATGACGGAGCAATTGAGGTAACGGTCTCACCATTGGGTAGAGAAGAGAGATTACTTTTGCAAGCATCATGAAAGTGTTCTTCACAAGCCTCATCGAGAACATCAATAGCATTAACACTCTCATATGAATAAGGTTGCTTAGAAATCTTACCCATGTTGAAGACAATTTTATCGTCACCAACTCTCATGAATATTTCACCCGCGGCTACATCAATAAGAGTGCGACCGGTCCTCAAGAAGGGACGTCCAACGATTAATGGAACACGAGGATCCATCTCGTAGTCAACGACAACAAAATCCGCCAGGAAGGTGAATTTGTCAACGCCAACGAAGACGTCTTCGGCTATCCCCACTGGATAAGCAACCGTACGGTTAGCTAATTCCAAAGTCCTTTTGGTGGGGACTAGTTCGGGGATAGATAATTGCTTCCAAACACTTAAAGGCATTAAGTTAATACTAGCACCTAGATCGGCTAGGGCCATGCAATTCTCTACTCCCGGGAAGTTGCAAGGAATCAAGAAGCGACCCGGATCTCCAAGTTTGGTGGGCAAATTCCTTAAGAGAACCGCGGAGCAATTCTCATTAAGTTGGGTCTGAGCAATGTCAAGAAGCTTCTACTTGTCACTAAGAAGATCTTTAAACATCTTCGCATATTTAGGCATGTGAGCGAGAGCCTCGGCAAAGGAGATGTTAAAATTCAATTGTTTAAACATTTTAAGAAAGTTTGAAACTTGAATATCATCCTTGCTCTTTTGCTTCTCTTTCCGCAACCTTGAAGGATAAGGTATATCGGATGAAGAGGAAGGCTTTAGGGGGGTAGGGTCACTCACAACCGCGGGTGGTGGGGGAATGGGGGTAGAAGGCAAAGGAGGTGAGGAAAGTTGCTCTTTTTCCTTGTTCACAATCACGGGGGGAGGTGTAGGAAGCTCGGGTTCCGTATAACCTTTTCCACTACGAGTGGTGATTGCTTTCATCTCCCCTCTTGGATTCGCAACGGTGCTACTCGGAAGAGTACCCGAAGAAGATGGTTGATTACCTTGGAAAAGCGAACCGATCATATCACGTATGTTATCCGCTTGAGTGCTGAAAGAGTCTCTCATGTCTGCGCGAATATCATTGCTTTGTTTCGCCATGTCATTCCTTAGCTCGGCTCGAATATCGCACCCTTGTTTCGCCATGTCTCCCTTCAAGTTAATGAATTGACTCTGAAGATTCGTCACCATCTCTCTATTAGTCCTCATGAAAGTCTCGAGGTCTTGATTCAAAGCCATCGGTTGATTGAGAGGTGGAGCTTGGTAAGCTTGAGAATTTCCTTGAGGTGGGTATGGGTTTCTTTGAGATTGATATTGATTGTTAGCATGCGGTTGGGATTGGTTATTTCGGTTATATCTTTGTTGTTGGTTTTGGTTTTGAGGAGTAAAACCGGGTGGTGCAAGATAGTTGTTTGAACGATAACTTAGCAAGTTACGGTCTCCTTGAGGACGAGCTTGATAGCCTCCCGTGGGATAAGTACCGTATGCCGCGTTAACGTTTTCACAAAAATTGCCTTGAGTAGAAGTACAATCATTGTAAGAATGAGGACTACCACATGTGTCACAAGAAATAGCAACGGCTTTAGCTTGTTGAGTGTGGTTATTAGCCAAAATTTGCATATTTTTGCTCATTTCGATAATGGCTCGTTCCATGGCGGACATGTCGGTGGTGGAAGAAGTAGATGAAACATTGACTCTCGGATTAGATCTTGAGGATGCGGATGAATCCCAATTCTTGTGGTGAGTAGTCATGTTTTCAATCAACTCTCTACACTCCTCCGGTCTCCTTTTCATAAAAGTACCACCGGCGGCGGCGTTGATCGTGTCACGATCACGAAAAGTGAGACCATTATAGAAAGTATCAATGAGAGTGACGGGGAGCATGTTGTGATTTGGACAACGGTCGATCAAATCATTGTAGCGTTCCCAAGCATTAAAGAGCGATTCATCATTGTCTTGCATGAATCCACTAATTTGGTTACGAAGGCTCGTGACCATGGATGGTGGAAAGTAGCGCGATAAAAAACGTTGAGTCATGTCGTCCCAAGTATGAATAGAATTCTTTGGGAGACGGTCAAATCATTTTTCGGCATGGTGGGAAAGCGTGTGTGGAAAAAGTTGAAGGCGAAGTACATCCATAGAAACACCGGGCATCTTCATGCTTTGAGTCATGGTAATGAATTTGTCGAGGTGCTTGTTGGCATCATCATCCGGCAATCCGCGAAATGGATTAGTTTGCACTTGTTGGATCATGTGATGCTTCAAAGAAAACTCCCGAGTCGTGATTTGAATCGGCGCAATCGGTCCTCCACGCTCGTTCATGGTGGGTTGACACAATTCTTCCATTTTTCGTAAATCGGGTAGGGGAGCATTGTGGTTGTTGTTATTGTTATTCAAATTGGGTAGAGGTGGGTTATTATTGTTGTTATGAACACCAGCCATATCTAAATCTTCACGAGTCTCGGGCTCAGAATAATTTGAAGATCTAGTACGCGTACACCTGCAGAAGAAAAATATACAGAGAGAATATCTATATAATCTTTTTGGTGCAAAACCTTTGGAAAAGAATTGCTTTTTATGATTTTTCAATGTTTTTGTATTTTTGAAAAGTTTTTTTTTAAATTTTTTATGGATTTTTTGAAAATCTTTATCAAGGAAAATAACGTTCCTAAAAGAACGGATCTCCAAAATGCAACGCGTCTCTCACTAAAAACCTTTAATCTTAACGAAAAGAGCCGGCAGCGGCGCCATTTAATACAAAGCTTTTGGCTAAGTACAAAATCTTATCGTCCGATCTTTTCGAATTGATTACCGGTTAAGAGTGTGACTCAGTCGTCTTTTGGAAAACAAGAAGAGTGGTTTGGTTTGATTATCTAATTTGAACTAAGATCAAATAAAAGAAAATGTCGTTGAGTAAAGTAAAAGCTTTTAAAGATTCAACTAAATTGACAAGTCAAAAATAAATGATTGAAAATTTAAAAACGAAATCAGAGAAACACTTTGGGAAAATACTTTGTAAAAATAAACAAGAAATCAACCCCGTCGGAATCCCTGGTCGGAATCCCGTCGGAATGTGTCAATCAGAATAATAAGATAAAATCACTCCAATCGGAATATCAAATAAGTCATGCAGTCGGAATGTAAGAAAGGAATCCAGATCGGAATGCTTTACAAGACGCTCACGTCGGAATGTCAAAGAATCCCCACAATCGGAATATTAAAACCCTAATCCGATCAAGTGGTCGGAAGAACAAGGTGTAAATTGGAAAACTAACTCCCTAATCCGATCAGAGTGATCGGAATACAAGAGTGCTAATCGGAATGCTAAATCGGAAAAGGGTTTACCCTTTTCCGATTATTTTGTGATTCGAAAATAAGCTAAGTGATAAGCTATATTGATAAGCTGACACCAAAACTTAACCAAATCAGTAATGAAATAGACTAAATAAGCATGAGTAACAATTTCTCCAAACTTTGAATAAGCAATCTTCTAAATCAAACTTTGAAAGAAATTAAAACTTTAAGAAAACTTTCAAAAAGTAAATAAGCTAAACATACAAATAAGCCAATAAGCACAAAGATGTTAGAGCTTAATCGTATGAAAACTTATGATAAAAATATGAACTTTTTAATCCTTAGAACATCAAGATCAAACACGGATAATCAACGTTTCGGATCAAAAGTAACTAAACTAAAGAAAGGTAGAAAGAGATTAAAGATTAAAAGCTTAAACTTGAACTTGATTAATGAATCAAAATACAAAAAGTTTAAACTTGAAAGATTAAAAGAAAGAAAAGATGAAAACTTAGTGAGAGAAAGTTTAGAACTTTCTCTCTCTAAAAACTAGAAAGGAAAAAAAATGAAAAACTAGCTAACTCCCCTCCTAATGTGATTAGGAGGGTATTTATAGGCTAAGTGGGAGGTGCATGTGTGGTGTGCTTCCTTCTTTCTTTTCTTCTCGACTCGATTTAATTCTTTGTCTTTTCTCGACGTCGTCTCGGGATTTGAACTTGTCTTAATAATTTTTCTTCTTTAATTTAGACTTGAGTTCTTCGACTTCATTAAACTTCTGTCTTTAGACTTTTTCTTTGATAAATCTTCAGAATAGGTCTTGGACATCTGTTCTTTAAGCACTCTTGATCTCTTGTCTTCGTCTTTTCTCGTTTTCTTCGATAAAAGCCCGTGAAAGCCCGTGTTTTCTTCTTTTTTCATCTTTTGGTCCTAAAACACAATAAAAACACAAACCACGCATAATTCCGACTTTTACGACATAAAATACACGTTTTGGTCTTGTTATTATTGGAAATAAGTGATAAAAGGATAAGTGTTTTCACACTTATTAGTAAGCTAATTAACTTATAATCATGGTTATTCGGGGTAGAAGTAAGCTAATTAAATTTTAATCATGGTTATTAGGTTTGTTTGTATAGCTTATATCAACAGCTATTTAACCTTCACATGTTATTAGGGGATATTTGAATACCTTATTTTAGCACCTAGTAACCTTGCATTGTTGCTATTAGGATCTTTTGGGATACCTTATCAACACATGAAACTTTTTTCAATTGCAACGTTCCCTATACAAGAGATGATAGAGAAGCCTGATGGATTTAAAAGGGTCATCCCAAGGTTGTTTGGAAATATGAATAAACTACATCGTGATGCATACTTATTTGAATTTAGTATTGGCTTATCGAAATTGTTAAGTGGTGAACTACATTAGATGTTTTGAATAACAAGTGATCAGTTGTATAAGCAATTTTAAGGATGTTATCCAGGATGAGAGACACGTTGATGAACCTAAACAAGACGTTCCTTCATAGTTGCTCCAAATCATCTACAAGTCGAAACCAGGTTTCCATGAATCATGGGTTTTCGAGATCTTGTGGATATAGTCGGTTAATAAAAAAAGTAGAAGACGAACCTGCTGAAGTAGTATTCCATCTATACGGTCTTCTTAAACTCGGTATAACATTCAAATAAAGGTATTTCATTGCGTCTTATTCTAATTTTTTTCTTCAATTTCATTGGCATATGTGTGTATTCATCGGGGAATATGTTTTAAAAATCATCTTATATGTATTTGGAAACAAGAATTGGCATTTATACTAAAATTAAAAGTTTTAAAAACTAATTCAAACAACCTCTTTTATCTTTCTTTATGTGTATTAGGAAGTAAGAACTGACATTTATTAAAACAGTTTTCTAATATTTACAAAAATGTTTCGGTCAACCAAATCTGAATCGCACAAAAAAGTATTCATATTGACTCGTTACATAGCCTTACTTATCCGATCAATGTGTAAACACGTTCGTATAGTTCGATATATGCGATTAAAAATCATTAATGACAGTTTTTGTATCTAAATAAGTTTATTCTTATACATAGTTCAGTAAGGATGTCCTCACTTGTCAATTACACTTGAAGGAAGTCTTGTGTTATATACAATATTTTGTTACAATCTCAAGTTAGTACATATGAACAGAGCCAATTCAAACTTATGTGTTGTACTATCCATATGAGTTAAGCCAATACAAGATTATATTTGTAAATGTCAACCAATTAGTCTTAAACTTTTTCCAAGCTATACAAAAGCCTTTAAAAACGATAAAATAGAACCAAAAAGACTCATCCGTACTTGATAGTTTTTTCATATAGTTGATTTGGCAAGTTTTACTAAAGCTTGCAAAGTCTCTATTAGGCCTTCAATTGTAGCTATATATGAACTTGTGGTACCTTCAGTCCTATTAACTTGGAATTGGCATTCCAACCATAAAAAAGTATATTTAGTTTTGACACATTTCAACTTTAGGAATGACCTTCAATAGTGAACCCAATTTACAAATAAGGTAAGCCCAACAAGGATCTAAATCCATAAACTCTTGGTAAGTGCAATACCTAACATCTCTTAAATTAATTATACATTATGATTAATAATCATGATATCAGCTCTTAATTAGTGTTATTAAATGTTGATTACAAGCATGAGAGATTTTTACAATGAAGAATGCAGATTTACAAAGAAATGATATCGGATGGGTTGATGAACGGCTTAGAGCAATTGTGTTCATGACTATTTAACACTATGATATGAGTTTTTTCTCTTTCGGAAAGAAGTGTATTATGAGTAGATCATGTTAAAACAATGCAACATTTTTTTAGGAATACATCAGAAGGGATAGGAGGTTGTAACAATTTTACTAAAGGCTATACATTTCATTTTTTTAAAACAATGCATCTGAAGGGTTACCTTTACTTCAGATGTCGCAACAATTATTAATGCATATAAGTTTCTTAAATTGATATACATTAAACATCACAAAAAATCCATGTCATGATTAAATATAGTTAAACAAAAACTATACTTGCAATATATGCTTTAGATTTTGATTGATCGTTCTTGTTAAATATTATAGTAGGTTTATTATATACTCATTTTATGTTACTGATTATGTTATAAATCCTTTCATAGTAAAGAACAAAGTACATAAATTATAAATCTAAAACGAGATATCACATGAAGCTCTTTCACCTATCAGACGGGTCATGAAACTAGTATATACATATAACAATGCTAAGAGTAACATTTAGTTGCATAAAAAGACTATGATTAACTTAAAGTAACATATAAAATGCATCACAACAACATTGAATCATGATATATAACATAAAGAAAAAAGATAATAACATAAATAACATTGAGAGATTGAACCATTTTTTGAAAAACACTTTTAATAAACATGAAATAATAAGTGTATCACAAGAAAAACGAATGTCTTAACCTGTGTTTATCATTACGAAAGTATTCAAAACCACTAGAACACCAAACCAAAACAAATAATGAGAAAGGAAAGAAATGATCTAATGAATATTAGAAGTAATGATTATAAGGGAAGTAATGAGAAAGGAAATAAATGATCAAACGATAACAACAAGAATTATAGTGGTTCGGCTACGAAGCACCTCTCCGTCCTACTTCACTCCCCCGAGTACCCTAGTCGAGATTTCAATGTGTCAACAAGCTTTCTTTAGGTAGAGAAAACAATACACAAGTAGCTTAGACCAATTTTTAACACAAAGCCAAATGTCAAGCCCTAATCCTAGAACCAATCTAACACACGTATATCCTTACTTAGGAAATACCATCACGATCACATGATCTCACAACTACACTCAAATAAACAAGATCACACTCGTCACAAGTATTTCTTCACCTATGAAATACACTCACATTCTCCAAATAGATTTACGCTACAAGATCTCACAAGATCATATACAAATTCACAACACTTAAATGATGAACAATAACATAATTACTTGAATGAACACTATCTATAAGACTTGATCTTGATGATTACTAGTATTCTTCTGTTTAACAATGTAGAGGAAGATCTATTGAATCAATTATAAACAAATTAGTACAAGTTATATGATCAAAGAAAAGGAAATAATTGAAAATGATTTAAATAAATGGTTTTTAGGTGTGCAAAAAGGTATATGGCCGAGAACAACAATATGCTATTTATACTTAGAGACCCGACCAGGGAGCGTGGTCGGTGCTCTTAACAAGCCACCTGGTGCTCTTAAACTAGGGGCATCGACTGCCTACTTATAAGCACCGACCTAGCTAGACGCTTCCTTTTGTCTCTTCTGATGGACGTATTATCTGAGAAAGTTTTTAATTCGCTAGGAGGGGAAATTTGAAATTTAAATTTATTACTTTGATTATAAACATTTCTTTAATTCATGAAAATACTTGTAACATTCTATAAACCTTTTGTAACTTTTATAAAATGATAGTTTTAAGAAAACTAATTTTCCTTTCGATCATATAGCAAGTCTATAATTTATTTATCCATACCTTAGTGGATATTAATAGAAATAAACGACTAATAACTTGCTTACATTTAATTTTGCATAGAACGTTTTTTTCATTTTGTAATTATTAAAATGTCAAGAAGTCGAAAAATGTAAATAACGTTTTTGCGCCATTATTTGTATTAACAATTTATCTTTTATGAGGTGGTTATATTTTTTGTGTAGAGGGTGACCCGCTGGATAGCCTACATGTTTGTAGCATTCTTCTCTTGTATGACCCTCTTTGTTACAGTTACCACAAGTCACTCCTACATTGAAAGTACTTCTTCTAGTTTGAGGTGTGTCTTGTGATTGACTCTTTGGTGTTCTAGTAGGATCATAGGTAGTGTTTCTATAGATGTTTAGGAAAAAAGGTACTGAATTGGTGACTTGTTTGGGCATTTATCTCTCTTTTTCTTTATGCCTAAGCATACTATAGGCCTTGGCAACAATAAGTAATGGTTGTAATAGAAAAGTTTGACCTTTGATGCTAGTGAAGCTTTCATTTAATCCCATGAGAAACTAAATTAGTCTTTTCTTTAATCTCTCTCCTGTTTGTTTTGCCATTTCACAAACACACTTGCAAGTACAGTTATAGGGGGCTTTTAAGGCATCTAGTTCATTTTATAAACCTTTGAGTTTATGATAATACACATCCACATAACAATGCTTAAGGTGTACAATTTCATTGGTTAACTGGTAGATCCTGTGGCCATCAAATTAAGAATGATGATCAGGTAATTGGTGCCATGAAGAGTGTGCAATGAACAAAATTAATATTATTGCTCATTTAATCAAAAGCATTATTAGTATCCAATAAATTACTATGTCATTAGCTCTCTCCAAGTATGGTCTCAAATCAGATGAAGTGTGAGGTTTACTTAAGGATATCATCATTGGCCTCTTCCATGTACTATACTTTATACTTTTCTGAACCCACAAGCTTCTTTGAGATGAGAATCATGCTAGTATGATAATAAAGATGAAAGTATAGCGGATGGTCGACAAAATCGACGATGAATCCAAAATTCATGGATCGATTAAGCTTACTAAGATAACCAACGTTCATATGAAACAATCATAGCGAAATTAGAACATTGATTAGAACAAGGTGTTTACTTTCCAACGATTACTTGCATTAAACATTAAACGATTACAAGTAACAAACCTTGGTGTGTATACATTAAATCCCACGCATAGAACACACGAAGACACTTTAGGTTTATATTATGAATAATGAGATATGTAAAACCTACGATCTATGTATTCTTTATATACTAGAACACAAGACTTTTCTTACAAGAAATCTAATTGCACTAGAAGTCCTTCCATATTTTGTACTTTAGTCCTCTTCCTTGTATAGAAGGTCTCCATATTCTTGTAGTTCTTCATATTTGCATTTATGTCCTCTTGTTTTATTATATTATGTTTTGTCTCATCAAAGCTAATTCCAACAATCTCCCCCTATTTGATGATGACAAAACCAAGCTTCAAATCTCGATCTTCCACGAATGAAACAAGCTTCCCTTTAAAGTAATATTTCTTGTAAAACATATCACCACATAAAATAAGTTGCATACCTTGATCTCATAATCTTTTTTCTGAAGATAAGCAACTAATAAAGATTTCCCCTTGAGTGGTGCATGTAGATGGTTAAATAAGCTTCCATTGAAACTTATATTCACCATCTCTTGAATCACGAACTCTGTAGACTCCAATTTTATATTGCTAATGAAGAAAAATGAATATAACTGATTTGTTGAAGAAGTGAAATCTCCCAAGCTTGTGCCTTATATCTTGAACTATCCATGTGACGTCGAACTTATACAAAGTTTGAAAAATATAAGCAGGCCTCCATCTCTTTGTCAAAATCCTCATCTTCTTATGAGACACTGAGCACAAATAACGCAACTCCTTCAAATGATAGCAACCATGGAAATCGCTAGATATGACAAGTCTTCGTCACCACCAATGTAGGCACGAACAAGTTATCTATAAAGTCAGTTAATCTGATCACGAATTTAGGATATGATAAGTCACAAACATGTAAAAAAACAACTCCAACATCAAATAAGCAATAATCAAACATCTTCATAGAAACCTCCAACGAAAGAGCCATACATCCTGAAAAATGAGTTCTTTTCGAGATCCAGTGTCATCTGATATCATGTCAGCATGTGTTGTCGAAAATCGGACAACACTATTAGTGGGTAGACTTCCATAGATCGGAAAAAACTAAAAGTGGGTAGAGTACCCCCTGTTATCCAACAGTGGCTAAAATTCACCTAACAGTAGGTAAAAATAATAACAATGGCAACAAAAAATATGCAACAGTGTGTACCACTGAGTTTCTTTTGTGCAAATATCACCACTTTTAAAGTCATAAACCCATTTGTATCCTTGAATCCCACGTGAACAATATTTGAATTGCATAAGCGCGTAGTACAAAGAACAAACAGTACTTACCCTTTGGCAGCATATGAACCCATATAAAAAGAACATGTTCACATGAACCCCTTGTATTACCCCCTTTATTCATTTAGCCAAACCAAAAAATGATAATAATAAAATATTACATGTTGTGAGACAGGTTCAATGGTAACCGTTTAAAATCATGATGCCCATACCTTCCCTTCACCAAAAACAAAATCCGATCGTCCATTGCTTTGAAAAAAAAGTCTCAGGTATGGCTTTCCTCAACATTATGATATCTCTCTCTCAGTATATATCACTCTTTCTCTCTCTCACACAGACAGATCTACTTTTTTCTTTCTCTCAAATAATACATATCACATATCTATTTTTGATATGTAAAAAGATCTACTTTAGATCGGGTCTTATGCTTTTTATCTATTGATTGTTAAAGCTGGATCAAATTACCTTTTGTTGCCCTGATCTCTTCATTGCCGCCGTTTGGTGTGTGGTGTTGTTGATCGGCTGGTGATGATGGGTGGAGTTTTCTTCATTTGATGCTTGAATGGAGTTCTTTGGTTCTGGGTTAGTAATCACTTGATTGTACTTTTATTCGATTATTATTCAGGATTTTTAAGGGTGACATTTTTTAGGCTTGCCTGTCTCCTTTCATGATCTTTGTGATTTATTGAAAGGTTTTATAAATTCTTTTTAGTCGTTCATTCATGTATCGTTTGCTTGAAAATTGTGGTGTTTGACTTGTTGTTGTGGATTCTTTATGGCTTTTGGCTTACATATTGCTGTTGTGATTACTGTTGTTAGTAATTAAAATGAGATTTATAGTTTCTGCTTTTCTAAAGGAAACATGTTATTATTGTTTGGATATAATAGGCGGTGAACTTACAAATGCAAGCCAATTAATTTGATGTTGAGGCTTATTTGTGTTTTGAGCAAAACATTTTGTCCGGTTACCTAATTGTTCTGGGCGAAACAAATTATTAGATGTCGGGTCTTATTTGTGTTCTAAGCCAAATCATATCTTTATATAAAAGGTTGCTTATGGTTGCACGAGGTTTGTTACAAATGTTCTTTCAGATGCTTAATTATACTCATGCAATTATACTGTTTGGGCTTGTACTTTTTACGAGTTGCTTAACATTTAAAAGGGACACGTGGCTTGGCAAGGCATCACGACAACGTGTTTGCAGCCGCCACGTCTTTCGCACCCTTTTAACTGTTTTGACTAGGGGCAGTGATGATACCCTTCATCAATTGTTTTGTGACGCACTGTTTACGGACACCCGTGTCATGGCTGGCCAGCCACACTTCAGTTGTTGTTGCAGCCATGGCGAGTGTCCCACGTGGTTCCCATATTAACTTTGCAGCCACAGGTGTCGTGTTTTCCATAGTGGGATTGCTCTTTTCGTTGAGCTATGTAATATAAAGAAATACTCCGTACTGGTTTGTTTTAACCTATGTTACTTAAAGTATGGTTTTATAATTTTGTGGGGCTATGATGAGTTTAAATAGGCGCGGTTGAAGGTCAGATAACCCCGGATCTTGGAGTGGCGACCTTTCAAGGCTGCAACCATGGCGGGTTATCACTCTTTTTCCCAAATGCCGCTTTATCTGAGCCTATTCTATAACCCGCCAAAAAAAGGACAACAACTTAAGAAGGAAATCCGATTCGTGATTTAGGCTTGCTGGTAATACGTTTTTGAGTGACCAGGGGGTTCAAGTATGCAATGTTTGCTTACCTTAGTGGTTTGTTTGGCCGATGTACTAATCAGACCCTCGCCTTTGGACACGCGTCACCACCGGATGTAGAAACTTATAGCTGACTTCAACCATTCATTGTGCACGTTGAGCTAAAACTAAAGCTTGCAAAGCCTCAACTTCTGCTTAGCGCAATGGTAAACATGTGCTCTTTATATTGTTGTAGTTATATTAATTAGTATTTGCCATTTGAATTTATTAAAGGTGTCCTGAAAAGCACGCATCGTAACTGTAGCAGGCACCATTAGTAGTTACTTTTTTCCGGTCTGAAAACGAGGTGCTACAGCCATGTGTGTAAGATTGGCGTGTTATCATAGACCTATGGATTCGGTTAATCTTAGATATAGATATGGATGCTGAATTAGGTACTAGACTTAAAGCGAGTGTGGAATAAATTATTCAGAACTATGTTTCGGATTGAATGTCTGATTATTTAGACTTGAATCTTAGTTTTAGGGATGATTATATAGTTAACGATATTTATTTGTTTGGTGTAGATTTCCAAACTCAGCATAAAATGTTTCTGATAATGCTTCTCATATTAAAATGTTTTACTAAATGGTTATATTGGACTGTCTTTCATGGGTTTTGGACCGAAAGAATGTGAACCGATAGAATTTTGTCATGTATGTTTAATGAGTTATGTATTTATTGTACAGAGCACAATGTGGTAGACATTTTTTGGGATATTCATACATGGTTTAACATGAACCCTGCGTGCCATAATAGGCGACCTTCCTGCAAGAACAAACAAATTCAAAACTTTGGTGGCGACCGTTTGAGACTTTTGTCTGTTTTTAAAAAAATTATTTTTAGTTTACACATTTGAAATTTATTAGATAAACTGTAAACCCAAATTGGCCAATACATAATGTTTGTTATCTGTTTTTCAGTCACCCAGAAACAGCTGGATCGTGCCAAACAGTCTACCAAGTCTGCCATTCTTATGAATTTGGAATCAAGAGTATGTATGATAAGGTTAAACTAGTAGCATATGTATGACTAGGTTAAATGGGCTTATGATCTCTTTGTAACCTGCAGATGGTTGCTTCAAAAGATATAGGTAGACAAATGCCATTACATTCATCATTTTTTACCATAATATGTATTGCCTGTAACTTTTTTGTTGGAGTTGGATGTGTGCAATGGACTTTAAACTTTTTTTATGCAATGGTTGCAACTGTTGGTTTCTGAATGTACACAAGTTTTATATCAGAAAAAGATTTGGATTCTGAATGTGCAATGGACTTTAAACTTTTTTGAAAATGGAATTTCCTTGCTTCATATGATGTATAAAAGTCGACATGCATTGGATGCATAAACCCGCAGCAACGCGCGGGCACCAATCCTAGTGAATGATAAAGAAGTAAATACCATGAACATCATGTGAGACCATCCTTGTACATCTTTACTGTTGGGACCCGAGGATACACACAATATAAGCTTTCTTGATATCATACCTTATTATATTCACTTCAATCACTGCTTCAAACAGTTTGGGACCACCAATAACATTGCTTGTGAATAACACATTATTGTGTATTGGGATCATAAAACTTTCTTTTGGACCAACGTTCACAAAGATATTTCCTGCATATTATATTACTCCCACGTGATGCTTGGTAACAACATATAGCACATCGCTGTCTTTGTGAATCGTAATAAACCAACGAGTACTACATACCACGAGACCACAAGCACAACCCACGTCATGTACTTTGACCATGAAACAAAGCAACCAATGTATACATAACTAATTCACATGAACTCCTCTTGAGCATAAATAGAACATATTAGCATCATCAAACCCTATAATATATTCGTACATCCATGTCCTGCTACTATATTCACAAACACACCGTTCTGCATCCATGTAACACAACCTTTTGTATCATGAATCGATTCCCCAAAACTAGTAGCGCATCAGTTTTATGTAGATTAGGTTTGAAAATCTATGCACCGAAACCCTAACTTATGGTTTGAAAATCAAAAAATGTTATTCCTTCATGTGTTCTTGCAATAAAAAACTTCATTCTTTTATGTTTTAAGATCGATCAAGGGATGGGAAGAAACCCTAATCTTAAATACCGAACACAAAAACAGAAACTTTATACCCATTATGCAGCAATTTCGACGATCGGTAACTCTTTCTTGACAAATCAACTCCAGTGAGATCCTAGACACATGTGCCGAGAACCTACAATTCGAATTTCCCGACGATCCAAAGGTTAACGAAAGAGTTATCGTTGTTTGAAAGTCGCTACTAAAAAAGATACGAACTTAAAAATCATATACGAATTTTTAAGCTTCTTCTCCATTCTTCGACACGAACACCCTGTTAGATCCTAGTATCGAGAGCCACCGGCTCTGATAACAATTGATGAATCCAAAAATTCATGGATCGATTAAGCTTACTAGGATAACCAACATTCATATGAAACAATCATAACGGAATTAGAACATTGATTAGAACAAGGTGTTTACTTTCCAATGATTACTTGCATTAAACATTAGATGATTACAAGTAAAAAACCTAGGCATGTATACTTTAAATACCACGCCTAGAACACACGAAGACACTTTAGGTTTAAATTGTGAATAATGAGATATGTAAAACCTACGGTCTACGTATTCTTTATATACTAGAATACAAGACTTTTTTTTACAAGAAATCTAATTACACTAGAAGTCCTGCCATCTTTTACACTTTAGTCTTATTTCTTGTATAGAAGGTCTCCATATTCTTGTAGTTCTTCATATTTGCATTTAGGCCCTCTTGTTTCATTATATTATGTTTTGTCTCATCAAATCTAATTCCCAACAATTGACATCCTCCATCGTGTTTGGTGGATGTCTAATGTAGAAGGTGGATCACTTAGAACAACTATTAATGGTGATTTCTAAATGTGATAACAATTTTAAAGTAGTTTGAGTGTAATGTGAATTTGTGTTGAAATGATGTTATGTGGTGTAAAGATGATTAGAAATAGTGTGTTTTTACTTGCTTGTGAGTAAAGATTTGATAATTGATGTGATCGTGATAGTATAGTGATAATTAAGATACGTTATAGGGTAAATTAGAAAGTTACCTTTAGGAAAAAGTAATAGACTAAAATTACCAAAGACGAATTCAATTAAACACGTGATGAACCAAGTTCGTTGTACACGAAGATCTTATGAATTTGAGATGTTTTGTTTCGATTTGGACAATTGATTCGAATTGGTTTTCGGATTTTAAACTAAAAATTAAATCTACCAATTTTAAACTTAATTTTATCCTAAAGTGCATGAATCGTAAACCCCAAATTAATTAATCTAAAAACAATTGATTAACACAACGTAAAAATTTAAACTATATAACAATACTATTAAAATAAAACTAATTTAATCAAAATACTTTTACACTATTTTTTATAATTATAAAAAATAAAACTATTTTACCTCTAAAAATTATTAAAATCTAATTTATAAAACACTTACTTAATTAAAATCTAATTATTTTAAAAACTAATTTAATTTCTAAAATTAATAAAACATTTTATTTTTATTTTATTTTTGTTGGGTCCACTAGATGTGGATCTTGTAGCCTGTCAGGAACGGTGAACGACTTCTGTAATCACAAGTCTATTCACAGAGAGACTCTATACATAATATAAATGTGTAATACAAATATAATAAAGAAGAACAGAATAACTATAAAGACTTGATCCTTTCTAAGGATTTCTAATATTGATAATGACTAGAACTACGTTTGATAAAGATGTGTCTAACCCTTCTGCCTCAGGTTCCTTTTATACTACAAGGAAACCCTAATACATCATTAAACAAAACGTGTAAAACTAATATGCATATCCTTTCCTAACATATCTCATGCATATCCTAACAGAATAATAAATAAATAATAAAGTTTGACTTTGACTAGGACCAGGAGCACGACTTGCTCCTACTACTACTAGGACCAGGAGGAACTACATACCTCCTAGTCTACCTATTACAATTAACTATTCCAATGGTCCTAACAATCCTCCCCTAAACTTGAATTTGACCTGTTGAGTTCAAGTTTCCTGGTAAAACGTGCAATAAAGCTTGAGGATTGAATCAGCAAAAGAAACAGCAGCATCAACAAGATAAGAAACAGAAGAATCGCCGCAACATGGAACACTAGAAGCTTCTCCAAAGCTTGAAACAAATCAGCATCGTGTTGAATCTTTACAGCAACATGAGCAGATTTGATGACCCTTTACCAAGTAGCTGCTCGCTCTTGGGCTAGCCAGTCTTTCTGGTGGAATAAGCATCACCCTGGGAGACCAGAACCCAGCCCAACTCTTAGAACGTGAATCAATGGTGAGTGGGGGTACCCTGATGATTTTAGGCAAACCATCACAGCCGCCAACGGATTTGATATGTCTTTACCAGAAGCCGAACCCCCTGGACTCGCCAACTCTCAGCAATAAAGCATCGGTGAGTTGAAAACCCTATAGCTTTAAGCAAGCTATTACAGCTATCAACGGATTTGATAAAATCTTTACCAAGAGCCGTACCCCTTGGATTAGCCACTTTTCAGTCTAGGACCATGGCAAGTGAAAACCATCCAGTTTTGGGTAACCTGGCAACCATCAACGGATTTGAGAATCACACCAAGAGCTGTACCCTCAAGGTGAATCAACTCTTTCTTGTCGATTAGACATGGTGAGTTGAGAACCATTTGTTGTGAGGACCAAATCCAACACCAGATGAAACCAGTAACTAGCACAAGTAAGAATCAGCAACCAGAACCCAAAGTTTGAATTAGCAGATGGTATTGTATTCACAAGTGTAAAATCCATGATTTGTTTAAAGTATAAGCAAATATTATATAAAAAGTATATGTTTTTTTTAACTAGAATGAATGAAAGTTACCAATTACTGTACATATTGGTGAAAAGAATTGCAGTATTAACAAATGATCAAAAACACAAAACATAAAAACTTACAAACCAACCATATCAGACACCAGAAGGAGCCACCTTATCAGCTTTCAAACGAGCTTGGATCCCCTCCACCAATGCAGTTGCCATAGACGACTCATTCCCTGAGGGAGCATTTGAAATCTGCAAGTGACAAGCAAGCATAGCCTCCATCGAAGCAATCGTCAACGGATAATCCAAGTAGGTAAGCATGAATACCATAAGACCAGATTCCAACTCTAACATGTGCACACCACAACACGCATATAACTTCCATCGCTGAATAACCCATTGTGGCTGATCCTTCCAGACACCAGAGATAGGAGCATGGGGAGGGGCATCTAGCATCATCTTCAAATCAGCCCATACTCGCAGACCAGGCCAGGAGGGCACATCATTAGGATGAACAAGCATGCCGGCATCCACAAACCCATATAAAGCCATAAGATCCTTATGATTCGCCCAAGACAAAATACCTTGCAGACCCGAAGCAAACCTAACAGACCCATCACTAAGAGTAATCCTATGAGAGACCGTACTAGGAAGAGTCGTGGAATGCGTAACCGTCCAACCAGTAATATATCCATTACCCAAAGGCAAATCAGAGTCACTATCAGAAGCTGCATCAATAAGATTTTCGGGAGCACGCTTCTCATAGGGAACAGTCTTGCCACGTCGAACACGTCGAGCCAATTTCTTGCGAAGCGAACGGCGAGGTGTGGGATCACTAGGCGAGGGTTCAACCTTTACCTTTACCTGAGCAGCAGAAGTGGGAGCAGTAGAAGTAGAATCAATAGTTTACACACCCAAATGATCAACAGGAGCTGCACTAGAAGAAGGAATAGGTTGAGAACCAGGCACTGGTGGTGATGGTGATGCCATAGCAGGTGTAGCAGTAGTGGTGGTTGTGGTAGCAAAGGTGGTGGTGGTAGCATATGTGGTGGCGGGAGCAGGACCTGAAGAAGAAACCGGTGGAGCAACTGAAAAAGTAGGGGTGGTACCAACTGTAGAAGCAGCAAAAACCGTTGGAACAGCAACAGAACCAGGAGTAGTATCAGATGTAGGACAAGTAGTAGCAGCAGGTGAAGAAGTGGTCACCACACGTGGAGAAGGACGATAAATGAATCGCTCCGGAACTGGGATGCTCTGATGCTTGACCATTCGTTCATAGAGCGCCTTAAGCTCATCAAATGACAAAGCCCGAACCCTGTCCCACTTCCAACCAGTAGTGAAATAGGCAGCCGACTGATACTTCACATATCGCTGCATCTGCTTTCGCTCCTCAGCTCTCGACAAAGGTCTGTTCTTACGTTTCTCACGAAGCTGTGCAGCAAGCGCCAATTGATGCTTGTGCATTAACACCATGGCTCGAGGAATACAGTTATGCTCATCCACATCCGAACCCAAAAGATCAGTGAACTGGGAATAATCCTTGGTAAGAATAGTCAACACCTGCATCCAATCACTATCATTCCAATGCATAGCATCATGCTGCTGCACCTGTTCACGTCTCTACTGTTGAAGAGCTTCCTCCTCAGCTCGAGCAGCTTGATTAATTTCGGCTTGCATCCTTTGAGCAGCCTCCTCACCCAACCTATCCTCCTCAAGCTGTCTGCGTGTACGCTTGCGAGGTGGTGAGGGAGCATCAGTCATGGGAGCCTTCCCCTTTGGATCATGAGATGGACCAGCAGTGGAACCAGCAGTAGGACCAGAAGCACCTTCCATTGGTGTGGGAATAGCAGCAGGAGAAGGAACACTGGAGGAAGTCGGAGGAATCGGCAAATCATCATACAATTTATCAGCAAAGGCAGCCTTTGCCAACAAAGTCAAACCATCCTCAACACGATCCTGAACCTCCTCATCAGAATCAGAGTGAACCACATGCTTCTTCCGACCCCTTTGCTGAGTCTCCAAAGCTTTGATACGATCAGCCATGGGAAGAACAAATTCCCTAGTAAGCTTCCGGTGTTGATTCAAATCTGCTTCCAAGGAAAGAATCCGTGCATGATACCTGTGCATAAGATCAAGTAAAGAAGTAAGTGTAATAGGCTCCTCTGCTTTCCCACCAAGAGGACTTGGTTCAGGGAAGGCGTCACTTGAACCAGAAGCAACAAATGGGTCAACATAAGTCAATAAGGTGAACAGTGTCCCAAACCAGTACCAGAAGCCAACCATCACTTGACAAAGAAGGATTTGTATCCACTAGAAGCCAACCAAGAATGACTAGGAGCTAACCAATAAGGGCTAGAAGCCAGTCATGAAAGAATATAACCATCAGAAGTGAGCAAAAACCTCCACCAGGAGTAACACACACCACCAGAACCAATGCAATATGTTGTTAAACTCTACCAATATGTTAGTCTGTGCAAATAAATATGTACACGAAGCCTCCCCTTAGGCTTAGCCTCCCCTCAATCCTAGACCTCAAGGATTGACCATCCCAATGTGAACCACCAAGTGGTTGAACTGAGGACCATCAAAGGATTTTGTCAACAAATCAGCAACATTATCATCCGTATGAACTTTAAGAACCTGTATCAACTTCTTCTCATTGGCATCCCATATAAAATGGTGCCGAAATTCAATATGTTTTGTCCGTTGATGAAAAACAGGATTCTTCACAATGCAGATAGTGCTTTGATTGTCAATGAAAATTTTGGTGTTCATAAAATTGAACCCATAATCTAACATCTGATTTTGGATCCACAATACTTGTCCACAATAGCTAGCAGCAGCAACGTATTCAGCTTCTGTTGAAGAAGTAGCTACAATCGTCTGTTTCTTGCATTGCCATGAAATAAGTCTTCGACCCAAAAATTGACAACCACCAGTAGTAGATTTTCTGTCATTATTAGCACCTGCATAGTCACTATCACTATATGCTTCAAGAACAAAAGGTGATTCTTTAGGATACCACAAGCCCAGTTTAGGTTGAGCCTTGATATACTTGAAAATCTTCTTAACTGCATTCAAGTTAGAAACCGTTGGAGACACCTGATGTCTAGAACAAGCACTTACTGTAAACATGATATCCGGACGTGATGTAGTCAAATACATGAGTGAGCCAATCATAGACCTGTACATGTGAACATTGACCGGGGGATCTGGCTCATTCTTGAGTTTGACTTTAGCAACTTCATAAGGAGTTGCTGCTGGTCGAAGAGGATCCATGTCAAACTTCTGAAGGATCTCATGAACATATTTACCTTGACTGATGAAGATCCCATCCGACTGTTTCTTGACTTGAAGACCAAGGAAGAAGGAAAGCTCTCCCATAACACTCATCTGAAATTCGCCTTTCATCAAGTGTTCAAACTCATCACACCATTCCTTCTTAGTAGAACCAAAGATAATATCGTCCACATAAACCTGAACAAGGATAATGTCCTTGGTATTCCTCTTAAGAAATAGTGTTTTATCAATAGTACCTCTTCTATAGCCATTCTTTAACAAGAAAGTTGAAAGACGCTCATACCAAGCTCTAGGAGCCTGATGTAATCCATAAAGAGCCTTGACCACCTTGTAAACTTTCTTGGGATGAAGTGGATCTACA
Organism: Glebionis coronaria; assembly: GCA_025667525.1. Taxonomy (NCBI): domain Eukaryota; kingdom Viridiplantae; phylum Streptophyta; class Magnoliopsida; order Asterales; family Asteraceae; genus Glebionis; species Glebionis coronaria. The sequence continues at coordinate 44,860,844 of CM046881.1, forward strand.
AAGCGCTTAGGTTGAGTGACATACACTTCCTCATCAATCTTTCCATAGAGAAATTCACTCTTGACATCCATCTGAAAAACCGTAAAGCCCACATACGAAGCAAAAGCCAAAACATGCTAGTTGATGAAGTGCCATTGAGTGGCTTCATCTTCTGAGGCTTTAGCAACCAAACATGCTAGTTGACCAGTAGGGTTGACTTCATTCAGCTTGATGCTATAGAGATTGTGTCTTCTAGGGATTCTGAGCAGAACCTGTGAGTCATCAGGAAGTTTAAAGTCTTTGGAGAGCACAAGTGCATCAGTATCCGTAAAGAGAACAAATTGCTTCTTGTCACAAATCTGAGAGACATATATCAAGTTGAAGTGCTGAAGTGCTTCCACATAGTAGACCTGCTCAAAACTTAGATTAGGCGTCTTAATTGTTCCTTTGCCAGTGATCTTGCCTTCACCTCCACCAAAATAGACCTTGTCGCCTTGAAATGGTACAAAGTTAGAGAGAAGACTTTTATTTCCTGTCATGCTCCTGGAGCAACCACTATCAACAATGCCTAGACTAGGATCTTGGTATGGAGTAACCTACAACAACAAGATAATAAAAATGCAAAAGTTAGTGTCTTAAGGGGACCCAAACCTTGTCAGGTTTGAGCCTGCCTTGTGGATCTTTAGTAGAGAGCCAAGAAGATTGATGAGATCCACCGTTGTTCCTTGGTTGCCTATGTATCATATGGGTATTATTGTTTGACCAAGAACAACCTGCTGAGGGCTTAACAACAGTTCCCAAATTTCCCAAACCAAAATACATGTGGTCAAAATGATGTCGATAAATTGGATTAAAATTCTGAAAATAGTTACTGGTGGTTCTATTTGTTGTTAATCTAATGTTTCTCCAATGATCAGAAACTAATGGAGAGGTCCTTCTAGAAGAAGAAAACGATTGAGCACTAGGATTGAGTCTTCTAGAAGAATATGGAGCAGCTCCTTGTGGACCAGGAGCAGGAAATGCTTGATAAACAGAAGCATGTTTGTCATGAAAATCACAATCTTTAATCAAATGAAATGCACTTCCACAAACAAAACATGTGTTAATCGACCTTTTATTAGAATGATATTGTTTCATACTGCTAACTTTATTACACACAATTCTAGGAGAATCAATCTTCCTAGGACTCAATACACCAGGACCAGACACAGTTGACTTAAAAGTAACTCTCTCTTCACACTTCCTAGCACCAGTAGCAGCATGATCATCCGACTTGGAACTTGTAGGTCTTGACTCTTCACTTGAACCACTTGATGCAGAGTCACTGGCTTTGTCACTGAAAGTACACGAGACAAAGTCATTAGAATTAGTAGAACTTTTTGGGGACTCATGCATCTGTGATCCATCTAAGTCATTATGCCTAGAAGTGGGCATGAAAGTTCCAGTAAGAGAGGGAGGGACAGCATGCATTTCTGCTGCTGGTTTAAACCTACTGTAACTAGGTTCTCCCTCTTCCTCTTTGTCAGCATCAAAGACACTCGAAAAAGATAAATCAAACACATCTTCTGAATCAATATATTTATCAAATCCTAACCCTCTTTTAGTCCTACCAGACATGCTACTATCAATTAATTTTGAAAGATTTTTAGGTGCCTTTTGCCATTTTTCAAATCTCAACATTGTAGCATCTAATCTTTCTTGCATCTCCTGTTTTTCTTTGATACTGGCATCTTTTACCTTTTGTGTATATTTAAGCATATTTGTTGTGTTTTCTAAATCGATGCTCAGTATCCTAATTTTATCCTCATACTCACGTTGAGTATCTTGTAGCCACCTCTTTTGTTGTTCCAGAGTGTTTAAAGAAGCCTTATAGGCTTGAACCTCTAAAAAATACTTATCATTCTATTCATTTAAATCATTATATTGGGACAACAATTCTGAATATTTATCATGACAACCAAGAGGACAATGTTGTACCTGAGGTGAGATGCCCATAAGAGCAAACTCGTCTGCTTCTTCTGCATCGGATAGATTCCCAGCAATCATTGCAAACACGTCAGTTGAGGACTCAGTTGATTCCAAAGTGGTAGTCTGATGATCATTCCAGTTGACCATAGAGTCAACAGATACCAATGCCTTCTTGTCATCTTTTACCTCCTGAACCTTAAAAGCTGAGTATCTGCTCTTCTCCTGGTCATTCTTGCTAGGGCATTCCCTTGCAAAGTGACCTTGCTGCTGGCAGTTGTAGCATCAAACCTTGATTCTGTCGAATCTTGCTGGCTCCCTCGGGTTGTAATTGAATTTTCGACCTGCTTTCTTCTCAAACTTGTGAACCCTAAGAGTGAGCATGGCCATCTTCCATTTAAGATCCATTTCATCCAGGTCAAGTTTATCGACTTGTTTGAAGTCATCAAAAGCAAGTTGTTGCTGAGCATCAACATCAGCCACAAAAGAATGAAGAACGGCTTCTACCATACTACCAGACTTGGCTGTAGGATCAGGAGCAGAAGTATGCTGAAAAGTATGTTGAGAAGACACAGTATTGCTTGGGCTACTAGCATACGACATGGGACTGGATGCCATAGAACTCACAAAGGCAGAATTAGCAGGAGTGGGAAAAGAATCACTTGAATATCCTCTCACATGAGGTTCAAAAGTTTTGAGCTTGTGAAATAGATCATCAAAATTGAGATAGTCAAGCCCACATTTTGCTTTGAGAGAGATTACCACCTGATTCCATGAGTAGGGTAAGGCTCTAAGAAACCTTGCATTAATATCACCATCGTCAGGCTTCGACCGAAGTTGATTCAATTGGCTCAATATCTTTTGGAACCTGTCATACCCTTGATGTAAACCTTCTGTTTCTGAGATTTTGAATTCTGTGTATTCATCTCTCAGCATGGATCTTCGCATTTTCTTTGACTCCTCATTCCCACCAAACCTTGCTTTTATTCCATTCCAGATCTCTCTAGCATCATCCAAATGGTAGAAGTCACCCATGTGATCATCAGGAAGAGATTGAAGCAAAATAGTTTTTGCTTTGACCTCCTTCTGAATGGCTATGATTTCTTCATGAGTTTTAGGGTCAAGAAGAGTAATATTGCCATTCTTGTCTCTTCCAGTTAGTTTCATGCTATTACCATTCAGAATAACCTTCCAAAGGTCTTGACCAGTATTGGTGATCCACCATTCCATCTTCATTGCCCAACTATCATACTCGTCCTTTTTTAGAAGAGGGAATTTCCCATTTGTGTTGGAAACCGTAGCAACGATTTGCTGAGGTTGCACAGTTTTAGGAGTTATGTCTTCTCCTGTTTGAGTAGAACTTGAGGCAGACATGATAAAACAAAAATGTTAGTAATAAGAAAACTTGATTCTTCTTGTACAGAGACTCTCCCAGGCTCTGATACCACTTGTTGGTCCACTAGATGTGGATCTTGCAGCCTGTCAGGAAGGGTGAACGACTTCTGTAATCACAAGTCTATTCACAGAGAGACTCTATACATAATATAAATGTGTAATACAAATATAATAAAGAAGAACATAATAACTATAAAGACTTGATCCTTTCTAAGGATTTCTAATATTGATAATGACTAGAACTACGTTTGATAAAGATGTGTCTAACCCTTCTACCTCGGGCTCCTTTTATACTATAAGGAAACCCTAATACATCATTAAACAAAACGTGTAAAACTGATATGCATATCCTTTCCTAACATATCTCATGCATATCCTAACAGAATAATAAATAAATAATAAAGTTTGACTTTGACTAGGACCAGGAGCACGACTTGCTCCTACTACTACTAGGACCAGGAGGAACTACATACCTCCTAGTCTACCTATTACAATTAACTATTCCAATGGTCCTAACAATTTATTTATTTATTTAAACTTTATAAAAATTTATTCTAAACTAATTATATTAAATAAACAAATTTAAACTATGTATTAAAGTAAGAATTAAAGTTGACAACTCTTAAACTATATTCTATATTAATTACTTTGACTGATATTAAAACAAAGAGAGCAGTTAGCTCAGTTGGTTAAAGTGTTTGGCCCATGACCAGGAGGTCATGGGTTCGAACCTTGCTGGATACATTTTTTTGTGAATAATTTCCTATTTGACAGAGTAAACTAATAGTCACAGGAGGTGACTTTTTGTGATTTTGCGTTTTGAACTGATACAAAACCAGTATAGCATTAACAGATTAATTGAATCTGTTAATTTTGTTAATCAGCAGACCAACAATTTATCAGCAAGGAAAGAATCAAGAACAACTGATAATAGCACACTACTAACCAAGTACAGTTCAAACTTAATCAGATCAAGAGGATCTATCGCCTATAATAACTCAGTAATGATAAAAAATAAACAGCAGCTAGATTACAACCAAGCAGTTACAAAAATCATCAATATCCAAAAAAATGCAGGTAAACTATATCAGTTCTAACTACAAGCAGACTAAATGATTGGTTTAAATCTATCAGTCAAACAAACAAATACAGCAAAGCTATACTAATTTCAGCTAATAAGAAACCAGCCAAAACCTATTTCAGATACAAAATCCTGAACATTTAACTCATATAAAAACCATTAAATCCAGCAGAGATAAACTAATGACAGCAAAAGACATTCATATGTAGATTCAACTTAACTCAGATTCAAATCATTGTATAAATCGTAACAAAAACAAATAATTAAAAGTTCGCTCAACACATTAATCCATAAGCTCATATGCACGCACCTCAAACAGTGGCCAAACTTTTCTACGAATCAGTTATTATAACGATTAAACATATTCAGATTCCAATCCAAGCTTCAAACTAACAGTCGACTAAAAAGCTTCATCAAAAATATATCCTAACAATCCTATTTCATTTATCATAATATTCATTAACTAACTAATGATAAAAACATATTAAATAACATAAAATTAACTAGTAAACATACCATTTGAAGAAAACCTTTGAGAAGAAGGTTGTGCTGAACAACCTTGTGAACCCGAAACAACATCACCATACGAACCACCATTCACCATTCGAACCAGCACCACCATTAATCGAACATCATCATAATAATAATATTCGGACTGTTTTTAAGACTTTCCAGTAGGGAAAGCTTATTCCCCAATTTTCACTAATTATTTAATCCAAGCTATTATTTTAAGCTTAATTAAATAACTCCAGCAGTTATAATAATTAAATCAAATTAAGATGCAATAATAGTAAAGTAAAACGAGAGATTAAATAATTCAAAACTGAACTTTTTATTAAATCAAAATAGCATTACAATATTAAAAAGAAAGATTATAATCCTAATCTAATTTAAGCATTATAACAATAAAGTACAAATGGGATGATCCATTACAATTATTTTGGGGGTTTATATAGCCAACCCCCGAGGCTGTTGAGGGGAGGTTGTTGAGGCAGAAAAATCATCTTGGCCCTTAATTTCTTCTCTTTCATCACCGTCTTTGATCCCACGGTTGTAAATACACAACTAGCACACGGATCGCCGACGTGGCAAATATGTGTGCTAGTTGTGCTTCTTTGAAGCACATGTGTCATCTATTTATTGGATGATTGGTGGGCGTGAGGTGTCACAACCAATGAAAAGGGAACACGTCACCGTTTTCTTCCATCATCAAGCTCCGGAAAGAGGGGCAATTAATTAAAGGCGCGTGTGTTATCACGCGCCTTAATTAATTAAAAGCCCCAAAATATTGATTTAAGTTAGGGTTAAGGGTGAACAGTGATGTTTTTACAGGTTTATTTAGGTCTGGGTAAAAGAAGGTGAGAGATATGGTTTTATTTGGGGAATAGAAAAGTGACTGTGATTTAGGGTTTGATGTAAAAGTTACTGGTTTATTTGGTTTGGGGAAGAAGAAAATGGAGGGTGAGTTTATTGTTTTTATCGAAGATAACTAAGCAAGTGTGTATATGTGGGTGTGAGTGAATATACGTTTGTGGTTGATAAATAATATGTGAATGAGTTGGCTAGGTATTGACAAAACGTGAAACGAATATAAATTGTTTCAAAAGTCTTCTAAACCTAATGGGCTTTCATTTGGACCCAAACAATTTCCAACGTTTAAAAACTTTCCAATATTTGGGCTTGGGAATGATTTGGACCCAAAAACATATATCAATCCGTTTCATTCATTTCACTTTGGGCCAAATTTATGGGCTTTTGGTAGAAAAGATGTACTTAATTTCCCATAAATGGGCCTTCAAGCCCATTAAACAAACGTGGGTCCCACTTGGCCCATTAGCTTCATAAAAGATTAAATCCGTTAAAGTCGAGCTCGAAATTGGCTTTGTTGATCTTACTTCATTCTCGTGTCATTTTTGCCGGTTTTCGTGAACTTGGTACCTACACACATGAAACAAAGAAAACAAGCATATACGAAGCTATTTTCATATGTTTTATCCATTTTAAGTCCGTTTTTAGGTACAAATGATATGAGTAATTACACTCATATCAATAATGGTATTAAAATGGTGAAAACAGTTATGGTGATTTTTAAGGTTGTTGTGGAGGTTAGTTATGCAGTTATGGTGGCGGAATGTGGTGGTTACATGTGGTAGATCAGGACTACTTAGGGGTTTGTTTGGTAGGAAAGATTAAAATGGTAAATGAATGAAATAAACGACGTAATGGAATAAATGATGTGATGTAATGATTCATTAATCTTATTAATAATGTTTGGTTGGTACGATAGGACGAAATGTAATTGATAAAAAAAAGACTAAAATGCCTCATTGTTAATAAGAAACGTATTTAGTGTGGTTAATTAATGATGAAATTTTATGTCATTTAATTTCATTACAAGACGTAATCAAATAAAATGAGAGGACCTAAGGAATGAAAATGGTGTAATAAGTCATTACATGTAATGAATCATTACGTACTACAATTATAAATAAACGAGATTTTTTATTCAATCGTAATAATGCTTTTCATTACAACTTTCATTGCAGCCTACCAAACGTTATGCTAGAGTAATAAATACATTCTACTATATGTTATTGCATTGAATCAAAGTATAACTATGAAGTATAAATGAGGCACAATGTAAGCTTAAGCTTGACTAGAAGCTTTAGCAGCTTTTTTAACAAGTAATATATATATTGTTAGCCTCAAAATAATGAGTCAAACAAGAATGCTCGATCATATGTTAGAACGTTGTAATAGGCAGTAGATTAGTCGTGTTTTACGGGCCTAACTTTAAGCTAAAGTTCATTCATAAGTAACTAAAGCCCAAAAGGAAAGCCCGGCCCATTATCATATAGCTCATTATGCCACATGTAGGCAAGGATATATATACCTCTCCTTGCATGTAAGGAGAGGTTGGTTGGTTCATTTTTCTAATTCTCCCTAATCTAATATTCACCAAGTTTCACACACTTCTCTCTATTTTCTCTCTCTACTTTCTCTCTCTAGAATTCATCTATCTTCTACCTCTCTTTCTTGTTTAATCATCATATTATATGGGACTGATAGGTGTGAAAACACCCATCCTTTTTACCACTTAATTACAATAATAACCGGGCCAAAACGTATATTTTATGTCATTTATGTCGGAATTATGCGTGGTTTGTGTTTTTGTTGTGATTTAGGATGAAAAGGTGAAAAGTGGAGAAAACACGGCTTTCACGGGCTTTTATCGAAGAAAAGGACGAAAGATGAAGACGAAAGATCAAGAGTGGAAAAAGAACGGAAGTCCAAGACCAATTCTGAAGATTTATCGAAGAAAAAAAAGTCAAAAGACGGAAGTTTACTAAAAAGCCGAAGAACTCAAGTCTAATTTATTGAAGATTACAAGACGAGTTTGAAGAAATCCCAAGACAAAGTCCAAGTATTAAGAAGATTAACAAAAGATTAAGAAGATCAAGGACTTAAGTGTGCAATTAAGGAAAAGATGAAAGAGGGAGGAAGCTTCCTAAGCTCCTCCCTAATCTCCCTATAAATAGATTGTTATGTTTTCATTTTTGAGTTGTTGAAGGCCTGACAAGCCTCTCTTCCCCATTTTCATTTTCCTGTTCTTTAAATGTATGCACTTTAATCTTCATGTAATGCACCTTTAATTTTCTTTTAATTCCAAGTAAGTTTACCTTTAATTGTTGTTAATCTTTACCTTATTGCTAATCTCCTTCTACCTTTCTTGTTTGATTTGTTCTTCATTTTCATTGTTCATGTTCTTGAGTTTTTATGGTTTTGATCAAGTGGGTTTTGATTAATTTGGTTATGTTTGTTAATTTTGTTGATTTGTTTTGATTGATTATTGTTAGTTAATGCTTATTGGTTGTTTAGATTTAATCTTTTGGTTTGTTTTGGTTAGGTTTGATCAAATTCGAGCTTCGTTCTTCATACCCTGTTTCTTGTTAATGTTACTGTATCTTTTGCCAGTTATTCCGGATGGTTTGATTTCTTCGTCCTTATTCGGAATATCTTATTATTCCGGATAGGACTCCCTATTCGAAATATCTGATTATTCCGCATAGGACTCCCTATTCGGAATATCTTAATATTCCGCATAGGAGTCCTTATTCGGAATATCGGATTATTCCGAATAGGTGTTCCATTCGGAATACTCAGTTTATTCCACATAGTGTTTTTATTCAGCATAGTCCTTTTTTATTTTATTCCGAGTAGAGTACTTTTCCCTTTTTCATTCCGCATAGCATTCAATTATTCCGCATAGGGCATATGATTCCGCATAGGCCTTTTTTATTCCGCATAGTTTTCCTTATTCCGAATGACTATATTATTCCGCATAGGAGAATTATTCCGAATAGGGTTTTTCAGATTTTAGTTTTAAGCTTTATTTTTCCCGCCTTTTTCTTTATTTGCACTTTTACTTGCTTTCCTTTTATTTAAGTTTTATTTCGCGTCATTTACTTAATTCGCCTTTTAATTTTCTCGTAATTTACTTTTCGCCAAGTTTTTATCTTTTGTTTTCTCTTTTTACCATCTTTATTTCTATTTGTTTCAAGTCTTTATTTTTAATTAGTTTTAGACAACGACAACTCTTTTATTTGATTCACCAAGAACAACTGAGTCGCACAATTAACCAGAGATCAATTCGAAGAGATTCCGAGAAACGAACAATTTCAACTAGTAAAAATCTCTTACATTAAAATGGCGCCGCTGCCGGCTCTTTTCGTAAAGATTAACGGTTTTCTGTGAGAGACGCGTTGCTTTTTGGGATCCGTTCACTTGTGAACGTTATTTTTCGTGTCAAAGTTTTTCAAAAAATCCCAAAAACATTTGAAAAATCATAAAAAGCATTTCTTTTTCAAAGTTTTGCACCAAAAATATTCTTCTTGCTTCTCTATCTTCCTTTATGGATTTTTATGTCCATTGCGTCGGGTGTGGGAGACGATTGTACGGGAACGACTCTTGCCAATGGTGTACATGTGAGCGGTGCGGAAACGATATCGACAATACAATTCCTATTTGGATTTTGTCCTTTGTGCAACTCGACTAATTCGTCCTTTTTGAACCCACCTCCTCCTGTTCCCCCGTGCATCTATTGTGGAAGCGACTCTCATTGGCATGTTTCGTGCCCGGTTCAATACTTGTATAGACACGGGCAAGAACCGGGGTACAATTATGAAAATGACAATAGCTATCCACAAGAGGCACCCAGTTTTTCTCCATACCTATGGTGCTATATTTGTGGGGGCCCTCACGATGCTTCTTTTTGTGATCCGTCGCAAATCTTTGAGAAAGTACCGTGTTATCATCCTAGTGTCTATAACCGTGAGCCCCCACATCACACCCTTAATCATCAATCCTCTCAGCAAACTAGTCTTGATCAACAACTCACTTCTTTGAATGGCATTCTAGAAAGTCTAGCTCAACTCCGAGCTGACTTGCATCAGGAAAGGCAACCGTTGCTTGATGTGGACGAAACCTTGAAAACCACCGACACCTTTTTGAGCCAATTTAGTCGTTTTCCCTTCTTTTCTACACCAAAATGTTTAATTACAGCGTGGGATAGAATCGGTGAAATTGAACATACTCGGGGCGATGAACAACAAAAGTTGCTGCATGAGCTTCTTAAAGATGTGGAGGTTATAAAGGAAGAGTTAGCCGACTACGTCACTCCTAATTGGACTCGTCCCATCTATTATGATGATGACGACGACGATGATGTCTACACTTTCAACCAATCTTCTGAAGTTGCTGCTCCTACTGTCGATACTCCTACTGCATCTAAGGATCTAGATTCGTTGAATAAGCTTAGTGATGTTGGTATCGACAAAGTATTGGATGATGAGGTTTGTGACGTACCTGCTATGGAGCCTCAGGACGACGTTCCTCTTACGGAAGAGATCGATCCTAGTGATGACGATTCTTCTCTCTGCTATGAGAATTTCACTTTTGAAATTTCTCAATCTCCACCGGGAGATGCGGGTGATGACGATTTATTCTCTTCGGCTTACGAGAAGTTCACCGATGAACATGATCTTGTGGATGAGGTGGAAGACGTTCTTCTTCGCGATAGATTACGGAAAGTGCACCTTCTTATTGCTCAAATCGAAGAGTTGACTTCTCCTTCTCTCTTCGAGTCTTTGCCTCCATCTATTCCTCCCGTTGAAGATAATGACCCATTGCTGGAAGAAATCAATATCCACTCCATCCCTCCAGGTATTGATGATTATGACATGGAGGGGGACATTATTTATGCTAATTTTCTGCAGGAAGATATTGACCCAAGTCCCCCTCCCGAGCACCTTTCATCCTCCTCTTTAGCCACTATTACGGAGGATGAGTGCTTTGTCCCGGGAGGTGACATCAATTATGCTATGATTGATACCCATACGGCCATGCCGTTTGCTCAGCATCCATTGTCTGTGGGGGAGGACAACGTGCTTACTTCACCCACCCCACCTCCCGTGGATCTTGATTTCACATACTTTACGTATGTTGAAAGGACCTTTCTCCCATACAAGCCTTATCCCCCCACCTCTCCTTTGTTGATGTCAACCGGGAACGAGGACAAGGTCTTTGATCCCGATATCACATTCGAGGCTTCCACATGTACTATTTAATTCGGGGACGAGTCAGGCTCGTGACTCGGTTAACAAAAACAAGCGCTTTTTGGGAGGCAACCCAATTATCTATCTATTTTCACCATAAGTGTAGGGGGAGCCCCGTGTTGTTTCTTGCTTTCTTTCTTACCACGTGCAGGGATTAGAGCTTCAAAGACACACTCTTGATGACTTTGGACGAACCGTGATTCCGTGTTCCCTTCTTCCCGGTTCTATCCTAAACTCTTTTCGATTCACTATTTTATATTTTTTTCCAATATTAAAATAGGAATCTCTTTAGTTGTCTCTTTCTTAGCGAGATTTAAACAAAGTGCACAATGTCCTAAGTGTAGGGGAGTTTACTCCCACATGCTTAAACATTGAGGACAATGTTTATATTAAGTGTAGGGGGGACTTCTATCGAAGTTAAGTGGCCTTTTCCTTGTATTTGTCCTCATTTTAACAAGAAAATTTGATTTTTCGACATTTTTTAAAAAATTTTAATCTATTTTGCCCTAGTTGTATAGTTGTTTTTACCTCTGTATAGTTATTTTCTTTCCTTATTAGAATAAATTTTTAATAAATTGGTTTTAATTTTTAAACGTTGTGAATCTTTTGACTCAACCCGAGTTTACTTATCTAAGTTACTCTAGCTAGTATCCTTAACATGTTTAAGTCAGGTTTTACTAGGCTTTTATATAGGGAGCTTTAAAACGCGAAAGTCTTAACTCTCACGGGTTAAGAACAAGAACTTTTCGCAAGTTCCTATAATTGATCCTAGAGAGTCGTTTATCAAGGGAACTTTAAAATGCGATTTCTAAACATGAAAAAGTCTAAGAGTTTGCAAGATCCTATAGGCGACTCGAAAACCCAAAACTTTGATTTAATAGGCTAAGCATCCACGAGTCTCATTCCTTGAGATTTTAAACTGTGGAGAACGAGAGATGATAGAGCCAATTATAAGTTTGGTATTCTTTCGTGAATTTATGTGAGTTAATTATAAGCCTATTCTCCCATCGCTTGCTAATAAATTTATCTGCAATAAATAAGGTTGTACGATTTGAAAAGTTACTTAGCTTCTAGCCCAAGATCGTTTAAAAGTTGCTCGGTATGGATTAGAGTTCATAGCCAAGGCATAACTTATTGAAGCGGGATGCGAAGATTGGCGAGTCCAAAAAGGTCCTAACAAGGCATGAGGGCTATATTTTGTTGCTAAAGATCCCAAGTGATGTGAAGAATCATTTATCGAAAATCAATATGAAGGATGGAGACACACGACGAAAAGCAAATACTCCCTAAAAGTCATGGAGAAGTCTATCCAAAAAGGCCTTGACAATGTATGAGGATAAATGAAGCCAAGTCCAAAAAGGAGGCGGATCGTTGTATATCAAAGTCCAAAATAATGATTGGAGAAAAATGAAGAAGTCGTGGTCCAAGTATGAATCTCTCAAAACTTCAAGTGAAGAAATCCCTATATAAAGAGAAGACCATTATTTCATGAACGTCTCTCAAGGTTTGAAGTATGAAGTCGCTGCCAAATATCGGTCCGAGAAAGGTCTCAAATCGCGAAGCGAGTTATGCCAAGATATGAACTTTATGAGGTCCCGAGAGGCAGTTTTAAAAGATTTTGTCCTTTAGCTCACTATTGATTAAATCGTTCACTTTATTTTCGGACTAAATAACTATCGAAATAAGTCAAACAATGCATCCTCGTGATCATTCAAGACAACAATAAAATATAAGAGATATCCATAGGAATAAGGGAGTCTAAGTGAATAATTGGCCCACATGAGTTCGTGTTAGTTTGCTAACTTATAATAACAATGATCTCGTTTTTAAGCTTGGTTTGGAGAAAGTGAAAACTTGAGGATGATAATTATTCATGACATTTCCAAAACCCAAGGTATGCTTTTTATTTCTTTATTTTCTTCCTTTGAATGTTTATAATTTTCTATCTCTTTAATAAAGGCCACTATGGATTGATTATGATGAAAAATGTAAACGTGCTTTGTAACTAATGCATTACATGAGGACATTGCAATGGTTAAGTGTATGGGATTTGATAGGTGTGAAAACACCCATCCTTTTTACCACTTAATTACAATAATAACCGGGCCAAAACGTATATTTTATGTCATTTATGTCGGAATTATGTGTGGTTTGTGTTTTTGTTGTGATTTAGGACGAAAAGGTGAAAAGTGGAGAAAACACGGCTTTCACGGGCTTTTATCGAAGAAAAGGACGAAAGATGAAGACGAAAGATCAAGAGTGGAAAAAGAACGGAAGTCCAAGACCAATTCTGAAGATTTATCAAAGAAAAAAAGTCAAAAGACGGAATTTTACTAAAAAGCCGAAGAACTCAAGTCTAATTTATTGAAGATTACATGACGAGTTTGAATAAATCCCAAGACAAAGTCCTAGTATTAAGAAGATTAACAAAAGATTAAGAAGATCAAGGACTTAAGTGTGCAATTAAGGAAAAGATGAAAGAGGGAGGAAGCTTCCTAAGCTCCTCCCTAATCTCCCTATAAATAGATTGTTATGTTTTCATTTTTGAGTTGTTGAAGGCCTGACAAGCCTCTCTTCCCCATTTTCATTTTTCTGTTCTTTAATTTTATGCACTTTAATCTTCATGTAATGCACCTTTAATTTTCTTTTAATTCCAAGTAAGTTTACCTTTAATTGTTGTTAATCTTTACCTTATTGCTAATCTCCTTCTACCTTTCTTGTTTGATTTGTTCTTCATTTTCATTGTTCATGTTCTTGAGTTTTTATGGTTTTGATCAAGTGGGTTTTGATTAATTTGGTTATGTTTGTTAATTTTGTTGATTTGTTTTGATTGATTATTGTTAGTTAATGCTTATTGGTTGTTTAGATTTAATCTTTTGGTTTGTTTTGGTTAGGTTGGATCAAATTCGATCTTCGTTCTTCATACCCTGTTTCTTGTTAATGTTACTGTATCTTTTGCAAGTTATTCCGGATGGTTTGATTTCTTCGTCCTTATTCGGAATATCTTATTATTCCGGATAGGACTCCCTATTCGAAATATCTGATTATTCCGCATAGGACTCCCTATTCGGAATATCTTAATATTCCGCATAAGAGTCCTTATTCGGAATATCGGATTATTCCGAATAGGTGTTCCATTCGGAATACTCAGTTTATTCCGCATAGTGTTTTTATTCAGCATAGTCCTTTTTTATTTTATCCCGAGTAGAGTACTTTTCCCTTTTTCATTCCGCATAGCATTCAATTATTCCGCATAGGGCATATTATTCCGCATAGGCCTTTTTTATTCCGCATAGTTTTCCTTATTCCGAATGACTATATTATTCCGCATAGGAGAATTATTCTGAATAGGGTTTTTCAGATTTTAGTTTTAAGCTTTATTTTTCCCGCCTTTTTCTTTATTTGCACTTTTACTTGCTTTCCTTTTATTTAAGTTTTATTTCGCGTCATTTACTTAATTCGCCTTTTAATTTTCTCATAATTTACTTTTCGCCAAGTTTTTATCTTTTGTTTTCTCTTTTTACCATCTTTATTTCTATTTGTTTCAAGTCTTTATTTTTAATTAGTTTTAGACAACGACAACTCTTTTATTTGATTCACCAAGAACAACTGAGTCGCACAACTAACCAGAGATCAATTCGAAGAGATTCCGAGAAACGAACTCTTTCACATAGCAAAATCTTTACATTAGGGACAACAATTGGTATCAATCGCCATAGGGTAGTTTTGTGATTCGTTGTTGTTATTCTACTTAGTTCGTATGATTTACACCTAAAATCATCTCGGATTCAAGTGTTTCTTGTGCTTTCCGTGCTCTAAATCTTGCTATATATCTCTTTCATACGTGTGGTAAGGATTTGGTTGTTATGGTTTGCTTATTGTCACATATTTCTTGTAAAAATCTCAAGTTTTTACCTTATATCTCGGAAGTGTTCTCATATTGCGATAAGGGCTTCAGTATTCCGATCACAAAAACCTTAGGGTTTCTACATTGTGATCACGGATTGCGATCACTAATATTGCGATCACTAATATTGCGATCACTACTATTGCGATCACTAATATTGCGATCACTAATATTGCGATCACTCATATTGCGATCACTCATATTGCGATCACTCATATTGCGATCACTCATATTGCGATCACTCATATTGCGATCACTCACATTCTGATGACTATTTCGATGACATTTCGATGACTATTCCGATGACATTCCGATGACTATTCCGATGACATTCCGATGACTATTCTGATGACTATTCCGATGACTATTCCGATGGATTAAAGATTTTTTTCAAAAACGTGTTTCTGAAAATTCGTGTGTTTCTTGGTCTAGGAGAATTTCTTGGTTTTTGAGAACAATTTTTAAGGGATTTAAACACTTTTTCGCTTCAACAACAATCACTATAACATCTACTTAAGATCCATATTCACTTCATCATTTCAGAGAATTTTGAGACAGATTCTACTACAGAATATCATGTGACGAACAACAACATAATGGTGGCGGGTAACAAAGAGAGACCACCAATGCTTGTGTTGGGTCGATATGATCAATGGCAATCCCGTTTTCTAAGTTATCTTGACACAAAACCTAACGGTGATGCTTTAAGGCAATGTATTTTTGATGGACCCTATAAACTCTCAAGGATTCAAGTTCCTGGAGTACCAGCCACAGACACAACTGAAGAACAACTCGTATATGAACGTGATGAAAAGAGAAACGACCTCATACAAGAGAACCGTGCTTGGTTTGATGCAGAAAAGGAAGCAATCTACTTAATTCTCAGTGGCATTGGAGATGATATTTATTCCACGGTTGATGCATGTTCTACTGCTAAAGAAATGTGGACGGCTATTGAAAGATTGCAACAAGGTGAATCACTTAACAAACAAGACATGAAAACTAAGATGTTTTGGGACTTTGGCAAGTTTACATTAAAGGATGGGGAATCAATTGATTCTTATCACTCCTGATTCTACAAAATGATGAATGACATGACCCGAAACAACTTGCAAGTTTCCGCCATGCAAGTCAATGTCCAATTTCTACAGCAACTTCAACCAGAGTAGACACGGTTTTTCACCTTGGTGAAACAACAAAAAAAGTTAGATGAAGTTTCATATCATACGCTCTTTCACATTTTGAAACAATTTCAAAATGAAGCAAATGAAATTCGAGTTGAACGTGCTGCAAAGGTTTCAAATCCACTTGCTTTGGTGTCTACCACTCAACATTACCCAGATTATCATTCTCGTGCTCCGAAGACTTACTCTACTCAATCATCATCACCACGATCATCCACTGTTTCTAAGTCACATGCTCCAACAAGATCCCGAGGCAAACAAGTTGCAACAGTACCATCACCCACACCTGAGCAATCATCAGAAGAAGACAGCGATGAAGAACTAGCTCAAAAGGATAGGGAATTGAAGCAACAAATGGCTTTCATTATGAAGCAATATAGGAAAATCTACAAACCCACCAACAACAACCTCAGAAAATCTTCAAACACAAGGAACAACTATGCTTAGAGTCCTCCAAGGAATGACACACGAAGGCGTGCTGAGAGTCCTCCAAAGTATGATCGACAACCCGCGAAGTATGATAAATCAGAGGGTTTCCACTGTTGTTGGAAATAGGGAAACTGTTGATACTCAAGTTGTGCAACAAAGTGGGATTCAATGTTTTAACTGCCAAGGTTATGGGCATTTGGCTAGGGAATGCAGACAGCCAAAGAGGGTTAAATATTATGGTTATCATAAGGAAAAGATGATGTTGTGCAAGCAGATGGAAGCTGGGAGCAAGTTATCAGCTGAGAAAGGAGAAATGCTTGACGACACAGATGATGAACTCTCCGACCAAGAACTCGTGGCACATTATTCATACATGGAAAAGATTCATGAGGTCCTTAACGTCACTGAAGATGACAATGGTCCTATCTTTGATACCGAACCAATTGATAAGGTACAACATGATGACGAATATAATGTGTTTGGTGATACACATGAGCATAGTGATCTACCGACAACAATTACTAACACGTGTATGATTGAAACGGTTGATAGCAATACCACACCTGATTCATCAGACATGTGTAATAATGAGTTTGAGGATGATCAACAAGCTAATGAGTATGATTACGAGGAGCGTGTCGCGCTTGCTAATTTAATTGATAGTTTACAAAAAGATGTCAATGAAAATAGAAAGAGTCAAAAGCAATTAAATAAGGCAAACGCAACGCTCACTCAAAACTTTGAAGAAAGCAAAGCCGCTCTTATAAAATCTAGTGACACAATTGATAGTTATAGGGCTGAGCTTCTTCAAAAGACCAAAGAGCTTGAGGGGTACAAAAGTCGTGTCATTAACGTTAAAAAGGACGATTTTGAAAATAAATACAACGAAGCTCTTGCTTTGTTAACTAAAGAAAAACGTCGATTTAATGTTTTATTAAGTGATGAACGTCAAAAAACGTACCTTGCCACAACCAAAGTTAATGAACTTAAACAGAGGCTTTCTATAAATACCACCGATTCTGCTAAAATTCTTGACGAAAAGAAACAAGTGGTTGAAAAATTAAAACAAGATTTCAAAACTAGACAAGGCAAAGATACTTAAAAAGTAAAGGATCTCGTAGAACAGGTCGATTTTTTGAAAAAATTTGTTTATAAAACGCATGACTCTATTCAAACCATTAGAATGATAGCACCTCGGTCGTTTTTCAAGGGTCAACCTAGTTTTGCAAGCCCCAAGTACCTCGAACAAGCTCAAGCTGCTAACCCTAACTTATATCTTGATGAGTCCGAATGGACCAATCATGATTGCCCAGTAGGTAGCCTCGATAGTGAAGAGACGTGCCTTTGGGATGAGGAGAGTAGATCACCATTCAACAAAGACTTTGTGACACCATATAATTATGCTTATGAAAACAGTCTTTATGGTCTTTTCACTCCATAAAAACAGAAGTCTCGTGAGAAATTATTTCTTGAATGCAAACAACAAAGAATTCAATGGAAGAAAATTTTTGCCACTAAGGAATCAAATGTTTTTAAATATATTAACTATTTTCCTCTTGATGCTTCTAAAAGCAAAAGTAGAAAAACACTTGGTTTTCTTAAACAGTACATTGATAATGTTCAATTAATTGTTGAAAGCGATTGGGAAAACGTCAAAAGGATAAGTGGAAAACAGAGATTCCTCACGACATAACTGTTCTTGTGAAAGAACTTTTAATACCAAATACGAAGATAATAAAAGAACATGTTCTTGAGTTTGAAAAATTAATTCAGGCTGAAATGTTCGATGATTTGAAATATGTTGAGTCTCTTGAAAAAGAAATTGATGAGCTTCAAAATGACAAATCAGATTTTTCAAATGAATATGATCTACTCTTAGAAGAATGTCTCTCAAAAGATATTTTGTGTGTTACTCTTCAATCTTGTGATGATATCGATGAATATTCTGATCTTGCATGCAAATATCTTGATAAGATCAAAGAATGTGAGCGTCTTGAACTTGAGCTTTCAAAACGTAAAGAAAATGTTGATAAAACGGATTTTGAGTTACTTCAACACAAAATTGATTTCCTTCAAAAACATTGTCATTCTCTCGAACTTGCTTTGCAAAAAGATATCGGAAGTTTTCCATATGATAACAAATTACAAGAAAAACTTTCCCAAATGTGTCGAGAAATGAATGAAAAGAGTTTGGAAATTAAAGAGTTGAAAGCTCAGTTACAAGACAGGAAAATAACGATAGCAGAGTTGAAAAAACTCGTTGCTAAGATGGGTGGGAAAATTTGTGGAACCTAGTGTTAAAAAACCTGTTGTAAGACAAACCAATGTGCACAAAGTGACTAGACCCTCTGTCCTGGGAAAACCATCTATTTTATCTAATTTTGCATTTGCAAAACCTACGTTTGCCCCCAAGATGGATGGGAAGGATAGGTTACCACAGAATGCTCCCAAAACACATATTCGATCACAAAGCATTAAGAACACAAATGTGATTAAACAGGGATGTATAGCTTGGCCACTAAACCTATACACAACAAAGAAAGTCAATCACCTCAGACTTCTAGAAACACTAATAGACGTGTGTCTTTTGCTATAGGAGTAGTCCCCACTGCTAGTGTTAGCAGCCTCAGCTTAAGAGCACTCGAATGAATAAAAAGGTTTGGCAAAACAAAAGTCAAGGGAAGATGAAGGAAGTAGAAGACCACCCTAGGATTTTCAATGTTTCTAAGAATAAAACGTCTGTAATCGCATGTAATGACGATTTGAATGATTCGCCTTGAACTGCTTTGAATGTTAAGTTTGTTAGTGTGAAATGTGGAAAGTGTGCTAATGCTAATCATGCTATGTGTGTTTCGAATAATGTCAAAAGCGTAGCTACTAGAACTAAGAAGCAAACTGCGATGCCTATTAGTGCTAGAAAACCCAAACACAAAGTGAACCACTCTGGTGCAACCCCCCCCCCCCCCCCCCCCCCCCATGAGAAAAGTATTGCATCAGACTCCACCACTAAGAACTCTAGAAGCAGAATTAGGGAATTATATGAGTCTGCTAGCAAGTCTTGGAAATGGTGGTTTGCTAATCAATGGCCTCCAGGATATAAATGGATGCCTAAGGTTAGGACAAAAAATGTGACTACGCCTCTAAGTGATGAAACTAGGGAAACTAATAAATCGGAAATCACAACTAACATGGAATCCAATTTATCAAATGCTCCATCGTGTTCTAATTCTTCTGCAGGTAATCGAAATAATTCTCTTCATACTGGACTCCGGATGCACGAAGCACATGACGGGGAATCTCAAGCTTCTAATTAACTTCGTGGAGAAGTTCCTGGGTACGGTCCGATTCGGAAATGATCAATTTGCACCGATCCTATGATATGGAGACTTGGTTCAGGGGAATATAACAATCAAAAGGGTTTACTACGTTGAAGGGCCCAATCACAATCTTTTCTCGGTTGGTCAATTCTGTGATGCGGATTTGGAGGTTGCTTTTAGAAAGAAGACATGTTTTGTTCGTGATTATGATGGGAATGACTTACTTACCGGTTCACGGGGTACTGATCTCTACACTATTTCACTACAAGACTCCACATCTTCAACTCCAATCTATTTCATAGCTAAAGCTTCAACGACTCAAGCTTGGTTATGACATCAACGTTTATCTCATCTTAACTTTGATACCATCAACTTGCTTTCCAAGAAAGATATTGTGCGAGGCCTTCCAACTTTGAAATTCATCAGAGATCATCTTTCTTCTTATGCGTTGTAAAGCTAAACGAAGTAGTTTCAAGACAAAGACTACACCAAGCTCTAAAGGACGGTTAAATCTTCTTCATATAGATCTATGTGGCACCATGCGTGTTCAAAGCATCAATGGGAAGAAATATGTTATGGTAATTGTCAATGACTACTCAAGGTACACGTGGACTCACTTCTTAAGGTCCAAGGATGAAACACCTGAGGTTCTCATTAACTTCCTTAAGCTAATACAACGTGGTCTTCAAGCTCAAGTAAAAGTGGTACGTACTGACAAAGGCACTGAATTCCTGAATTCGACTTTGAAGAATTATTTTGAAGCCGAAGGGATTGAACATGAAACATCTATTGCTAGAACACCTGGACAAAACGGCGTTGTTGAAAGAAGAAACCGTACATTAGTTGAGGCTGCTCGAACATTATTATCCGCTTCAAAACTACCACTATTCTTTTGGGCCGAAGCCGTATCAACCGCATGTTACACACAAAACCATTCCTTAATTATCCCAAGACACGAAAAGACACCATATCACATAATTAATGATCGCAAACCTTCACTCAAACACCTTCATGTTTTTTGGTGTACGTGTTACATTATTCGAGATGGTGAAAATCTGGACAAGATGAAAGAGAAAGGTGATGCATGCATTCTTGTGGGATATGCAACTCAGTCTAAGGGATACAGAGTGTACAACAAGAGAACAAAATTGATAGTCGAGACTATTCATATCAGATTTGATGAATTGCAAGAAATGGCACTTGAACAAAACAATTTAAGTCCCGATCCACAATGACAAAAGACTTCTGTGCACAACCGCACGGAACTCAGAACTCAAGAACACAGCAATGAACCGTCAAGTTCAAAGCTGGTTCAAGGAAATGTTCCAAGAACAGATATGACATTGGGCATGACAATTGAAGAATTAGAAATGTTATATGTACCAATGTTTGATGAATATTTCACGGGGGAGAAACATGTATCAAAGTCTTTCGCTGTCACTCATGATAATAATGATGATATCGATCATCGTCACCAAAAGGATACAACTTCATCTACTTCAACACGGGTTGCTGCAGATTTACTTCCTCAGAATATCACTTCAACAATCGATCCTACAACATCCACAACTACTGTCATTGCTCCAGAGAACACAAATCAAGCAGACGATGCATTATCTGATGATGACGATTTTCATATCCCATTCGGTACACGAAACTGGAGTCTTCTACTCGCCATGTTGATCCGTCAAATATGCATACGTTTTATCAACGACATCCGTCAACACATCATTAGACCCGAGATCATCCTTTGTTTCAACTAATTGGAAACCCTTCACAGCCTGTTCGTACAAGACGACAACTTGAAACCGATGGCGATGTTTGTATGTTCACACTCGCCGTGAGTACAGCTGAACCGAAAAACATCAAAGAAGCCATGGCTGATCATGCTTGGATTGAATCGATGACGGATGAACTTCAACAATTTGAAAAACTTAAGGTTTGGGAACTTGTTGACATACCATACGATGTGATTCCATTAAATCTTTGTTGGATCTAGAAAAACAAGATGGATGAAGAAAACACGATCATCAAGAACAAAGTTAGGCTAGTGGCTAAGGGGTATGGCCAGAAAGAGGGAATTGATTTTGATGAATCATTTGCACCAGTTGCTCGTATGGAAGCGGTCAGGATTTTCCTTGCTTATGTTGCACATAAGGGATTCACTGTTTATCAAATGGACGTAAAGACAACATTTCTTAACGGTCCTTTGAAGGAAGAAGTCTATGTCACGCAGCCGGAAGGATTCGTTAATCCTCATTATCCTGACAAGGTGCATCGTCTCCAAAAAGCACTTTATGGACTCAAGCAAGCTCCAAGGGCGTGGTACGACGAGCTCTCGAAATTTCTGGTATCCAAAGGTTTCTCAAAAGGTTCCATTGATCTAACTTTGTTCACTTATAAATATGGGGATGACATTTTGCTTGTGCAGATTTATGTTGATGACATTATTAATGGGTTTACAAACCCAAGACTTTCAAAATGGTTTGAAAAAGTCATGCACAACATATTGAAATGTCAATGATGGGCGAACTAAAATTCTTTCTAAGAATTCAAGTTCACCAATCCCCAAGTGGTATCTTTATAAACCAAGCTAAGTATTGTCAAGAGATAATCAAAAAAGAATGGTATGACTTCATGTGACCCCGTTGGGACACCATTATCAACCACATCGCTAGATGCTAACTTAGAGGGAAATGTGTCACACCCCACCATGGCGGAATATGGGGCGCGACGTATGGATATCATCACAACAACAGCGTGTCTATAGAGAGAACTAAATGAAATTGAAATATCATAGATGGCGACACAAATGTTGTGACAATATCTCAATAATGCAGGCGTCTAGGTAAGTAGGTAACAGGCCTACCTCTTACCAAATACATACAAATAAACAAACATCAAACATATAGGTACCACAACGTTCACTTAATCAAAACACAAAATAAAATCTAAGAGGAAAGGGATTCCTCCGAATGCAATCCTAGCAGCCTCTATACTCTAGCCACTTCTAACATCATCTTGCACAACTACCTCACCTGAAAATGACACTAAAATATGTCAACATAAAGTTGGTGAGAACATAGGTTTAAGTTATCTAGAACATCATAAAAAAAACCTTGACATCCGCTGTAAATAAGTTGAAGAAAAACAATTTATAGTAATGGACCATAATGTGATAATCATGCTACATGCATCCATAACAAAACTCAAGCCAAGTACCAATCACATCTACAATTAACAAAGCACACTATAACAATCAAGAAGTATCCCATCACACACACAAGAACACACCACACTATCCGGAGCTTTCCCACACCACCTGTGGAAGATGAACTATATCCCCGTCGAGATATCTTGCCTCCGAAGAGACGATGCACAAGTACTCAGGACGGATCGTGCCCCACGAACCAAGAACTCAGGACGGATCGTGCCCCACGCTCCACACACATCACAACTGGTCCCATAGACGCCCATACATCTATGTACCAAAGCCAATCACAATCCAAACAAGATTCACATAGCATAACACGTACCAAAGCACATATGAGAACACATAAGCACGCAAGTCACACAATAACACATTTATGTCCACACATTTTAAAACATAGTACTAAATCATTTTAAAGAACATTACAAGTGTCATCTCCATCCCATACTGGAAAAAAACATTTAAAAACATAGTAAAATGAGACTATGAACTCACCTGATTGCTTCTCCAAAGTCCTTGCTCTAGCCCCAAGCTAATAATCCAAAAACACATAAATCAATACATGAACCAACCTCTAAAATGGTTCATCAACCTATGATGGACATCTAACCTCCTCTCATATAAATACCCCATTTATAACTCTAAACACCCCATTACCCTTCCCTAACAAGTCCTTAACTTGGTTAAGTTTAATAGCTATCCCGTTCACAATTTTACACAAAACAATCCCAGTTTTAGGTCTCAAAACTTTAAGTCAAACGTCCACTTAAACATACCCATGGTTTCTGTAAAAGGAATATTCATACCCTTATATATGTTGGCTAACACCTCCCACTTGCCCTAACCTTAAAGCTACTGTTACGGCCCCGATATACATATATCTACTTTTGTCATTCCAGATTTCCTGATTTTAAATGTACTAAAAGTTTGTTACCATTAAGGGGTCTTACCCTAAACCACAACCTTAGCCCAAGTGCAGATCCTTATTAAAATATATAAACCATCTCTCATGTTCGTGAGAAGATCCCAATGCAACCCTAACTACCCCAAACAACCCAAAACTTAAAAAGAAAACAGGCTGACTTCAAAACTGTATTGACCTCCGACTGTTGTAACCTGTTTTTGACCCACTTACCGACCTCCAATTTAGTTCTAGTTTCTTGCATTGGAAAGCCACTTCAAATACCTTTTCAGGGATACTTTGATCGCATCTTGAATGTTCCTAAAACTCCAGATATGATCAAAACAATTGACTCGAAATTCTGCCCATTTTTTAAAAACGGGTTTAACAAAATCAACCTCATTAATTAACCCTAATCCCTCTAATTACAAGCCTTAATTTATGTAATCATCATATTATGATTTATACAACATTAATTTACTGTTTTTATATTAAACCCTAACCTAAATCCATCATAAGATTATTAAAGAAAACATAAAAACAATTTAATTAAAAAAGGATTTGAAGATTTACCTTGGATTTATGAAAACCCCCAAATTTTATGAAGAACCCTAATTTTTTTTATAAGACTCACGAATTTCCTTCATCTCCAGGAGAAAAATAATGAATTTGGTTTATTATATACATTATATAGGGTATGGGTGAATCCTAGTCCAACCCAAAGCCCACTTTCCTTAAATATTTTCCTTTTTTTCCTTTTTTTCTCTTCTAAACCGACCCAAACACCCCTAATTTCGTTTTTTTCTTTATTTTTTTTTCTTTTTATTGTTAATTAATATCTTATTAATATTACCTTAATTTACCTTAATTTATTTCAGCTCCTAAAACTCCCAAAACCTCAAAACCGTAAAACTAGTCAAATTTACGCGTTTTACCGTAAAAGACGTAAAATATACACTTTTAAAAAAAATCTCAAATTCTTAAATAAACTTTATAACTAAGTCCTAAATAACTTAAAACCATCCCGAAAAATATTCTTTTGGATAATTACCCCACCCGAGACCTCTAAACACTAAACCGTAAATCCTAAAAAAATACTATTACTATAATACTTATACGTATACGTAAACACCACAATATCACCATTTTCATTTCATAGTCACCACTTGTGAGCTCATAAACATGAAATAACCGTTCCTCGATTTACTTATGAGTACTCTATACTCATAAACGATAACCACACCAACCTCGTTCACACAAAATAAACACGTAAACACACAATTCAAGTAAGCACACATAAAATAACCTAAAAGTAAGACCAAGTGACCAACCCAAAACCACGGTTGTCACATCACTCCCTCCTAATAGAAATCTCGTCCCGAGATTCACTCCCAAACTCAAACTTATTCTCAGCAAACAAACGAGGATGCATATCCCTAATAAAACCTTCACGTTCAAATGTGAACTCAGTTTACACGAAAATAATCTCAACCAACAACACATGAGCCTTAACCGTCCGCGAGGAAACTTATCAAAACCATAAACTTATGTAACCAACCTAACTAAATCTCGCAACTCATCAGACAAGAACTGTCTTGAAATCAAGTTAGGAGCCGTCACATAACTCAACGGGTTTAACACTGTCACCCCGATTTCAGTCTTACTCATAAGTACCATAAATCAAAACTCATCAAAATATAACCACGTATAATAAGGTCTAAAGAACTCTCAAATTCCTTCCCAACTCATTTCTATGTTAACCCTCCAAGTGTTCATTACCGAAATATACCCAAAACACGAGTTTAAACCATGTTGTCCGAAAATTAACCTTGAACTCAACACTTGTACAATTAATTCGACCAAGCTACTGACTTCCAATTACGAAACTTTCTGAATATTTGAAAAGTATGTTCCGAGTACATAATTTGAAAAGTATGTTCCGAGTACATAATTTTAGGCTTTTGAATCACCCAAAAACCTTTCAAAACGAATAAGTTATGACCAAAACGATTTTTCTCAAAATCTGCCTACTCCGATTTATACCTAAAAAAACGATTTTTAAACCCTAAAACCCCCCATTAATTACCAAAACTAGAACCTAATTTATTTTAATTCCAGAAAATTAAAACTCTATTAATTACATGATTTTAACATATTTCACTAAATAAGAACAAAATTTTTAACTTAAGAACAATAACTTTAGGTGATCAAAACCAAAATATTTTAAAATAACCGAGTCATGCTTATATGTTAAAGATTTTATATTCCACCTTATTTGAAACATGATCCCGACACTTCCTTATTTCATCGACTACCAACAACATTTTTTTCAATTTGCAAATTCTTTTTTTTACCATGTATAACTTGAAACAAAAGACATCGTTACCCCAAAAAGAAATCTCCACCATCTCAAAATCCTTCACGCCAAAAGTACCGTACAAACAAACTCGTGAAATGAGGACCCGAGAAATGCGCTACTACAGAAGTTGAACATCTCAAAGAGAAACGAGCTAGCAACCATCCCAAGAATACAACCGGTAAGTAGAAAATAATTTTACATACATAGGCATAAGCGTACATACACTCAAATCCATCCAACATATACTATACAAGCATGTATTAACTCTCTTTCATGCAATCATACTTGAAAGTCCAGTGGTGTTGTGGCACATATATAATTACGTAGGCCTCCATAATTATACATGTTCTCTTTCACCAATGTACTCCCTCCTATGATGACACTTATAAGAAATTAATACTACACATAACACATAATCCAACAACTCACAAGCACATAACCACACAAGATAAGATCCAAAACCCTATGTATTAAAATACCATGTATTAAAATAACATAGCCAATGCACGAAACACATAAACTCGTAGTCCAGCTGAACCAGCATAGACAAAATTCAAAATGTATAAAGAACATGAAAACATAATTAAGCGAAATCCAACAATGACTAGCGTATACGACCATGGTTCCACCCGCACTAATCAAAACTCGTAAAGAAAATAACATGTAGTTAAGTATGAACTTACTATGGTTCAATTCATACTAGTCAAAATATCGCAATTAATAACATCCAAACACATCAATTAATATAAAATGCACACATACTCCTATGACGCCTATATGCAGGGACCCTTAAGCTATAGACTAGGCTACACGACTAGGCAACCTAATTCTCTATAACCATTGACTCTGATACCATTCTGTCACACCCCACCATGGCGGAATATGGGGCGCGACGTATGGATATCATCACAACAACAGCGTGTCTATAGAGAGAACTAAATGAAATTGAAATATCATAGATGGCGACACAAATGTCGTGACAATATCTCAACAATGCAGGCGTCTAGGTAAGTAGGTAACAGGCCTACCTCTTACCAAAGACATACAAATAAACAAACATCAAACATATAGGTACCACAACGTTCACTTAATCAAAACACAAAATAAAATCTAAGAGGAAAGGGATTCCTCCGAATGCAATCCTAGCAGCCTCTATACTCTAGCCACTTCTAACATCATCTTGCACAACTACCTCACCTGAAAATGACACTAAAATATGTCAACATAAAGTTGGTGAGAACATAGGTTTAAGTTATCTAGAACATCATAAAAAAAACCTTGACATCCGCTGTAAATAAGTTGAAGAAAAACAATTTATAGTAATGGACCATAATGTGATAATCATGCTACATGCATCCATAACAAAACTCAAGCCAAGTACCAATCACATCTACAATTAACAAAGCACACTATAACAATCAAGAAGTATCCCATCACACACACAAGAACACACCACACTATCCGGATCTTTCCCACACCACCTGTGGAAGATGAACTATATCCCCGTCGAGATATCTTGCCTCCGAAGAGACGATGCACAAGTACTCAGGACGGATCGTGCCCCACGAACCAAGAACTCAGGACGGATCGTGCCCCACGCTCCACACACATCACAACTGGTCCCATAGACGCCCATACATCTATGTACCAAAGCCAATCACAATACAAACAAGATTCACATAGCATAACACGTACCAAAGCACATATGAGAACACATAAGCACGCAAGTCACACAATAACACATTTATGTCCACACATTTTAAAACATAGTACTAAATCATTTTAAAGAACATTACAAGTGTCATATCCATCCCATACTGGAAAAAAACATTTAAAAACGTAGTAAAATGGGACTATGAACTCACCTGATTGCTTCTCCAAAGTCCTTGCTCTAGCCCCAAGCTAATAATCCAAAAACACATAAATCAATACATGAACCAACCTCTAAAATGGTTCATCAACCTATGATGGACATCTAACCTCCTCTCATATAAATACCCCATTTATAACTCTAAACACCCCATTACCCTTCCCTAACAAGTCCTTAACTTGGTTAAGTTTAATAGCTATCCCGTTCACAATTTTACACAAAACAGTCCCAGTTTTAGGTCTCAAAACTTTAAGTCAAACGTCCACTT
Source organism: Glebionis coronaria (assembly GCA_025667525.1). Taxonomy (NCBI): domain Eukaryota; kingdom Viridiplantae; phylum Streptophyta; class Magnoliopsida; order Asterales; family Asteraceae; genus Glebionis; species Glebionis coronaria. Next base: position 44,889,324 of record CM046881.1, read on the forward strand.
AAACATACCCATGGTTTCTGTAAAAGGAATATTCATACCCTTATATATGTTGGCTAACACCTCCCACTTGCCCTAACCTTAAAGCTACTGTTACGGCCCCGATATACATATATCTACTTTTGTCATTCCAGATTTCCTGATTTTAAACGTACTAAAAGTTTGTTACCATTAAGGGGTCTTACCCTAAACCACAACCTTAGTCCAAGTGCAGATCCTTATTAAAATATATAAACCATCTCTCATTTTCGTGAGAAGATCCCAATGCAACCCTAACTACCCCAAACAACCCAAAACTTAAAAAGAAAACAGGCTGACTTCAAAACTTTATTGACCTCCGACTGTTGTAACCTGTTTTTGACCCACTTACCGACCTCCAATTTAGTTCTAGTTTCTTGCATTGGAAAGCCACTTCAAATACCTTTTCAGGGATACTTTGATCGCATCTTGAATGTTCCTAAAACTCCAGATATGATCAAAACAATTGACTCGAAATTCTGCCCAGTTTTTAAAAACGGGTTTAACAAAATCAACCTCATTAATTAACCCTAATCCCTCTAATTACAAGCCTTAATTTATGTAATCATCATATTATGATTAATACAACATTAATTTACTGTTTTTATATTAAACCCTAACCTAAATCCATCATAAGATTATTAAAGAAAACATAAAAACAATTTAATTAAAAAGGGATTTGAAGATTTACCTTGGATTTATGAAAACCCCCAAATTTTATGAAGAACCCTAATTTTTTTATAAGACTCACGAATTTCCTTCATCTCCAGGAGAAAAATAATGAACTTGGTTTATTATATACATTATATAGGGTATGGGTGAATCATAGTCCAACCCAAAGCCCACTTTCCTTAAATATTTTCCTTTTTTTCCTTTTTTTCTCTTCTAAACCGACCCAAACACCCCTAATTTCGTTTTTTTCTTTATTTTTTTTCTTTTTATTGTTAATAAATATCTTATTAATATTACCTTAATTTACCTTAATTTATTTCAGCTCCTAAAACTCCCAAAACCTCAAAACCGTAAAACTAGTCAAATTTACGCGTTTTACCGTAAAAGACGTAAAATATACACTTTTAAAAAAAATCTCAAATTCTTAAATAAACTTTATAACTAAGTCCTAAATAACTTAAAACCATCCCGAAAAATATTCTTTTGGATAATTACCCCACCCGAGACCTCTAAACACTAAACCGTAAATCCTAAAAAAAATACTATTACTATAATACTTATACGTATACGTAAACACCACAATATCACCATTTTCATTTCATAGTCACCACTTGTGAGCTCATAAACATGAAATAACCGTTCCTCGATTTACTTATGAGTACTCTATACTCATAAACGATAACCACACCAACCTCGTTCACACAAAATAAACACGTAAACACACAATTCAAGTAAGCACACATAAAATAACCTAAAAGTAAGACCAAGTGACCAACCCAAAACCACGGTTGTCACAAAATGACATAGATCAAACGAGATATCATTCCATGATTGGCTCCCTCATGTACTTGACAGCAAGCAGACCTGATATTTCACATGATATGTGTTATTGTGCACGATATCAAGCACGACCCACTAAAAAGCACCTCAAGGAGTTTAAAAGGATCTTTTGGTACCTCAAGAATACCATTCATTTGGGACTCTGATATCCGAGGGAAACCAGTTTCTTTCTAACGGCCTATTCATATTCTGATCATGCAGGGTGTCTTGATACACAAAAAAGTACTTCTGGTGATGCAAAATTTCTAGGTCAAGATAAGCTTGTGGGATGGTCTTCCAAGAAGCAGGATTGCACGTCACTTTCATTAGCTGAAGCGGAGTATGTGTCTCTATCTGCGTGTTGTGCTCAAGTTCTATGGATGAGAACACAACTCACGGATTATGGCTTCCACTTTGATAAAGTACCTATGTACTGTGACTCAAAGTGGGCCATAGCCATCTCCTGCAATCCGATGCAACATTCCCGCACGAAGCACGTTGATGTCAGATACCACTTCATAAAGGAACAAGTTGAAAGAGGTATCGTTGAACTATACTTTGTTGGAACGGGTTACCAATTAGCCGACTTGTTTACTAAAGCTCTGTCAAAAGATAGGTTTGAGTACCTCATTAGGAAAATTGGTATGAGATGTTTGACTCCAGCGGACCTGGAGATTCTAGCAAAGGTGCCTGCTTTATTTATCTATCAAACATCTACTTGTAAATATCATTAAAAAAGAAAAATACAAAAATATAAAACATATAAAAGCAAAACACAAAATAAAAAAATTTCAAAATCCAAAAATATTCTTCTCGACATGTCTTTCAGTATCGATAATATGGACGTGCCTAGAAATGTCGCTCAATAACGACACGGGTGTGTACATAAAGCTCGAATGAAAGTTGTAAATATTTTTCAAAACATGTTATTTCTTCTTTTAATAAAGGAAAATGTCTATTTTGGACAATATTTCCAAACAACAGGTAGAGCAATCTATCTTGGGTTGAGCTTGTCACAAAACATTCAACGTTTTGAGCTCAACACAATGGCTTGTAATCACTTTCAGATTGCAACCCAGATCGATATTCACGGGGGAGTGTACGATTTAGTGCGCTTACCCTCAGCAAAAGAAGAGAAATCTTCTTACACGTGAGTGGATTCGTCAAGACATTCAAATTCTATTAACATAAGTTTATGCTTTAGAAAAACCTCTTCGCTAAAAACAAATAGGATTTTTCAAAAAGCGTTGAACACAATTTTTTCAAGAATTTCTCAATAATTATTTAAAATCTTTCAAAAATTGTGTGTTCAACAACTCCTATCCTCAAAAAGTGAAATGTGGATCACATCCTCACAATGATAATTCAATTGGATCAATTTTTTAGGGGGAGAATTTCAACTTCATGCAAAGATTGACACATCTTTCTCCCGGAGATTTTCAAGACTATTTTTTTAAAATATATTTTAATCAAATTTGGTATCTCTAATATCAAAAGATTTTATATTTAGAGATAGGGGAGAAAATGTGATCTTATATAAGACTCAAGCACTTTAACTCTTACCTACATGTGCAAAACACTTTCGATTATCGATGCACATGTGAAGGGGGAGCATTTATGAAACGACAAAACTATCAAGGTGTTAAATGTTTTTCAAACACCTTGTTATACATTTGAAGTGGTTTTTATGGTTACGATCAAATACCCACAACATCTTTAATCCACGACGTTATTGGTGTCAAAAGGGTGGTTAGGTTTAAGTCCTATGATCCAACCAGAATCGGAGGGATCTTCCCAGGGACAATCCAATAGATTATTAGAAGTCCTTAGGAAAGATGGAGTAGAATGTGAACGTAGCTGAATGCCGACCAAGTACTGATTCTAGCATTAGAAAAATCATAGCACGGTGCTAGTAATGATGTCTTGGTAAGCATTGAAGGGGTTGAAGAATGAAAAAGAAATGTAAGGATAAAAGGTGAAAAGAAAGAAGCCCTCCATACAACTTAGGCAGAAACCGGGTCAACACATCATGAAGACAATGCATCATAGACTCAGTGATGTAATGCACAACCCTTACCTAGCTACTCAGGCTTCTCTCAAACGAAGTTTGTTTTATTGTCACGGAGATCAACATGACTTCTATTGACTTTCTCACTCCGAGATAGTTGATATTGAATAGGTGGCATATGCCTCCGACCACTAAAAGTGCACAAATCGAGTCTAGAGCCTAGAGATCAATCAAATCTCATTAGGACACATAGAATGACGATGAAGAGAGTCCTATGCTATATCCTTGCGATATTGCTAGAACACTCAGAGTGATACTACTTAGTATTCACAATGATGAGTGGAAATCCTTCCAGTGCTAACATCTAACAGCACTGTGGTAGGTCATATGTAAGATTCTTTATGAATTGAACATGTGTAATACTGAAAAGCAAAAGTGGTTTGATTCTAAATTGACTCAAACTCGTTTCAGGTTTCTACGCAATATCTTTATAGTCTTGCCAGAACATTCAGAGTGATATTCATTAATATTCACAATGACGAATGGAAATCCTTCTAGCGTCAACATCAAACAACCGCTACGGTAGGTGACTTGTGAGATTCTTATGAATCAAGCTTGTGTCAACTGGAAAGTAACAATGGTAAGATTCTTTATGAATCACACTTGTTCCAGGAATTTAAATTGACGACTTTAATCAAGCGGATATTTATCCAATTGATTCACTCTTTATGTTCGCAGTCTTGCTTTGAGACGGTCGAGTAAAGAGAACGGCTAGTACAGCCGCGAAACCATGTCAAGGAGATTCTTAATTGAATCTACCTCATCACAGGTACGGTATTTAATATCGTATAACGGTCTTCACCGACCGGAGGTAAAACGCTACCGATTTAGGACGAATGTCAAATCCATTCAGTCCGTGTCCATGTTTTGTCTCGAGAAGGTGGCGTCACGGTGTACTCAGCAAAGTCAAAGATTCAAAACCACATACTCATGCCTAAAGACATATTCAACAATTAATAGTGTGAGCATGTGGATGAAGACACAAGATCGCAAGATGGCAAAGACAAGTCAAGGATGATTTGAGGATCTCAAGATTAAAGACAAAGTCGAAAGACAATGACAAAGGCTCAAAGATCACAACATGAAGGAACAAGAATACTATTACACGTTCAAGACTCTTTTATGGCGAGATTAGTATTCTCTACAGATCTCCAAATGACAAAGGGTATTGGCCTCTCATAAAGGGTAATGACCTCTCATTGGGGGAGATTGTTAGCCTCAAAATATTGAGTCAAACAAGAATACTCGGTCATATGTTCGAACGTTGTAATAGGTAGTAGATTAGACGTGTTCTACGGGCTTAACTTTAAGCTAAAGTTCATTCATAAGTAACTAAAGCCCAAAAGAAAAGCCCGGCCCATTATCATATAGCCCATTATGTCACATGTAGGAAAGGCTATATATACCTCTCCTTGCATGTAAGGAGAGGTTGGTTGGTCATTTTTCCAATTCTCCCTAATCTAATATTCACCAAGTTTCACACACTTCTCTCTCTACTTTCTCTCTCTAGAATTCATCTATCTTCTACCTCTTTTTCTTATTTAATCATCATATTATTGGGACAACATATATATATATATATATATATATATATATATATATATATATATATATATATATATATATATATATATATATATATATATATATATATATATATATATATATATATATATATATATATATATATATATATATATATATATATATATATATATATATATATATATATATATATATATATATATATATATATATATATACTCCCAATTTTAATTTTCTTTGGTGGACATATATCAAATGGATCAAAGTTCAATGAGCTCAACCGTTTACACGGATATAACTAAGTTAAAAGTTTTTTTTGGTAAATGGTTACCCGGTAAATTTATTAATCACATAAAAAGGTTCTCTAATATCACGTGTGACACACCACAAGATATAACTGCCGTATAAAAAAACCCTAATAAGGTCAATTCCCGTACACTCTAAAACCAGCCGAAATGTGATAAGCTTAAGACGAACCATCACCATAATCATGTCTCCTATATCTTCAGGTCTACGTTGTTCACCCTTAAATAAGCGGTTGTTTCTTTCATTCCAAATAAAATAAGCTGAAGCAGCAAACACTAGCAGTCCCACGATGCTTTTGACATTACGTTTGGAGACTCTCAGCAGAAACCAATGAATAATATCTTCCAAAACTGGAGGAACCATGTCCATACCAGCTAGATCACAAACTAATAGCCAAACCTGAGACGAAAAGGAACATTCAAAAATTAGGTGCTCGTGTGAGTCCTGTTGGAGGTCACACAACGGGCATATGAGTTGATTTATATCAATGTTAGGACAAACATCCCATAGGTACAACTTGTCATGAGTCTTGAGGCATCGACGCATCATCAGCAACCATGCATGAAATGCATGCCTAGGAATTCCATGCGTAAACCACACAATACGAATCGTGAAATGCATGCTTAGGAATTATATGGTATTGAGATGGTGAATATGGATGACTTTCAATTAAAAGACTAAAGAGATATAATAACAAATCAACATCCTTTTGAGGTTGATATATTAAACATTTTTATGTTTATGAACATTAAAGAGTTTTGAGATCGTTTAATGAGGGAAGTACCGATTTACTTGATTGTACGACGACGTTGAGTTCACATGCTTCAATTTCAGAATTTAGTGTATTTAGTTCGATTTATAAGTGTTGGTTTACTTATGAGGAAATGTTAAGTCTTTCTACGGAACTAGGAGTCTATTATCATATTATCTTTAATGATAAAGATTTTGCTAGTGGATAAGAAAAAGCACAATATGATATTTAGGTATATCGGTTGTTGTAGTTTGTTTTAGTCTTGCATGTTGCTATCACCACGGTTGAAATACATTTTTTCTAAAATGAAACTCAATAAAACTGATTTGCGTAATTAGATGGGTGATGATTAGTTTAACGACGCTTCAACTTGTGTTATAAAGAAGAATAACTTATTAATGCTAAAAATGATGGTTTTTTCGTTACGGAAGATCGTAGAATCACTAACCAAAACGTATGGTTAAAAAAAATGTGTGCCCTCGGTAAGTTTTGGTAAGTTTTGGTAAGTTTTGGTCCTGGCTTCGTCCTTGAATATGATGCCATTCGACAACATTATCTCTAGGCCGAATAGATTCCCACACCTGTTTGACAGAAAAATCAGAAAGAATACCATTTCTATCCCGCCATTTAAGAGTGTCACAACGTGAGTCGTCGGTACTCGGAGCTGGGAGCAGAGCTAGATTAGGGCAGCCAGTGAGTCCATAAGAGAGAAACCTTCACGATAATATCACGTGGAGACAGTAATCTGCTAAGGGGAAGTTAAAACAGGTAAAGCCCTGTACCCAAACTTTATACCTGATGGTCACAACTGTAATATCAAAAACGCCCCAAACTTTACGAACCCGAAATCAGAAGCATATCATTCAAATAATATTCTGATAAGTACTCTTTTCTGATTGGCAACCAGTGTGATTATCAAACCAATATTACACAAACGTGAACATACTTCGTAACTAGTAACCATTTGAAACTACTACAAACAAGCTCAGAAAATTAGGACTAAAAAATGCTGCTAATAATATCCATAGTATATAATTAAAGTAAATTGATAATTAGACTACAAATAGAGTAGCCATAGGAAATTAGGACTAAAAAATGAATGGGTACTCGTCTAGTATATCAAATGGATCAAAGTTTAATGAGCTAAACGGTTTATTACACGGGTAGAACTAAGTTACAGTCAAGACTGAACTGCAGGATGAAGTTGAAGAGTTATAAGTAACAGTCAAGACTCGAACTGCAGGATGAAGTTGTAGAGTTATCTTCTGATAAAACAGGTAAAGTATGTACGCTGTATAACCCAAACTTTACGAACATACAAACATACAGCTCAGAAAATTAGGACTAAAATATGCTACTAATAATATCCATTTTATATATTTAAAGTAATTGATAATTAGACTACAAAATAGCCTTTAAGTGATACTCGTATCATTCAACATCATTATATATTAAGTTCCAAAAACATATAAAAGTAAAAAGTAACTGGATTTGTTTTTGAAAGTAAAAAATATTTCAAAAACAAATCTAAGATAGTTTGCCAAACTAATGGTAGTAACAATTTAACCTTTAGTCTTCAACATCCTCTTGGGAGGCAATGCTGGTGGTGGTAGCTTTTTCACTTCACTAAACTTGTTTGCCTCTATCTTCAAATCTCCTTGATCAGCATACAAGTAATCCCAGTGAGCTGAACAAAAACCACCATTTGAATATGTAAGGTTTTGCGCTTAAAAACTAAGAACAAAATCTCAACACAAGGCAATATACTAGTATTAAGTTTAGAACAAGAAATATGTACCAAGAGTAAATTCATCACTTTTAGTCCTCATGGGAGGGATATGAGATGCTGGTGGTGGTGCCTTCTTCACCTCTTGAGAAATCTTTTCAGTAAACCTATTTGCCTCTGTCTTCGAATCTCCTTGATCAACATATAAGTAATCCGATTGAGCTGAACAAAAACCACCATTTGAAAATGTAAGATTTTGGAAATTTCAACTAAGAGCAAAATCCGTAAGGCAATATATACTAGTAGTATTAAGTTTAGAACAAGAAATACGTACCAAAATTAAATCCATCACTTTTAGTCCTCCTATGAATTGTTAGACCGCCTCGGACACCAACACTTTTGCATAGTTGAAGGAGCTCGCCCACCGCCACACCCATCTCCTTATTCTGTTTTTTCTTTATAATATCTTGCAAGTTCTTTGCTTTCTTCTTCACAGCTACCCCTAGCTCGCTCACCACCACTTGCTGAATAACATTAGCCACATTCTTCCGTAAGAGACGCCCTTCCTCTCTTACCACCTCCAAGCCATTCCCAACCTCCGCCACCAACCGAGCATTAATTGGCTGATCAAGATGCATAGGCATGGCTACTATTGGCACACCAAATTTCATGGCTTCTAACACTGAACTCCAACCACAATGACTCACAAATCCACCTATATTTTTGTGTCTTAGTATCTTGGATTGTGGAGCCCAACCAGTAACAATCAAACCCCTATGTTTGACCCTCTCAAGAAATCCTAATGGCAAAGCTTCTGAAACATCTATTTCTTTATCACTTTTTGGAAACCTTAGCACCCAAATGAAATTTACATTGCTCATCTCGAGCCCGAATGCTATTTCTTCCAAATCATGACTAGAAAGAAAATACTCACTACCAAAAGAAACAAAAACAGTCGATCCAACGGCTTTTGTATCAAGCCAGTTGATGATCATAGTATTTTGTTCCGTATCGGGACAAAAAGGGTCCGCAACAAGTGGACCAACAGGCACAATCTTCTTATCAATCAAAAGAGAAAGATGATCGGCATACTTACCTTCTATCTCCTTAAAAGATTTAATAAGAACGATACTTGATGACTTAGTAACACATTGTGTGACAATGTCTTCTTCTTTCTCTTTGGCGGTCGTCGCTACCTTCACCATCTCATGTTTATGATAGTAAATCGTGTTGCCGTATGGAAACACAACATCATCTTTAGGGGCGTTCAAGTGAAAGTGATACATAGAGGCAGCAACACTAGTAGTGATGAACACCACAGAAGGGATTCCAAAGCTAGCAGCAGCCGTAGGAGCCCATGGTTGAAGTATGTCATATATGAGCAAATCTGGACTTAAATTTTTCAAAAGTTCCTCGAACTTAGGGGCTGACATATCAAAAGCTTGTTTGAGAACAGGCATAAGATGGAGAGGGAGGCCATTGGTGGAGTGAAGATTAGATGGAAGGCCCGGTAACTCGGGAAGGAGAAGTTCTATGACATGGATCGACAGTGAAAGACCCTCGGTTTTCAAGGTTTTCTTGACGGAAACAAGGTTAGCAGGAGTCGAACAAATGTAAACTATGAAACGTTCCGAGTTATTGAGTTCTTTGGCTAGTTCAAGGAAAGGTGAAATGTGTCCATGTCCTAACCACGGGAACAACAAAACAGTTGCGGGCTTCGAAATCATTTGCAAAACGTACAGAAGATGTTGTTTTTTAGGTTGTTTGTGTGACAAGATGGTGTCAAATGGATTTTCATTATATAGATGGAGATGGTGATCTATACATGAAAGAAATTGCATGCAATATTTTATTTTACGTGCATGATTCACGTAGGATTTTGCTAAAATATATTGTAAAATTTAAATAAATCTTAATTCCATTTTTTCGAATATATATTTTCTTTCTCCGGTAATTTATTTATCTTCTTAATATTAATGGCAAAATCTCGAGTTTTGCGTGTGACTATTTACATATATATTATTAATCAAAGTTTATCTATTATCCTATTTTTTTGCCTTTCTACTTTTGCATAACACCTTATAAACTTTAATGATTTATTTACATTTTTATATATTCTTGAAAGACAAGTTAGATATTATTATGCACTAGGAGGGGTGCCCGCGCTTCGCCGCGGCGTTTCAGGCTCGCTTTTGAGAACGCTAAGATTACACGCATTATAAGGATTTAACAAAACAGAATTGCTATTACGTCGGTTCAACACATTTATAAAGAATCAAGGCCACTAAAAATGGATATTAAGCAAATGGATCCAAACAACATTCTAAGCAGCTAGCAGTTAGCAGCCTAGCATAGACGAATACAAACACCATTGAAGTTAGTTGGCATTTTACACAGCCTAATCCCCAACATTTTATAAAACAGCAGTTGTACATGTTCAGTGGTGGTTCCACTTGTTCTTTCCACCTCTTGAATTAATAAAACATATAACATGCTGCAAAAAAAATAAACATAAATAAGTTTCTACTATTAGGAATTGCAGAAATAACAACAACATAAAAAAAGATATTACATAGTTTGAAGATGTAAAAACACATGCAACATATCATTATTATCACAGGTCATTATCTATTTGACGTCCAAAAAAACTTTCTTTAAGAAAGTGATTCAGGTAGCTCAGCTACTTAGAGGAAAGGACATCTTTTATTCACTAATTGGTGCACAACGGACCACATAGCAATTTTTACCCAAAAAGAAGGACTCGTGTTACCGTATCGAACCAAAATCAATCCTAGACCAACTACTCGGTCATCAATTTTAATAACCTAAAAAACGTCCATCAAAACCTGGTACAAACCCGCGCTTATTTACAGACCCAGCCATAGTAAATCAATAATAATGACTAATTTACAGTTTTGATAATCAACTCCAAACTGCAAATTTTGTGATACCTTCATCTGTCATACATGTCTAATATGTCGATGCAAGCGATGGAGTGTGATTTTTGAGAGAGAACACACTGACCTTTTTCACACATAAACATGTCCTTAGAAATCAAGTAGCAGCTCTGAAATTGACACTATAGCAGCTGGAATGCGAATTTCTACTTGAACAAGAAAATTTGGAATCTCCGTTACACTTCTTCTCCGTCCAAGTAGCCACATCGATGTTGAACAACATAAGTCGTTACCTGAAAGAGAAGGTTCAATGTTAAAAAGTGGGAATGAGCATAATACACTATCGCAAGAAGACGTAACTTATAAAACATATATACATATCAATCCTCTTTTAACCTCTGGATGATCAAGGTTCACTACTCGCACTTAAAAATAAGTAACTGGGTACCAACTTATGTGAAACTACTAAAAAGCAGATAAGCACTTCAAGAATAAGCAATCCCAAACACCCTATAAATTGGATTTTTCTTTTATCAAACTCACATACCGTAGCTATCAGTAGGCCGCTAAAATGAGAAATCCGGAAGTCTTACCCTCATTCTTTTCATACATTTCGGGTTTTCTCTTTTCAACACTCACAACTCATCAACATGACTCATTCAAAGAACCTGTAGAATATAAATTCAACAATTACGACAAATATTTTTTTGCTGATAATTTGTTAATAAACAAAAATCAAACGAATGCCTATTTCCTAGGCAGATCTCCATAATCGTACTAACGTGGTACTTTTATCGCTTTTGGATGTACACGAAAGATGTTATATTCCAATATCATTACCAACCTCTGCTCATATTAGGATTTACCGAATGTCAAACTACCTCAAAAAAAGATAATAAACAACCCATCCTAGTCCCATCCCTCGTCTCAGTGGACAACAAACGAAACAAACAAACCCGCACATCAATCCCAACTCTCTCTAAGAAAGAATCGAAGAACATAAAGAAGCTACAGTCTATTAATAGGTTAAAAAAATCAATGAAATAAAAGGTTACCTGTGGTTGATCCTTACAGAGGCGTCCTCTCACACCACTTGAAAACACGTGGCCTCCTCATTAGATACCACGTATGAACTCGACATGCACATACGACACCTTTCCCGGCAATCCTTCTAAACCTCACGTATAAGTTTTGTTTGATCCAAGCGTATGAAATATCTACAAAACGTGAACACATATCAAGAATCAATACAATTTTTTATGAAAATGAGTTTCAATCAAGAAAACAGCCGCATACATGACCAAGATTATTGTATAACACAATTAAATTGGAGGTTTTGGTGTACCTCAGGGAATCCATTCTCACATTCAAAATGTCTTTTCCCTTCTCACCCACACCTGTATCGACGTCGTCTTAAATGAACACGATCACCCTCTCATTCTAATCAACACACACATGATAAACACAGCTTACTTGCAAAAAAAATCAGAATTTTAAAAAAGAACATCCAACTTTTTATTTTTTTTCATACCTGGTAACGATTTGTACCAAAATTTCTCCAATCCCCGGGACATTACCGAGTACTGGACAGAAACTAACAGGTCGGTACAAAAAAAATTCCCTCAATGCTAATCTCGACCAGACATTCTGGAGGCGTGCGGTGCATAGGATAAGAAAGGAAAATCCTAGTATTCTCGGGGTTTTAGTACCAAATGTACTGAACACCGTATTCATTGAAACTTTAGAGCTAAATATCAGACTGGAGGTCGTACCGACCGGTTTGCTTCCTGTAAGAGCCAAATATGAACATATTTTCCGCATTAAGGCAACAAACTTACAAACCTTCCTATAAAGTATAGCATTAAGGAGGGGTCTGTTTAAGCTCATTTGTGGGCTTATGAGCTTATGTGGTTTCAGCTTTTCATAAGTTCAAGTTTTCGGGCTTATGAGCTTATCTATTCATATAACCAAACGCCCCCTAAATCTCAGAGAAGAGACGCAATATCTCAACTTGCAGCAGACTTTTTATGACATTTTCCCTGACTGCAAGTAGTAGCTACCTCTAAACTCTTAAGCAGCTACCTCTAAGCAGCAGACACAATATCTTAGCTTTGACCTCTAAACTCTTAAGCCATCTGCCTAATGCATTCTCCCTAGCCATATCAGGCCATGTAAACAGCTAAAAAAGAGCATATGACCGAAACCAACGCAACCGATCACCAATTCTACCGACCATAATCAATGAATTCATAATAAAAATAAAATGTCAAACACCTGTTCATAGTACCAATGGTACAACAGCCGACATTTTTCATAAACTGTTGTAGAATCTAAAAAGGCGGTTATTATATACCCCTCAGCATTCAAATAATGAGTGACAACACTTTTAGGCGAAACAGTATTGCAAGAACCACATACCTCACTTGATCGTACGACTTATGGCTTTAGATGTGCGACGCGATTATGCAAGAGGCTCAGATAGGCCAATAACAAAAAAAGGATGCACCCGCCATGGCTGCAAACGCAGTTGTTCGCCACGCCAAGCTACGGCTGATCTCAGTTTTTCAAAGGCTTTAAAACTCATCATAGCCTACTCTGTGTCACATTATAAACTTACCAACGTAGGGGATTCACGCTTCCGGTGTATCTATAATCAAAGAGGGGTATCACGTTCCCCTAGGAACAGTGATCCCCTATCACAAACGAAATAATTTAATCCCTCCCCTCACATACATATCACAAACACTCACATTTAATCCGTCTCCTCACATTAGATACTTAATAATATAGGGGTACTTTTTATCCCATTAGACTATCGGCTCAGATTAATTGATGTCATGGCTGGGTTTGCGGAGGTTGCTGAATCGAGCGATGCTCGCATTCTGTCATCCTTCCGCTTTCCCCGCAAGACACCGCACCAAAGGATCATCACAGCCAACCAAATAGAGATATACTGCACCCAAAATAAGATGGATCTGATAGTGAGTATTCAGGGATCACATAAACAACAAATCGTCAACGTATATCAGATTTTAATACATTCAAAGGATCATAACAGCCGCCCAAATAGAGATCTACGCCACCCAAAATGAGATGGATCACGTGGCGGCTGCAAACAGGATCCCCTGATGCCTTGCCAAGCCACGACCCTCATTTAATCAAGACAATAACTTCATTGCAAACTATCAGATTTTCTATTCATGATCTGTGACGACACTGAAACTGTGGTCGCCCGATCAAAATGACTCAACAATGGAAGCAAAGCCAGGAACAAAAGTAAACCACAGTTTTGTATGAACAACAACACGATCGCATCAATAGATCTACGCGATGGTTAAAGAGGCATCATACCGGCATGGTTGCAGTCACAAACGTGTGATGCCCCGCCAAGGCACGGCTGACTTTAGCGTCAATAACACAAAAAACTTACGAAACAGGGAACATCTCGGAGCCCTATGCGCCAGCAAGACAATGAAATCCGTCATTTTTTATTACTCAGTCTCACATCCCCAACTAACAACAAAACAACATATGAAACAAAAATATGAAACAATAAGATCCCCAATTAACCACAAATTAAACAGAAACACTAATCAAAAATACCCACAATTAAAATACTCACACGCAATTAAGCACAGGAACATATCAAACAAAACCCCTAAATTAATAGAAACCCTAATCAAACCATTTGTTAAATTAACTTAAACTTACCAACTGAGATTGATAACTATGATAAAAAAATATCATCCGAAAGATATTTCCAAAGAGAGCAGTTTAAGAAACATGGAAAATCATCCCAAAGAGAGCAGATGATCCAAAGATGAAAGATCGATCATCACAAAGATCAAATATCATCACAAAGATCAAAGATCATCACAAAGATCAAAGATCATACGAAAGAGATATGTCAGGAATACTAATACTTTGATCATCACAAAGATCAAAACAAAGATCAAACATCATCGAAAGTCAAACGGGCAGCGAAACTACTTTGATCATCACAAAGATCAAAACAAAGATCAAACATCATCGAAAGTCAAATGGGCAGCGAAAACTCTAGCATACCAGATTCAGAGAGATTAAATTATTTGTGTGTGTGATATGTATGTGAGGAGAGGGATAGAGGGATTAAATTATTTATGTGAAGAGAGGGATTAAATGTGAGTGTGTGTGTGATATGTATGTGAGGAGAGAGATTAAATTATTTTGGTTGTGAGAGGGGATCACTGTTCCTAGGGGAACGTGATTCCCCTCTATTATTAAGTATCTAATATCAGTTGACCATGCCAATGAATGATCTCATTAATAGATTCTTAAAATCATCTAAGTTAAGGAAATAATTATATTACATATTTACATGCATGTAGATAACCAGGTCTCTTAAAACACATTTCTCTTCGCAAATTTGCTCAAATCTTGGTCTATTAAAGAAATTAAAGATAAAGCTATGTCAAAACAGTTTACTCATTCAATTCATGGACAATTTGAATGAGAAGTTAATTATAAAGAAGGAACACATAGGCTAATATGGCAAAACTCGAACATGAACTTCAACAACTAAATAACATTATACATTTGGGGACTATCTTCGCATAACAGCTGAAATTTCTAGCGGCTTTAGAGTAACGACATGTCATATTGTAATACTGTTTCGTGTTTAGTGTAACGTTTAAAATAAAACGTAAAAGGATAAACATGAAATTACTAATGTAAGGATGAGATCCTTACAATCCTGATTATTAGATGCGGAAACAACGATTTATGAAACCATCGACAGAAAAGACACGCACAAAGTATGTACCCTAATCAACTGATTAGTATTATTGATAAAGAATGCGTTTGTCTTCACGTGGGTTTTATTTAAACCTAAACCTTAGTCAAACTCTCGTCTATCACTAGTATAAAAAAATCCATAAAATGAGTTTTGAGGGTATACTGTGTGCATATATTTGTCGGCTCTTTGTAGCCTTTTGTGTTCGCTACTTGTGCTCGATACAACTCGTGATCGAACTTTGGGTTGTTGTCGGTATTATACAAAAACAAACTCTCGTAGCATGCGATAAATTCTTAACATATATGAAATAACATATAAGAACACTAAGTGAAACTAAAAGTGAAACTTTATTACATAAATTATGAGAGAATTTATAAGAACACACGTTACTCATCGCATAAAACTTCTTAGTGCATGATACACTCCTCACTGACCAAACTCTTTGACTAGTTTCACTAATACCTTTGTAGTTGTATGTGACATCCCTCTAGACAACGCAACATAAAGTTGGTCATGCGAGAAAACCAGAGAAAACAGGGTTGGAAAAATAGACAACCACATTTGGAACTGTTTGCCCTGTGATTTATTGATAGTCATCGCAAAGCTAAGGTGAACATGGAATTGTGTTCTCTTTAGTTTTAAAGGGAAAACGTCTTCTTCAGATGGAGCAAGAGGAATATTAGGTAAGAGCTCTCTAACTCCGGTGTGATGGCCGACAAACATTTCAGCATTGTTGACATTCGGGTCAAAGCGTTTACATATCAGCCTTGTGCCATTACATAATCCATTTGTCAGATCGAGATTCATTAAAAGAATATTTAGGCATCCAACTTTCAAGCTCAAGCAACGAGGGGGAAATTTACTCACGTTCAACCAAATTTAGTTATAGTAAATTCGTGATGCTTAAGGGTGACAGATTTGATCCACACCAACTTGAATTGGTGCAAGCCTTCATGTTGTTGGACCCCATGTTCTAAGGTACCATATAAATGATGACCCACATTGCAATAAAAAAGTGTGACATATATATTCCTGTATTTTTTGCCATTTTTTTAATTTTGTTTTGCATTTTCTATCTTTAATTGGTCACTTCGGAGATCTATGCATGATGGGTAGATGCATGGATGAAAAAAGGACGTGAAGTTATTGACCCACTTAAACTAATCAATACTACAAACATAATATCTAGAGATAGGGTTTCAAAACAAATTAAGGTTTTTTAAAGAATATGGATGTCTCAGGACACTCCCGATGATTCAGTGTAGTGTAAGAGCATCCACAATGGTGGATTTTTATAAAGACTTTTTACTATTATGAAAAGCTATTCATGCTATTTTATACATTGGGAGCAAGACTTTTACAAAGGATTTTTGAGAATGACTTGTGTATCACCAAGTCTTTGATAGGAAAAGTGAAAAGCTATTAGCATAAAATGAAGTGTGTATTAATTGTGAAACAAAAAACTAAATTTATTTTTCTTTGCATTCAATGCGCCAAGTCTGTATGGCTTGGTAGCATTGTAGATGCTCTAAGGGTAGTTAAATTTTGTGTTTGAGGTAAGAAGTAAAAAAGAAATAAGTAAGTTAACGGTAACTAGGGGTGAAAACGAGCCGAGCTGGACCTGATCTTGAGCTCAGCTCGATTGGATCCTTATTATTTAAGCTCGATCTCGGCTCTTAGTATACTAGACAAGATTAGGCTCGGCTCAAACTAGGATCGTTTACACAATTTAGCAATGTGAAATTAGAGCTTGGCTTGATCACGACTCATAATATCTACTTAGGCTCGTTAATAAGCTTGTTATTGAGGTCATTAATAAGCACATATATAAAACATTAGGCTCGCTTAAGCTTTCTACCCAAATAAGCTTTGTACATAAAGCACGAAGACGAGCTCGTTTAATAAATGAGCTACAAATTAGGCTCGAAATCGTTTAAGGTGGGATCAAAGGCTGCTCCGTTAACACTAACCAACCATTAGCTACCTCCCTCATTAACAAGAAAGCAAGAAAAAAACCTTGAAATACAGCAAATGATGATTATTGTTTTAACGACAACAACAACACGAACACCTTATTCATTTTCTAAATAACAAATTCCTTGTTTTCTGCTACCATGGATAATATAACACCCTACTTTGATAAGTGGACCGTTACATGATAATTATGACGTCTCATCAAAGCATGCAAGGTAATGTGTCTTAAAACATAAACGACCATAAAAAAAGCCGGAATCAAACATCGGCCCCCAAACATAAACTCAAAAGATGCTTAAAGTAAATGAAATGCAAAAGGAAAAGAAGTATAAGGTAGCTCCCATCCTATGCACGTCCTCTCCATGCTCAAGTTTGTCCTTGGGTACCTGCCGTTTGGGTCATGGAAAGAAAATATACGGCTAAGCAATACGCTCAGTGAACGGATATAATGACAATAATAAGACTAAATGAAACATAATTAAATATCTGAATTGCAGCGGAAAATGTGTAAGTCCTGGAAAATCTGAAAGTTGTTTAAAAGCATAATTGTACTGAAAAGGATTATGTTTATCTTTATGTTTATACTGAAAAGTCTTAGGTTCATTTCATAGAAACTGTATTTTTTTTTATTTTTTTTTTTTTAAAAAAAATGAATACTTTAAATGCCCAAAAGTCAATATAGGTCATGAAGGTATCAACGTGCATGAATACATAGAGGGGGTGACCTCGTCATGCAATTAAAGGGGTTGCGTCTAATTATAATAGTATGGGTGGAGGGGTCACCTCCATGTAACGGATGTAAGGCACACACCACAGTTACCGTGTAATCTACTAAACATGTACTAGGATGCACCTATTCGCCCCACATGATAATAATATAAAAGGCCAAATAACTTAAAGGGACGCCACGAGCAATCACTCTCACCGCGGAAGAGTCATAACACCGGTGTCTCCAGTGTTATGGTTATGGTACCTCCATAACTAGGTGGAACTGGCATGCATGTATATAGCTCCAGCAATCTAAAATATTAATCATATTAATTACTGATAAGATTAGTGTAACTACTGAGGAAAACAGATGGCTGAAAACAGGGAATTCTAATATAGGAAGAGAGTGTCCTTACTGAAGGACGGAATATCCGCACCTTTTATCCAGTAATGAGGATGAAAGCGAAAGCGGAAGAACTACTCCGAATTCACGATAGCTACATAATAAAAGGGATATGAATGAGTTTTATGTTTAACTTATACTTACTGATTATTATTTTACTTTTCGTGTTCTTAACTTGTTTTAATTGTTCTTGTCTTGTTTTATTGTTTCATGTTTTATCATGTGATTCTTAGTGTTTCATGTGTTCTTGATTAGTGTATTTCATGTTTTATGTGTTATAGTACTTGTTGTATCATAATGAGTAACTTTCTAAAAATAGCAGGTTTCTATATATAGTAACTTTCCAAAAATAGCAGGTTTTCATATATAGTAACTTTCCAAAAATAGCAAGTTTCCATAAATAGTAAGTTTCCAAAATAGAAAGTCTCTATAATTAGTAAGTTTGCAACAATAGAAAGTCTCCATATTTAGTATGTTTCCATAAATAACATGTTTCCATATTTATTATGTTTCTATAAATAACATGTTACAATAATTAATATGTTTCTATATTTAGCATGTTTCCATAAATAGTAAAGCTTATTAAATAAGTAAATGATATAATCTATAGTTTAATAGGCATATATTATAAGTCATGATTAATTGTTATATAGTAAAGTTTATTATTTAATGAATACTTTAGGTTATCATGCTAAATATTAATTAATATTATAATACATGGTTTATCAATAATGATTAATTAATATTATACTTGATTTATATTAATAATGCTTTACTATAGCTTAATAATGCATAAATATTATAAAGTATAGTTTATTTTTAATTAAACTAACATGCGTCATGAATAATTATTTTACATAATTATTTTAGTCTAAGTACTTTATTAATTAGACCATATTAATATCTATGCATAATTAACCATTTAATTATGTCCTAAGTTTTATTAAATAAACTAACATGTCATGATTAATTTAATATACTAAATTAAATTAATAAAATTTATATTTCATGATTAATTTAATAAACATAATTAAATTAATTAAGTTAGCGAATTCATACCCTTTTAATATTTTTCGTGAATAACCGTGCCCGTGAACCAAACCGCAAAGAGACAAACTTGTCTCGGACGGTTCTCGAACAAAACACATCACAGCCGTTTGGTTGTGGTCTTGCTGCCGACAACCAACAGCAGCCACCGACTATGCCGGTTAGCCACTGCTGTCACAACAGTCCCACCGAGAGCCCTATGCTCTCGGTTCCCGCTGCTTACCCAAACGCAGCCCCTGACGCTCATTTTGGTGTTGCGACCGAACCAAACAAACAGCCACCACACCTTCATGGTTGCGACTAGCATGTATAAAACCCCCACCAAGACCTTTTTAGGTCTCGGTTCCCATGAAAACCGAATCAAACCCCATAGAACTTGTTTAATTACTTGTTTTAAATCGTGATTTACCCATGTGTTCATAACTCTAATCAAACTGATCAAGATTAAAAGAAAATCTATTATATCTAAAGATTCAGTCCTTTATTAAATGGGCACTAATAAAGTTTTCTTGATTTCAATGTACACTTCATTCTTCAGTAATGTGAAGCAAACCAACAGATATGAATGCATATGGAGTTACCGAACCACTACATACCAAGAGTTTGCTGATTTACCCCATTTATGGCAATAACTTAAATCAAGATGGATACAAACAATCTTCTGGCCATATGAAAAGTTCATGGGTACTATAAATTTTCATTACTTGATCCCGTCATCACAATTCCACCTGTGACCAATTACAATCTTCAGCACCACAATCTTTTGTGTTGCATATTCAACTAAAAACCAAGTTACACCTCAACTACAAGTTTATGTCTACCTAATCCCACAATCACAACTTCTTTAACCGACTCAAACACTTACAACAAAAATATAAGAAACACTCGCAACAAGAATCCAACAAAAAGAAGAAATAAGATCTCAACTGATTTTTAACGCGTCACATCATAGATCTTGTGTAAAACCCACATGCTTTTACCATAAATAGTACCCTTAAGATCGTACGTACTAGATTAAAACTTTCCTATTATAGCATGATTACGATTACGTGTTAGGATTTTACGTATTACGTACGTGTTAGAACACGATAAGTATTTACTACGCACGAACACGTAATAATTATTTGACAATAATTAATCACGAACATGCGATCATGAAATCATGAACGTAATTAAATCAAGAACTATTATTAATTACGTATATATATTTATTACGAGCGTAATTAAATATATTAGGTCACGATAATTACTTAACGAGAACACATTAAACGCGAACACAAATAATCACGAACGAATAACTAAACATCGGGACACGGAAAAAGGTACGGGTACCCCATGTGGGGCCCCTACCCGCGGCTACAAGGAAGAAATGGGCCAAGCCCATTTCAATTTTCACTAAAAGGAGGTTAAGGAAAATAACACTACTCATTTAACTTTACAGAAGAATTTTACAGAAACCTAAAATCCTCCTCCTCCTTCTTTTTCTCTTTTTGGCCGCCACCCTCAAACAACACCATTGGGGTGTTTGTTGATCTTTGATCTTGGAATTGTTGTTGGTGTTCGTGTTTGTTCATCGTTACTTAGATCCACGCACTCGGTAATCCTTTTAAACCTTTTTTATTTTGATTTAATCTTTTAATTAAGAACATGTTATGTTTTTTTGTAAAACCTAATCAAATTATAGATCTAACATGAATTTGGGTTGGAATAAAATCAAAAGGGATGTTTAGGGGTGTTTTGTTCTTGGCCGCGCCTAACCCGAACCCGAGAGGGTCTCGGTTTGGCCACTTGACCCCCACCGAGACCATATGGTCCCGGTTGGTTGGTGTGGGTCCCACGGCAGCATCAAGACAAGGGTGTATGGTGTCGATTTCATGTCTGGTTCATGGTTCTTAGTCAAGATCCGGTTCATGGTGTATGTTTTTTTTATGATCTTATGTTAAAATTAAATTAATAACATGACATGATTAATTTAATAACATGACTTAGGTTATTTTAATTATTAATAATTATGAAATTATTAACCTAAGTATTTTCGTGTTTTAGACTTATAAATTAATTAATTATTTAAAAACCATGGTTATAATTAATTAATTAACATGACTAAGGTTATATTATTAATAAATAATAATACATGTTTTAACCTAAGTATTTAACTTTATTTAATTAAAAACATGTTATACTTTAATTAAATATTTTAACCTATAGTTTATTTTAATTACATGAAATAATTAATAAACTATACATTATATCATATGACTTAGAAAATAATCATGAAAACACTTAGGCTTATATACTTAGCTTATTTAACCAGCTTATTTCTAATTATGGAAAAATCTATTTATGGAAACTTATTTATTTCAGGCAGCTAATCTATTTATGAAAACTTATTTAAATAAGGCAGCTAATCTATTTATGGAAACTTTCTATTTTTATAAACTTATCTATTTTAAGCAGTAATTCTATTTTTGGAAACTTTCTATTTTTGGAAACTTTCTGTTTTTGGAAACTTTCTATTTTTGGAAACTTTGTATTTTTGGAAACTTTCTATTTTTGGAAACTTTCTATTTTAGGAAACCTGCTATTTTTGGAAAGTTACTTATTATTACACAGTAAGTATAATAATACATGAAATACCAGAAATACTTAATCAGATTAAACAGAATATAAGATAAACACAGTTTAAGGCTTTAAACAGTAAAACATGGTAAGAACATATAAAATAAGCTAAGACATGACATAAAACCAGCTACGTATTTAGTAAGCAGATACTTACTCATGTATGTATTTATGTAGCACTAGTGATACGGATGTAGGATTCCTCTCAGTTCATCTTCTTCGTTCACTGGACATAAGGTACGGATTCCCGTCCTTTCAGTATGGACATTCTTTCCTTATTAAGATTTCCCCGTATGCAGCCAAATGTTTTCCCGTAGTATAAGTATGTGTTTGAATTGCTTATGTTTAATTTAGAATACCTATAGCCATATACATGCATGACCAGTTTCACCTAGTTATAGAGGTACCATAACCATAACATTAGAGGCACTGATGTTATGACGTCACCACGGCGGAGTGATTGCTCGTGGCGTCCCTTCAGCTTTTGGCCATTTATATTATATTTATCATGTGGGGCGTATGGGTGCATCCTAGTTACATGTATTCAGTCAGGATTTCATGGTGAATGTGGTGTGTTCCTTGCATCCTTCACAAGGAGCTGATCCCTCCTACCCAAAAACAAGTATATTAAATTAGAGGCAACCCCTCTAATTTGCATGATGAGGTCACCCCTCAAAGTATTCATACACGGTGGATTTTCATGACCTATATTGACTAATGGTAAAATATGATAAACAGATTTTACAAGATAAACATAAGGTTTTCAAACTATAAAACCCGTTTTATCAAGACTTAACTAGGTTACTCGGGACTTAGTTTCTTCCGCTGTTATATGTTATATGCTTATCCTATTCATGCTTTATTGTACATCCGTGCACTGAGCGTATTTCTCAGCTATTTTCCTTTTCTATGTTCCCAAAACGGCAGGTACTCAGGGACGCTCGTAGACTTTAAGAGTATGTGCATATGGACTGGAAGCTTTCTAGCCTTTCTTTACTTTATGCATTTCCTTTCTTTTGATACATTGATATGGACATTGTTTAGTCCTTTCCTTTACTATACTTATGTTTGTGTGTGATGAGCTTTACTTTTGGACTATCGATGTTTGATTCCGGTATTTTCCTGTTATGGTCATGTAATGTTTAGATATTTTTCCTTGTATGCTTTGATGACACGCCATAATTGCATGTGACATTTCCATTATCAAAATGTGGTGTTACAATTATGGTATCAGAGCCAAGGCTTCGACCTGTAGGCTCTCAAATATGACCTGTGATTAATGGGTAGTCACTACGGTCTTCCTAGAACTGACAGTTGTTTTCATGCATTCATCATTTTTTAAGCATACATATATGTGTCATTGTCGCAGATTTATGACTAAGTAATGGTTGGTACAGGACTGGCCTTATTTAGTCGCATGTGTTTTATGGAAACTTTTAAATTTGGGACCGACCCATAGGCGTGCACTCGCCATGTCTTTTGTTTTGAGTGAACTGACCATAGGCGTTCACTCTCGAGCATACAAAAGTTTTCATAGAACTGCATCATGCATTCATACACAAAAAATTTCTTGCATAAAATTTTCTCGTGAAATTTTGGTATAAATTTTTTTTCATGTATATATATATTCTATGTTTTGATCTGTTTAATCATATGTTTTATGTTATACTGTCAGATGGCAAACACATACAATCTCTGGGCGATATTTGCAGTTGCTGATGCAGAGATGCAAGACGCCCTTCATCAGAACGACGGCTATCCTCCCCCGCCTAACATCTTTCCCATGGAAGGAAGGAATCGGCTCATGAGGGAATACTATACCCTTAGACAGCGACCTGACGCAGATAGCAATGACTTCATGGAACGTTTCCTTCGCTACGCTGGTGTCCTGAGAACAGCTGCAAGCACCACTGAAGAGAAGGCACTACATTTTCGTTGGGCTCTTAATCCAAGGATCGCGAATAACTTATCTGGTGCTCCGTTGGATACGGTAGCACAAGTGGCCGATGTAGCACGCAGACTGGAGATGCTGCAGGAGAGAGATGAGTTCGGGGAAGCTGAGAGACCCGACAAGAGGTAAACATTCGTATTCGAGCGGTGATCAATCCGTATACTTTCCATATATGTCAATTATTCATCTCTTTAAATATATCTTCCAGGCAGAAAACTGGGGACCGGTCTCAGCCGGCTACTCAGCAGCAGCCTCATCAGCCCAAGGAAAACGGTGAGACTAACGGCCGTTCTGCTACAGATAGGCGTGGCGGTAATGATAATTACCGTAACAACGCTAGACACTCCAACAGCAGCAGGTCCTGATACTTACGCATTTCATTATGATTTCATGTTATAACTCATATTCTGACGCTTTAGCAAAACTTCTACCAGGAACCATGGAAACGGTAGGGACCAGAACCAAAGAGGTTCACAGCCTAGCCGTCCAGCTATCACTGGTATTCAATCTTACGATTATCCGCATTGTCCTTTGTAGCCAATTATCATGTCTTATGTAAAATGTTTTATCAGATTCCCAGCCAGCCAGAGCACCTGCTGGAGGATTCACTCATCCTCTTTGCTCTACTTGCCACCGTAGGCACCCAGGGCCATGTCGCCGCAATACTGACGCGTGCTTCAAGTGTGGTCTTCCTGGCCATATCATTAAGGATTGCCGTAAGGGCGAGATGGAGGGTACATCGGGACATGCTGATACCAAGCCGCCTCCTACTACCGGGCGTGTCTACACGACATCTCGAGACCAGGCCAACAAGTATACAGGTACCATCACTGGAATCTTGTATATGTATGGTCAAACTGCATGTGTTCTTTTCGATACGGGTGCTACTCACTCGGTTATTTCTACTGCTTATGCTAAGAACATTAGGATGCTCACCATGCCACTAGAAAATAGGCTTACTATTTCCACGCCTTTGAGGGACTCTGTATTAATCACTCATGTATACAAGAGTCTTCCCCTAGAATTTGACGATAAGGTTCGACCTGTTGACGCACTTCCGCTGGACATGAATGACTTCGACATGATTTTGGGCATGGATTGGCTATCCAAGCATCATGCTACCATAGACTGCCATTCATATCGAGTTATCTTCGGTGATGTTAATGCACGAGAGTACATTCATAACGGGTTCATACCTGGACGGTCTGTACAAGTCATATCTACCCTACAAGCGTGTGCACTACTGTCACATGGCTGCGAGGGTTATCTAGCTACGGTTCACGACATGAATGCTGAATCCCCATCAATTCAGGATCAAACTATAGTGTCGGAGTTCCAAGATGTTTTTCCAGCAGAACTTCCGGGCATACCTGCACGAGAACTGGAATTCAGTATCGATCTTATTCCAGGAGCTGAACCAATCTCCAAGGCTCCTTATCGCATGGCTCTCATAGAGCTAAAGGAGCTGAAGGATCAACTGCAAGAACTTCTTGAACGAGGTTTCATTCGACCGAGCGCATCTCCATGGGGCGCACCGGTCTTGTTCGTTAAGAAGAAGGACGGCAGTATGCGTCTTTGCATAGACTATCGCGAGCTCTACAAGATTACTATCCGGAATAGATATCTACTGCCACGTATTGACGATCTGTTTGACCAACTCCAAGGGGCCAAACACTTCTCCAAGATTGATCTTAGGTCAGGCTATCATCAGCTACGGGTCAAGGAGCAGGACATCGCTAAGACATCCTTTCGTACCCACTATGGCCACTACGAGTTTGTAGTTATGCCATTTCGCCTGACAAATGCTCCAGCAGTGTTCATGGATTTGATGAACAGAATCTTCCATGAATTTCTGGACAAGTTCGTCATTATTTTCATCGATGACATCCTGATTTTCTCAAAGTCCAAGGAGGAACACGAAGACCATCTTCGTACAGTACTACAGATTCTTCGCCAGAAGCAGCTGTATGCTAAATTCTCCAAGTGTGAGTTCTGGTTAAACAAGGTGGCATTCTTAGGTCACATTGTATCAGCAGAAGGAATCACTATGGATCCAGCGAAGGTTGAGGCCATTACTAAGTGGCCAAGGCCGACATCAGCGACGAAAGTCCGCAGTTTCTTAGGCTTAGCTGGCTATTACCGTAGGTTCGTGGAGAACTTTTCCCGCTTAGCACTACCATTGACCAAACTGATGCGGAAAGGGGAGAAATTCGTCTGGACTGAAGATCGAGAGAAGAGCTTTGAAGACCTGAAGTAGAAGCTAGTATCTGCACCTATTCTTACTCTACCATCTGGTACGGGTGGATTTCAAATCTACAGCGATGCATCGGGGAAGGGACTTGACTGTCTTCTCATGCAACATGGGAAAGTGATCGCGTACGCTTCACGGCAGCTTAAGCCTTATGAAGAAAATTACCCCACGCATGACTTGGAACTTGCAGTAGTGGTGTTTGCATTGAAGATATGGAGGCACTACTTGTATGGAGAATCATGTGACATTTTCACGGACCACAAGAACTTGAAGTATATCTTCACTCAACGTGAACTGAACATGAGGCAGAGGAGATGGTTAGAGCTGTTGAAGGATTATGACATTAATCTACAGTATCATCCCAGAAAGGCAAATGTAGTAGCAGATGCTCTTAGCAAGAAGTCTGGAATGATCAACGGCATTAAAATTGAAGAGGAAATCATAAGAGACTTGGAGCGACTAGACATCAAAATCATGGTACGTGGACAGCACGGTTACTGGGCTAATCTTATAGTAGAACCCGAGTTACTCTCTAAGATCAAGGAAGCTCAGAAGGATGACGGAGAAATTTGGGCGATAGTACAGAATTTGGAGAAACAGACAGAATTCAGAGTAGATGCAGATGGTATCGTATGGCAGGGCACGAGACTTTGTGTTCCTGATAACCAAGAACTCCGGGAAGCTTTGTTAGCTGAAGCTCATAGCTCCCCATTCTCTATACATCCTGGTTCGACTAAGATGTACCATGCCATCAAGCAGTACTTTTGGTGGAGTGGTATGAAACAGGATGTGGCCACTTACGTCTCCAAATGTCTTACCTGCCAGCAGGTTAAGATCGAGCATCAGCGATCTGGCGGTCTCCTTCAACCGTTAGATATTCCAGAGTGGAAGTGGGACAAAATCACCATGGATTTTGTTACTGGTCTTCCGCCTACCAAGAGGAAGCACGATGCAATTTGGGTTAACGTAGATCGACTTACCAAATCAGCTCATTTCTTACCGATCCGCAAGGAAGATCCGGTAAGTAATCTCGCCGATACGTACAGAAGAGAGATCATGAGACTCCACGGTGCACCATCCAGCATCGTCTCAGACAGAGATCCTCGATTCACTTCGTGCTTTTGGAAGAGTCTGGAAAAAGCTTGGGGTACACAACTTAAGCTTAGCACGGCTTTTCACCCTCAAACGGACGGACAGTCGGAACGAACCATTCAGACATTGGAAGATATGTTGAGGTCATGTGCGTTGGAATGGACGGGTGATTAGGACGATTACATCTGTTTGGTGGAGTTTGCATACAACAATAGCTGGCACACAAGTATCAAGTGTGCTCCTTTCGAGATGTTGTATGGCAGAAAGTGTCGCGCCCCAATCTGCTGGGATCAGGTTGGTGAGCGGACACTTGAAGGACCAGAAATCATAGAGATGACCAATGAAAAAATCGTAGTAGCTAAGCAGAAAATTCAGGAAGCACGGTCACGTCAGAAGAGTTATGCCGATAAGCATCGTAGGGACATACATTTTAATGTAGGAGATCACGTCTTCCTTAAGGTTTCGCCGGCACGTGGTGTTAGACGCTTCGGAATTAAAGGGAAGCTCAGACCTCGTTTCATCGGACCGTTTGATATCATTGAACGAGTCGGTGAAGTATCTTACCGATTGGCGTTACCTCCGCAGCTTTCGCATGTGCACAATGTGTTTCATGTGTCCTTACTCAGAGGGTACCAGTATCATACCCTTCACATGGTTCAGTATCCACTGGAACAGATACGTGAAGATCTCACTTTTATAGAAGAACCCGAACGAGTTCTTGACAGACAAGAACGAGTCATGAGAAGGAAGACGATTCCATTCGTCAAAATCCTATGGAGGGATCATACCGAGCGGGAAGCCACTTGGGAAACAAAGGAGTCTATTCGGGCTTCTTACCCTCATTTCATATTTTGAATACGGGTATGTTCTTCTTTTCCAGTTTACTTTATCTATAATTCGGGGACGAATTATTCTTTTTAGGGGGGAAGAGTTGTAAAACCCGCATGCTTTTACCATGAATAGTACCCTTAAGATCGTACGTACTAGATTAAAACTTTCCTATTATAGCATGATTACGATTACGTGTTAGGATTTTACGTATTACGTACGTGTTAGAACACGATAAGTATTTATACGCATGAACACGTAATAATTATTTGACAATAATTAATCACGAACATGCGATCATGAAATCATGAACGTAATTAAATCAAGAACTATTATTAATTACGTTTATATATTTATTACGAGCGTAATTAAATAGATTAGGTCACGATAATTACTTAACGAGAACACATTAAACGCGAACACAAATAATCACGAACGAATAACTAAACATCGGGACACAGAAAAAGGTACGGGTACCCCATGTGGGGCCCCTACCCGCGGCTAGAAGGAAGAGATGGGACAAGCCCATTTCAATTTTCACTAAAAGGAGGTTAAGGAAAATAACACTACTCATTTAACTTTACAGAAGAATTTTACAGAAACCTAAAATCCTCCTCCTCCTTCTTTTTCTCTTTTTGGCCGCCACCCTCAAATAACACCATAGGGGTGTTTGTTGATCTTTGATCTTGGAATTGTTGTTGGTTTTCGTGTTTGTTCATCGTTACTTAGATCCACGCACTCGGTAATCCTTTTAAACCTTTTTCTTTTGATTTAATCTTTTAAATAATTAGGAACATGTTATGTTTTTTTGTAAAACCTAATTAAATCATAGATCTAACATGAATTTGGGTTGGAATAAAATCAAAAGGGATGTTTAGGGGTGTTTTGTTCTTGGTCGCGCCTAACCCGAACCCGAGAGGGTCTCGGTTTGCCACTTGACCACCACCGAGACCATATGGTCCCGGTTGGTTGGTGTGGGTCCTACGGCAGCATCAAGACAAGGGTGACCCCAACTTGGTTCGGGGTATGGTGTCGATTTCATGTCTGGTTCATGGTTCTTAGTCAAGATCCGGTTCATGGTGTATGTTTAGGTTTTTTTTTTATGATCTTATGTTAAAATTAAATTAATAACATGACATGATTAATTTAATAACATGACTTAGGTTATTTTAATTATTAATAATCATGAAATTATTAACCTAAGTATTTTCATATTTTAGACTTATAAATTAATTAATTATTTAAAAACCATGGTTATAATTAATTAATTAACATGACTTAGGTTATATTATTAATAAATAATAATACATGTTTTAACCTAAGTATTTAACTTTATTTAATTAAAAACATGTTATACTTTAATTAAATATTTTAACCTATAGTTTATTTTAATTACATGAAATAATTAATAAACTATACATTATAGCATATGACTTAGAAAATAATCATGAAAACACTTAGGCTTATATACTTAGCTTATTTAACCAGCTTATTTCTAATTATGGAAAAAGCTATTTATGGAAACTTATTTATTTCAGGCAGCTAATCTATATATGGAAACTTATTTAAATAAGGCAGCTAATCTATTTATGGAAACTTTCTATTTTTAGAAACTTATCTATTTTAAGCAGTAATTCTATTTTTGGAAACTTTCTATTATTGGAAACTTTCTATTTTTGGAAACTTTCTATTTTTAGAAACTTTCTATTTTTGGTAACTTTCTATTTTTGGACACTTTCTATTTTTGGAAACTTTCTATTTTAGGAAACCTGCTATTTTTGAAAAGTTACTTATTATTACACAGTAAGTATAATAATACATGAAATACCAGAAATACTTAATCAGATTAAACAGAATATAAGATAAACACAGTTTAAGGCTTTAAACAGTAAAACATGGTAAGAACAGATAAAATAAGCGAAGACATGACATAAAACCAGCTACGTATTTAGTAAGCAGATTCTTACTCATGTATATATTTATGTAGCACTAGTGATACGGAAGTAGGATTCCTCTCAGTTCATCTTCTTCGTTCACTGGACATAAGGTACGGATTCCCGTCCTTTCAGTATGGACATTCTTTCCTTATTAGAATTTCCCCGTATGCAGCCAAATGTTTTCCCGTAGAGTAAGTATGTGTTTGAATTGCTTATGTTTAATTTAGAATACCTATAGCCATATACATGCATGACCAGTTTCACCTAGTTATGGAGGTACCATAACCATAACATTAGAGGCACTGATGTTATGACTTCACCATGGTGGAGTGATTGCTCGTAGCGTTCCTTCAGCTTTTGGCCATTTATATTATATTTATCATGTGGGGCGTATGGGGGCATCCTAGTTACATGTTTTCAGTCAGGATTTCATGGTGAATGTGGTGTGTGCCTTGCATCCTTCACAAGGAGCTGATCCCTCCTACCCAAAAACCAGTATATTAAATTAGAGGCAGCCCCTTTAATTTGCATGATGAGGTCACCCCTCCAAGTATTCATGCACGGTGGATTTTCATGACCTATATTGGCTAATGGTAAAATATGATAAACAGTTTTTACAAGATAAACATAAGGCTTTTCAAACTATAAAACCAGTTTTATCAAGACTTAACCAGGTTACTCGGGACTTAGTTTCTTCTGCTGTTATATGTTATATGCTTATCCTATTCATGCTTTATTGTACATCCGTGCACTGAGCGTATTGCTCAGCCGTTTTCCTTTTCTATGTTCCCAAAACGGCAGGTACTCAGGGACGCTCGTAGACTTTAAGAGTATGTGCATATGGACTGGAAGCTTTCTAGCCTTTCTTTACTTTATGCATTTCCTTTCTTTTGATACATTACTATGGACATTGTTTAGTCCTTTCCTTTACTATACTTATGTTTGTGTGTGATGAGCTTTACTTTTGGACTACCGATGTTTGATTCCGGTATTTTCCTTTTATGGTCATGTAATGTTTAGACATTTTTCCTTTTATGGTTTGATGACACGCCATAATTGCATGTGACATTTCCATTATCAAAATGGGGTGTTACATCTTGAATCTTAAAAAAAACAAATACAACCTACCGATACCTTATACTAGATCTTGAACTACAAATTTCTTAAGGATTCATATGAATAACTTATGGAAGTGTGTCACAAACCCAAAAGAAAAGATTAGACAAAAGAATAGATCTTGGTCATTAGAGAAACTTCAAGAAGATCATCTAGGCAACAAGAAAGTTGAATGGTTAGTATCTTTTTAGTGTTTTTTGTTTTTTATTAATGGTTGTGGTTATGATCCGAGTGGGTACAAGAGCAGAAAATGGTTCGGTTGGTGGTTGCAACAGGAGGTGGATGTTTTAAGGAAAAGTGTGTGTTGCTAGGGTTAAGTAATGAAAAAAGACCAGTCATTATTATCTTATATTATACCTAAATTTTAGTTTCCAATGATAAATGGGCTAGATGACTTTCGTGAGTTTCTTTAGTTGGCTGATTGATTTAGGCTGATTGTCTTAGTAATGCTTGGGTCAAGTAAAAAGTGGTTGGCTATTATTCTCATACTTTTTAGTTGTGTTGACTCACAAAAGTAGAACAGCCATCATGACGTTGGATCAAGAATTGTACAATGAAAAGAAATGTGTTTTTTTGTATTGTTCTTTTGTTCATATAATCGCATGCTAAAATTCCAAAACAATAAAAATGAAGGATTTGCTTTAATAAGAAAAGTGTGTTGGTGCAGTATTGATTGTGATTATCATTCTCAGGCATCGCTAGTTACTTGAAATCTAATTATGCAATACGTGATATAAGTAAATATGCACATTATACATCTATGTTATATTTTGAGTTTAAAAGTAACAAAGAGATTATTCTTTAGTGTCACCACTAGGATTGTAAATGTATAAATTTCACGTATCACGCTCACAAGTTTTGGAAGTCGTACACAAATAATACTTTAATAGGATTGAGTACTTTAATCTAATATGTAGAAGTCATTGAAGTGAAAATTGGAGTTATGGGAAGATGGAAGTTGAAGTGAATGGGGGAATGAGTTGGGTTCCCCAACAACCCTTTATGTAACAAAGTCCCAATGGCTCAATCTCAATCATCCATCATCTTTTCATCTAAGGGTCCAGATTATACCCTCCTCCAACACTACAAGAGTAAAATAGTCCCACTATAGATACCAATATTTTACATACACAACCATTTTTATCTAAAAAATTAGGTCGGGTCTCCCACCCACCTACCTTCCACCGCCAACCACCCCCAACAACTTTTTCCGGTGACCACCCCCAACAACCTACCTTCCACTGCCAACCACCCCTACCACCTACCTTTTTCCGACGACATCACCTACAACACACCTACCTTCCACCGCAAACAACCTTCCACAACCACCTACCTTCCACAACAATCTTTTCCGACGAACTATCTTTTCTGGCGACTATCACCAGCGAAAAACGATGGAACTCAAATAGAAACATGAATTGAAGCTCAAATCGAAGAAGATGTTGTTGTGGTTCCAGTTACGCAAATTGATAATGCAGAACTAGATCCAGAACTTCACGTAATTAATGAAGATGCAGATCCAGAAGCTAATCTTGTCGAAAATATAGGTAAATGATTAGTTTGAGTTCTTTGAAAACAGAATCATGCATGATTTGAATACAAAAGCAGTAATAAATCTTTCTTGTCGAAATAATATGTGTTATGCATGAATCATATTGAATCATGCATGATTCTACATGAATCATGCTGATTCTGCATAATTCATGATGAATCATGTGTGATTCATGTTGAACCATACGTGATTCATGTTGAATATGCGTGAATCATGTGTGAATCATGCGTGATTTATGTTGAACCATACATGATTCATGTTGAACCATACGTGATTCATGTTGAATATGTGTGAGTCATGTTGAATCATGCATGATTCATGTTGAATCATGCATGATTCATCTGATGAATCAAGCATGATTCATGTGGAATCAAGTATTATTCATGTGGAATAAAGCATGATTCATATGGATCAAGCATGATTCATGTGGAATAAAGCATGATTCATGTGGAATCATGCATGATTCATGTAAAATCATGCATGATTCATGTAAAATCAAGCATGATTCATGTGGAATCATGCATGATTCATGTGGAATCAAGCATGATTCATGTAAAATCATGCATGATTCATATAGAAACATGCATGATTCATGTGGAATCAAGCATGATTCATGTGGAATCAAGCATGATTCATGTGGAATCATGCATGATTCATGTAAAATCATGCATGATTCATGTAGAAATATGCATGATTCATGTTGAATGAAACATGATTCATGATGAATCATGCATGATTCATGATGAATCATGCATGATTCATGTTGAATAATTTTTATTATTATTATAAATTCTTGACCAAGTTTATACCAGCACTTTAACAATTGTTATTCTCTAACAGCTTCTACCAGCACTCCAAGACCAAGTTTATACATTCATAGTGAGACACCCCGAGGATCGGTATATTGGGAACCAATTGTTCTGGACGAGTTGTTACCTAAGCAGGAAAAAGATTTGATACAATGGAGGAATGTATTGAGTTTTATACTGATTATGCTGAAAAATCAGGATTTGAAGTTAAAAAGTCCATGCAAAAAATAAATAGGAGTGATGACGTTAAATCAAAGTACATCATGTGTAACCGGTAAGGGGTTCCAAAAGACATAAATGTTAACACCTTGGATCCTGTAAACAGTGGAAAGCAAACAAGGAATACAAGATATCGTGTAGCAGGTTGTGAGGCACAAATAAAGGTTGATTTGGATTATGTTAAGAGAAAGTATGAAATAACCAAATTTATTGCTAAGCACAACCATCAAATGCTTCCGAAAGAGTATAAGCATCTAAAAAAGAAACAAAGAAAAATGACTCATGTAGAAAGAGTGTTTGTTGTGAGAGCTTCAACAATGAAACTTGGGGCAACCAAGGCACATGCCGTGTATTCTAGTATCATAGGGGGTGTTGAGTATGTGCATGGAACTTGTGATGATTTTAAGAATCAGATAAGGGACGTTAATGAATATATAGGAGAAAGTGATGCAAATATGCTTATAAATAAGATGGAAAACAGGAAGAAGTTTGTTCCATGCTTTACGTGTCAGTATAAGGTTGAAAACAGCGAATTAGTTGCAATGTTTTGGGCGAACGAAGTAGATAACGCAACTATGAAGAATTTAGAGATATTATATCTTTTGATGCTACCTTCCGAACAAACAAGTAAGTTATTTATGATTCTGTTGAATATGAATCATGCATGATTCTACATGAATCATGCATGATTCAACATGAATCATGCATGATTCAACATGAATCATGCTTGATTCAACATGAATCATGCATGATTCAGCATGAATCATGCACGATTCATCAGATGAATCATGCATGATTCAACATAAATCATGCATGATTCAGAATGAATCATGCATGATTCATCATAAATCATTCATGTTGATTCTGTCTTTTTTGCATAATCTGTTACTTTTTTTGTAATCGTACATTATTTTCAGGTACGATATGGTCTTTGTTCAATTCACTGGAATAGATAATCACCGAAAGTGCGTGAATGTTGGATCAGGAATGCTACTAAGAGAGGACACAGAATCTTATACGTGGCTTCTAACATCATTCATGACTTCTCACGAAAAACAACCAACAATGATTGTAATGGATCAAGATGGGGCAATGAAAAGGGCAATTGAAGCAGTTCTGGAAGAATCAAAACACAGATTATGCATGTGGCATATCATGAAAAAATCCCATCAAAGGTATTTCCATTTTCATAACCTTTTTTGAATCATTCATGATTCTTATAAATAATCTGTTATGATTTACTTGCAGATATGTGAAGAAATTTATGATAAAACTAATTTCAAAGAACGTTTCAACAAATTGGTGTGGAATATGTTTATAGAGCCAAAAGAATTTGAAGCAAGATGGTCAATACTTATTGAAGAATTTAGGTTGGAAAAACACAAGTGGGTGGAAAAGATGTATGACCTTCGAAAAATGTGGTTACCAGCTTATTTTATTACGTCACCTCTGTTTGGCTTAATGAGAACTACTTCAAGATCAGAGAGTGAAAACGCGTTTTTTAAAGGTTTCACAAATCACGGTTCAACATTGGTCAACTTCATGATGTGCTACGAATCAGCAATGGAAAGGCAAAGGAATAGACAAGAAAATCTAGATTTTAGAACTTTTGATGCTTCCCCAAGATATCAAACAATGTTAGAAATGGAAAAACATGCGGCTAAAGTTTATACAAGGACAATATTTCTGCTTGTTCAAACAGAAATGTATGAATCTATTTGGTCTTGTCAAATAGAAGAGTTTAAAAAGGACGAGGGAGTTGAGATGGTTTTAGTTAGAGACACAAAGGGGGGTGCTCATAGGACGCTATTCACAAAAGAAGGAAATGAGATGGTTGTGCAGGAAGAAGACAAAGTAATAGACTACAAGGTTAGTGGATTTTTTTTAACAATCATGCATGATTCATATATAATCAACAATGAATCATGCATGATTCATGGATGAATCATGCATGATTCATTGTTGAATCATGCATGATTCATTGATGAATCATGCATGATTCATTGGTGAATCATGCATGATTCATTGATGAATCATGCATGATTTATTGATGAATCATACATGATTCAACATGAATCATGCATGATTTAGTAAGAATCAGGTAGTAATATGTTTTTTTGCATCAAAACAAGGTTTTGCGTTCTCTTAAAGATGGATCAGTTGAGTGTACCTGTAGACAATTTCATGCGTTACGGATTTTTATGTAGACACGTATTTTGTGTTTTGAAGAACCGTAATATTCAAATGATTTCGGAGAAGTACGTTTTAAGGCGTTGGAGGAGGGATTTGATACCACTTTCATTAAGAAGAAGCACAAACAAATATGGAGAGAAAAACAAAGAAATGGAAATATTAACAAATGAGGCTAATTATGTAGTAGATGAGTGTTTGTTTTTGTTGAGTAAAGATAAAGAAAAGTTGTTGCAATTTGTGGAGAAGCTCAAAACTATAAAGAAGGAATTTGAGGTTCTAGTGCCAAGGCCTCCTTCACAGAAAACGGCAGACATGATTGAAGATATTTATGCAGTTCAAAAGCCGAATAAGAATACTGTAAACAATCCTCATGTTGCTTCAATAAGAAGTGCTAAGAAAGGAGAACGCAGAAAAAGGGCAAGAGAAATAGCTATCAATGCTAAAAATAAGCAAGCGCGGAAGTGTGGACAATGTGGAGTGAGACTAACAAACATAAAAAACAACATGTCCGGAAAATCCAAAATACATTGCTAAACTCCAAAAGATTGCTGATGCGGCTGCTGCTGCAAAGGAAGCAAGGAATGCAACTATTGCGGCTGCTGCTGAAAAGGAAGCAAGGAATACAACTACTGTTGATGCACTACAAACAGGAACAACTGGTGCGGGTGTTGCGACTGCTGCTACAAATGCAGCAAAGAATGCAACTATTGCGGCTGCTGCTGAAACGGAAGCAAGGAATACAACAATTGGTGCGGGTGCTCCTTAAATTGTTTTGTAGTACACTTATAATATTCATTAGATTTCTTCTTTAATTTGGTTTAACTGTATTAAAACTCTGAGATTGAAGTACTTTGTTTAATGTTCATATAATATTCAATTGAATGTTGTGAAACTGTTACAAAAGTTCTAGAAAATCATGCATGATTCATCAATGAATCATGCATGATTCATCAATGAATCATGCATGATTCATAATGAATCATGCATGACTCATCAGTGAATCATGCATGATTCATCATGAATCATGCATGATTCATTGATGAATCATCACATGTGTCATCCAAAAATCATACATATGAGTCAGCCAGGTAACTACTGCTGATGCACTACAAACATGAACAAGTGATGCGGGTGCTCCTTGAATTGTTTTTGTAGTTCACTTATAATTATTCTTAGATTTCTTCCTTAATTTGGTTAAAATGTGTTAAAATTCTGGGATTAATTTTCATATAATGTTCAATTGAATGTAGTTAAACTGTTACAAAACTTTTGGAAAATCATACAAGAATCATGCACATGAGTCATCAAAAGAATCATGCAATGTTGAATCCATTGTGATATCTTAGTGAAAAGATATCTGCCATAAAATCATGTATGAATCATGCATGATTCATAGATGAATCATGCATGATTCATAGATGAATCATGCAAACAATTACATAACAGTAAAAACATAACATAAAAAAGACAGTCACGTAACAGTTAAAAGATAACATAAAAAAGATAACATCCTATATTACATAAAAGTACCATCAGTTTTACCTACAAAAGATTATCAACATATTACATCAGAATATAACATAAATATCCCCTTCTCATAAAACTACCATCAGTTTTACGAACAAAAGTTTAACAAGCTACAATCAAACATCATTTTCTTTTTTTTACCACCAGCATATGTCATATGAAAATCTTTCGATTTTGCAGCTTTAACATCCTTCCCAACCTCTTTCCCTGCTGGACGTTTAAGATCCTTACCAACCTCCTTCTCTTCTGCAGCTTTAACATCCTTACCAACCTCCTTTCCTTCTGCAGCTTTAACATCCTTACCAATCTCCTTCCCTTCTACAGGATCTTCTTTGCCAGGCGTAGTCTTCGGTGGATCACGCTCATTCCTGTTTTGATTGCATCTTGAATAATTTCAACCATTTTCTGTTGTTTATTCTGTGACTCAAACTTGAAGGCCAACTCAAACATCTTCTGTTTATGAATGTTAAAATCATGCAACAAAAGCTTGGTAGCAATCCTATACCTCATACATAACAACTGTGAGAGTTGTTCCTTTGATTCTTCATCGAACCCAACATCCCAATCAACATGATTACCAGTGTAAGATTCCATATGGATCATAGTAAATATTCCGCAATCTTCATAGTTACTCACTGTACTCCATTTGAAACGTAGAATATGTGCTTTGACTTTCATCATGGCCGATAGTTTGTCATGTCCATGCTCTTTTTGATGCTTGATGAAAAAACTTTTTATACAAAAAAAATTGAAAAAAGAGAAACAATATAAAACTCAATAAAAGATACAAGGCAGTTTGTAGGAAGACTGTATATAAAACTCAATACATTAATAAACAAAATGATTTCAAACTTAACAGAGGATCACAAGCTGCTTTGTATTTTGACGTATAGGAATATAGTTCAACATAAATGTTATCAATGATAAACATTGACGGATTCTCCAAGTTGAAAACAACGACATAAAAGTGTCTAGAAGCACAAATAAAAAAAACACCAAAACAACATCCGAGAGGAGAAGTGCATCCTCATCATGCTGCAACTGAATTGAAATGGCATCTAAAAAGACTTTCCACTGTCCTTCTAGATCAAGAGTATTTTTAATAGTTCCTTCTGGCTGTTTACAGGCAAACGAAACAAAATTAAAGAGGATTCAAGATGAATCATGCATGATTCAAGATGAATCATGCATGATTCAAGATGAATCAATCATGATTTACAGAAGGAAAAAAACATTGCTATAGGTGAATAGAAACTTACAATACAGCCAGTTGTAAAAAAAAGCCTTCTTAACTGCTCATTAACTTTACCCGCTTCCACCAGCTTCAACAATGCAGCATACTCCTCCATTTCAACAATGCACTCCAACTATCAATAACATTATGGTCTAAACATAATCCAGGTGTCAATGTCTCCATGCTCACTCGTACAGATTTTTGCTCATAACCCGAATTAGTTTGGAAAATAGTTTCACTACAATTAGAAATAACAAACAAATTACGATACGTCATTCTTTAACTACAAATCGAAAGCAAAAAATGAAATAGAGAACTTACTATTTATCGCCTTGCATAGCGAACAAACTATTCCCCAGTATAAACTCAAGCCACTTTAGATTAGGAACAACTTCAGTTCTCTTGTTCATAAAAGGAGACGACAAGACAGAAGATGGCTTCCTAACTTTTTTCTTGGGAGATGAACGAGTAGAAACTCGTGGAGGCGTCTTGGGAGGCGAAACGTTAGTAGGTTCATTCATAATCATATTAAATAAATTTTCCTACAAAAAGTTCAAAAAATTTAATTATAAACATACATATGAACATATCATTCTACAACTCATAAGGAAAAGTAATAAGTGTGAAAACACTTATCCTTTTACCACTTAATTATAATAATAACTAAGCCAAAACATGTATTTTATGTTGTAAATGTCAAAATTATGTGTGGTTTGTGTTTTTGTTGTGATTTAGGACCAAAATGTGAAAAGGGAAGAAAACATGGGCTTTCACGGGCTTTTATCGAAGAAAAAGACAAAAGACGAAGTCAAAAGATCAAGAGTGCAAAAAGAACGGAAGTCCAAGGCCTATTCTGAAGATTTATCGGAGAAAAAGTCTAAAGTCGAAAGTTAAACGAAGTCGAAGAACCAAGTCTAATTAATGAAGAAATTAGAAGACGAGTTCATATTATCGATCGACAAATCCCGAGACAAAGTCGAGAATGACGAGTTTATTGTCAAAGACGAAAGATGAGAAGCCAAAAGGAAGAAAGAAAGAAAGAAGCATAAACATCTCCTCCTCATATAAATAGAGAACTTAACCTCATTCGTGAGGTGTTAGCTAATTTGACAAATTAGTTCTCCACTTTATTTTTATGCTCTTTTCATATTGTCATTTCAATTCTTGTCTTTAATTTCAAGTAAGTCTTTAATTTTGTTGTTGAATCTTAATCTTTAATTCAAAGTTTTTCATAATCATCTCATTCTTCCTTTCTTGTTTTTAAATATCTTTTTTTGTTTGATTAATCTTGAAGATTGTTTAATCTTGATGTTTATTTGATAAAAGTTCTTATTTTTCCATTGTTCTTATCATTTTCATGCAATTAATGTTCTTTCCTTATTGTGTTTTTAGCTTATTTTCTTTTAAGAGTTTTCAATAGTTTAATCTTTTTAGTATATTTTATAAATTTTGTTTATTTAGTGTTTAAAGTTTTTAAATTTGTGCTTATTTAGTTCTTCTTATTATTGTTTTAATTAAGTTTTTTGGTAATTGCTTATTGTTAAAGTGCTTATTCGGTTATTGCTTATTTGCTTTATTGTGTACCGTCGTTATATTCTAAGGGTTTACTTGTTCCGATCTAGTTTCGTGATCGCATCAACCCTGGGGGTTTCTACTTGCGATCCAAACTACGATCACTCATTAAGATTACCTAGTAAGATTACTGAGTAAGATCACTGAGTAAGATCACTGAGTAACATGACTGAGTGCGATCACTGAGTGCGATCACTGAGTGCGATCGCTGAGTGCAATCGCTGTAACAGCCCCAAATTACCAGGAAGCGGAATACCACAATGGGGCGATACTAATAGCACATCTCACACAATCATAGACAACGACCTCAAAGGAGACGTTAAAATAATATACAATCTTCTCTAAAAAGTTTCCCATCCCAATTATATAAAATCAGGGTAGCGTTTAGCTCCAAAAACCGTTACCAACACATCACATTCATCAAAGGCTTAAAAGTCATTTATTCATTTCAAAGGATGGAAAATAATATAAACTTTAGACAAGTAAGCACCAACTCCCTCCTCGCATGCTTCGCTGCTATCCATCTTAATTACCTGAAATACATGTTTAAAATCATCAACACGACGGTTGAGCAAGTCTATAAGTTTTGTAAATCATCATTTGAACACAAGAATTTTAATCATCTCAAGCTTGTCACACATACAAGTCATATATATATCGATAAATGCCTTAAGCTCATGCAATTGAACGTTAACCAACACGTCAAACCGAGTCACTTACGGCGCCCCTACAACAGGTAATATTGTCATATACCAGCGACCTCTTATACATAATATCCCTTTCAGGTGATCACAAGGATACATACCCTAGGATAAGGCTGTCAAACCAAATAGATCTATCATATGTATTAGCGTTTACCTCGCAAGGTAATTAACAGTTCATGAAATTCAGGGACTTCATAAGACAATGTTACTTAGGCATTTATCATCACATTCGGGTCCAGCATACCGAAAACAACTTGTGTTCATTTTATAAACAGCATGTATTCCCCCTCGCGAGTTAAAAATCATTTACAAGATAATATAAAAGCGAGGCTATAGACTCACCTGATATAGCTATCACACGTTTATCGAGGACCAAACATTCAATAGTCGATACACGACTTCACGAGATATCAATCGCTCATTAATCGAGAACGAGATGCCCGACGGTCATCACATGACCGAACGAGACCTATAATGACGAGACGTGTCTTAGGATCGAGACTATACATAAGTCAAACGAATATGTAAATAGTTTACATTAGTAGGTTTGGACATTGCATAAGTTTTATAAACTTTTTATAAAACATTTGATAACAATTGTCATCTATTATCCCATTTTGAAAATTAAGGCCATTATAGTCAATTATAAGTGTACGTTGGGTTTTTATGGCCCAATTCTACTTTCTATGCATTCGGGTTCTAAAACGCCTCAAAACGACATCAACTTAATATTGTTTGATGGTCGAGTCTCGGGTCACATAATCATCAGTATATAAATGAGTCCAAGCTTCCCGATAAGTGGGTCCTACCACTTCAGTTTTTATAAAAACCAACGCTTTTTACATTAATACAATATGATCAAATTCTTACAATTTACCGACATGCCTCATAGATTAGATCGTTTCTATTAAAGCATAAATAATCTACATGAGTTATTTTTACCAAAATCATTATTAAATTATGTATTTTACTTATTATAAGTCCAATTACCTCTAATTTATACTAATCATAGCTCATTTACCCATTCTATGACTTAGAAGAGCTGGCTGTTTTTCGCAGCCAACTTCAGTTCCACCGTTTTGCCCGCCATTTCCAAACCGTTTATCCGTAGAAAACCATCCGATTCGTGTGTGTTTTACATGATATTATCTACAGATTTTAGTTTTAGATAATCATAGGTCAGTATACGAATTTTATAATAAAATAGCCCATCTTTACAGCATGTCAGGTTTTAACCTTGCTTCACTCTTTTGGTCATATCTCACTTTTCGGGACTCGCCACATGACGGGCCACCCGGGAAAATATTCATAAAACAATACTCTATATTAATATGTAAGTTTCAATAATCCAAACCTCCTGGTGTTATTTAAAATAGCACGTTTGCTACTGACCTGAATTTCAATATAACAACTTTTGATCTAGCCTTGTTTAAGCTTGTCTTTTATGTCATAAAATTTATATGCAATGTCCAAATCACTAATTAACTATTACATAACTTAAAATCATGATAAATATATGTTCATAAAAATAATATATAAATCAAAGATTACAAAAAAAAGTAATGAAATGATCCTACAAAGGAATATGACGAAATCATCATAACAACAAGGAAATCTCAAAGCTCCTTGGCTCAAACCCATAATTTAACCAATAATATAATCTTTACTCAAGATTAAAAACCCATGAAAGACTCATTTGTATATCAGCCCCAATGATCTTCAAATGTGTAGATGATGGTTTTGATATTGTTAGAATCAAGAATGATACTACTATCACAACCTTCAATCTCATGTCAAGTTACTAGTAAAATTGAAAAGATGAGATGGAGATATTGGGAAGGGTATTAAACGGCATAAATAAGCAAAAAATTGGATGGTATACTTTTGTTTTTTGTTAAACAAAAAGAAGGGAAGAATATAGGTTTACAAGTGGTTAACATGTATATCTTATTTGTCACATGTTATGTAAAGCAATATGCATGTTTTAGATATCATCTTGCCAAGACACGTGTTTTGGTGGAGTTTGACACAAAAGAAATGACGACAAAAGGTGGTTAATAGTTTATATTATGTCCCGTGATTTGTTAAAGCGGGTATTATCAGAGTCCGATACTTTAAAAGTTATGCGATTTAAAAGATACGCGCTAAACCACGAAAAATAAACGCTCAATATAAAATAAAAACATTGACATTTAGAGAACATTTATATTTCAATAAATAAAGGAGGGCTTATAATTTAATAAACGTTAACGCGTCGCCTAAACGAATGACGTCTAAAGTTTTAACGTAAATTATCAAGAATTCTCATAAAACGATAAATTAAAACGACTACAATAGAAAATATTTCTATGTCATAACAATGATATTTACGGTCGATGACGGACATAGACTTTGACGCATAAATAATAAATGACACATATTCGATACCTTAAAGCCCTAATCTTGTCGTCTAGTCGAGGAATCAATATTATTCGTCAAACGAACATGACAAATAAAAGTCGATAAATA
The DNA here is from genome assembly GCA_025667525.1 of Glebionis coronaria. Lineage (NCBI taxonomy): Eukaryota > Viridiplantae > Streptophyta > Magnoliopsida > Asterales > Asteraceae > Glebionis > Glebionis coronaria. The sequence continues at coordinate 44,933,141 of CM046881.1, forward strand.
AATATTGGTCTGAATAATAGAATTAGTATTAGAACTCGGTCTAAATGTTGATTTTAAAGTTCGGGTTATTACATCATCTAACCCTTTAGGAAGCGACGTCCCGGCACTTAATTCGTATATGACAGTCTTCAGTCTAACAGTGAAGAGTGAAAAATAGACAATTATCGTCTAGGTTTCCAGGGATGGTCAAAAGATATTATATGGTACACGTTCTCCATGATCGGACGTCATTGGACAATGTTGTCTCAAGTTCGCACAACTGACGATCATTCGACTAGATCACATGCCATATAAGTAATTAAAAAGAAAAGGTTGACATAAACATCAAATATAGATCTCCACCGTTGATCATCGAGAAACCTTGAACGAACCCTTGATAATACAACTTGATCTCCAAAGTCTTTCCACTTGCGGTGTCGGCTACAACATACTCCTCGAGATGATAACAAATTTATTAATTCCAATCATTAAGAAATTCGACCCATTGGTGTAGCAATTGTTTTTGATCCAGTGTTCAACATACAAAAACGTCCCACTAACTTCAATTTCAGTGTTCAAGGTGATGCATCATATTCCTAATTTAATTCGTCATGTTGGCCACAAAAGTTTCGTCATCAAGAAAAGTCTTTGGTGACCCTTTGATAGTAACAAGTAGAATTACAAAATCTTCACATCCATGCTAAGTTGCCATTTATAACTCGATCCTCAGTCAATCCACAAGTACATGCATATATCTTGGTGACGCTTAAACAAGTCGCCTATTCTTGGAACGGTCAACGGTTCTTAACAATCTGCTTATAAAGCTCGCGATCATCGGGACACATTAGAAATGGTCCATCAAAACAAATCATAACTCGAGATAAGTCTAACGGGTTACTTGTACATAGATGATAATCGACGTTCATCATAATGACGACATCACTGAATGATTCTTACCAACGAAACACGATTCGAAGAAAGACGTACGCATACCAAACACTCACAAATTGAGCCAGACATACTTGGGCCCACTCATTTATAACTCCTTGTCTACATCAAAAGGCATCCCTTTCCATGTATACAAGAGTTTATAAATTTACGGTTCGGAAACTTATAACTTCCTTGTTCAAATAAAAAGGCGTCCCAATCCATTTCAACGAGACGATTATAAGTCATCCTACTCAAGTATTACTACCTCTCAACACGATATCATATCCAAATACCATAGTAAATACAAGGTGTCAATAAACTTAGATCATGATTTTCGTATTCAAACGTCCCATTCCATTTGAATAAGGAAAACACGACAATCTAAGGTTCAATGGTTTAAAATTTTCTTATTCAAATGTCCCAACCCATTTCAATAAGACAACCTTAAACGACTCATAGTTGCGCGAGTTAAAATCTCTATATCTAAATGTTCCATTCCATTTAGATACAAGGTATTAAGTCACTCAACCGAATGACTACTACGAGCATATCTTTGTTGTACCCAACTATATAGTTGGTTTGGACACATATATATATTGGGTCCATCATTGGGATCCTCCTTTTCGCCAATAAAACGTAGTTATATAAAATCAATTCACACGTTGCATTACGTAGAAGACGTTTCCTCGGAGAATTGATACTTCAAAATCATAAGAAGTAATCAGAACACGAATATCACATCAATCAATTACGTTTCGAAAGGAGATGTCCTAAAATGGCACATCACGATGTGATGAAAACAATCGAACTTAAACAAGTCGATATGCGATAGATTACAAAACAATATATACATACTGAAAGTATCAAACGAGTTTCACACTCGTATTCAGATAATACATAATTATAAAGATCGGTGATTGGCAGTGAGGCCAAATCCTATAAAGAACCGCATTATAGAATTTACGACAATAATTCAAGGATCATTGTTTCGCGTACAATGCCTTTAATTACCATAGTATGATCATACATATACATACTACCATTCCTACATACACATAGGTTCACATAATCACAATCAATCATAAAGTAATACAAGAATAGCCTTACTTGAGCCATGCGGAGTAGTTGCGTGCTTAAAACTTTTTAGAACACACCAAAGTTCTAGTTTAGGTTTTTCAAAATCGACATAGTTCTCTATAACTTATGGCTCTGATTACCATTTTGTAGCAGCCCCAAATTACCACGCAGTGGAATACCACAATGGGGCGCTACTAATAGCACATCTCACACAATCATAAACAACGACCTCAAAGGAGACGTTAAAATAATATACAATCTTGTCTAAAAAGTTTCCCATCCCAATTATATAAAATCAGAGTAGCGTTTAGTCCCAAAAACCGTTACCAACACATCACATTCATCAAAGGCTTAAAAGTCATTTATTCATTTCAAAGGGTGGAAAATAATATAAACTTTAGACAAGTAAGCACCAACTCCCTCCTCGCATGCTCCGCTGCTATCCATCTTGATTACCTGAAATACATTCTTAAAATCATCAACACAATGGTTGAGCAAGTCTATAGGTTTTGCAAATCATCATTTGAACACAAGAATTTTAATCATCTCAAGCTTGTCACACAGACAAGTCATATATATATATATATATATATCGATAAAGGCCTTAAGCTCATGCAACTGAACGTTAACCAACACGTCAAACCGAGTCACTTACGGCGCCCCTACAACAGGTAATATTGTCATATACCAGCGACCTCTTATACATAATATCTCTTTCAGGTGATCACAAGGATACATACCCTAGGATAAGGCTGTCAAACCAAATAGATCTATCATATGTATTAGCGTTTACCTCTCAAGGTAATTAACAGTTCATGAAATTCAGGGACTTCATAAGAAAATGGTACTTAGGAATTTATCATCATATTCGGGTCCAGCATACCGAATACAAATTGTGTTCATTTTATAAAACAGCATGTATTCCCCCTCGCGGGTTAAAAATCATTTACAAGATAATATAAAAGCAAGGCTATAGACTCACCTGATATAGCTATCACACGTTTATCAAGGACCAAACATTCAATAGTCGATACACGACTTCACGAGATATCAATCGCTCATTAATCGAGAACGAGATGCCCAACGGTCATCACATGACCGAACGAGACCTATAATGACGAGAAGTGTCTTAGGATCGACACTATACATAAGTCAAACGAATATGTAAATAGTTTACATTAGTAGGTTTGGACATTGCATAAGTTTTATAAACTTTTTATAAAACATTTCATAACAATTGTCATCTATTATCCCATTTTGAAAATTAAGGCCATTATAGTCCATTATAAGTGTACGTTGGGCTTTTATGGCCCAGTTCTACTTTCTATGCATTCGGGTTCTAAAACGCCTCAAAACGACATCAACTTAATATTGTTTGATGGTCGAGTCTCGGGTCACATAATCATCAGTATAAAAAAAAGTCCAAGCTTCCCGATAAGTGGGTCCTACCACTTCGGTTTATATAAAAATCAACGCGTTTTACATTAATACAATATGATCAAATTCTTACAATTTACCGACATGCCTCATATATTAGATCGTTTCTATTAAAGCATAAATAATCTACATGAGTTATTTTTACCAAAATCATTATTAAACTATGTATTTTACTTATCCTAAGTCCAGTTACCTCTAATTTATACTAATCATAGCTCATTTACCCATTCTATGACTTAGAAGAGTTGGCTGTTTTTCGCATCCAACTTCAGTTCTACCGTTTTGCCCGCCATTTCCAAACCGTTTATCCGTAGAAAACCATCCGATTCGTGTGTGTTCTACATGATATTATCTACAACTTTTAGTTTTAGATAGTCATAGGTCAGTATACGAAGTTTATGAGAAAACAACCCATCTTTACAGCAGGTCAGGTTTTAACCTTGCTTCACTATTTTGGTCATATCTCACTTTTCGGGACTCGCCACATGACGGGCCACCCGGTAAAATATTCCTAAAACATTCCTCTATCTTAATATGTAAGTTTCAATAACCCAAAACTCCTGGTGTTATTGAAAATAGCATGTTTTCTACTGACCTGAATTTCAATACAACAACTTTTGATCTAGGCTTGTTTAAGCTTGTCTTTTATGTCATAAAGTTTATATACAATGTCCAAATCACTAATTAACTATTACATAACTTATAATCATGATAAATATATGTTCATAAAAATGATATATAAATCAAAGATTACAAAAAAAAGTAATCAAATGATCCTTACAAAGGAATATGACGAAATCATCATAACAACAAGGAAATCTCAAAGCTCCTTGGCTCAAACCCATAATTTAACCAATAATATAATCTTTACTCAAGATTAGAAACTCATGAAAGACTCATTTATATATCAGCCCCAATGATCTTCAAATGTGTAGATGATGGTTTTGATATTGTTAGAATCAAGAATGATACTAGTATCACAACCTTCAATCTCATGTCAAGTTACTAGTAAAATTGAAAAGATGAGATGGAGATATTGGGAAGGGTATTAAACGGCAGAAATAAGCAACAAATTGGATGGTATACTTTTGTTTTTGTTAAACAAAAAGAAGGAAGAATATAGGTTTACAAGTGGTTAACATGTATATCTTATTTGCCACATGTTATGTAAAGCAATATGCATGTTTTAGATATCATCTTGCCAAGACACGTGTTTTGGTGGAGTTTGACACAAAAGAAATGACGACAAAAGGTGGTTAATAGTTTATATTATGTCCCGTGATTTGTTAAAGCGGGTATTATCAAAGTCCGATACTTTGAAAGTTACGCGATTTAAAAGATACGCGCTAAACCACGAAAAATAAACGCCCAATATAAAATAAAAACATTGATATTCGGAGAACATTTATATTTCAATAAATAAAGGAGGGCTTATAATTTAATAAACGTTAACGCATCGCCTAAACGAATGACGTCTAAAGTTTTAACGTAAATTATCAAGAATTCTCATAAAACGAGAAATTAAAACGACTACAATAAAAAATATTTCTATGTCATAACAATGATATTTACGGTCGATGGCGGACATAGACTTTGCTGATAAATAATAAATGACACATATTCGATACCTTAAAGCCCTAATCTTGTCGTCTAGTCGAGAAATCAATATTATTCGCCAAACGAACATGACAAATAAAAGTCGATAAATAAATATTGGTCTGAATAATAGAATTAGTATTAGAACTCGGGCTAAATGTTGATTTTAAAGTTAGGGTTATTACAATCGCTGAGTGCGATCGCTGAGTGCGATCGCTGAGTGCGATCGCTGGGTGCGATCGTTGGGTGCGATCGCTGAGTACGATCGTTGAGTGCGATCGCTGGGTGCGATCACTGAGTGCGATCGCTGGGTGCGATCGCTAAATGCGATCGCTGGGTACGATCGATGAGTGCGATCACTGAGTAAGATGACTGAGTAAGATGACTGAGTGCGATCACTGAGTGCGATCACTGAGGATCACTGAGTGCGATCACTGAGTGCGATCACTGAGTGCGATCACTGAGTGCGATCACTGAGTGCGATCACTGAGTGCGATCACTGAGTGCGATCATTGAGTGCGATCACTGAGTGCGATCACTGAGTGCGATCACTGAGTGCGATCACTGAGTGCGATCTAAGAGTACGATCCATTCGCTAGTTTTGGTTTTATTTCCTGTTTTTATTTTAAGTTTTCAAATTAATCTTTCCCCGCCATTTTTACTTAGTGTTGTTTTAAACTTGTTTTATCTTAGTTTAAATTTAAAGTTTTCAAAATTACTTTTTGTCATGTTTTAATATTTCGTCATTTATTTTTATAAGTCTTATTTTTTGTCATTTACTTTTTGTCAAGCTTTTAAATTGAATTCGTTTAGGTCTTTTATTTAAATTATTTAGTTTATCGCTTTTATTATCTTGTCATTTACTTTTCAAGCTTTTTTATTTTAAAATAAATACTCAACGACAACATTTTCTTTTATCCACCAAAGACGATTGAGTCACATAATCAACCGGAGATCAATTTGATTAGACACCGAGAACAATGAATTTTTAACCTAGTAAAATCCTTATATCAAATGGCGCCGCTGCCGGCTCTTTTCGTGAAGATTAACGGTTTTTGTGAGAGACGCGTTGGATTTTGCTATCCGTTTATTTTTTAACGTTATTTTTCTTGTCAAAATTTTCAAATTTTTTCAGAAAAATCCTAAAAATAAAAAAAAATCCAAAAACATTTAAAAAATCATAAAAAGCATTTCTTTTTCCAAGAGTTTTCCACCAAAAATATTCCTCTTCATCCTCTATTCTGTTTAATTCTTTTTCTCAACCCCTCTAATTTTTAATTCTGCATGGATTCGTATGTTTATTGCGTAGGGTGTGGGAGACCATTGTATGGTTTTCAAACATGTCAATGGTGTACATGTGAGCGGTGCAGAAATGATATCGACAATACACAATTTGAATTTTGTCCATTTTGCAATTCAACCAATTCATACTTCACCTCCACTGACACTATCTCACCCTCTCCCATATATGCCGATCCATGTCCGCATAATGCACCGGGTTTTTCTCAATACCCGTGTTGCAACAATTGTGGGGGCCCTCACGATACCTTTTCTTGTCAGCCAATGAATTATTATGAGCCAAATCCATGTTCTAATTCTTTTCAACCGATGATTTATGATGAGCCCCTCCATGCTATAATTCCGGTTTTCAAAATTTTGAGCCCCCACAATACTCCGTCGTTCATCAACCTTCTTTTGGAATAAGTGCGGAACTTCTCACTAATTTGGCTGGAATTCTAGATCGCCTCCCAGCTATCTTGGAGAGGGTTTGCCGACAAGAGCAAATATCGAATATCGAGACTTATACTCCTCCTCCTGTGCATCCATATTATTATGATGATGATGACGATGAGACTACTATTTCTTGGAATGATCTTGTTGCTCAATGTCCTAGTGCAATTGCACCTCCTTCTTTCAATATCCCAAATGCGTCTAAGGATTGTGATACATCGAGTGAGATTAGTGAATTTGGTCTCGACAACTTATTTGAGGAGGTTTGTGATGTACCGACTTTTGCTGAGCTTACGGACGAGGTCGCTCTTAATGATGATTTTTCTCCATGCTATGAGAATTTCAGTGTTGAAATTTCTCAATCCCCTCCGGGAGATGAGGGCGATGTTGATTTATTCTCTCCGACTTACGAGAAGTTCACCACTGAACTTGGTCTTGTAGATGAGGTGGAAGAGGTTATTCTTCATGACAAATTACTAAAAGTTCATCTTCTTATTGCTAAAATTGAAGCGTTGAATTCTGCTCCTATTTTCGAGTCTTTACCTCCGTCTATTACTCCCGTTGAGAATAATGACACATTTATGGAAGAAATCTACATTCACTCAATACCTCCGGGTATTGATGATGATGACACGGAGGAGAATATTCTTTTTGATACTTTGATACATGAAGATATTGTCCCTAGTTCCCCTCCCGAGCACCTCTTATCCATACTTTGGAGACCATTACTGAGGATGAGTGCTTTGATCCGGGAAGTGACATCGACCATTCCATGATTGACACCTTTACGGCTTTGCCGCTCAGTGATAATCATATGTCTTTTGGGGATGACATTTTGATTCCTTTACCCACCCCACCTCCCGTGGATCATGATTTCACATACTTTTCGTATGTTCAGAGGACTTTTCTGCCGTTCAAGACGTATCCTCCGGCCTCTCCTTTATTATTTCCCTCCGGGAACGAGGACAAGGTATTTGATCCCGGTATTACATTTGAGGCTTCCCCCTGGACCATTTAATTCGGGGACGAGTCAGGCTCGAGACTCGGTGAACAAAAACAAGCGCTTCTCGGGAGGCAACCCGAGTATCTATCCTCTTTATCCATTTTTATAATAAGTGTAGGGGGAGACCCTCGTATGTGTTTGTTTTCTTTCTTATGATGTGCAGGGATTCAAGCTTTCAAATATCCATTCTTGATGACTTTTGACGATCCGTGATTTCGTATACCCGTCTTCCCGGTTCTATCCTAAACTCTTTTAATTCACTATTTTATATTCTTCAATATTAAAATAGGAATCACTTTAGTTGTCTCTTCCTTAGCAAGATTTAAACAACGTGCACAATGTCCTAAGGGTAGGGGAGTTTACTCCCACATGCTTAAACGTTGAGGACAATGTTTATATCAAGTATAGGGGGACTTCTATCGAAGTTAAGTGGGCTTTTCCATGTATTTGTCCTCATTTTGACCGGAAAATTTATTTTTCAACATGTTTCAAAATATTTGATCTATTTTGGCCTATTAGTATTTTCCTTTGTTATCGTTATTTTCTTTCATTAGAATAAATTTTAATAAAATGGTTTTAATAAGTTTAGATATCTTTGATATATTAGACACGTCATGAATCTTTTGACTGAACCCGAGTTTACTTATCCAAGTTTACTCTAGCTAGTATCCTTAACGTGTTTAAATCAAGTTTTGCTAGGCTTTTATATAGGGAACTTTAAAACGCGAAAGTCTTAACTCTTACGGGTTAAGAACAAGAACTTTTAGTTCCTATAATTGATCCTAGAAAGTTGTTTATCAAAGGAACTTTAAAATGCGAATTCTAAACTTAAAAAAGTCTAAGAAGTTGCAAGATCCTATAGATGACTTGAAAACCCAAAACTTTGATTTAATAGGCTAAACATCCACGAGTCTCATTCCTTGAGATTTAAAATTGTGGAGAACGAGAGATGATAGAGTCAATTATAAGTTTGGTATTCTTTCATGAATTTATATGAGTTAATTATGAGCTTCTTCTTCCATCGCTTGTTAATAAATTTAATTGCAATAAGTAAGGTTGTATGATTTGAAAAGTTACTTAGCTTCTAGCATAAGATCGTTTAAAAGTTGCTCGGTATTAATTAGAGTTCATAGCCAAGGCATAACTTATTGAAACGGGATGCGAAGATTGACGAGTCCGAAAAGGCCCTAACAAGGCATGAGTGCTACATTTTATTGCTAAAGATCCAAGTGATGTGAAGAATCAGTTATCAAAAATCAATATGAAGGATCAAGACACACGACGAAAAGCAAATACTCCCCTAAAAATCATGGAGAAGTCTATCCGAAAAGACCCTAGCAAGGTATGAGGATAAATAGATCCAAGTCCTAAAAGGAGGCGGATCATTGTATATCAAAATCCCAAATAAAGATTGGAGAAAAATGAAGAAGTCGTGGTCCAAGTATGAAGAATCTCTCAAAAACTTCAAGTGAAGAAATTCCTATTATGAAGAGAAGACCATTATTTCATGAACGTCTCTCAAGAATTGAAGTATGAAGTCAATGCGAAATATCGATCCGAGAAAGGTCTCAAATCGTGAAGCGTGTTATGCCAATTTATGAACTTTATGAGGTTTCGAGAAGCGGTTTTAAAAGATTTTGTCCTTTAGTTAACTATTGATTAAATCGTCCTACTTTATTTTCGGCCTAAATAAACTATCAAAATAAGTCAAACTATGCATCCCCGTGATCTTTCAAAGACAACAATAAAATATAAGAGATACACATAGGAATAAGGGAGTCTAAGTGATTAATTAAACCGCATGAATAAGTGTTAGTTGTGCTAACTTGTAATAACAATGATCTCATTTTTAAGCTTAGTTTGGGGAACGTAAAACTTGAGGGCGATAGACATTCATGACAACCAAAGCCCTAATGTAAGTCTTCGATCTCTTTACTTGTTTTCTTCCTTCAAATATTTTGTTATTTTCTATCTCTTTAAGTGTCCTTAATGTCTTGTGTTTAATAAAGGCCAAGGTGGGTTAATTATGATGAAAAATGTAAATCGTTCTTTGTAATTAATGCATTGCATGAGGACATTGCAATGGTCAAGTGTAGGGGATTTAATAAGTGTGAAAACACTTATCCTTTTACCACTTAATTATAATAATAACCAAGCCAAAACGTGTATTTTATGTCATAAATGTCAGAATTATGCGTGGTTTGTGTTTTTGTTGTGATTTAGGACCAAAATGTGAAAAGGGAAGAAAACATGGGCTTTCACGGTCTTTTATCGATGAAAAAGACAAAAGACGAAGTCAAAAGATCAAGAGTGCAAAAAGAACGGAAGTCCAAGGCCTATTCTGAAGATTTATCGAAGAAAAAGTCTAAAGACGAAAGTTTAACGAAGTCGAAGAACCAAGTCTAATTAATGAAGAAATTAGAAGACGAGTTCATTTTATCGATCGACAAATCCTGAGACAAAGTCGAGAATGACGAGTTTATTGTCAAAGACGAAAGACGAGAAGCCAAAAGGAAGAAAGAAAGAAAAAAGCATAAACATCTCATCCTCCTATAAATAGAGAACTTAACCTCATTTGTGAGGTGTTAGCTAATTTGACAAATTAGTTTTCCACTTTATTTTTATGCTCTTTTCATATTGTCATTTCAATTCTTGTCTTTAAGTTCAAGTAAGTCTTTAATTTTGTTGTTGAATCTTAATCTTTAATTCAAAGTTTTTCATAATCATCTCATTCTTCCTTTCTTGTTTTTAAATATCTTGTTTTGTTTGATTAATCTTGAAGATTATTTAATCTTGATGTTTATTTGATAAAAGTTCTTATTTTTCCATTGTTCTTATCATTTTCATGCACTTAATGTTCTTTCCTTATTGTGTTTTTAGCTTATTTCTTGTTTAGCTTATTTTCTTTTAAGAGTTTTCAAAAGTTTAATCTTTTTTAGTTTATTTTATAAATTTTGTTTATTTAGTGTTTTGAATGTTTTTAAATTTGTGCTTATTTAGTTCTTCTTATTATTTTTTTAATTAAGTTTTTTGGTAATTGTTTATTGTTAAAGTGCTTATTCGGTTATTCCTTATTTTCTTTATTGTGTATCGTCGTTATATTCTAAGGTTTTACTTGTTCCGATCTAGTTTCGTGATCGCATCAACCCTGGGGGTTTCTACTTGCGATCCAAACTACGATCACTCATTAAGATTACCTAGTAAGATTACTGAGTAAGATCACTGAGTAAGATGACTGAGTAAGATCACTGAGTAAGATGACTGAGTGCGATCGCTGAGTGCGATCGCTGAGTAAGATGACCGAGTGCGATCACCGAGTGCGTTCACTGAGTGCGATCACTGAGTGTGATCACTGAGTGCGATCACTGAGTGCGACCACTGAGTGCGATCCAAGAGTACGATCCATTCGCAAGTTTTGGTTTTATTTCCTGTTTTTATTTTAAGTTTTCAAATTAATCTTCCCCGCCATTTTTACTTAGTGTTGTTTTAAACTTGTTTTATCTTAGTTTAAATTTAAAGTTTTCAAATTTACTTTTTGTCATGTTTTAATATTTCGTCATTTATTTTTATAAGTCTTATTTTTCGTCATTTACTTTTTGTCAAGCTTTTATATTTAATTCGTTTACGTCTTTTATATAAGTTTTATTTATTTTATGGCTTTTATTATCTTGTCATTTACTTTTCAAGCTTTTTTATTTTAAAATAGATACTCAACGACAACATTTTCTTTTATCCACCAAAGACGACTGAGTCACACAATCAACCGGAGATCAATTCGATTAGACACCGAGAACAACGAATTTTTAACCTAGTAAAATCCTTATATCAAAAAGTTAAAAATATACGTCATGAAATGCATCTGAAAGCATACCAATCACCTCTCCAACCCAATGAATATTTCTTTCAAGCCACTGTGTGTAAGTTTCTTCATCATCATCGACTGCTGCTTCGTCTGTTGTTGCTTCGCTCCCGGGCTCAATGTCCTTTGTAGGTGACTCATTTGAAGCCGACTCTTTTGGCTTGTTTAAATCAACATTCTCGTCAGGGAAAACATTGAAATCATCAATATGAGTAGGTTCATCTTGAAGCAAAACGGTATCCTTAAAAACTCCCTCATATTTCTCAATCAATTGACGGATGTTCTCATCATTTGAAAATTTATTGTTGGCATCTCTTAAAATGCATTCAAGTTCAGCCTTGTCTTTGGCAATGCTTGAAAGCTTTTCCTTGATCTTTGTGCAAAAGTCCTACAAAAATGAAATATATAAATCATGCTTGATTCATGTAGAAAAATTCATGATTCAGTTGAATCATGCATGATTCATGTTGAATCATGCATGATTCAGTTGAATCATGCAAACTCCTAAATTATGATGATACAAACATAATTGAAAAAACAATAAAAACCGTAAAAAGATACGACAACATACCTGTTTACCAGAAAAAACCTTCAATTTGTTTTTCTTCACTTTGTTTTTCTTTAGTTTGTTTACCCACATTAAAAAATCCTTCAGTTTGTTTTTCTTCGGACGCAGTCCATTCTGGCTGCCACTCCAACATCCCAATTACTTTATCTTGGACCTCTAAATCCTGTCTGCGATGCATGTTTGTTGTATTCCAATTCAGTATAGCGGGTCTAGACCGAAGAACAGGATAACGATCAAATTTTGTTGAATCTAAATACAGCAGTTGTTAGGAAAATAAAAATTATTTCTTGTTAAAAGTTATAAACAATATAAACATAAAATACAAACACACAAAAATCGTATATATATATATATATATATATATATATATATATATATATATATATATATATATATATATATATATACTTGCAATTAAAAAACACAACGGCCCAATGTAAAAGCCAGCCAAAGTATTCGGTTTCGTACTATTTCCAAGACACATGTATAAGAACTCACACCAATCAATTCCAGCAATATTCGTATCCTCACGAATACGCCGAACAACAGTTAGATCAGGTATTGCTTTCATCGTGTAAGCTGTACACATCCCAACTTAAAATAGAGTAAGCAAATTGACTTTAAACATGAAGTCAACTTATGTTGCTTCATTAAGTTTCTCTTAAATATCAGAAGCACGAACTAGTTTCCATGGTTTCTCAAACTGTCTTAACTACAACAACACAAACGGGTCATCTAAAGCTCTCTCAGGTAAATCATAGATAGAAGTTCCACCAATGGGAAGTCCTAAAATGTCCTTAATCTTTTGAGGAGTTACATGAAATGAAAACTTGTCTAGAAGCTTAAAATGATAGCTCTCCTTATCAAACGCTCTAACAGCAAACCTCCCTAAATGCCCAGGTAAGTTATCTATTTTAATAGAACAAAATGCAGAAAAACCAATACTTCCCAAAAACTTATCCATGTCCACTTTGCTATCTCGAATTGCTGCGAAGAAAGAAGTAGGAACTGTCCTAGATTTTATAATTGAAAACTTGAGTAGATAGATATCTTTTTCACTCAACACAACCTCTGCACCTTCAGAAGTTTTCTTCTGCTTCTTCCTGTGTTTCTTAACAGCCTCTTCATCTTCCTCGTCAATTTCGTCTTTGATATATTCCTCATCAGACTCCTGCTTTTCAACCTTCACTTTTAGGGGAAGTTTTTTTACCCCAGGCTCTTTCTTAACTCCCGTTCGTCCCTTAGCTTTCGGTTTTAAATCCTCCAAACCATCCTCATTTTCCTCATCAACTGTATCGTCATTTTGATCATCTTCATCCGACTCCTCTTTGTAGTCACCTACAACCTCCGACACTATAGTATCTACAAAATCATTAGATCTCTTCCGCTTCCAAACTGCTTTTCCAGCAGGTTCCTTCTTAACAAAAGGTTCTTTTTTAATAGCAGAGGGTTCTTTTTTAATAGCAGCACTAGACTTCTGTGACGGAGCTTTTGACTTTGGCATTGCACTAGTTCTTGTTTTAGTTTCAGCGGGAGGAGGTGAATTAGATCCTTTATGACCTAAAGATTTCTGACGCTTGTTCGTATTACGATGAACTACAAAAAGTAAGAAAACAATCAGTTAAATACTAAAAAGTTACAAATACAAAAAAAACATATGCATGATTTAACATACATGATTTATGATGAATCATGCATGATTCATGATGAAAACAATATACAACTATCTAAAAATTACAAACACGCCATAATTTGCAGTTGATCCTAAACAACATTAAACACACAGTAGGTCACTATGGCTTGTTATTGGTTTATCAGGATTCATACAAAATCACACCAATTTAACACGCCACTGATTTTGATGTTGAATGCTCAATTCACGACAATAACTAGCAATAAAACAGTTAACATAAAGCACGAAAATAAGCAAGCAATCTTATAAGTTTCGTAAAGAACAACAGTAGGTACCAATTGGTTTCTATGGTTGCTTTTTTTTGATTCTTTTGGGTTCACAGCCACCAAATGCATAAACACAAAGCCCAAATCACTAAAAATGTCACAATTTTATCAAGATTCAAGCCACAGTCACTCAGCACCTTGCCTCGTTTTCTTTTCTTTTTGAGTTTATGGATTTTACTTGTTTGGTATTGGTACATAGGCACCCCCACAAGCTTTTGTGCTTTGGGGAGTCGCAACTAAATAACAAGCACACACAAATAACACCTAAGCATGAAACAATCAATACACAGGAATGACAAATGCCACAAAATGGAAAAGAGCAAACAACAGGCTTTGTTAACTTGGTTTCTATGGTTTCTTTTTTTTTCTGTTGGTTATGTTTTGGTATGCTGCTAGGATAACACGGGGCACAAAACACAAAACAAAACGCCAAATGCAATCCTAAAAGCTAAAGATTAAGGCCACGAATTTTAAATATTAACACAGTGGACCACAGAATTTGCAACAGCAGGCACACCTTATTATCCTTTTTTTTGTTCACGCTTTGGTTTTGATTAAATTATGAGTAGACACAACCTTGAATGGCTGTTTTTGCTTTTTCTTTGATTAGACAAGATGCACATGTACTTAATCACAACATTTGACATTTGACAAGGTCCCAAAACGCTCGTAAAGTGCTTATTAGTCCTGATTGTAGATTACGAGCATTTTTATAAAAATAATCCTAAAAATCAATAAAGCTAATAATCATAAAATAAGCCTAAAATAACTTGATAATTATAAAAATAAGCCTAAAATCATATAAATAAGCCTAATAATCTAATAAACAACCAGTAAATTAAAGCTATTAATAACAAAAATAAGCCTAAAATCTTTAAAAAATACCTCAACAAAAATAAGCAATATAAACTCAAAAATAAGCATAAAAAGGCATAAAAACAATTAAAAATAAAAATGAAAAGGATTACCAGGAGCCAAGCCATCTTTAGGATTAGAAGCCATATCTGATCGATTGTTAGGGTTTCAATCGGAAATGGAGTTTCAATCGTTATCGGAGATCGATTGGAGAGTGATTGGGGGTGGCGGAGATGATTGGGGGTGGTGGTGGTGGTGGCGGATATGATTGAGGGTGGTGGTGGTGGTGGCGGAGATGATTGGGGGTGGTGGTGGTGGTGGCGGTTAGGGTTTACAGATAAAAGTGGGAGTATGTGTGTGTAACTGTGTGTTGTGTGTGAAGTGTGCGTATAAAATAAAGTTAGTGGGAAAATAAACCGTTTATTTTTTATAATTAATTTAATCTGGACCCTTGGATGTAAGTAAAATGAATGGCTAAGATGAGTCCATTGGGACTTTGCTAAAAAGTGGGACTATGTTGAACTTTTGGCATGGCGGAATTGATTATGGAGTGTTAAACACTCGATCCTCTCATCTTACCAAAGTATTAATAATATGTTTCTACACATGTATTTGTGCGAATAAGAACACTCTTGAGTATTGTGGTACGATAACAAAAAAAAATCTTAATCATCACCGCATGTGTTAGCGTTCATGGTGCAAGTATCCCTATATATATATATATATATATATATATATATATATATATATATATATATATATATATATATATATATATATATATATATATATATATATATATATATATATATATATATATATATATATATATATATATATATATATATATATATATATGCCTAATATATGCTACATATCAAAGGTAATATTTTTGTCATCCATCTAATTCATGACAACCTTTGCTTCTATCTCATACATAATAATATCCAAGTCTAGAGAAAAAATATCATCTAATTCGTGCAAATTATAGTGGGACTCACCTCTTGGTGAAGTCGATGACGAGAAACTAGATCTTTTGTTTCAACCATATGAAGAATCTCACGACCTCATAAATCCATAAAACGAAGAGCATCAGTTAGCATGTTCATGCTGGAATAATAAACATTATAACTTTATATTATTTTAGATAGTTTCTAAGGTGAAGATATTTAGAGTTTATGATTTAAAATTCGTATAGAAAGTATGGGATTCAGCGTATGTGTCACCACAAGATTGGTTGCCCTTTTTTGGTATGTCAATTTGTTTAATCTGCTTATACGAACGATATAAAGATGATTTATGAAAATGTTGTTGTTATTGAAGGCTCTACTTTGCTACTAAGTGAACCAACGTTATTTGTTTTTCATCAATATAAATAGATATAGTAGTCATCAAATATTGGAGTAGCTATTTATTCCCATGTAATAGAATAACCTGGATAGCTTTTATTGGTGCACAATGTGATGTTCGAATTCACTAAATAAATACATGACTAAGTTATTAATGTAATATCACAAGAGGTTTTGTAATTCTTAATTACTTTTTAAAACAAAAAAAATTGTATATCACGTTGTCCTTTAAGAAATGATATAAAGCTCTTCAATTTTTTTTCATGGTTGCAAGTTTACACCACGCTAAATCCCGCGTTGGTATGACTTTGTCTGATAACTGTTGTACATGACATTATTGATAAACAGAATTCACGTAAGAACATTTTTAATTTGGATATGTAAAGAAAGCAAATCTAAGAGTTTTCATTGTTGTTTTTCATTTTTATAGGTAAAGAAGTTAGGAGAATTTACATTATATCATATTAACAGCATAAACCCCTATAAAATACAAATTTGACATAAATACTTAAAAGAACAAAATTAAGTTAAAAAATTAGAAATATAAAATTTTACAATTTGTTCAATAACAACAAATATCATGCCTCCAATAAGAGCAACCCATGCCCAATTAGTGCAACGCACGGGTTCCGGATGTCTCGTAATTAAAAAGATTGAGGTTAAGGGATACCGAACATGTAAAGATTTAAGATGGAAGAACACAATGATATACCCGAACACTTGAGGATCAAAAGCTAGGTTTTCTTCTTGTTTTTCTTGGTGGCAGTCGACGGCAGAGAGAGAGAAAGAGAAATAGGGTTTTGCTATTTTTCTAATAAAACTATAAAGTGATTTCCTGGATAGTGTATGTTTACTAATAACTTGGTTATGGTCCGGGCTAAAGGCCCTTCTCCCTTTCTCTTTTAACCGTCCAAACCCAACACGCCTTATATATTTTCATTTGTTTTTCGTTCTTAATAATTCATCACGTGTGTTCGTGTTTTAGTTTCATGTTTTATTCTTGTTACGTTTTTATGTATTATACGTAAATACTTATCGTGAGATAATAATTAATAATAACATACGTAATACTTGTAGTAATTAATTAATATACGTAATATTTATGTCAAATGTTCGTGATACGTGTCATATATTAATTAATCGTAAGGTTTTAATTTACTCGTGATTTCATGCATTTAATGTTCTTTGTTATTTTATGCGGGTTTTACAACTCTTCCCCTCTAAAAATAATAATCGTCCTCGAATTAGAGTTACGATAAGCTGAAAAGGAAGTGGACATTATGTGGCTAAAGAGAACCTGGGATGTGATGTGACTGAAAGGAACATATTCGGATTATGAAAGGAAAAGAGGAAAAGAAATCCAGATGGACTCCTCCGTTTCCCAAGTGGATTCCCGCTCGGGATGGTTCTTCCAAAGATCTTGACAAAAGTAATAATCTTGGTCTTCATGCCCCGTCTTGACGATACGAAAAAGTTTCTAGTTTTTCAACGTAAGATAGATCCTTATGAATATGATCGAGTAGATAAGGAATAATGCAAGAATAAATGAACATTACGATATGAAATGACCCGGAATAATGACATTAGTAACCTCTGAGTAATGATGCGCGAGACATATTGAAACGTAGTATGTGAATAATTGTGAACATGATACGTGGAGATATGGTGGATGAAATATGTGGAACATATGGTGAACGCGATACGTGTAACATATCGTAAACATAATGTGAGAAACGTAGGGTGAACATGATTTGCGAAACATATCGTGAACGTGCGATAATCGAGGAGGTAACGCCAAACGATACGATATGAGACGGGAAATGTGACGTGAAACGTCTGTTTGAGGATGGAAATTTGTGCTAAGCTTGAGTCTGGTCTCCCAGGCTTCCTGCAAATCTTTCCAAAATGAAAAGTGAAATGTAAGTCGTAAGATGAAATACGATCATGATCGTGTAATACATCATGAACATGAGTGCGAAAATCAAATCGCCAAATGGAATAAGAAGGTGAACGCGAACGTGAGACGTAATTGTGGATGTTAACGTAAACGTGGTGTAAATTTCTAGCTGATATGATTGTTGACGGAAAACTGTGAGACCGTACGATTTCTTTTTTAATTACCGGTAGTTCTGCCAACTGTGTAATCCATTCGGATGAAAGAAAACGTGTAGGCTAGGTTAAATGGTCGAACAACGACCCAGATATCAATATGCTTCTTCTGAGCCTGCAGTAGTCCGATAAAAAAATCCATGGAGATCTTGTCCACTTCCATTTGAAATTTCCAAAGGTTGAAATAACCACCAGCGTGTTGGCGTTCTATCTTAACCTGCTGGTATGTCAGGCATTTAGATATGAACATAACTATATCTTGTTTCACACCGTCCCACCAAAATTGGTTTGGGATCATGGTACATTTTTGCAGAAACTGGATACATAGAAGTCTGGAAGATTATGGTTCTCGGTCAATTAGACCTCTCTTAGCGTAGGATCCTATAGAACACATAATTTAGTGTAGGATTCTCTCCTTACGCGTAGGGATGCAAACGAGCCGAGCTTTTATCGAGCTATTCGAGCTCGAGCTCAAGCTCGACTCAATCGAGCCGAGCTTTTATCGAGCTCAAGCCCGAGCTCAAGCCCAATAATAGGGCTCGTTACATATAATGAGCCGAGCTCGAGCTTTTGATAGCACGGCTCGAGCTCTTATCGAGCTTTAATAAAAAAAATATTTTTATATAAGTAAATCAACGTTGATTTGAATATTAACCTTATTATAAAGGATAACTCTATAAAATATTGAATAACTTATTGATAGTTGTTATCATAGTTTAATAAAAACATAGAATTTGTGGTGATGTGTTAATATTAGTGATGTATTTGTTTCATATATAAAATTTCGAGCTTTTCTAGCTAAGCTCGAGCTTTGCTCGAGTCCTTATCGAGCCGAGCTCAAGCCTTAACGGTTAAAGCTCGACGAGCTATCGAGCCGAGCTCGAGCCCACCTTTTATGTTTCGAGCCCGAGCCCGAGCCCTGTTAAGCTCGGGCTCAGCTCGGCTCGTTTGCACCCCTACTTACGCGTAAGATTATTCATGATACAATTAACCGTGAGAAACAATGCGATTCAAAGTGTCACTGTAATCAACCCAAAATGTGTATTAGAAAATTTTCAGTATGAAATTTCTTCTGTCGTAGAATTTGTAACATAATGCGAATATGTTCTTCGTGCTCTTCTCTAGACTTAGAGAAGTTCAGAATGTTAGTAATGAACAATATGACGAACTTGTCCATAATTCATGAAAGCTGGATTTCTCAAGTCCATAATTACTGTTGGCATTCACGGGACCAAAGGCGTAACACGAATTCATACTGACCATAACGTGTACGAAAAGCAGTCACGGAAATGTCATGCTCCTTCACTCGCCACTGATGATAGGCTAAACTGTAAATCGATCTTGGAAAGTGTTTAGAGTCTGGTAGTTGATTGGATAGGTCATTAATACTTGGGAGGGAATAACTTTTATGAATGGTGATCATGTTCACTTTACGGTAATCGATGCATAACTCCATGCTACCGTCCTTCTTCTTTGAAAAACAGAACTGGCGTAACCCAGGGTGAAACACTCGGCGAGTAAAACCTCGTTCCAGAAACTCTTGTGGTTTTTCCTCCAACTCCTTGGAATGAATGTCAACTTCACTTCACGAATGGGTGGTATACATGGTAGTTCTTCTGGAAATGCATCTAGGGATTCTGAAACAATCAGCTGGTTATGGTTTTAATGAATTTTCATAATCGCATCATAAATGATAGCTAGAAAATCTTCGTTATGGGATAATAAGCACGTGTTGATAAAACATAAATAGTTTGTACAAATTTCCCCGATAGAAAAACCCTGATGAACGTATTCAGGAGCTTGAACATCGCCGAATAATCTGATATGAATTGCGATCAATCGTAGCGCGACGTGCTACTTCTCAAATCAGAATCATATCGTACTCGCTTCTGTCCAAGGAAAATGCATTAGCAGAAAGGATCTTGTCGTCGAATTGAGAGGAAATCCTGTACCCATGAGTGATACAACGACGTCTTTGATGGATATGATTATATGAAATATGGGACCGAGAAATGAAAGTGTTATATAAATACACGAGGTAAATGTGGCATATCTCACTGATTGTGTTTTCGCTCGTCTCACACAGAACGAACACTACGTGTCTAAACATGAATAATACGCCAGAGATAACCACTCAAGGGTGGCCTAGTGGCAAAAAGATTTATGGCTATCACTCTAAAGTGTGTGAGGTCTCAAGTTCAATTCCCACTAGGTGCAAACAATCTTGAAGTGGCCACGCCTACCTCCTGAAAAGGGAGGGCTTTACCTGGTTTGAGTCTGTATGGCGGTAGGCTCAAACCCCATGGATTAGTCGACCAATGAGTCGGAAATCACGGTTACCAAAAAAAACAAAAAAAAACAATACGCCAGAGATGGTACCTGAAATTTGAGTGGTCTGATTCACACATGACCGAACAGAATGGATGTACCCCTTGGAAGGTATCCTGATTTACTGAGGGTCTGGTTCAAAAGATATACGTGAGTCGTGTGTCTTGACTCATGTTTTGAGACAATATACTTATGACATGTGTGTTGACTGATGTCTCGACATGTGTCTTTAGAAAATGTACGTGAGACATGTGTCTTGACGGATGTCGTGACATGTGTCATCAGAAAATGTACGCGAGGCATGTGTCTTGAGGGATGTCTTGACATGTGTCTCGAGATGCGGAAAAATTAATAAATTTGAAAATTTGGTCAAAATGCCAGAATTGGCGGATCGGTTGGACTGTTGACCCTTTATATTTATGGCCACGTCCGTTATCAGAGTTTATGTCGTTACTGCAAGATATTTGTTGTCACGGTAGTTGTCACTACTTCCTTGTCTATTAGTTCCATGACGGTCATTATCATGATTGTAATTCATGTAACTATTCAGCTGAGTGGTCGGCTGGTACCGGTTCTCACTCATATGCTTGAAAAGACA
This sequence comes from Glebionis coronaria, assembly GCA_025667525.1. Taxonomy (NCBI): domain Eukaryota; kingdom Viridiplantae; phylum Streptophyta; class Magnoliopsida; order Asterales; family Asteraceae; genus Glebionis; species Glebionis coronaria. The sequence continues at coordinate 44,954,519 of CM046881.1, forward strand.
ACTGAATGACGTGTGACATTGAACTAAAAAGGTAGGGACATGGATTTTGATGGAAATCGTCTGATGGTGAAGCATCTTTCTCGTACGATCATTTCGATCTAACGCCTTTGTCTTCGTCTTGTAAGATCTCCAAGTTGTGAGCAGCATCAGCATTGTGTAGGGTCTCCAAATTATAAGCAACATCAGTATTTTGAAAAATCTCCAACTTATGAGCAGCATCAGCATCTTGTAGAATATCGGCACGTGGAACACGCCTGAGATGATTGAGAATCGGCTAGCAAATACTCATGGAGTATTGTAGGTGAAACACACATGGATAACGGTATATGTAGTACACATGGAATGCGGTACATGGAGTACACGTGGAATGTAGTACATGGAGTACACGTGGAATGTGGTACATGGAGTACACGTGGAATGTGGTACATGGAGTACACGTGGAATACACATGAGATGATCGGTATGGGTGTCGACCATCTGACATGATTTTTAAAGGAAATAATTGATTTAAACGGTTTGAAAACCGAACTGGAACGAGCAACATGATATCCTAGAAATTCCAGCGTAGACATCATACTGATTGCATAGAGAAAACACCAACAGTATGGTTAAACGAAATTCAACGATGATCAGCATGAAAGCCTGATTAATGAAAACCATCCATGACTATCATGAAAGCAAGATTAAATGAAATCCATCAATGTCTAGCATGAAAGCATAACCAACATGATGAAAACATAATCAACATAAAAAGGCATGAACAAAATCAGCATGAAAACGAAATCATGAGAGTATGAAAACGTAGTTGTCATAAGGAACATGAAAACATAATCACAAAGATTTAACGTAGACTGTTGTGGATGGCTATGGTTCGATCCACAAAATTCGAAGAAAAGACAAGTGACTAAGTATGGATGATTATGGTTCAAACCATACTTGTCAAATTTCAAGGGGAAAACATCGTGGATAACAATTAACAACAAGGGACTCAATATGGATGGATGTGGTCCAGTCCATACTAGTTAAAACTTCAATGAAAACATCGTGAGTAAGGATCAACCATACTTAAAAAATATAATTATTGTTACATGGAATGTAACAGACGTCATTTTAGGAAAGCATGATGACTACCCACTAGTCACAGGTCAAGTTTAGAGCCTACAGGTCGAAACCTTGGGCTCGGATACCATAATTGTAACACCCCACTTTGATAAGTGGACCGTTACATGATAATTATGACGTGTTATCGAAGCATGCAAGGTAATATGTCTTAAAACATAAACGACCATAAAGGAAAGCCGGAATCAAACATCTTCCCCCAAACATAAACTCAAAAGATGCATAAAGTAAATGAAGTGCAAGGAAAATAAGTATAAGGTAGCTTCCATCCTATGCACGTCCTCTCCATGCTCGAGTCTGTCCTTGGGTACCTGCCGTTTGGGTCACGGAAAGAAAATATACGGCTGAGCAATACGCTCAGTGAACGGATATAATGACAATAATAAGACTAAATGAAACATAATTAAAGATCTGAATTACAGCGGAAAATGTGTAAGTCCTGGAAAGCCTGGAAGTTGTTTAAAAGCATAATTGTACTGAAAAGGATTATGTTTATGTTTATATTGAAAATTCTTATGTTCATTTCATAAAAACTGTATTTTAAATGCCCAAAAGTCCATATAGGCCATGAAGGTATCAACGTGCATGTATACATAGAGGGGTGACCTCTTCATGCAATTAGAGGGGTTGCCTCTAATTATAATAGTCTGGTGGAAGGATCAGCTCCATGTAACGGATGTAAGGCACACAACACAATTACCATGTACTAGGATGCACCCATTTGCCCTACATGATAATAATATAAAAGGCCAATCTAAAATATTAATCATATTAATTACTGATAAGTTTAGTGTAACTACTATGGAAAACAGATGGCTGCAAACGGGGAATCCTAATATAGGAAGAAAGTGTCCTTACTGAAGAACGAAATATCCGTACCTTGTGTCCAGTAATGAGGATGAAAATGAAAGCGGATGAACTACTTCGACTTCACGATAGCTACATAATAAAAGGGATAGGAATGAGTTGTCTGTTTAACTTATACTTACTGATTATTATTTTACTTGTCGTGTTCTTGACTTGTTTTACTTGTTCTTGTCTTATTTTATTGTTTCATGTTTTATCATGTGATTCTTAGTGTTTCATGTGTTCTTGATAAGTGTATTTCATGTTTTATGTGTTATAGTACTTGTTGTATCATAATGAGTAACTTTCTAAAAATAGGAGGTTTCTATATATAGATTTCTATATATAGTAACTTTCCATAAATAGCAAGTTTACATAAATAGTACGTTTTTAAAAATAGAAAGTTTCCTTAATTAGTAAGTTTCCAACAATAGAAATTTTCCATATTTAGTATGTTTCCATAAATAGCATGTTTCCATATTTAATATGTTTCTATAAATAGCATATTACCATAATTAATATGTTTTCATATTTAGCATATTTCCATAAATAGTAATAAGCTTATTAAATAAGTAAATGATATTATCTATAGTTTAATAAGCATATATTATAAGTCATGATTAATTGTTATATAGTAAAGTTTATTAATTAATGAATACTTTAGGTTATCATGCTAATTATTAATTAATATTATAATACATGGTTTATTAATAATGATTAATTAATATTATACTTGACTTATATTAATAATGCTTTACTATAACTTAATAATGCATAAATATTATAAAGTATAGTTTAATTTTAATTAAACTAACATGTGTCATGAATAATTATTTTACATAATTATTTTAGTGTAAGTACTTTATTAATTAGACCATGTTAATATCCATGCATAATTAACCATTCAATTATGTCCTAAGTTTAATTAAATAAACTAACATGTCATGATTAATTTAATATTCTAAATTAAATTAATAAAATTTATATTACATGATTAATTAAATAAACATAATTAAATTAATTAATTTGGCAAATTCATACCCTTTTAATATTTTTCGTGAGCCCGTGCCCGTGAACCAAATTGCACCGAGACAAACTTGTCTCGGCCGGTTCTCGAATCAAACCCACCACAACCGTTTAGATTTGGTTTTTGCTGCCGACAACCAACAGCAGCCACCGGCTGTGCCGGCTAGCCATTGTTGTCCACAGTAGTCCCACCAAGAGCCCTATGCTCTCGGTTCCCACTGCTTACCCAAACGCAGCCCCTGCTGCTCCTTTGGGTGCTGCGGCCGAACCAAACAAACAGCCACCTCACCTTCGTGGTTGCGGCTGGCGTGTATAAAACCCCCACCGAGACCTTTTGAGGTCTCGGTTCCCATGAAAACTGAACCAAACCCCATAGAACTTGTTTAATTACTTGTTTTAAATCGTGATTTACCCATGTGTTCGTAAGTCTAATCAAATCGATGAAGATTAAAAGAAAATAATTAAAAAGATTGAGGTTAAGGGATACCGAACATGTAAAGATTTAAGATAGAATAACACAACGGTATACCCGAACACTTGAGGATAAAAAGCTAGGTTTTCTTCTTGTTTTTCTTGGTGGCAGTCGGCGGCAGAGAGAGAGAGAGAGAGAGAGAGAAAGGGAAATAGAGTTTTGCTATTTTCTAATATAACTGTAAAGTGATTTCCTGGATAGTCTATGTTTACAAATAACTTGGTTATGGGCCGGGCTAAAGGCCCTTCTCTCTTTTCTCTTTTAACCGTCCATACCCAACACCCCTTATATATTTTCATTTGTTTTTCGTGCTTAATAATTCATCACATGTGTTCGTGTTTTAGTGTCATGTTTTATTGTTGTTACGTTTTTAAGTGTTATACGTAAATACTTATCGTGAGTTAATAATTAATAATAACATACGTAATACTTGTAGTAATTAATTAATATACGTAATATTTATGTTAAATGTTCGTGATACGTGTCATATATTAATTAATCGCAAGGTTTTAATGTATTCGTGATTTCATGCATTTAATGTTCTTCGGTATTTTTATGTGGGTTTTACATATAACAACGGTAACACACATGTCAACGTTGTTACCAAACAACAAACTAATTATTCTAGATGGTTTGTTCAGAAAAATTCCAACCCTGACCCTATTAAACCCAATCATTCAAACCCCAGACAGAAACTAGGTTTATTTCACTTTTGTTTAACCTTATCTCTTGTCTTAGATAAATAAACAATTAATTTTATAGAAGGTTAAAATTCACTAAACAACCACCACATCAAGTGATGTGGTAGTGATGGTTGTATTCATGGGTAATTTAAGTTGAATAATTATATTCAATAAAATTCCTATATCATTATGGGACTTACTTTATGTATATAACTTGTGATTTTACAAAAGTGAAAAAGTAAACATGTTTGTCCCATCAATGCTTTGAGTTAAGGTCTTACCTATCTTAACACGATTAAGTCATTCATAAAAAAATTGTGATTATATATGAGGAATGTCTCACAATTAAATGCATTATATCATTTTGGGGTTATAAAACCACCACCGTCTCGCGTATGGTGAAAGAGTTATTGCAAATGTTTTTCTCTAATTTAATGGCAATCAACTTATTTCAAAGGGTATACTTTTAACAATAATCTTATGTCAAATATGTACAAAGAGCATGCAACACCTTTGTATCATGAATTTAATGAGAAAACTTTTACTCATTAAGTTAATTATTTAATAATCATATATTTTCTATACAAATCAGTTATATAAATAGTTATATCTTTAAAAATTGGCGATTCAACGTGTTTTATATTTAAAGAAATCTAATTTTATCGAGAGAAAAGATTAAAGAATGATATCCAAACCCTAGACCATTCGCGTCTTCAGACTTCCTAAATAATATGCAATGTAAGGAAACTACAATGAGTCAAGTATTATAGGGTAATGGTATCTATAATACCGAAGTCTTGACGAGTCTCCCTTACCTTATCCTTGCAACTAAGTAGTACTTTTGAAAATTACTGTCATTGATAAAAATTTTAAATCTTTAAAAATAAAAAACCCATTATAGACTTAATTCTTACTAGTCTCGGCGTGAGTTAGATTTAATACCATGTAAGAGAGACTCATTCTAATTCTACATAAGACCTTGCAAGAATAAGCTTATAATAAATCTTATGAGGTGAGATCCTTATAAAATATGCATCAAAAAAAGAAGGAAGGTAACAATCTCAACCATCCATTCAAGTTCCATCTAATGGTATATATTAATCTTTTTAAATTTAATTAAAAACCCATTTTCATTCTATTTCTTAAAAATTAAATATCTCTCAAACCGTTAATCGTTACGAAAAACTAATTATACCATCGCGACGGGAATTAAGTTATCTTTCTATAGATAGGCACTTCTATACATTTTCGGCAAACTTTTTTTTTTTAAATTTACGCATAAAAATTACATGTGATTCTCGAAAAATTACATGTAATTTTCGAAAATTACGTGTAATTTTTTTGGCGAGAATTTTTAACACTGTAAATCGTTAACTTTTGTGTGAATTACATGTAATTATGTGTGAATTGCATGTAATTTTTGTAATAAAATAGTTTATTAGTGTTAAATGCAAATCACATGTAATTATGTGTGAATTACATGTGATTTTTGTAATAAAGTGGTTAGTTAGTGTTGAATGAAAATTACATGTAATTTTGTGTGAATTACATGTAATTTTGCTCAAATCACATGTGATTTTATAAATAATTACATGTAATTTTGCTCAAATTACATGTGATTTTATACAAAATTACATGTAATTTTGTTTTAAATCACATGTGATTTTATAAATAATTACGTGTAATTTTGCTTTAAATCACATGTGATTCATGTAGACTCACATAACTTTACATCTAACTTTCGTCCCATTTGACGCGTTAGTCTTTTTTTTAAGTTACATGTTTTCATAGATTTTTATTTTCAACTTTAATACCAATAATCTAGAAACCAAGTAAATCACATGCGATTCGTGATAAATCACATGTAATTCGTGGTAAATCACATGTGATTCGTGGTAAATAACATTTTCTCTCCATTCCTCACATCATCCATCCTTCTGAAGTGGTCTTGTGATCCATGTATGCTATCTAAAGTGGTCTTGTGATCCATGTATGCTATCTCGTGATCCATGTATGATAATTACATGTGAATTTGCTTGCATTACATGTAATTCATGATAAATTACATGTGATTCAAACAAAAGCACATGTGATTCATCTAAAGTGGGTTTGTTAGAAGAAGTTAAAGTTTTGAAATGTTTGAATCACATGTAATTATCATCGAATTACATGTGATCCAATGCAAGCAAAATCACATGTAATTATTATCGAATTATGTGTAATTCAAGCAGACAATTTAATATATTAACAAGATTACATGTGATTAAAAAAATCACATGTGATTCATCTAAAGTGGGTTTGTTAGAAAAAGTTAAGGTTTCGGAATGCTTGAATCACATATAATGCAAGAAAAATCATATGTAATTATCACCGAATCACATGCAATTCAAGCAGAATTACATGTGATTCAAACAAAATCGCATGTAATTTAGAAGCCAATTTGTTTTATATATTTTACATAAATGAAAACATAATACGTGATTAAAAAAATCACACGTGATTCATCCAATGTGGGTTTGTTAGAAAAAGTTACGGTTTCGGTATGCTTGAATCATATGTAATGCAAGCAAAATCACATGTAATTATCACCGAATCACATGTAATTCAGAAGTCAATTTGTTTTACATATATTTTTTTTTGGGTAAAGGGGACTCCACCCCGGTAAAATGAACATATTTTATATTAATGGCAACAAACATTTTAATATTGGATGGTGGAGATTGCTTCCTTTGTTCTTTTTTGGATGCATGTTCCTTATAGAACTTTTCTCCACATATAAAATGCTTTTATATTAATGGCAACAAACATTTTAATATATTAACAAAATTACATGTGATTCGAACATTTTAATGTAATTCACATAAATCACGTGTGGTTTTAAAATAATAACGAAAATATTTTTGTCATTTAATAGACGGTTATTTTCATATACTTTTAACGATTTTACAATGTTGAAATTCTCGTTAAAAAAATACACGTGATTTCACAAATCGCATGTGACGTTATAATTCAAATGTGATTTTTAAAATAATTAATCAAACATGAGTTTTCGAGAATTACATGTAATTTTTCGAGAATTACATGTAATTTTTCGAGAATTACATGTGATTTTTTTACAAAATTTTTTAAAAAAAGTTCGCCGAAAGTATATAGAAGTGCATATCTATGGAAAGATAATTTAATTCCCATCGTGACGGTATAATTATTTTTTTATAACGATTAACGGTTTAAGAGATATTTAATTTTTAAGAAATAGGATGAAAATGTGTTTTTTTTAATTAAATTTAAAAAAATTAATATTGGATGGTGGAGATTGCTTCCTTTGTTCTTTTTTGGATGCATGTTCCTTATATAACTTTTCTCTCAATCTTATTTCATGTAATTTTATTCCAATTTATTCTTTTGTCTTTCGAAAAACTACTTGCTTTGAATAGGTTCATAACAATTATAGAAAAATTGGCGATTCAAACTTCTTGTAGTGTTTTCTTTCTTCATTTCTATAGTTGTCGTTTGTAATATATTTCTACCTTTAAGAAATATATAGTGAAAGTTTGGTGCTTCATTTCTTTTAGTAGTATCTAATTTTCAACAAGCTAGTTTGGAGGGAATATTATAGTGTTGTATGACACTCTTTACCTAGAGTGAGATAAAACAGGTAAAGTACGCTGTACCCAAACTTTATACCTGATGGTCACAACTCTAATATCTGTAAAACGCCCCAAACTTTACAAACCCGTAAAATAGTGTCTGGCAACCACTGTGAGTCTGTGATTACACAACCAATATATTACACAAACTTGAACATACAAACATACAGCTCAGATAATTATGACTAAAAAATGCTACAGTCTGTGATTACACAACCAATATATTACACAAACTTGAACATACAAACATACAGCTCAGATAATTATGACTAAAAAATGCTACTAGTAATATAATCCATTTTATATATTTAAAGTAATTAATAATTAGACAAGTGATATTCAACATCAGTATTTGTTTTTGAAAGTTAAAAATATTTTCAAAAACAAATCTAAGATAGTTTGCCAAACTAATGGTAGTAACAATTTAACCTTTAGTCTTCAACATCCTCTTGGGAGGCAATGCTGGTGGTAGTGTCTTTTTCACTTCAGTAAACTTATTTGCCTCTATCTTCAAATCTCCTTGATCAGCATACAAGTAATCCCAGTGAGCTGAACAAAAACCACCATTTGAATATGTAAGGTTTTGCGCTTAAAAATAAGAAACGCAACACAAGGCAATATACTAGTATTTAGTTTAGAACAAGAAATATGTACCAAGAGTAAATCCATCACTTTTAGTCCTCATAGGAGGGATATGAGATGCTGGTGGTGGTGCCTTCTTCACCTCTTGAGAAATCTTTTCAGTAAACCTATTTGCCTCTGTCTTCGAATCTCCTTGATCAACATATAAGTAATCTGATTGAGCTGAACAAAATCCACCATTTGAAAATGTAAGATTTTGGGAATTTCAACTAAGAACAAAATCCGTAAGGCAATATATACTAGTAGTATTAAGTTTAGAACAGGAAATACGTACCAAAATTAAATCCATCACTTTTAGTCCTCCTATGAATTGTTAGCCCGCCTCGGACACCAACACTTTTGCATAGTTGAAGGAGCTCGCCCACCGCCACACCCATCTCCTTATTCTGTTTTTTCTTTATAATATCTTGCAAGTTCTTTGCTTTCTTCTTCACAGCTACCCCTAGCTCGCTCACCACCACTTGCTGAATAACATTAGCCACATTCTTCCGTAAGAGACGTCCTTCCTCTCTTACCACCTCCAAGCCATTCCCAACCTCCGCCACCAACCGAGCATTGATTGGCTGATCAAGATGCATAGGCATGGCTACTATTGGCACACCAAATTTCATGGCTTCTAACACTGAACTCCAACCACAATGACTCACAAATCCACCTATATTTTTGTGTCTTAGTATCTTGGATTGTGGAGCCCAACCAGTAACAATCAAACCCCTATGTTTGACCCTCTCAAGAAATCCTAATGGCAAAGCTCCTGAAACATCTATTTCTTTATCACTTTTTGGAAACCTTAGCACCCAAATGAAATTTACATTGCTCATCTCGAGCCCGAATGCTATTTCTTCCAAATCATGACTAGAAAGAAAATACTCACTACCAAAAGAAACAAAAACAGTCGATCCAATGGCTTTTGTATCAAGCCAGTTGAGGATAATAGTATTTTGTTCCGTATCGGGACAAAAAGGATCCGCAACAAGTGGACCAACAGGCACAATCTTCTTATCAATCAAAAGAGAAAGATGATCAGCATACTTACCTTCTATCTCCTTAAAAGATTTAATAAGAACGATACTTGATGACTTAGTAACACATTGTGTGACAATGTCTTCTTCTTTCTCTTTAGCGGTAGTCGCTACCTTTACCATCTCATGTTTATGATAGTAAATCGTGTTGCCGAATGGAAACACAACATCATCTTTGGGGGCGTTCAAGTGAAAGTGATACATAGAGGCAGCAACACTAGTAGTGATGAACACCACAGAAGGGATTCCAAAGCTAGCAGCAGCCGTAGGAGCCCACGGTTGAAGTATGTCATATATGAGCAAATCGGGACTTAAATTTTTCAAAAGTTCCTCGAACTTAGGGGCTGACATATCAAAAGCTTGTTTGAGAACAGGCATAAGATGGAGAGGGAGGCCATTGGTGGAGTGAAGATTAGATGGAAGACCGGGTAACTCGGGAAGGAGAAGTTCTATGACATGGATCGACAGTGAAAGACCCTCGGTTTTCAAGGTTTTCTTGACGGAAACAAGGTTAGCAGGAGTCGAACAAATGTAAACTATGAAACGTTCCGAGTTATTGAGTTCTTTGGCTAGTTCAAGGAAAGGTGAGTTGTGTCCATGGCCTAACCATGGGAACAACAAAACAGTTGCGGGCTTCGAAATCATTTGCAAAACGTACAGAAGATGGTCGTTGTTTAGGTTGTTTGTGTGACAAGATGGTATCAAATGGTGTCAAACGGGATTTCATTATATAGATGGAGATGGTGGTGATCTATACATGAAAGAAATTGCATGCAATATTTTATTTTACGTGCATGATTCACGTAGGATTTTGCTAAAATATATTGTAAAATTTAAATAAATCTTAATTCCATTTTTGCGAATATATATGTCCTTTTTCCGGTAATTTATTTATCTTCTATTAACTAATGGCAAAATCTTTGAGTTTTGCATGTGACATATATATCTATCTATATACCCTATAAAGGGTGTATGATGATTGTTGAAAAGTTGAAAAAATTCAACAATTGGATATATATGGAAATAGTTGAAATTGTAAAACAAAAAGAAAGTATTTATTAAAAAAATCGTGACTTTGAAATTTACACACAAAATATAGAAACAGTCTCCAATATAAATGCGCAGGAAATACATAACTGGAAACGGGAAAGACATAAATGGAATATATACAAAAAAAAATTTATTTAAAGAAAGTACTTAATGAATATTATTGTATACATGGCTGGAAATTATTTATTCCAATTGTAACTTAATTGTAACTTAAACTCTCGGTTGTAACCCACCCTTATTAACCCACCGTTCCATATAATATCTCCCATTCACTTCCCCTTCTCTCTAAAAACACACACAACGCCCAAATTTATCTTCCGTTATCCCTAAACATACACTCATTGTCGCTGCCACTTTTACTGCCGTTTGCCAAACCAATGACCAGGTTTCGGTAGACTAGGAGGTTTCAGTGTGCTTGGTTCTTTTAGTGTGTGTAGTGGTTTTGGTGTTTTTTGGTTGTTTTGAGTTGTTTTGGTAATTTGGTTTGCGTGAGGTTGTTTGTCTTAGATCGAATGTACTTTTTGGTTGATATAATGAATATTGGTTGTTTAGTGTTTCAGATATGTTAAAGGAAGCCACAACTCGAGTCGAAGAATCATAAAGAAAGGCAAGCTTTGTGCTTGGGTTATAACATATTGCCATGACTAATAGCGTAGAAATAGTGAAGCCATACTTGTGGATGTGGTTGCTATCAAGTATGGCTTCACTATGGGTCATTAATAAGTTTTATTGCTCTTTGCAGGTCATGACTAAGTCTGCTGAAAAAGTTAGATTGACTGAAACCAAAATCTTATGTTTGTGAGAAAGGAACCATGTTTGTATCAGCAAGTTACTCTAAGTTAAAAATGTTTGATATCTTTCTTCTATCTTCATGCCTTATGTATTCTATGTTGGTTGTCATGTAGATGATTTAATTGTTGATCCATGCAACTTCGAGTGTATGTGAGAAGCTAATTGTCATGTAGTAGGTATTGCCCCATTAATAATTCACCATAGTTTTTTTTGTAGGTTATGGTCGTTAGATATATACATTAGGCCCTCGAAGACTTCTATGTTTCAACTTCTATGTTTGCCATATAGTTAGCAGATATAACAAATGCATTACAGCAACCTCCTGGTAAAAGGTTATCACAATTTTGTACTATATGCTTGGTAGAGGTTTATATAAACAAATGTATCGTAGTTGCATAGCCATCAAGAATACATCTTTTTAAGACATGACATTCAATTCATTTAAGTTTTTTTTTTGTGGTTTACAGTCAGTGTTATTACTTACGACACACATAAGCTATGGCTTTATTTTGAGATTTGATGGTTTCATGCTACCATGCTTTTGATAATTATTTATTTTGAAACCGAGGTTATGATATTTCTGGAATATTAGTTTGGATATAAACAAGGGGATTATAGGCTTATGGTTAATGATTTCTTGAGGCCGAAAGCAAGTCATTTTGGTTCCCTAAAAACAAGAATGTGACTGCTGAATTTGTTGTCTGGTCTTGTACATGTGCTTCATTCAACTAGATCAATTATTGGTTCTTTGGGATGCTTAAAACCGATCGCGGGATCACATATATTTTTTATGGGTTGTTTGAATTTGTTTAAAGTTACGAACAAATTTAGTGGTGTTTGGGGTTGTTTACTAATGTTTTGATTGGCTGCTTAGAAACAATTTTGGAGTGTTTAGGGGCTTTTGTAATCTTATTAGGGGTGCGGGTGTTATAATCTTATTAAAACCATAGTACTTTACAAGAAATCCAAGCTTAAAAGTACAAACTTGAAAAATATTACTAGCAGTAATAAAGAAAGGTTCAATCGGAAGGAGAAACGTGAACCCAGGCTGAAGAAAAAAAGATTTCATACAAGTCGATCTACTTTAATTTGAAAAACTTGAAAACTCTAATTCAAAAAATTCAGGTCTACTTTATAGTGAAAATTATGCTAAATACTTGTATAATTATGAAATAGCTAGGAATCATATCTTACGAAGGCAAGAGATAAACAACAAGCTCCTCATTAAATTGACTTAAAAAACTAAGAAAACAACATACATAGAACTGACAGCAACTTTCAAACCACAATTATTCGTCCTAAAAATCAAAGAAGGGAACACACATCAGATTGACTGTAACTTTCAAACCCCATATACACAGAAATTATTTTTGAAACCTGCTGCTATAATTCGTATGTAGTTGACTAGACATACTAAAAGTTGAATTATGGAACACTACTAGACTAGATGTATACGTAGCCATGTTAGAGTTACACGGATTTTTAGGGAAAAAATCTAAGATGACAAATCATTATCTTAAAAATTGTTCTATTGAAAAAAAACTCACACATTTAGAATAATATGTAGACGCTGTTACGTAACCTTACTATCAAAATGAAAAAAAAGTGTATTCGAGCAGGGTTTCTAACACTATAATTACAGTTTCTCAAAAAAATTACTTGTCGTTAAAATATTATCAAAAACTAGAATGTCGCTAGAAGCACAACTGGTTTATGAGATGAGTTATAAAATTATGGTTGTTTATATAGTTTCCAACATTAGATAGTTGTATAGTTTCAACATTGTCAAACATTCCGTCAATAGTCTTATGCCAACAATTTAGTATCCTGCCCATTTAAATTGTTAGCCTTATACTTTCGTGCTCATAAAAACATTCCATCTATAGTTTCCACTTGCTATATTTCCCCTTCGTATAATTATTTTAGTTTTACTGCCCATTAAAACATTTCGTCAATACTTTTCATTTTCATATATAAGTTTTCCAACATTTATAGTTGTGTTGTTTCATATTGTTTTTCATTGCATCGTTTCCTTTTCCTTTTGCATTACTACGTTGCGTTCTATAGCAAAATGTTAAAAATTCAACAACTTTAATTGAGCTTTTATAAATAGTATTGATATACATTCGTATCACGGATCATATATGCTTTTCTGAAATCATATAATCATATCGTGATTAAAAAAAATAAAAAATAAAGTTTGTCGAAAGTATATACATGCCCTCGATAGAAGGATGATTTAATTCACGTCATCATGGTATGTTTAGTTTTGCGTAACGATTAACGGTTTTTGATGTATTTAATTTTTTTAAATGACTTTTTTTGTTAGATAGAAAAATGAGTGATTGTGATTGATTGATTGATTGAGCGTATGCTAAAAGAAGAGTTTACATTAAAAAAAATTATAATCGTATATTATGTGTTTCTAGGCATTTTCGCGTTATAACGTAGGTACTCGCCTATCTTAGTAAGGTCAATAAACTTTGGTCACAAGCTACCAAAGTTAATAGTGAAAATCAGTCAAAGAGTTTAGTTAATGAGGAGTAGACACCGCAAATATCTATACCAAGAAGTTTTATGCAACAAGCAACAAGCGTTATTATATCATATCTCATATTTGATGTAATGTTTCACTTTCGGTTTCAGTAAATATTTTCGTATGTTGTTTCATACATGTTAATAATTTTATCGGATATCGGATGTTTCGAGCATTTGCAATTTAATCTTCACCTTTTCACGTTCTATTTTGAACGTGACACGAAACATTTACCATAATATCGAACATTGAATATCGTTAATTATCTGCCGCTAAGAAAATTCCGCCGCTATGCGCGGGTACTCGTCTATCACTAATCAAAGATATATCTATTATCTTTATAAACTTTTTTTTTAACTTATAAACTTTATTTGTTATGATTTATTAACATTTTTATATAATCTTGAAGGACAAGTTAGTTATAGTTATCCATATCAGTTGACCATGTCATTGAATGAACATTATAGATTCTTAAAATCATCTAAGATAAGAGAAATAATGACCACGTATCTTAAAACACATTTGCAAAATTGCTCAAATCTTGGTCTATTAAGGGGTGTTTGTATTTGTGTTCTTATGCAGATTATTCACTTATTTCATTTGCAAAAAGTGAATTATTGAATTTTGGTGTTTGGGAATCTTCTTCATATAATTGATTATTTACGTTTTGATATATACAAAACGTGGTTTCGTATAAGCTGTGAACTTGACATTTTTTCAAAACGCAGCAAATGAATTGGATTGTGGCCCACAAAGAAACAAACAAAATATCCATATTGCCCCTCATTTAATTTTTTATGTGTGCATGTGACCAATTACAAATGTCTATTTTTGTAAAATCATGCCTTATGTTATAAACTAATAATATTTACCAAATATTAAAAAACTAATTATCTCATTATTACGATATCAAACAGTATAATCAAATCCAAACATTATATTTTATAACCACGTTTTGTAAAAGCTCCTTATCTGATTATTTATTTTCAAAACGAATAATTTATTTTATATAAGAAACCCCAAACACCCCCTAAATATGAAGCTATGTGAAAGCAGTTTACTCATTCATTTCATGGACAATTTGAATGAGAAGTTAAAAAAGGGACACATAATATGGCAAAACTCGAACATGATCTTCAACAACTAAATAACATGATTGCCATTTTTTTTCATTTGTAACTAACTATATCATTATACATTAGGTGACTATCTTCGCATAAGAGCTGAAATTTCTAGCGGATTTAAGGTACCGACATGCGATATTGTGATACGTGGTTCAAAATAAAACGTATAAAGATAAAAATAAATTTACAAACGCTCGTGACATGCGATAAATTCTTAACATACAGAAACAACACATAAAAACATTAAGTGAAACTAAAAGTGAAACATTATAACATAAATTATCAAATAAATTATCAGAACGCACATTACTCGTCGCGTAAAACTTCTTGGTGCACGATACACTCCTCACTGACCAAACTCTTTGACTAGTTTCACTAATACATTTGTAGTTGTACGTGATATCTCACTAGACAGCGCAACATAAAGTTGGCCATGCGAGAAAACATGAGAAAACAGGGTGGGGCAAATAGACAGTCACATTTGGAACTGTTTGCCCTGTGATTTATTGATAGTCATCGCAAAGCTAAGGTGAACATGGAATTGTGTTCTCTTTAGTTTGAAATAGAAAACGTCTTCTTCAGATGGAGAGGAATCCTTGGCAAGATCACTCTAACTCCAGTTTGTTATCCGACAAAATTTTTAGCATTGCTAACATTCGATTCAAAGTGTTCGTAAATCGGCCTTGTGCCATTACATAATCCATTTGTCAGATCGAGATTCATTATTGAGCATCCAAGTTTCAAGCTCAAGTAACGAGGGGGCAATTTGCTCACGTTTAACCAAATTTAGTTATAGTAAACTCGTGACGCTAAGGCTAGGGGGAGTGGCAACTAAAAATCCCACCGCCACGTCAGCTCCACCTCAGATTTCTCTTTCCTCTCACTAACCCACTCAAAACTCACCTTTCAAGGTTCTAAAGGAAAAAAAAACTCACCACCACCTCACCTCCACCTCATCTTTCCACTATCACTTTTATTTAATTTATTTATAAAATACATACTTTTATTCCATCAAAATTAAAAAATGATACACGCGGGTAAATACAAACATTAAAAATATTAGGCATTATTAGCGAAGTGCTGGATTAAATCGGATCGAAGGTTTTGATGCACTTGAGATGATCTGATGTATCCCATAACAGCATGAATTTCTTTCGTGCTTCGTACCAGATCGTCCGGTTATTGTGCTTCTCCTGGGAACCATTTGGGACTTATCGCATATTCTTTGTGTTTACGAATCATATTATGCATTATGATGCATGCATACATCATATTAACAAGTCTTTCTTTCTTCAAAGCACGTGTTGGATTGGCGATTATGGCCCATTTCTTTTTCAGAACACCAAACGCGCGTTCCACATCCTTCCTTGCCGATTCTTGCTTCTGCTTATACAATATTCGAATGTGGTCATCGTTAGATGGTTCTGGAATCGTCTTAACAAGTGGAGCTAATTCGGGGTATATCCCGTCAGTAAGATAGTATCCAAATGGATAATTAACGCCGTTAGCCGTAAAAGAGACCTCTGGTGCTCGTCCTGTTTTCAAATCGTTAAACAAAGGGGATTGATATAACACATTGATGTCGTTGTTAGACACAGAAACACCAAAGAAAGCATGCCATATCCACAAGTCTTCCGACGCAACAGCTTCCAACAAAATGAACGGATTCGATCTGTGATCACGTCTAACATATTGCCCTTTATGGGCGTACGGACAACCAAAGCACTCCCACTCTGTACAGTCTAGACTTCCTAGCATCCCAGGGAAACCGTGCTTCCTTTCGTGATGTTGATATAGTAATTCAACATCACTCACCGTGGGTTTTCTCAGATATTCTGGCCCATAAATCGCCCTTATAGTAGAACAAAAATGATCAAGACTTTCCCGTGAAGTTCTTTTAGAGATTTGCAGATATTCATCTAAAAAGACTGGAACAATGCCGTATGCCAATTGACGAATTGCAGAAGTGCATTTCACCAATGGAGCAACGCCTTCTCTTCCGGTACAGTCGATATTTGAATTAAAGTAAGGATCATGTGCAGTTACAGCCGTAACTATATCGTTGAAAAGTGATCGATCCATTCGATATGTCTTTCGGAATGCACGTTCGTCGTAGATCGGGTTGTCAGTGAAAAACGCGGCAAGTAAACGATCATGGGCACCATAACGATCTCGATTAACCGGGTTTCTAGACACTTTTTGTCGTCTATTTCGAAAAAAGCCATCGCTTTTGCTAGCAACCAGACACGAGGGCTATTCATCAAAGTTTCTTCATCTTTGATCATTAGATCGGGGTACATAAATGTATATTCATCAATGCTTTCCATGCTAAAAATTTAGTATTTAGAAAAGATGATTTTTTTTATTGAGAGAAAGATGAAATGAGAGATATGAAAAAAAAGAAGAAGTGAAAATGAGAATTATATAGAAATAAAATGGGGATGAAAAAGAAATATTTGGGGTAGTGTGAATAGTGAGAAACTTACCTGTAGCGACTTTTTTTTGCCCTGGGAACCACAACCCACGCGTGGGTTTTTGAGGTGGGATAGTGGGGTTCATAGCAATCCACGCGTGGCTTTTTGCCACATGTATCCCATGGGTGGCTTTTTTGCACCACTCCCCCAGCCTAAAGGGTGACTGATTTGATGCAATATAGGTTTACAATAACCAAACTAAACACAATACACAAATTAGTTATATATCTAAAAAGGTGACAAATCCACAACAACTCGAATTGGCGCAGACTTCATGTTAATGCACGCCATGTTCTAAGGTACCATATTAATGATAACCTACATTGCAATTCAAAAGTGTGACATATACATTCTTGTATTTTTTTGACTTTTTTTTAATTTTGTCTTGTATTTTCTATCTTTATTTTGCCACTTTGGAAATCCATGCAAGATGGATAGATGCATGGATGAAGAAAGAATGTGAAGTTATTGGCGCACTTAAATTAATCAATACTACAAACACAATATCTAGAGACTGGGTGCTTTCAAAACAAATTAAAGTTTTTTAAACAAAAAGGATGGCTCGAGACACTCCCCGTGATTCCATGTAGTGATGTAAGGGCAGTTAAATTTTGTGTTTCCGGTAAGAAGTAAAAAAGAAATAAGTAAGTTAACGGTAACTAAGGGTGAAAATGAGCTGAGTTGGACCCGAGCTTACTTGAGCTCGAGCTCGACTGGTTTGGATCCTTATTATTTAAGCTCGAGCTCGGCTCGTAGTATACTAGACAAGATCAGGCTCGACTCAAACTAGGCTCGTTTACACGATTTAGCAATGTAAAATTAGAGCTTGGCTTGATCACGACTCGTAATATCTAATTAGGCTCGTTAATAAGCTTGTTATTGAGCTCGTATATAAAATATTAGGCTCGTTAAACTTTCTAATCCAATAAGCTTTGTACATAAAGCTCGAGGACGAGCTCGTTTAATAAATGAGCTGCAAATTAGGCTCGGAGTCGTCTAAGCTCGGATCAAGGGCTGCTCCGCCAACAGTAACCAGCCATCAACTACCTCCCCCATTAACAAGAAAGCAAGAAAAAAACCTTGAAATTCAACAAATGATGTTTATTGTTTTAACGAAAACAACAACACGACCACCTTATCCTTATAATAAAATTTGGTTAACTGCCTTCATCAATAATGTTTGTAAATCATAATTCTTTGTTCTGCTTTCACAAATAACAACGGTAACACAAATGTCAACACTTTTACAGAACAACAAACTAATTATTCTAGATGTATTGTTGAGAAAAATCCTAACCCTGACCCTATTAAACCCAATCATTCAAATCCCAGACAGAAACTATGTTCATTTCACTTTTCTTTAACCTTATCTTTTGTCTTAAATAAATAAACAATTAATTTTTCAAAAGTTAGGATCCACCATGACAGACAACCACCACATCAGTTGATCTGATAGTAATGGTTATTCATAGGGTAATTGAAGTTGAATAATTATATTTAATAAAGTTCCTATATCATTATGGTACTTACTTTATGTACATCACTTGTGATCTTACAAAAGTGAAAAAGTAAGCATGTTTGTCCCATCAATGCCTCGGGTTAAGGTCTTGCCTATCTTAACACGATTAAGTCGTCCATAAAAAAACTGTGATTATATAGCACAAATGTTTCACAATTAAGTGTATTATATCATGTTGGTTACAAAACCACCACCGTCTCACGTATGGTAAAAGAGTTATCGCAAGTGTTTTTCTCTAATTGAATAGCAATCAACTTATTTTAAAGGGTAAATAATCTTATGCAAAATATGTACAAAGAGCATGCAACACCTCTCTATCATGAATTTAATGAAAACACTTTTACTCATTAAGTTAATTATTTAAAAATCATATATTTTCTATACAAATCAATTGTATAAATAGTTATATCTTTAAAAAGTGGCGATTCAATGTGTTTTAAATTTAAAAAAGTCTAATTTTATCGAGAGAAAAGATTAAAGAATGATATCGAAACCCAAGACCATTCGCGTCTTCGAGACGTCCCAAATAGTATGGAAAGTAAGAATACTACAATGTAGTCAAGTATTATAGGGTAATGGTATCTACAACAGCAAAGTCTTGACGAGTATCCCTGACCTTATCCTTGCAACTAAGTAGTACTTTTGAAAATTACGTCATTGATAAAATTTTAAATCTTTAAAAATAAAAAACCCAATATAAACTTAATTCTTACTAGTCTCGGCGTGAGTTAGATTTAATACCATGTAAGGGCGACTAATTCGAATTCCACATAAGACCTTGCAAGAATATGCTTATAATAAATCTTATTTCATGTAATTTTATTAAGGTTTATGCTTTTGTTTTGTGAAAAACTCTTTGCTTTGAATAATGGTTCACAACAATTATAGAAAAATTAAATAAATAAATGACTATAACAAACCAATTAGCAATTAATCATGTACAAGCATTAATCTTTATGATAAATTATAAATCTAAGTCAATAAAATTAAATTTATATACTCAAATATGACTTCCACTTCTTAATGGAAGTGGGCTACATGCATTGAATGAACGATTGTGTAAGTTAAATTAAGTATACATCACATAGCACGTAAAAGCTGATAAACAATTTTAATTAACTTCAGGTCATGCCATAGTATAGCTAGGGTCTTCCCCAGACTTAGCTCATAGCTACAAAGTTTTAGATCATCGAGTCGTGGCCCTTTCATAAAAATTTCAGATTTTTTGGCATCGAATGAATTAAAAACGATTTTTTAGTAACCGTGTGTCAAACATACATACTCCTATTCTATTTATTTTATTTATGATTCAATTTTTATCATCAAGAAACATGTAAAACGCATTAACAATTAATCAAGAAGCATATATGACCTATCAAACATGCATGTATTCATCATGAATGATCAAATTAACCCTTAATTATGATAAATAACGACTGATAACAATTATATAACGACATTTATCACTAAATTGCATACAACCAAGGATTTTGTCGAATTAATTTTATTAACCCTAAATAGGGTTCAAGAAACCTGATATAACCATATAATATTGAAGACAACATCAACCAATTTTTAAAGCAATTTAGAGTTCTTATATTCGTTTTTATGTAACTAAAAACCTACATGAACGTCTCCTAATGCCATTATTTGATTTTACAATCATATAAAACACTTTAACCATTGAATATCATTAGTACACAACAAAAGAACAACAAGAATACATATATGCTAGTAATAACATAAGATTCACCTTTAAACAATAAATGATTATCAAGAACTACTAAAGATAAAAGTATGATCTCTCCATATCAACACACACAATACGTTACAAGCAGACGATAACATATGCTAGTACACATTGTGTTCAACCACCAACAACTGCACTTTAAACAATCAATAACAAGAGAAACCTAGTGGTTTTCTTGTTCAGTCGAAACCTTAAGAGTTTTAGTTTTCATCCGATCGCAACACCAAGGAAGAAAATGAGAGTTGTTTAGGTTTAGAGATATTTTGCATTTTTCAGTAACTAATCCCTAAACTTTTATTTATAGTTACTTTAACTTGAAGCACAAGAAACATACTTAACTCTTTAATGAGGAGGTGTAACCCTTATTTTCTTTTCTTGGTTTTGCAATTTGGTCATTTATTTTTAACACTTAATTAATATATCATTATAGAGTAGGGATCCAGTAAGAAGAAAAATTAAAATGAGAAGAGTAAGAAGAAATACTGACCACAAATTCCACAAAGGAAGGAGAATTTCAAGGGGAGATGCATCTGACTTTGTAGGTGCATCTAAAATGTGTGGCTGTGGTTTCTTCTCATTCTTCTCATTTTACTTAATCTTCTTATTTGATCCTAACTCTATCATTATATATTAGTTAGTTATCATTTTTATGTATAACGTGTGCGTCTCTATAGGCTCGAGACATTTTTCGGACAAATATTATTTATATTTGTACATATTTCAATAGTTTCGAGTCTTATTATTTAAGCTCGACCTCGGCTCGTGGTATATTAGACAAGCTTGGGCTCGGCTCAAGCTCGGCCTCGTAGCAATGTAAAATTAGAATTTGGCTCGAGCACGAATTGTAATATATTTAATTTAGGCTCGTTAATAAGCTTGTTATTGAGCTCGTATATAAAACATTAGATTCGTTTAAGCTCGCGAGCTCAAACTAGATTTGTACATAAAGCTCTGACTCGAGAGCTCGTTTAATAAATGAGTTTCAGTACAACCTATGAGATTATTAAGATTCCTAGGTTAATATGCACATGCCTTTTTGTCCATCTGGGTATGGTTTAAGTAGTAGCATATATAGCACTGTCTTTACATCATGTCTGTAGTTAGGGATGGAGCCAGGGGTGTGTCGTGGGTGCCCGGGACATCTATAGTTTTTTTTAATATAGTGTTAATTTTTGAAAAAAAAAACATCATTTTCTCCCAAATATATATTAAATGCACCCGGCGCATCGAAATGTGTTTCTTGTCTTGTTTAGTTAGTATAATTGAAAAAATTAATATCTACTATATTAAGGTTCAAAAAATTTCATGCCCTCGGTCATATTTTGTTATGGCTTCGTCCCTATCTGTAGTTTAGATGTGTTTGGCTTTTTTAAGTTGTTTTGATTACTTTTTCTTTTGGGTAGGGGTGTTTATTGGTTTAGTTTATTTGGTTCAGGTTGCTTAGGTAGGTCGACTCGAAAATCAAATCCAACCTAAATAGAATTCAACTGAACTAAGGCGAAAACTAAATTTGAATTCGGTCGAAAACTTAGGGGTTCTAGTTTTCGTGCGACCGCAACACCAAGGAAGAAAATGATAGTTGTTTAGGTTTAGGGATATTTTGCATATTAGAATAACTAATCCCTTTATGATCGATCCCGAACATTGACTTTGCTTTTGTTGGTTCGTCTGGGGGGCCTCGGGAGGTATCTTGACTTTGTGGGATACAAGTTATTTTTGCAAGGAGCATGAGGTTCTCAATCCTAATTTCCTATGTATCATAGGTTCATGGTCTGGCCTTTCTAACAAGGTGGGTTTATTAAATATCTATGGACCTCAATCTAGTTCTCTTAAGGAGTCATTGTGGTTATCGATTGAAAATCTTATTAACTCCTTTACTATAGTGTAGATTATTTTCAGAGATTTTAATGTGGTCAGGAGTAGATGAAAGGGTCGGGTCTATTCTTGATCAAAGAGAAGCAAATGATTTTAATGATTTTATCTCCCGTGTTGGCCTTTTCGACTTTCATCTTGGTGGTCGTAAATTCACTAGATTCGACAAGGCTGGAGCTAAGCTTAGTAAATTTGAAAAATTTCTTGTTACCCAAAATTTCTTTGATGTTTGCGGGATGCAGCGGTAACAGTTTTATGTCGAACCTTTTTGGATCATTGTCCGCTTCTTCTAAAGGTCGGTAATCCAAACTTCGGTCCGAAACCATTCAAGGTTTTTGATAAATGAATTAGAGATAGGTCTATGCTGGATTGGATTAAATGTTTGTGGCCTCGTTACCCCATTGGACCATTCTCCTTAACCCCAGACTTAATTCTTAAAAATAAATTAAAACAGTTGAGGTTAGACATTAAAGGATGGGTTGTTGTTCGTTCGAGAGAGCAATATGAAGCTAAAAATGATCTCAATCGGTCTCTTGCTTAATAGGATTGTAAAGCGGAGTCTGGACTTCTTGTCCCTCAGATATTGATAAGCGTGAAGAATGGCTAATGGACTTACAACTCCGAACCAAATAGAAAGGGAGGATCTCAAGCAAAAAGGTCGTGTGAAGTGGGCGGTGGAAGGAGATGAAAAGACTCGTTATTTTCATTCGATCCTTAAATACAGTTATGCCTCTTGCAATATTAAAGGGGTATTGGTTGATGGTATATGGTGTGATTCGCCCAATTTAATAAAAGATGTTGCTGCAGACCATTATGTCGCGAGATTCAAAGAGCAGTCTACCGTGAGACCAAAATTCGTTAGTCATTTGTTCCGTAAGTTATCAGTTGCAGATTCTTTATATATAGAATCGAGTTTTTCTATGGAGGAGGTGAAAGATGCAGTTTGGAGTTGCGCCGGATCCAAAGCGCCTGGCCCGGATGGTTTGAATTTTAACTTCATCATAGAATATTGGAACGTTTTTAAGAGCAAAGTTTTTTTATTTTATATGTACCACCTCATTTTAACAAATGAAATATCACAGTTTAATTATGGCTTGTCATCAAAGCATCCAAGGTAAATGTCTAAACATTAAATGACCATAACGGAAAACGACTGAGCAAAACATCCAGTGAACGGATATACAAGCATAGCATGAAATGACATAAGCATAATAAGACTAATAGTAGCGAAAATGTGTAAGTCCTAGAATAACCTGGAACATGTTCATAAAACTGGTTTTATAGTTTGAAAAGACTTATGTTTTTATATAAAATTGTATTTAATTAGCCAACAGCCCATATAAGTCATGAGGTTCCACCGTACATCAATACTTGGAGAGGTGACCTCATCATGCAATTAGAGGGGATGTCTCTAATTAAATTAGTCTGGGTGAGAGGGATCAACTCCTTGTGAAGGATGCAAGGCACACACCACATTCACCATGAAAAATCCTGTAAAAACATGTAACTAGGATGCACTCATACGCCCCACATGATAATATAAATATTTGGCCAAAACTGTAAAGGGACGCCACGAGCAATCAATCCGCCGTGGGAAAGTCATAACACTGGTGCCTCTAGTGTTATGGTTATGGTACCTCCATAACTAGATGACATGGCATGCATGTATATGGCTTGTGCATTTAAAACTAAACATAAGCACATCAAAACATATAAAACAAATACCTAGGGAAAGCAGTTGGCTGCAAAACGGGAAATCCTAATAAGGAAGAGAATGTCCATACTGAAGGACCGAAAATCCGTACCTTAGGTCCAGTGAACGAGGAAATATGAAAGGATGAAAAGTCCTACTCCGACCTCACTATTACTACATAAATAAGGGACATGTATGAGTTGTCTGGTTGCTGAGTATGTCACTGTTTCTTGTATGTTCTTAACTTGTTTTATATGTTCTTGTCTTATTTTACTGTTTTAAATGATATACTATATTATTCATGTATTACATGTCTTCTGATTATGTATTATCTTGTATTCTTGTATTATTTTACGTATAGTGTGATAATAAGTAACTTTCTAAAAATAACAGATTTCCAAAAATATATCAGTTTCCAAAAATAGAAAGTTTAAAAAAAATATCAGTTTCTAAAAATAGAAAGTTTCTAAAAATAGTAAGTTTCCTGAAATAAAAAGTTTCTATAAATAGAAATAAGCTGGATTAATAAGTAAAAGTATAAGATATGGTTTACTAGTTAAAAGTTATAAGTCATGGAATTAATAGCATAGTTTATTAATTAAATATTATATGTTATATCTGATTATTAATTAATGATGAAAATACATGTCTTATTAATTAATAATGTATCATGGTTAAATTAATAAACTATAGGTTATACAATTTAATTATGTCATAGTTTAATTAATTAAGTCTAATGTAATAGTTTAGGTTAACATGTTTTATTAGTTAATAAAATAACGTAAGTCATGAAATTATCAATTAATTATAAGTTCATGTATTATAATAATTAATTATTAAAATATAGTCTAAATAAAATAATAAAATGTACTTAGGCTAATACATATATTATAAAAATAATATAACCTAAGTTCATGTTTTAATTAAATTAATTAATTAGACATGAAATTAATTTAATTAACTTGTAAAAATAAATTAGCAACATATCCCGAGCCCGAAGCCCGAGACAAAACAACCCGAACACCAACCACCCCCAACAACCGCGGTTGTGGGTGGCCAGTGGCTGCGCAGCCGACGGCTGCCACTGCCGTGGCTTAAGTCCCCACCGGCTTAAGCCGGTGGTTTCCCCTGTCTACCTTGCGGTTCCCACTGTCCGAACAAAATGGCCACTGGCATAAGCCGGTGGTTCCCACTGCTCGAAACAAACACCCACCGAGCCCCTATGGGGTCTCGGCTGGGATCAAAATGGGACACCGAGAGTCGTAAGACTCTCGGTTGGGGCTGCCGAACCACAAACAAACCAAACGAACCCTTACTCTTGTTTTATTTAATTTCATAACATGTTTTATTAATTGTTTTTAAGATCAAACCCATGTGTTCATAAATAAATGAAAAGAATTAACAAAATGTAACACCCCACTTGGATAAATGGACCGTTACGTGTATTTATGGCGTGTCATCAAAGCATGCAAGGCAATGTATTAAACATTAACTGACCAAACGGAAGTACCGGAATCAAACATCGGTAGTCCAACATAAGCTCAAAAATATAAAGATTAAGTACTGAAAGAAAAAGGACGAAACAGTGTCCAAACAACTAAAGTAAAGTAACGTAATGTGTGCATAAAAATAAAGGAGTCTGGATAGCTCCCATCCAAATGCACGTACTCTCTTAGAATTCCTAAGATCGTCCCTGTGTACCTGCCGTTTGGAAACATGAAAGGAAACTACGGCTGAGCATAACGCTCAGTGGACGGATATAGCATGATAAGAATGTACTGAAAGTAATGAAATAGAAGACAACAATGAAGCTATAAGACTGATATGTAACATGTGGTAGAACTCTGCATAAAATCTGAAAAACCTGGTTCATATATACTGATACTGAAATTTAACTATAAATTCTGAAAACATGCATTTACTGTATTTTATTTGCTAGAGCTTATATAGGTCACGTGCTGTAACAACCGTGCATGAATAACTGGAGGGGTGACCTCGTCATGCTGTAGAGGGGTGACCTCTAAATAATTGTGCTGGGTGGAGGGATCAGCTCCAATGTGAAGGATGTAGAGCACACACCACATTCACCCTGATAACTTGTAACATATATAAGCCTAGGATGCATCCATACGCCCCACTAAACATACATATAAAAATGTCCAACCTGAACATGAGTGGGACGATGCAGGATATCACTCTCCTGCATGTGAGTCACGACACCGGTGCCTCTAGTGCCGTGATTACGGTACCTCCGTAACTAGTACATAAACTGGTCTTGCTTGTATATAATGCTCAGGCAATTTATTTAGTTATTAACGTGATTACTGATAAACTTAAACATATACTGGGGAAACATTTGGCTGAAGATGGGAAATCCTAAATCATGCATAGAAAGGAAGTCCTTACTGAAAGGACGGAAATCCGTACCTCGTGTCCAGTAACCGACCGAGATCAACTGACCGAAAGTCTACTCTGATTTCACGCGAGCTACATGAATAAGGGACGTGAATGAGTAAACTGATATTCGCTTATTTAATTTCATGTTCTTATTAGTCTTTCATTTATTTATTTATTTTCTGAAATTCCGTACGTATATTAACTGATAAATCTGACCTTATAATAATTCATTTTAATGTATTATCTTACTACTATTTGTTACGGTACAACGTATTTCCGACGCTATAATAGTACTATACTACATATCCCGTTAAAATAGAAAGTTTCTTAATTCCAAATAATTTAATTCATTTCATAAAATTATACCCCTTTTTAAATATTAAGGAACTATTTTAAATTAATACATTTAATATATTTTAAACATTTATAAAACAATTTAATTAAAAGGTATAATATAAAAATATTCATTTTGTCAATTATAATAATGTCCCGGGCCTACTGATGAGACTGCTTTTATACATGGTCTCATCGTCCAAAACGGCCTTAAATTGCATAAAATATCATAAAACATGCCATATATATGCTCGTGTTTGTTACTTGTGTATTTTTAGGTACGGATATTGAGGAATTGGCAAAAGAACACAAGAATCAATCAAAAACGAACACGGGAAACGAAGTCGCACAATGAACCGGGCCCAAGTTTGGAATTTTGCAAAAAGACCCTTAAAGAATTGAAGATTGGCATGAATGGCCCCTCATCTTTGAAGAACTTGTCACATTTGACCCTCAAAATGTCAATTGTACAAGTATAATCCTTAATGTTTGAAGATTGTTCAAGATCAGTCCCTGGAATTTGAAGATAATACAAAAGAAGCCCTTGGATTAAGTTTTAAAAGTTTAAGTGCCATTTTTGACAACTTGTCCAAAGTTGTCAAGTGTACTTTGGGCGCTGATAAACTTTATTTACAAAGTGAAGAAAAGTGGAAAACTTGGGGACCAAATCTGCCATTTACCCAAACAAACCCACCCAACCAGGGTGTGACACCTCAGCCCTACCCACCCATTTACCCACCACCCACCCACAAAACCGACCCTACCCATTAGCCCAAACCCTTTTAAACCTGGTTTATTATTTAACTTGGTCAAGATTCAGTCAAACCCCACCCCATTTCCCTCCATTAACATTTATTTGAAATGTTTAAATTAACCAAACAGATTAAACACTTGCTAATCACCCATAAACCCTAAATCCTTCCCAGATTAAATCTCCCATGAAACAAAGGGCTTTGCCCTAATTTTGTGCAGAATGATAATTACCCGTCCCCTAATCCTTTCCCACCTCACCAAACATCTCCACATGCATTGTGGACCCCTCCCCAAGCTTCCCCTGCAACGTCTCTTTCGCACCAAAACCCACACCCGACCAAACCAACACCCAGGATCACTCCCCTTGGTCCCCAAGGCTCTTTTAACGTCCAAGATTCATTCTACTTGCTGGCACTTCACATGGGACACCTTTTGACCAAGATTCGTCCAAGACAAGAGGGGCATTTTAGGGCATTTAGCTTTTAGGGTTTAAGCTTTATAATTTTTTATTCCCTAGTTCTAGATAGTTCATCTTGTAGTATTTAAAGAGAATGCGACATGTGCATTACTCTTGTTCCAGTTTTCAAGCTTTGCACTTGTAATTCCTTTTTTATAAAATAAAAGTTGGTATTTGAGAAAAAATCCATTGTAATTCCTTTTTATTCTTTTAAAAAGTTGTGTGTTGTGTGAAAGCTTAATTCTGAGTTCCAATTTAAGTGGTGAAATAATTTTGAGTTTCAAAAATATTTCAAAGGTTTTTCTGAAATTTGAAGATTTGTGTAAGAAATCTGTTTCAAGTTTGGAGATTTAGAGGTTCATTTTGTTGGATTAAGTGATATCAAAACGTTTTAAGAGAGTTTAAGTGTTTTTGGAAAGGATTTAAGAAAGAGGAAAAAGAAACAGAAAGATAGTTTATGCTTGTATTTTGTGTTTGCTTTGATTTGTCTTAAACAGGAAGAAGGCTGTTGATTAGTGTTCAGCACAGGCCACCTGCCTTGTGGGAGGTGGATATTCATCCACTAGGTCCTTGGATGTAAGGACCTAAGGTAATTTTCTTTTTACCTTTTTGAAAAGTTCAGAAAGTAGTTCATGTGATTTTGTTTGATTTTGTGCTAAAGTGTGTTAAAACAGTTTGATTTATGCTCTTTGGTGTTTGTATGTATGCTGTATGATCATAGGATCAGTTTTGATAAGTTTTAGAAGGCTGTGGTTTGATAAAAAGTGCATAAAGAAATTTAAAGTGGTGTTTGGATAAGCATTTTAGCAGGGTAGATTTTTGATTTGTGCTTTCATAAGGTGTTAGCAAGATTGGAAAAGGTTAAGATAGTTTGCTTACTGGTTATAGTTTATTTTGAATCAAGTTTTAAGCAAGTTTGGTGAGTTTTAAAGGAAAAGTGAGTTTAAAAATCTGCATAACCATAATCTGCCTGTTTTTCTTCATTTTGGTGAATGATTGTGTGAAACCTGTTAAGTGTTAGTGTAACTTAGAAGTTGAGACTGCTTTTGTGCTATTTGGAGTAGTTGTGTGCCAAAGATTGGAGTCTAAAGTTCATTAGTGTGCATTTGATAGCTCAATCAGTCCACAGACCTGGATAATTTGCATCAGCAACTTGGATTCATCTTGGTGTGTTTTGGTTTGCTTATTTGGCTTGCTAGGTGCTTATATTTTGCTTGTACTGACTCCTTGTGCTTCAATAAGCACAAGGGTGCCCCCCCTGTCCACAATACATCATCAAATAAGCCACAAGCAAGCTCCTCTTGCTTAATTTATCACCCTGTAAAGAAAAGGCAAAAAGCTAACCTGCTTGTGCTCAAAAGTGAACCTGTCCACGTTTTTGTTGATCAATTGTGCTTAATATTGGGCTAAAGTGTAATTGGGTTGAGTTTACAAGGTCATTAGAGGTCACAGATTGGTTAAGAGAAAAAAAATAAAAAAGAAAAAAATTGCAAAAAACACACCCGTAACGGGCTCGAACACCAGACCTCTCGCTGGAGGGTTAAGTGTCCTACCGTTAATCTAGATGGTTTTTTACGTTGAAGTTTGTTTTCAAACTTTATTTAACACATTTTTACATTGTTAGCTTATAATTAAGCCGTAGCTTTTTCCCTTCATTCCAGCTTATTTAATAAGCTTTTTGGGCTTATTTGTTTTTTCCTATGACCTTTATAAGTGTTAGGACTTTTCTGTTTTAAAATTTCATTTTTCACATTATTTAATTAATTTTTAGGATTATTTTTAGTTTTAAATTTAAAAAGTCATTTAAAAATATTAAACAGTAATAAAAAATACAAAAAAATAGTTTTTAGGTTTTTATTTGTATTTTTGAGGTTTACATATAAAAAAGTTTTCAAAAACTTTAATTTTTAATTTTATTTAATTTTAGGTTTTTTATCAAACTTTAAAAATTAATATAAAATTAATTAAGAGGTTTTAGGAACTTTAATTCACATTTTCTTCTTAGTTAGAATATTTAGGATTTTTGAGAATTTTTTAGAATTTATTTGAGAATTTTTAATTTTTTAGATTATTTTAATATTATTTTATTCATAAAAATAAAAAGTTTTATTTTTATTTCTTTTTCATTTTTCCTAGGTTCTTTATCATTAATTAGGACTTTTCCCATTTGTAGAATAATTTTTAGGCTTTTCAATTAATTTTTAGAATTAATTTAAGATTTAATATATTTTAATAGTTTTTAGGAGTTTAAAAATAGTTTTAATTGGTTTTAAAATTTTTAAAAATAGTTTTTAGCTTAATTAGGTCATTTTTAAGGTTTACAAACTTGAAAACCTTGTTTAGGGCTTTTTAATATTTAAAAGTGATTTTCAGGGCTTTAATTAGCATTAAAAAGTCATTATTAAATTAATTAAAAGGTTTTGGCAAGTTTTGATTTTTTGTAAACCCTTATAATTTTATTGTGGATTTTTAGTAATTTTTAGGAATTTTTAGTTTAAAGTTTTAAATTTTGCACTTTTTACGTTTCTACGTCGTAACTTTCTAGTAGTGTTTTTGCCTTATTTTTCTATTTTTTTCGTCTTCGTCATTTTCTCTTCTTTTCTTCTTGTTAATAATCAAAAACAAATCAATCAATCAATTCATTACACAACACACGTGCCTCCTCGAGAGAACGATCCCCATCAAGGGTCATAACTTGTGGTTTTCCTAAACCGCTCGTTAACGCTTACCACTATTTTACCTCCTTTTCCTAAAGGTGTGTAAAAACTTTACATCACCTACCGAGATATCCCATCTCGGTCGCACTAAACAATCAACATTTATGATTAAATCTGTCTATGTAAATCCGCGACAGAAAACTGCGTCACTAAAACTGTCGCTAAAACTGTTCTTAAAGACTATAAAAAAATAAAACTGTCACTTATTAAACTGTGACAGAAATTAGCGTCGCTAATCTGTCGCTAATTTGGATTTAATTAATTTAATTTCCTGTTTAAAGAATACCTACTGATCTATATTATGTTCCCTCCGTTTAGGTCAAATTCCCACCGTTTGTAACATAACCAAACACCCCCTTAATTAATTTACCCCCCCCCCCCCCCGATGGGGTTTTGTTGGCTGCGACGACTGAACACAGCCCTAAGCCGCCCCTGTGTGGGTCACGGCTGGGCAGAGAAGGGACCACCGAGACATGGTGGTCTCGGTTATATATATAAACACCAAACCCCAATGTTACACAAATCAAACAGCACCCCGAATGGGGCTGCTGCTCTCGGCCGGCCACAACCATACCACACCGAGACCTGCCATGGTCTCGGTTTCCTTTACCAAAAACAAACCGACCCCTTATTGATACATATGGAAAGAACATGATTACCTGGTTGATGAACAAGAACTCGACACCCCTTCTCTTTTTTTTTCTCTCGGCGGCCAAAAGAAACCCTAATCTTTTTTTTTATTATTATTTTTTTTTGTCTGTTATGGGAGAAGGGTTAAAGTCCCGTATGTATATTTTTTGTTTGTAACCCAAGATGGGCTAAAGCCCATAATCCCCTTTCTTTTTTCTTTTTTTTTCTTTTTTGTTTAAAAAAAATAAACCGGCTATAATACATTTTTTTTTCTTAATCTTATAGTATGGATTACTTGTCATTTTCATTTTATTCCTCACGTGATTATTTTCGTCAATAATTTCTACGAATTTAGTTTAATTAAATAACTCGCGTATTTACATTTCCCGATTTAAATACGGGTTTTACAATTCTTCCCCTCTAAAAGAATAATTCGTCCTCGAATTAAAGATACGATCGTACTGGGTTTTACAATTCTTCCACTCTAAAAAGAATTCGTCCCCGAATTATAAGGTATTTAAGTTGACTAGAGTAAAAGTCGAAAATGCTAATAGGCTGGAAAACATAGAAGCTGAAAAGACATACCCGAATCAAAACTGAAAGTGAGGATAAGAAGTCCGTATAGACTCCTCTGTTTCCCAAGTGGCCTCCCGCTCGGTATGGTCCCTCCACCGGATTTTGACGAAAGGAATGGTCTTCCTTCTCATAACTCGATCCTGGCGATCTAAAACTGCTTCGGGTTCCTCAATATGAGATAGATCCTCCCGAATCTGATCGAGTGGATAATTCACTTTGTGAAGCTCATGATAGTTGTACCCCCTGAGTAATGATACATGAAACACGTTGTGGACGTGCGAAAGCTGAGGTGGTAACGCCAACCGATATGACACTTCACCAATACGTTCAAGGATTCCGAACGGTCCGATGTAACGAGGGCTGAGCTTGCCCTTGAGGCCAAAACATTTGACACCGCGTGCGGGTGATACTTTGAGGAACACACGATCCCCAGTCTGAAATGATAGATCTCTGCGATGCTTGTCGGCGTAACTCTTCTGGCGAGTACGCGCTTCTTGCAGTTTTGCCCTAGCGATGGCGACCTTTTCATTGGTCAGTTCTATCAATTCTGGTCCTTCAATCAAACGTTCTCCAACCTGATCCCAACAAATAGGAGCACGGCATTTCCTGCCGTATAACATCTCGAATGGAGCACGCTTGATACTAGCATGCCAACTGTTGTTGTAGGCAAACTCGACCAAGCAAATATAGTCATCCCAGTGTCTTGTCCATTCTAATGCACATGCGAGTAGCATGTCCTCCAAGGTCTGGATGGTACGCTCGGACTGTCCGTCTGTCTGCGGGTGAAAGGCTATGCTGAGCTTGAGCCTAGTT
Source organism: Glebionis coronaria (assembly GCA_025667525.1). Lineage (NCBI taxonomy): Eukaryota > Viridiplantae > Streptophyta > Magnoliopsida > Asterales > Asteraceae > Glebionis > Glebionis coronaria. The sequence continues at coordinate 44,987,462 of CM046881.1, forward strand.
CCCCAAGCTTTATGCAAACCTTCCCAGAAGTGAGAGGTGAAACGGGGATCCCTATCTGATATAATTTCTGAAGGTGTACCGTGTAATCGTACGATCTCCTCGGTGAATAGTTTCGCTAATTTACTGACTGCGAAATCTTTGCGAATAGGAATGAAATGAGCCGACTTGGTCAAACGATCGACAACAACCCAGATTGCATCATGTCTCCGCTGAGTCTATGGTAGTCCGGTGACAAAATCCATAGAGATCTTGTCCCATTTCCACATTGGAATATCTAATGGCTGGAGAAGACCACTGGAACGCTGGTGCTCGATCTTAACCTGCTGAAAGGTTAAGCATTTAGACACAAATGTTGCGACATCCTGTTTCATGCCGCTCCACCAGAAATGCTGCTTAAGATCGTGGTACATCTTTGTGGAACCCGGATGGATAGAGAACGGAGAGCTGTGAGCCTCAGTCATCAAGGCTTCTCTGAGAGCAGGGTCTTCTGGAACGCAGAGTTTGGTACCCTGCCATACGATACCATCGTCATCGATGCGAAATTCGGTCTGCTGGTCAATGTTCTGGATAATCGCCCAGATTTCACCATCATCCTTTTGTGCGGCTTTAATCCTAGAGAGTAAATCTGGTTCTACCCTCAAACTAGCCCAGTATCCCCTCTGTCCGCGTACTAAGAGCTCAATATCATACCGCTCTAATTCCCGAATGATTTCTTCCTGAACTTTGATGCCATTTATCATACCTGACTTTCTGCTAAGGGCATCTGCTACTACATTTGCTTTACCTGGGTGATACTGGATATTAGTGTCATAGTCTTTTAGCAGTTCTAACCATCGCCTCTGCCTCATGTTCAGTTCTCGCTGTGTAAATATATACTTGAGACTTTTGTGATCGGTGAAGATATCACACGACTCACCGTATAAATAATGCCTCCAGATTTTAAGGGCGAAAACGACTGCTGCGAGCTCTAGATCATGAGTAGGGTAATTTTTCTCATACGGCTTCAGTTGACGCGAAGCATAAGCAATGACTTTCCCATGCTGCATAAGAACACAGCCTAAGCCCTTTCCTGAAGCGTCACTATAAATCTGATAACCACCAGTACCGGATGGAAGAGTGAGTATCGGTGCTGAGATCAATCGATGCTTGAGTTCCTCAAAACTCTTTTCTCTCTCCTCGGTCCATATAAACTTCTCACCTTTTCGCATAAGTTGGGTCAATGGTAACGCCAAACGTAAGAAGTTTTCCACAAACCTGCGGTAATAACCCGCCAACCCCAGAAAACTACGTATCTCTGTGACAGATGTCGGTCTTGGCCATTTGGTGATAGCCTCCACCTTTGCAGGATCCATAGTGATTCCTTCTGCAGAAACAATATGGCCTAGAAACGCCACTGTATTCAGCCAAAACTCGCACTTAGAAAATTTATCATATAACTTTTCTCGTCTGAGAATCTGCAACACTGTACAGAGATGATTCTCATGTTCCTCTTTGGATTTGGAGAAAATAAGTATATCATCGATGAATACGATTACAAACTTGTCTAAAAATTCGTGAAAGACTCTATTCATCAAGTCCATAAATACTGCAGGCGCATTCGTGAGACCGAATGGCATAACAACAAACTCGTAATGACCGTACCTCATGCGAAAAGCAGTTTTGGTTATATCCTGCTCTTTTACCCGCAGCTGATGGTAGCCTGATCGTAGATCGATTTTTGAGAAGTGCTTGGCACCCTGAAGCTGATCGAATAAATCGTCAATTCGAGGAAGTGGATAACGGTTACGAATGATGAGCTTATTCAACTCACGGTAGTCAATACACAATCGCATACTACCATCCTTCTTCTTGACAAACAAAACTGGAGCGCCCCAAGGTGACACGCTAGGACGAATGAAACCCCTTTCTAGAAGTTCCTGAAGTTGATCTTTCAGTTCCTTAAGCTCTACATGAGCCATACGGTAAGGAGCTTTAGATATTGGTTCTGCACCTGGAATGAGATCAATACCAAATTCTACCTCTCGCATGGGAGGTAAACCTGGGAGTTCCTCTGGAAAGACATCTGGAAATTCTGACACCACTGGTTGATCATGAATTGAAGGTGCCTCAGAAGTCGTGTCATGAACTGTAGCTAAGAAACCCTCACAACCATGGTATAATAAGGTACGAGCCTGTAAAGCTGAAATGATTTGAACATGTTTTCCTGGTAGGAAACCCTGGTGAATATACTCTGGTGTCTGGACATCACCAAAGATGACCCGGTGAGCATGACAATCTATGGTGGCACGATGAACCGACAACCAATCCATACCCAGAATAACATCGAATTCACACATATCTAAAGGAAGGGCACTGACTGGACGGATTTTATCATCAAACTCATGAGGGAGATCCTTATACACCTGGGTAATGAGTACAGAATCTCGCATGGGGGTAGATATACTAAGTGCACTGTCTAGTGGCGTAGGGGTCATGTTTATTCTAACAGCATATGAAGTAGATATAACTGAGTGCGTGGCGCCTGTATCGAAAAGCACGCATGCAGACTGTCCGTGTATAAACAAAATGCCAGTAATGGTACCTGTGGTCTTATTTGCTTGTTCACGGGTAGTAGTGTTGACACGACCAGTGGTTGGTGGTATTGGTGGTGGTGGAGGTAGAATCTGATGGATCTGGCCCGAGGTACCGGCAGCATCCCCGCTCTTGCAATCCCTCTTCAAATAGCCCGGCTGACCACACTTGTAACAATTTCCCGAACCACGACGACAAGGTCCCGAGTGTTTCTTCCCACATGTGATGCAAGTGGGATAAGTAAACCCGATGGAAGTAGCTCTGGTTTGCTGAGAGCCTGATTTACGATAATAAACACGTGTCACGATTCTGATAACTTAACTGAAATAAGGCTGATTGACTGAATTTTAAAATTACCAGAATTTGCCGGTCGGGCAACCTGCTGACCTCTGTTGTTTTGGTCACGCCCCTGTCCAGCATCTCTGTTGGAATTTACAAAAAAAATTAAGATCTGTTTTACACGATAGTTTAGTATTTCTGGAGCTTAAAGAATCACCTGTAGCTGCCAGATGAGTTGGAGCTGCCGTGGTAATTATCATCGCCGCTCCTCTTATCTGATCGATTACGGTCATATGACTGACCGTGGTTCCTGTAGTTCTGATGCGGAGTAGCCGTTTGGGATCGGTCTCCTCCTCTGTGTCTGTAAGATTATAATTGGATAATTCATAACATATAAGTTGACAAGCAATAATGGGAGCTAAATTGTTTAAGTCTGTTAGGTGAGATGTACCTCTTCTCCGGACGCTCTACATTCTCGAGCTCATCCCTCTCGAAAAGCATCTCAACATCACGAGTTGCATTAGCTACTTGTGACACATTCGTGAATGTGGCACTCATCAGCCTATCTGCAGTCCTAGAGTGAAGAGCCCAGCGAAATTGCTTCGCTTGCTCCTCTGCGGTACCCGCAGCCTCCCCTAAGAATCCAGCCATCTTGAGGTATCGGTGCATGAACTATATACTGTTCTCGCCATGATTCTGACGAATAACGTGGAAGTCGCTCTTCATTTTAGCTTGCTCCGCATGCGGGAAAAACTGGTCATAGAACATCGTCTTGAAACGTGCCCAAGTCAATGTAAGCTCCCAAGCATCTCCCCCATTGGACAGCTTCTGAGACCTCCACCAATGCAGAGCAGGACCCTCCAGCTTGTAGACTGCAAGCCTAACCTTGAAAACATCACCACAACCCATAGCTCCAAAAAATTTCTCCACATGGTAGATCCAGTCTTCCGCGTCAGTTGGAGCTACAGTCTGTTCAAACAGTCGGGGTTTCTGCTTGTTAAACAAATCCAGCCAAGCGGGTAAAGTGGCAGGTGGTGGAGCAGGAGGGTTGTTATTCTGCTGAGGTCCATTTTGATATTCAGCTCGGATCTCATCACGAATTTGGGGTAACATGGCCTGTATAGCAGCCTGAACAGCAGCAGCAATGGCAGCTGCGTTAGGATCATTCTCGGTTTCGCGTCTGGGTGGCATCTGAAATAAAAGAGGATGAGTTGATAAAACTGTCAAAATCTGGGGTAATAAATCTGAATATGCATAGTGTAATTCATGAAGGTATAGCCAATAAAATATGACATGAATACTGGTGAACGCCTAGGTCAGTTCACAAAATGACAATTACTGAAACATAAATCTGACATGAGTAAGGATGAACGCCTAAGGTCAGTTCATCTACCCAAAATTTAAACTGCAAGGGTGAACGCCTATGGTCAGTTCACCAAAACGAAATGTTCGTTGAAAAGCACATGCGATTAAGTATGGTCAGTCATGTACCAACCGTTTACCTAATCAAAATTTTAAAAAATCCGACTGATAAAATTCATGAGTAGCATGGAAGATAACGACACCAAAATACAGAAGTTCTTGGTGACTACCCACTAGTCACAGGTCAAGTTTTAGAGCCTACAGGTCGAACCTTGCGCTCTGATACCATAATTGTAACACCCTACTTGGATAAATGGACCGTTACGTGTATTTATGGCGTGTCATCAAAGCATGCAAGGCAATGTATTAAACATTAACTGACCAAACGGAAGTACCGGAATCAAACATCGGTAGTCCAACATAAGCTCAAAAATATAAAGATTAAGTACTGAAAGAAAAAGGACGAAACAGTGTCCAAACAACCAAAGTAAAGTAACGTAATGTGTGCATAAAAATAAAGGAGTCTGGATAGCTCCCATCCAAATGCACTTACTCTCTTAGAAGTCCTAAGATCGTCCCTGTGTACCTGCCGTTTGGAAACATGAAAGGAAACTACGGCTGAGCATAACACTCAGTGGACGGATATAGCATGATAAGAATGAACTGAAAGTAATGAAATAGAAGACAACAATGAAGCTATAAGACTGATATGTAACATGTGGTAGAACTCTGCATAAAATCTGAAAAACCTGGTTCATATATACTGATACTGAAATTTAACTATAAATTCTGAAAACATGCATTTACTGTATTTTATTTGCCAGAGCTTATATAGGTCACGTGCTGTAACAACCGTGCATGAATAACTGGAGGGGTGACCTCGTCATGCTGTAGAGGGGTGACCTCTAAATAACTGTGCTGGGTGGAGGGATCAGCTCCAATGTGAAGGATGTAGAGCACACACCACATTCACCCTGATAACTTGTAACATATATAAGCCTAGGATGCATCCATACGCCCCACTAAACATACATATAAAAATGGCCAACCTGAACATGAGTGGGACGATGCAGGATATCACTCTCTTGCATGTGAGTCACGACACTGGTGCCTCTAGTGCCGTGGTTATGTATGGTTTGTGTTTTTGTTGTGATTTAGGACGAAAAGGTGAAAAGTGGAGAAAACACGGCTTTCAAGGGCTTTTATCGAAGAAAAAGACGAAAGACGAAGTCGAAAGATCAAGAGTGGAAAAAGAACGAAAGTCCAAGACCAATTCTGAAGATTTATCGAAGGAAAAAGACGGAAGTTTACTAAAAAGCCGAAGAACTCAAGTCTAAATTATTAAAGGTTACAAGACGAGTTTGAAGAAATACCAAGACAAAGTCCAAGTATTAAGAAGATTAACTAAAGATTAAGAAGATCAAGGACTTAAGTGTGCAATTAAGGAAAAGAAGAAAGAGGGAGGAAGCTTCCTAAGCTCCTCCCTAATCTCCCTATAAATAGTTTTAGTGTTTTCATTTTTCAAGTTGTTGGAGGCCTGACAAGCCTCTCTTCCCCATTCTTCATTTTTTTGTTCTTTACTTTTATGCATCTTAATCTCCATGTAATGCACCTTTAATTTTCTTTTAATTCCAAGTAAGTTTCCATTTAATTGTTGTTAATCTTTACTTTATTGTTAATCTCCTTCTTCCTTTCTTGCTTAATTTGTTCTTAATCTTTGTGTTCATGTTCTTGAGTTTTCTTATTTTCAATCAAGTGGGTTTTGATTGATTTGGCTTTGTTAGTTAGTTTTGATGATTTGTTTTGATTGATTATTGTTAGTTGATGCTTATTGGTTGTTTTGGTTTAATCTTTTGGTTTGTTTTGGTGAGATTTGATCAAATTCGTCCCTACTGTTCTTCTTCTGCTCTGCGTACTGTTCTTGCCCAGATTATTCTGAATAGAGCACTGTTTATGAATATTCCGAATAGACTGTCTTCTCAATTTCCTATACGGAATATTGGATATTCCGAATAGGACTTCATATGCGGAATATTCCGGATAGGACTTCCCTACTCGGAAAGTCTCATTATTCCGAATAGGAGTCCCTATTCGGAATGTTTGATTATTCCGAATAGGAGTCCCTATTCGGAAAGATTGATTATTCCGAATAGGAGTCCTTATTCGGATTATTCCGAATAGGAGTCCCTATTCGGAATGTTTGATTTTTCTGAATAGGTTTTTCAGTTTTTAATTGTAAGTTTTTATTTTCCCGCCTTTTTCGTTATTTGCACTTTTACTTACTTTCCGTTTATTTTAAGTTTTAATTTGCGTCATTTACTTTCATTTCCTTTAATTTCTCGTCATTTATTTCCCGTAAAGTTTTAATCTTTCATTATTGCTTCCTTACTTTATTTTTAATTGTTCCAAGTCTTTATTTTTAATTAGTTTTAGACAACGACAACTCTTTTATTTGATTCACCAAGAACAACTTATCTCTCGCACTTAACCGGAAATCAATTCGAGAGGATACCGAGACGAACTTAATCTTTTACCATATAAAATCTCAGTTATTAAAATGGCGCCACTGCCGGCTCTTTTCGTGAAGATCGAAGGTTTTTTGTGAGAGACGCGTTGGATTTTGGGATCCGTTCACTCGTGAACGTTATTTTTCGTGTCCAAAAATTTTCAAAAAAAAATCCAAAAACATTTGAAAATTCATAAAAAGCATTTCTTTTTCAAAGTTTTGCACCAAAAATATTCTTCTTGCTTATCTATCTTTCTTTATGGATTTTTATGTCCATTGCGTCCGGTGTGGGAAACAATTATCTGGGAACAACTCTTGTCAATGGTGTACATGTGAGCGGTGCGGAAACGATATCGACTACACACAATTCGGATGTTGTCCCTTGTGCAACTCGACTAATTCACTCTTTTTGAACCCACCTCCTGTTCCCCCGTGCATCTATTGTGGAAGCGATTCTCATTGGCATGTTTCGTGCCCGGTTCGATACCCGTATGGTCACGGGCAAGAACCGGGGTACAATTATGACAATGATAATAGCTATCCACAGGACGCACTTGATTTTTCTCCAAACCCGGTTTGCAACAACTGTGGGGGTCCTCACGATACCTATTATTGTCAACCAATGAATTATTATGAACAAAATCCGGGTCCTCAGTTTTCTTCACCTATGGATTATTATGAACCAAACCCAGTTTCTAATTCTTCTCAACCGATGAACAACTATGAGCCACAACCCTGCTATAATTCAGGTTTTCAACACTTTGAGCCCCCACATCACAACCTCAATCATCAATCCTCTCAGAGAATTCAACAACTCACTACTTTGAATGAAGAAACACACTCCATTGTTTTGCAACTTCAAGAAGCTGTTGTTCTGCTTAAAGAAGTTAGGGACGAGGAAAAGCGACAACAACAAGAGCAAGTTTCTAATCTTAGTGATTCTACCCCTCCTCTTGTGCGTCAATACCATTATGATGATGATGACGATGAGAATACTATTTCTTGGTATGATCTAGTTGCTCAATGTCCTAGTGCAATTGTACTTCCCTCTCTTAATTTCCCCAACGCCTCTAAGGATTGTGATACTTCGAGTGAGATTAGTGATTTCGGTCTTGATAAATTCTTTGATGAGGTTTGTGATGTGCTAACTTTTGAGGAGCTTACGGATGAGGTCGCTCTTAATGATGATGTTCCTTCCACCAACACTTTGGGAGATGATTCTTTGTCTTTCTCTAATCCTCTTTTCGATCAAGATGATGATTTTACTTCTAGTGATGACGAGTCACTATCCGATGAAGACGTTCTGCATGAAACTTTCAAGATTTATTCGAACCCTTTATTTGATTTTGATGACGCCTACATATCTAGTGAGGTGAATCCGCTCTTTGACGAAGGAATTGAGGACATTGATAGCGCTGCTTCTCTTGCTATTAATGAGCATACTTTGTTAGCCATACCTCCTTCTATCCCAGAGGTGGAAAGACGTGAATCTACTGAAAAAGAGACGCAGGTGGAAGGTAATTGTTCTCATACTTCTCATATTATATTGCCACCTCATCCTACCACGTGCACACCCAAGCGGGTGATGTATCACTTTTACTCTCCTTGTTTCATACCGGGAAATGAGGATGAGTGCTTTGACCCGGGAGGTGACAATGACAATTCTATAATTGATACCCTCACGGATTTGCCGAGTGCTCAACATCCATTGTCTTTGGGGGATGACAATGTGCTTACTTTACCCACCCCACCTCCCGTGGATCTTGAATTCACATACTTCTCGTATGTCGAAAGGGTTTTTCTCCCATTCAAGACTTATCCCCCCGCCTCTCCTTTGTTGATGTCAACCGGGAACGAGGACAAGGTCTTTGATCCCGGTATTACATTCGAGGCTTCCCCATGTACCATTTAATTCGGGGACGAGTCAGGCTCGTGACTCGGTTAACAAAAACAAGCGCTTTTTGGGAGGCAACCCAATTATCTATCTATCTTTACCATAAGTGTAGGGGGAGCCCCCGTGGGTGTTTCTTGTTTTATTTCTTATCATTGCAGGGATTCGAGCTTCTAAGACACACTCTTGATGACTTTTGACGAACCGTGATTCCGTGTTCCCTTCTTCCCGGTTCTATCCTAAACTCTTTTCGATTCACTATTTTATATTTTCTCAATATTAAAATAGGAATCTCTTTAGTTGTCTCTTCCTTAGCGAGATTTAAACAAAGTGCACAACGTCCTAAGTGTAGGGGAGTTTACTTCCACATGCTTAAACATTGAGGACAATGTTTATCTTAAGTGTAGGGGGGACTTCTATCGAAGTTAAGTGGCCTTTTCCTTGTATTTGTCCTCATTTTAACCGGAAAATCAATTTTTCGGCATTTTTCAAAATTTTTAATCTATATTGGCCTAGTTGTAGTCTCCTTTATTTTTGTTATTTTTAAGCATTTTAATAAAATGGTTTTAGCAAGTTTAGATATCTTAGATATATTAGGCCCGTTGTGAATATTTTTACTCAACCCGAGTTTACTTATCCAAGTTCACTCTAGCTAGTATCCTCAACCATGTAGACCTTAATTGGTTTATTGGGCTAAGCATCCACGAGTCTCATTCCTTGAGATTTTAAATTGTGGAGAACGAGAAATGATAGAGTTGGTTACAAGTTTGGTATTCTCTCATTAACTTATGTGAGTCAATTATGATCTTTTTCTCCCATCACTTGCTAATAATTATCTACAATAAGTAAGGTCGTACGATTTGAAAAGTTACTTAGCTTTTAGCCCAAGATCGTTTAAAAGTTGCTCGGTAATGATAAGAGTTCATAGCCAAGGCATAACTTATGAAGCGGGGCGCGAAGATTGGCGAGTCCGAAAAGGCCCTAACAAGGCATGAGGATTCCATTTTATTGCTAAAGATCCAAAGTGATGTGAAAAGCATTATTCCCAAAATCAATATGAAGGATCAAGACTCACGACGAAAAGCAATCAACTCCCATAAAGATCATGGAGAAGTCTATCCGAAAAGACCCTAACAAGGTATGAGGATAAATAGATCCAAGTCCGAAAAGGAGGCGGATCGTTGTATCTCAAAATCCCAATTAGAGATTGAAGAAATAATCATGAAGTCGTGGTCAACAAAGTTGGAGTACCCCTCAAAAGTCTCCAAGCGAAGAAACTCTATTAACGATGAGAAGACCATTATCTCAAGAACATCTCTCAAGATATGAAGTATGAAATACATGCCAAATATCGGCCCGAGAAAGGTCTCAAATCGTGAACCGATTTATGCCAAGATATGAACTTTTTGATATCCCGAGAAGCAGTTTTAAGAGATTTTGTCCTTTAGCTAACTATTAATCAAATCGTCCTACTTTTCTTTCAGCCTAAATCCACTATCGTAATAAGTCAACAATGCATCCTCGTGATCATTCAAGACATCAATAAAATATAAGAGATACCCGTAGGAATAAGGGAGTTTAAGTGATTAATTGAACCACATGAGTAAATGTTTGTTATGCTATCTTGTACTAACAATGATCTTGTTTTTAAGCTTGGCATGGGGAACGTGAAACTTGAGGGTGATAAACATTCACGACACCAAAGCCCTAATGTAAGTCTTAGATTTCTTTACAAGTTTCTTCCTTGTTTCATTTTATCGTTTTCTATCTTTCAAATTTTCCTTAGTTGGTTAATAAAGGCCAAGACGGATTGATTATGATGAAAAGTGTAATCGTGCTTTGTAACTAATGCATTGCATGAGGACATTGCAATGGTTAAGTGTAGGGGATTTGATAGGTGTGAAAACACCCATCCTTTTTACCACTTAATTACAATAATAACCGGGCCAAAACGTATATTTTATGTCATTTATGTCGGAATTATGCGTGGTTTGTGTTTTTGTTGTGATTTAGGACGAAAAGGTGAAAAGTGGAGAAAACACGGCTTTCAAGGGCTTTTATCGAAGAAAAAGACGAAAGACGAAGTCGAAAGATCAAGAATGGAAAAAGAACGAAAGTCCAAGACCAATTCTGAAGATTTATCGAAGGAAAAAGACGGAAGTTTACTAAAAAGCCGAAGAACTCAAGTCTAAATTATTAAAGGTTACAAGATGAGTTTGAAGAAATCCCAAGACAAAGTCCAAGTATTAAGAAGATTAACTAAAGATTAAGAAGATCAAGGACTTAAGTGTGCAATTAAGGAAAAGAAGAAAGAGGGAGGAAGCTTCCTAAGCTCCTCCCTAATCTCCCTATAAATAGTTTTAGTGTTTTCATTTTTCAAGTTGTTGGAGGCCTGACAAGCCTCTCTTCCCCATTCTTCATTTTTTTGTTCTTTACTTTTATGCATCTTAATCTCCATGTAATGCACCTTTAATTTTCTTTTAATTCCAAGTAAGTTTCCATTTAATTGTTGTTAATCTTTACTTTATTGTTAATCTCCTTCTTCCTTTCTTGCTTAATTTGTTCTTAATCTTTGTGTTCATGTTCTTGAGTTTTCTTATTTTCAATCAAGTGGGTTTTGATTGATTTGGCTTTGTTAGTTAGTTTTGATGATTTGTTTTGATTGATTATTGTTAGTTGATGCTTATTGGTTGTTTTGGTTTAATCTTTTGGTTTGTTTTGGTGAGATTTGATCAAATTCGTCCCTACTGTTCTTCTTCTGCTCTGCGTACTGTTCTTGCCCAGATTATTCCGAATAGAGCACTGTTTATGAATATTCCGAATAGATTGTCTTCTCAATTTCCTATGCGGAATATTGGATATTCCGAATAGGACTTCCTATGCGGAATATTCCGGATAGGACTTCCCTACTCGGAAAGTCTCATTATTCCGAATAGGAGTCCCTATTCGGAATGTTTGATTATTCCGAATAGGAGTCCCTATTCGGAAAGATTGATTATTCCGAATAGGAGTCCTTATTCGGATTATTCCGAATAGGAGTCCCTATTCGGAATGTTTGATTTTTCTGAATAGGTTTTTCAATTTTTAATTGTAAGTTTTATTTTTCCCGCCTTTTTCGTTATTTGCACTTTTACTTGCTTTCCGTTTATTTTAAGTTTTAATTTGCGTCATTTACTTTCATTGCCTTTAATTTCTCGTCATTTATTTCCCGTAAAGTTTTAATCTTTCATTATTGTTTCCTTACTTTATTTTTAATTGTTCCAAGTCTTTATTTTTAATTAGTTTTAGACAACGACAACTCTTTTATTTGATTCACCAAGAACAACTTATCTCTCGCACTTAACCGGAAATCAATTCGAGAGGATACCGAGACGAACTTAATCTTTTACAATATAAAATCTCAGTTATTATGGCTTCCCGCTCGGAACGGTCCCTCCAAAGGATTTTGACGAATGGAATCGTCTTCTTCCTCATGACTCGCTCTTGACGATCAAGAACTCGTTCGGGCTCCTCAATGAAAGTAAGATCCTCGCGAATCTGTTCGAGTGGATACTGAACTATATGAAGGGGATGATAATTGTACCCTCTGAGTAAGGACACATGAAATACGTTGTGAGCGTGAGAAAGCTGCGGAGGTAATGCTAAACGATACAATAATTCACTTACTCGTTCGAGGATATCAATCGGTCCGATGAATCGAGGACTGAGTTCTCCCTTGATTACAAAATGCCTAACTCCAGGCACCCGTGATACCTTCTCGTTGGTCACCTCTATCATCTCTTGACCTTCAATAATTCTCTCACCAACCTGATCCCACCAAATTAGGGCGCGACATTTCCTGCCATACAACATCTCAAACGGTGCACACTTGATGCTGGCATGCTAACTGTTGTTGTATGCAAACTCTACCAAGCAGATATAGTCATCCCAACTTCCTGTCCATTCTAAAGCACAAGCAACATGTCCTATAGTGTCTGAATGGTACGCTCTGAGTGTCCGTCTGTCTAAGGATGAAAAGTCGTGCTAAGCTTAAGTCTGGTGCCCCAAGCTTTCTGTAGACTCTTCCAGAATCGCGAAGTAAAACAAGGATCTCTGTCAGAGATGATACTGGATGGAGTACCATGTAGTCTCATGATCTCCTTCTGATAAAGGTCAGCTGGTTTGCTGACTGCATCATCCTTGCGGGTCGGTAAGAAATGAGCTGATTTGGTAAGCCGATCGACGATAACCCAAATGGCATCATGCTTCCTCTTGGTTTGCGGAAGTCCAGTGAAAAAGTCCATGGAGATCTTGTCCCACTTCCACTCTGGAATTTCTAATGGTTGTAGTAGACCACTAGATCGTTGATGCTCGATCTTAACTTGCTGGCAGGTAAGACATTTGGAGACAAAGGTAGCAACGTCCTGTTTTATACCACTCCACCAGAAATGCTGCTTGATGTCGTGGTACATCTTGGTGGAACCAAGATGAATAGAAAATGGGGAGATATGAGCTTCGGTCAGCAAAGCCTCCTGGAGTGTAAGATCATCAGGAACACAAAGTCTAGTGCCCTGCCATAAGATACCGTCGTCATGTACCCGAAACTCCGTCTGCTGGTCTATGTTCTAAAAAATCGCCCAGATTTCACCATCATCCTTTTGAGCTTCCTTGATCCTAGAGAGTAAGTCATGCTCAACTCTAAGATTAGCCCAATAACCATGTTGTCCATGTACCATAAACTCAATGTCCAGTCGTTCCAAGTCACGTATAATTTCTTCCTCTATCTTAATGTCGTTGATCATGCCCGACTTCCTACTAAGAGCATCTGCCACTACATTCGCCTTACCGGGATGATACTGAAGATTAATGTCATAATCCTTCAACAGCTCTAACCACCTTCTTTGTCTTATGTTCAGTTCACGCTGAGTGAAGATGTATTCCAGGCTCTTGTGATCTGTAAAGATATCAAACGATTCGCCATACAAGTAATGCCTCCAAATCTTCAGTGCAAACACAACTGCTGCAAGTTCCAAGTCATGTGTAGGATAGTTCTCCTCATAAGGCTTAAGCTGTCGTGATGCGTAAGCAATCACTTTCCCATGTTACATAAAAACACAGCCAAGACCTTTCCCTGAAGCATCACTATAGATCTGAAATCCACCTGTACCAGATGGGAGAGTAAGAATAGGTGCAGATACCGACTTCTACTACAGTTCTTCAAATCTCTTCTCTTTTTCTTCAGTCTAGACGAATTTCTCCCCTTTCCGCATCAGTTTGGTCAATGGCGGTGCTAATCGGGAAAAGTTCTCTACGAACCTACGGTAGTAACCAGCTAAGCCTATAAAGCTACGAAATTTAGTTGCCGAAGTCGGTCTTGGCCACTTGGTAATAGCCTCAACCTTCACAGGATCCATGGTGATTCCCTCTGTGGATACGATGTGGCCCAGAAACGCCACTCTACTCAACCAGAATTCGCATTTGGAGAACTTGGCATACAACTGCTTCTGGCGAAGTATCTGTAATACTGTACGAAGATGGTCTTCGTGTTCCTCCTTGGATTTAGAGAAAATTAGGATATCATCTATGAAGACGATAACAAACTTGTCCAAAAACTCATGGAAAATACGGTTCATCAAATCCATGAAAACCGTCGGAGCATTGGTAAGGCCAAATGGCATGACTACAAATTCGTAGTGTCCATAACGTGTACGGAAAGCAGTATTGGCGATATCCTACTCTGTCACCCATAGATGATGCTAGCCAGACCTCAGATCGATCTTAGAGAAATGTTTGGCGCCTTGTAGTTGGTCAAATAGATCATCAATGCATGGTAAAGGATATCGGTTTCTGATGGTGATCTTATTAAGCTCACGATAATCAATGCAGAGTCGCATACTGCCATCCTTCTTCTTCACGAATAACACCGGAGCACCCCATGGAGATGCACTAGGGCGGATGAAACCTCGCTCCAAAAGTTCCTGTAGCTGCTCCTTTAACTCCTTAAGCTCAATGGGAGCCATGCGGTAAGGAGCCTTGGAGATCGGCTCAGCTCCTAGAATGAGATTGATATTAAACTCTACCTCAGGAACAAGTGGTATGCCCGGGAGATCTTCAGGAAACACGTCGGGAAATTCTGACACGATAGGCTGATCCTGAATGGATGGAGATTCAGCCTCCATATCATGAACAGTAGCTAAGAAGCCCTCGCAACCATGTGACAGTAAGGCACGTGCTTGTAAGGTTGAAATTATCTGTACTAACCTTCCGGGTATAAAACCATTGTGAATGTACTCTGGCGCGTTTACATCACCGAAAATGATCCGATATGAATGGAAATCCATGGTGGTGTGGTGTTTGGATAACCAGTCCATGCCTAATATCATGTTGAAATCGCACATGTCCAATGGAAGTGCGTCAACTGAACGAATTATGTCATCAAACTCAAGGGGAAGATCTATGTACCCATGTGTGATGTGTATAGAGTCTCTCAGGGGCGTGGAAATGTTTAAGACATTTTCTAGTGGCATAGGGGATATCCTAACACGATTGGCATAAGTAGTGGATATGACTGAATGAGTCGCACCCATGTCAAATAAAACGCATGCATCTTGACCATACATATACAAGATTCCAGTGATGGTACCTGATGACTTGTTGGCTTGGTCACGCGAGGTAGTGTACACACGTTCAATAGTTGGAGGGTGGCTTGGTGTCAGCATGCCCAGAAGTGCCCTCAATCTCACCCTTACGGCAATCCTTCATGCGATGGCCTGGCTGGCCACACTTGAAGCAAGCATCGCTAGCACGGTGACACGGCCCTGGGTGTCTACGGCTGCACGTGGTGCAAATTTGATGATTATACCCTCCAACAGGTGCCATAGCTGGTTGGGAGCCTGTTTCAGAAAGTATGCGTGAGACATGATTATCGGGTACAAACTGGAGTATGTAGAAAATTTAAGGTGTAATACCAGATGTAGTTGTACGGTTGGGTTGTGAACCTCTGCGGTCCTGATCCCGTCCGTTGCCAGTGTTCCTGGTAATAGATGCTGAAGTGTCAGAATTTATGAATCATAAAATGACATAACATAGAATTGAGTAATTTAGGGACCTGCTGCTGTTGGAGTTGTTGGCATTGTTACGGTAATTGTCATTACTGCCACGCCTATCCGATGCAGAACGGTCCTGAGTTTGACCGTTTCCCTTAGGCTGGTTTTGCTGCTGAGTGGCCGGTTGAGACCGGTCCCCAGTCTTTTGCCTAAAAGATGCAATTGTATAGAGAATGATATAAATGAACAATACTAAATTAAATGAAATGATCACCGCTGATGACGAAGATATACCTCTTATCAGGTCTTTCTGCCTCTCCAAATCCATCTCTCTCTTGTAGCATCTCTAACTTGTGAGCTGCATCTGCCACTTGTGCCACAGAACGTAACACACACCAGATTGTTGGTGACAGAAGTACGAAGAGCCCAGCGAAAGTGATACGCCTGCTCCTCTGCAGTCCCAGCTGCTGCGTCAAGGAATCCAGCCAGTCGAAGGAACCTCTGCATGAATTCAGTGCTATTTTCCCCCGCTCTCTGTCTAATGCCATGATACTCCTTCTTAAGCATCCTACTCAGCTTTCGGGAAGAACTGCCCTAGAACCAACTCCTTAAATTGTGCCCAAGTCAAGCCAGTCACCCATTCGTCGCCTCCATTCGACTGCTTAAGTACCTTCCACCATGCAAGCACGTCTCCCTTGAACTTGTAACAAGCTAACCTCGCCTTAAAGACAGGGTCGCATCCCATAGCATCAAAAATCTTCTCAATGTGAGCGATCCAGCTCTTTGCCTCAGCTAGGCTGTCAGTCTGCTCGAATGATTTCGGACGCTGCTTATTGAACCTCTCCAGCCATGTGATCAGTGTATCTGGAGGTGGAGGATGAGGATTTTGATTCTGGTGAGGGTGCTAATTGTGGTTGGCTTGCACCACGGCCCGAATCTCATTCCTTAGTTGAGGAAGCAGAGCTTGAATAGCAGCTTGGACTGCTGCATTCATTTGTTCTTGTTCACGTGTGAGAACCATCTGACAGTATAAAACAAAATGCAATGATTATTCTGATTAGACATAATATAAACATGAAAAAAAATTATGCATGAAATCAGTGTATGAAGGCAAAGCCAATGAAAAATGACATGAGTTTGGGTGAACGCCTATGGGTCAGTCCACAAAAACAAAAATTGGCATGACGAGGATGAACGCCTATGGGTCGGTTCATTAAAAAAAAAATTCGAGTAAAAGCACATGCGACTAAATATGGTCAGTCCTGTACCAACCATTACTTAGTCAAAATTCCTGCAACAATAATACATGAAACAAATAAATGAAAACAAACTGTCAGTTTTGGGAAGACCATGGTGATTATCCACTAATCACAGGTCATATTTTTAGAGCCTACAAGTCGAAACTTTGTCTCTGATACCATAATTGTAACACCCCATTTTGACAAACGGAATATCACAGGATAATTATGACGTGTCATCAAAGCATGCAAGGTAAATGTCTAAACATTAAATGACCATAACGGGAAATACTAGAAACAAACATCAGTAGTCCAAAATAAGCTCACACACACATGAATATAAGTACTGAAAGGAAAAGGACTAAACAATATCTAAAAGAAATGAAGTAACGTAATTTATGGAAATGAATAAAGTAATGAAGGCTTGATAGCTTCCATCCGTATGCACATACTCTCAAATACTACGAGTGTCCCTGAGTACCTACCGTTTGGGAACATGAAAAGGAAAACGGCTGAGTAAAACGCCCAGTGAATTGATATACAAGCATAGCATGAAATGACTTAAGCATAATAAGACTAATAGCTGCGGAAATGTATAAGTCCTAGATAACCTGGAACATGTTCATAAAACTGGTTTTATAGTTTGAAAAGACTTATGTTTTTATATGAAAACTGTATTTAATTAGCCGATAGCCCATATAGGTCATGAGGTTCCACCGTGCATGAATACTTGGAGGGGTGACCTTATCATGCAATTAGAGGGGATGCCTCTAATTAAATTAGTCTGGGTAGGAGGGATCAACTCCTTGTGAAGGATGCAAGGCACACACCACATTCACCATGAAAAATCCTGTAAAAACATGTAACTAGGATGCACCCATACGCCCCACATGATAATATAAATATATGGCCAAAACTGTAAAGGGACACCACGAGCAATCACTCCGTCGTGGGGAAGTCATAACACTGGTGCCTCCAATATTATAGTTATGGTACCTCTATAACTAGATGACATCGCATGCATGTATATGACTTAGGCATTTAAAACTAAACATAAGCAGATCAAAACATATAAAACAAATACTTGTGGAAAACAGTTGGCTGCAAACGGGAAATCCTAATAAGGAAGAGAATGTCCATACTGACGGACAAAATATCTATAGCTTATGTCCAGTGAACGAGGAAAGATGAAAGGATGAAAAGTCCTACTCCGACCTCACTTTTGCTACATAAATAAGGGACATGTATGAGTTGTCTGGTTACTGAGTATGTTACTGGTTCTTGTATGTTCTTAACTTGTTTTATATGTTCTTGTCTTATTTTACTATTTTAAATGATATACAATATTATTCATTACATGTCTTCTGATTATATATTATCTTGTATTCTTGTATTATTATACTTATAGTGTGATAATAAGTAACTTTCTAAAAAAACAGGTTTCCAAAAAATAAAAAGTTTCCAAAAATAGAAATATATCAGTTTCTAAAAATAGTAAGTTTCCTAAAATAGAAAGTTTCCATAAATAGAAATAAGCTGGATTAATAAGCTAAAAGTATAAGCTAGTTTTTACTGGTTAAAAGTTATAAGTCATGGAATTAATAGCATAGTTTATTAATTAAATACTGGTTATATCTGATTATTAATTAATAATGAAAATACATGTTTTATTAATTAATAACATATCATGGTTAAATTCATAAACTATAGGTTATACAATTTAATTAAGTCATGGTTTAATTAAATTAATTCTAATATAATACATAGGTTAACATGTATATTTAGTTAATAAAATAACCTAAGTCATGGAATTATTAATTAATTATAATTTCATGTATTATAATAATTAATTAATAAACTATAGTCTAAATAAAATAATAAAATGTACTTAGGCTAAAACATGTATTATTTATAAAAATAATATAACCTAAGTTCATGTTTTAATTAAATTAATTAGGCATGAAATTAATTTAATTAACTTGTAAAAAAAAATTAGCTACATATCCTGAGCCCGAAGCCCGAGACAAAACAACCCGAACACCAACCACCCCCAACAGTCGCGGCTGTGGGGTGGCCAGTGGCTGCGCAGCCGACGGCTGCCACTGCCGTGACTTAAGTCCCCACCGGCTTAAGCTGGTGGTTTCTCCCTGCCTGCCTTGCGGTTCCCACTGTCCGAACAAAATGGCCACCAACATAAGCCGGTGGTTCCCACTGCTCGAAACAAACACCCACCGAGCCCCTATGGGGTCTCGGCTGTGATCAAAAGGGGACACCGAGAGTCGTAAGACTCTCGGTTGAGGCTGCCGAACCACAAACAAACCAAACGAACCCTTACTCTTGTTTTATTTAATTCCAAAACATGTTTTATTAATTGTTTTTAAGATCAATCCCATGTGTTCATAATTAAATGAAAAGAAATAATAAAATGAAGGTTTATGAATTTACCGAATGCGTGATTAAACAAAGGTTAGGTTCACGGACACGAACACATTGTTATTCAAGATAAAAACTCAAACACGATCTCTATTGTCTCTTTGGGGATGCCGCGACCAAGAACAACCAACAGGAGGCTAGGGTTTTATTTTCTAAAAAATTTGTGTTATGAAAACTTTGTGCTTTTAATTTCCCTTAGTGAAGTTTAAAATGGGCCTGGGCCCCCTTGTCCTTCCTTGTCCGCGGCTACAACAAGCCCAAAAGGCAAACCCGGCCTTTTCTAAGTTAAAGTATTACTCGTGTACGCTCGTGTTTATTATTCGTGTTAGTTCGTGCTTTAATATTCGTGTTATAATTATTATACGTAATAATTATCGTGTGTTTAAATGTTCGTGATTATAATTATTATACCTAATAATTATTGTGTGTTATTATATACGTAGTTTCTCGTAATTAATGTTCGTGACACGTGTTTAATATACATAAATGGAAAGTTTTAATTTTTTCGTATGTTTACGTGATGTACCGTTCATGGTATTTATATGCGGGTTTTACAGTATAAAATACTATGAAGTCAGTGGTAATCTTGCAAATGGTTATAACCCATCTTTCACGGTGTTAATTCCAAAGAAGCAGGATCCTCTCGGATTCTCTGATTATAGACCAATAAGCCTTATTGGTTGCGTTTACAAGATTATCTCAAAAATTCTCGCTACTAGGCTCGCCAAGTTTATCTCCTCTATTATTAGCCCGAACCAAACTGCTTTCTTTGCGGGGAGGCATATTCTTAATGGATGCCTAATTGCCAATGAAATCATCCGCATGGCGAACATCGAGGAACATAAACTTCTATTGTTTAAAGTTAATTTTGAAAAGGCCTTCGATAGTGTTTGTTAGAGCTTTCTTCATGATATTATGCGACAAATAGGCTTTGGACACAAATGGCAGACATGGATTAAAGCTTGTCTTACTTCGGCCTCGGTGTCTGTCCTCATTAATGGTTCTCCTTCTAAGGAGTTTAAAATGGAGATGGGTCTTCGGCAAGGTGAACCCCTCTCACCATTCTTATTCCTCTTGGTTGCCGAGGCCCTTCAAATCTCGATTATAGAAGCTTGCAACAAACGTATTTTAAAAGGAGTGTCTCTTGCTCAAATGGGTGATAACCTTTCTCTCCTATAGTACCTGATGATGCATTTTTCTTTAGGTATTGGTCTAGATCTAATGCAAAGAACCTGATTCACATTCTTAAATGTTTTGAAATGGCTTCGGGTCTAAAGGTAAACCTCAATAAAAGTAGAATTTTTGGAGTTGGGGTGGAGATTGATGAAGTTGAGGTTGTTGCATCTTCTCTTGGATGCATGCACGACTCTATCCTTTTTGTTTATCTTGGTCTCCCGGTTGGAAAAAGAGTAAACTTGTGTGATGGGTGGAGTATTATTATTGACCGGCTTAGAGATCGCCTTTTTTCTTGGAAAGCTAAGGTTCTTTGTATTGGTGGGTATCTTACTTTAATACAGTCCATTCTCAAGAGTATGTCACTTTACTATCTATCTCTTTTTAAAGCCCCTCTAAATATTATTCATCTGCTTGAGTCTATTCGTGCTCGCTTCTTTTGGGGATTCAAAGAGAACTCTCGAGGAATAAGTTGGGTTAAATGGAGTAGTATCCTCCATAGTAGAAAGATGGGAGGTCTCGGTGTAGGTAGTTTGCACGCTAAAAACCTCGGCCTTCTTGGTAAATAGAAGTGGAGGTTTCTAACAGAAAATGATGCTCTTTGGAGGAAAGTGATTACGTGTTTTTATGGAGATGACGGGGGATTTAACTCTAATCAAGCTATAAAGGATATCAAGGTACGTGGTGTGAGATCATTAAAGCTGTTCTAAAAATCGAGGATATTGATGCATCTTTCAGTTCCTCTTTTAAATTAAAAGTCTCCAACGATAATAATACATTATTTTGGAAGGATAAATGGTGTACATATGGAACTTGTTTAAAGGATCGTTTTCCTAGGCTCTATGCACTTGAATTGAATCAAGATTGTCTAACCAAAGATCGTTGGAGATTGGTTAACGGGTCTTGGTCAGGTTACTGGGATTAGAGGGCTCCTCCTCATGGGCGTTCTCTCGGAGAACTCTCTTCTCTTTTATCTTTTATGGGAGGCGTGAATCTTAACCAGAATGTGGATGACAAATGGTCTTGGGATATGGATCCTTCTGGTGTGTTTAAGATGAAGACGCTTATCTGTGGGTTGCAAGGTATCCTTTTGGCCAACCATAGTCTCGGTCCCCATCATATGTGGAACTCATGGGTTCCTCGCAAGATAAATATATGTGTTTGGAGGACTGCGATTGATAGGCTGCCTACAAGAACTAATCTAATTTCCAGAGGTGTGAACAACATTATTTCTAGTTGCCCTTTTTGTAAAGATGTGGATGAATATATTGGTCATTGTCTCATTAGTTGTCCTCGTGTGATACCTATCTGGAAAAAAAATTAGAGTTGGTGGCAACTTGATACCCATGGCTCGTTTCCTTCCTTCTCCATTAGTGATATTAGCTTGGGAACTTTTTCTAATCTCGGATGTCCCAAGCTTAATAAGGCTATCTATGGTGTATTTCAATGTGGTTTATGGGTAATATGGAAATGGAGAAATAAACTTGTCCGCGCATCCCCTGACTCACATGATAAAGTTTTGGAAGAAGATGTTTTTCGTCAATTCAGAGGTTATCAAAGACGTGGATCTCGACTCGTTGCAAGTTGTCCCCTAGCAACTGGAAGAATTGGATTTCTAGTCCTAAATCTGTGTTTAACATGATTTAGCTTGGTTTTCTTGTATTTTTTTTAGTTTGTTGGTCGTTTGGCCTTAATCTATTGGGCCTCTTTTCCCTTTCTCCCTGTAGTTGTGTTATGTCTCCTCCTCGGAGTTTCTATAAATATTAGCTTTTCAAAAAAAAAAAACCTCAATAAACATACTTAACTCCTCAATGAGGAGGTGGAACTCTTGTTTCATATTCTTGGTTTTGCAATTTGGTCATTTATGTTTAACATTTAATTAATGTATCACTATATATTAATTAGTTATCGTTCTTACATATAACGTGTGCGTCTTCATAGGCTTGAGACGTCTTCCGAACATACATTATTTATATTTGTAATATTCCAACAGTCAAGCCTTATTATTTAAGTTTGAGATCAGCTCATGGTATATTAAACATGCTCGAGCTCGACTAAAACTCGACTCGTTTATATGATTTAACAATGTAAAATTAGAGTTTAGCTTGAGCATGACTCGTAATATATTTAATTTAAACTTGTTTAATAAATGAGCTACATTACAAACTATAAGATTATTAAGATTCCTAGGTTTATATGCACGTGCTTTTTTGTACATGTGAGCCTCGTTCAAGTGTAACACTATAGCATACATAGCACTATCAGTGACGAAGCCAACTTTTGACATAAATTTAGCCAAAAAAATCGCAATCAAGAATAATAATTTGGTCATCATGTTAAAAACCAAACTTATTCGTACATATATCTATATGCAACAGTAACTAATAAAAGCAAAACCATATGACATCAATCGGACACAATGTTAGGATTAGTTTTATTCACTTAAGAATGAAGTTGATTGGATAAAACTTATATATGCAACGGTGGTAACTAATAAAAACAAAATATATATGCAAAAACTAATAAAAAATAAGGGTTGCAAAAATCGTTAAGTGCTAGCTCGGTGGTCAGGTATCATCGAAACAATTTATCGGTTAGGCGGAAATTAATAAAAGATTAATCGGATTGGATTTTTTATATATAGAATTATAAATTTTTGAAATTATATGACCGATTTATGCCTTATTTGGCCAATTCTTATCCGATTTGGCTGATATATAATTTAGCCAATTTTTATTTGATTTGACCGATTTATCTTTGGTTTGGTCGATTTTTATCCGAAACCAATTTGGCCGATATATACCCGACTTGACCGATTTTTATCCGATTAATCAATATGTTGACTGATTTTTATCAAACCGATTTTTAAAATCAATTAGTAAGAATCAAAGCAGTTAATCCCCGAATAGGGATTAATCGCAATTGGACGTCAAGACTGATTTTTGAAACAATGATAAAAACAACTCAGTATCACATCAATCAAACATAATGTTAAATAAAGATACTCTCAAGTTGAAGCCAACTTGATTGATCAAGTTCTTCAATTATAACAAAAATAAATATATGTGAGCACCTTACATTTCATTAAAAGAAAAAGTTTTGAACATTTATTTAAATTTTAATTGACAAACATTATCAATCACGTTACCTTAAATTTGAAATAATTTTGATTCGTTAAATAAAAGATTTATTTTATTTGCTTAAGAATCGACTTGATTGGATGTAACGATAAGTAGCATCATGAGTATATTAGAAGCCTAGAAGGTATTATGAAACTATTAACATATGTATGTACTTTGATTATTTAATTCGGTGAGCCAGATTATTTTTTTTCTAGACAAAAGTAACATCTGCCTAGTAGTTACGTAGAGTTGAGTGGTGAACTCAGATCAGACCGGATTGGTTAAAATCAGACTAGAGCGATGATCGAATTGGTCCAAAACTCTGGACCGAGATCGGACCGAAATGATTCGGTTCGATCTTGTTCAATCTCCAGTTTGATGCGGTCCCAATTAAACAAAATAAATGAATTTTTAGTAAGATCGAATTGGACCGGATCAGACCGATCGGACCGAGGGCCGAAATAGTCTAAAATCACGAACTGAAGACCAGATCAAATTTGCTCGGTACAGTCTGGTTCGATTTTTCGATCCGGTCTGGTCTGACGTTCTAAATGCTCACTCTTAATAGACTATACTTGGAATGGAGAGTTTGGGGTTGGCAATCTTGGGCAAAGAGTAGCTCCGTCTCTGAGCAGTATAACATTGTCTTTGAATCATGTTTCTAGATTAGGTGTAATATTTGCTTAGATGTGTTTGGCTTTTTTTAGTTGTTTTGTATATGTATTTTTTTTGTTAAAAGTGTTCATTGGTTCAGATTTCGACTTGTTTAAATTTTTTGGTTTCAAGTTGCTTAGGTAGGTTGGTTTGAAAATCAAATCGAATCGAATTAAAATTCAATCAGATTACACTGAAATCAAATTTGAATTTGGTTCTATCAACTTGAATAACTCAAGTTAAACTATTTATTTTTAAAAAATTAGAAAAACCGCTAAAAAAATATTTTATGTATGAAAATCGTTTTTTATATTAGGATTAAATTTTAGTGATATTTTATAAATAAAAGTATATTAAATTTGGTTTTCGGTTTTTGGTTCCGATTTTATTTGGTTCGATTAGGTTTGGTTTTACCAAATTTGGTTTTCGATTTAATTATTTTTGGTTCAGTTCAGATATGATTTTCGATTTATTTGTGTTTTTTGAAAACCCTTGCTTTTGGGTCCCACTATTTCTTAGATTGTGCGCAACGGAGTATCGGTCGACTGAGTCGTATTCGGTCGCCATCGTTGCGACGACCGATTTACCTCGATCGATCGACCGACCCAACTCGATCCAACCTACGACCTATATATTAAATCAAAAAATCAAAATGAAATTAAAAAAACGTGAGACATGGCATGATGTGTTTGACTGCAATGGTGAATTGAAGTGATTATTTTTTTTGTTTTTGAAGAAGAACATGTAGTAAATGTAAAAATGGTTAAGGCAAAAGATCTTTTTTTCATTTTTTTAATTAAACTAGATTAGGTTTAGTTATGTTTTAATTAGATAAAGTTTGTAATAAATTTATAAATTTTAATATATTAAGCTTTTTTTTTTTAATTTCTCGCAACACATATTAATTTGATTATTTTAGAGTTAATTTTAGTTAATCTATTTTACCTTTTACCTTTAATTAACTTTTTTTAATCATTTCTTTAATAATATTTAAATATAAATATTATTTTAATATTATTTTTATTTAACTAATTATTTTAAAAAAATAAAAAATTAAATTAAGTTGTCTTATTGTGGCAAATAGGTCGCTGTAAGTCATCAGAAAAAAATCTGACGTGGCAGAAAAAAAGAATGTCTCATTAAGTCGCTGTTGCGAATAGCCTTACTAATTAGCTTGTTTAAGTTTTAGATGAGATGCGTAAGTTTGTATCTGTTATCTGTGGTTTCGACCAGGCTAGGCAGAATGAGAGTAATCTTATTTGGTCATGCGACGGGGTGAGTTATTAGCCCGACCTTATAACTTACACGTAAGTATATCAAGAAAAAGTGAGTTTCTCACCTAGGTGAGTTACGCTACTTGTAATGGTAAATCGATCGCGACTTTGACACGTCATCTTTCTCTCTCCTGCGACTTATTGCGACCTATTTGTCCCAACAAGGCGACTTAGTACGACCTAATTTATTTTTTTTATTTTTTTTAGTTTAAATCTTTTTTTTCTCTTTATAAATACCATATTTTCTCACACAATTTTCACACACAACTTTCAGTATTTTCACACACAACTCTCTGTTTTTTCACACACACTTTCAGAAATAAAAAATGGCATGCTCTTTCCCACACAAAGATGACGAGATTAAGACTAGGATTCAGAAACAAATAACTCAACAACAACGTCGTTACGATAAGCTTACATGGTTAGCTGAAGATTTCGGTGCCGCGTCCGAAGAAAAATCAAAATTGCGCACAGCATGTGCCAAATGCCATGATCTTTCCACACAGAAACGTCATTTAATCGACACGTATCTAAGTAATCAATCAGATGTCGATTTCAGCATTCAAAGATCTTTGTTTAGAAAGTCGATAAAACTGGAGGCTAGAATTGAAAAAAATACTGAATGGATTCTTCATCCCAAACTCATATCGGTTCTTCGACACAACAACACCGACGTCGAAATGTGTCTCCTGATCTACCCTTTCCAATTCCAAACGACTCAAATGGTTTACTTACTGATAATGAGATGTATCAACTATATCTAGATGAAAAAGTATTGAGACAAACACAGGAAGAAAAAGAAATGGAACGAAAAGAGCTTGAGGCCCAAATTATGGTCGAAGAAGATGAAGAAGAAATAAGGCGTTGAGATTTATCTGGTCAGTTATCGAATTTAGATTCAGAAACTGACTAATCGTATTATGTATTTTTATTTTTTATTTATCTAGTAGTACATTTCATTTCCTATTGTCTTCGAATTTTAGTATTTTCATGTTGTAAGTATGGAATAAATGTTTTAGTTTTCGAATAAAAATTGTTTACGTTTACGTTTATGATATGTGGTTTAAATTTTAATTTTTTTTCTTTTTATACAAACACAAATTATACCACCAACACAAACACAAACAAAATCACAAACACAAACACAAACAAAATCACAAACACAAACACAAACAAAACCTTAAACAGGTCGTGACCTCGTCCCTTTTGTCTCGACCGGTTTTCAACGACCGAATCCTCGCAACGACACGATTTGGTCGTGAGCGAGTGTCGATCTTGCGGTAGCCTTACATACTGAACTTATTCTTTAATTTATTTTATTAAAGTTTTTTACCGTTAGTAAAATTAAAAAGTGAGTTAAATGAATTAACGCTGACGGGGTTGGTGCTCCTTCTCCATCATCTACCTCCTCCTCCTCCATTAACAAGAAAGACAGAAACTGAGGAAACGATGAATAATGTTTTAACGACAACAACAAAACCTGTTCCTTATTATCATCATCACTTCCGATTAACAACTGCCTCAATTAATAATGTCCGTAAATCACAATTTCCATGTTTTTCAGCTTCCACAGATAACAACAACAGTAACGGAAATGTCAACATTGTTACCCAACAACAACCACCCAATTATTCCGGATGGTCCGTTGACAACAATCCCAGCCCCCCTGACCCGGTTAAACCCAATCATTCTAACCCCAAACCGAAACTAGGTTCGTTTCGGCTTTTCTTTAACCTTATCTTTTGTTCGGCTTATGAGCTTAACTCATTTCGGTTTGAATAAGCTAATGCAAATGCCTGTTTATAAAGCGAAACGACTTAACATTGTTTGGTTCACCTTCTTTAGCCTGTTTTTGGCTTTATTTGATCTTGAAAAACCTGACAAGCTTACTTTTTGGACCTTATTAGCATTAGCTTATTGGCTTAAGCCAATGAGGTGAAGTTGGCTAGGTCATAAGAGCGAGCTTGTCGGGTTTTTCAAAATCAGATAAGGCCAAAAGCGGGCTAAAGAAGGTGATCCAAACGATGTTAAGTCGTTTGGCTTTATAACGGGCGTTTGCGTTAGCTTATTTAGCTCTTGCATTTGATTTTGGAGAACCCGACAAGCTCAGGTTTTATAACTTATTAACATTAGTAATAAGGTGAAGTTCATAAGAGTGAGCTTATTGGCTTTGCCAAACTCAAGTTAGCCCATAAGCAGGCTAAATTTTAAGTCGTTTTTCTTTATAGCGGGCGTTTGCGTTAGCTTATTTAGCCCTCTTATTTGATTGGAGAACCCGAGAAGCTCGCTTTTTAGAGCTTATAAACTTTAGCTGTGAGCTCCAACAAGTGAGATTATCGGCTTTTGCAAACTTAGATAAGCTGGCTAAATAAGCTAATCCAAACGTCCCAATTAGCTCATGAGTTTGAAATTAAGCTGGGTTTGCAAAGTATAAGCTGATTAGTGATTACATAAGCTCGTAAGTCCAAAAAATAAGCTTTAAAGTTCACCCCCTAAGATATGAGTATACCACCATATTATTTATTACGCTACATTTTAAAATTTGTGAATGACTAATTAAGTGATATAACAATTTTGAAGTAGTTTACTTTCAGGTGTAGTGGGAGCTGGATTAGCTGGAGTTGTACTTGTTACTGGACTCGCCTTTGCAGTGTTTTCTATAACTAAAAGCGGCTCGGGTTAAATTACATTCTGCTTTTTTTTTTAAACGAGCAATCAAATGATAGACCGTATATTTTGTGCCTGATTATGCAATTCTGTAATAGTGTTGAAATGGAAAATGGAATCATTGACTACACAACAAGAGGCATTGTCGTCTGCTGAGGAGAGTCATACTGTCGAGGACGGTGGGAGTAAGGATGATAACACATTGCTAAATGATACCCATTTAGAAGGACAGACAGGTATATAAATACTCTCTTATTCATATGCACGAGAATATGAAATCCAGAGTTTTAATTGTCATCATTCAACAAACTTAAGAATGCATACTTGTACAATCGTTACAAACATAACACACCTTTGAGATGCTTAATCTTGTATTTGCGCGGTTTATACTTTTTAGTTATAAACAATTTCATATTTCCACATGTCAAATAGACTGCACATATTCCGTACTTATCACCCCAACACCAAAAAGAGGCTTATTTTTCATGTGAAGTTTAATTTGTAAATTATATTTAATACAGTATAAATTTTGATGAAATCCATATACTGGATAGACCGAGTGAGCAAGTGGCTTTCAAGGTACCTGTCAGTTCCACTTAGGCGCAACCTTAGGACCTCAATTAGCGTACACAGAGGAAAATTGGCCTATAGAAAAAACGGGTTACAGAACATGCCAAAGGCAGAACCAGCATTGCCATAATAAGATAAAATTAAGAGGGCATAACTTTTTTTATTATAATTACTAGCATGGTACCCGCACAATGCAGCGGCGGGTACCCGATAACTATTTTTTAGCGAACAAATGTTACATTTTAACTCATCAAATAAAGTAAAAAATTAAATCAAATTAAAATAAACTCAATATCATTGAAAAATTTAAAATTTAACAAAAATATATTAAAATGGATGGTAAATTAAAAAGCACGAAATTTTAAAAAATATGGCGAAATTAGATTATAAAAAAGATAAATAAATAAAAAGATATTTAAATTTAAAAATAAAAGTTTTTTAAATAGTTTGTTACAAATGTTGTTACAAAAGTTATTACAAAAGTTTGTTTTAAAAAATGAATGGATGAGATTAATTTATCAAATATGATCTAATGGCTTAAATCTAACATTCTTATATTAATTTTTGGTTTGGAGTTAGGTTTAGTAATTTTAGGTTCGGGATTAAGATCGGAGTTAGGTTTGGAGTAAGCCTCTTTATATAATAGTATAGATAAGAATTCATCAATGTTTTACTTATGGATGTTGGGAAGTTTTCCTCGTGTAATAGCACACCTGCTCAATCTGTAGTTTCTCCAGCTCCACAGGTCCTCCCAGGGAAGGTGTTAGTTCCTGCAGTTGTGGATCAACTTCACGCGCAGACATTAGCAGCCTTGCAAGTATTAAAGGTGCGTATTCTGTATGATGCCCATATAGTTATATTTGATGATGAAGCATATATAGTTGTAGATCAAGTTCACGGGCCGACATTAGCAACCTTGCAAGTATGTAAGTTATATTGATAAAAATTGACACTAGTGTAACCCAAAACTTCAATATAATAATTGCCGATGTTTGATAATATTCTGTTTAATAGTCAGCTGCATCAAATTCAAACATGGTGAGGGACAATTCTACCATTTCATTTGAAAATGGGTAAATTTGGGTTATGTAAAATTTAGTTGAAAATAAATGGGGTCAAATGTTTTTATAGGCCAACGCGTATTTAATTGTTCGCAACCTCCTAAAATGTTACATTCCAAAAAGTTGTCGGTCAACCTAACCTGTATTATTATGCTCTGTAATTACTCGGTTGACCAATAATCTGCCGCCCACCCATCTTTCCAGCTTATAATACCATTCATCTCTTCAGTGTAGTTTACCGTTTTGGTTTCTTTAGAGTCACATTTATCTAGCTTAATATAATTTATCTTTCAATGACCCTTCCTCACTGTTTACGTAATTAAATTTGCGTATTTTTTTTGTGCTATTTGGACTTATCAATAAGCACTCTTAGCAGTTGGCTAAGGAGTGTTTATTCAACAATAATAATGACACAGCAAGAAAGTAATCACACAGAAATCACTATCTTACCAGAGATATGAAAATCAAGCAATATTACTAAAGATGAACACTAACAGCAGGAATACTTCTAAACTAGGTGCAATGGGGTTAACTTTGGACTTAACAATAGGGTACTCGATAAGCTCCAAAAACCGATTTGACTAAAAACAGATCACCTCCTATATCTCAACTACTAATAAGCTGAATTTCATCTACTAACATCTTAAATTGAAGCAATGGCTACATCTGATGCTTTTGTCCTTAGCATGACCAGATATAAGGAACTAGGTATGACAATTTTCATCAAATCGCACAACAATACTAAGGCATGACCTCTAAACCTCCAATATCACGACAACATACCCAAAAGTACTTGAATCCAGTGAAAACCAACACACTTAATCACTAGAACAGATAATGATTCAAATCTGCTTCAAAATGGCAGAAACTTTAGCAACAACTTTTTTTTATTTTTTCCCATTTGCAGTGTTAGTGGCCTCGTGTCGTACGCCTATCACAAGCATTTGGAATTATTTGAAGTACGACTGTCCGATAACGTTGGTGCGAGCAAATGTAAAATGCAATGTTGGTATTTTCGTAACTTACGGTTATACCAAGTATTGGTAATTACTTGTCGTTATACATTCATGTTGCTGATTTCATTATACAAGGATGAGTACGCAGGACCTCGTAAAAACCAAGTAGAATACCCAAATATGATGACGGACGTAATTAAGAAACTGTTCGGAAAGATGTTTAAGGGCCGGTATTATATTGACGAATTTGTGTAATTGTCAAACGATGCCATAAAAGTACCGTCTCTTATATTGTACAGTAAAATGATAAAGCATGTCTTCAGTTAAAAAAGTTTGAATCCACTATGCTGGAAATGGTAGTTATACTAAGACATGCAAGCATCATACTCGCAGGTTATTGAGGGAAATGTTCAACCTGGCGATATATGTACTCGCCGTGAATATGCTCGCTGGTTGGTTTCTGCCAGCAGTGCTCTATCGAGGTGCAAATACTTCCATTATACATATTATTATATATATTTTAACTCAAATTTGTTGTACAATATTTTATTGCTGTTCAATATCTGAGAAAAAGAGTTGGTCTTAAACTAATAAAGAACTATTTGTAAACGTTCTTTCTGTAGGAGCACTATGTCAAAAGTGTACCCTGCAATGTATATTCAGAATGTTACGGAACTTGCATTTGACGACATTACACCTGAAGATCCTGATTTTTCATCCATTCAAGGTGAGGCGAGAAATCTGAACTTTCTTGATTTTGATATTTTGATATATGATGTTGCATGTTTTGGGATGAATCATTTTGCTATTTCATGTCTCTAATGGATTTAGATCTTCAGGCTTGGCAGAAGCTGGACTTATTGGCAGCAAACTTTCTAGATACGACATATCTCCTTCAGACCAGGATGAGAGTTCATTGAACTTCTGCCCTGAAAGGTGAATTTCCGCCACTATTTGGTTCAAATGCATTGGAGAGTAGTGACCTGTTGAACTATCTGATTTGTTTTCTTTTTAGCTCAACTAATCATCTTAAGCTTTTGCCTTTTAAAAAAAAAAAATTCATCTAATGCTTTTGACCCATTATCAATTAGTTATACCCAAAATTGAATCATTTTCACATCTATAAGTTGGAGTTGACGCATGTTATTTTACTTGTACCGAGCAGCCCCTTGTCTCGGCAGGATCTTGTGAGCTGGAAAATGTCCCTGGAGAAAAGAGTACTTCCTGTAGCTGACAGAATGGTTGGTACCACTTCACTTAAATCCAATTTTTAAATTGATTTATCATTAATTCATAATATTCCATCATGTTACAGATCCTTCAGCAATGTTCGGGATTCATAGACATTGACAAGATCAATCCAGATGCATGGCCTGCACTCATAGCAGATTTGTCAGCAGGAGAACAAGGAATAGTAGCCCTTGCGTTTGGTGAGTTTAACTTCCATCACTGCTGGTTGCTTTCTTTCTAGATGCTGCAAATTTGACCCATTTACTAGTGGATGGGTTGCTTCGTGTTATCTTATATTTTTAATGGGTCAAAGGGATAAACTAAAACACCAAAATAGGAAACAGGTGAAATGGGTCGAAAAGTTTTCCAAAGTGTAATTTCAATGCAAAAAATCTGTTGAAGTTATTTTATTCAGAAAACGAGGTTATCATTGATAGATCATATTTTTGACAAATAAGTGTTCTAGTTCCATGTGGCTTTAAGTCATCCCGTTTGAACAGATGCGAATTTA
The DNA here is from genome assembly GCA_025667525.1 of Glebionis coronaria. Classification (NCBI taxonomy): domain Eukaryota; kingdom Viridiplantae; phylum Streptophyta; class Magnoliopsida; order Asterales; family Asteraceae; genus Glebionis; species Glebionis coronaria. The sequence continues at coordinate 45,019,985 of CM046881.1, forward strand.
TTGTGTTTTTGATCCGTTAGTCCGTTACCCAACCTGCCCAATTTTCTATCACTTTTTCCTGATTAAAAATCAACTTGGATTGTTTTTCTAGGTTACACAAGGCTATTTCAGCCGGAGAAGCCAGTGACAAAAGCACAAGCAGCTGTTGCTCTTGCATCTGGTGAGGCTTCTGACGTAGTTAGTGAGGAACTTGCACGTATTGAAGCAGAGTCTATTGCTGAGAAAGCTGTTGCTGCACACACGGCTCTTGTTGAACAAGTAGAGAAAGATCTCAATGCAAAGTTTGAGAAGGATCTTTTGCTCGAAATGGAAAAGATAACCACTGTGGAGAAAATGGCTGAAGATGTAAAGCAAGAATTAGAGAGCTTAAAGGCTGAACGTGAGAAAGAAAACATCAAGTTAATGGAAGAGCGTGCTGCTGTTGATTCAGAAATGGAAGTTTTTTCAAAGTTAAGGCATGAAATTGAGGAGCAGTTGTCGAACATAATGAGTAACAAAGTAGAGATATTACATGAGAAGGAAAGATTAAGCAAGCTTCTAACAGACGTAGAAATTGAGAATGAGGAGATTGCAAAGTTGCAGCATGAGCTAGAAATTGAACGCAAAGCCTTGTCCATGGCCAGGTTAGCTAGAATTTGCTTACTTAGTTCTTCTGAACCCCTCTTATATGACCATAAATTACAACAAAGCATCATGAATTCATGATCGTTTGAAAAACAGCCAGTTTGCTTGTTAATTATGCATAAAAGCTAGATCAAATAGGTCGAAAGTTGCCTAAGGTGTAGTCATATCCTTGCAAGCTCTAAAATCACCGTTGTGAAGAAAATAGTTTTGTTAATGTAAATAAGTATATAAGTCGGTTATTAGGTTTTCTCACTGTCATCAAGGAAGCCTTAAAATTGATGCCTACCCATTAATAAAATTATAAAATCCTGCAAATCTACAAACTCTAGCAAACAACAAGATTTTAGATTTTATGGGAGAAGAAGTTGAAAGAAGTGTTACAAACCTGTTTATTCAGCCTGCAATGACGTGTTATTTCATCCTGTCATCAGGTCTTGGGCTGAAGACGAAGCAAAAAGAACGAGAGAGCAAGCAAAGGTCTTAGAGGAGGCTAGAGACCACTGGAAGAGTCAAGGCATAAAGATCGTCGTGGACCAAGAACTTCATGAAGATGCAAATGCTGGAGCTACATGGCTCAGGGCTGGGGACCAGCTTTCAATCGAAGGAACCAAGAGCCGTGCTCAAAACTTGGTTGACAAACTCAAGCCATTGACCATCGATTTAAAGGGAAAATCCAAAGAAATATTCGATAGGATCATCCAGAAGGTACTCTATTTTATATCTCAATTGAAAGAATGGATATCGAAGGCCGGGGAACAAGTGGCAGAGGTCAAAGTAAAACTGACACACAAGTTCAAGACATAGATTAGGTTCTCATATGCATTTGTTGCAAATTTTGTAGTTCTTTCTTCCGGTATGCTTCTTCATTGCATTTAGCATTTTAGAGTGATATGAACTGAAAACTTGGGGTTTCCTGCTTGCATAATGTGACTTAGAGTAGATGGCTGCACTTTGTGCACACACTGACATGTATGTAACATTTCCATTTTAAGGCTATTAGTAAACCCTCTATTTCGGTTCATCTGGTTTCACAATTTGGCGACGGATGTTCAAAAGTTGATCCTCAACCGAACCAGAACATGGTCTAATGCTAATATAGATATGTTACAAAATTGGAAATTAGAGTTTTTATATTTTGGCCAATGATTGTAGGGGGTAGTTGGTAGCTTGTTCGCCTGTGTGCCTTTACTTTGCGTTTTGTAGCCCCGTTTCTTTGTGTTGGCTTGTCTTGTGCTTCGTATGTGTTGCTCGCCTCGTGGTGTTTTTGCGTACTTAGCTGGTATGTGCTCCCTCTGTTTTGGGACCTTGCATGTTTAACTGTTTTTTTTTGTGCCTTGTCGGGATTACCTGGTTGCTTTGCCTTTTGCTGCTGCCTTATCGTTCTTTATTTTATTTTATTTAAAAAAAAGGGAAATAATAATAAAATAAAATAATTTAAATAAAATAAAAATAAATTGTCGTTCTATCGCTTTTCTTCTTTTTTTCTCTTAGCCAGATGTCTATCTGGAAGCAGTCTTTCTACCCTCGGGTTTGCCCAAGGGTAGAGGTACGAACTGTATACATCTCATCTCCCCGTACCCTGCTCTGGCGAGATTGAATATCGTTGTTGCTACATTTTGGCCAATGATTGAACCCACCATCACACAGAGGTAAAACCTTTTTTTTCCGATGATTGGCGCGATCATTTCAGAGTTATTTACACGTTTAAGCCTAACACGATTTGAACTCGGCACCTCACACATTTTACTAGTACTAGTAGGGGCGGAAAACCGGTTCATATCCAAAATAAAAAAAACCAAAACAGGTTTTAAAGAAAACTGCTTATTTAAAAACTAGTTTTTCTCAAACCAATCGGTGGTTCATAGCCGGTTTATTAAGATGACAGGGGCTGTTTAAAACCGATGAAAAACCACTTAAATCCGAACCGTACTGGTTAAAACCAACATGATCCCATTAAAAACCGGGTAAAATTTAAACAAAAAACCTATCTCAATGTTGACCGGTTAATTTAAACCAAACCGGTTTAAAAACCTAATTTGGGTAAAAAAAAAAACCGGTTTGTCCACCAATACTAGTGTGCAATTTTAGTGTAAGAACAAGGATATAAATGTCCACTAGATTACAGGCTAACAACGGGCCCAACAATTAATATATGAAAGTGATGCTAAACACGTGCATGTCACGTGACTTATAAAATGGGAATATCCTGTGTGTTTTATTTATCTTAGAAGACATTTATTTTATTGATGTTTAAAAGATTATGATGTTTTTTAGATTGTGTTTTATTTCACTGTCATCATCACATAAAAATAAATAAATAAATAAATAAAAAAATAAATAAATAAATAAATAAGTAACTGATAATAATATTGTATTCTGAACAGCAGGCAGAAATATATAGCTCAATGCTTGGTGAACCAGTTGACTCACTTTTTTCAAAGGTAAACTCCAAAAGTTAATTTCCTTTACACTTTTTGAATCTGGTATCTTTGCTTGTTTTTTTTTTTTTAAATTGTTGTTTTATAGTAATATATATTGGGTTTTTTTTTTTTATTATTAGATAAACCCTTAACTTGTAGTTAAATTCTGATATTGATAATTGTTTCTTGACCAGAAATGGGCATACTCTTGATTATTGTTTTTTTGATCATATGATATTGAATTTTATAGCTTCAGTTTGTAGTTGCATGTAGTAAAATGTGTTGAATTCTGAGTAGTGATCAAAGTTCTTAAGTCATAATCACTTTTAGCTTTTGGCTTGTAGCGAATTGCAACTTCTAGCTTATCTCAAGAATTTGGTTAGTTAACTTGGAAATTGAGTACCCGAAAGTCCGAAACCATTTAAGTTATAAAACCATACAAGAGATCATTCAACAATGGAAACCGTTATAGGAACTGTTAAAGACATTACTACTTATGGAACCACGAAATTAGGATGTGGGGGGCAAATAATATCAACAAATAAGAAAAAAAACTAGTATCGAAACAAATATTTTTACTTAGGGATGACGGATTTATAAGGTTTTAGATCGTTAAATGTTTTGATTTAACATATGGGTGGGGGGCAATTTGAGTTTTTATGGGGGCACGTTTGAAAAATAGTCAAAACCGAAGAAAAATTACACTAAAATCTCATCTTATCGGGCCATGGGGGGCACCGACCCCCCATACTACACACATACATCCGTCCCTGCTACTTACATGTTTTCCTGTCAAAATCGAGTGACCGAGTTAGAAATGAAGTGAAAGTGTGTTGGTATATGAAATTCCTTGCTGACATTATTGTGCCTTTGCAGCCACAATGTCGATAATATGTGGTGGTGTCCCTATTCTTGAATGTGTTTACTGTATAGCTTGTACTCGATGGGCTTGGAAGCGATGTCTGCATACAGCAGGCCATGACAGTGAGACATGGGGTCTTGCCACAGCTGAGGAGTTTGAACCAGTACCTAGGCTTTGTCGGTATATTCTTGCAGTATACGAAGATGATCTTAGATGCCCTCTTTGGGAACCACCTGGTGGATATGGAATTGATCCGGATTATATTATTCTAAAAAGGACTTATGACGACACTCATGGGCGGGCTCCACCGTATCTGTTGTATCTTGATCATGCTCATGCCGATATAGTTCTTGCTATTAGAGGCCTTAATTTGGCTAGCCATAAAGATTATGCGGTTCTGTTGGATAATAAATTGGGTCGGAGGAAATTTGATGGTGGGTATGTTCATAATGGGTTGTTAAAAGCAGCTGGAGTTGTATTAGATGCAGAAAGTGAGACTTTGAAGAAGTTGTTGGAGGATCACCCGAGTTATACTTTAACTCTTACGGGTCACTCCCTTGGGTCGGGGGTGGCTGCATTGTTGGCGATGGTGGTTGTGAAAAACAGAGATAAGTTGGGAAATATTGATAGGAAACGGGTTAGGTGTTATTCTATTGCACCTGCTAGATGCATGTCACTGAATTTAGCTGTGAGATATGCAGATATTATCAATTCGGTTGTGCTCCAGGCAAGTTTTTCTTCAGTTTTGCCCCCATTGACATATTGACTGTCCTTTTGGCGTTTAACTTGTTTGCCTACATGAAACAGGATGATTTCTTGCCGAGGACAGCCACACCGCTGGAAGACATTTTTAAATCGGTTTTCTGGTAAGACTCTCATGCTAAGATCATTAATACCATGACATCAGATACACAGATTACAGACTACAGATAGATCAATCCAAAAAAGTTATATTATGCTGTTCATCAATTTGCTTACGTGTGAAAAATCTTGGTAATATTACTTGAACCATATGGTAAATGTTGTAACTTGTAAGGGCATGAATATGACTTTTGAGCAAGTATCCGAGTCTTCTTCTTGTTCTCAAGATGCCACAAAATTTACTGTGGTGGGCTGGTGGCAAGGTTTTATTTAATGTATACTCGTAGATCACAACATCTAAGTATGTCAGTATGGCAGTGATGGTAAACCTGCCACAAAGCCCTTATCAGTTTGATTTTGGAAAATATTTAGTTTGACTTTGACCTCTAAGGTCAAACTGTATGTCACTTTCCGGGAACATAATAAAAAAAAACAGTTTTCACAAATGCTGGTCTACATCTATAGTATTAGTTTTATCAGTCAGTGTTAAATGATAACAACAATCATGATGCTTGTTTGAACAGTTTGCCATGTTTGTTGTGCTTAAGATGCATAAGAGATACATGCACATCAGAGGAGAAGAAAATCAAAGATCCAAGAAGGTTATATGCACCCGGTCGACTCTATCACATTGTTGAGAGAAAGCCTTTCAGGTACAACCTAAGTTGCCACTGTGAGCACTTTTCTCAGCATTTTGACATTTGGTATATTGCTTTTGCAGTCACAACTGTTAGTTCCGAGTGTTTGGTAAAACTGTATATTTCTCTATGTTTGTTGCCAAACGCTTAAATTTTTGGTTATTATGGTTGCAGGTGTGGTAGAATTCCACCTGTAGTGAGGACAGCAGTGCCTGTTGACGGAAGATTTGAGCATATTGTTCTTTCTTGCAATGCGACGTCTGACCATGCCATCATTTGGATAGAAAGGGAAGCCAACAGAGCGCTAGACGTGAGTTTTCTTACTGTTTATGACCATTAATCAAACCCGTTCTATAAATGCGAATTATCTAATTAGTTTCTTGTAACTAAAGATCATGTTAGAAAAAGATCCCATAATGGAGATTCCTCCCAAACAAAAGATGGAGAGACAAGAAACGTTGGCAAAAGAACATAGCGATGAGTATAAGGCGGCACTACAAAGGGCGGTTAGTCTGGCAGTACCACATGCCATTTTACCTTCCCAGTATGGCACGTTTCAGGACATTGAGGAAGGGGAGGATTCTGGCAGACGAGAAAGGCCTGGTGAAAGTTGGGATGACTTAATAGAGCGTTTATTTGACAAGGATGAATCGGGGCATATGGTGCTGAGAAAATCACATTCTATTGCATAATTTTATTTTGTACAATATTTTTGTGTTTGAGCTGTTTAATATTAAATGTAATATTTCATTTATTGATTCATTTGTTAAGACTTTGAAATTAACTTTACTCTTTGTATCATTATGTAATTAGTACTAATAATCGATGTTCCGATTATAATTTGCATATTACACGATCGGTTAAGGTGTCACACCACATATGTATATGCGCTGTGCAGCGTTAGTGAAGAGGGAAAGTGGCATCCGTGCGGCCGAGGTACCTGTATACATACGTGGTTCAGTGACGCACAGCTTTGTTGATTTCAATCTCTAGTCCTGTTTTGAGAGTTCGGTAAATGAGGGGAGTGGAGGTGGGTAAAACGGTTTTTTTTCAAAACCGGATTTGTTTTTTTGGGTTGGAGTTAAATGGTAAATAAACCGGTTTGACATAAACCGGATCTTTGAAACCGGTTTTTAGTGAGATTTTAACCGGTTTTTTACTAGATCGGTTTTTAAACCGATCTTGGCTATTTTATTAAGGGTATATTTGGCGTTCTTACGAGCTGTAGCGGATTGCTGGAGCTGGATGCTGGAGCATGTAGCTTGAGCTTATTTTTACATGCTACTTTAACTAGCATGTCATTTAGGAGCTTATTTTTTTAACAAGCTCCTTCAAGCTCTGTCAGCTAAACGAGACTTATTATGTATAGTAGCTTATTTTTTTGAAAAACAATAAACTCATGCTACGATAAGCTCTAATAAGCTCGTGCGCCAAACATAGCCTAAATCGGTTACGAATTGCTTGATCGGTGAGAAAAAACCATTTTTAAAAGAACGGGTTTTTCTAGAAAGGCAAAAACAGGTTTTTTAAATCGGTTTTGATTTTTTTTTCTTCGGATCATGAACCGGTTATTTTTCCACCCTAAACGTATACCAGTAGTTTAGACACAAATCCCAATTTAGTGGATTATTTATTTATTTTTCTCCGTACCTTTTAAAAATCAGTTATGATCATACTGAACTTTGACTTCTATTAGTTAAAATTTAAAGCTTTTTATCTTGTTTTTCTATTAATCTGATTGATTGAGTTAATATCAAAATATACTCTGAGTTAATGATGAGCATTTGAACCGTCGGATTGGATCGAATGGGAAAACTGAGCTGAACCGGACCAACCCGGGTCGGATCGAGCAAATTCTGTCCTGTCTTCGGTCCGTGATTTGGACTATTTCGGTCTTTGGTTCGGTTCGATCCGTATCAGTCTTATCAAAATTCGTTTATTTTATCTAATTGGTATTGGACCGGACCGAAACATTTCGGTCCGCTCTCGGTTCAAAGTTTTGGACCAATTCGGTCTTCGATCTGATCCAGTTTTAACCGTTTCGATCTGATCTGAGTCCACCGCTCAACCCTACTGTCCGCTACTCTGAGTCTATCAAAAATTTAATTAGCAAATCATAAAAAGAAAAAAAAATAAAAATCGTAAAACTATTTATTTTTTCTTCAAAATAAAAAAACCCACTATTCATTTTATTGGACCAAAATAATATATCGGATTAAACAGTAACGGGCTTAGTACCCGTGCAACCGTGCGCAGTCCTTCACGACGACGACACCAAATCAACCGCACGTAGTAAGTGTCTTTTTGGATGGTTCACTGAGGTGGATGTGCTCACTGACCTTTAGACTAAGCGTAAGGTTTTAGATAACATGAGGCCTGGTTTGATGGCGTTCTCAAACCTCACACCTTTACGTGATCATAGTGTTTATTAAGATGTGAATTAAAAATATGAAAATATATACAAATATATATTTATATCATATTATACATATATTTAGGTCCCCACCAAACGTGAGTAATAAACAATGTTGCAAAAAAAATCTACAAGCCCGATTAATCGTCGATTAATCGCTACAAGCTCTTCAATCTTGCCGATTAATGAAAAGGCGATTACTGACGTTCAACTGTAATCAATGATCGTCAAGAGAGGTTAAACTTGCCGAAAACCACAAATTTTACCGAAAATACCGAAAACTCACCATAAAACTTGTGTTTATCACTTATGTTAACTATTTATATGTATGATAAGTTGTATTTTATGAATAATGTTGACAGGAATACCTAAAACTCGTTAAAAATACTCAAAACTTGCTGAATATACCAAAAATTTGCTTAAAATGCCAATCCGATTAATCACCGATTAATCCCGCCTAAAATGATTACAAGCTACAAGATGATCGACCGTCCGGCTAGCGATTCACGATTTTTGCAACCTTGGTAATAAATAAGGAATAAAGTAAAGAAATTATTTTTGAATGCAATCTTTTTTTCTTTTGATATGAAAAATACGATTTTGATTGAAACTGAATTTAAAAAAACGTTTACGCATCTCATTTTATTGCGACTTATCGCGTTTTCACTTATCGAAAGCTTTAGGTGGTGTTTGTTTCAATAAGATGTTTTAAGTCTGAATCTGACTACCACCTCTTACTGGTAAGAGGTGGTTGTAAAGTCTGACTCTGACTGAAAAAATGTTGTTTGTTTTTTCATAATTGTCTGAATGGTTCATTTTTTAGGGTATATATTCAACAATTATAATACAATGAATAAGTAGCTTGTGTAAGCATGCAACAAAACACTTTTATCACGTACCTAGCCCAATAATAAACGCTTAAGTTAATGATCTCATTACATATTCTAAATTTTAACATAGTAAAAACTATTACATGAATTGTCTTAAAATAATACATAAACTTAACATAGTGAAAATCATTCAAGTAACTTATCAAAAACAAAATAATTTAAATCCTTGATTGCATTATTTGTGCCGCTATTTCATTTCGTAAGTTAATCATGTATTGTTGATCAGCTTCGCTCCCATTAGGTTGAACAACTTCAACATCATCATCGTTATCATCACGTACATTAACATTAACATGTATACCACCTTCATCGTATTGAGCAAAAAAGTCATCGCTTAAACCCTCCTTCCTTATAAAATTATGAATAGCAAAACATGCAATAGTAATATTTCTTTGTTTAACCAAAGGAAATTTAGGCATTCTCTTCAATATTGGAAAACGTGCTTTTAAGACACCAAATGCACGTTCGAATACGTTTCGAAGTTTTGCATGAGCGTGATTGAATTTTTCTTTACTCGTCATTGCACTTTTACGACGAAAGTCTCCCAACCAATACCTAACGTTGCGATATGGAGCCATAAACCCGCGTGTGTGCTTATAGGCAGCATCACAAAGATAATATTTATCTGGAAAGTAAACAAATTAATATTTTTATATACTCATATCTACGTTTTTATAAATGGATTTTAAACTTAAATACCTGCTGGGGGAATCGGAAACTCATATAGTGGATCATCTAAAGCTTCATTAAGTATTCTTGCGTCATGTGTTGTACCTTCCCATCCAGCGACAATATAGGTAAAGATCATGTTGAAGTCACATATAGCTAAAACGTTTTGATAACAATCACCTCTGCCTCGTGCTCTGTACACATTCTGTTTATGAGACGGGACAGAAGCATGTATTAAAGTTCCATCGAGTGCCCCAACAGCTCCCTAATTACAAACAACAAATTATTAAAACAATATCAATTTTTTTTGAACATAAAACACTCTCAAATTAAGAGACATGTTAGTAATAAATTCAGTAGTTACCTTAAACATTCGACGCTCCATTCTATTGTTTCCTGGAATGTTTGGATTTGGATTAAATGTTTGTCGGTCTTATAACCTCGTCAGCAAATACTAGCATCTTATCTAATACCTCGTGAAAGCAATTATAAATCGTTTCCTTCGAGTGTTGAAACCTACGTAAAACGTTCATTGTGACCAATTATCATAAGAAAGATCAACATCTTCTCCTCAACCGATATATGTTTACTATCTTTCAACCAATTTCTTTCTTTAAAATGATTGCATAGACGAACAAACGAGTCACGAGACATCCTTATCAACTCCATACATTGCAAATTATTTCCTTGTAAAAGCTCCTGTGTATATTGATGTCCGGACATTGTTGAAGTATTATCCCTTTTACGTTTCCTTGCACTTCGCCGAAAATATTTAAAATAAAAGTAAACAATAGCGATTAATGCTAGTTTAGTTCTCGCATCCATATGACCTGTAAAAACAATACACACAATAAGAAGTCTCACTAAATCATTTCAGTTTCTACAAATTCAAAGATCATACATACATATCATACAGAGATTAACAAAGATATCATTCAAATTCAAAGATATACTACATATTTTATACACAGATTAATCAAGTATTGATCAACAACATGTGGTAAACTTAAAAAAAAGCTACAGGTCTTTCATTTCATAAGGTGCAAACAAGTCTTGATCAAACAAGTCATAACTGATCAAACGCTTAAAACACATCATAACTAATCAAACAAGTCATATTCAAGCTAACATAAGACTCTATCCAAATGAAACTAACACGTCTGAACTAGTCTTATTCTGGTCCTATAGCCAATTACACAAAACATTCATCTCAAAAACCCATTTGACGTGCGTTCATCTCAATCCATCTCTTTAAGGCATTTGGTATTGACAGTAACAACATCCATGCCTCCATGTAACTCTTTGACTTACAAAAGATACCCGACGCCACCAAATAGATTGGATCTTCAGGGTCCAACCCGATGCTGTTCAACTTTGCATAACACTCCTCCATAGTAGGACCTTGGTTTTCTTGAGCAGCAATGTTAGTAATTGCATTCTTCATGGTTTCCTCCAACTCACTCAGGTCCGAATCTTTTCTCCTTTTTTTCTTTTTCTTACCTTCAGCGACATTTGGTTCTTTAGATGAACCACCTTCAAAGAAAGATTCAGAACCCGCATCAATGCTTTCATGCTCACTGGCTGCCCGAGAACCCCCTTCTTCGAGCAAACTGTTCACGTCATCCTCAACTTCAACTAAGTTGACACTCGAAGTTTCATTAGAAGGCTTTCATTGAGCAATAACGATGTACGTGATGATAACGATGATGATGTTGAAGTTGTTCAACCTAATGGGAGCGAAGCCGATCAACAATACATGATTAACTTACGAAATGAAATAGCGGCACAAATAATGCAATCAAGGATTTAAATTATTTTGTTTTGGATAGGTTACTTGAATGATCTTCACTATGTTAAGTTTATGTATTATTTTAAGACAATTCATGTAATAGTTTTTACTATGTTAAAATTTAGAATATGTAATGAGATCATTAACTTAAGCGTTTATTATTGGGCTAGTACGTGATAAAAGTGTTTTGTTGCATGCTTACACAAGCTACTTATTCATTGTATTATAATTGTTGAATATATACCCTAAAAAATGAACCATTCAGACAATTATGAAAAAACAATATTTTTTCAGTCAGAGTCAGACATTACAACCACCTCTTACCAGTAAGAGGTGGTAGTCAGATTCAGACTTAAAAAATCTTATTGAAACAAACACCACCTTAATGTAAAGTTGAGACAAAAGTAACGTACTATTTACCAGTGTCAAGCATGTCTGGACCAGATCGAGAAACCCGGACCGACCAAGACCGACCAAACATATTCCGGTCCGGTTCTCAGTCCGCCCTTTTCTCTTATTGAGTCTTCGTTCCGGTTTATTCTGGTTCAATCTTGTTCAAAACCCGTCATTATGCTTTATTAGACTGAATCAAAGACCAAATTAAAGTAAATCGAACCGAGCATTGACCGAACATTTCGGTCTGATTCTCAGTCCCGTATTTTAGATCAAATCGGTTTCCAAACCGGTCTGGTCTGAGTCGGTTCGATAACCCTCATCAGCTTATCAAAATAAGCCAAAAGATGACCTAAGCTTAAAAGAAAAACAAAAAACAAAAACAAAATTGATCACTCCATTCACTTGACAAATATGTTAAAAAAAAAAGCTAGCAATAAGCTGGTAACCCAAAAAAAAAAATAAGCTGGAAGGAAAGAGTAATTATTTGAGATACAAACATGAAGAAGAAGAAGACGACAATTTTTCTTCTTGTTTTGGTGTTTACGTCATTTTCTTTCTCCACTACTCAAAGGTAATAAAAACCCCTTTTCACCTTATACAATCAGCTTATGGCTTATTCCGGCTTAAACACCACCCTTATTTTACTTTTTGGATTTGTTGTGGATACCCATTTTATGTTTGTATCATTCCCCAATTTAATTACCTTCCCAAAAGGTTTATAATAATAAGCTTATTATAATTGCATTTTGCTTAGGGGTGTTTGGTTAAGCTTATGAATTGGGCTTATCTTATATAAGCCATTTGTGGCTTATATATAATAAGCTTATAAGCCTTTGTTAAGTGTTTTTGGGTGTTTGGTTAAGCTTATTAGTTTGGCTTAGGCTTATATAAGCCATTTATGGCTTATATATCATAAGCTTATAAGCCTATACTTAGTGTTTGGGTTAGCTTATCAAGATTAATAAAGTAAAATGACAAAAAAGCCCAGTATATTCTTATATAAGCCACAAATTTTTTGGCTTACCAAATCCCCCTTATATAAGCTTATAAGCCCACTTATATAAGCTTAACCAAACACTTGGTTTCGGCTAATAAGCTTATATAAGCTAATAAGCTTATAAGCCCACTACCTGACTCGAAATATGTAAATAGTAGGACAGGGGAGGGCTTTACGTCGTTTATGTTTTAACCCCCGTGGATTAGTCTGCCCTAAAACAAGTACTCTATGTTTTAAGGGGTGGGAATTGAGTTTTCGCTAGTGCGTGTTGGAAGCTGCATTTTTAAGCACATCCCTTCTAACATCGTTTAAATGTTTTCCGTTTATAAATTAGCATTTACTTATGGCTTTAATTTCATTTTGGATAGCCGCAAGGAACTGAGGATCAAAGAGGTGGTGAATGCTGCTATACAGTTAAGTCGTGTCGTTCCTCCAAACACAATTGATCCCTCGCGTGTTACTCAGCTCTCTTGGCGACCAAGGTCAGGTACTTTTCATCATTACTTGTCGACCATTAAATTTGTTATCCCTGTAAGTTTCATTCGTTTCACTGCTATTGACAAGTCCTTTGTTTGGATAGGGTGTTCTTGTACAACGGCTTCCTATCTGATGAAGAGTGTCAACACCTCATATCTTTGGTAACACACCCATTCATATTTGTTTATCTCCTAGCATTTCTACTTTTCATCACTAGGAACCAGTTTTTCGTTATTAAATTAGTGTACGTAAAAGCTCTTTATACATTGGTGAAGAGGTAAAATTAAGAGCCTTAGTTCTTACTTATGGAGCTATGGGCTAGTTATAACTTCTAAGATCTACCATGGTTTTAAGTTGATTTGGATGTTATTGGGTCAGTTTATCGTTTTGGGTCTGGTTACTTGTACACTGAATCACAGTAGGGCCACTTGTAGAATAGTGGTTGAATTTGTTTAGCAGTACCGGGATACCAGTAACTTCCATCTTGGTTTCAAGTTGATTTGGAGGTTATTTGGCCTCTGTTGCTTTGGGCTTAAACTTTTACAACAATCGTGTCAGGAAATGCTACATAATTTTAACTGTAAGAATGACTAAGATGAGTAGCAAAAGTTCAAAACGAAGCCTCTTTTTCTCTGCTTGATCACTCTACTTTTTACTAGTGGCGTGTTACTAAGTGTGTGCCTTTGGTTATAGGGAAATGACAACGACAAATCCATTGGCAATAGTTCAGCCAAGGCTATGGAAGGGGCAACAAATTTGGATATCTCCTTAGAAATCAAAGTAAGTATATTTATCTCTAAATTTCCATTATAGGGGCATCTTCAAATGTTTAGTGTGCAAGTAGCATATTAGGTTTGGTTAGCATTGGTAATATGGGCTTAATAGATAGCTTTTGTAATCTTGTTTATGCAAACAAGTGTTAGCGGATGAACCCAACCCGTATTAACCACAACACATTCGGACCCGTAACCTGGCCTGACCGATTGAATAGGTCCCATGTTTGATCACAGCTACTAATGACGTTCATGTCCTTTAGGATGAAATAACTTCAAAGATTGAGGAAAAGATCTCAGCATGGACTTTTCTCCCCAAAGGTTTCTCCCACAGTCATCTTTCTTCTTATACTTTTGTATTTGCAGTCACGTATCTGGTTTAGTCAGTACTATAAGATAGTTTATCTACAGGAAATGGAAATCCGTTTCACATTCATCATCATGTCGGACCTGAACTGAGTAAAGAGAATCACAACTACTTGGGAAATACATCCATGCAGCAGCAAAATGGTGAAAGTGTCATGGCAACAGTCGTATTGTTTCTTTCAAATGTCACACAAGGTGGCCAGATCCTCTTTCCTGAAGCAGAGGTTAGACTTAAATCGTCTACTCTTTAATAGATGTATCTCGACAATCATCATCCTTATTGTTAGTGTTATGATTGATGGGGCAATTTGTATATATTGCAGTCAGGAAGCTCAAGACCAAAGGACAAGGTATGGTCAGACTGTACAATGAACAGTCCGATAACAAAACCTATCAAAGGCAATGCATTGTTGTTCTTCAATCTCCATCCCAATACTAGTGTAGACCCAATAAGCTTACACGGCAGGTGCCCAATAACCGAGGGTGACATGTGGTGGACCACCAAGATTTTCATGGCGAAACCAATCAACCAACCAAAATCTGTAGCAACGAAAACCAGCAATGATGATTTATGCACTGATGAAGACGATAACTGTCAACAATGGGCTGCGTTTGGCGAGTGTGAGAGGAACCCGATCTTTATGGTTGGCACTGCAGATTATTACGGGACTTGTAGAAGGAGTTGTAATGTATGTTGATAGTGGTACCCTTCGCACGGCTCCCAACTTGTTTTCTATGGACAATATATCACAACTGATTTCCATTTTTGATAGTTGTAATGAGTAAATTTGTGTCTGATGTAATGCATTTTGATTAGAGGTGGCAAATGAGCAGGTCAAAGTAGGGCCGAGCACGGCAAACCTAAAACCGGACGGGACCGGAACAGACCGACCCGAACCGGACCGAACAATTTCGGTCCGGTTGGAGGTTTTGGACCATTTCGATCTGAGGTCCATCCGATCCAGTTCGATCTTACCTAAAATCTCATACGATTATGCCTAATTGGTCCGATCTTGATTCGGAGTTTCGAATTATTTCCGTCATCGGTTTGGTCGGTCCGGTCTGGATTAGTCTTACCAAAAATCTCAACGATTAACCGGATCATTTCGATCCTGAGTCTGGTTCAATCTTGTCCGGTCCGGTTCAAGCCCAAGCCCAGCCCTTCTATTTATTATAACTTCAAAACCCTACATTTGATTAAAAAAAAAAACCCTCAAACCCTAAAAAACACACACACTCACTCCTTTGGCCGCCATCTCCCCATTTCAAGTTTTCTTATCGATCTGATCATGGCTTTTGATTTTGTTCAAGCTCGATCGACATCTTTCTCTCTTGATTTAGCTTACTTTCATAATTACGGTACAACACGCAGGAGGTGAACTGCAAGTACCAGAGTTTGAGCTGCAAAGAAAAAGGCACGCCAAAAAAGATTCGGAAACACGAAAAGGTGTGCCCTAAGAAACCGACCCCAAAAACCTTTTTATCTGATTTTCTAGACAGAAGAAACTTAGAGAAGAAACTTAGGTAAGAATCAATAGGCCAAAACTTGAAATTGTCGTAAAAGAGAAGAAAATGTCATCACCACCATAGCTAATCTTTTCATTTATGACGGATAAGGTATTCCAATTGCTGAAAAGTTATTTTATATTTACTTCTGTTTCGTGTTGCGAGTTTTTAGTTAATAGCAATTGTTAAAATTATGTAATATTGAAATTGACTGCAGAGTTTTAATTATCTTTATAGGTTACTATTGTTGCTGAAGCTTGCGTGCTACAAGTAGAAGCATACATTCTGTTTTATGCAAATTATCATCTTAAGGTGTGTTTGGCAATCCGTTTAAACCCTATTTTTCATTCACAAACTTTGTCAAGCAAATGAAGCCACATTAAGCTTGTCTTTGCTAATTGCTAAGTGGACTTTTTTTTTCTAAGTAACAACTACTAGTATAATGTTTTTGTAAAGCATTTTGTGGATGTTTATGTGTATGAATACGAAGTCCCCATTAGAGCCTATAGGGTGTTTTTATTAGTTATATTCTGTATCTGCTGCAATATATGTGTTTGTAACTATTTGTTGTTTTTTTTACCATTGCATCAGGACGCAAAATTGTCATCTTCGTCCGAGTTAGGTGTCTGTCGACAAGCAGCCTATGCTGGATCAGATCCCTCGTGTTTGAGGAGAAAGTAACGATAAGCTTGCGTGCTACAAGTACAAGCATACATTCTATTCTATGCAAAAGAAGGCACACCTTCTTCGTTTGCTAGCTTTATGGAAACTTCTTTGCCTAACTTATCAAAAACTTTACCCATTACAGATTTGGGTGAATTTTATGATAAGTTACGCAAAGACGGTTTACAAGTGTCCCTAAAGCTAGCAAACGAACGAAGGTGTGCCTTCTTTTTGCATAGAATAGAATGTATGCTTGTTCTTGTAGCACGCAAGCTTATCGTCATTCATGTACTTTCACCTCAAACACCGCCCAAATCTCCTCGACTCCATCTTTCCGATGATGAGAATACAGGTGAAATAACTTCCGAACACGTTTGGACCCGTAACCTGGCCTGACCATTTGAATAGGTCCCATGTTTGATCACAGCTACTCATGAGTCATGACATTTCATGTCTTTTAGGATGAAGCATGGACTTTTCTTCCCAAAGGTTCACCTGTCTGGTTTAGTCATTGTTAAAAGATAGTTTATCTACAGGAAATGGAAAGCCGTTTCACATTCATCATCACGTCGCCCAATAACCAAGGGTGATATGTGGTGGACCACCAAGATTTTCATGGTGAAACTCATCGACTGACCAAAATCCGTAGCAACGAAAACCAGCAATGATGATTCATGCACTGACGAAGATGATAACTGTCAACAATGGGCTGCATTTGGCCAGTGTGAGAGGAACCCGATCTTTATGGTTGGCACTGCAGATTATTACGGGACTTGTAGAAGGAGTTGTAATGTATGTTGATTGTACACTTAGCACGACTCCCAACTTGTTTTTTATGGACAATATATCAACTGATTTCCATTTTTGATAGTTGTAATGACTAAATTTGTGTTTGGTGTAATGCATTAGGATTAGAGGTGGCAAATGAGCAGCGTAACACGTCAGGTGACATTTTATACAACCTACACCACTTAACTCGCTCATAATATTTCACTTCCAAGTATCTAACGGGACTTGAATCCACTTGGTCGATGACCCAGATTCAGTTAGTCAAATGAATGTCTAAGTCTGTTGATTGATGCAGGTTTAATACGCTCTGATTCATATTCTTAAGACAGTTCCTTTTATAGCTTGTTTGAAAGTCTTTCCAAACTTGTTGCACCATACGACCCGCTAGCTGACTTTATTGGTGCACATAGATATGAATTCTACTTCAGCTCGGACCATATATGTGCAAATCAAATTAGTGAGTGTAAGGAGTGTACCACTTAGGTCAGGATTAAGTAGTTGACCAGGACCCATAAAAGTACATCACCAATTTCTATTTGTTCCCATTTCAAATTATTACTTGCCTATAAATATAGGCTGACTCGTTGGAGGCACCAAAAACACTAGGGATCGATGAGCATGGTACCGGTACCATATCGATCCCATATCGAATTAGTGGTACCGATTTTCCTCGAACATAAATTAATGGTACCGGTACCGTGTCGAACGGGATTTGGATATCGGTATCGGTACGGTATCAGAAAATACCGTTTTTTTGGAATTTTCTGATTTTGTACCGATCCCGTACCGAATTAATGGTACCAAATTTTTTTCCACCTTTTCTCGTAGTACCATTTCCGTATCGAATGGGGTATCGAAAATCGGTATGATTCCGGTTCGGTTTCAAGATTCAGGACGAAATGCTCATCCCTAAAAAACACTAAACGGATTTAATCCACCCAAGTTTTAGTACACACTGTGGGTGTTTGGTTTGGCTTATTTAAGCGTAAGCTTATTTTGGCTTAGATAACATAAGCCTCAATCTTGTGGCTTATTTGAAGATTTATGAATAATTTTATATAATTCGCTAAGTGTTAAATAAGCTAAAAAAATTAGAGGTTATACAACATTGGAGCTTATGTTATATATAAGCTGAAAATAAGTCATATTTCGATTTATGTTATAAACTTTAATTCTTTAAGTTTCTCTTAAGACTTATGGACTTATATAAGTTTATCACTATATCATAATAAACTTATATAAGTTTATTGCGATGTTATAATAAATTTATATAAGCCCACAATACATGTCATATGCGTCAAAATGAGGTTATATAAGCTAAAAGAAACAGTCAGAAGCGGATTTCTTTAAAGACAAGGAAGGACTCTGGTTGTGACAAGCAGTGTAAAAAATATACTTTTCGTCTGAAAGTTATTTTTCACTTTTTATTATTATTTTGATATGTATAAAACCAATTATAAGTCTTGTGCACGCACAAAGTTACAAATAAATCGAGTTTGATTTAATACTTTAATTTGATATAGAGATATGTAAATTTTTTTGTGTTTAATATCTTGTAAACTATTATGTTATAAAATGTAAGATGTATTTGTTAATTTTTTAAGCTTATTGTTAAAATATGAAAAATTATAAATTTCATTTAACACCATTTAATTTACTTGAAATTTAACCATTAAAAATTTATTTATAACCTCTTTTTTTCAAAACTTTTTTCTTTCACAAATTTAATATCTATAATTTAATTATTTTTTTTCTCTATCAATTTTTCCAAAAACTTTTATCATATAAAAAATGTTTTAGACTTTTTTTTTTAAAAAAGCATAAAAAACAAGAGAAATAAATCAAAAGATTTTTTCTATTAAACAAACGTTCTTTCGATTTTTTTTACGAGTTTTGCTTTAAAAAATGATTTTGCTAACAACAATCCATAAAGTTGTGTTAAATTTATAATTTTGTAAAAGTAACATTTGATGGACTCGTTATTTTTACTAGCATGGTACCCGGGCAATACAACGACGGGTATTCAATTGTTATTTTTAACAATCAAATTAATATTTAAGTGTAAAAAATTTAAATTAAAATAAATAAAATTAATAAAAATAGAAAAATATAAATATATCAAAATGGATATTGAATTAAAGAGAAAAAAATCATAACAAATATGGTGAACTTAGATTCTGAAAAAAAATAAACAAGTTAAAAGATATTTCAATTTAAAAATAAAAGTGGTTTTTTAATAAGTTGTTAAAAGGTTGTTAGAAAAGTCTGTTGTAAAAAAAAAATAGATGATCAAGATTTAAAGTTAAGTTTTAATTAAAAATGATCTAATAGTTGAATCATTTATATGTTTATCTTAATTTTTGATTTGGATTTAGGTTTTGAGTTATGATGTGCATATACACCTTTTATATATTAGTATAGATATATATACACATTTAATGATTATAATTATAAAAATGTTATTAAACAAAAAATGTTTGAAATTAGTTAATGATTAATTTTTTATTTAAATTTGATTAGAAAAATCCATAGAAAAATAGATAACTCCTCGCCCCAAGAAAAAAATAAATAGCTCCTCCTCCAGAAAAAAATCTAAGAGCATTGCACCTGTTTAGCCCGCCCATTTAACCCACGTCCGCCTAGCCCACCGCCTGATTAGCGCATCGTTTATTTTACTCGCCGCTCGTGCCCGCCCGGTTTGATTGCATCAGAAGACGTTCATCTGACGGTCATTACCAACCAACAACAAACACCTCCTCCGCCATC
This sequence comes from Glebionis coronaria, assembly GCA_025667525.1. Classification (NCBI taxonomy): domain Eukaryota; kingdom Viridiplantae; phylum Streptophyta; class Magnoliopsida; order Asterales; family Asteraceae; genus Glebionis; species Glebionis coronaria. The sequence continues at coordinate 45,039,884 of CM046881.1, forward strand.
ATTGATTAGTACCGTTGTGACAACCGTTCCCATGATTGTACCCACAATCGAAACCTTACAACCAGTATCACCGCCACCGATTATCCAACAACCCGTACCAACCACCGCCCAAACGACTATCCCAACACCGCCACCTATCATCCCACAACCCGTACCAACCACCGCCCAAGTAATTATCCCAACACAGCCACCGATCATCCCACAAACCGTACCAACCACCGCCCAAGTGATTGTACCCACACCGCCACCAATCCTCGAACAACCTGTACTAACCACCACCCAACAACTTGTATCATCCACAATCCCTTTAACACTTGTGGTAACACCTCCACCAACAACAGTACAACAACCTATACCATCCACCTCCAATCCATTTCTTACGGTCAATGATCCACTAATTCAGTACCTCCAAAAACAATTGGAGGATCAAGCAAAATAGATTGAAAAGCTGAATGAAAGAATAACTCCTGCTAATACACGTGCTGTCAGAGCACAGAAACGTGATGGCTCCAAACTTGACGAGACATACGCCGGTTTCTTAATACTTACAGAGCAACATCAGGAGTTCATTGCTGAAAAAGAAGCACATGACAAAGAAAACAATGCCTTCATCGACTCCATCAATGATACTATGACTAACATCATTCAGAGTGAATTTAGGTCATGTGTACAACAGGAGCTTCCAGCACTACTAACTAAAGGCCTTACCGACCTTGAGTTAATGAAAACTTTGGAGACTCGATTAACCAAGATCGAGTTACCTAAAACAAAGGCTCAACACAAGCTGCAAAGAGCTCTTGCTAAAGCAATACTGGAAGCTTCTAACACATCATCATTGGAAGACACTGAAGTTACCCAATCTTCAAAGAAAAGGAAACGTCAGGAGCCTGAAAATGAAGACGAGGAAGAAGATGAGGAAGAAGAGGAAGAGGATGAGGAGGAGGAAGAACATTCTGATAAGAATGAGGAAGAAGAAGAGGATGATGACGAGGAAGAGGATGAGGATGAGGATGACAGGGAGGACGAGGACGAGGATAGTGATGGGGATGACGATGACGATAATGATGATAGTAATGGGATTGGTAAGGGCAAGGAAAAAGGGAATGGTGATGAGGGTAAAGGTGATACTACTGATGGCGAAGAATTTGAGGAATCCGAGAAAGGTGATGAGGATGAGGAAGAAAGTGATACATGTACAAAAGAAAAGGTTGGTTATAAAGAACAAAACGAGAGTGAAAACAAAGACAATGACGAGAATGATGAAATCAATCGCACAGACACAAGTATGTCTTCTGAACTGGTTCCTACTACTATTTCATCAACAGCATTTGTAGAACCAGTGCGCCGAAGACGAACCAATGTTTGAAGACGAACCGACACAGTATGTAGAACATCACTCTCCACCTCCTACACCTATTCAACATCACACAGACACAGACACAGGTATGTCTTCTGAACCGGTTCCTACTACGGTTTCATCAACAACACCTGTAGAACATATGCACGAAGACGAACCTATGCAAGAAGACGAACCGATACCGTCTGTGATACATCAATCCCCACCTCAACATTACATTGATATGGATATTGAAGACATAAGTCAACCAGATCCTGAGTTTGCTGATACATTCAATATTGACGAGACTGTTCTAGAGCAGCCATAGCTTACACAGGCAGCAACTGCAAGTACAATCTCTGACCATGAAAAGGCGGATCTTACACAATTTCTCAATAATACAATCGACTTCTCTGGATTCCTGATGGACACATATGGAGTACCTACCATGGATACAAATACATTTCAAACGACGATTAAAGACAAGAACTTTTGGGCTTCCATGCAGATTGCCAAAGATGAGGGAGAATATCACTTCAATGAGCTCATGAAAGCACTGAAATCAACATCGTCAGGTAAACAAGCTCCACTACTTCTTCCACTAACAGCTTCGGTTATTGCCGCAGCCAAGCACCTTCTAATGCAGTACTTTGTCAACCGTGATCTGGATTACTTAGAAAACGGCGCGAACATGTATGCTACATCATTAACAATGGGAAAGGCAGTAAACTTAGAGGATGTTCCTTGGATTGAAGATAAGGTTCCAGACCTATGGAGCAAAAAGCTTGTCAAGGAATATGATCAATATGCAGAATTAGGTATCTCACACTGGCAGGGAAAGAAGAGGTCGGCTTACTACTTCTATAATCATAACAAATCAGGTAGACTCATAATTTCAAACCGTCAAATCACAAGCATACAGGGAGTTAGTTTTCTACATATATTCGGGTATTCGTACTTGCAAGAAATCAGATTCAAACGAGAAGACGGTAAGATTTATAGTGTAAGTGAAGGGGATCTTCAATTCTTACGACTTGAAGATATTGAAGATTTTCTACTTATTTTGGCTCAAGGAAAGGTACCTCACCTAGAACCTGACAAAGTCATTGCCCTAAGTTCCAACATTCACCAATATACTCGAAGAGTTGTGATCAAGCATAGGGTTGAAGACTTACAACTTAGTGTAGAGAGTTATCAATCCAGGCTAAATCTGAAACGACCTCATACAATACCCATGAGTCGTTTTCACCAAGACAAGAAGCCATATATGGGTACACACCAACCAGAGATGGGCATATTCTACCTGAATGAAACAGAAGTCAAGCATACATGCGACTATCAGACCTGCACAAATTCAACGATGGTACTCTCAAGCATGTACGTGACAAGCTGTTGATGCTCAAATTAGGTCAAGGCCTTCCAGAAGTAAAGTATGATTGGGTAGGCAGGTTTAAAAAGAGTGCCAACTACACCTTCCAGAAGATTGAGGAGAAGTTACGGGAACGACGGTTGATCCGCAGTATCGAACGATTCGTGGGTGGCAGACCGTATGGAGATCACCACAGGCTTATGGAACGATCCATTTAAAGGTGGTGATCGTAACACATTCAGGTCAACTCCATACACTCACTTGTGAATATGTATATATATAATATGTGCATTAGGCTTTTGTGGCTTGTTGTAGTGTGAAAGTATGATATTTTTCAAGAATTTCTCACGAGATTCTAAATCTTTCAAAATATATCGTACTCAAGCACTACAACTAACCCTCATTAAATTGAGGGGGAGCATTAATATGTTTTATGACCATCAACCAATTTCATTTTGTTACCCAAAGACCGGTTAATCCATTAATATCCTAAATATTGGTAATTAACAATTTGGAGAAGGGGAGAAAATGGGATTAAGGAGACTTGTAATTATACGTGGCTAAAAATGAAACATGCTGAATAGAAAATCCAACTTGATATGTGCTTTGCATATGTTAAGGGGGAGCATTTTGGTGTCAAAAAACACTGAAGGTACAAAATATCTTGATATTTATATCACAAGTACCTCAGTGATTTTAAGGATTTTTCATTAAGACGAATATACCCAAAACACACTTAACTCACGACGGTTGTGGTGACAAAAGGATGGTAGTGACACTCTTTAGTGTTCACAGTGAAGAGTGGAAATCCTTCCAGTGTCAACATCAAACAACACTGCGGTAGGTGACAAGCAAGATTATATCAGAATCAAGCTCGTGACAACTGAAAAGAAACAATGGTGAATATCTTAATTGAAATTCACTTGTTCCAGGATCATGAATTGACGGCTTCAATCATAAGGATATTTCTTATCCAAATGATTCACTCTTTATGTTCGCAGTCAGCTTTGGATGGTCGAATAAAGAGAAAGGGTTTATTCGCGAAATCTTGTCAATGAGATCTTTAATTAGAGCTACCTGTCACAAATACGATATTTATTATCGTCCAACGGTCTTCACCGACTGGAGGTAAAATGCTATCGAATCAAAATAAAATGTTAAAGCCATTTTATTCGTGTCTTATTATGTTGCTGCATTTGAAGACGATGGCGTTGCGGTGTACCAGCTAAAGTCGTCCTCACGTACTTACTCCTTCTGTATCAAATATTTCAACAAATTCAAGAAAGTCTGACCTAAAAGTCTTCCGATGTATCAACTCTAAAACTTTCAGGAATCCAACAAAGGATAGGTATGTGGGACATGAAGTCACGAAGAGGCGAACATCACAAAAAGGCAAAGACTACACGTGAAAGGTCAAAAAGAACATGTTCTAAGACAAAGCCTGATGGTAATTAACACATACTCACAAGAATGCAGTAAAGAAAAAGAAGTAAAGAGAAAGTGGACTACGAGCACGAGAACGAAGATCTAACATGCTAGATTAGGACTTTGTAATTTGGAGTGACCTTCCTTTGGGGGAGATTGTTGGAAGTACATTTTTCGTATTTAGAAAGTCTCAATCACTCCAACAATATAGTTAAGGGCTCGTAGTGTAGTTTAATTATAGTTTATGTTAGCCCGACCCATGAGCATGTTCATGGGCCGAAGGCCCAAGTCTACTAAGGGACTTGGGTATATAAACCCCTTTCCACAATGGAAAGGGGTGTTGGTTGTTTTATTTTTACACATAATACATTTCACATTTTCTCTCATATCTCTCTCTAGAAACAACAACCCTCTTAATAGGTCATAGATTACCATCGTTCTACAAATAGGCTAACCGACGGGAGTGCGTGAAACAAACAGGAAGGATCCGTCAAAGAAGGTGGCTTTGGATTGGTTTGTTCTGCAGGTATAGGAAGACGGTAGAGTGTGCAACTTGTCTTCTTGGTCGGTGGATGCTCTCGTGGAACGTCTATGATCGGTAAAGGGTTGTAGGTTCATGTTTGTTCGTTGTGAGAGACTAACTAGGGTCGTAGGATAAATGGACGAGAGGAGTCGGGAAAAGCGCGTAGCTTTGATTCGGTTCGTTTGGCGGGTGAAAGAAAACGGTAGAAGCGGGTGGCTTTGTTTTCTTGATCGATGGAAAAGTGCTCTTGGAACAAGGTTATGTGAAGATGTTAGGGTTTGTGATGTTGTAATTACAGGTTTCATCCTCAATCGATTGTTTGTGTGATTAACCGAAGGCACGGAAAAGACGAGTGAAAGGAAATCAAAGCATGTGGTTTTGAGTTTTCGTCCGTGTAGCGGGTATTAGAAGACGGTTGAGGTTATGGTAAGCTTGTTTTCCTATTGGTGGAAGAATCACATGGAATAGCATTGATCGGAAAAAGGTATATGTGGTTATCAAGATTAGAAGGGAATGGAGAAGCAACACGGTGTACATTATAGCGTTGGAGTTGAAATCGGGTGGCTTTGGATGTCTCCGTGGAAGAGGTCGGGGATCCAGGAGAAGCCAAGATGGCGAAGAACATATCCAATTGGATGCCATGTGACATGTTACAAGTGTTGTGAAGGAGTTGAGCTAGCGACTTTGGACGTGACCGAGTTGAAGGTCGAGTAGTCCGGATAGGTCGAGATGGTTCATGGTGAAAGTGATTCGGTGTTGCAGTTTGTGAATGACGTAAATAACCGATTAAGGGGGTGATTCTTGGGTTTAATCGGTTATGTGTCAGGTTTACGTACGCATGGTTCACGCATGGCATGGCTTGGCTAGGCTTCTATGTTAACAAGTCATGTTGTTTACAGTTGATAGTTAATAATTTAGTTTGAATTGGTCTTGTATCCTTGACCGAATATTACATTTTCACGTTGGGTAGTTGGGTTCTTGGGTTACCGGTTCTTTAGGCAGTAAGAGTTTCTTTTCTATTTTCATGCTAACTGTTGCTTGTGTGAAGGCTATATAAAGCAATAATTTATATGAATAAAAAAGCAATGAGTTTGGTTATATTTTTACCCAAACGTATTTTCATAATCTACATTTGGTATCAGAGCTTTGTTCGATTAAAGGCGGGTTTGAGATTCGGTTTCAAGAGAAGGTGTAGCCCTTCCGGGCGGACGCACTAGAAAACCGATTCTTGTCTTTAAGGGGCGTTGAGTTGTTCCTTGATGAAGGGACTAAGACGGGAGTGCGTGAAACAAACAGGAAGGATCTGTCAAAGTAGGTGGCTTTGGATTTGGTTCGTTCTACAGGTATAGGAAGACGATAGAGTGTGTAGCTTGTTTTCTTGGTCGGTGGATGGTCTCGAGAAACGGATATGATCGGTAAAGGGTTGTAGCTTCATGTTTGTTCGTTGAGAGAGACTAACCATGGTCGCAGGATAAACGAACGGGAGGAGTCGGGAAAATCGAGTATCTTTGATTCGGTTCGTTTGGCGGGTGAAAGAAAACGGTACAAGCGGGTGACTTTGTTTTCTTGATCGGTGGAAAAGTGCTCTTGGAACAAGGTTGTGTGAATATGTTAGGGGTTGTGATGTTGTAATTACAGGTTTCATCCTTGATCAATTGTTTGTGTGATTAACCGAAGGCACGAAAAAGACGAGCGAAAGGAAATCAAAGCATGTGGCTTTGAGTTTTGGTTCGTGTAGCGGGTAGAAGACGGTAAAGGTTGTGGTAAGCTTGTTTTGTTATTGGTGGAAAAATCACATGGAATAGCATTGACCGGAAAAAAGGTATATGTGGTCGTCAAGATAAGAAAGGAATAGAGAAGCAACACGGTGTGCATTATGACATTGGAGTTCAATCGGGTGGCTTTGGATGTCGCCGTGGAAGAGGCTGGGGATCCGAGAGAAGTCAAGATGGTGAAGAACGTATCCAACGGGATGCGATGTGACATGTTACAAGTGTTGTGAAGGAGTTGAGCTAGCGACTTTGGACGCAACCGAGTTGAAGGTCGAGTTGTCCGGGATAGGTCGAGATGGTTCATGGTGAAAGTGATTCGGTGTTGTATTTGTGAATGACGTAAATAACCGATTAAAAGGGTGATTGTTGGGTTTAATTGGTTATGTGTCGGGTTTACGTACGCATGGTTCACACATGGCATGGCTTGGCTAAATTTCGATGTTAACAAGTCATGTTGTTTACGTTTGATAGTTAATAATTTAGTTTGAATTGGTCTTGTAGCATTGACCGAATATTACATTTGCACGTTGGGTAGTTGGGTTCATAGGTTACCAGTTCTTTAGGCAGTAAGAGTTTCTTTGCTATTTTTATGCTAACTGTTGCTTTTGTAAAGGCTATATAAAGCCATACTTTTTATGAATAAAAAAGCAGTGAGTTTGGTTATATATTTACCCAAACGTGTTTTCATAATCTGCATTTGGTATCCGAGCTTTGTTCGATTAAAAGCGGGTTTGAGATTCGGTTTCAAGAGAAGGTGTAGCCCTTCCGGGCGGATGCACCAGAGAACCGAGTCTTGTCTTTAAGGGGCGTTGAGTTATTCCTTGTTAAAGAGACTAATACGAGAGTGCGTGAAACAAATAGTAAGGATCCGTCAAAGCCGGTGGCTTTAGATTTGGTTCGTTCTCTTCGGTAAAGGGTTGTAACTTCATGTTTGTTCGTTGAGAGAGACTAACCATGGTCGTAGGATAAACGGACGGAGGGAGTCCGGAAAATCGGGTAGCTTCGATTCGGTTCGTTTGGTGGGTTAAAGAAAACAGTAAAAGTGGGTGACTTTGTTTTCTTGATCGTGGAAAACTGCTCTTGAAACAAGGTTATGTGAAGATGTTAGGGGTTGTGATGTTGTAATTACAGGTTTCATCCTTGATCAATTGTTTGTGTGATTAACCGAAGGCGCGGAAAAGACGAGCGAAAGGAAATCAAAGCATGTGGCTTTGAGTTTTGGTTCGTGTAGCGGGTATTAGAAGACGGTAAAGGTTGTGGTAAGCTTGTTTTATTATAGGTGGAAGAATCACATGGAATAGCATTGATCGAAAAAAGGTATATGTGGTTGTCAAGATAAGAAATGAATGGAGAAGCAACACGGTGTGCATTATGACGTTGGAGTTCATATCGGGTGGCTTTGGATGTCGCCGTGGAAGAGGCCGGGGATCCGGGAGAAGTTAAGATGGTAAAGAACGTATCCAACGGGATGCAATGTGACACGTTACCAGTGTTGTGAAGGAGTTGAGCTAGCGACTTTGGACGTAATCTAGTTGAAGGTCGAGTTGTCCGTGATAGGTCTAGATGGTTCATGGTTTTGAAAGTGATTCGGTGTTGCAGTTTGTGAATGACGTAAATAACCGATTAAAAGGGTGATTGTTGGGTTTAATCGGTTATGTGTCGGGTTTACGTACGCATGGTTCACGCATGGCATGGGTTGGCTAGAGTTCTATGTTAACAAGTCATGTTGTTTACGGTTGATAGTTAATAATTTAGTTTGAACTGGTCTTGTATCCTTGACCGAATATTACATTTGCACGTTGGGTAGTTGGTTTCATGGGTTACCGGTTCTTTAGGCAGTAAGAGTTTCTTTGCTATTTTCATGTTAACTGTTGCTTTTGTGAAGACTATAAAAAGCCATACTTTTTATGAATAAAAGAAGGAGTGAGTTTGGTTATATATTTACCCAAACGTATTTTCATAATCTGCATTTGGTATCAGAGCTTTGTTCGATTAAAAGCGGGTTTGAGATTTGGTATCAAGATAAGGTGTAGCCCTTCCAGGCGGACGCACCAGAGAACCGAGTCTTGTCTTTAAAGGGGCGTTGAGTTATTCCTTGTTGAAGAGACTAACCGACGTGAGTGCGTGAAACAAACGAGAAGGATCCGTCAAAGCATGTGGCTTTGGAATTGGTTCGTTCTGTAGGTATAGGAAGACGGTAGAGTGTGTAGCTTGTCTTCTTGGTCGGTGGATGGTCTCGAGGAACGGGTATAATCAGTAAAGGATTGTAGCTTCATGTTTGTTCGTTGAGAGAGACTAACCATGGTCGCAGGATAAACGGACAGGAGGAGTCGGGAAAAACGGGTAGCTCCGATTCGGCTCGTTTGGCGGGTGAAAGAAAACGGTAGAAGAGGGTGACTTTGTTTTCTTAATCGGTGGAAAAGTGCTCTTGGAACAAGGTTATGTGAAGATGTTAGGGGTTGTGATGTTGTAATTTACAGGTTTCATCCTTGATCGATTGTTTGTGTGATTAACCGAATGCGCGGAAAAGACGAGCGAAAGGAAATCAAAGCATGTGGCTTTGAGTTTTGGTTCGTGTAGCGGGTATTAGAAAACGGTAAAGGTTGTGGTAAGCTTGTTTTATTATTGGTGGAAGAATCACATGGAATAGCATTGATCGAAAAAAGGTATACGTGGTTGTCAAGATAAGAAGGGAATGGAGAAGCAACACAGTGTGCATTATGGCGTTGGAGTTCAAATCGGGTGGCTTTGGATGTTGCCGTGGAAGAGGCCGGGGATCCGGGAGTCAAGATGGTAAAGAACGTATCCAACGGGATGCCATGTGACATGTTTCAAGTGTTGTGAGGGAGTTGAGCAAGCGAATTTGGACGTGACCAAGTTGAAGGTCGAGTAGTTCGGGATAGGTCGAGATGGTTCATGGTGAAAGTGATTCGGTGTTGCAATTTGTGAATGACGTAAATAATCGATTAAGGGGGTGATTGTTGGGTTTAATCGGTTATGTGTCGGGTTTACGTACGCATGGTTCAAGCATGGCATGGTTTGGCTAGAGTTCTATGTTAACAAGTCATGTTGTTTACGGTTGATAGTTAAAAATTAGTTTGAATTGGTCTTGTAGCTTTGACCGAATATTACATTTGCACGTTGGGTAGTTGGGTTCATGGGTTACCGGTTCTTTAGGAAGTAAGAGGTTCTTTGCTATTTTTATGCTAACTGTTGCTTTTGTGAAGGCTATATAAAGCCATAGTTTTTATGAATAAAAAACAGTGAGTTTGGTTATATTTTTACCCACACGTATTTTCATAATCTACATTTCGTATCAGAGCTTTGTTCGATTAAAGGCGGGGTTGAGATTCGGTTTCAAGAGAAGATGTAGCCCTTCCGGGCGGACGCACCAAATAACCGTGTCTTGTCTTTCAGGGGCGTTGAGTTATTCCTTGTTGAAGAGACTAACCGACGGGAGTGTGTGAAACAAACGAGAAGGATCCGTCAAAGCAGGTGGCTTTGGATTTGGTTCGTTCTGCAGGTACAGGAAGACGATAAAGTGTGTAGCTTGTTTTCTTGGTCGAGTTGAAGGCGAGTAGTCCGGGATAAGTCGAGATGGTTCATGGTGAAAGTGATTCGGTGTTGCAGTTTGTGAATGACGTAAATAACCGATTAAGGGGTGATTCTTGGGTTTAATCGGTTATTGTCGGGTTTACGTACGCATGGTTCACACATGGCATGGCTTGGCTAGAGTTCTATGTTAACAAGTCATGTTGTTTACGGCTGATAGTTAATAATTTAGTTTGAATTGGTCTTGTAGCCTTGACCGAATATTAAATTTATAGGTTGGGTTCATGGGTTATCGGTTCTTTAGGCAGTAAGAGTTTCTTTGATATTTTCATGCTAACTGTTGCTTTTGTGAAGGCTATATAAAGCCATACTTTTAATGAAACAAAAAAGTAGTGAGTTTGGTTTTATTTTTACCCAAACGTATTTTCATAATCTACAAGGATATCGACTCCATTCATAAGTTCATGTCTGCTTGGGTATTGCTTTTTGTTAATCTGTTGCTTATTGTTACGATTTGTCATTTTTAATGTGTTTTTAATCGGTTTTTAGGTCCCATATGATTCATTTGTGGTGACTTATTTGTTACGAGTTGGTTAGAATGTTTTCGGTTTTTGCGGAGCGAGGCGACATGAGTTAGTTTAGTCAATGTTTTTCGTTACCAGACGCAATATGAGCTACTTTAGTCAACATTTTTGCGTTACGAGACACAATATGAGTTCATTTAGTTTAGGTCTTTTTCTATGAGTTGCGAAATGATAGTTTAGTTTAGGTTACGATTTCTAATTTTTAATGTGTTTTTAATCGGTTTTTAGGTCTCATTTGATTCATTTGTGGTGACTTATTTGTTACAAGTAGGTTAGAATGTTTTCGTTTGGTTTTTGGATTTAGTGAGGCGATATGAGTTAGCTTAGTCAACGTTTTTCCATTACGAGATGCAATATGAGTTCGTTTAGTTTAGGTTTTTTTTCTATGAGATGTGAAATGAGTTAGTTTAGCTATGCTACGAGATGCGTTATGAGATAGTTTAGTTAGCGTATTGTTTTGATTAATTTATTTGGTTTTTAGGTCTGATTTGTGGTGAATTCTTTGTTAGGACTAGGTTAGAATGTTTTCGTTTGGTTTTTGGGGTTTAGAGAGGCGATATAACTTAGTTTAGTTAACGCTTTCCCGTTACGAGACGCAATATGAGTTAGTTTAGTTTAGGTTTTTTTCTATGAGATGCGAAATGAGTTAGTTTCGCTATGCTACGAGATGCGTTATGAGATAGTTTAGTCAACGTTTTTTGTTACGAGACGCAATATGAGTTAGTTTAGTTTAGTTTTTTTGTTATGAGATGCAAAATGAGTTAGTTTAGCTATGCTACGAGATGCGCTATGAGTTAGTTTAGTCAACGTTTTTCATTACGAGATGCAATATGAGTTCGTTTAGTTTAGGTTTTTTGTTATGAGATGCGAAAAGAGTTAGTTTAGCTATGCTACGAGATGCGTAATGAGATAGTTTAGTTAGGGAGTTGTTTCGATTAATTTATTTGGTTTTTAGGTCTTATTTGATTGATTTGTGGTGAATTCTTTGTTAGGAGTAGGTTAGTGTTGGTTTTCGTTCGGTTTTTGTGGTTAAGAGACGCGGCATGAGCTAATTTTTTTAGGTTTTTGTTACGGGATGCAAAATGAGTTGGTTTAGTTACGTTATGTTTTTTTGTTACAAGATGCGATATGAGTTGGTTTAGCCTAGATTTTTTTGTTACGAGATGCGATATGAGTTAGTTTAGGTACGCTACGAGAAGCGGAGTTAGTTTAGTTAGGGTCCTGTTATGCGGGTTAGTTTAGTGCTGGTTTTTTGTTATGAGACACGATATCAGTTAGTTAGTTAAGGTTCTTTGTCATGAGCAGTGGCGGACATACATAGAGAGTTCGGGGGGGCGGCGCCCCCCATGACTAGCCCGATAAAATGAGATTTTAGTGTAAATTTTTTTCGATTTTGAGGATTTTTTGAACGTGCCCCCCACTCGTAAACCAAATTGCCCCCCACTTACATATTAAAACTCAATATTCAGTACGCCAACACCTTATAAATCTCTCATTTCTAAGTAAAAATACTCGATTTATCATTTCGATATTAATTTTTTTTCCGTATTTTGATGTCATTGTCCAAAAAATTTTTTTTGCCCCCCACTTGCTATATCCCTGCGTCCGCCACTGGTCATGAGACGTGATATGAGTTGGTTAGTTAAGGTTTTTTTGTCACTATATGCGATATGAGTTAGTTTAGTTGAGGTTTTTAGTTACGAGATGCGATAATAGTTATTTAGCTATGATACGAAACAAGCTATTAGTTTACTTACGTTACAGTTTTTCGTTAGAAGACGTCATATGAGTTAGTTTAGGTTTTTTTGTCACGAGATGTGATATCACTTAGTTTAGGTTTTTTAATTACTAGACTTGCTAGAAGCTAATGTAGTTACATTACGAGACACGATATGAGTTAGTTTTTAGTTATGTTTATGTTTTATCGCTAGGAGATGGGGTATGAGCTAATCTAGTCACAATCTTATCACTCAACTCTAGAATTTTTTATGATTCAAAATATGACGTTCAATCGAATGATAACCATGCGAATATGCGATTCATCGGTTCATGAGTTCTGTGGTATAATTTTTGTATATTTTTTTTGCTTAGTGTTGTAATTTGTCATGTTTAATGTTTTTTTGTTTGATTTGTTGCTGAATGCTGATTTGATTGAGGATGTTATTGAGTTTTGATAATTGTTAATTGTTGGTTCAAGTGTTTTGGTTCAATTTTTTGGGTTACAAGACGCAATATGGTTATTTTGGTTATTTACAAGATATGATATGAGTTATTTTTTGTTAGCATGTAGTAAAACTATGAGGTTACTTATTGAATTGAGTTTAAGTTATGAGATGTTACATCATCTGTTATTTAGCTTGTCAGAATTCTTGTGTAGGAGTTGACCAGTGTTGATTGAATGTTTTGTTATGAGACGTTAGCCTACACGCTAGTTTTATTAAGAAAATGCTCCGGTGATATGATCGTCTGGAGTTATAACTTATTATGATGTGGTACCCTACATATATAGATACACAACATACATTGTGTATTAATATGATTTCTAGGTTTAGTTAGCACCAAAATGTTGAGTCTTGCTAAACACCGGAAGATTGAGCTTAACATTATTGTAGATGTTGATTATTTGGAGCTAAAATAACTATTACGAGTTTGCCACATATTTGTAGCCAAGTTATTCTTGCAAAATCTATTTTGTTTGACATTTGGTCTCAAATGAACGGAGTTGTAAAAAGTAATGTAATTGCAGAAGTTAACAAAACACACGTCTAATTTGATCTTTTAAGAATGAATGATGGTGCACTGTAAATAATAGCATGGTTTTTTTAGTTTATGTGGCTAGCTAGCAGCCTAGCAGTGTATCTTTTATCAGCTCCTAACCGAGGATAATGGAATCTGATAAATAAGTCAATTGATAGATGAACATGGAACATTTAATGTGTCGCTTTAGCTATATAAAAGTTCTTATTACGATATAGGTCGAGTTTTAAATTGCAAGAGCAGTAGAATTGCAATTGCCTTTGTGATCTAACTTTTTATTCCCTCTTCAATGTTTAGGCTTTACAAAACGCTGATAAATATAAAGAGGGAGCAAGGGCTGTATTAAAAGGGGATTCAGAACTACCAAACACATCCATGAAGCCTAATGCAAGGTAAAGTTAATACATACACACTACTTTATATTGGTCCAAATAAAGTATTTAGTGTATTAATTTAGAGTTAAATTAAATGCAATTTTGTTGACAGCGACCCTTCTACAATCCCGGAACCAACTTTACAAATGGATTAGCTTTGCAACCTAGCTGAATTTTTTTACTGCCTATGAATTATTTGAAAGTACAATATTCTTCACTAAACTTTTAATTAGATGTTAAGTGATGTTAGTTATAATATCTCAATAATAAATTGTTTCATGCTAAAATTAATTTCCAGATGCTAAAAAAGAAATAAGGAGACAAAGAGGTGAAGATCCAAACAAGACTAAAGTTTCTACTACTATGGGTGTAGAAGCCTTGAAAAGTTGTTTGATTACTTAGACTAAAATCTAAACTACAAATTTTTAAGATTTAAATACCGAATTAGAACATGTTACTTCTTATACAAATGTAGGTGATAGTGTGCTAAACGGTGGTATACATTCCTCTTTTAATTGGCAATTTACTCTCTTCTTTTGTAGAGTGCGGCATCAGCTATTATTGTGTGGGTCACTAATCCAGAATAAGCTGATAAAGGCTACAGTTTGTAAAAACCATCAAATCTGTAATGCGATTTCCAAATCAGGGTCTACTATCTAGAAAGGTATTTGACTAAGTGAGGCTAATATGTAGAATTGTCAGCATAATTAGTTGGGCTAAAATCAAGGTCTACCATCGAGAATTGATGTGATTTTGCATTCATGTCATATGGTATGATAAGTTAAATATTCGATTAGGCCTACCATCATCCCAATTATTTTCCAAAATAAAACTAGGTTAGTATGCTACAAGTAGGGTTGTAAATGAATCGACCATTCAATCAACATGATGCAGTAGAACTGCAACTAGAAAAGCAATAAGAACCGCAAGCAGAGAAGAAATAGTGACGAGGAGGATTCTTGTTATATAGATAATCAAAATTCAAATCTTCTTGCAAATGCTCTCGAGAACCTCTGAACAACCACCTATTAAGCGCACTCATGGAATAATATAGACAGAACAGTGCATTCATAAAAAAATACAGCTTACAAGGAAATTGAAAACCAACTTGTGTCGACAGCATATGACACTTGCACCAAAACAAGAAACTGAATCCGGGAAATAACCTCACAAAGAGATGAAAGTTAAAAGGTTGAATTTCATCAACTAGATGAAAGTCATTTGGAATTAAAATTCTATCATTTTGCTGCCGAACATCTTAAGGAATTGTTCACAATTACAACTTGAAAATGGGGAATATAATGGTGTTAACCAAACCATAGTTGATGGCTACTACAACTCGGATGTAAACACACGAAAACGAGAAATAGTTATGTAATGCACACACGTCTTACTCATAGTGACAACTTCTCACAGACATGTTTTCCAGCATAACCACCGTCTCTTGCATAAGATATTTAACAAATTAGGTAGATGACAGTCTTAATCCTCTATTACCTTTGTGCTAATGACCTAAAATGAATGTTGATCACTTAGTGAGTTATTTACTTCTATAAATAATTTTAATAGACCTTGTTCAATAAAACATCAACCGTGACAAAACATTGAGAATTTGCAGGTGTTTTCACATTCATTATTTTCTTTTAACCAAAGCTTCTGATTTTTTGCCTCAGACAGGAAGTCAACCAGGTTTATAAATATTACAATTGCAATAGTTAATAAAAACTCTGTGTAGTGTCAGAATAACATAGAATATGTACGACAAACCTGAACAAGAGACATGATCACACATGAGCAAAAGATGTTGTGAAATTGTAGAAAAATATGATTCAAGAGATTCCAAAGCAACTTTTAAATAGATTAAATCAGATTTGATCAAAAAAACTGAATAAAAGGCTAAGACTACCGGTGCTAATCACGCGTAGTCGTATTATCTACATGATAATAGTTTTACAAATCAAAGAACATAAAGAAAGAGAACTAGGGTTTCACAGATCAAGAACAAAGAGAGTAAATGTGTGTAAAACACACTTATGATAATCAAGCTATGATAACAAGAATGAGACGCTCCCCATAGATATGCAAAGGGAGATGGGCTTAACTAGCCGTTAGGCTAGTGAGCTTCATATCTTGGGCTTGAGTCCAAGTGAGGAGAGTCCAACAGCAGTATAAGGCTTCCCATGTTTAGTCCCTAGTATCCAAAGATTCTATCACAGCAAGTCCAAATCCATAACTGAAAGTTACAAACAAAACACAATAAGCCCCTTTGGTTAGATTGGGTTAGCAGATTAGGTCCAACATTTTAACATCCCCTCTTAATCTAATAACCCATACAAGTTTATCATACCAAGTTTTTTAACAAACTTTTGGTGCAAACCAATGTCCAACCGTTTAGTTAGGACATCTGCAATTTGATTTGTAGAGTCCACTTTAACAGTCTTAACCACACCATTTAAGATTTTTTTCTCTTACAAAATGAAGATCATTTTCAAGGTGCTTTGTCCTTTCATGAAAAACAGGGTTGACTGCTATCTTAATAGCAGAATTGCTGTCACAATACAGATCCACTGGTAAAAGATTATAACATTTCAAATCTATCAAGATTTTTAGGATCTAGATGACTTCACTAGTGACAGAAGCAAGATCCATATACTCTGCTTCAACAGAAGATTTAGAGAGAGTATGTTGCTTCTTACTTTTCCAAGAGACTAAATTATCATTCACAAAAACACAATAATTAGTTACATACCTCCTTATTACAATACACTTAGCCCAATCTGCATCAGAAAAGGCTTTGAGCGACATACCAGAATTTTTAGCAACATGAATATCAAGGCCTTGAGATCCCTTCAAGTATCTTAAAATTCTAAAAGAATTTTTAGATGAGACCTCAAAGGGGAATGCATGAACTGACTTAAACAATGCACATCATATGAAATATCAGGCCTAGTATTGGTCAAGTAAATTAGTTTGTCCATAAGTTTATGATAGTCAACAATATTTTCAAGTAAAGGATCACTCTGAAAAGCCTCATTAGAAATGGACAACTTTGACATTAGAGGTGTCTTAGATGGTTTGCAGGCAAGCATTCCATATTTAGACAAAAGGTCCAACACATATTTTCTTTGGTCTAAACAAACACCAAAATTGGTATTACTAACCTCAATCCCCAAAATATATTGTAGGTTCCCCAAATATTTGATTTTGAATTTTCCTTTCAAAAAACTTTTAAAGCTGTCAATTTCTTTTTTATCATTACCAGTAACAATAATATCATCCACATAAACAAGAACAACAATAAACAATTTTTCATCAAACTTGGTGTTAAGAGAGTAATCAGATTTGCTTTGAACAAAACCATTTTCCACAAGCACAGAAGTAAGTTTAGAGTTCCACTGTCTTGGAGATTGTATAAGTCTATAAATGGACTTTTTTAATCTACAAACTATATTTTTATTTCCGGCATAGAAACCCTGAGGAGGTTTTATGAAGACCGTTTCATCCAATTCACCATATAAAAAGGCATTGTTGATATCAATTTGGTATATAGGCCAAGACTGGTTAACAACTAAATTAATTAAGCATCTAACAGTAACCATTTTCACAACAGGGGAGAAAGTTTCTTCATAATCAATACATTACTTTTGACCACAACCCATAGAAACAAGTCTAGCTTTATACCTTTCTATTTCACCACTAGATTTAAACTTAAGTTTTCAAACCCATTTAGAATTCAAAGCAGTCCTACATGCAGGTAACTTGACTAAGTCCCACGTTTCATTCTCAAGTAAGACAACAAATTCCAAGTTCATAGAATCCACCCAATGTGGGCTTTGAGATGCTTCAAAGAAGTTCATAGGTTCATTACTTATATTTAATTGAGTGACAAAACACAAAACATCCCCTTTGAGCTTAGAATACCCAACAAATTTTTCAATCTCATATTTAACTTTTGAATTAACAACAAAGTCATTGTAGTTTTTAGGAAAGAAACAAGGTCTGGAAGACCTTCTCAAGACTTGGTCCCCCTTGAGCATTAGTATTAGAAGTATCACCCAAGTTCTCTCCCATGTTCTGTCCATGGAAGGGAAGACTTGGATTAAACTCTAAAGTTCCCTCTGAACTTTGATTATCATCAAGTGTCGCAGCCTCAATCCCATTTAAGCTAGCATCAGTGGTATCATTGCCTGAGGCAATGTTTCCATTGTCACCAAGACTAAAGGGTGGGCTGCTAGCACTTGGTGACCCAAGGTCACCATTATGTTTCTTTACTACTCTCTCATCATCATCAAGAAGCTCAGGGTTTTCCAAGTTAAAAAAGGTCAAAACTTTATCACTTTGAAAAACATCAAAGTTTTGATTATTATTATTCTTATTTAAAATATCATCCTTAAAAGAAAATATAGATTCAAAAAATTTAACATCTCTAGAAGCAAAAAACTGATGTCCGTCAAGACTATAAAGTTTATAACCCTTTTGAGAATAAGAAAAACCCATCATAACACATTTTCAGACCTACTGGTGAGTTTCTCATGACTATTTAAAATAGTGGCAAAACAAAGACACCCAAAAGTTCTAATATGATTGAGATTAGGGGATGTATTATAAATCATCTCATATGGAGATCTACCATTTAGCACAGAAGAGGGTAATCTGTTGATAGGATAAGTAGCAGTTAGAATGCATTCAGTCTAAAATCTCAGAAAGGTATTCCTCCCTTGAAACATAAGGCATCTAGTAACATTTAGGAGATGCCTATGTTCCTTTCAACCACCACATTTTGTTGTGGGGTATATGCACAAGAGGTGTACAATTCCCTTTTCATGATTTTTTTTGGAAATTATGATTTACAAACTCAATCCCATTGTCACTTCTGAAAACTTTAACGTTCCTGTTGAATTGATTTTTTAAAAGATTGTAAAAAATCTCAATTGAAGAACCAATTCATCTTTGCTTTTAATCAAGTACATCCAAATAGCTCTTGTGAAATCATCCACAATAGTTAGAAAATATCTATGACCAGTGTGTCTGGTCACCCTATAAGGACCTCACAAATCTAAATGGACAATATCACCAAGCAATTTTGTTTTATGATCACTTAAAGGAAATGGTTCTCTAGTTTGTTTAGCTCTTTGACATATTTCAGAAAAATCAGTTTGATCAGAATTTGTAATGTTCAAATGTTTCTTAAGAACATTTAGAGCAGGGCCAGCTGGGTGACCTAATCTAAAATGCAAATCATGTTTAGAAAGAGAACAAGCAAGCACATTATAATGATTCACATATTTAGTACCTTCTATATCTAAATAGTAAGACCACCACATTGCCTACTAGTCCCTAAAACATTTTTGAGATTCAAATCCTGATTCACAAGAAAACATTTATTCTCATAAAAAACAACAAAAAATTTATTATCCTTAGCCAGTTTGTGAACAAATATCAAGGTAACACAGTAATTAGGTATAACAACAACATCAAACAAAACTAATCAATTTGAAAGTTTAAGGTTGCCAATTTTAGATATGATGGACTTAGTCCCATTAGGATGAGCCACTCTAATATTAAGGTGAGAAATATCAAACATATTATCCAATTCAATATCATTATTGGTCATATGTTGATTTACTCCAGAATCAACAACCTTCCCATTATACCCAAGTTTTGCTTTGATGTTGAACAAAATATTTTCCCAAAATTGTCATTAAAAACTTTGTTGTTGTTAAAGTAAATACCTGCCATGTTTGGCATGAACCCCTTTTCCAGAATCATTAGTAGTACCCTTGTTATCCTTTATAAGAGAGAGAAAAGTAGCCAGTTGTTCATATGTAAATCCAAATGAAGAAGATGTCCCAACAGAATTATTGGACACACTTTTCCCTATAAAATTCTGCCCCTCTTTTTCTTCCCAAAGTCATTAGGGTACCCAATGATTTTAAAGCATCTATTAATTATGACCATTATAACCACAGTTCTCACAAACAACTTCAACATTAGAATTACCATAAGGTCTAAAGACATTATTGTTTGGTGTATTAGGACTAAATCCAGTGGTGCTAGAGCTAGGTTTAAAGTTGCCATTCTTACCATAATTTGGTCTAAAATTACTACTGTTAGTATTCTGAGTTCTTTGAACATTGTTTCTAGCAGGCCCATTAGAAAGAAAAGCAGATGTCTGAGTCATTTGGGAGGATCCAACAAGGGTGCCAGAAGCCACTCTATGAGATTCCTCACTAGAGATTATAGCATATGCACCCTTAACATCTGTCAAAGTCTCCCTAGAGAGAATAGAATTCCTTATACTCATATAAGAATCATCAAAACCATCAAAAATTGCATAAGCTTCAACAATTGATTGTGTTTCTTAAAATCACCAGCAACATTACACAAACAATTAGGCAATTCAATCATAGCACCATACTGTTTCCAATAAGCATTTAGTTTATAATAGTAATCAGACAAATTAGATCCATTCTGCTTAAGAGTATTAATCTTATGATGAAGGTTAAAAATCACAGAACCATCATATGGTAAGTTTCTTTAAGTTCATTCCAAACATGTTTAGCCTATTTTGAAAAAATCTGACCAAGGAATAATTCCTCATAAATGGAATTTAAAATCCAACCAAGAACAACATCATTTACCCTATCCCACTGTTTTCGCAAAATCTCATCAGTTATGGACCTTTTACAAGACCCATCAATAAAACCAATTTTGATTTTACCTTCCAAAGCAAGTAACATAGTATTAGCCCAAACCTGATAATTTTCAGTTCCCTTTAATTTAATAGTGACAATAGTCAACACATCAATATCATTAGGGTGTAAATGCAAAGGGTCACTTAAATTAAGCTTACTGGTGAGTGTGACTAGATCAGTCGTATTCTCAGTATCAATATCACCATGAACAGACTGATCTTGGTCAGTCATGGTGAAGAGTCAACAAAGGTTAAAGAATAGAACTCAACCCAAAGCCAACTAAGTTCCCAAGTTTCCAAACCACTCAAGATGGACAAGGCAGAGGGTGAGGATCCAGATAAACGGGTAAAAAGAGTAAATACTACCAACCCCAAAAATAAAAAACAGATAAGAACAAATAACCACAAAAAACAATTAGCAACAAAAAAGAGAGAAGATAGGTGTTACAGTGCACGCAATAAGCACAATTAAACTGTTACTCCTAGATTTACTTAGTCTAGGAAGTAACAGAACCTCCTAGCCACAAACCCTAATTTTTCTTCTCGGGAAAAAATAGGGAAAGTGACCCAATCGAACAGATCTATCAACGAATCAACCAATCCACCACAGTAACCACCACCAATCAATCAATCTTCCAATAAAAGTGAAACCCTAATTTTTTTTTCTCAAGGAAAATTAGGGAAAATCACTTCAATCAAAGAATAAGAGAGCGAGTATGATAAATGAGTAA
This sequence comes from Glebionis coronaria, assembly GCA_025667525.1. Lineage (NCBI taxonomy): Eukaryota > Viridiplantae > Streptophyta > Magnoliopsida > Asterales > Asteraceae > Glebionis > Glebionis coronaria. Next base: position 45,061,001 of record CM046881.1, read on the forward strand.
CAAAGATGACAAAAAGTAACAGATCTCCGAAACTCTAATTTTTTCTCAAAAAAAAAAATCAAAGTACTAAAACAGAAGATCTAGTAGTAATATTAATAGATCCAGCTATCTCAATAGCTATAGCTGATCTAACCAAAAAAGTATGTATAAACAAAAACCCCTAAATTTTATCAAACCCTAAAAAAAGAATTCTCGATTTTCAGAAACCAGTCTCTGATACCATGTAGAAAAACATGATTCAAGAGATTCCAAAGCAACTTTTAAATAGATTAAATAATATTTGATCAAACAAACTGAATAAAAGGCTAAGACTACCAGTGCTAATCACATGTAGTCCTATTATCTACATGATAGTAGTTTTATAAATTAAAGAACAAAAAGAAAGAAAACTAGGGTTTCACAGATAAAGAATAGAGAGAGTAACTGTGCGTAAAACACACTTATGATAATGAAGCGATGATAACAAGAATGAGACGCTCCTCATAGATATGCAAAGGGAGATGGGCTTGACTAGCCGTTAGGCTAGTGGGCTTCATATCTTGGGCTTGAGTCCAAGTGAGGAGAGTCCCACAGCAGTATAAGGCTTCCCATGTTTAGTCCCTGGTATCTAAAGATTCTATCACATCAAGCCCAAAGCCATAACTGAAAGATACAAACAAAACACGATAAGTTCGTTTGGTTAGATTGGGTTAGCAGATTAGGTCCAACATTTTAACAGAACTCATTACATCGAGTAACCTCTTATCACAAATCAAAGAGCTCACTGACAGTCTGTAACAAGAATTTGTATTGTAACAATATTCCAGACAGTTCAATTACCATAATGAATCCTCCGTTTCTCCCAAAACGATGCTCAAAATATGCCTCGAGTCCTATACATCAGGCATCCTCAATGATGGAAATGGCCTCAGCATGTCATCAACATTCAGAATACCCGATTTTCATCTCATAAATATTCAAATGTCAAGAATAAGCATAATCCTTACTAAGAAGAAGCAAACTACCATGAGATGTATACAATCTGCGATCACAATGATGCCACGCCCCTCTGACAGTTAGAGGAAGGGGGTTTGTATGTTTGTTAGAACCGGACAGTCCATAATATCTAACTTGACATGACAAAACTTATCACTTAACCAGTGAATGGCACCGTTCCAATATATTCCATCGAAAAAATCAAGAAATCTTGTAGAACAAAAGATATTATCCCAAACACTCCAAACATCATCATCCGAAGTGTAAAGTGGTGTTTGTTTCACTAAGATGTTTTAGGTCTGAATCTAACTACCGCATCTTACTAGTAAAGAGGTGGTCATAAAGTCTGAATCTGAATGAAATAATGTTTTTTGTTTTTTATAATTGTCTGAATGAATTTAATTGTTTTATTTTTAAATATATATTAACCATCTACGACTAATACGTAGATTGAATATGTATTTACTAAACCATCACAGTTAATACATCCAAATATACATTCAAATTACATATTATTTGATGATAAGACAACAAATTTTAACCTAACATTATTTGGTAAGACAAAATATTGAGTTACAACTTACAATCCAAAAATCATCAGATAAAATATAATACCAGTTATTAGTTATTTTAAAAAAATTGACCCAGAATACATATAGTATATCAGCCCAAAATATCTTGTTACTTGAAATTTGGCCCAAAATACATTTTTAACCTAATACTGTTGTATATCTCTATAAACCTAGATTTCTTAAAGTCTCACTCCGCCAACATCATAAGTAGTTATCTATTGTATTCTAACGGAATCACCAAAATATCTATAATTGATTTCTAGGCTTCCAACATGTACGGCTTTGTAAGAAGGTGATTTGGTAGGATCAAAAGCAATGTTGATGCCACCAATATGATTTATTCCATAATTCAAACCATCATGTATTATCGGTGGAAGCATATTAAACATGCTAGCTAATGGAATGTAAATATTATACTTATTACTAAACAAATAACGACACAAAAGCAAACCATTGCACAACTGCACAATGTGTGCCTTTCAGTCAAAACAACTCAAGAGTATTGACCTTTTCGATGTAATTTTAGGATCAAATGACACGAAATCATAATGGTTGGTACCCCCATAACATCATCCGAAAAGGAGACCAGAAGGAGGATCGATGGTAGGGATTCGGGTTCGTCTCAATATAAAACTAGGAGATGTTATAACAGATAGCCAGTGTCTGCGTACAGATTTGTAAAGATGAAGTGAGAATATTGGTAATCCAACTAAGATTTTTATCAAAAGGTCATCATTGGATAACACCCCATTTACAGATGAATGGAATTTGTGGTTTCTGCCAACAACCTCCATCATTTGTTAAAACTAGGTAAATCGAAACCTTAATATTTGGGTTCTCGGAGTCTGAATTTTAGGGAGATTAAAACAGTTTTGTTTTCATGATTCACATATAATTTGAACTTTTAACTTGAGTCATCCTTTAAGTTTATAAACTTTTACTTTAGTTATTGGTTAAGCTGGTAACTTTTGATTATTCGAATCAACTGGGCTTAGCTTAGTTGGCCACCTGAGGTCTCCTAAGGAGCTTTGGGAAATGTTGTTACCATGAGGTCTCAAGTTCGAGCCTCATCAGGTTTTTCGTCTTGGTAAGAATCTGTGTTGGGCTCTGCCCACTCAAATGCGTCGAATCTCTAGCTCGCTAACATTTGGTCTTGTACTAACTTGCCGTTAAAAAAAAACTTTTTATTATTCGACAACTGCTTTTTAGAATTATATATGCATGAAGTATTCACGTATTTAATGCTATTAATGTGAAAGACTTTTTTACATATTTGTTGTAAGTTTACCAACTGAAGACGTTTTTAAAATATCCATAATGTAAGTATTTTAGAAAGACTTTTTATTATTTTAAAAAGCTTTTAAATGACTTTTTATTTTTACCATTAAAACTTTCAAAGACATAACTTTTCAAATAACTTTTCTAAAAAACATAGAATTATTCAAACGGTTGAAGCATGGGTTTTGTAGTTGAATGTTTCATTGTATTAGCATTGCTAAGAGGGGTGTCAAAAACCTTGATCCGATCTGAGTAACTTGAATACTAAATAAGATTGAATTTTGGTCGGAAATTATTGGCTAAAACTCATGTTTAACCCGACCCAATCGATCTGAATAAGGTTTGTAATTTTACGAACTTTCTATTTAAAAATGTACTAAAACAAGAATTATGTTACATTTAATCATATTTAAGTTGACTTGAACTCAAATTTGACTAGACCGAGTTGACACGACCCAAACCCGTGTAACCAAAACTCAAATAAGACTAACTATAAAGATTAGCTTTGACGGACCCAAATTAGCCTAAACCTGACTAACCCAACCGACTAACATCTTTGGTGATAGTAATGTGTTAGTGAAAAATATGATGTGGCACTTTTGATAAAATGTGTTAGTGAGAAATATGATGTGGCACTTTTGATAAGTTTGGCACTATACATGTCTTAAGTAGGGCTCAACATGACAGTTTTAAAATTGATCCGGATCAGAAACTCGGACCGGACCTGACTGATCAGAACCCGACTGAGGAATTTCGTTCCGGGTTTTCGATCGGAGTTTTTGGATAATTTTGGTCTTCGGTCTGGTCGATTCGGTTCGGTCTTACTAAAATTCTTGTCGATTATGCCTAATGAGACCGGATGATTTTGGTTCGATCTCGGTCTAGAGTTTCGAACCATTTCGATTTTCAATCCGGTCCGGTTTCGGCTGATGCTATGCCCTAGTCTTAGAGGGCACGGTACGGTGGCTGGTCGCTCGGCTGGCCACCACGGCGCGAGACGACGACGTCACCAACCGTACCGTGGCTCGCGTCGTCGAGTTTGGGCTGGCTACAACCAGCCGACGTCGTGGGTGACGATGTGACACCATGGCGCAGCCAACCACACCCTGGCTCGCACAATGGGTTGGCGTTATGATTTTTTTTTAAAATTCAACCTTTGGGAACGGCTATTTTTTTGCCCTGTTTTTGACCGATTTGAAGGGTTAAGTACCCCTTTTATCATATAGTTTTACTATAAATTACACAAACACATACTATTTTCTACAATTCACTATGAATCCCGGAGGTACTGATTTGTCCACTATTTACGAAAGATACGATGAAGATGATATGGAAGATTATGCCTGATATCTTGAATATTGGGAACAAATTGATATGTTAGATGACGAAAAACAAGAAAGTAGGGGTAATTCCGGTTCTCACGTTAGAACATACATCCCTCGTGAACGAGAAGATGCGGAAAGGAAACTAATGGCGGATTACTTTTGTGACCTTGAAACTCCGCCAAAGTATCCGGAGGATCAATTCAGACGAAGGTATCGTATGAGTTCTATCCTTTTTAGAAAAATAGTTCATGAGATAACTAGTTACAACGTTCAACCACTACCACCCTACTTTTATTTCTTTAAACAACGTATGAATGCAACGGGTCGTTTAGGTTTTAGCGCCACTATGAAATGCACATCGGTAATACGCCAATTGGCGTATTGTACTACACCCGATTTACTAGATGAATACTTGCAAGTAGCCGAACGTTGTTCACGTGAATGCTTATGGAACTTTACCAAATGAATTTATGTATTGTATGTAGAAAAGTATCTTAGAACACCAACTCCTGAGGATGTAGCGCATATTTATGATTTACATAATAGGAAACATAATCTCCCGGGTATGCTCGGGAGCATAGATTGTATTTGTATTTTTATTTATTATGAATGAAATGTGTTTTAATTTAAAATAAATTGTTAAAAAAAAAGTGGTAGGATGACGACGACACGAGAATTCTCGTGTTAACCAGTGAGGGGGGTTGTGTCGTCGTGAGGAGTTTTAATGTCATGGGAGAAAAAAGTGACATGACATCACTTTTTGTCCACGACGCGAGTTTGACGGCTCGATTGTACTTAGAGCTCCTAAGAGTGTTTACATGGAATGCTTATTTGTAAAATCTGTCCTCGTAGATTGGTCATGTTCAAATTTAATCCTTCTCGTATATATTAAGATTTAAGTTCATTTGGATACCAAACTTTATTTTGGATACAAGGGACTAATCTCCATCCTCCATCTTAATCTTAATCCAATGGATAAGATTAAACAAAAAACTCATTTTCCACCTTTTTTTTCAAACATTAATATCTCTTAAACCGTTAATCGTTATGCGAAAAAAATATACCGTTACGACGGGTATTTAATTATCTTTTTACAGATATGCTATATGATATACTTTCGACAAATTTTTTTTTTCGTTTTTTTCACGTTTTTTTTTCATTGTCGAAAATTATCATATATGATACTAAAAATCATATATGATAGTAACACTAGTATCATACATGATATAACTTATCATATATGATATAAACATATAACATATATGATTCAATAATAATTTGTAACTTAAGACTGATATCATATATGATAAAACACTATTATCATATATGATATTTTACGCAAATTTTAAAAAACGAAAAAAAAGACGAAATTTTTTTTCCTTCAAAAGTATATCATAATGCATATCTGTAGAAACCTTATTAAATGCTCGTTGCGATGGTACATTTTTTTTCGTTTAACGCTTAACGGTTTAAGAGATATTTAAATTATAAGAATAAGTAAAATAATAGAATACTTTTAATTTTATCCATTAGATGAGATGGAGATGGATGGTGAGGATAAGTCCCTTGTATCTAATATTAATATGGTATACAAAATAACTTTACTCATATATTAATAACAAAAACAAAAGTAATTCGTCATTAGCTAATTAAATTATCTAGTAGTTTAGAAACATGAAGCAGACAACAATTTTAATGCATGATCACACTACTCACGACTCAAAGGCCATCTCTGAAACCTGGCTTGACCAATGCATGATCTAAGCTACTCACGACGTATCATGTTTTTTAGAGCACAAGGTACAGCTATGGCTAAAGCCATCTCTGAAAACGCAACTTGATGGACGAGTCTCACACGGCATCTCGTGTTTTCGAGTGTGAGCCACCACCACCCAATGGTCTCTGAAAATGCTAGAAAGCATCAAGTGACACGACAAAGGTACCATGAGTCCCGTTATGGCATTTTGGCGTTTTCCAGTTTAATATGTTCTGATTCATATTCTTATTAAGACAGCTCCATTTATAGCTTGTTTGAAAGATATTCCGTCTTTCCAAACTTGTTGCACCATACGACTCGCTAGCTGACTTTATTGGTGCACATAGATATGATGAATTCTACTTCAGCTCGGACTATATATATGTGCATATCATATTCAGCGCGCGTTAATTTGTTGAGTGACGTTTGGATAGCTACTACCTATCTGAATCAGATTAAATTCAAACCAGTATCATGTTAAAAAAATGAGATCAGAACTCTAATCCATGGAAACATTCAAGGTCAGGAGGTAAGTAATCGACCAGGACCCATAAAAGTATACATCACCAATTTCTATTTGTTCCCATTTCAAATTATTACTACTTTCCTATAAATATAGGCGGCTTTCGAGAACCACCTATTAAGTGCATTCATAGAATAATATAGACAGAACAGAACATTCATCAAAAGGACAACTTACAACCAATGTTTTAAAAACCGGTTCGACCCGGTCGGTTCAACCGGTTGAACCGGGAACCGGAGCACTAACCGAGTCATTATGAGCCGGGTTTTCATTAAAACTCGGGCCGGATTGAACCGCCGGTTTTTTGTCGAACCGGTTGAACCGTCAAACCGGAAACCGGTCGGTTCAACACGCATCAAAGGAAAAAAAGAGAAGATCTAACATCGCATATGATATTTTACAGATCTGATGTGTTGTTAGCCACACAAGCTGCTTGATGTGAACGAATGATAAGATTTGTTTTTGTGAGGATGGATGAATGATAAGTAGTGTATAGAAAGGAGATCACAGATCTGTGTGGGGATGATGAATTGTCGATGAAAATGGGTGATGTTTATCAGTTTATGCCAGATCTGAGTTTTTGTATGGTAAAGAAGATAAAGAACGGAAATGAAAACAGTTGTAGAATAGTATATGGAGTATATAAATGTGTTGCTTTGTATATCATTTTCTAACAGTGCCTATTTTAATTATATATGGCTATTGAATTGAATCGGTGGGCAATTGGTCGGCTGAAGAAACAAACAATAGATATTAGTTTGTTTTACATTACATGTTTTTTTTAACGATTACATTACATGTATGTGAGCAATGTATGTTTTCTTTTATTTTTTATTTTTGGCATAAAACCGGTTTGACCCGGCGGTTCAACCGGTTGAACCGGTAACCCGGTGAATCGATGACTCTACCGGGTCAATTAAAAACCCGGGTTTTAAAACATTGCTTACAACCAAATTGAGAACCAACTTGTGTCGACAGCATATGACACTTGCACCAAAACAAGAAACTGAATCAGGAAAATAACCTCACGATCAAGAGATGAAAGTTACAAGGTTAAATACTTAAATTTCGTCAACAAGATGAAAGTCATATGGAATTAAAATTCTGTCATTTTGCTGTGGATAATCTTAAGGAATTGTTCACAATTAAAAGTGGATACACTTGCATCTTACAACTTGAAAATGTGAATATAATAGTGTTAACCAAACAAGAATATGAAGAATACTTTACTGAAAAAAGAACAAAAACGAGAGTTGATGGCTACTACAACTCGGATGTAAACACACTAAGACGAGAAATAATTATGTAATGCACAACTGCCTTACTCATAGTGACAACTTCTCATAAACATGTTTTCCAGCATAACCACCGTCTCTTGCTAATGACCTGAAATGCCTGTTAATTAGTAATCTTAATGATTTCAATACCTCTATAAACAATTTTAAAAGACATTGTTCAATAAAATATCATTCGTGACAAAACATTGAGAATTTGCAGGTGTTTTTACATTTATTATTTTCTTTTAACCAAAGCTTCTGATTTTTTTCTCAGAAAGGAAGTCAACGAGGTTTATAAATACTGCAATTGCATTAGTTAATAAAAACTTTGTGTAGTGGCAGAATAACATAGAATAGGTAAGACAAACCTGACAAAGAGACATGATCACAGATGAGCAAAAGATGCAATGAACTCATCACATCGAGTAACCTTGTCTCCCAAATCAAAGAGCTCACTGGCAGTCTCTAACAAGAATTTGTATTGTAACAATATTCCAGACAGTTCAATTACAATAAACGAATCCTCCATTTCTCCCAAAACGATGCTCAAAATATGCCAATAGTCCCAGTCATCGGGCATCCTCAATGTTGGAAATGGCCTCAGCATGTCATCAACATTAACAAAGTACTTAATCAACCATTCAGAATACCCAGTTTTCATCTCATAAATATTCAAATGTCGAGAACGAGCATAATTCTTACAAAGAAGAAGCAAACTACCATGAGACGTATACAATCTGCGATCAGAATGCCTCGCCCATTTGACAGTTAGAGGAAGGGGGGTTTGCATGTTTGTTAAAACCGGACGGTCCACAATATCTAACTTGACATGAGAACGCTCATGATTACTTAACCAGTGAATGACACCATTCCAATATATTCCATCAGAAAAATCATGAAAACTTGTAGAAGGCATTCGATCATCCCAGACACTCCAAACATCATCATCTGCAGAGTAAGTTTGTATTCTAACGGAATATTCAAAATTATAAACATCTTCTACGCTTCCAACATGTACGACTTTGTAAGAAGGTGATCTGGTAGGATCAAAAGCGATATTGATGCCACCAATACTCTTTCTTTCATAATTCAAATCATGTATTGGTGGAAGCATCTTAAACATGCTAACTAATGGATTGTAAATACTATACTTATCACGAAAAGAATAACGACACAGAAGCAAACCATTGCACGACTGCACAATGTGTGCCTTTGAGTCAAAACAACTCAAGAGTATTGACCTTTTGGATGTAATTCTAGGATCAAATGACACAAAATTATATTCGTTGGTACCCCCATAACGTCGTCCGAAAAGGAGACCAGAAGGAGGATCGATGGTAAGGATTCGGGTTCGTCTCAAAATAAAACTAGGAGATGTTATAACACATAGCCAGTGTTTGCATACAGATTTGAAAAGATGAAGTGAGAATATTGGTAATCCAAGTAAGATTTCTATCAAAAGGTCATCATTCGATAACACTCCATCTACGGATGAACGGAATTTGTGGTTTCTGCCGATAACCTCCATCGTTTGTTAAAACTAGGTTAATCGAAACCCTAATATTTGGGTTCTCGGAATTTGAGTTTTAGGGTTTAAGTTAAAACAGTTTTGTTTTCATGATTAAGTTCTAATAATCAAATTATAATTTGAACTTTTAACTTTAGTCAAGTTTATAATTTTTTACTTAGTTATAGGTTAAACTGGTAACTTTTGATTATTCAAAAACTGCTTTTTAATACTATATACGATGCATGCATTTTTCACGTATCTAATGCAATTAGCCTATTAATGTGAAACACATTTTTTTATTTTTTTTAGAACGGCAAATGTTAGTGGTTAGTTGGTCGAGTCGTGCGATGACATACAAGCGGAAGAATGTATTCTTCGAACTCTTGCCTAATTATGTTAGACTCTTTATCCGCTTCGCTTGAAATGTCCTTGAAGACGTTCTTAGAATATCCGTAATATAAGAATTTTAGAAAGACTTTTTTGCTATTTTAAAAAGCTTCTAAATGACTCTTTACTTTTACCATCAAAAGATACTACTATAACTTTTCAAATAACTTTTCTAAAAAAACTTAGAATTCTTCAAACGGGTAAAGCATGGGTTTTGTACTTGAATGTTTTGTATTAGCATTGCTAATATAAAAAACCTTGACCTAATCCCACTAACTTGAATACTAAATAAGCTTGGATACTTGGTTGGTAATTATTGGTTAAACTCATGTTTGAGTCAACTCAGTTGACCTGAATAAGGTTTGTAATTTTACAAACTTTCTATTTAAAAACGTATAAAAACGAGAATTTTGTTACATTTACCTATATTTAGGTTGATATGAACTCGAATTCGGCCAGACCGAGTTGACACGACCCAAACCCGTTTAACCAAAATTCAAATAAGACCGTCTATAGAGATTAGCTTTGACGGACCCAAATTAACCTAAACCTGACTAACCCAACCGACTAACATATTTGGTGATACGAGTGTGTTAATGACAATTATGATGTGGCACTTTTGATAAGTTTGGCACCATACATGTTTAAGGAGGCTCAACATTGCAAGCCTAAAATTGATTCAAATTGGATCGGACTGACTAGAATCGGATCAAACAATTTCGTTCCGGTCCTCGGTCGGAGTTATTGGATCATTTCGGTTCTCGGTCCGGAAGGTTTGGTCTGGTTCAGTTCGGTCTTACTAAAAATGTTGTCAATTATGCATTTATATCTAATGGGGTCTAACCATTTCGGTTCGGTCTCAGTCTAAGGTTTCGAAACATTTTGGTTTTCGTTCCGATCCGATTCCGGCCAAGGCTCAACCCTATAAGAGTGTTTACATGGAATGCTTATCTGTAAAAACTGTCCTCGTAGGTCTGGTCATGTTCAAATTTAATCCTTCTTGTATATATTAATAACAAAAACAAAAGTAGTTCATCATTAGCTAAAAAAATAATCATATTTTCGAAAATATTCTTTTCTTGAATTTAGATTTACTTATATATTGAAATTCAACAACACTCAAGAAATGCTAGATGTTGTTATCAGCTAAAATATTTGAGCTAAAAAGAAAAGGAACAAAAGAAGCTAAATTGACAACTTCACTCGACACATGTGTAAAAAAAGCTGATATAATAAGCTCCTAACCCACAAAAGAGCTAGCGAGGAAATTATCTAGTAGTTGTGAAAGTTTATGGACATAAAATTAATAGTCGTGCGATAGGATCGAACTTGGGATTACGGGATTACACACAATACGTAAAAGGTTAATTTTATTTATTAAATATATTTTATATATTTATTAAATCAAACCAAACTTAACTAAACAATGGTTAATTTAATTAAGAGTTAAGTTAAATAACCATTATGGAATTATGTGAGAAAAAGGAAAGCGGAAAGGTTCCAGAACACCCTTGGGTGTGGTTCGACCGGCGGCCAAAGGGGGGGGGGGGGGGGGGGCAAAAGGAAACTTTTTGTTTCCTAATTAGTGTGTTACTTGGAAAACAAGATTTGTTAAGCCCTATATAAACACATTAATCCCCTTCATAATTTTTGTCCCTTCCTCCCTTCTTCTCTCTTGCGATCGCCGACCAACACCCACCTTAGGGTTCTTTGGTTTTTGATTTTGCTAAATTTCACAAGTGTTGAAGTTCCGGTTTGCAAGTGCTAGACTCACGGTAAGCCTGTTGCATTACGTGTGTACAAGAGCGTAATATAGTTTTTCTTTAAACTATATCTTGGTATAATTCTTCACAAACCCTAATTGGTGATTCGTTGGTGTTCTTGTGGATCTACGCTAGGATAAAGGTATGTAACCCTAATCGATTAATTATAAGTGTGTTATTAAAGATCTTGTTAAATCACTTCCGCTATAACGTGCTTTGATCTTTATTATGATTATATAATTGTTATGAATATCATAAACCATCAGTGGCATCGAGAGCCGTTTTAACATGTTATAAGTATCAAAATCTAAAGGTTTTTTTTAACTAATGGTGATTTGAGTTAAAATTACATGTTGTTTTTTAGGTTTTAACAAAAATTAGGGTTATGTTTTTTTTTGTTTTTAAAAAAATCGGCCTAGCCGAATTTTATATTATAATTTTTTTTTTGTAAACCCTAAAATTACATGGTATGAATCTTTAGATGTTTGCATGAATTAATTGTTATGTCATGTATGGTTACGATCCGTAGTGTTTTTAATTTTTAAGAATACGAGGGAGATCCGTGATGAACGTACATGTTTTTCACGGATCAATGGGATTTTATATGTATTTGCTTTATTTGATTCAAAATTTTAAAATTAGGGAAGACTTTTTATGTTTATAAAAACCCTAGATTTTATATTTTTTGAATAAATTGTTATGCATGTGGCTATTTGATTTAGTTTTTTTTGTACCTACTTGTTTTCATACGTTTTATATTGATTGTATGTTGTAAACAAGGGTAATTTTTTCCAAGAAAAATTAGTATGGACTAAATCATATAAAAATTAATGAATTGTTTTGAGATCTAATTTACATATGATTTGTGTTGTTTGGAATTACAATAATAACTTAACGGCCTACTCAATTTTGACAAAATATAAAGTGGGTATAACGCACCGTTGGTCATGTACCCGGTTAAGGAAGGAGGTGTTATGCTTCAGCGCTGACCAAATTCCCGGCTTGCCTATGCGTCAAAGTTGAAATTATCTACGGTTATTATTCTTTAACCTCAACTTGCAAATATATGAGGTAATTTTAGTCTCACCAAAAGGTTTACTAAAAGTTTTATTAAACTGATGCTATGGAGATGTATGCATGCTTCTCCATACATGATTTTGACACCAAAATTAATACCCTTAAATTTAAGTCTTATGCCATCTAATTGACGAACACTTGAAGTTACAATCGTCGTTAAATGAGATTTTAGACGATGTTGTAATGGAGAGAAAACTTCATAACTGAATGAGATTGCACATGAAGGTTTTACGTTCTTTAGATTAGTCGACTTGATTGAGTTACTCAGTGAGATCTGGAAACTTAAGGCATAAAGTAGGGATGAAACATGTTTACGATGCAAAGAGACTTTTGGCAACGTAAATCCATAAAATATCTAGAAATTGCAATTTGTTTGTCAATTATTGTTCAACAAGTTACCGTGTTGAATACATTTGTCACTAGCAGATCAACTGATGTGATAAGTTTATGTCACTATGGATTCTAGTTTCAAGGAAAATACTATGGTTTTGTTACCGGGGTAATTTTATTTTCTTGAATGGTATTATCAAAAATACTAATGTTTGAACTTATTTCTGTAGAAATGGCTCAACCCGAACATAATATGACTATGAGTTCTGCGTTCAAAGGTTTCTTTGAGCGTCCCGAACTTACTGGCCCTAACTTCAATGATTGGTATCGCTCACTAAGAATAGTTATGAGAGCAGCGGGTACTATCGATATCTTGACTACTCCTTATCCGGAGGATCTTGCTGAAGGAGCATCTGATGCGCAAAGGCTTGAACACGCTGCTAATGTAAAGAAGCAATCTGAGGTGGCTGCTTTAATGTTAGGAAGAATGGCTTCTCCACTTCAACAGAAGTATGAGCTATGTTCTCCGAAGCGAATGCTTGATGAGCTCAAGGCTATGTTCGAAAAGCCGCAAGCTGTGGAAATCTACGACTTGGTAGATGCTCTGCATAGTTGCAAGCAGGCTCTTGGAAAGTGTGTAAGTGCCCATTATTTGGAGATTATGGGTTATATGGAACAGCTCATTGATCAATAAGTCCCTTAACAAGGACTTCAATGATTTTGTTCGTAACTATAATATGCATTGCACAGGGAAGACAGTTAATGATTTGCATGCAATGCTCATTGACTACAAAAAGGGGTTAAAGGACAAGGCATCTACTTCTACTCCTCCTGTGATTTATGTACAAAAGGGTGGAGTAAGTAAGGCAAAACCGAACAAGAACAACAAGAAAGACAAGGGCAAAGGGAAGGGGGATAAGATAACAAGTTGCGACTTACTCTAAACCCAAGCAAAACTTTGTCAAGAAGAATCAATCTTAGAAGGATGAGACTTGTTTCCATTGCAAGGCAAGTGGACACTAAAAGAGGAACTGCCCTCTTTATCTCGAGGAGTTGCGAGAAATAAATAAGAAGGCTGAGCTTGGTGCTGCAACATCTTCAGGTAACTTATATTTGATAGAGTTATTTAATCTTACATACAAATCAAATTCCTGGGTATATGATACGGGGTGTGGTATTAACATTTGTAATACTATGCAGGGATTTGAGTTGGAGAGGAAGCGTACCTATGGAGAACAATTTCTGCATGTGGGCAATAGCGCACAAGTAGCGGTTGAAGCTATAGGAACATTTAATCTAGTTTTACCTTCGAGTTTAGTACTGAGATTAAATAATTGTCATTTTGCACCTAATATTGTTAGGGGTGTTATTTCCTTTTCATGTATGTTGGATCTTGGATTTATTCACACTATTTGTTCTATTTTGATGCAGTTTCTGTGAATGGTGTTTTTAAAATTAACATGCATGATAATAATTCCAAGAGAAAGATTAATTCTGTGTTTAGCATGAATAAGAAGAGAAAGTTAGACAAGAACTCTTCTTATCTTTGGCATTGTAGACTTGCCCATATTGGGAAGACTCACATACAAAAGTTTCAATGTGATGGTCTTTTGGAAAATATCAATGATAAATTATTTGATAAATGTGAGTCTTGTATCTCTAGAATGATGACCAAGAAACCTTTTAATAGCAATATTGAAAGGGCTACTGAACTACTTGGTTTAATACACACTGATGTGTGTGTACCACTTAGACATGTGTCAAGGAAAGGTGCTAGCTACTTCTTAACATTTAAAGATGATTATAGCCGTTATGGTTTTGTTTATTTACATAAGCATAAACATGAGGTATTTGAAACATTCAAAGTGTTTAAAGCAGAAGTAGAATTGCAACTAGGAAAAAAGATTAAAGCTCTCCGTTCTGATCGAGGTGGTGAATATTTAAGTCAAGAGTTTAAAGATTATTTAAGTGAAAATGGAATTGTTCAGAAACTCACTTCTCAATATACTCCAGAACAGAATGGTGTATCCGAGAGGAGAAATCGTGCATTATTAGATATGGTGCGATCTATGTTTAATCTTACAACTTTACCTTTATCCTTTTGGGATTATGCTTTAGAATATGTTGTTCGTATTCTGAATATGGTTCCTATAAAGAAGGTTGATAAGACACCATATGAACTATGGCATGGCAAAAAGCCATATTTATCTTATTTAAAGATTTAGGGTTGTGAGGCGTATGTGAAACGTGACTCTAGAGATAAACTCCAACAACGCTCTGTAAAATGTATCTTTGTAGGTTACCCTAAGGAAATTATGGGTTACTACTTTTATTATCTGGCTGAGAACAAAGTTGTTGTGGCTCGGTATGGAGACTTCTTTGAAAGTGATCTTGTAAATCAAGAATTCATTGGGAGAGATTATGATCTTGAAGAAATTCAAGAAGATACATTGCCTTTGGAAATACTAGCGAAGAAATTCCAATAGAGCCAGAAAGTCTGGGAGCTCCACCGGAATTAATTCCTCCACGTAGGTCTAAGAGAACCGTACGTGCGCCAAGCAAACTATGCCTTAACATAGAGGATGACGAGGAGGAGGTAGGGGATCTTGGTGAACCTGCTAACTATCGATCTGCAATGCTTGATCCAGAAAAGTTAAAATGGATAGTTGCAATGAATGAGGAAATGAAATCCATGAAAGTCAACGATGTTTGGATTCTTGTTGACGCACCTAAAAATGCTAAAGTAGTGAAAAATAGGTGGATTTTCAAGAAGAAAACTGATATGGATGGTGAAGTACAATCCTATAAAGCACGTTTAGTAGCTAAAGGTTTTACTCAAAATTTTGGCGTAGATTACAAGGAGACATTTTCTCCTATAGCAAACTTAAGAGCTATTAGGATTCTCATAGCTATAGCAGCATACTATGACTATGAGATATGGCAAATGGATGTTAAAACTGCCTTCTTGAACGATCGCTTAGATGAGGAAATCTATATGCAACAACCGGAAGGGTACGTTGATCCTAAATATCCAAAACGCGTGTGCAAACTTCAAAGATCTATTTATGGTTTGAAGCAAGCATCACGTCAATAGAATAAATGATTTGATGAAGAAATCAAAAAGTTCGGATTTATTCAAAATCGTGATGAGCCATGTGTATATCACAAAGCTAGTGGGAGTGATGTAGTGTTCCTAATTTTATATGTCGATGACATATTGATCATGGGAAGTAACATTCCAAGACTTAAGGAAGTTAAGGATTATCTTGGTAAATGTTTTTCTATGAAGGATTTAGGAGATGCTGCATATGTTCTGGGAATTAAAATCTATCGAGATAGGAAAATACGGTTAATTGGTCTAAGTCAAGATGCTTATATTGATAAGATATTGAAGAAGTATAGTATGCATATTCCAAAAAAGGTTTTCAACCTATGGAAGTTAAGCATGAATTAAGTCATGAGTTAGATGCATCAACACCCGAAGAGGTGGATTACATGCGGAAGGTGCCTTATCTTTGGCTGAAGGATCTATTATGTATGTTGTAAGATGCACAAGGCCTGATGTGGCGTTTGCTCAAAACTTAGTCAGTAGATACCAACAGAATCCAGGGAAGCTCCACTGGACTGCTGTTAAACATATTCTAAAGTATCTGAGGAATACGAAAGATATGTTTTTGGTATTTGGGGGTAAACCAGACACATAACTGAAAGTTACAGGTTTCTGTGATGCGTCCTGGCAATGTGATAAAGACGATACAAAGTCTCAGACGGGTTACGTGTTTGTTATCAATGGAGGAGCAGTTGACTGGAAGAGCAAGAAGCAAACAACCATTGCTATGCATGCGACTCAATCTGAGTACATGGCTGCTTTAGAAGCTGCAATGGAAGCTGTTTGGATTAGGAAGTTTATTGAAGATCTTGGAGTGATGCGTTCAATTAAAGAACCTATTGATATATATTGCGACAATTCTGCGGCAATTATATTCGCCAATGATCCTGGAGTCATGAAAGGCGCCAGACACTTTAAACGTAGATATCACTACGTACGAGAACAAGTGGAAGCTCGTGAAATAAAATTAATAAAAGCTCACACAGATGATAACCTAGCGGATCCTTTTACTAAGGATTTGCCTAGACCAAAGGTAGTTAAGCATGCCAAAGCTATTGGGCTGCAACTAGCTAGCGAATTCATGCAATAAATCTGTTGATTATTATTTGGATAAAGGATGTTAGATATTATTGAATTGATGAAATAAAGATAAAGTTTCGTTTATTTTTGTTATTTGATTTTGTATCCTATTTTACATGTTTTATATCCATGAATAATCGTTATGTTCTAAACGTCCGTTGTCAATTAATATTATGGGAATATTATTAAACTAAGACAATTCAAAATAGTGACAGAGTATACTTGAAAGTGTATTGGTCAATTTTGGATGATATTTGATGGATCAAATATTGGACTTATCCCAACTATGTGATTTTACTTTATAGATCTTCGTCTTAAGTAAATCATAAATAGTTATCCTTAGACATGAGATACCAGAAAACTGAATAGCATGTAGTGCACTTCTGTGAGATAACCTAACGCTAAACGTAACTGGTAGCTATAAGGGTTATTTTCAGAAGTGTTGCAAAGTTCGTAAGTTTCGCTTGTAGTCAAAATGGGATTTGTTTCCTTAAAAAAATTATTTTGAAGTATAAATACAGCTGGGCCCCTCGTGAGAGTAGTAAGATGTTTGTTTGGACGCACCCAAATGTGTTTTGGTAATCTTGCTATATCCGTAAATGAGAAACAGAATGCTTAATGAAGGAATGACTGAGATCCATATCCTATTAACATTGTATTTGAAATAAAAGGATGATAATAAATGATGAATCATTTAAAAGGTTTTGCTAGGAGACCTTACTCGAGTTGTGCTAGTGACATTGCTAGTGTAACTAGACGCTAGTCAATGTAATCACAATATTCAATTTTGTCCAAGTGGGGGCTGAAAGTTTATGTACATAAAATTAATAGTCGTGTGATAGGGTTAATTTTATTTATTAAATATATTTTATATATTTATTAAATCAAACCAAACTTAACTAAACAATGGTTAATTAAATTAAGAGTTAAGTTAAATAACCATTATGGAAATATGTGAGAAAAAGGAAAGCGGAAAATTTCCGGAACACCCCTTGGGTGTGGTTCGACCGACGGCCAAAGGGTGGGGGGCAAAAGGAAACTTTTTGTTTCCTAATTAGTGTGTTACTTGGAAAACAAGATTTGCTAAGCCCTATATAAACACATTAATCCCCTTCATAATTTTTGTCCCTTCCTCCCTTATTCTCTCTTGCGATCGCCGACCAACACCCACCTTAGGGTTCTTTGGTTTTCGATTTTGCTAAATTTCACAAGTGTTGAAGTTCTGGTTTGCAAGTTCTAGACTCACGGTAAGCCCGTTGCATTACGTATGTATAAGAGCGTAATATAGTTTTGCTTTAAACTATATCTTGGTATAATTCTTCACGAAACTAATTGGTGATTCGTTGGTGTTCTTGTGGATCTACGCTAGGATAAAGGTATGTAACCCTAATCGATTAATTATAATTGTGTTATTAATGATCTTGTTAAACCGCTTCCGCTATAACGTGCTTTGATCTTTATTATGATTATATAATTGTTATGAATGTCATAAACCATCAAGTTGATCACCCCACTTGAGATAAAACATGAAGAAGAGAACGATTTTAATGCATTATCACTGTCAGAGGTGGCAAAACGGGCGGATGGGCAAAATGAGCAGCGGGCTATACGGGCTAGTGGCTAAACGTGCGACACGATAAACGGGCGCAGGCAAACAAACGGGCTAAAGAGGGGCATGCTAAAACGGGAAAAAAACATATATACAAAAAGTAGAAATAAAAAATAATAATACTTGTTTGAAAGACGGGGATAAAAAATTAAATATAAAAGATTCACTGAATATCCTATTTGTTGGTGATTTTAGTGTCATCACATATATTTTGTGTAATTGTGATATACTTGAGATCGAGGGCTTAATCAAGTATAGCTTCTAAGAGAGTTAGGACGGTGCGGAGTGCACGCTCGTTCTAGCTAATTTGATGTCGCCACGAACAAATGCGGGGTCAAGGGGGTCGCGCCCCCTTGTGGGGTCAAGGGGAAGCGCCCCTTGCAGGCCATTAGGTTGCTACATAAAATTCGGTTTTCCCTTTCCCAATAGACACAAATTTTGGTAACAGTTGTGTCTTTTCCATGCAATCGTTTATAACCAATTCTAACGACAATTGGTTTTGGTGTTGATAAAACATAGAATTGATCTTTTTCCAGAATAGAACAAATATCACAACTTTCTGTGAAACCAACTGTGTTAACACAGTTGACCACCAAGGTATTCTTGGGGAGGTATCTTTGGAGAGGTCT
Source organism: Glebionis coronaria (assembly GCA_025667525.1). Lineage (NCBI taxonomy): Eukaryota > Viridiplantae > Streptophyta > Magnoliopsida > Asterales > Asteraceae > Glebionis > Glebionis coronaria. Next base: position 45,080,201 of record CM046881.1, read on the forward strand.
TGGGTTCAAGTCTCACAATGTATATCCAGGGGCGGAATAAAATAGAAGTAGTAGTGGGGTTTATCCCCTAAGGCGAAAGGTTCGAGTCTTGCATACTGCCCAATTGGACTGCAACTCGAATCACTAACTACTAATTAGCCGTTCAAAAAAAAAATAAAAAATATCACAACTTTCTGTGTATTGCTTAGATCTCTCGTGCCTTAGAGACTAAGTGTTATTGTATGTCTTATCTAATTGAGGATTTCGTGATACCTGAGGCATATAGGGTTGAAATACTTCAGTATGAAAGTGATATTTACACAATTCAGAGAATATATCATGATTGTTGATTATTATCACCCACAAAACTAACATTATTTAGTATTTTGCATGCGTAAGCCCATTTAATTTTTTACATGTGCGTCAATTTGACCCATTAATAATAAGATTTAAGTTCATTTGGATACCATACTTTTCTTTGGATATGAGGGGACTCATCCCCACCATCAATTTTATTTTAATTCAATGGATAAGATTAAACACAAAATATATTTTCATCATCTTTTTTCAAACATTAATATCTCTTAAACCGTTAATCGTTATGCGAAAAAAACATACCGTTACGAAGAACATTTATTTATCTTTCTATAAATATGCTATATGATACACTTTTGACAAAAAAAAATTTCTTCATTTTTTCAAGTTTTCGAAAATTATCATATATGATACTAATATCATATATGATGTATCACCAGTATCATATATGATATAGCGTATCATATATGATAGAAACTCATATCATATATGATTTAACACTGTTATTATATATGATGAAACAGTTTTATCATATATGATATTTCACGTGAATTTTAACAAGAAGAAAAAAACGAAATTTTTTTTTCTTCGAAAGTATATGATATTGCATATTGGTAGAAAGATAATTAAACGCTTGTCGCGATAATATAATTATTTTCGTTCAATACTTAACGGTTTAAAAGATATTTAAATTATAAAAGTAGATAAAAAAATAAAATATGTTTAATCTCATCAATTAGATGGAAATGAAATGAATAGCGAGGATGAGTCCCCTAATATCCATGAAAAAATATGATATCCAAAATAAATTTTCTCTAATAATAATAGATCGAACAAAAAATATCATATCTTTAAAAAAAATGTCAAAAAGTGAAACTTAAAATTTGACACCCCTAATCACAGTTATTCACGACTCAAATTCCATCTCTGAAACCTGGCTTGACCAAATTTAATGGGTCCCATACATGATCTAAGCTACTCACGACGTATCATGGTTTTTAGAGCATAAGGTACATAAGCGCGATATGGCTAAAGCCATATCTGAAAACGCAATTTAATTTGATGGACGAGTCTCACTTCGTATCTTGTGTTTTCGAGTGTGAGCCACCACCACCACACCAAATGGTTTCTGAAAACGCTAGAAAACATCAAGTGGCATGACAAGGGTACCATGAATCTCGTTATGTCATTTTGACGTTTTCGAGTTTTATTATTTATTTATTTTTTCAAAATTTTGTAATGTTATGGAAGGAAGGGGTTTTTGGTGTTACAGTGGATTGTCGTGTTATGAAAAAAGTGATGTCGTCCAAGTCTAGTGGATGATGACCGGGTCTCAAAGAACTAGATCAGAACCTCAGTGCCAAATGCCTCTAGACAGGGTACAGTTCAGCACATCTTTCTTTTGGGACATCATTCCTGAACACAATAGTTGCATTACAATGCAGAAAATTCTGAATCTCTCTTTCTGCTTCTTGTGTAAGATTACATTGTAAATGTGTGTTGTCCTTTATTATTATCAAACACAATACATATATAGGCATGAGCCCCAAGATAAGAATGACAGCAATTGACAACTAATCAATTACAATCAATTAACCATAATCAAGATTGACAACAAATATCTTATCATCTAACACTCCCCCGCAGTCAGAGCGGCGAAATCGCGAAAGCTCGGACTGGAATAGAAAGCAAAATACAAAATAAAACATGCTAAGAAGTCCACTCCAAGCAAAATAACGGACAAATAAACCAAAACCCCAACCTCAATCTTGACAGCAACATGACCCAAACACTACACAACATATGATTCTTCTTCTTAAAACTTCAATCGTGTGGATTTATGACCTTAGCATAAATCACCAACACATTAGACAATTGTGTGGATTTGTGACCTTAGCACAAATCACCAACACAAGAAGATAAAACAGATATGCTTAGTCTTTTTAGGGTTGTTGTATGTTTGTAGGAATGAAGAAGGAGACATGATTGTTTATTGATAGAGAAACAATGGAAAAAAGAAAAAAATGACAACTAATCAATTACAATCAATTAACCATAATCAAGATTGACAACAAATATCTTATCATCTAACATCTTGCTCCAGTTGAGTGAGGCAATAGTTCGTAAAAGATAAACCCATATTATTCTATAAGCATTTCAGATAGTAAAGTTTTACTTCATTCTAATAAAAAACAAGTGATTTCATGTCTATGCTACAGAATCGTCATGTTAATCATCTTAGATCTTGTCTTTGCTTATACATGCCATTTTTGTTTAACAGCTAAGAAACGTGTCGGAAGAACTCAAGTCACGTGAGCCCCTGACTGAAGAAAGCTCATGAGGACTCACTAAGTTGGTGACTTAACTTTTGTCAATTCTAAAATCATTTCAAACGCATCATTAACAAATATTTAGGTATCTTTAACGACTAATACTTTTAAAATCAACCATTGATCAGGATGTAGGAGAAGAGGCTTTGTAGGAAGTCAATGCCATTGAACAGAAGTATCAGTGTGAAAGTACATGCTGTTTCTTATCTATTAATTAAGATGACTAGAAAATGTTTGAGGACAGTCGTAAAATTATATTTCAGGAAGATTGGGACAATTTGCCGACAATGATCCAGCTACGCTACATTTGCAGCAATCAAATAACATTTCCCCCTTCATTCATATTGTTTCTTAATCATTTATACGATCTATATTTGAAATTAAAAACCGTATATATACTAAACATGCTAAATGCCGATCATTTATTTCAGAGGAAGCTATTAAGGTTGCCCACGAAGTAGCTAAGAGATGGACATGTGTGAGTGTGTGACGCTTCTGCACATAAAATTCTAGTTTAACCTAAAAAGTTATTTCCAAAGGTGTGACGCGAATATTCTGGAGACAGTATCTTCACAATGTGTCAGTAGTTCTCAAACAATCTCCTTCAAGCAAAAGAACAGCTTGAACACTGCTATTCCTACATACTACCTTATAACTGGAACTAACTCATACCTGTACCCATACATACGAATTGAAGGTTGCATGGGACAACGATTTCGATATCTACAGAGGCGGGTAAACATGCAGATCAAGGTGGCTTGTGGGTTAGGTTGCGGGTGCCAGGTAGGCCCGGTTGATCCGTAACATTTTTTTGTGCAAAATTTGGAATTTTTTATATGTTAAACCGTGTAAAATATGCCCTCCTTCCCTGCATTGCTGATGTCTACTAAAATTGCTTGACTTATTAACTATAGTTTGTGAAAAATGGATAATGTCTCAAGCTCTCAGCAGGTACTGGCTTTACATGTGATTTGCAAGTATGTGTAATACAGGAATTCGGCTATTAAGCTACCAGCAGCAACACGTAAAGCAAATTGAGAAATAGATACTAGAAGCAGATTCAAATATTTGGAGCTTAGAACTGAAAAGGAATAAAATGCTTCAAATATTTTATGACTGTCAAGATTTTAACTTGGTGAGTACATAAAATCATGTAAATCCTAAGCTACATTACTACTTTTACAATCCGCTAAATTGGACCAGGGAGGCATGTTTCTAATTTCATTAGTATGGACTTTCACTGGTGTAACAATTAGATAATGAGTTGTTTAAGGCAATACTTTCAAAATTACCCATTTGATCTCTTATTCAGCATTTTTAATGGTCCTTTTCACCATATCAATATCTTGGACTTTCATGATACTTTTCTAGTACTTACATGCTTTCCCAATCAATGAATATGAACTAAAGAATAAACAAATTGTTTAGGTTTAATGTAATACACGGAAGTATATTGCTCCACTGTCATACCTTAAAGTTACCGAGTTGAGACGACATAAATATGGAGAATTATCAAATAGTTGCATTCCAAACATTAAACTAAGGCAAACATTTCATATCGACTTGATTGATAACACATACATCGCATAGAGATCATCATAACTAAAGGTCTACAACATAATAACACAAACATTATGTTATACGTAACATTTAATAACTTATATGAATCTTTTTACCTTGAAATGTTGCCATCATGCTCATCATCAATGAATGATTAGGCAACCAGACTATTCATCAAGCAAAAGTAGCGTTTCCCCGTAGGAGCATATAGAGAATGAAAAATATCCTCCATCAGTCCCCATATCACCACTGATGCGTCCTAAGCAGGGATCATAAACTTGAAGTATGGAATGACCAGGTTCATTTGTTGCAATTATAGCGTCACCGTTCTTCCTAAAGTCTAACACTCTAATGAACCGACCACTTGACTTAATACTGAACATTTTAGTAAAAGATTTTGTAACATCATCCTCCTTCATCATCCATACATTACAATCTTGGTCGACATGATTGTCGGCAAATTCATACTCAAGCACCGTAAGACAGTCATTTCGCTTAGATAAGCTTAAACGTAGCAAGCTTAGTAAACAATCTGGAAGATAAACTTGTCCAAATTCTTCATTAGTTAAATCAAACAAAACGATCAAATTAGACTTAACCCCTGAGTTAGTCTCGCCATATATAAGCCAATAAATAAACCCTTTGACTGACACCGACACACTATTCTGAAAATCCCTTATTTTACACGGCGGTTTAAGATATACCTTTTTCCAAACTTTTGAGCTTAATGTATAAACCTTAGCTTCCCAATATCCATCTGGGGTAACCTTAATAGTATTAATCTTAACAATTTTAGGGTCCTTAGTGTAAAACCCGTATTTAATAATTATTCGGAAATAATTATTAGGTTTCAGAAATATTACTTATACATTAATTACGATAAAGGAAAGAGTAGTTGTCGATTTAATAGGAACACGGGAAATAAACGGGAAATAAATTACGAGGTTACGTGAATAAACGTTAACAGTAAATTACGCGTATTTTTTTTAAAAAAACAACGCGACTTAATAAAAGATTACAAGAGTTTTAAGGGACTGTTTTAGACAACTAGAAAAATAATAGGACTTGGGCTCAAGGCCCAAGTGTTTTGGTTGCTCTTGACCGGTTATAACAAAAAAAAAAGGGACGGGGGTGTTTTTCTTTCTCTATGCCGACACACACAAACACAAACTGAAACCCTAGAAAGCTTATACAGCCGCCATTTTTTTTGAGCTCTCTTCTTCCCTGCCGCGACCACATCAAGGAAATAAGAAGAAGGGGTTGAGAGTTGATCCTAATAGAATCAAGGATTTCGTTGTTGTTGAAACCCTAAAAGATTTGTAAGTGCATAAAAAAACCCTAATTCGTTTATTTTTCTTTTAGATTGATCTCGAATCTGTTTAAAAAAAAAAAAAGGGTTTTAAAACATGTTCAAGTGGCGGTGTGTTACTGTGGTGGTTTGGTTTTACAGCCGCAGCAAGAGAACCCGAGACTTAGAGTCTCGGGGGTGTTTGTTTTGTTGTACAGCCGCAAAAAAAAAAAAAAAAAAGGGGGGTCGGGTTTTGGCTTACCTCACGAAAACCGAGACCTAGAGTCTCGGTAACTCTTCCCTCTGCCCAGCCGTGACCCATACAGGGGCGGCTAGGGCCAGTTTTGACCAAGGGGGCGTTTGGGGCTGCGTACAAATCATAAGGGTGCGTTTGGTTGTAAAATAGAACAAGCGGGGGGAACTGTTTGATAAAACAGTGGGAACTAAGTACCTAAAACAGTGGGAAAAAAATGGACAGAAATCAAGAAGTTTTAATATCATTAACGACAGTTTAGCGACAGATTTTTCTGTCGCAAAACTGTTAAGATTTAGACAGTTTTAAGAAACAGTTTTAGCGACAGTTTTGGTGACACAGAAATTCTGTCACTAATTAGTGTTGGACAGATTTTGGGTATATGTTAACTTGTTAATCGGTAAGCTCGGGACGTTTTTATAAACATAAAATAAATACTTTATGTTATACCTTTTTAATTTAATTTAAGTTGTTTTATAAATATTTAATATATATATATATATTTTATGTGTATTAAATTAAATTAATTAGTTAATATTTAAAAGGGTATATTATTAGAAAACGAATTAAACAATTTAAGAACTTTCTAAAGTAAGAAACTTTCATTTTAGCGGGATACTTATTATAAAAATACTTATCGCCGGATATACGTTATATGTAGCTATTAGTAGAACGTTATTACATTACAATGAATTATTATAAGACCGAATTTAGCCGTTAATATGCGTATGGAATTTCAGAAATAAATAAATAAGAAACCAATAAGATCAGTAAAATTTGATAACGGATGACTGTTAACTTATTCGCGTCCTTTATTTATGTAGCACGCGTGAAGCCCGAGTAGTATTCGTTCAGTCTTCCTTTCAGTCAGTTACTGGACTAGAGGTACGGATTTCCCGTCCTTTCAGTAAGGACTTCCCTTCTATGCATGATTAGGATTCCCCGTCTTCCGCCAAATGTTTTCCCCAGTATATGTTTAATTTATCAGTAATCATGTTAATAACTAAATGGAATTGCCTGAGCGTTATATACAAGCACGACCAGTTTATGTACTAGTTACGGAGGTACCGTAACCACGACACTAGAGGCACCGGTGTCGTGACTCACATGCAGGAGAGTGATATCCTGCATCGTCCCACTCATGTTCAGTTGGCCATTTTTTATATGTATGTTTTAGTGGGGCGTATGGATGCATCCTAGGCTTATATGTGTTACAAGTTATCAGGGTGAATGTGGTGTGTGCTCTACATCCTTCACATTGGAGCTGATCCCTCCACCCAGCACAGTTATTTAGAGGTCACCCCTCTACAGCATGACGAGGTCACCCCTCCAGTTATTCATGCACGGTTGTTACAGCACGTGACCTATATAAGCTCTGGCAAATAAAATACAGTAAATACATGTTTTCAGAATTTAAAAGTTATATTTCAGTATCAGTTTATATGAACCAGGTTTTACAGATTTTATGCAAGGTTATACCACATGTTACATATCAGTCTTATAGCTCCATTGTTGTCTCCTATTCCTTTACTTTCAGTACATTCTTATCATGCTATATCCGTCCACTGAGCGTTATGCTCAGCCGTAGTTTCCTTTCATGTTTCCAAACGGCAGGTACACAGGGACGATCTTAGGACTGCTAAGAGAGTATGTGTACTGGATGGGAGCTATCAAGACTCCTTTATTTTATGCATACATTACATTACATCTCTTTGGTTGTTGGACATTGTTTCGTCCTTTTTCTTTCAGTACTTAATCTTTATATTTTGGGCTTGTTGGACTACCGATGTTTGATTCCGGTATTTCCGTTTGGTCAGTTAATGTTTAATACATTGCCTTGCATGCTTTGATGACACGCCATAAATACACGTAACGGTCCATTTATCCGAGTGGGGTGTTACAATTATGGTATCAGAGCACAAGGTTCGACCTGTAGGCTCTAAACTTGACCTGTGACTAGTGGGTAGTCACCAAGAATTTCTTGTATTTTGGCGTCGTTATTTTCCATGCTACTCATGAATTTTATCAGTCGGATTTTTTTTTAAATTTTGATTAAGTAAACGGTTGGTACAGGACTGGCCATACTTAATCGCATGTGCTTTTCAAGAACTTTTCGTTTTGGTGAACTGACCATAGGCGTTCACCCTTGTTATTTAAATTTTGTATGGATGAACTGACCATAGGCGTTCATCCTTACTTATGTCAGATTTATATTTCAGAAATTGTCATTTTGTGAACTGACCCTAGGCGTTCACCAGTATTCATGTCATATGTTGTTAGCTATACCTTCATGAATCACACTAAGCATATTCAGATTTATTACCTCAGGTTCTTACGGTTTTATCAACTCATCCTCTTATATTTCAGATGCCACCCAGACGTGAAACCGAGAATGATCCTAACGCAGCTGCCATTGCTGCTGCCGTTCAGGCTGCTATACAGGCCATGTTACCCCAAATTCGTGATGAGATCCGAGCTGAGTATCAAAATGGGCCTCAGCAGAATAACAACCCTCCTGCTCCACCACCTGCCACTTTACCCGCTTGGCTGGATCTGTTCAACAAGCAGAAGCCCCGACTGTTTGAGCAGACTGTAGCTCCAACTGATGCAGAAGACTGGATCTACCATATAGAGAAAATTTTTGGAGCTATGGGTTGTGGTGATGTTTTCAAAGTTAGGCTTGCAGTTTATAAGCTGGAGGGTCCTGCTCTACATTGGTGGAGGTCTCAGAAACTGTCCAACGGGGGAGATGCTTGGGAGCTTGCATTGACCTGGGCACGTTTCAAGACGATGTTCTATGACCAGTTTTTCCCGCATGCGGAGCAAGCTAAGATGAAGAGGGACTTTCACGTTATTCGTCAGAATAATGGCGAGAACAGTATAGAGTTCATGCACCGATACCTCAGGATGGCTGGATTCTTGGGGGAGGCTGCGGGTACCGTAGAGGAGCAAGTGAAGCAATTTCGCTGGGCTCTTCACACCAGGACTGCAGATAGATTGATGAGTGCCACATTCACTAATGTGTCACAAGTAGCTAATGCAGCTCGGGACATCGAGATGCTTTTTGAGAGGGACGAGCTCGAGAATTTAGAGCGCCCGGAGAAGAGGTACATCTCACCCAACAGACTTAAAAAATTTAGCCATTATTACTTGGCAACTTATATGTTATTAAAATCTTGCAGACACAGAGGAGGAGACCGATCCCAATCGGCTACTCCGCATCAGAACTACAGGAACCACGGTCAGTCATATGACCGTAATCGGTCAGATAGGAGGAACGGCGGTGAAAATTACCGCGGCAGCTCTAACTCCTCTGGCAGCTACAGGTGAGCCTTTAAGCTCCAAGAATACTAAACTATCGTGTAAAACAGATCTTAAATTTATGTGTAAATTCCAACAGAGATGCTGGACAGGGGCGTGACCAAAACAACAGGGGTCAACAGGTTGCCCGACCGGCAAATTCTGGTAATTTTAAAATTCAGTCAGTCAGCCTTATTTCAGTTAAGTTATCAGAATCGTGACACGTATATATCATCGTAAATCAGGTTCTCAGCAAACCAGAGCTACTTCCACCGGGTTTACTTACCCCACTTGCATCACGTGTGGGAAGAAACACTCGGGACCTTGTCGTCGTGGTTCGGGTAATTGCTACAAGTGTGGTCAGCCGGGCCATTTGAAGAGGGATTGCAAGAGCGGGGATGCCGCCGGTACCTCAGGCCAGATTCCTCAGATTTTACCTCCCCCACCACCGATACCACCAACCACTGGTCGTGTCTACACTACTACCCGTGAACAAGCAAATAAGACCACAGGTACTATTACTGGCATTTTGTTTATACACGGACAGTCTGCATGCGTGCTTTTCGATACAGGCGCCACGCACTCGGTTATATCTACTTCATATGCGGTTAGAATAAACATGACCCCTACGCCACTAGACAGTGCACTTAGTATATCTACCCCCATGCGAGACTCTGTACTCATTACCCAAGTATATAAGGATCTCCCTCTTGAGTTTGATGATAAAATCCGTCCAGTCAGTGCTCTTCCTTTGGATATGTGTGAATTCGATATTATTCTGGGTATGGATTGGTTATCGGTTCATCATGCCACCATAGATTGCCATGCTCACCAGGTCATCTTTGGTGATGTTCAGACACCAGAGTATATACACCGAGGCTTCCTACCAGGAAAACATGTTCAGATCATTTCAGCTTTACAGGCTCGTACCTTACTATATCATGGTTGCGAGGGTTTCCTAGCTACAGTCCATGACACGACTTCTGAGACACCTTCAATTCATGATCAGACAGTTGTGTCAGATTTTCCAGATGTTTTTCCAGAGGAACTTCCAGGTTTACCTCCCATGCGAGAGGTAGAATTTGGTATCGATCTCGTTCCAGGTGCAGAACCAGTATCTAAAGCTCCCTACCGTATGGCTCCTGTAGAGCTTAAGGAACTGAAGGAGCAACTTCAGGAACTTCTCGAAAGGGGTTTCATCCGTCCCAGCGTGTCACCTTGGGGCGCGCCAGTTTTGTTTGTCAAGAAGAAGGATGGTAGCATGCGTTTGTGTATTGATTACCGTGAGTTGAATAAGCTCACTATTCGTAACCGTTATCCACTCCCTCGTATTGACGATTTATTCGATCAGCTTCAGGGTGCCAAGCACTTCTCAAAAATCGATCTACGATCAGGCTACCATCAGCTGCGTGTAAAAGAGCAGGATATATCCAAAACTGCTTTTCGCACGAGGTACGGTCATTACGAGTTTGTTGTCATGCCATTCGGTCTCACGAATGCGCCCGCAGTATTTATGGACTTAATGAACAGAGTCTTCCACGAATTTTTAGACAAGTTTGTGATCGTATTCATCGATGATATCCTTATTTTCTCCAAATCCAAAGAGGAACATGAGAATCATCTCCGTACAGTTTTGCAGATTCTCAGACAAGAAAAACTATATGCTAAATTTTCGAAGTGCGAACTTTGGCTGAATACAGTGGCGTTTCTAGGTCATATTGTGTCTGCGGACGGGATCACCATGGATCCTGCAAAGGTGGAGGCTATCACCAAATGGCCAAGACCGACGTCTGTCACAGAGATACGTAGTTTTCTTGGGTTGGCAGGTTACTACCGCAGGTTTGTGGAAAACTTCTCACGCTTAGCGTTACCATTGACCCAACTTATGCGAAAGGGTGAGAAGTTTATATGGACCGAGGAGAGAGAAAAGAGTTTTGAGGAACTCAAGCATCGATTAATCTCAGCACCGATACTTACCCTTCCATCCGGTACAGGTGGTTTTCAGATTTACAGCGACGCATCTGGAAAAGGCTTAGGCTGTGTTCTTATGCAGCATGGGAAAGTCATCGCTTATGCTTCGCGTCAACTAAAGCCGTATGAGAAAAATTATCCTACTCATGATCTAGAGCTCGCAGCAGTCGTCTTCGCACTTAAAATCTGGAGGCACTATTTATACGGTGAGTCGTGTGGTATTTTCACCGATCACAAAAGTCTCAAGTACATATTCACCCAACGAGAGTTGAACATGAGACAGCGGCGATGGTTAGAACTGCTGAAAGACTATGACACTAACATCCTGTATCACCCAGGTAAAGCAAATGTAGTGGCAGATGCCCTTAGCAGAAAGTCAGGTATGATAAATGGCATCAAGGTTCAGGAAGAAATTATTCGGGATTTAGAGCGGTATGATATTGAGCTCTTAGTGCGCGGACAAAGGGGATACTGGGCTAGTTTGAGAGTAGAACCAGATTTACTCTCTAGGATTAAAGCCGCACAAAAGGATGATGGTGAAATCTGGGCAATTGTCCAGAACATTGACCGTCAGACAGAATTTCGCATCGATGACGATGGTATAGTATGGCAGGGTACCAAACTCTGCGTTCCAGAAGATCCTGCTCTTAGAGAAGCCTTGATGACTGAGGCTCACAGCTCTCCGTTCTCTATTCATCCAGGTTCCACTAAGATGTACCATGATATTAAGCAGCATTTTTGGTGGAGCGGAATGAAGCAAGATGTCGCAACTTTCGTTTCCAAATGTCTGACCTGCCAGCAGGTTAAGATAGAACATCAGCGTACCAGCGGGTTACTTCAGCCATTAGAAATTCCAATGTGGAAATGGGACAAGATTTCTATGGACTTTGTTACCGGTTTACCACAAACTCAGCGGCGACATGATGCAATCTGGGTCATTGTCGACCGCTTGACCAAATCAGCACATTTCATTCCTATCCGTAAAGATTTCGCAGTTAGTAAATTGGCAGATCTTTTCACCAAGGAGATTGTACGATTACACGGTACACCTTCAGAAATCATATCAGATAGGGACCCACGATTCACTTCTCACTTCTGGGGAGGCCTGCACAAAGCTTGGGGAACCAGGCTCAAGCTCAGCACAGCTTTCCATCTACAAACAGACGGTCAGTCAGAGCGTACCATCCAGACCTTGGAGGACATGCTACGCGCCTGTGCATTAGAATGGACAGGACACTGGGATGACTATATTTGCTTGGTCGAGTTTGCTTACAACAACAGTTGGCATGCTAGTATCAAGCGTGCTCCATTCGAGATGTTATACGGCAGAAAATGTCGTGCTCCTATTTGTTGGGATCAGGTGGGAGAACGTTTAATTGAAGGACCTGAACTGATAGAACTGACCAATGAAAAGGTCGCCATCGCTAGGGCGAAGTTGCAAGAAGCGCGTACTCGCCAGAAGAGTTACGCCGACAAGCATCGCAGAGATCTATCTTTTCAGACTGGGGATCGTGTGTTCCTCAAAGTATCACCCGCACGAGGCGTCAGACGTTTTGGCCTCAAAGGCAAACTTAGCCCTCGTTACATCGGACCGTTCGAGATCCTTGAACGTATTGGTGAAGTGTCATATCGATTGGCGTTACCGCCTCAGCTTTCACACGTTCACAACGTGTTTCATGTCTCATTACTCAGGGGGTACAACTATCATGAGCTTCACAAAGTAAATTATCCACTCGATCAGATTCGGGAGGATTTATCTTATATCGAGGAACCCGAAGCGGTTTTAGATCGCCAGGATCGAGTCATGAGAAGGAAGACCATTCCTTTCGTCAAGATCCTGTGGAGGAACCATACAGAGCGGGAGGCCACTTGGGAAACGGAGGAGTCTATACGGACTTCTTATCCTCACTTTCAGTTTTGATTCGGGTATGTCTTTTCAGCTTTTATGTCGTTCAATTTATCAGCATTTCAGCCGTTACTTCAGTCAGCTTAAATACCTTGTAATTCGGGGACGAATTCTTCTTTTAGAGGGAAAGAATTGTAAAACCCAGTACGGCCGTATTTCAATTCGGGGACGAATTATTTCTTTTAGAGGGGAAGAATTGTAAAACCCGTATTTAATAATTATTCAGAAATAATTATTAGGTTTCAGAAATATTACTTATACATTAATTACGATAAAGGAAAGAGTAGTTGTCGATTTAATAGGAACACGGGAAATAAACGGGAAATAAATTACGAGGTTACGTGAATAAACGTTAACAGTAAATTACGCGTATTTTTTTTAAAAAAACAACGCGACTTAATAAAAGATTACAAGAGTTTTAAGGGACTGTTTTAGACAACTAGAAAAATAATAGGACTTGGGCTCAAGGCCCAAGTGTTTTGGTTGCTCTTGACCGGTTATAACAAAAAAAAAAGGGACGGGGGTGTTTTTCTTTCTCTATGCCGACACACACAAACACAAACTGAAACCCTAGAAAGCTTATACAGCCGCCATTTTTTTTGAGCTCTCTTCTTCCCTGCCGCGACCACATCAAGGAAATAAGAAGAAGGGGTTGAGAGTTGATCCTAATAGAATCAAGGATTTCGTTGTTGTTGAAACCCTAAAAGATTTGTAAGTGCATAAAAAAACCCTAATTCGTTTATTTTTCTTTTAGATTGATCTCGAATCTGTTTAAAAAAAAAGGGTTTTAAAACATGTTCAAGTGGCGGTGTGTTACTGTGGTGGTTTGGTTTTACAGCCGCAGCAAGAGAACCCGAGACTTAGAGTCTCGGGGGTGTTTGTTTTGTTGTACAGCCGCAAAAAAAAAAAAAAAAAAAAAGGGGGGTCGGGTTTTGGCTTACCTCACGAAAACCGAGACCTAGAGTCTCGGTAACTCTTCCCTCTGCCCAGCCGTGACCCATACAGGGGCGGCTAGGGCCAGTTTTGACCAAGGGGGCGTTTGGGGCTGCGTACAAATCATAAGGGTGCGTTTGGTTGTAAAATAGAACAAGCGGGGGGAACTGTTTGATAAAACAGTGGGAACTAAGTACCTAAAACAGTGGGAAAAAAATGGACAGAAATCAAGAAGTTTTAATATCATTAACGACAGTTTAGCGACAGATTTTTCTGTCGCAAAACTGTTAAGATTTAGACAGTTTTAAGAAACAGTTTTAGCGACAGTTTTGGTGACACAGAAATTCTGTCACTAATTAGTGTTGGACAGATTTTGGGTATATGTTAACTTGTTAATCGGTAAGCTCGGGACGTTTTTATAAACATAAAATAAATACTTTATGTTATACCTTTTTAATTTAATTTAAGTTGTTTTATAAATATTTAATATATATATATATTTTATGTGTATTAAATTAAATTAATTAGTTAATATTTAAAAGGGTATATTATTAGAAAACGAATTAAACAATTTAAGAACTTTCTAAAGTAAGAAACTTTCATTTTAGCGGGATACTTATTATAAAAATACTTATCGCCGGATATACGTTATATGTAGCTATTAGTAGAACGTTATTACATTACAATGAATTATTATAAGACCGAATTTAGCCGTTAATATGCGTATGGAATTTCAGAAATAAATAAATAAGAAACCAATAAGATCAGTAAAATTTGATAACGGATGACTGTTAACTTATTCGCGTCCTTTATTTATGTAGCACGCGTGAAGCCCGAGTAGTATTCGTTCAGTCTTCCTTTCAGTCAGTTACTGGACTAGAGGTACGGATTTCCCGTCCTTTCAGTAAGGACTTCCCTTCTATGCATGATTAGGATTCCCCGTCTTCCGCCAAATGTTTTCCCCAGTATATGTTTAATTTATCAGTAATCATGTTAATAACTAAATGGAATTGCCTGAGCGTTATATACAAGCACGACCAGTTTATGTACTAGTTACGGAGGTACCGTAACCACGACACTAGAGGCACCGGTGTCGTGACTCACATGCAGGAGAGTGATATCCTGCATCGTCCCACTCATGTTCAGTTGGCCATTTTTTATATGTATGTTTTAGTGGGGCGTATGGATGCATCCTAGGCTTATATGTGTTACAAGTTATCAGGGTGAATGTGGTGTGTGCTCTACATCCTTCACATTGGAGCTGATCCCTCCACCCAGCACAGTTATTTAGAGGTCACCCCTCTACAGCATGACGAGGTCACCCCTCCAGTTATTCATGCACGGTTGTTACAGCACGCGACCTATATAAGCTCTGGCAAATAAAATACAGTAAATACATGTTTTCAGAATTTAAAAGTTATATTTCAGTATCAGTTTATATGAACCAGGTTTTACAGATTTTATGCAAGGTTATACCACATGTTACATATCAGTCTTATAGCTCCATTGTTGTCTCCTATTCCTTTACTTTCAGTACATTCTTATCATGCTATATCCGTCCACTGAGCGTTATGCTCAGCCGTAGTTTCCTTTCATGTTTCCAAACGGCAGGTACACAGGGACGATCTTAGGACTGCTAAGAGAGTATGTGTACTGGATGGGAGCTATCAAGACTCCTTTATTTTATGCATACATTACATTACATCTCTTTGGTTGTTGGACATTGTTTCGTCCTTTTTCTTTCAGTACTTAATCTTTATATTTTGGGCTTGTTGGACTACCGATGTTTGATTCCGGTATTTCCGTTTGGTCAGTTAATGTTTAATACATTGCCTTGCATGCTTTGATGACACGCCATAAATACACGTAACGGTCCATTTATCCGAGTGGGGTGTTACACTTAGTCTCGGGACAAACCCCAAAACCAATGCAAGGCATTCTAAGTTGAGAGAGATATTCCGCATCAATTAACCAATGCAATAGGATCAGGAATAACAATACCAACAGATTTCCTGATGGAAGGGTTCCAAAGAACCATCAATTCTGAAAGTCCGTCTTCACCCAACTTATCAAAATGATAACCGTACAAGCATATTAATCCGTGCGAGGATCCGAGCATTTTATCGGGAGGATGTGAAACTACATTGTTTACCCGTATATTAACAGGCCAGGGAGCAGTTATGGGAGACTTGGGTTGCGGGAATGTGGCATTATCAATAATGGAAAAGAATTCAGTTTTTTTCGAGTGGTTGAGACTGTAGCTTCCCAGTAGTAGATGATGATTCATTGCTTGGTAACTTTTGATGAATTTAGAGTTGTCGATTAGAGACTTCCATTGTTTCGAAACACATCAGAATCGAATCAGTGCTTTCACTGGAAGATTTTTCATGATGTCTGTTTGGATATCGAAAGGAATGTTGTCAGACATTTTATTTTTGATGTTTAAGGTTCTTAGGGTTTATGAAAGAAAGATGGGTGCTGCGTGAGAGTGTTTGTTTATTTATTACTTTTATTTATTACTCCCCACCCTCAAAGTTATTGTGTTTGGTTATATTTGGCGCGTAAGTTTACGGAAAACTCATAGAAGCACGAGTTTATTGTTTTTCAAAATATAAGTTATTTTTAAAAATAATTATCATTTAATTAACTTAACTTTTACTATCTATCTATAATATTATAATTTTAGGCCCTTTAATTGAATGTGGAGGGCACTAAATGCGTTTGGAAGAGTTCTTATTTGCTGGAAAGGTGCTGCAAAGAAACGGCTTGCTGGAAGGGTGCTGGAAAGTTGTTGCTGGCTTTCCAAGAATTGCTGCATTTGTATCTCAAGTTAATGAGATTCTCCATTAATGTGAAGAAGACTATGGATCATTATGGAGTTACAAACTTTAAATTTGGCTGACTATAAATAGGCAGTGCAATGGTCAAGTATCCACAGTATTGTAACTGCACAGCCAAATAATAACAAATGTCTACTAATCATTCACTCAGCAATTCAACCATCAAGGCTTCAATAAAGACAGGCAAAGAAGTGGCTATGATGTCTGATACTAAATCTTTACAACCTGTGTTGAGCACCAAGGCGCTTCAGGCAAAGGTGTGGGTGCCTCCAAAAATAACGAGGTTGCAAAACCTGCTTCTAAACGTCCATCCAGCAAGAGGACACAAAATTTCTCTGGAAATACCCTCGAAATCACCAAAAAGGATCTTGGTAAACAGGTTGTCACTAATGCAGCACATGTAGATGAGCCTTTGTATTTAGATCAATTAGAGATGAATACTATTACATGTATTATTGTTATGGTTGGTAGAGTTTGAGATGTCAATGCTATAAAAGGGACCTATTTGAGTACTAATTTTTTACTCTCTGATGCAAAGGTATATTTGCTTTATGATTACTGTTTTAAATAATATGGTTTTCTATGATTATTCTAATGCTTGCATTTTCTCAGGGTAATACCATTAATTGCACTACAAAAGGGAGTGTGGCTCACAATTTTATGCGTGTAAAAGAGGGTGATATATACTTTGTAAAACCCGCATGCTTTTACCATGAATAGTACCCTTAAGATCTTACGTACTAGATTAAAACTTTCCTTTTATAGTACGATTACGTTTACGTGTTAGGATTTTACGTATTACGTACGTGTTAGAACACGATAAGTATTTGTTACGCACGAACACGCAATAATTATTTAAACAATAATTAATCACGAACATGCGATCATGAAATCATGAACGTAATTAAATCACGAGCTAATATTAATTACGTATATATATTTATTACGAACACGAATAAATATATTAAGTCACGGTTAATATTTAACGAGAACACGTAAAACACGAACACGAGAACACACCAATATTTTAGACACGGAAAACATTCGGGTTACCCCTTGTGGGCCCCATTACCACGAAATTAGGGAGGAAGGATGGGCTTAGCCCATCAATTTTTACTAAAACAAGGAATTGGGAAAAGATCACTACTCATTTTTTTCTATAGAAGAATTTTACAAAAACCTAAAATCCCCCTCCTCCTTCTTTTCCTCTTTTTGGACGCCACCTTCAACACACCAAAAGGGGTGTTTGTTGATCTTGGATCTTGGAATTGTTGTTGGTGTTCGTGTTTGTTCATCGTTCTTTAGATCCACGCATTCGGTAATTCGTTTAAACTCTTTTCTTTTGATTTAATCTTCTAATAATTAAGAACATGATATGTTTTTCTTAAAAACATAATTAAATCATAGATCTAACATGGAATTGAATTTGGAATAAATCAAAAAGTAATGTTTTAGGGGTGTTTTGTTCTTGGCCGCGCCTAAACCGAACCCGAGAGGGTCTCGGTTTGGCTACATGACCACCACCGATACCATATGGCCCCGGTTGGTTGGTGTGGGTCCCACGGCAGCATCAAGACAAGGGTGACCCCGATTTGGTTCGGGGTATGGTGTCGATTTCATGTCCGGTTCATGGTTATTAGTCAAGATCCGGTTCACGGTGTATGTTTAGAGTTTTATTTTTATGATCTTATGTTAAAATTTAATTAATAACATGACATGATTAATTTAATAACATGACTTAGGTTATATTAATTATAAAAATAATGAAATTATTAACCTAAGTATTTTATATTTTTAAGACTTATAATTAATTAATTATTTAAAAACCATGGTTATAATTAATTAATTAACACGACTTAGGTTATATTATTAATAAATAATAATGTTGTCTTAACCTAAGTATTTAACTTTATTTAATTAAAAACATGATATACTTTAATTAAATATTTTAACCTATAGTTTATTTTAATTACATGAAATAATTATTAAACTATATATTATATCATATGACTTAGAAAATAATCATGAAAACACTTAGGCTTATATACTTAGCTTATTTAACCAGCTTATTTCTAATTATGGAAACTTTCTATTTTTAGAAACTTAATTAAATAAGGCAGCTAATCTATTTATGGAAACGTTCTATTTTTAGAAACTTATTTATTTCAGGCAGCTAATCTATTTATGGAAACTTATTTAATTAAGGCAGCTGATCTATTTATGGAAACTTTCTATTTTTAGAAACTTATCTATTTTAAGCAGTAATTCTATTTTTGGAAACTTTCTATTTTTGGAAACTTTCTATTTTTGGAAACTTTCTATTTTTAGAAACTTTCTATTTTTGGAAACTTTCTATTTTTGGAAACTTTCTATTTTTGGTAACTTTCTATTTTTGGAAACTTACTATTTTTGGAAACTTTCTATTTTAGGAAACCTGCTATTTTTGGAAAGTTACTTATTATTACATAGTAAGTATAATAATGCATGAAATACTAGAAATACTTAATCAAGAGTAAACAGAATATAAGATAAACACAGTTTAAGGCTTAAAACAGTAAAAATGGTAAGAACATATAAAATAAGCTAAAACATGACATAAAACCAGTTACGTATTTAGTAAGCAGATACTTATTCATGTATGTATTTATGTAGCATTAGTGATTCGGAAGTAGGATTCCTCTTAGTTCATCTTCTTCGTTCAGTGGACATAAGGTACGGATTCCCGTCCTTTCAGTATGGACATTCTTTCCTTATTAGGATTTCCCGTATGCAGCCAAATGTTTTCCCGTAGTATAAGTTACGTGTTTGATTTGCTTATGTTTAATTAAGAATACCTATAGCCATATACATGCATGACCAGTTTCACCTAGTTATGGAGGTACCATAACCATAACATTAGAGGCACTGATGTTATGACTTCACCACGGCGGAGTGATTGCTCGTGGCGTCCCTTCAGCTTTTGGCCATTTATATTATACTTATCATGTGGGGCGTATGTGTAACACCCCCAAATTACCACGCAGCGGAATACCACTTTGGGGCGCTACTCATAGCACATCACACACAATCATAGACAACGACCTCAAAAGAGACGTTAAAATAATATACAACCTTGTCTAAAAAGTTTCCCATCCCAATATATAATTAAATCAGAGTAGCATTTAGTCCCAAAAACCGTTACCAACACATCACATTCATCATACAAAGACTTAAAAGTCATTTATTCATTTCAAAGGATGGAAAGATAATATAAAACTTTAGACAAGTAAGCACCAACTCCCTCCTCGCATGCTCCACTGCTATCCATCTTGATTACCTGAAATACATGCTTAAAATCATCAACACAACGATTGAGTGAATCTATAGGTTTTGCAAATCATCATTTGAACACAAGAATTTTTAATCATCTCAGGCTTATCACATAGACAAGTCATATATATATTGATAAATGCCTTAAGCTCATGCAACTGAACGTTAACCAACACGTCAAACCGAGTCACTTACGGCGCCCCTACTGAATGGTAATATTGTCATATACCAGCGACCTCTTATACATAATATCCCTCTCAGGTGATCACAAGGATACATACCCTAGGATAAGGCTGTCAAACCAAATAGATCTATCATATGTATTAGCGTTTACCTCGCAAGGTAATTAACATTTCATGAAATTCAGGGAATTTATAAGACAATGGTACTTAGGCATTTATCATCATATTCGGGTCCAGCATACCGAAAACAACTTGTGTTCATTTTATAAAACAGCATGTATTCCCCCTTGCGGGTTAAAAATCATTTGCAAGATAATATAAAAGTGAGGCTATAGACACACCTGATATAGCTATCACACGTTTATCGAGGAACAAACATTTAATAGTCGATAAACGACTTCACGAGATATCAATCGCTCATTAATCGAGAACGAGATGCCCAACGGTCGTCACATGACCGAACGAGACCTATAATGACGAGACGCGTCTTAGGATCGAGACTATACATAAGTCAAACGAATATGTAAATAGTTCACTTTAGTAGGTTTGGACATTGTATAAGTTTTGTAAAACTTTTTATAAAACATTTGATAATAATTTACCATATATTTTCTCACTATGATAATTAACCCACTCTAGCCCATTAGTGGCCCATTAATCATTTATATAACCTAAGTCCATTTCAAATCAGTATTGATCTCCATATATATTATTAATCTCAGGTCCAATAATGGCCCAATAGCCATTGCAAGTGTAAGTTGGGCTTTTGTGGCACAAATCCACTTTATATGTATTGCAGGTTCTAAAAACATCTCAAAACGACATCAACTTAATATTATCGATGGTCGAGTCTCAGGACACATAATAATCAGTATATAATGATTCCATGCTTTCCGATAAGTGGGTCATAACACTTCGGGCTTTATAAAAATTAACACGTTTTACATTAATTCAATATGATCAAATTCTTACAATTTAGCAACATGCCTCGTAGATTAGATCGTTTCTCTTAAACCATAAATAATATAGATGAGTTATTTTTACCAAAGTAATTATTAACTTATAAAGTTTACTTATTATAAGTCCAATTGCCCCTAATTTATATTTAACATAACTCATTTATTCATTTTATCACTTAGAAGAGTTGGCTGTTTTTCGCAGCCAACTTCAGTTCCACCGTTTTGGCCGCCATTTCCAAACCGTTTATCCGTAGAAAACCATCCGATTCGTGTGTGTTCTACATAAGTTTAGCTACAACCCATAGTTTTACCTTTTGAAATGGTTCTGGGTTCTAAAATGAGTTCTCAGTCTATTCATTCAGCATGTTCTGAACCAACACTTTTTACGGTTTTCGTCATATCTAATTCATCGGGTATCGTCACGAGACGAGCGACCCGACCAAATCATCAAAAGACTTATGTCTATATTCCTATGTATTTATCAAGTGTCAACAACCACTGTTTTTACCCCGAAACTAATCTAGATACTGCTCTAAAAATTTAACTATCACAAGTTTTGATTTAGGCTTGTTTAACTTGCATTTTTCTTGTCTCAGATTATATACAATGTCCAAGACCCTAAATAAACCATTACAATAATCTATCTCAAAGATTAAATGATATTTTACATAATCAATATTAAAAATATATAACATGAAATAAATAAAATCAAGAGATATCATAAACCTTACATAAAATGATGGAAAAACAAGAGCTATGATCATGACTTTAACCAAAGAACTTGAACTAGTAGTCCAACCCTTCAATATTTGATGAAGTATAACTAGTAGTAGTTTCAAAATATGATGTTGTTACTCGTACGGAAATGGAGAGACAAAGATATTAGAATTGAAATTTTACAAGTTAAAAGGTATAGAATAATTTAGTTGTAATTTGGAGATGCATACTCATTCAAGTTGGTGTTGACACGTTTGATAGCATTTTTGTCTTTCTTACTAAAACATGACACGCCACATGTGTTATATATTAACGTAGTTTGCATTAAAAGTTGTTAAAGCGGGTATTATCGAAGTCCGATATTTTTAACGTTATGCGATTTAAAAGATACGTGTTAAACACGAAAAATAAATACTCAATATGAAATAAAAACATCGACATTCGAAGAACATTGATATTTCAATAAATAAACGAGAACTTATAATTTAATAAACGTTAACGCGTCATATAACGAATGAAGCCTAACGGGTAAACGTATATTACGTTGAATGCTAGTAAAAAGAGAAATTAAAATGATGACAATAGAAAATATTTATATGTCATAACAAGAATAATTACAGTCGATGACGGACATAAATTTGCCGATAAATAATAAACAAAACGTATTGGATACTTTAAAGTCTTAACCTCGTCGATTAGCTGAGAAATTCATATTATTCGTCGAACGAACATGAAAAATAAAAGTCGAGTAATAAATATTGATCCGCATACTAGAAATCAGATTAGATCTCGTTCTAAATGTTGATTTTAAAGTATGGGTTATTACATCATCTAACCCTTTAGGAAGCGACGTCCCGACGCTTAATTCGTCTCAATAGTATTCAGTCTAACAGTGAAGAGTGAAAAACAATTAAGTCATCGTCTAGGTTTCCAAGGATGGTCAAAAGATATTATATGGTACACGTTATCCATGATCGGACGTCATTGGACAATGCCGTCTCAAGTTTGCACAACTTACGATCATTCGACTCGATCACATACCATATAAGTACTTAATAAGCAAAGGTCGAACATAAACATCAAATATAAATCTCCACTGTTGTTCATTGAAAAAAAACTTGAATGAACCCTTCAATAATAGCAAGTAAAATGAAAAAAATATTCACATCCACGATAAGTCGTCGTTGATAACTTGATCCTCTGTCAATCCACAAGTACACGCATAAATCCTGGTGACGCTTAAACAAGTCACCTATTCTCGGAACGGTTAACGGTTCCTAACAATCTGCTTATAAAGCTCGCGATCACCAAGACACATTAAAAATGGTCCATCGAAATAAATCATAACTCGAGAGAAGTCCAACGGATTACTCGTACTTAGGTGATAATCGACGATCATCATAATAACGACGGCACTGAACGATTCATACCAACGAAACACGATTTGAAGGAAGACGTACGCACACCAAACACTCACAAATCGAGCCAGACATACTTGGGCCCACTCATTTATAACTCCTTGTCTACATCAAAAGGCGTCCCTTTCCATGTATACAAGAATTTATAAATTTACGGTTCAGGAACTTATAACTTTCTTGTTCAAATGAAAAAGCGTCCCAATCCATTTCAACGAGACGATTATAAGTCATCCTATTCAAGTATTACTACCTCTCAACACGATGTCAAATCCAAATAACATACCATAGTAAGTACAAGGTGTTAATAAACTTACATCATGATTTCCGTATTCAAACGTCCCATTCCATTTGAATAAGGAAAACACGACAATCTAAGGTCCAGTGGTTTAAAATTTTCTTATTTAAATGTCCCAACCCATTTCAATAAGACAACCTTAAACAACTCATAGTTGGGCGAGTTAAAATCTCTATATCTAAATGTCCCATTCCATTTAGATACAAGGTATTAAGTCACACAACCGAATGACTACTACGAGCATATCATTGTTGTACCCAACTATATAGTTGGTTTGGACACATATATAATTTGGGTCCAACATTGGCATCCTCTTTTTCGCCAATAAAACGTAGTCATATAAAATCAAATCACACGTCGCATTACATAGAAGATGTCGTCTCGGATAAATGATTCTTCAAAATCATAAGAAGTACTCAGAACACGAATATCACATCAATCAATTACGTTTCGAAAATAGATGTCCTAAAATGGCATATCGCTGTCCGATGACAACAATCGAGCTTAAACAAGTCGATATGCGATAGATTACGAAACAATATATACATACTCAAAGTATCAAATGAGTTTCATACTCGTATTCTGATAATACATAATCATCAAGATCGATGATTTGCGGCGAGGACAAATCCGATACAAAATCGTATTATAAAATGTACGACAATCATTCAAAGACCATTGCTTCACGCGCAATGCCTTTAAATACCACCGTATGTTCATACATATACATATTACCATTCCTACATACACATAGGTTCAGATAATCATAATCAATCATAAGTAATGCAAGAATAGCCTTACCGGAGCCATGCGGAGTAGTTGCGTGCTTAAAACTTTTTAGAACACACCAAAGTTATAGTTTAGGTTTTTCAAAATCGACCTAGTTCTCTATAACTTGTGGCTCTGATTACCATTTTGTAACACCCCCAAATTACCACGCAGCGGAATACCACTTTGGGGCGCTACTCATAGCACATCACACACAATCATAGACAACGACCTCAAAAGAGACGTTAAAATAATATACAACCTTGTCTAAAAAGTTTCCCATCCCAATATATATTAAATCAGAGTAGCATTTAGTCCCAAAAACCGTTACCAACACATCACATTCATCATACAAAGACTTAAAAGTCATTTATTCATTTCAAAGGATGGAAAAATAATATAAAACTTTAGACAAGTAAGCACCAACTCCCTCCTCGCATGCTCCACTGCTATCCATCTTGATTACCTGAAATACATGCTTAAAATCATCAACACAACGGTTGAGTGAATCTATAGGTTTTGCAAATCATCATTTGAACACAAGAATTTTTAATCATCTCAGGCTTATCACATAGACAAGTCATATATATATTGATAAATGCCTTAAGCTCATGCAACTGAACGTTAACCAACACGTCAAACCGAGTCACTTACGGCGCCCCTACTGAATGGTAATATTGTCATATACCAGCGACCTCTTATACATAATATCCCTCTCAGGTGATCACAAGGATACATACCCTAGGATAAGGCTGTCAAACCAAATAGATCTATCATATGTATTAGCGTTTACCTCGCAAGGTAATTAACAGTTCATGAAATTTAGGGACTTCATAAGACAATGGTACTTAGGCATTTATCACCATATTCGGGTCCAGCATACCGAAAACAACTTGTGTTCATTTTATAAAACAGCATGTATTCCCCCTCGCGGGTTAAAAATCATTTGCAAGATAATATAAAAGTGAGGCTATAGACACACCTGATATAGCTATCACACGTTTATCGAGGAACAAACATTTAATAGTCGATAAACGACTTCACGAGATATCAATCGCTCATTAATCGAGAACGAGATGCCCAACGGTCGTCACATGACCGAACGAGACCTATAATGACGAGACGCGTCTTAGGATCGAGACTATATATAAGTCAAACGAATATGTAAATAGTTCACTTTAGTAGGTTTGGACATTGTATAAGTTTTGTAAAACTTTTTATAAAACATTTGATAATAATTTACCATATATTTTCTCACTATGATAATTAACCCACTCTAGCCCATTAGTGGCCCATTAATCATTTATATAACCTAAGTCCATTTCAAAATCAGTATTGATCTCCATATATATTATTAATCTCAGGTCCAATAATGGCCCAATAGCCATTGCAAGTGTAAGTTGGGCTTTTGTGGCACAAATCCACTTTATATGTATTACAGGTTCTAAAAACATCTCAAAACGACATCAACTTAATATTATCGATGGTCGAGTCTCAGGACACATAATAATCAGTATATAAATGATTCCATGCTTTCCGATAAGTGGGTCATAACACTTCGGGCTTTATAAAAATTAACACATTTTACATTAATTCAATATGATCAAATTCTTACAATTTAGCAACATGCCTCGTAGATTAGATCGTTTCTCTTAAACCATAAATAATATAGATGAGTTATTTTTACCAAAGTAATTATTAACTTATAAAGTTTACTTATTATAAGTCCAAGCCCCTAATTTATATTTAAGATAACTCATTTATTCATTTTATCACTTAGAAGAGTTGGCTGTTTTTCGCAGCCAACTTCAGTTCCACCGTTTTGGCCGCCATTTCCAAACCGTTTATCCGTAGAAAACCATCCGATTCGTGTGTGTTCTAAATAAGTTTAGCTACAACCCATAGTTTTACCTTTTGAGGGTTCTAAAATGAGTTCTCAGTCTATTCATTCAGCATGTTCTGAACCAACACTTTTTACGATTTTCGTCATATCTAATTCATCGGGTATCGTCACGAGACGAGCGACCCGACCAAATCATCAAAAGACTTATGTCTATATTCCTATGTATTTATCAAGTGTCAACAACCACTGTTTTTACCCCGAAACTAATCTAGATACTGCTCTAAAAATTTAACTATCACAAGTTTTGATTTAGGCTTGTTTAACTTGCATTTTTCTTGTCTCAAATTATATACAATGTCCAAGACCCTAAATAAACCATTACAATAATCTATCTCAAAGATTAAATGATATTTTACATAATCAAAATAAAAATATATAACATGAAACAAATAAAATCAAGAGATATCATAAACCTTACATAAAATGATGGAAAAACAAGAGCTATGATCATGACTTTAACCAAAGAACTTGAACTAGTAGTCCAACCCTTCAATATTTGATGAAGTATAACTAGTAGTAGTTTCAAAATATGATGTTGTTACTCGTACGGAAATGGAGAGACAAAGATATTAGAATTGAAATTTTACAAGTTAAAAGGTATAGAATAATTTAGTTGTAATTTGGAGATGCATACTCATTCAAGTTGGTGTTGACACGTTTGATAGCATTTTTGTCTTTCTTACTAAAACATGACACGCCACATGTGTTATATATTAACGTAGTTTGCATTAAAAATTGTTAAAGCGGGTATTATCGAAGTCCGATATTTTTAACGTTATGCGATTTAAAAGATACGTGTTAAACACGAAAAATAAATACTCAATATGAAATAAAAACATCGACATTCGAAGAACATTGATATTTCAACAAATAAATGAGAACTTATAATTTAATAAACGTTAACGCGTCATATAACGAATGAAGCCTAACGGGTAAACGTATATTACGTTGAATGCTAGTAAAAAGAGAAATTAAAATGATGACAATAGAAAATATTTATATGTCATAACAAGAATAATTACAGTCGATGACGGACATAAATTTGCCGATAAATAATAAACAAAACGTATTGGATACTTTAAAGTCTTAACCTCGTCGATTAGCCGAGAAATCCATATTATTCGTCGAACGAACATGAAAAATAAAAGACGAGTAATAAATATTGATCCGCATACTAGAAATCAGATTAGATCTCATTCTAAATGTTGATTTTAAAGTACTGGTTATTACAGTATGGATGCATCCTAGTTACATGTTTTCAGTCAGGATTTCATGGTGAATGTGGTGTGTGCCTTGCATCCTTCACAAGGAGCTGATCCCTCCTACCCAAAAACCAGTATATTAAATTAGAGGCAGCCCCTCTAATTTGCATGATGAGGTCACCCCTCCAAGTATTCATGCACAGTGGATTTTCATGACCTATATTGGCTAATGGTAAAATATGTTAAACAGTTTTCATAAGATAAACATAAGGCTTTTCAAACTATGAAACCAGTTTTATGAACATGTTCCATGTTTTCCAGGACTTATACATTTCCGCTGCTATTAAGTCTCTATTATGTTTTAGTCACTTATACTATGTCTATATCCGTGCACTGAGCGTTTTGCTCAGCCGTTACTTTCCTTTCCATGTCCCAAAACGGCAGGTACCCTAGGAAAGACTCGAGCATTTGGAGGACGTGCATAGGATGGAAGCTGCCAGAGACTTCTTTTCCTTTTTGCCTTCATATACTTATGCTTGTTTAGTCTTTCATTCATTTCCTTTGCTTTATTATGTTTTGGGCTTATGTTTGGGAACCGATGTTTGATTCCGGTTTACCCTATGGTCATGTAATGTTTTAGACATTTATCCTTGTATGCTTTGATGACACGCCATAATTACGCGTGACATTCCATTATCAAAATGGGGTGTTACAATTATGGTATCAGAGCCAAGGCTTCGACCTGTAGGCTCTAAAACTCGACCTGTGACTAGTGGGTAGTCACCAGGAGCTTCCTAAGCCAACGTTTGTTATTCCACGTATTGATGTTTTCAGCGCATTGTTGTTTTAACCATGATGTTTTAAGCACCTTGAGGTTTTAACCTTGATGTTTTCATCGATATTGTTTTACTAATATGGATGGACAACCGTCATTCATATTTAGTTATGTGTCATTGTTTCATGCATAATGTTCCTCGTGAACTGTGGCTATGTGGACTGAACCCCAGTAGTTCATAATTAGTCACATAAATTTTTTTCTGATAAGTTTTGACAGATGAGTTTCATTTATTTATGTTTCATGTATCATTGTTGCAGGGATTATGACTAAGTAATGGTTGGTACAGGACTGGCCCTATTTAGTCGCATGTGCTTTTATCGAAACTTTTAACTTTGGGACCGACCCATAGGCGTCCCCTCGCCATGTCTTTTGTTTTGGAACCGACCCATAGGCGTTCCCTCGCACATATAAAGGTTTTATAAACTACATTACGCATTCATGCACTGTTTTTCATGCATAATATTTTTCTCATGATTTAAATTGGCATAATTTTTTTTTCATGTCCCCTCGTAAGTTATTATGTTTTTATGTCAAGTATGTTTTCATACTGTCATGGTTACCTTCAGTTTCATGCTGATTATGTTATACACTTCTTCGTGATAGATGGTTTCATGTTTCTTCATAATTTCGTCTTCATGTTGATTATGTTTTACGCCTCCTTTGTTATTTACGTTGTCCTGTAAGACATTGTTAGATTTCATTGAATCATGCTTTGATGATAGTCATGGTTGGTTTTCATTGATCATGCTGTCAGGCAAATCATCGTTGAATTTTGTGTAACCACACTTTAACGTTTCCGTTATAACCAGAATGATGTCTATGCTAATACTGCCAGGTTATCATGATGGTTTTCCTAACCGTTTAACCAGTATACTTTCCTTAAATCATGACAAATGATCGACCCCATACCGATCATTTCATGTGCATTCAACGTGTACTCCATGTACCGTGTTCCATGTGTATTACACGTACCCAAACCCATGTGTATTTCACTTGCAATACTGCACGAGTATTCGCTAGTCCATTATGAATCATCTCAGGCATATGTACACTTGCTAATACTCTACAAATTGCTGATGCCGCTCATAACTTAGAAATGTTACTAAAGGTTGATGCTGCTGACGTTCGGAGACGCTACGAGATGCGGATGCTGTTCACAACCTGGACATCCTACAAGACGAAGACAAAGGCGTCGGAGCAAAGCAATTGGACGAGAAGATGCTTCACCATCAGACGATTCCCATCAATCATTGTCCCTAATTCTTAGTTACATGTCACACGTCATTCGGCTGTCATTTCAGCCATATGAATGCAAACCGGTACCAGCCGGCCACTCAGATGAATAGTTACATGAATCAAGGTCATGAGAATGACCATCATGGAACTGACAGACAGGACGATAGTTACCACTACTATGACAGCAACTATCTTAGAAATCACAACCGAAACTCTGGCCACGGACGTGATCAGAAATACAAGGATTGGTAGTCCAATCGATCCTCCAATTCTGGCATAATAACCTTATATTGTGGTTATATTTGTTTCACATCTCGAGACACATGTCAAGACATCAGTCAAGACACATGTCTCACGTATACCTCCTGAAGACACATGTCAAGACACCAGTCAAGACATATGTCATGCTTATAGTTCCAAGAAACGAGTCAAGACACATGACTCACGTCCAACTATGGAACATTTCTAAGAAATTTAGGGTACCCTCCAAGGGTATATCTATTTTGTTGTGCCATGTATTAATCAGGCCACAAGAATTTCAATACCATTATCAGCGCATCAGTGAGAACTGTCACGTTGCCGATGTCACTTTCATTTCTTTCACCATAGTTCATATATTCATGACCATGAAGGACGCCTTTCGTATTCCCACGCATACGAAGGTTTTCCTTCAGTTTAATGATGAGATCCAAGCTGCTAACGCATTTCCTCGGACAGACACGAGATGCATTTTATCCTAATTATGGACTATGAACAGCACACCATGCTACGATTCATAATTATGTACAGTAGTGTTCAGGCCCCTGAATACATTCAACTTTATTCTCCATCAGGAAAATCTGTACAAATTATCTATGCTTCCATAGCATGTGCTTTGTTAGCCATGATTGCTAAAATTTTCTAGTGGTCAGTAAGATACGACTACTAAAGTCCTTTTACGCATAACCAACGGATTATTCCAAAATTGTTCCTTACACTCCAGAAGAACCTTCAAGGAGAAGGACGGTAACATAAGATTATGTGTCGACTACCGTCGATTTTTAAACAAATCACCATTTACGACCGTTACTCTCCTCCATGTATTGACAAGATCGGATTCATGATCATGCTGCCAATAGTGACGGGTGAAAGAGCAGGACATGTCCATGACTGCTATTCGTGCACGACTCGGTCATGCTAGATTTATGATTTTGTGTTAGTCTCATCAATGCTCCAACAACATTATGGACTTAATAAATTGAGTTTCCATGAACTCATAAGCAAATTCATCAGCGTTTTTGTTGGAAATACGTTTTACGTATTTATGAAGGATCGGTCGCTCCAATGATAATTATGTAGTGGGCTCGTGATCCATTTAGTAAATGTATAGTCCATATAGCCCACATGTAGGGTGGGCTATATATATCCCCTCCTAGCATGTTAGGAGGAGTTGATCATTTTCATATTTCATAATTCATCTTTACTTTCTCTCTCTACTTTTCTCTTTTATCTCCTTTCTCTCTCTATTCCATCATCTCCTTCTCATCTTTCTTATATTAATCAACCATCTTTATACATCAAATCCATAAAATCCATCATGTAGAATAGGCTAATGATCGCGTAGACCTTCAATTGGTATCAGAGCCAAGGTTTGATTGGTTTATTCTTGTTTTTTCTTTTGTTTGATTTTGATGGGTTTTGATTTAATCAAGCTTTTATCTTAAAAAGTTTGTATTTTTTATGCTTTAAATCATGTCAAATCTTTAGATTTACTTACTTTTTAGATAAAAATCACAAATTTTTATACAAAAATCAAAAATTTTATTATCAAATCTTAAAAAGTTTGTGTTTTTCTCTTTTTAATTTTGTATTTTTATTGATAAAACCCTTTCTATTTTGATTGCATCTTTGTTTGAATTCTTTAAATTGAACTTTTAACTTTATCCTTTTTTATTTTTTATAATTAGTTTCCATTTTAATTTTTTATTATCAGTTTTTCTTTTATCAGTTTTTTATATAATCAGTTTTTATATAACTTTTTTTATTTATATAATCTTTTTATATAATTCGTGTTCTGTCCATCGAATCTGTTTGTCTTTTTTTTTTGGTCAAATCTGTCAAGTATCTTGGTTATCATCTTCTCTGGTCCTTTGTTTCTGTCCCATCAATTTTTCAACATCATCAAAGTTCCGGACGAACAAAGTTCCGGACGAACAAACTTCCAGACGAACAAACTTCCGGACGAACGAAACTTCCGGATGAACGAAATCTTCCGGACGAACAAAAGTTCCGGATGAACAAAAGTTCC
Source organism: Glebionis coronaria (assembly GCA_025667525.1). Taxonomy (NCBI): domain Eukaryota; kingdom Viridiplantae; phylum Streptophyta; class Magnoliopsida; order Asterales; family Asteraceae; genus Glebionis; species Glebionis coronaria. Next base: position 45,111,990 of record CM046881.1, read on the forward strand.
GGATGAACGAATCTTCTGAATGAATGAAAACTTCCGAATAAATGAAAACTTCCGAATGAATGAAAATTTCCGAATGAATGAAAACTTCCGAATGAATGAAATCTTCCGAATGAAGAAGAATTCAAACATAACGGGACAGACTCGACTCATCTGACCAACAAAACCCAAACACAAAATCAAGACACGACACAACACCCTCCCTCATTATTAAACCCACAAATCTCGTTTAAAAAACAGACCTAGACTCACCAAACCAAACATACTCTTCTCAATCTCACAACAACGACTCGACTCCAACATGACCCTCGTCACACCCTCGTTCAAAATTTCTCGACAAACAGACACAAAACAGACCCTCGTTTGAACCTCACACCCACACCTCTCGACTCACTAACACACACAACAACACTGAATAAGACCCAAACCCACTCTTAGTCACTCGACTCCCTCAAACAACAATCTCACCTCAACAAACCATTTTGACTACAACACTCCCCACACCCTCACACACATCTCAACAAAACTCGAAACCCTATTCAAGATAACGACCTCAGAATCGCTCAAACTTACAAAATCTGTTATAGATCTTGCCTGTTGAACATCTCATCATAGATCTATTTCAAAGAATGACTCGACAGATGAGAGAAGACTTTGATTAGACGATAAACACACCTACCCGAGACCTTATTTTTAAGATCTTGATGCCGTTTTTTCTTGTAGAACCTCGTTTTTCCTTCTCGTTTCACGGGTGTTCGATTTGTTTCGAAGGGTATATTGGCTGCGATTAGATTGTAGGGTGTATTGGTGGTTCGTATGGTGTTTGATTAGAAAGAACTGCTAAAGTTTCTTTGTGAGTGTGTGATTGAAGAGAGAGAGAGTTAACAGAGAACGATTGTTTGTGTTTGTGAGTTTATGAGGAGAGAGAGAGAGAGTGACCTAGAGGATTTATTTAGGGGACGGAGATTTCTAAGATTGGATTTATTTAAAGAAACTCATGGACGGAGGGAGAACATTTGACGGAGAAAACAAAGTCCACCCCTCACTGTCTCAAGGCCACGTGTTTTTTTTGGTTTTAGTGGGATAATATTTGTTTTTTTAAGGATAGTGGGATAATATTGGGTAGGGTAAATCTTAGATTTTTTAAAAAACCGTTTTATTTTTCTATCTTTAAAAGTTATTTTTTATTTTTCTAATTTTATTTTCCATTTTAAAATATCACATTTTATTTTTTATTTTTAGTTAAATTAAATTTTTGTATTTTTGTCACTTTAATATTTTTAGTTGAGTATATTTTGTTTATTAATTTTTGGCAAATCGTGTCGAGGCGGGTATTTTAAAAGTTAACGTGGAAAAATATTTGTCGGGTTAAACGTTATTGTGGCCGGATTTCAAGAAAAAACGTGACGAGTCAAAGTGACGAGCTTCATTTATATCATCCATCGAGGAATTTTAAGTGTTATTTACGGGTCTTTCGTTTTTCACGAACTCTAAAATCCCGAAAACAACAACATCCACGTCATTCTTAATCGATATTTAATGGATTCGTTCGATTCGACATGTCAAAAGGGAGAATCGCATTTAATGCAAAACAAAGTAAGGAAAAGCGGCATCACTTCCTTTCAAATGCTCCAGTCTCATCTTGTCACTCTTTCGGGGATTCAAGGAGGGAGCGAATTTGTGACAATCTTTGGACAAGATCGTCATATATTCATCGACTCAATATTCACCACTTTGACCCAACTCGCCGAGCAACTCAACCATAACAACTTTAATCACTCTGCATCGGCACTTGCATATAAGGCTCTTGTGACACAACTCACGCCTTTCCTCCAATTCAATATCATCAAGCCTGAAAGTTCAGTGATTTGCCAATCATTTCTTCGCGATACACATACCGAGCTTCGAGTTTTCCGTGATACAATTTCGAAACTCATGTCATCGATCTCGTCTTCGATTTATGAAATATCTCGACTTCAGCAAGGGTATGATAATGGAGTGCAAGACTCTTCGATGCAAGAGGAAACTGGTCATACGGTTGAAAACTTGGAGCCTATCGATGCCAAGAGCACGAAATCAGGAGGATAACATGATACCAGTGGCACGTCAGGGACTGTTCACGAGATCTCATTTGCTGACACCTTACCCGTTTATGACGAAGCGCCTGCAAACATGGTACAATGTAATGTTGTTTATGATGTATATGCTGATGACATGCCGCATATTGAGCATTCTGAACCTAATTATGACAAACATGGGATGGAAAAGAGTGATAGAAATACCACTTCTGATTCATCCGATGTGAGTCATAATGGGGGAGAAAGTGTTCAAAATGCTATAGTATATCATGATAAATGCTTTATAACTGCCTCGTTAACTGATTCTGATTCCAAGATTAAAGAGCTCGAAACGATCGTAGCTCGGCAATCAAAATATCTTGAGGATGCCAAACTTGAATTTTCTAAGAAAACGGACAAATTTGAAACATACTTTGAAAAACTTGAAAAGTCAAACGTTTTTCTTGAAAGAAAATTGGATCAAACTGTTCTAGATTCTAAAGCTAAAAAGGATAATCTTTTGAAACAAATTCAACTGCTTGAATCTAAGTTGGCATCCCAAGATAACTTGCTCAAAGAGAATGAGACTTTAAAGGCCCAAGTACAGGAAAAGGTTTTTGCTATAGCTGCGTTGAAAAACGAGTTAAGAAAAACTAGAGGACCTAGTGTGGACACTAAGCTTGAAAAACCATCAATCTTGGGGAAACCGCCTACAAATCAGTTCGTCAGACAACCGACTGTCAGACAACCTACTGCATTTAGATCCGAGCGCCTCAAGACCGTGATTTGCCTCCCAAGTTTATTTGGTTCATCTTGCTAGACCAGTCACTCCAGCAACTAGGCCCTATGTGACCAAAACAGCCTTAGCAAGACCTAATAACATGATTGCCTCTAGTTTCCCTAAAAATACCAAGACCACGTCTAGAACTAGTTCAAATGACGTTTGCCATAAATCTGGTCTTGGGGAAGCTAAGCAAAAGACACATGCAAGAGATAGCAATGTCCAACCTAGTCAGATGCCTTCTAGTTTACCCAACACTGCTAACCGTAGCATGCCCAATCCTAGGAGCATCAATCAATCATCTAGGGATTCTAGATCTTACTCGGACATTAAATATGCTACTTGTAAAACATGTAGAAAATGTGTCTTTACGGCAAATCATGACTCTTGTATCATAAAATTGCTTAATGAGGTAAACTCCCGTGCTAGACTTAAATCCCAGTGGGTAGCTAAAATCAAACCCATTGGTAAAATGTGGCGCCCCACTGGTAGAACTTTCACTCTTGTAGGAAACGAGTGCCCTTTAACTAGGATAATCTCCGACTCTACTAAGACTGCTAGGGAGGAAATTGAAAAAGATGATACATCACTTAAGCCTGAACTTAAAGTTTTCTATAAAAGGAAACGTTTGCCAACTAAAATAAGTGAATCATCTACTCAGGCCACCTTTGACACAAGTAAAGCCAACTGTGAACCCCCACGTGCTTCTATAATTGATATCGCTAACCCATGTCAAAGCATGCAAATTCCTAATGAGAATGCAGGTTCCAAAGTTGATGTTCCAAAAGAACGAAGCGGTCCAATCGTTGTATACCGTTCAACAAAGGATACTCTCAGAGTTTGGTTGCTGAAGAAGTAGATATCTGAGAAACAAATGTCTCAGGGGATTCATGGTTAAGCTTAACTCATCCAAGGACTTACAATCACATAACAGACTGTAACTCGATCTCAAAAGACATGAAAGTTCATCCTGATGATGACTTATCCTAAAAACGAGAAATTCATTTTTCTTGGGCATGAGCTTATGTTAAAAACATTCCACGTTTTTTAAGCTCATGCACAAGGACTTATAGTCACATCACAGACTATAACTCGATCTTCAAAGAAAGGAAAGTTTATCACCGATGATAAACTTATCCTAAAAACGAGAAATTCATTTTTCTCGGGCATGAGCTTATATCAAAAAACATTCCACGTTTTTAAGCTCATGCACAATGGCTCACAGTTAAATGACAGATTGTGACCCGAACTTCAAATAAAGGAAATTTTTATCATTAATGATAACTTATCCTCATAACGAGAAACTAACCTTTCTCGGTCATGAGCTTGTATTAAAACATTCAAAGTTTTCAGCTCAGAAAGGAAAGTGTATCTTTTAAATAAGAGAACTTTTCCTCATAACGAGAAATTAACTTTTCTCGGTCATGAGCTTTCCGTTAAAACAGTCAAAGTTTTCAAGCTCATGAAAAACGACTTCTAAGTAAATGTCAGCTTAGGACTCGTCCTTCAGATAAAAGGAAAGTTTATCGCCAATGATAACTTATCCTTACAACGAGAAGTTTACAACTTCTCGGACTTGAGCTTTCCCAAGATATTCCAAATCTTAAGCTCAAGTAATTGGTTTTCAAAACTTTGAACACAATTTTTCAAGATTTTCTCAAAAGGTTTTTCTAAATCTTTCAAAATTGTGTGTTCAAAAACGTTTTGATAAAACGAGCATGTCTTCTGGAATCGATAATATTTACGAACCTAGAAATGTCATTCAATAATCACACGGGGTTGTAAATAAAGTTCGAGCAGAAGTTTAAAAGATTTAAAACATGCTCCATATGGTTTGCTATTATTTCCAATAGTAACCCGCTTTTCACATTGAAGTCAAGCATTTCACCGGAAAGCTTTGACTCCAAAATCCGAAGTTATCAACTCCACAATCTGAAGTTCATTGCAATTGATATCTACATACTCGAAGATACGACTACTCAAACGGCGACTACAGCTCTTTCAATAGAACACGGGTCAACAATTGAGGGGGAGCAATTGTCCAGCACTCAGAATCCGTGATGCCGAAAGTGCCAAGTTCACATATTGGTGTCAAGACAACGATATCTATCACACACATGGAGTCAAGAGATAACTTCAGACATGATGAGGCGACCAACATTCGTGAACAAGAACCATGTGCTTCTTTCATATGATGTTCTCTATCATTCAGGTCCAACCTCATAAATCGCTAATCTTGTGAATTCATTATCATATATGATCTTTGCACGTGATAAATACCTTACACTTGTGTTTAAGAGGTATTTAATTTACGTTTCAAGTAGACCCTCATTAATTTGAGGGGGAGCTTGTGTAATTCATGAAGATAATTGGATTTGCATTTTTCTTCCCAAATTCTCTTAAAATACTATTAAATCAACTGATATTAAAAACATCGATTCGGTTAATATTTTTAATATGGGGGAGAAAATGTGATTTAATATTGAGATCAATAATGGTTTGACTTAACGTGTTAGCTCATCCCGACATGTGCGAAATGTTTTCGGATATCGTGGCATATGTTAAAGGGGAGCAAAATGGATTTGCACTTCAAAATGGATTTCATGGTGACATATACTTACCCAAAACATCTCTATTCACGACGGTGAAGATTGTGGTGACATAAGGATGGTAGGATAGGTTAAAGTCCAATGATTTCTCTAGAACCGGAGGAATCTTCCCAAGGACATTCCATAGCTAGAAATAGTAGTCCTTAGGAAAGATGGAGAAAGATTGTGATTGTAGCTGAATGCCGACCAAGTACTTAAGTTAGCACTGGAACAATCACAGCAAGGTGCTAGTTATGACGTATTGGTAAGCATTGAAGGGGTTGAAGACTGAAAAAGAATTGTAAAGATAAAGGGTGTAAAGAAAGTAGCCCTCCTTACAACTTAGGCAGAAACCGGGTCAATTCATATGCTATTGAGATCATTTATGATTCTTGATATTGAAGATAGACATCATGGACCCAGTGATGCAAGGCACAACCCATCCCAGCTAACTCAGATATCTCTCAAAAGATATTTGTTTTAATCACACGGAGACAACACATTATCTATTGATTTATTCACTCCGAATAAATTGGTATTGAAAAGGTGGCACTCCTCTCCAGCCTCCGATCACTAAAATCCAAAATGCACGATCGAGTCTAGAGCCATTTGAGATCATCAAATATCTCATTAGGATACACTTTCATATTTACTTGCTTCTTCACACACTGTGAAAAGTAAGAAAGTTCTTAAGAGTCCTACGCAAAATCTTCATGATCTTGCCTGAACATCCGAGTAATACGAAAGTATTTACAATGAAGATGGAAATCCTTCTTGAGCGAACGTCAAAAAGCTCATGATAGGTGCTTGTGCGATTCTTTATGAATCAAACTTGTGATAACTGGAAAGCAACAGTGGTTTAAACTCTTAAATGAATTTAAACACGTTCCAGGCCTCTACGCAATATCTTAGTGATCTTTCCAGAACATTCAGAGTAATACTATTAAGTATTTACAGTGACGAATGGAAATCCTTCTAGTGTTAACATCAAACAGCACTTGGTAGGTAACTTGCAAGATTCTATACGAATCAAGCTCGTGACAACTAGAAAGCAACGATGGTGCGGTTCTTAATTGAACTTCACTTGTTCCAGGAACATGAATTGACGGCTTCAAATCATGCGGATAATATTATCCAAATGATTCACTCTTTACGTTCGCAGTCAGCTTTGGAGGTCGAGTAAAGAGAACGGGTTTACCCGCGAAATCTTGTCAAGGAGGTTCTTTATTGAAACTACCTGCCACAAGTACGATATTTAATATCATCCAACGGTCTTCACCGACCGGAGGTAAAATGCTACCGAATTAGAATGAAATGTTCAAGGCCATTTCATCCGTGTATATGGTTTGTTGCTAACTGTCTTATGCAGCGTAACAAGAAGGTGGCATTGCGGTGTATAATCCAGAAGAAGTCGTCACCACATGCTTGTACTACATACACTTAGTACTTCAACAAATTCAAGAAAGTCTGAAGGTCAAGTCTTCCGTTGTATCAAGCTCTGAAGCTTTCAAGAATTTAAAGGTATAAGTATGTGGAACATGAAGTCACGAAGAGGCAAATATCACAAGTGAAGAATGCACAAGGTCAAGGAAAGGAAACATGCTCAAGACTAAAGTCAAAGATCACATCAAGCATATTCACAAGAACAAGATCGAAGACTCAAGCATAGATGCTAGGTTTAAGATTTTGTAAAAAGATGTGACCTCCCTTAGGGGGAGATTGTTGGAAATACGTTTTTCCCAATAAAGTCTCGGTCACATCTTAGTTAGCATAGCTCACGAGATATAGACTATTTAGAACTTTTTCTCTTGGAGCGACCTCCCTTAGGGGGAGATTGTTGGAAATACGTTTTACGTATTTATGAAGGATCGGTCGCTCCAATGATAATTATGTAGTGGGATCGTGATCCATTTAGTAGATGTATAGTCCATATAGCCCACATGTAGGGTGGGCTATATATATCCCCTCCTAGCATGTTAGGAGGGGTTGTTCATTTTCATATTTCATAATTCATCTTTACTTTCTCTCTCTACTTTTCTCTTTTCTCTCCTTTCTCTCTCTATTCCATCATCTCCTTCTCATCTTTCTTATATTAATCAACCATCTTTATACATCAAATCCATAAAATCCATCATGTAGAATAGGCCAATGATCGCGTAGACCTTCAGTTTTCATTAAGGATATCCTAATTTCCTCTAAGCCTAGAGAAGAACAGGAAGACCATATCTGCACTATATTGCAAATTCTATGACAAGAGAAATTTTACCCTGGAATTTAATTTCCAATATCAATTCTGTTTGATTTCAGTGACACTCTGAATCACATGGCTTTCTACGGTTAATCTTACCATGACTCAGCTTATGCGTAAAGGAGAGAACCCTACACTACATTAGGTGTTCTAGAAAATCCTACGCTAAGAGAAGTTTCGATTCATAGACTCAGAGTTTCGCAAACTCCTATGTATCAAGTTTGATGAAGCAAGATACAGTTACGTTCATATCTTCATACCTGTCATACAAACAGGTTAAGATAGGACACCAACAGACTGGGATGTTTTCATCATATGAAATTGTGAATCGAAAAGGGACAAGATCTCCATGGATTTTAGTTACCAGATTTCAGCAAACTCAGAAGAAGCATGATGCTATCTGGGTTATTGTCAACAGTTTGATCAAGTCTGCAGAATCCTTACATCCGTACGGATTTCAGAACCAACAGATTGATCGGACATGTTCCCGCCAAGGCTCATCCGATCACTTGGCAATCCCTCAGTTATCGGGTCAGACAAATATTCATAATTGTGCTCCTATTTTACTTCACATCCTTGTTCAAATTTCACGACTTGCTTTCACGCTCGTGTTCATGACACTATTCACGTTCATGATCGTATCTTGGCTTACGATTTTACGTTAATTTTTCTCATTTGGGAAATTTTGCAAGAACTTGAGAGACCAGACCCAAGTTTAGTATAACTCTCCATCATCAGATAGACGTTTCACGTCATATTCCACGTCTCACCTTGTAGCGTTTGGCGTTACCGCCATTGTATTCTATGATCACGATATGTTTCACATGTCATGTTCATTCCACGTTACTCATATCATGATCAAGATATGTTACACGTATCATGGATCACGATATGTTTACTCATACTACACTCGCCATATCTCCACGTAGCACGTTCAAAAATTTTCACGTATCACGTTCAAAATTTTTCACGTACTACGTTTCTTTATATCTCGCGCATCGTTTCTAATTATCAGTTAAGTCAGATTGTCTTGCATCGTAACGTTTCAGTTACCCTAGCACGTTAACTCTTATTTTCTTCGATCGAATTTAGGGGATCTACCTTCCGTTGATAACCAAGAATTTCTTCGTATTCCAAGTCGAGGTCAGGAGGACCAAGATTTATCATTAGTGTCAAGATCTTCTGAAGGAACCGTTCCAAGAGGGAGGCCACTTGGAAACGGACAAGTTCATCCGGACTTTTATCCGTTTTCTCTCATCAATTAGATATGTCCTTTCAGTCACGTCACGTTCCATGTCCTTCCAAGACATGTCACATTCCGCGTTCCTTCTGCCAGGAAACCCGCACGTTCAATTATCTTACATACCCTCTCAGTTTGATTCGGGTATGTTTCTCTTTCAGTTAGGTTACCTATAATTCGGGGACGAATTATTCTTTTTAGGGGGAAGAGTTGTAAAACCCGCATGCTTTTACCATGAATAGTACCCTTAAGATCTTACGTACTAGATTAAAACTTTCCTTTTATAGTACGATTACGTTTACGTGTTAGGATTTTACGTATTACGTACGTGTTAGAACACGATAAATATTTATTACGCACGAACACGCAATAATTATTTAAACAATAATTAATCACGAACATGCGATCATGAAATCATGAACGTAATTAAATCACGAGCTAATATTAATTACGTATATATATTTATTACGAATACGAATAAATATATTAAGTCACAGTTAATATTTAACGAGAACACGTAAAACACGAACACGAGAACACACGATAACACACCAATATTTTAGACACGGAAAACATTCGGGTTACCCCTTGTGGGCCCCATTACCACGAAATTAGGGAGGGAGGATGGGCTTAGCCCATCAATTTTTACTAAAACAAGGAATTGGGAAAAGATCACTACTCATTTTTTCTACAAAAGAATTTTACAGAAACCTAAAATCCCCCTCCTCCTTCTTTTCCTCTTTTGGCCGCCACCTTCAACACACCAAAAGGGGTGTTTGTTGATCTTGGATCTTGGAATTGTTGTTGGTGTTCGTGTTTGTTCATCGTTCTTTAGATCCACGCATTCGGTAATTCGTTTAAACCCTTTTCTTTTGATTTAATCTTTTAATAATTAAGAACATGATATGTTTTTCTTAAAAACATAATTAAATCATACATCTAACATGGAATTGGATTTGGAATAAATCAAAAAGTAATGTTTTAGGGGTGTTTTGTTCTTGTCCGCGCCTAAACCGAACCCGAGAGGGTCTCGGTTTGGCTACATGACCACCACCGAGACCATATGGCCCCGGTTGGTTGGTGTGGGTCCCATGGCAGCATCAAGACAAGGGTGACCCCGATTTGGTTCGGGGTATGGAGTCGATTTCATGTCCGGTTCATGGTTCTTAGTCAAGATCCGGTTCACGGTGTATGTTTAGAGTTTTATTTTTATGATCTTATGTTAAAATTTAATTAATAACATGACATGATTAATTTAATAACATGACTTAGGTTATATTAATTATAAAAATCATGAAATTATTAACCTAAGTATTTTATATTTTTAAGACTTATAATTAATTAATTATTTAAAAACCATGGTTATAATTAATTAATTAACACTACTTAGGTTATATTATTAATAAATAATAATGCATGTTTTAACCTAAGTATTTAACTTTATTTAATTAAAAACATGATATACTTTAATTAAATATTTAACCTATAGTTTATTTTAATTACATGAAATAATTATTAAACTATACATTATATCATATGACTTAAAAAATAATCATGAAAACACTTAGGCTTATATACTTAGCTTATTTAACTAGCTTATTTCTAATTATGGAAACTTTCTATTTTTAGAAACTTAATTAAATAAGGCAGCTAATCTATTTATGGAAACGTTCTATTTTTAGAAACTTATTTATTTCAGGCAGCTAATCTATTTATGGAAACTTATTTAATTAAGGAAGCTGATCTATTTATGGAAACTTTCTATTTTTAGAAACTTATCTTTTTTAAGCAGTAATTCTATTTTTGGAAACTTTCTATTTTTGGAAACTTTCTATTTTTGGAAACTTTCTATTTTTGGAAACTTTCTATTTTTGGAAACTTTCTATTTTTGAAAACTTTCTATTTTTGGTAACTTTCTATTTTTGGAAACTTTCTATTTTTGGAAACTTTCTATTTTAGGAAACCTGCTATTTTTAGAAAGTTACTTATTATTACACAGTAAGTATAATAATGCATGAAATACCAGAAATACTTAATCAAGAGTAAACAGAATATAAGATACAGTTTAAGGCTTAAAACTGTAAAACATGGTAAGAACATATAAAATAAGCTAAGACATGACATAAAACCAGTTACGTATTTAGTAAGCAGATACTTATTCATGTATGCATTTATGTAGCATTAGTGATTCGGAAGTAGGATTCCTCTCAGTTCATCTTCTTCGTTCACTGGACATAAGGTACGAATTCCCGTCCTTTCAGTATGGACATTCTTTCATTATAAGGATTTCCTGTATGCAGCCAAATGTTTTCCCGTAGTATAAGTTACGTGTTTGATTTGCTTATGTTTAATTAAGAATACCTATAGCCATATACATGCATGACCAGTTTCACCTAGTTATGGAGGTACCATAACCATAACATTAGAGGCACTGATGTTATGACTTCACCACGGCGGAGTGATTTCTCGTGGCGTCCCTTCAGCTTTTGGCCATTTATATTATACTTATCATGTGGGGCGTATGGGTGCATCCTAGTTACATGTTTTCAGTCAGGATTTCATGGTGAATGTGGTGTGTGCCTTGCATCCTTCACAAGGAGCTGATCCCTCCTACCCAAAACCAGTATATTAAATTAGAGGCAGCCCCTCTAATTTGCATGATGAGGTCACCCCTCTAAGTATTCATGCACGGTGGATTTTCATGACCTATATTGGCTAATGGTAAAGTATGTTAAACAGTTTTCATAAGATAAACATAAGGATTTTCAAACTAAAAAACTAGTTTTATGAACATGTTCCATGTTTTCCAGGACTTATACATTTCCGCTGCTATTAAGTCTCTATTATGTTTTAGTCACTTATACTATGTCTATATCCGTGCACTGAGCGTTTTGCTCGGCCGTTACTTTCCTTTCCATGTCCCAAAACGGCAGGTACCCTAGGAAAGACTCGAGCATTTGGAGGACGTGCATAGGATGGAAGCTGCTAGAGACTTCTTTTCCTTTTTGCCTTCATATACTTATGCTTGTTTAGTCTTTCATTCATTTTCTTTGCTTTATTATTTTTTGGGCTTATGTTTGGGAACCGATGTTTGATTCCGGTTTACCCTATGGTCATGTAATATTTTAGACATTTATCCTTGTATGCTTTGATGACACGCCATAATTACGCGTGATATTCCATTATCAAAATGGGGTGTTACATACTTGATCAATAATTTTATTGTGCACCATAATAAGGCAGAGTATCGAGTGAAGAAAGATGATACCTTCATGTTGGAGTTTTATGGAGCGACAACAATCAGAAAGGTTTATGTCAGTTCTGATGGATTCATCAGATATCCTTTCAATTTTATCCCTTGGGACCATATTGTGGCTACATATGGAAAATACTTAATTGGTAAGATATGTATAATAAAATAATTTAGATTGCTGCATAATAAATATCTGCTAACATTCATGTATAAAACCTGCAGATACTACAAGGTATGTTACAAATTTTGGTAGCACAAATGAGATAAAGAAACTAGGGTCCAAGAATCTAGATTTCTATTTGGCAAATGAGAGGTAGATATTGTTATTTCTGACTATTTTGTCTTTGGTACTATATTTTAGTTTGTTTCTTTTATTGACTCAGTGGGCAGTCAATGCGAATCACTCTATGGGGAGGCCTTGGCGATGTTCTTATAGAGAAAAAACTAAACAAGTTGGTTTATGCCCAATTGTTTTGTCATCCGTGTGTCCCAAGATTTACAATAGTAAGTGCAAGTAACTTTTATGTGTATTCAAATAATGTATGTGGCCATGTTAAATCAAGTAGTCTTATTACCTTTCATAAGCTAAATTTGTCAAGCATCACCTCGAGCAAAATTTATGATGATATGGAAATACCCATTATCCAGAACCTAAAAAAGGAAAACAGGTTAGAAAGTATATGTGTATTTATATCAAGTTTTAAAAGTTAGCTGTGTTCTTACATATACGTTGCCCGATGTCAGGTGTGGTGTTCAATCTGGAAAAAGAGTTGGGCCAGCCGATCCATCTGAAGCAAGGGAAGGAACCTTGGAAAATCTCCTTATGTGGGATCAAAACAGAACAAATGATGTATGTTTTTTTTTGTTTTGATTGCTGCTTCTCCTAATGTCATATTGCTGCAACTTGATCTACATTATTTTGTGTACAGTCTGCAACGTTCCATTGTAGGCTTAACATTGACAACATAAGGACAATACGAGGCTGGCGTTATCCATCATGTGGCTCTGCTACATGCAAGAAAGGTGCAACGAGGAAGGATCGCTACATCTATTGCGAAGGCTGTATTGAGAATGTTGAATACCCAGTATTAAGGTCTATTAATTCTTCTTAATTTAAAAGATTTAAATTAAAAAACAAACGTCTTATTTCATCACGATTACCTAGGCTTGAATTGGGCGTGGATGATGAAACCGGGTCTGTTGTGGTTTTCTTATTCGATGAAGTGGCAACTGAAATAGTTGGGTGTGCAGCTGATACCATTGCTGATGTTGAAAATGATCAAAATGTTGATTTTCCACCAGCTCTAATGAATCTTATTGGAAATACTTATGTTTTTGAAATTACGACCCACACTTATTATGAGTATGGGTATTTTGAAAGTTTTACATGTTGGAGGCTCATTTATAATGAGCCATCTGGAGAAAGTGCTGGAGCAGACACGGAAGATACTGATGGGAGCACATATAGTGTGGAAGTTTTGTCCAAGAACAAATCTATTGAAGCGGAAAACGCACCTCCTGAAATGCCAGTGGATATTACATCCCCTCAAAATATCGCTGATTATGAATCTCCTTTGATTATTCCTACTCGCTTGAAGCGGCTTTCCAAAGAGCCATTTGTCTCAACTCCTCTGAAGCCTGTTGAAACCAATAAAAAAATAAGGTTTGCATCTCATTTTAACATTATGCTCTTTGCGCAAGCTATAAGTTTAAATACTAAATTGTTATTTACAATCACATTGTTTAAGAGTGGAGCTTGGACTCAAATGCAGAGTATGTTGGCAACTCAACTGAAGAGGCATACAACGATGACCATGATTGTTCTACGGATAAAAAGAAAATAATAATGTCTTGATAAATTTACTTAGCATCATTCTGTTAACCAGCATCATAACAAAACATAATCTTATGGTTTAATTGTATTTTTTAGGCTTATTTAGTCAAGCACCGATAAATCAATCTCACCAGAAGATTAGAAGAACCAATCATGATGCAGTTAGTTTTTAAGATGAACTTTTTAGAATAATCCTAAATATTGTCCTAAATGTTTTGGAGGACATCTTTTTTTTTTATGGAATATGTAATAGACTTATATTATCTTTGACAATGTTCGTGGCATTGATGTTATGACAGATTTATGAAATAACCTGTCCATGTTCAATTAACTTTGTTGTCTCAGCTACAGTATACATAGGCGGCTCAACCAAAGGGCATACCATGGTTACCATGATCATGTTGTAGCCAAGAAGAAAATAAGAAGACACTAAGAGCAAATTCAATAATTAGATGTGGTTTGTTCACTCAGGGATTGAGCCAAAGTAGATGGAAAATAATGAAAGCTTCAAGTATACTACGATGAATTTTTGAAATGAAATTTTTTATGCATGAACCTATAAAAGAAACTTCTTAGTGATGAGCTTTTAGGGAATATAACAGAAAGTTAATTACTTTTGCTTTTTATTTGGTTTTTAAGAATTTTAGAACTGAATTTACTTATCAACTATTTTTTTGTGTTTGGTTTTTGTATGATCCTCATGTATTTATTTAATCTTAATTTTTGAGTTTCTTTTACTTCATGTATTTATTTAATCTTAGTTTTTGAGTTACTTTTACTTAATTATCTTTCTTCCTAATAACTTTATCATTCAACATAATTAAGATTCATTAAGCTCTATTTAAATCTACATTTTCACACAACAAAGAGAACCAAGATCAAAACTTAGCCGGAGTTGCAAAGAATGAGAACTAGCATGATGAAAATGTGGCATCAGTTGGTAAAAGAGTGCTATTGCCTTCAACTTTGTTAATCTATTCAATATTCTTATGATTTACATGTACTATAATGCAAAAATGTTAGCAGGCACACTACAACTAGAAACCAATACTAACCTAGAAGGGTACCTAAACGAGCAGGGTTAACATCTAAAGGTGATTTATGTTTATATTATAAGTTCAAATAGAATATCCATTTATAATTTAAATAAGAGTCTAACCTTCAATATACATCAAGCAAGAGTTTCCGTTTCCTACAGTAACCTTGGACCTCCGTCCTATCAATGTCGAAACTGCCATGCCAGGATGTGGTATGAAGAAAGAAATAATAAAAGTCATAGAACTGTCAATCCAACATTTTCCTTATGTTTCCAAGAGGGAAAAATCTCTTACCCAAATTCAAAGCAACACCACCACCTTTAGACTGCCTCATTGACTTTGCTAATCCTGCTACATCAAAATTTAGAGAACAGATTAGGATATATAACAGCATGTTCTGCTTTACATCATTTAGAGCTAGAATAGATCATGCAATAAATAACGGAAAGGGTTGTATACATTTAGGATAAATGGAAAAATTATCATCGTGTTGGTTCTCTTCTTTAGCAAGAAGGCCACCAGCTGAGATACACACAACTTTATTTTTCTGATACATAAATTGAAGTAAAGAACCGGATGTCTGCTTTTCTAAATAACGAGGCAGGTGATGAGTTGAATGCAAAAATTGTAGCAGACTTAATCTCCATGTTGGACAGATTAATTTCTATTGCAAAAGCATTCAGGATGGCACGCGATTGGTGCCATTCTCATGGATATGTGAATTTTGAGTTACACCTTCTTTCTGAGTGCAAATATACAAGGCAATACAATGCCCCAACTGTATAACATAAGGAGCAACTAGATTTCATATTCTATAGGAGCAACTAGGTATTTGCTTTGTGGCCCTTTGTAACTACTTCCCGGCTGGTCACCCAATCTAGTACTACTCCCACATGAGCACGCTTAACTACCAGTTCCTAAGCACCCCACTTGCAGTAGACCACAAAATGTGTTGTGTCATGAGAAGGAGAATGTTATCTTATCATGGATCACTCCTGGCTACAGCCGATGTGGGATTTGCCTAGGGTGTCACAATCACCCCCCCCCCCCTTCGGGACTCATCGTCCTTGATGAGGTTTGCCCCACCATCCCGAACGGCTCAGGAGTAGCTCTGATACCAGTTGTAACATCCTGCCTACTCAGACTAAAATATTGTCCGCTTTGCCCGTAGGCTCACGGCTTTACTTTGTGGCCCTCTTGTAAGTACTTCCCGGCTGGTCACCCAACCTAGTATTACTCCCAAATGAGCACGTTTAACTGTCAGTTTCTAAGAACCCCACTTGTAGTAGACCACAAAACGCGTTGTGTCATGAGAAGGCGAATGTTATATTATGAACCATGGATCTCTCCTGGCCACAGCCGATGTGGGATTTGCCTAGGGTGTCACATCTGAAGTAGTGCAAGCATGCATAAACCGGTCAGCTTTATGAAATTCTTGCAAAGTGTTTACTCTTACACGCAGTATGCGAGTAAATGAATATTATGCATCAAGCGAGATAGATAGAAGCAAACAACATGTCAATAAATGGGTTTTAGATGTAGGTGATGGGATTGTGCCAGCAAAAAAAGCGGAAGACGAAGGAACGTGGATAGAAATTTCGGAGGATTTCATTCTCAAAGCTTGTAGTTCTCCTTTGGAACAGATTGTCAATCAATCGTATCCTGATTTTGAAGCTAGGAAAAGTGATGGAAGCTATCTAAGGGAGCGTTCAATTCTAACTCCTAAGAATGATGATGCCGACAAGATAAACAATTATATGTTCAAAAAGATGGCAGGTGAAATCGTTACTTATAATAGTGTCGATGAAGTGTGTAAGGGATCTATAGACACCTTAGATCAACACCAACGATACCCTGTTGAGTTTATAAACTCTTTAAAATTCCCAGGCATGTCACCTCATGAATTGAATTTGAAAAAAGAATTGCCTATTATGATTTTGCGTAATGTAAATCCAAGCATGAGATTATGCAATGGGACACGACTGATCATAACTGATTTAGGTCAATTTGTGATTCGCGCCCAGATTCCAACAGGATCAAACGTATGGGAAAGTGTTCTTACTCCTAGAATAACCCTCACATCTACGCAAACATAGTGGCCATTTATAATTAAACGAGGGCAATTTCTTGTCAAGCCTTGCTATGCAATGACTATAAACAAAATTCACGGCCAATCACTCAACTATGTAGGTGTTTATTTACCCAACCCTGTTTTTAGCCATGGTCAACTTTACGTAGCACTATCTAGAGTTACTTCGCCGAAAGGACTAAAGATTTTAATGGCTGAAGACGAAGATCCTGAGCTAAAAACCGAACACGAAACATCGTTTTCAAGGAAGACTTTAACAACCTATGTTAACAGTTTGCTTATTGATAACAAACTGTATTCACTAGCATTTAATAACGTTATTTTCATTTTTTAAAAACTCATAGTTATAAATCTGTTCATTTCTTTTACTTATATCTTGCTATTAGATAAATAAAATCTAATGCTAATTAGAAAGAGGGAAAAAATTTAATTAAAGCTAAATGGAAAATAAACCTGTTTTAAAGGTTCTTCAATGATTCAATCAAAAAACCCTGCAAAAATAATACACATTTTAGTTATTCAATGATTCAATCAAAACAACCTGTATAGATAATAACCATTTTTAATTTCAAAAAATTATAGTTAAGTAAATTAATAAAGAGGAATGAAATTATAGATGATTATTTTCATAATATGAGAGTTAAAAAATTGATAAAGATGAGTGAAATGATAGTTGATGTTTTCAATGAAAAAAATGACAGTTACATCTATCTAACAAAAAAAATTAAAAAAAGTAATTAACTTGGAGTGTTTGTTTCCATGAATATAAACTACATATAACCTATTGTACAGGCTGTTTGGAATAACAGTTATTGCTTTCAATAATCATAACACACAAATTAAAATCACAAGAACACAATATATATAACATAAGGAGCAACTAGAATTCATATTCTATAACCATTGAAAGCTTACAAGTTCATAACCAAAAGATTAAAACATTAACCATAACATTGAAGGCTTACAAATTCATACCCAAAAGATTAAAACATTAACTAAAAACAAAAGAAATTACATCATCGTGATTTAAACAACCCCAAATGAAGCACTAAAGATTCAAGCCTAATTAGAGAGGTACATCATATCAGCTTCAAACTGGAGCTCATTGATTTGATTCCTAGCATTAGCCAACATTCCATAAAGAGTAGCAAGTTTTTGAGTCTCAGTATCACGAAGCTTCCTTAAATACCCCAAGCGTTCCATATTAACTTTCAATTCTTCTTTTCCCTCAAACTCAACAATTAATAAACCCACCCTAACCAAATTGGTTTTCACATTTTCAGATTGACCCCTTAAGACAGTAGCAAAGCTTTCCTCATTTACAACCATTAGATTAAAGTAAAAATCCATACATTTCCCAATCTCTGTAAGACCACTAACATCCTTAATTTCTTTCAAAACTACATCAGATGAACTTGATTTTCCATTGATGAAAAAGAAGTTCAAGATGAGCGGAAAACTTGATATTAATTTTAAATGGGATGATAAAACTAGACAAACCCAACTAATTATTATATAGAACAAAGATTAAAGAAATTTGTGGTTAAAAATGAATACCAAATTAATGCACAGCGCCCTTTCATTAATCTTGATTTTTCCCTTTATTGTTCTATCGTGAAACGGAAGAGTTCTAGAAGAGGGTGAATGTGAGCGAGTATGTGAATGTTGTGGATAATATTTTTTTAGCATAAGTAATTTTATAAACTTAATAAGTATAACTTAAATAAAATTTTGTTAAAACCCCTTATATCATATCATATTAACACCTTAAACCCATATAAAATTTAAAGTTAACACAAATATTTAAAGGTACAAAATTAAGTTAAAAACCCCCTACATTTTCATATTAACAGCTTGAACAAAAGAACAAAATTAAGTTACGAAATTTTGTTGCAATATTATTTATTAGTTATATTAGATTTATCCCGTGTTAATAAAAAAGCAAAATAAAAATAAATTACCCAATAAATTAAACGAGCTATAACAATTCTTAACCTAACTTGATAAACGTAAATTAACAAAAAAATGTACGCAAAAATGTTGTACATTCATGAAAAATCACGTCATATATTAAAATCAAAAATCATGCATTTCCTAAATTAGAATGAAACATCATGCATTTGAAAAAAATATTGTACATTCATGAAAAATCACATTATATAATAGAATAAAACATCGTGCATTTCATAAATTAGAATGAAACATCATGCATTTGAACAGCGGGAAAAGTCCTGTGAATGAACATCATGCATTTGAACAACGAGAAAGTCCCGGGAATGAAACACCATGCATTTGAACAACGGGAGAAGTCCCGAGTGCAACACATGGGTATGCCTGCCTCGTTATGTAAACAAAATAAGTTAAAATAAGATACTAAATGAAATGTTTTTCGGAGTAACGTTGTAACCACTCTAGCGATCCCGTAGTGTTGCTAAATATACCTTTAGTCTTTAATAAAAATGAATTTTATTTATAGAATGATAGTTTTATTTTATCTAATTAATAAAAAAATGTAATAATAATTTAAAAATAATGGTAATATAATAAAACTAATCAAACATTTCTATCTACTTTTAGTTGTAAACAATTAAACTAAAATATCTTAAAAATAAGAGGACGAAGGGAGTAACAAATTTTACCATTAGTTTACAAGGTTTTTTTAGAAAGGCAGTATTAATAAAAGAACGACTAAAAGATCCTTACAAACAAAGGCACTCAAACTCTATAAACAAGATGATTGACGGAAGTAGGGCCCTAAAGAAACAAAAATACATCAACAAAAATACTCAAAGAAAAACAAACTGGTAAGAGCACTAAAAGCAATATAGGCATGGGAGAGGAAGACCACTTACTGGTCTACCATAAGTACTTATCACAATCAAGCTAATAAGGACTAAGGCCAAGACCCACCATGGAGAATAAATGGGCAAGCCAAAGCTACTGGAAATAGAAAGTGAAAAATACCATATACATAGAAGAAGGTCCACATGAACTCCCATTAAACTACTACAAACTCACAACCATCAGTAGCCAAAACACAATGTAACAGAGACCACCAAACTGCAGCAGTAGCCATCACAAAAAGCACCCATATCACTCGAATAAAACCACAAGAATTACCAGATATTCTTGGGGTTAAATAAACATAGCTGCCAATCAATATTTTTGTACTTATTCGAGCTTCGCATAATCCACTCATAACTTTTTAGTTGAATGTCTTGAACTATTTATTTGTACTTGAAGCTTTGTTTCCAAACACACGAGCATTCCTTTTGTTGGGAATTATAGTATTAAGTACCAAATACCGTTAGTATGTAACCAAGTACCGTTAGTATATCAAGTACTGTTAGTGTATGTGTGGTACATGTCAAGTACCGTTAGGCTTAATGTTAAGTATTGCTAGATAGATAAGGACTGTTATTTTTTTAGTAAAGATATGTTTTAGTTATAATAGGAGTATATCGTGTGTGATATACGTATCCTAATAGAATAATCTAGGAGTTTCTTGTACAATAAAAGGAACATAGGTACGATGACTTTATTGTACCTCAACACAACGATTATTAAGAACCGAATAGTTAATAGAATTCTATGTTCTTCTTTGCTTATTTAATAAATTATCTAGGTTAAGTAAGAGTATCTCACGTGCTCTAGTTTGTTTTCAAGCTATTGTACAATCCTTAACAGGATCTGGATGTATTCAAAGGGATCAACAAATGGTATCAGAGCTTGTTGAGAAACTCTGAATATGAAGAACAGACCCTAAACCTACAACCTCACTCAAATCGCATCATGTCTCAGGATGGTGATGAAAACCCTCATGTCGAAGATGTCATCCAGAATGGTGATCCTCTTCAAGCAGGTGATCTAATTCCACCAGCAACACCAGCTGTACCAGTTGTAACAGCAACACAAACTGCTACAAATTTTCCCCATACAGTATCTGTTGTCAAACTCCCGATCCTCAAAAACGGCAACCATGAAACATGGGATATGTAGATGGAACACTTTTTGAATCACACAGATCACACTCTGTGGGCTGTCATTAAGAACGAGAATTCACCTAAAAATCTCAATTGGTTAGTAGATGGCACTGTTCAAGTAAACACCTGTTGTTACCGCTGTTGAGATTCAGGCTTATATTAGAGAAATAAAGGTCAGAACTACTTTAGCTATGGCACTTTCAGAAGATTTTCTACCTAGTTTTCATCATTATAAAGATGCTAAAATTATGTGGAATTCCATCAAAGTTAGATTTGGAGGAAACGACCAAACTAAGAAGATGAAGAAAAATATGTTGAAACAACAGTTGGATAGCTTCTCAATCTCAAGTGTTGAAGGTATTCATAAGGATCAGCAAGTTGTTTATTCAATTAGCAACTAGTGGTCTTGTAATTCCTAATGATGAAGCAACTCTCAAATTATTAAGAGGAGTTCCACCAGAGTGGAAAGTAATGGCTATGATTTTCATCACAAGAGATGATCTAGATGTTACACCATTTGATAATCTCTACAACAATCTCAAAGTCTATGAGATATATTGATGTAAGAGGAACTGGTCAAGCAGTGGCACCTTCACCAAAGCCTAACCTAACTTTTGGGTTAGAAGAGACTAGTGGTACGTACTACCAAGGTACCGCTAACAATACAATTGGTGGTACATACTATCAAAGTACCACCATTAATCCAACTAACAGTAGATACTACCAGGGTACTGCTAGTAATCCATCCTTGACTCCAAACACACAAGGAAGACCTCAATCATTACTCAATGATGAAGCAGCCTTTTCGTTCTTTGTTGGTCAAGACAATAGACCAAGGTTAACCCTTGATGATCTATTCCAGATGGATGATGCTAACATAGAAGAGATGGGTTTGAAGTGGCAAGTAACTATGGTGTCTGTCAGATCTAACAGACTCTACAAAAAGACTGGAAGAACAATGTTTGCTGATCCAAAAGAGCCACCAGGGTATGATTAGTCAAAGGTAGAATGCTACAACTGTGGAAAGCTTGGACATTTTGCTAATGAGTGCAAAAGAGAGAAAGATGAAGGAAGCAATCAGAAGTCCAAGAACAATAGTGAAAGTAGTAGGAGAATTGCAAGTCTTCCAAAAGGTGATAACAGAAGTCCATGGAGTCCAAAAGGATCCAAGGCTATGATATCAGTAGATGGCACAATCAACTGGACTCGAGCACAAGAGGAGGAAGAGCATGGTCTAATGGCTCTCTCTCAAGGAGATATTGAGGTACATCCTTGTTCTAAAGATTGTGTTCTTAAATTTAATAGTCTTAAAGTAGAACTAGAGGAACAATATCAAAAGGTTAACACATGTACTATAGAAGTAAGTGCTTATAGGCAGGGTGTTAACAAGTTAGAGGCTCATATAGTTCTGTATCAAAAGGCTCATCAAAACTATGAAGAGAGAATTTTGTCTTTTCAAACGAAAGAGAAAAATATAGCTATCCAAGCCTTTGAAAGAAAACTTTTAAAAGTTTCAGCAGATTATGAAGTTTTAAAAGCTAATTTATCTAATGAAAGAGAAACAATCAAAAATTGGCAGAACTCATCAAAAGGTATTGGAAAGCTAATAAATTCTCAGATGGGTTATTATGATAAAATTGGTTTGGGGTATATAGATGAAAAACCTGGGCAAGTATTCTGACAAAGATTTGTCAAAAGGTGTATTTGATAGCTCTAGCAGTGATGAAGAGAATGTTTTTGAAAATGATAGATATGCTAAGGGAATGAAAGTTGCTCCCCCAACACTATTAGGAATATATATGCCTTTTGATAATGACAAAAGTGTAGAGTTAGATGAGTCAAAAGATGTTTATGGAAAACAAGTTAAAAGAACAAGTGATTCAGATTCTGAATCTAGTAACTACACTTCTTGCACCTCTGACTCTAGTATATTGACCCAAGGAGAACCAATAGTGACCAAAAAGGTTGTTTATCCACCTTTAATGAGCAACTTTGTTCCTGAAGGTTATGTGTCACCACCTAGTTCTGCATCTAAGCAGGTAAAAACTCCTAAGAAGACAATGGATAAAGACCCAAAACATCATCGTAGTATTAAAAGGGGTGGTCTAGGTTTTGAAAACACTAGGACTAATTTACCTTTTGTATCTATTTTGAAAAAGAGAGATGTTTTGTATGTGGTAGCTTAAGTCATTTTATTAAAGATTATACTTTACATGAGGATAAAATTGCTAGACAACAAGCTGCTAAGAGAGACACTATGGGTAGTCCTAATAAAGGATCACAGAATAAAAGTGCACAAGGTAAAAGTGCACAGGGTAAATGGCATATGGGACAAATGTGTAACACCTCAATTTTTACCTTAACGCAACTGAACATTTATTTGGGGTATTACTTCATAAAACACAAGTCATAATAATAGAAAACAACTCAAAAGAATGATCAAATCTAATTTTTTTATATATCATTTAAAATTAGATTTTACAATATGAGGTTCCCAAAATCTATGATAATAATTTCAAGCTTGTGCCTTTTCATGTCATCCTCGTGTTGCTCCATGCTATCAATCTTTAATACCTGAGATATATGATTAAAATCAACACAATGGTTGATTGAATTCATAGGTTTGAAATCATTTTGAATACAAGATCCTTTTCCGAGCTACGTTGTTATTCGCCCATTATTTTAAATTCATTGATTTTTATTGCACTAGATCATGACCCCCGCGACTAGACATTATCAGAAAACCAACAAGTTGCCCTTATGCAGGTAGTTTGTCGGACTATCATGAGTTTATCAAAATAAAGTCTATCCGTTTAGCCTATGTAGGAACCTTTAGCATTCCAGCAAGTGCGACTTGCCCAGACAGAGGATGTCAGTCCTCAAATAGTACTATTCATAATGTTAGTGCTCATTTTTTAGAAATGATAAGCAGCCCACGATTAAAAAGGGACTTAATGGCAACAAGTAAACATAGTGTCAATAATCATAACATGAAGCATATAAAAACGCTTGTAATCAGCGATAGTGAGGCTATGAACTCACCTTATATCCATAGAGTCTGAGCTGCAATTAGATATATTTCATTCACAGAGAACAACTTGATCTCGTAAATAAGAACTTCGTCTCACACAAACTTGGATTAACACATTTTGTATAGTATCAAGTCTTTGATCTTTAGTTCAAAGTTTTAAGTATTTCTTTGTGATATTTACCTAAGGTTCATAGGTTATTTATAATATCACATCATTGTTCAGGCCATCATACTCAGAAGCCATTCTATAAAGGTTTGAGGAGCGAGGGCACTTTAAATCGTAAACCCAACCACTCAGTCAGAACGTAATATTGAGATGGAACATCTTTGTACAAAGTTCCCTACTAACATGACATGTTGTTAGAATATGTAAATCTTGGATCTAGAAAGAAAGATTAGAGAGAGAAGGGGTTACACAAACATACACTTTTAGAGACAGAAACATCTTATATGTGTGTGAAATATTATGAGCAACCACCCCTCTCCAACTAAGGAGAGGGGTTATATACCCAAGCCCACAAGACGGGCTTAGGCCTTACAATGGGCTTCCACCTATATGAATATAGGTGGACTTTGCCTTGTTTACTTAACTTATACAATGACTACGAGCTACTAACTAATATATTATCAGAGTGACCAATTCTTCCTAAATACGTAAAAACATATTTCTAACAATCTCCCCTTAAGGGAGGCCACTCCAAACAAGGGGATTTCCCTAGTTACAATAATAAAATGAACCTAGCATACTATGCTTGTCTTGAGCTCGTAGTCTTCGTCTTTCTTTTCTTTTTCTTTTTCGGTGAATATGTTGATGTGATCTTTGATATCAATCTTTAACATTTATCTCTTGCCTTGATCTTGTGCATCCATCACTTGTGATATTTGCCTCTTCGTGACTTCATGTCCCACATACTTATACCTTTGTAATTCTCGAAAGCTTCAGAGTTTGATACAGCGGAAGACTTGAATTTTAGGCTTTCTTGAATTTGTTGAAGTATTAAGTACAGAAAGTGTAAGCATGCGGGGACGACTTCTTCTCGGATTCCGCAACGCCACCGTCTTCAAATGCAGCAACATAAGTAGACACGAACGAAATGGATTTGACATTTCATTCTAGATCGGTAGCATTTTAGCTCCGGTCGTTGAAGACCGTTGGACGATATTAAATATCGTACTTGTGGTAGGTAGTTTCTATTAAGAACCTCCTTTACCAGATTTCACGGGTAAACCCATTCTCTTTACTCGATCGTCCAAAGCTGACTGTGAACGTAAAGAGTGAATCATTTGGATAAGATTATCCGCATGATTGAAGCCGTCAATTCTGATTCCTTAAACAAGTTTGATTCATTAAGAATCGTACCATCGTTGCTTTCTAGTTGTCATGAGATTGATTCATATTGAATCTTTCAAGTTACCTACCAATGCTGTTTAATGTTAACACTAGAAGGATTTCCAGGTCACTGTAAATAGTATCTAGTATCACTCTGAATGTTCTGGCAAGATCATTAAGATATTGCGTAGAGGCCTTGAACGTGTTTGAATTCAATTAAGAATTAAACTGTTGTTTTTTCCAGTTATCACAAGTTTGATTCATAAAGAATCGCACAAGTCACCTACCATGAGATTTTTAATGCTCGCTCAAGAAGGATTTCCATCTTCATTTGTAAATACTTGCGTATTACTCAGATGTTCAGGCAAGATCATGAAGATTTTGCGTAGGAGTCTTAATATCTTTCTTACTTTTCACAGTGTATGAAGAAGCAAGGAAGGGTAAAAGTCATATAATACCATCGTACTTATCAAAATGTACCGACTTTAAACACTTACAATTTAATCGCTAGACATTACCAACGAACTTGTTTGTTTTGTAACAATGTTACCAATATGACCGGTTACATTTCCACGTCAGTAATTTATTTAATTCAAGAATACACATCACTAATAAAATCTACCGTGGCCCACCTATATTTTTTACACATCTTTAATCTACCTACTAACATTAACCTCATGAAATCATCATCCTCAATCAACAATTTCTCCTCCGCCTATTTCTCCCTTGCACATCCATTATTAATACTTTCAAAAATCAAATTTCACAAGAACACACGCTCAAACGAAGAGACCCAGATCCCCCATATTCCAAAACCACAAGCAATCACACATAAAAAATATTATTTGCATAACATCTCTAGCAACCGATAGAACATCATAAAAATTATTTTATGTTATGGTGTTCTTAACATATAGATCATTCAGGATGCTTTTATGATGTTCTATATGTTTTCAACCTTTAAATCATTCGGGGTGCTTTTTTTATAAGTATTTCAAAAAGCTTTTCACACAAAATTTGTGAAATTTCTTAGTTTGGGGTTATTGGGCAAATAGTACTTGTCGTTATAGTCTTGATGTTACTGATTGCAAACCGAAAAAATGAATGAAAGAAATTTGAATGTCCCCACAAGTCATCACCTGCAGATGTATCAAATGGTAATAAACCATGTGGGTTTTGATATTTTTGATGTTATTGATGAAGATTATTTGTTTTGATGTTTTTGATAGATTTTATATTTTGAAGTTGCTGATGGAAATTAAAATTTGGGTTTTGATTTTTGGTTATTGAAGATGAAGATGGTGATGGTATTATGTTGAAGATGATAAATAAATAAAATGTTGTGTTTAGTAAACCATATAAAGTAAACTGTCAATTTACAATGTAAATCAGACGTGGATCTATTTAAAATAAAATTAAATAAATATGTGGATATTACCGTGCCATCGTGTTAGTAACATGTTACTATATTGGTGATTTCGGAATAAATTTGAAAGTTTATTGGTAATGTGTAGAGACTAAATTGTAAGTGTTTAAATTCGATACATTTTGATAAGTACGATGGTATTGTATGACTTTTACCCAACAAGGAAATATGGAAGTGTGTCCTAATGATATATTTGATGATCTCAAATGGCTCTAGACTCGGTCGTACATTTTGAATTTTAGTGATCGGAGGCTGGAGAGGAGTGCCACCATTTCATTACCAATTTAGTCGGAGTGAATAAATCGATAGATAACATGTTGATCTCCATGTGATTAAAACAAATACCTTTTGAGAGATATCTGAGTTAGCTGGGATGGGTTATGCATTGCATCACTGGGTCCATGATGTGTATCTTCAATAACATATGTGTTGACCCGGTTTCTGCCTAAGTTGTAAGGATGGCTTCTTTCTTTACACCCATTATCTTTACAATTCTTTTTCATTCTTCAACCCTTCAATGCTTACCAATACGTCACAATTAGCACCTTGTTGTGATTGTTCCAGTGATAACTTAAGTACTTGGTCGGCATTCAACTACATTCACAATCTTTCTCCATCTTTCCTAGGGACTACTATTTCTAGCTATGGAATATCCTTGGGAAAATTCCTTCAGTTTTGGAAGAATCATTGGAGTTAACCTAGCCTACCATCCTTATGTCACCACAATCTTCATCGTCGTGAAATAAATAGGTTAATGGTAAGTATATGTCACCATGAAATCCATTTTGATATCCAAATCCATTTTTCTCCCCCTTAACATATGCTACGATATTCGAAAATATTTCGCATATGTAGAGATAAGCCATCACGTTAAGTCAAATCGTTTGTGATACACCATTTCTCATATTAAATCGCATTTTCTCCCCCATATTAAAATATTAACCCAACCGATATTTTTGATATAAATTGAATTTAAGAAGTTTTAACAAAGGTTTTGGAAAGAAAATGCAAGTCTGTTTTATCTCCATGATACCGATTTGTAATGATACCAATTTATAAAAACTGATACCAAATTTGTTGAAATAAATCACATATTCACCATATTAGAAAGAATGACAAGGTTGGACCTGATTGATGAGAACATCATATCATAAAATCACGTGGTTCTTGTCGGCAATTATAGGTCACCTCGTCATGTCTGAAGTTATCTCTTGACACCACATGTACGATTGGTATTGTTGACAAGATACCGATTATGAACTTGGTTATGAAGTCTTGACACCAATTGAAAGATGAATACTTCGTCTTGGTACCAATTTGTGATATGAAGGACATGACACCAATTGGTAACACCGGCAAGTCACAAAGAATCGGCATCGAAGAATCTGAATGCTAGATAATTGCTCCCCCTCAATTGTTGACCCGTGTTCTATCTAAATCTGTGGTCATCGTTTGAGTAGTCGCATCGTCGAGTATTTAGATACCAATTGTAAAGAACTTCGATTTGTAGAGATGATAACTTCATAAAAACAAGATTTCTCTCGTTTTGACAAATAAATGCACTGATGCGTACATATATTCATGTTAGATTGTATTATAATGTGAACACAATCCCTTACATGGTTATAAAGTAAAACATGCCCGAGAAAATTAATTCCCGTCGTTGAGCCAAAGTTTTCATACGAAATACTTGACTTTAATATGAAAAGCGGGTTACTATGTGAAATAATAGCAAGCCTTTTAGGCATGTTTTATGAATATTTACAACTTTTGTACGAACTCTATTTATGGCGCCGTGTCAATATTAATCGACATTGCTAAGGTCGTAAATATTATCGTACCAAAAGACATGCCTTTAAAATTTAAAAAGATACTAAAAATGTTTTTGGATTTTTCTTAATTTTCAATTTTTATGGGTTTTATATGGTTTTAGATTTTTATATTTTTCTTTTGTGGTTAAAATATAAACAATATAAACAATATATACACATGATCACAAAGGATACGGAGAATAGTTTACCACCACTATTCGTTCGCATCATCTGCCAATGTGTTTAGAGTCTCGGGCGAGAAAGTTCTCATTCCTAGCTTGTCGGCCAAAAATTCAATTCGAGCGCGATCCAAGCCTTCCTGAAAATATCCACCGATTGATACTCCGATTTGACAAAGTAAAGCTCGATCACTCCATTTTCCACTTGCTCCTTGATAAAGTGTTATGAATGTCAATATGCTTCGATCGGGAGTGTTGGACATTGTTACAACAGAGGGAAATGGCACTTTTGTTGTCACGGTACATCAGAATTTTGTTGAAACCTAGACCATAGTCGGTTAATTACGACCTCATCCAAAGAATTTAAGCACAACAACCAGACATAGCTATGTATTCTGTCTCCGTACTTGAAATTGCAGCGCTTTTTTGCCTTTTCGATGCCCAACTGATAAGTCGATCTCCTAGTAGTTGCAAACTTCCACTTGTGCTACGCCTTGTATCTTGACAACCTGCGTGATCCGCATCTGCATATGCCAATAGTGCAATCGAGGAGTCCTTCGAGTACCATAGTCCCCGATTAACGGTTCCTTTGAGATAATAGAAGATCCTTTTAACAGCAGCTAAGTGTAACTCGGTAGGCCTAATTTGATACCGAGCACACATACATATAGCAATTGAAGGTCAAGTATACTAGCTGTAATATACAGAAGGGTACCGATCATACCACGATAAAGTGTAGGATCAATAGGAATCCACTCTGGATTTGCATCTATCTTGGTTCGCTTCACCATTGGAGTATCCACGGGGTCGCAAGATTCCATCTTATATTTCTTGAGCGATTCAAGGGCATACTTGGATTGGTTAATAAAAAGGCCTCTGGAACTCTGAGAAATCTGAAGTCCTAAGATAAATGATACCTTACCATCATTGACATCTTAAATTTTGAATACATGAGTGTCCCAAATTTATCTGATAGAGTTTGGGTCGAGGCAGCAAATATAGTATCATCAACATATATTTGTACCATAATCATGTCTTTTCCACGTTTCTGAATGAACAACGTTGGATCCACCTTGCCTTTTGCGAAGCCTTCCGTAATGAGGAATTGTGACAATAGATCATACCACACGCGTGGAGCTTACTTCAACCCATAGAGAGGCTTGTTAAGCTGATACACGTGATTAGGATATTTAGAATTCACAAAACCATGCGGTTGTTGAACATAGACCTCTTCTTTGATTTCTCCATTAAGAAATACCGTCTTCACATCCATTGATAGACGATCATATTCATATGAGCTGCATAAGCGAGGAATAGTCTAATTGCTTCCAAACAGGCAACGGGTGCAAAGGATTCCATAAAGTCGATGCCCGATAATTGTCGATATCCAAGAGCTACTAGTCGAGCCTTGTTCTTCAATTTTCCGCCTAGCTCGTCGAGTTTCACCTTGTAAACCCATTTCAAAGTGAGTAACTTCACTTGATCCGGGCATGGGACAAGTTCACATACATCAAGATGTATAAATTCATAAATTCTTTTTGCGTAGATTCTATCCAACATGATTGTGTAAAAGCTTCTTTCGACATCTTAGGTTCAACTTTAGAGAGAAAGGCATCAAAGTAGCAAAACAATGCACTTTCATGTAGTTGACTACGTATGGATACCAGATGATTAGGGTCACCACTAATATAATCTATTGGATGATCCTTTGTCCATTTGTTGTCATGTACATTAATCAGTGGATTAGAGTATACCGTAGAAGGATCTTCCTCTGAGGTGGATGGTCCCGCTTGATTAGTGCTGGGATATGTACACCAAAAAATGGAAGTTCATGCATTTGAGGGAATTCCAGGTCATGATCATCATCATCCTCTTCATCATCAATAGGGATAAGATGGGTAGTTGATTCAGGTGTTGGTTTAGAATTACTCGTTGAAGGTGCCTCTTGACCAATTGTAGGTGTAGACGTATCTGCTTGTGCTTCGTTTGCTGGAGCGACAACTTCGGTAATCGGAGCTATTACTACAAGTTCTGGAGAAACAATACTTGGAGGAGTAAAGAATTAATCAAAGAATGGTTGAAACAACGTATCCCACTCATTCCTTGTAGGTGGTGTAAATGATGATGAAGAAGGGTTATTTGGGACAAGACCAGAGCTAATGTTACTGGGTCCCATTTCATGAAGTGCGGGTTCGGAGCTGCTGTGCTCAGAAGCCATTGCTGTCAGCTCATCAATATCAACATTCATAGTTTCGAGGATCTTACGAGAGTTACGATTGTAGATTCAGAATGCCTTCTTTGCGGGTGCATAACCAGTGAAGATACCAATATCAGCCTTTGGTTGAAGTTTTCCTCGTAAATTTATAATCTTGTGAATACATTATCATATATGATCTTTGCACGTGATAAGTACCTTACACTTGTGTTTGAAAGGTATTTAATTTACGTATCAAGTACACCCTCATTAATTTGAGGGGGAGCTTGTGAAAATCATGAAGATAATTGGATTTGCATTTTTCTTCCCAAATTTTCTTCAAATTTCATTAAATCAATTGATATTAAAAACATCGATTGGGTTAATATTTTTAATATGGGGGAGAAAATGTGATTTAATATTGAGATCAATGGTTTGACTTAATGTGTTGGCTCATCCCAACATGCGCGAAACGTTTTCGAATATCGTGGCATATGTTAAGGGGGAGCAAAATGGATCTGGATATCAAAATGGATTTCATGGTGACGATTTACTTACCCAAAACCTATTTATTTCAGGACGGTGACAATTATGGTGACATAAGGAAGGTAGGATAGGTTAAGTCCAATGATTCTTCCAAAACCAGAGGGATCTTCCCAAGGACGTTCCATATAGCTAGAGATAGTAACCCGCTTTTCTTATTCAAGTCAAGCATTTCACCGGAAAGCTCTAATACCATTTGTTAGAATATGTAAATCTTTGATCTAGAAAGAAAGAGTAAAGAGAGAAAGGGTTACACAAACACACACTTTTAGAGACAGTAACTAGAGAGAGAAACACCTTAGATGTGTGTGAAATATTATGATCAACCACCCTTCTCCAACTAAGGAGAGGGGTTATATACCCACGCCCACAAGACGGGCTTGGGCCTTACAATGGGCTTCCACTTATATGAATATAGGTGGACTTTGCCTTGTTTACTTAACTTATACAATGACTACGAGCTACTAACTAATATATTGTCGGAGTGACCGATTCTTTCTAATTACGTAAAAACGTATTTCCAACACATGTTTATTACTTTCTTCAAATGATAAATATAGTATAATATATACTTTATATCCTTTAGTTTCAAAGTAGATAAAAATTACCCTTTTATTATAAGTTTAGCTTAATTACAATAACACTTCTCCCCAAGTCCAATAAAATAGAAACTCTCTATGACTCAAAAACCCCAACCTACCCATCGTACCAGATCAGACTAGTCGCTTCGAGATCCCTTTCTATATCGTTAGAATGAGTCAAGGCTTGAAGAGTCTATTATCAAATCTTCTGTACTCACGAATCGATTGTGGGAGCTCAATGAAAATTCCCGTAGTGTAGTTACAGTCAACTCAGTAGCTGTTTTAACCCTTTAAGTTTATAGTTTAAGTATTTACAATTTCAACCTTCTAATATTAACCTCAAGGTTTCAAAACTTAACAATATTAATCCTTATAGTTTAAACTTTAGTAAAATTATACTTTTGGCCCAAAAAGTGTATAGTTTCAAAAATAACAGTTTTAGTCCATATACTTGCTTAAAATTACATAACAACCTCAAAATTGTACAAAAAGATCTAGGAACTTAAAACAATGTTTCTAAACATATTTATAATAATAATAACATTAATTTTCCAGATCCATAGCTTGTTAAATGGATTTTATCTCATTATTTCATGCAAATTACAAAACTAGGATTTTATTACACCTTTAAATTTTAAATTCCATTTTCGCTTATTATATGAAATAAGGCTTATTATATTATCTTATTAACATTATATCAAGTCTTAGAAAATCATTATAACAAGATCTAAGCTTAGATAGTGATTACCTAGGTAGCTCAAGAATGACTTCTAGGGCTCCTTATGAACTTCTTTTGCTTCTAAAGCTTCAAAAACTTCAATGGCTACTTCTTATACCTGGTTTATGGTCTCAAGGCATCCTTATAACGTTGTTAAAAGTGTAAAATCAGAATGGGTATGGAGGTAAAGGATATCGGGGTGCAAGTTTTAAATGAAAGGGTAAGCTCCTATTTATACTAGTTTTCAACACTTAGCCTCCAAGTTAAGCAATGAAACGTGTAAGAATAGTATTAAGGTGATTAAGTAATGCTATTAATTCCTAGGCAAGTCTAGGAATGATTCATGGAAGCTAGAATCAAAATATCTAAGGTATGTGGTCTAGGTTAAGTCACGGCATGTTTAAGATAGAAACAAGTATATGTAATCTTCAAGTATCATATCCACCTACTTAAAAGTATCTCAAAATATCTATTAGTTTTGTTCCTAAGTTTGAATTTGGGAGGGAAAGAGTTTAAATGCATTTTTGGAGGGAAAAACCTAGCCGGATGCAAATCTAGGGCTTGTAATTTTGTAACTTTGTAATTCTTGTAATAAGGGTTTAGGAATGTAATGAGTGATGTATTAGGATATATTTAGGGTTTACACATTGTAATTATAAGGTTTTGGTCTTTGGTTTGAAGTTTAACAATGGTTTGAAGTGAAATTGGGAAGAAAACCTAGCCAACTTAGTGTTTCTAATGATCTAGGGTTCAATCCTTGTTCAATCCTTTATTCTTGATTTAGCTACTGATTTAAACTCAATTCATACATCCTACATTGTCGTTAACGTGTTCATGAAGTCAATATATTGGTTTTACTAAGTTATTCCATGTAAAAATGTCTGAAGTGTGAAAATATCTATTTTGACCTAATTTATATGTCATGCATTGAAATGTTGTACCTTGTGCTTTAGGGTACTTGTAAATTTCTCTAAGATAATTTTATATCCTAAATTTAATGCTATGAGTGTTGGTAGACTTGTCCAAAAAGATAATGTATTGATTCTAAGTGAAATGCTTAGTATAAGGGTTTTAGGTCATTAAGCCTAATGACTTTGTACTTTGGGTGATTAGTTTTTATATCATCATGTAAACTTATTCTAGGTCTTATATGTTATATTTATGACTTCTAATGATTCTACACACTTGGTTTAAGGTTTGTATAGGGTAATCATAATCTAAGTGCAATTAGGTTAGCTTCTGGTTCTATGCTTTAATAACTTGTACAATGTGCTTTAGTAATTTGTAACTTATCTTGATTTAATTTTATGATCTTAATATGATACTTATTGATTTTTATAATTGGTTTCAAAATATTAGACTCTAATTCATTATGAAATGGATTTTAGGTGCTAATCTTGGTTACTAGGTCTTAATTCTTGTACTTAGCTTTAAATGGTTTATACTTAGTGTTTTAGGATGAAATTATACTTCTAAATGTTAGTTTATAACTTGTGCATAATTCTTGATTACTTATTCATAGATTTTGTACATTTATATCACAAATCATGAATTTACAACTCATTTATACGAATTCTAGGGTTTCTAAGGGAATTTAGGGCATCATACTTATATTTGATATGTTCTTATTCATAATGTACTTATTATATTACTTTTAAAAGTTAGACTTGATATTTATATTGTGTTTACAACATATAGGAATATGTTGATATGGCAGTTCAGGTTGTGAGAATCTATTCATCTTACCAAGTAAGGCATAGAAGCAAAAATTTCCAGTCAAATTTTCATATTCATTCAATCATAGAACATAACACATATGTGAAATTTGAGGATTGTCACAGTCTCCGCCCCTTAAATAAATCTCGTCCCGAGATTCAAATAAAGAGCGATGTCATATAACAAAGACGAGTAAAATCCTCGCGTTTCCAAATGTATTGATACCCTCTCTCAGGGTTTTATTCATACTTCAAGAATTATAAATATAATATCATTCCACATAATTTAGTTTATCGTTGAGCGGAAACTCTTTTGTTAATAGATTCATCGGATAGACATTTCTTCAGATTCGTAATGCGAAAAGTATCGTGAATATTACTGAGTTCTTTGGAAAACTCAAGTTAATATGTCACTGCCAATTCAAAAATATTTGAAGGGCCAAATATACTTTTGCTTGTTTTTCGAATAGAATAACACCTTTTCAAGGTAAACATAATAACATGACGCGATTTCTCATTCATGACGATTTATATTATAAATTATCGTAACTTCACCTTGCAGCGCGTAATCTTTATCGGGTTTGAATAATATTTTTAATAGTTTCATGAACTATTTTGGGTCTTGTAAGTCGAAACTCTCCAACTTTTTCCCAGCAGATACGTAAATGGCACTTCTTTTCATAGAGTGCTTCAAATAGTACTGCTTTTATTCTAGCATGATAACTATTGCTATACGAGGAATTAACCAATGATAAGTGTCCTTTCAAAATTCATATCACATATATGGAGTATGTAGTTTAGTATTTGGATGGTTCTTTCACTTAATACATTAGTATACTTATGTTTTCATTAAAATAATAGACTAAGTATAACATATCACCCTCGGGTATTTCATATTGACTTCCAGGATTTAGATGTGAAACAGTCATCACGATCATAGATGATAGATATTGATACTCTATGTCGACAGATTATTTCATATATAACCTCGTCAGAGTTACCATATTATCAATTTCCTTGATAGGAATAAATCCCGCAGGTTTAGTAAGACAATCGACAATGACCCAGATGGCGTCATGTCTACTTAACAAAAATCCTCATTGTTCTTTCCTATTTCCATTTAGGAAATTCATGTTGAACTAGTAAGTCGGATGACTTTCAATATTCTGCTTCATCTCTTTAAGCATAATATAGGGATTTCAAAGTTTCTTCAACTTAAATGGAATACTTCATAATCCAAGTATTTACAAATTTCTGGTCTTACGTTTAATATAACGACGACAAGACGAACGTTAAAAGGAGTAGGATAACAAAGGATATTGACTTATTATTCAAATTAGTCAATGATTACGAAATCAATTATGATAAGACGAATATTCTAGTATTTTGGCATATTCATGATGTCCTTATCATAATTCACATAAGATTTAAATCTTCTTTATAATTCTGCATAGATAAGACGTTCCTGCATATAAAATCTAAGAATACTATTTCTTAGAGACGGATAACTCTTAAATAGAATTCGGTATTTTATTTTGTATAATATACAGGATAATTCTACCAAACATATGACTTATAAGGCCATTTTCCCTTACCAATCCTAGTCCAATAACCTACTATGTTGGAAATCCGACCCCAGATGGTGCAAATTTCTGTGTGATGCATGGTGCATTTCTTACACAGGATAAAATTTTCAACATATTCACCACAGATTGGACTGGTAACATAAGTTATGGTAGTTTCTCGTTTATAAGAATTTACGGATGTTCTTTCATTACTGAATTTACGCTTAAATTTTTTCCAATTTTTCCACAGGATTGTGCTTAATTACCTTGTTCATCAACCTTTGGGATATGTTAATGACTTCTTCCAATATGTTAGGATTTGGAAGTGGTAATCTTTCTTCAAAATCTTCGATAAAATAACTTGATAAACCTTCATCATTTTTTGGGTATCAATAATGGGATACAACTCTACTAACTCTTGAAATCTCCTCATGTATGTCTCGAAGTTATTTCCTTTTATCGTTAGATAGCGGAGTTCTTCTTTCACCTTCCCGATATCGATTAATAATATTTTCTTTATAAGAGATATTTGAAATTTAATCAAGCTATCTCATGAACTTTTTTTATCTCAGTAGGTTGAGTATAAAGAATCCACCAAGATAACTGATGAAGTGCTATCTTCTGGTAGCAAGCTTCACTTTTCAAATCTCAATGTGAGAGAAAACTGATTAATTTGGCTCCTTCAATCCAGCTGGTGATACTAATAGCATCTTTTCTTCATTAGATATTAAAAAAACCTAACCAGCCATAGAATCTTCTTTCGAATAGTACTTCTCATTGACAGTTCATAATTGCAGGATTGCAGCAACATCATCGTCAATCATTAGTCAAATACTTTTAGGGTTTAGATTGATAGATAGAAGAGAAAGAATTCAGATATCAATGTATACTCATATCAGAAAGCATCTGTCACATATGTATATGGATACATATAAACGCTTATCGAATACAAGGTATATCTTTTGGGTTTATTTGGTAGGATTTACAGGAAACTTATCATGTTGATTATCATTCATATCTGAGGATAATAAATCTAACTGAGAAACATAGTTCCATAATTTACAACGGATTTATAAAGATATGACTCATATATAATCGTAACATATTTATCCATGATATGGAATGGAGGAACATAACATAAATGTAACAACTCGTCTTGTACAAGGAAAGCTTCTCTTTTACATATCATATATTCTATGTCAGAAAAAAACCCGCTCGTGGCGGATTCACAATCCACTGCCTTGATTCACTTGGCTACATCCGCCCCTACCTCCGCACAGGTTTCAGTCTCTATCTACGATCAGACCCTTTCTGAACTCCCCTATGACCGCTATCAAAGAGAAGCTAATAATCTTTTTAAGAGACAAAAGTCGAGAATAGAATAATTTTAGCAAACTTAGGGAGTTTCCTTAGCCTTTCTTCAAACTTGCGGGTTAAATTCAACCGATAATTCATATTATCATAGAAGATAACAGGAATTCCAAAAATATATACTTTATCAAGCATATGCTTTTTCTAGAATTAATGCAATTTAATTCATAATCATTTGTGAGAAAATCAAGAAATAGGGATTTCTTACTGAAATGACAAGATTTGATGAGAAACATAACTTTTATTTATCAACAACTTGTTTGTTTATATTTACAAGACAAGCTTCACAGTTAATATAAAAGTAAAGACATAAAGTTGAAAATTATTTACAACATCTAGTCGAATGTCTTCATCTCTCATTCTTGAGTTCTTTGATAGCATAAAAAAGACTTCGTATATTGGCTCGATGTCTAATTTGAATGTCCTCAATGATTAACTCCAGAGAAGAAATCTTTAGTCGAACTTGAACAAATTCTTCATCGTGTATCACTTGTCTTTCTGCAACTTGGCCTTGGCTTCTTCAAAATCCTCTTTTAACTTCTCAAAATCTTGTTGTATGATTCTTCGATCTTTCCTAAGTCCTTTAACTTTATCTTCAAGATCTTCAATACGCTCGGGAGGAAGTTCTTTCAAATAGGGTAGGATATCTTTAAATTTTTGTTCATAGGTATTTTTAGGAGAATTTTCAAATATAGGTGATGGTATATTAATATCATAAGGTGATGGATAAATTTGATGCTGAGGTGTAAAAGTTATTTCTTCATTATATGCTCGCATAACTTGCATATAGGGGTCGTCATTAAATGGCAAAATAGCTTTTGGTATATCTGAATGGATTTTCTGAGGTATCATAGGGATTTTTCGTCGGAAGATTGGAAATATAGTTCATGAAATCGTCAGGGATACTTGCAGAAGGTACATCTTCATAATCCGATAAGATGATAATAGGAGGAAGATAGGAATATATATTTTTGGAGACATCGATAAATAACATAACTTATTTATAATAGTCACATTATATTATGTACACTTAAACATAATATCATTTACATCTAAACATAATATTTAAACATAATATCGTTTACACATAAACATAATATCAATTATGCATAATCTTGAACTTACACATAATTCTGGAGAGTAGCAGCACTGGCATTAGTATTACTTTTTCATCATTCTTGTAGCAGCACTAGCTTTTGGCACAGATGACTTTCTTGAAATTATTTTAAAAATAGTTATAGTCAAGATTTTAATTCTTGTTCTCTATAACCATGGCTCTGAGTACCAATCTGTAACATCCTGATTTTTACCTAAACGCACCGGAACGTTTATTTGGGGTATTACTTCATAAATCACAAGTCAGAATGATAGAAAACAACTCAAAAGAGTGATTAAATCAACTTTCTTTATATATTATTTAAAATCAGAGTTTTATAATATGAGGTTACCAAAATCTATGATAATAATTTCAAGCTTGTTCCTCTTCATGTCATCCTCGTGCTGCTCCATGCTATCAATCTTTAATACCTGAGATATATGATTAAAATCAACACAATGGTTGATTGAATTCATAGGTTTGAAATCATTTTGAATACAGGATCCTTTTCCAAGCTACGTTGTTATTCGCCCATTATTTTAAATTCATCTATTCTTATTGCACTAGCTCATGACCACTCCACTAGACATTATCAGAACACCAAATAATTGCACTTATGTAGGTAGATTGCCGGACTATCCTGAGTTTTGTAAAATAAAGTGTATCCGTTTAGCCTAGGTAGGAACCTTTAGCATTCCAACAAGTACGACTTGCCCAGATAGAGGATGTCAGTCCTGAAATAGTACTATTCATAATATTATCGCTCATTTTCTAGAAATGATTAGCGGTCCACGATTAAAAAGGGACTTAATGGAAACAAGTCAACGTAGTGTCAATAATCATATCAGGCATCATACGAAAACGCTTGTACTCCAATGTAGCATATATCCCCCTCACGGGTCTTAAATCATTTACTAATCAGCGCTAGTGAGGCTATGAACTCACCCTATATCCATAGAGTCTGTGCTACAATCGGATATATTTCATTCACAGAGAACAACTTGGTCTTGCAAACAACAACTTGGTCTCACACAAACCTGGATTAACACATTTTGTATAGTATCAAGTCTCTGATCTTTAGTTCAAAGTTTTAAGTATTTCTTTGTCATACTTGCCTAAGGTTCATAGGTTATTTATAATATTACATCATTGTTTGGGCCATCATACTCAGAAGTCATTCTATAAACGTTTGAGGAGCGAGGACAATTTAAATCATAAACCCAACCACTCAGGCAGAACGTAATATCGAGATGGAACATCTTTGTACAAAGTTCCCCACTAATATGACATGTTTATTAATTTCTTCAAATGATAAGTATAGTATAATATATACTTTTTATCCTTTAGTTTCAAAGTTGGCAAAAATTACCCTTTTATTATAAGTTTAGCTTAATTAAACTTTTAACCCTTTAAGTATATAGTTTAAGTATTTACAATTTCAACCTTCTAATATTAACATAAAGGTTTCAAACTTTAACAATATTAATCCTTATAGTTTTAAAT
Organism: Glebionis coronaria; assembly: GCA_025667525.1. Taxonomy (NCBI): domain Eukaryota; kingdom Viridiplantae; phylum Streptophyta; class Magnoliopsida; order Asterales; family Asteraceae; genus Glebionis; species Glebionis coronaria. The sequence goes on from CM046881.1 coordinate 45,152,160, forward strand.
TTATTAAAATGACACTTTTGGCTCAAAATGTTTAGAGTTTCAAAAATGACAATTTTAGTCCCTATACTTGCTTAAAATTACATAACAACCTCAAAATTGTATAAAAAGATCTAGCAACTTAAAACAAAGCTTATAAACACATTTATAATCATAATAACATTAGTTTTTCAGATCTATAGCTTTTGAAATGGATTTTATCTCATTATTTCATGTAAATTACAAAACTAGGGTTTTTATTACACCTTTAGCTTATTACTTCCATTTTAACTTATTATATGAACTAAGGCTTATTATATTAGCTTATTAACATATTATTAACATTATAAAAAGTCTTAGAAAAGTATTATAACAAGTTCTAAGCTTAGATAACATAGTGATTACTAATAAGTGTGAAAACACTTACCCTTTTACCACTTATTTCCAATAATAACAAGACCAAAACGTGTATTTTATGCCGTAAAAGTCATAATTATGCGTGGTTTGTGTTTTTATTGTGTTTTAGGACCAAAAGATGCAAAAGGAAGAAAACATGGGCTATCACGGGCTTTTATCGAAGAAGAAGGCTAAAGACGAAGTCGAAAGATCGAGAATGCAAAAAGAACGGAAGTCCAAGGCCTATTCTAAAGATTTATCGAAGAAAAAGTCTAAAGACAGAAGTTTAATGAAGTCGAAGAACTCAAGTCTAATTATAGAAGAAAATTATAAGACAAGTTCAACTTATATCGACAAATCCCGAGACGACGTCGATAAAGACAAAGGAATTAAGTCGAGTCGAGACGAGAAGAAAGAAAGAAGATAGCTTAAGCATGTAATCTCCCCACCTCCTATAAATACCCTCCTAATATGTCATTAGGAGGGTGTGAGGTGGTTAGTTTTTTAGTATTTTTAGTTAATTTTAAGTGTGTTTTTAATTTCTCTCTAGTTTTCCTTTCAAACTTATTAAGTCTTTACATTGATCTTGTAATCTTTTGATATTAATCTTTAATCAATCAAGCTTATTTCCTTAATTCTCATTCTACCTTTCTTAATCTTGATAATCATGTAGTTTTATTTTAATTTTGTTGATGGTTTGATTGTGTAGCTTATTTGATTGTGCTTATTAATTTGGTGATCCTAAAAGTTTCTTTATTAAAGTGCTTATTTTCTTAATCTTAATGCTTAATAGTTTTTAAAATTAGTAGCTTTTGATAAGTTTAATATTTTGATAAAAAAAGTGCTTTTTGATTTCTAGCTTATTTAGTGTTTTAAAAGTTTTCTTTAAAATCTTTTTGGTTTAAATTTTGGTCAGTGATTATTTTAGATTTGCTTATTTGTTAAGTTTTTTTTGTACTATCCGGGTTCCATTAACCCTTGTATTCCGAATAGCTGCCTTTACGGTATTCCGAATATAGTCAACTACCTAGTATTCCGGATATGCTCAAGTTATTTCATTCCGGATATAAGTTTGGACCTTTATTCCGAATAAGCCTCATTTAAGTAATCGGGATTAACTTCAGAAGTTGGTATTCCGGATAAGCATCCTCAAGTTATTCCGGATAAGTCCTGTTATTTTCTTTTTCCGTGTAGAAACTAGAAGGGGGGGTTGAATAGTTTCTTATATTTACTTGTTAAAAGGTGGTTTTCAAAAATCCATTTTCAAAAAAACTTAGGCTTGAGGAAATATGTGAAATCTTCTTATGCACAATATGAACAATGATAGTGTAACTAAACTAATCCTAATAAATATATATGCACAAAGAATAAAGAATGTAAAGAGTTAAGGGTAAAGAAAGATCAAACCGAACACCAAGGATTTATAGTGGTTCGGCAACGAAGCTCACTCCTCGTTCCTACTCCACTCCTCGAGTACTCCTTACTCGAGAGTTCACTACACAACAAGCTCCTTTTGGTGGAGAAAACCGTACACGTCGCTTAACCAATTTCCGACTCTAAGCTAAAAGTCGAGCCCTAATCGTAGCTAGGACCAATCTACACAACTATACTTAGTACATACACAACTTCCAAATAGACACAACTACTTGGATCTTCACAACTATGACACAACAACAAATGTATAAAAATAGATCTTCAATGGATCTTTAGTGGTGGACTCAACACTTCACAAGGATAGTGTTCTTCTCTTTGCACTTGGAGAGGAAGGGACGGAAGAACAAGATTCACTTCTTAAACAAGTAGTAATCAAACAAATGATCAAAGATTTGAGTGATTAAAGAAGAATGTTTGAATCTGGAAATAGATGTGCAAAAGAGGTGAATTGAAAATCTGAGAAAGGTCCACTATTTATAGGACAAAGGGCCAACGGCTATATCTGCTCGCGGTTCCTTATCTTAGCCCGCGGTACCTTATCGATAAGGAACCACCTAGGAGCTAAGGAACCACTGGACTAGACTCCGCTCCCTTTTTGTCCTTTAGTGGTGGAGGTCATATCTGGTTATAAAAATATCCAGAAAGGATATTCCAAATCCAAAGGGAATATGCCATTTTCGAATTTTCAAATATTTAATTTAATAAAACATTTTCTTAAAAAGAAAGTTTAATCAAAACTTGTCACACTTAATAAAAAGTGAGTTTTAAGAAAAGATTAAATCACTTGATCACTTGATTAAGGTTAGTACTTGTTTATTCATACCTTAAGTGAAAATGGGTAAAATGAAAAATACTTGAACTCAAGAATTCGTTTTTCGTTGTTTTCGTAAATGCTTGTTTTTACATATTGTCGTAATCAAAACTAAGAGAGACCGAAAAATGCAAGTAACGTTTTTAGGCATTATTGCATTAACAATCTCCCCCTTTTTGATTTCGACAATACATAAACTCAATCACACAAAAAACAAGATTTTCGAAGACGAGTTTATTCATTTCTCCCCCTTTGTCGAAGCAAAAAGGTTGCATAAGTCGGTGTTGAAGAGACTGTTGGAAATACGTTTTTACGTATTTAGAAATGATCGGTCACTCCAATGATATTGGGCTCGTGATCCAATATAGCCCATATAGCCCACATGTATGGTGGGCTATATAAACCCCCTCCTAGCATGTTAGGAGGGGTTGGTCATTCTCATTTTCACACACTTAATCTAATATTTCATTTTCTCTCCAACCTCTCTCTACCTTTCTCTCTCTATTTCTTCATCTATCTCTCTATCTCTTTAGATCATTACAACACAAGGATAATCCAAAGATTACGAGGACCTACAATTAGAAATATGTTTTTACGTATTTAGAAAGGATCGGTTACTCCAATGATATTGGGCTCGTGATCCAATATAGCCCATATAGCCCACATGTAGGGTGGGCTATATAAACCCCCTCCTAGCATGTTAGGAGGGGTTGGTCATTCTCATTTTCACACACTTAATCTAATATTTCATTTTCTCTCCAACCTCTCTCTACCTTTCTCTCTCTATTTCTTCATCTATTTCTCTATCTCTTTAGATCATTACAACACAAGGATAATCCAAAGATTACGAGGACCTACAAATGGTATCAGAGCCTTGGTTTGATTGGTTTGTTTTTAATGGTTTGATCTTCATCAAAATCATCTACATATTCGTGTTAGTGATTTGGGTTACTTGGATCGCTCAAAAACGCAAAATTTTTGAGTGTTTGGATTCACTTTTGGCTTCAAGATTCGTATTTCTTAAAGTACATACGAATTCCTTGTTTTTCTCCAAAATTCGCAACATTTGGTATAATTTCGCAATTGTGGAATTGCGAAATTGTTTAGTATTGTGAAATCTTGCAAGTCAGCCTATTGCGAAATGTTTGCAAAGTTGCGGAATCTTTCCTAATTCCGTAATTAGTATTGCGAAATTGAATGCAACGTTGGATTGCGGAATTACATCCAAATAGGCATTGCGGAATCATTCAATTACTAAACATTGCGAAATTGTATTGTCGTCTTCTGTTGCGGAATCGAATTGTTTCTAGGTATTGCGAAATCTTTACCACATTTCGCAATTCTAAGCTATTCCGAAATCTTTACCACATTTCGCAATTGAAGAACTATTGCGAAATCTTTGCCTATTGCGGATTTACGCATTTATTGCGGAATTATAAATTAATTGCGAATTTGAATCCTTTATTACAGAATCATTTCTTAATTGCGAATTCTTGTTTCTTTGCATTGTGGAATTGTGGTAATTGGGTATTGCGGAATTGAAACTTTCTTCCGATTGCGGAATTGTGTCTCTTGAGGATTACGGAATTAAATCATGCGAAATTTTTGAAATTTTTCAAGATTTTTTCAAGATTTTCGAAAAACGTGATTTTGAATTTTGCCTTGGAGATTTTTTGGTTTCTCGAGAACACCTATTTAGAGGATTTAATCATTTTTTTTCAATACTCAAGGAATTTAATCGACGACAACAAACACAATACCTTTCTTTCATTGATCGATCGACAAGTAATCTGTATCTTCATATATCATCGATTTTCAATGGAATTGTGTAATTCAACATCTCAAGAGGGAGAATTGCATCGAATGCAAGACAAAGCTAGAGAAAATGGTATAACTTTGTTTCGACTACTCCAGTATCATCTAGTGACCATTTCTTGGTTTCAAGGAGGAAACGAATTTTTGACACTCTTCGGTCAAGACCGTTATATATTCATTGATTCAATATTCCTCAACTAGAACCAACTAGCTGAGGAACTTCACATAGAAGACTTTAATCACTCTGCATCAGCATCTGCATATCAAGCTCTAGTGACACAACTTACGCACTTCTTCAAATTCAACATCGTTAAGTCTGACAATTCAGGGATATGTCAGTCATTTCTTCAGTACACACAAACGGAGGTTAAAGAGTTCCGTAGTACATTGTTGAAATTCATGACATCGGTCTCGTCTTTGATTTATGAAAGATCCCGACTTCAGCAAGCGTATGATAATGGAGTGCAAGAATCTACGATGCAGATGCAAGAAGAGAATGATCATACGATTGACAACTTGGAGCCTAAAGATTGCAAGAGCAAGGATTCGGGAGGAAAGCATGATACAAGCAGCATGTCAGGGATTGATGACACTATACCCGTATATGATGAAGAGTCTACAAATACGGTACAAAGGAATGTGGTATATGATGTCTATGCCGATGAACTACCGCATGTTGCGCATTCCGAACCTAGACAAACATGGGATGGAAAAGGGTGATAGTTTTACCACTTCAGATTCATCCGATGTGAGTCAAAATGGGGGAGAAATTGTTCAGAATGCTATAGTACATCATGATAAATTCTTTGTGACTGCTTCACTAACCGATTCTGATTCCAAGACTAAAGAGCTTGAAACGATTTTAGCTCAGCAATATAAATCTCTTGAGGATGCCAAAATTGAATTTTCGAAGAAAACGGATAAATTTGAAAAGTATTTTGAAAAACTTGAAAATTCAAACGTTATTCTAGAAAGAAAATTAAATAAAAAAATTCAAGATTCTAATGCTGAAAAAGATAATTTTTTGAAACAAATTACTTTGCTAGAATCTAAGTTGGCATCCCAAGATAAATTGCTTAAAGATAATGAGAATTTAAAGGCCCGGGTTCAGGAAAAGGTTTTTGCTATAGCTGCATTGAAAAACGAATTAAGGAAAACTAAAGGAACTAGTGTGGACACTAAGCTTGAAAAACCATCAATCTTGGGGAAACCGCCTCAAATTCAGTTTGTTAGACAACCGACTGCATTTAGATCCGAGCGACCAAAATCCTCGAAACCGCGGTTTGCCTCCCAAGTTGATATGGTTCATCTTTCTAGACCAGTCACTCCACCATCTAGGCCCAATGTGACTAAAATAGCTTTTGCAAGACCTAATCACATGATTGCCTCTAGTCTCCCTAGACATAGTCCAAAGAACACGTCTCGAACTAGTTCAAATGACGTTCATCACAATTTTGGTCAAAGGGAAGCTATTCAAAAGACACAAGTAAGAGATAAGAATTTCAAACCTAGTCAGATGCCTTCTAGATTACTCAACACTGCTAACCGTAGCATGTCATATCATAGGAACATCAATCAATCATCTAGGAATTCTAGATCTTACTCGGACATTAAAAATGCTACTTGTAAAACATGTAGGAAATGTGTCTTTAAAGCCAATCATGATTCTTGTGTCAAGAAATTACTTATGAGGTGAACTCCCGTGCTAGACTTAAATCTCAGTGGGTAACTAAAATCAAACCCATGGTAAAATGTGGCGCCCTACTGGTAGAACTTTCACTCTTGTAGAAAACGAATGCCTTTTAACTAGAATAGTCTCTGATTCTACTAAGACTACTAGGGAGGAAATTGAAAAGGAGGATACATCACTTAAGCCTGAACTTAAGGTTTTCTATAAAAGGAAACGTTTACGAGCTAAGACAAGTGAATCATCTCCTCCGGTCACCTCTTAGACAAGAAAAGAAAACTGTGAACCCCCACTTGCTTCTAAGATAGATATCGCTAACCCACATAAAAGCATACAAACTCCTAATGAGATTGCAGGTACCAAAGTCCACGTTCAACAAGAACACAGCGGTCCGATCTTTACATATCGTTCAACTAAGGACACTCTTAGAGTTTGGTTACTGAAGAAGCTGATATCAAAGAAACAAGTGTCTCAGGGATTCGCAGTTAAACATCATGTGCACAAAGGACTTATAGTCACATCACAGACTGTAACTCGTTCATCAAAGAAAGGAAAGTTTATCGCCGATGATAAACTTATCCTTACAACGAGAAATTAATTTTTCTCGGGCATGAGCTTATATAAAAAACATTCCAAGTTTTTAAGCTCATGCACAATGACTTACAGTTAAATATCAGACTGTAACTCGGACTCAATTTTAGGAAAGCTTATCTTTAAAGATAGCTTATCCTCATAACGGGAAATTAAATTTTCTCGGTCATGAGCTTGTATTAAAACATTCCAAGTTTTAAGATCAGAAAGGAAAGTGTATCTTTTAAATAAGAGAACTTTACCTCATAACAAGAAATTCATCTTTCTCGGTCATGAGCTTTACGTTAAAACATTCAAAGTTTTTCAAGCTCATGAGAACGACTTCTAAGTAAATGTCAGCTTAGGACTCGTTCTTCAGTTAAAAGGAAAGTTTATCGCCGATGATAAACTTATCCTCACAACGGGAAGTTTACAACTTCTCGGACTTGAGCTCGTTTAGTAAGATATTCAACATCTTAAGTGAAAGTCCCTAATCAATGCAAGAAACCCTAATCTTAACTTAATCAACACAAGGTATTACTTTTCAAACGTAATCTTATTATTGTATAATAAAGAATTACAAGTGTTATGGATAACACAGTTTGATGACAATGTGTTGTGCACACTTTGAACAACAATAAACCCTAACTTATGAATACAGTCGTAGCTGTTTGATTCACTAAGTTATATGCACTAATGTTCTTAATATCTCAAAGTGTTAAACATTAATGCATGGATACACATCCTATTTATAGAGTTACGAGTTTGACTTAAACAGTACTTGATGGCGACTACACAAGCTTTTACAAGTTCCCACATCAGTCACATGATGTTCTTCTATTCTTGGTAGTCTTCCATTATGCTTTAAGGAACAGTTGTCAAAAACAGTTTCCTTATTCTTCATAGTCTCGAACACACAAATGGCATGTCCAAAGTGTGCTGAGAGTTATCAGGGTATTGCCACCCCTGTTACTCTCAACCCCTCAGAGTCCCTGATACATCTTGGCTGTTATCCATCACAACCAATGAGTATGTCTTCAGGTAATCTTCGACTTCCCTGACAATGTCTCTGACATGGACTCCTCTGAGGTTGCTCACAGAGACTTAGATCTCTGTGAGTCTTGCGAAACTTGCCTGCCTCCTAGGCACATGCAAGGGACTATCTAACAGCCTAATTATGTTTAAATCAATGATCAGGGAATCTAACAAGTTTAGATTCCCAACAATCTCCCCCTATTTAAACATAAATAATGCTAGATCTAACTAAGTTAAGGTAAGTGAGTTTAACAGCTTCTTCTTACACATAACAGATCTAAACAAACATACCTCATGATTTTATTAAAACTTAAAGAAAATTACAAGTGCATTACATAAGCAAAATAAAAGATGAAGGTAAAAAGGGCTGTGAACATCTTCAATAGTCATCATTTTTAATTCTTTCTTCAGCTTCAGCCAAGTCTAATCTGTTATCAATTTCATCCTGCAAAGTCTTTGCAGACTTCTTGGAATACTCTGTGTTGATCTTGAGACACTTCTTGTGACAGAGTAGCTGAATAGTTGAAGCCAAGCACAGCTCATCTTCCCTTTGTAAAGCATACTGGCAAGCCTTGTTCATGAATTCCATTCCTCTTTCAGGCTCTGTGTATGTCTGCCCATCAACAGGGCCAACAATACCATTTGGGAGGATCAAATCCCTGTGCATACCATCTACTTGAACATCTTCAGTAACAAAACTTTTATTAACAATTTGTGAAATCCTTCTCCTTTTGTTGCCTGTCTTTGGGGGTTCTTGTTCAAAAAGCTGTGGTAGGGGATCAATCTTAAGTTTGGCTGCTGTTTCCTTGATCCAGTTAAACTTGGCCTTAAGAGTTTTAAGCAGAAGGAAATTTGCCTGTCCAGACTTTTTGGCAGCTAAGGCTTTGAGTTCGAACCATTCTGATAACCCAAGTGTCTTTAACCCGAAGTTGTCAAACACATCCATATTTCTCTATTGGTTTTCCCTCCATAAGATCATCTGTGGGGTGTTTGTGGATTTATGAATGGTGTATTTGAACTTGGTTATCTTGCCAGCAGCATATCTGTTGTTTACGCAGGCATCATAGTCAGCTTTGACTTTCCTTAAAGCCTCAACGCGTTTTGTTTCCATTTCCTCAACCTTTGTTTTTGTTTTTCCCTTTCAGGTGGTGTCATCTTCCTCAGAGTAGCTTCATTCAATTCTTTGGCTGTCTTGAGTTCATTTAATCTTTTGAATTCTTCAGCCTGTTGCTCTATTTCTTCAGGGGTCAAAGGAATCTCATCGGAAGGTGTAAAGGTTGAGAATTGGGAAAGGTCTGTGGTGGATCCTCCTGTCTCTAGCATCGCAGCTATCTTCTTAAGTTTGGTATCAGTATCAACCAAAACTATCTCCTTTCCTTTCTTCGAGACAGAGGACTCCACACTTATGTTTTTCAAAACATCAGCTCTTTTGATAAACGCTGTCTGAGCCTGAGTTTGAATAGCTTTGGGGAGAGAGCTAACAGTGAATTTTAATTTCTTGGCAGCTGGCTCATCATCATCCTCAGGCTTGCTGGTGTTAACCAAAACCAGAGACTTTGATGAGTCAGCTCCATCTTGGGTTTGTTGCTCCCCCTGAGTATTATCCTCATCATCAGGTATTATAACTGGTGTGATGACTTGGAGAGGAACAGGTGTAGTGGTGGGGTTAGCTGATGATGAGCCTTGTTCAGCAGATGCAAGGCTGAGTGTTGTATTTTTCTCCCCCTCACGTTTATCCTGACTTCGCAGATGTTTGGATGAACGTGCTTGAAAACGTCTAGCAATCTGCTCCACAGAGTCAGCCATGGCACGTTGTATTTTTCTTGAAGCCCTGTCAATTTTTAGCAGGAGGTTGGCATTTGCATTAGTATTTGCCTGAACACGCCTGACAATAAAGTTAGCATGGTTGTATTGCCTGGTGCGAACAACATTAAAGTGCCTGTGCATGGTGTGTTCATGTTCATGGAACATAGCAGGGACGGCTGAGTCAATGGCATCCTTTATTCTTGTTGACAGATGACCGAGTCCCTGGGCTACACCTTTTCTTGCACCATCCTGAATTGGCTCAGTGACAGCCTCAATCACAGCCTTTTTGATGATGCCTGGAAATGTCACAGTAAAGTTGTGCATCTCAGACTTGATCACATCCAGCTTTCTTGATAAGCGCTCAATATCAGATTGATGATGGACAGGCTGAAGATTCTTGATATTGAGGCTTTGTTGAGCATAGTCATCCCCCCTTGGTATTAAGTCAAAGTTGGTCTGGGCAGGATGATCAAACATGAGAAATTCTGCTGTTGGATCATAAGTTGGTCTTTGGAAGACTGTTGTTGCTGAGGTAGCAGAGTTTGGAGTATCAACAGCTTCCTTGAGAGGAGAAGTCTTGTCACCAGCTGGTGTAGACACAGCTATTTCTTTAGGAGGAGAGACAGACAGCTGGTCTTCCTCATCTTCTTCATCCTCTTCATCGAACATTCCCTCAGGGAATTCATCCTCAGACATGGACTCAATATCAGAGACATAATCTTCTAATGAGAGCAATTCTTCATCAGCATTTAACACAGGCTCTTCATCAGTTGGTTTGTCTTTAGTCGTTGTATCAGCCTCCTTTTCTTGTTGTACCTGAGACTCAATGACTGGCTGTACAATTTCAGCCTGCAAAGTTGTTGTAATTAGTAACAGGGAAAAATATAAGGGGAATGGTCGCCATTTCACTGTCCCAGAGAGGCTGAGGGTGATTACTCAGCCACTCCAAAGGATAAATCCTTGGGATTCTTTTAAGTGTGAATAAAATGTGGTTAATGATCGCCATTCGCTGCCCCTAGGAAAGCTGAGTGTGATGATTCAGCCCCCCCAAAAGGTAAAAACCTTTGGGACTCTTTTGATTGTGAAACATATGTTGTTTATGGATCGCCAGTCGCTGCCCCTAGGAAAGCTGAGTGTGATTATTCAGCCCCCCCAAAAGGTTAAAACCTTTGGGACTCTTTTAAGAGTGAAACATATGTGGTTGTAGGTCGCCTGTTACGCTGCCCCTAGGAAAGCTGAGGGTGATGATTCAGCTCCCCCTGAAAGGATAAATCCTTTGGGACTCTTTTAAGGAGGGAACCAAGAGGCTGTGTGAAGTACAGCTGATCATGGTTGAGACATTAGTGTATTCAGGTTGTTGTTAGCCTGAATACTGTCTAGAGGGTGCAGGGTCATCGGGGTGCTTTATAAACACAAATGAATCATTCCCTGGTGCAAAGACAGGGTGTACAGAAGTCTTAAAGTATTCTAAGTGTATTGACAGACTTCTATGGGTCGAGGATTACCCTAACTTCACCACTCTCTCCTACAGACAAATGAGAGTGGCTGCTTGTGGACCTCTAAAAATGTACACTGATTACCTGTGAGATATCAGCTTGATCAGGCTGGTTTCCTGTTGTCTCAACTGACTTTGAGACACTAGACGCCTGTTGTTTGTCAGCCAAAGAATCCGAATCCACAAGAGTATCTGGACCAGAGGATGCGTCAGTCTTCTTTCCCTTGGCCTTAGTAACAACTTTGGAGTGGGAAGAAGAGGGGATTTTCTTCTTCTTAGGCTGTTGGCCAGATGAAGCCTTGGACTTAGTAGTGTGCTGCCCAGAGGTCAAAGACATAGACTTGCCAGCAACACTAGAAGTATTCACCTTCTCAGAGGAAGGGAGCAAGGGCTTCTCAGCGTTTGGTACTTGGTTAGCCACGTTCAGCATTTGGGCGGTGACAGGGATATCTTCAGCTCCTATTTCCTTGTAGATGGCGCCTGTGATGCGATAGGGCTTAAGAGCAGTCAAGGCCTTGTTGTGGTAGTTATCTCCCAGCAGGCTTTCAAAGATCAGAGATAGGAAGCGCACATAACATATGTTCTTTTCTCTGACCTGATTCCTTCCCTTCAGCTGTTCTACCAGGTTTGAGAAGAGAATGCTTCCAACGTCAACATCAGCTCCCCAAATTAATCCATAAGCAATAGCCTGATGGTTGAAAGACATCTGATCCTGTGATCCCTGCATTCCTCCCAGGGACTTAACAATGTGGGTGAAGAGGACACGCCACATAGGAGTAAAATATTTAATCTTCAGAGGGGATTTGGCTAGGACCTCATCTGGTGTAAGTGCAGGGTTAACATCATGGCAAGGGTTGAGTGTGGCCAGGGCTTCCTTGACAGCCTTTTTGTCAACTACCTTCAGGCAGTCATCTCCATGCTTCAATCCGGCCACACTTGAAAAGTCTTTAAGGGAGAAGGCAAAAGGGTGTTCATTGCATGAAAGGCTAAATGTGATGGTGTCTTCTACCACTTCAGCAGAATACCAGAATTCCCTAAGGTATTCTTGGTAAAAGGTGGATGGGGATTTTGTGAAGGATTCATTTAGGTCACAATTCTGAATGAAATTTACCAGATCTGAATAGGTGTTGTTTGGTGCGTTAATCCATCCAATGGCGTTGTTGGAGGCGAGGATGCTCTCGTTGATCTCGAAGTTAACATTTGAAGCTTTGGGAACTGAAAACGCCATGGATTTGAGGTTGAAGGTGAAAGAAAATGGCGGATGGTTAAGAGAGATAAGAACTTAGAGAGAGAAGTAGATTTTAGAATGGTGGTGGGTGAAAAGAGAAAGGAGACAATATATATTCAAACTTAAGTGAACAGTTATTCAACCGTATTAAATGCAAGGTGCAAAAATGACTGCTCAAGTGGGTCCCCTTGACCTTTCAAAAAGTTTGTCTCCTCGTTATCCGAAAAATAAATGATTAAATATTTGAGAATGTTTTTTGCATTTACTTGGAAAGTAACTACCTAGTTTCATGTGAAAAACATTTAATATAGAATCAATCATTTAATGAACACATTTAATATCAAGCCATAGGCTTTGAGATATTGAGCATCCCTAGCTCAGCAACTAGCCTGTTGAACGAAGGTTCAGCCAAAGGCTTTGTAAAGATATCAGCTAGTTGCAGCTCTATGGGAACAAAATGCAGCTCAATATCTCCCTTCATTATATGATCTCTGATAAAATGATACCTGATATCAATGTGTTTGGTACGAGAGTGAAGAACAGGGTTGTTGGATATGGCAATGGCGCTGGTGTTGTCACAAAAGATTGGCACTTTGTCATACAAGATTTCATAATCAGCCAATTGACTTTTCATCCAGAGTACCTGAGCACAACAGCTGGCTGCAGCGACATATTCTACTTCAGCTGAAGACATAGCCACAGAGTTTTGCTTCTTAGCACTCCATCCAACCAATTTTCCTCCTAGGATTTGACAGCTGCCTGAAGTGCTTTTCCTGTCAATACAGCATCCAGCATAATCTGAATCTGAATAGGCCTTGAGATCAAAGCCTGATTCCTTTGGATACCATAGACCTAGGGATGGTGTTCCTTTGAGATACCTAAAAATTCTCTTAACAGCCACTAGATGGGATTCTTTTGGGTTAGCTTGGTACCTTGCACAGAGACATGTAGAGAATTGGATATCTGGACGACTGGCTGTTAGATACATGAGTGACCCAATCATGCCTCTATATAAAGTCTCATTGACAGAGACCCCTGACTCATCAGGGCCCAAGTTGTTGGGTGGAAGCATGGGGCATTTCACTGATGCACAATCAGCTAAGTCATATTTTTTAAGTAAATCCTTAACATACTTTTCTTGACAAATTGAAATTCCCTTAGAACATTGTTTAATTTGAAAGCCCAAAAAGTAAGTTAATTCACCCATCATACTCATCTCATATTTCTTGGTCATTAACTTAGCAAAACGTTTACTAAGATTGACATTTGTTGACCCAAAGATGATATCATCCACATAAATCTGCACAATGATGAAATCACTCTTATCCTTGAAGGTAAAGAGTGTTTTATCAATAGAACCCCTGACAAATTTATTTTCAGTTAAGAAATTTGAGAGAGTTTCATACCATGCTCTTGGAGGTTGTTTCAGACCATACATTGCCTTGTGAAGTCTGTACACATGGTTGGGAAACTCGCTGTTCTCAAATCCTTCAGGTTGTGCAACATACACTTCCTCAGCCAAATCACCATTGAGGAAAGCACTCTTAACATCCATCTGATATACAGTGATGTTCATATAGGTAGCATAAGCAAGGAAGATTCTGATGGCTTCCAGTCTAGCAACAGGTGCAAAGGTTTCATCATAATCAATTCCTTCAGTCTGAGAGAACCCCTGTGCTACCAGTCTGGCCTTGTTCCTGATGATGTTCCCAATTTCATCCATCTTATTTCTATAGATCCATCTAGTGCCTGTGATATTCTTTCCAGGTGGAGCTGGCACTAGTGTCCATACTTTGTTCCTTTTGAACTGATTGATTTCTTCTTGCATAGCAGCTACCCATCCTTCTTCTACCAGAACCTCAGCTACTCTTTTAGGTTCAATTTGTGAAAGAAATTCAGCAAATAGACATTCATTGGCTACGGCTGACTCTGAGTCTTGGATTCGCTGTCTGGTTGTGACCCCTGCATTTGGTTCCCCAATAATATTGACAAGAAGTATGTGTTGATCTCTTGACCACTTATTTTGAGAAGCTGGGGATTCAAGGACAGGGGTACTTGAGGGCACAGCTGGTACAATTTGAGTCTCATCCTGCTGACTAGGAGGGCTTTCTTCAAAGACTACTTCAGTGTCAGAGTCTTCTTCAGCCATATCAAGGGAAGCTATTTCATTATCAGCAGGAGAATCTTCAGGGATTTGAAGAATTGGTGAGTCATCAATATCATGAGAAGGACCATCAGAAATTTGAGGTTCTTCTTCATCAAGTTCCTGAGAGGTAGGAACTTCTATGTTGTGAGTAGACAGAGGGTCAAAGGCAGGGACATAAGGAGTGAGAGTGTTGGAGTGATGATGACAGGTAGGTTTGGGTTCTGTAAACTCATCACTTGGGAAAGAAATATTTTCATTAAAATCTATTTCATCACCCTCTGTTCCTGTTCTCTGTATGACTTCATCATCTTCATTGAATCTAACATGGAATGTTTCTTCTACTTCTTGTCTTCTGATGTTGAATACTCTGAAGGCTTTGGCTGTTGGAGAGTATCCCAAAAAGAAACCATCATCAGCTTTTTCATCAAACTTTCCAAGTTTATCCCTGTAGTTATAAATAAACACAGGGCACCCAAACACATGAAAATAGCTGACGTCTGGAGATCTTTTTCTGAAAACTTCATAGGAGGTTTTACCATGTCTTTTGACAATGATTGATCTGTTTTGAGTGTAGCAGGCAGTGTGAACAGCTTCTCCCCAAAATTGCTTTGGTAAGGCTGCACCATTTAACATAGTTCTTGCTGCTTCAATCAAAGTCCTGTTTCTTCTTTCAGCCACACCATTTTGTTCAGGGGTACCAACTGAAGAGAAGTTCTGAGAAATCCCTTTTTCATCACAAAAAGATTCAAGTTGATGATTCTTGAATTCTGTACCATTATCACTTCTTAGAGCTTTGACTCTAACATCATTCATATTTTCAACCTGTCTGATGAAGGACATGATGATTTCAGCTGCATCACTTTTCCTTCTGAGGAAGAACACCCATGTGTATCTTGAAAATTCATCAACTATGACCAAGGTGTATTTGTTGTGATTAATGGTTTGAGGTTTGACATGCCCAAACAAATCCATGTGAAGGAGATGTAAGCACTTGTCAATAGAGAATGATTGCCTAGTCTTGAATGAAGACCTGTGATGCTTTCCTTTGACACAGGCAAAACAAGTTTTGTCTTTGGAAAACATTACTGAAGGTAGACCAGCAACCAAGTTTTGAGTGGCTATCTTATTGATGTTCTTGAAGTTGAGATGAGACAGTCTTTTGTGCCACAGCCAATTGACACTTTCAGAGGCTTTGGCAAGAAAACAATTTGAGCTGTCTTCAGAGCACACAGCCATGTTGATGACATAAACATCTCTCCTTCTAGGTGCAACCAGCACAACATCATTGTTTTTGTTGAATATGGTTCCCTGAGTCTTAGTAAACAAAACCTTATAGTCAGCATCACACAATTGGTTGATGCTAATAAGATTGTGTTTAAGACCATTCACATATGCAACCCTGGTAAATGTAATCCCATTGCAGTTCACTGAGCCATATCCTTCTGTGTCACCTGAAGAGTTATCTCCAAACACAACTTTAGGACCTGGTTCCTTTGAGTATCTGTGCAGGTATTGTTGAATCCCTGTCATGTGTCTAGAACAGCCACTATCTAGATACCATACCGATTCCTTGAGATATTTCTGCACAGATACATAGAAACATATTAGTTCCTATGGTGAACCCACTTTCCAGTGGGTTCCCTGAATTGCTTATTAGCAACTCTTGTGTTCCTAAAAAACTTTTGGCGTTGGGATGGACAGTTCATTGTTTCATGGTTATAACTCCCACAGATATCACACCCAGGGAAGTCACCACACTCATCTGAGTGATGGTCTGTGAACCCACAGAATTTACAAGGAGGATAAGGTTTGTAATTTCCCTGTTGCCTTTTGGAACTCTGTGGTCTGTCCCTAGAGGGTGTCTGAGCTCTTTTAGCTGCCATGTGTCTGTCATGATCTAAGGTCGAATGGTGAGAATTTTTACATACATTGCAATAAGGTTTGATTAACCTTTCCCCTTTGGGTTCACCTAGGACTGACTTAGGTTCATGAGAAGTAGAGCATTCAGCGGAAGGCTTAATGTGTTGTTTCAAGAGTTCTACTTCTTTCATAAGAGACAACAGGCGATCTTCAGTGGTAGGTTCAACCTTATTCACAGCTTTAGTAGTAACAGGCTTAAAAGCTACTTGTTTACCAGTTTGTTTAGCAGGCACATGAAAAACTTTAGCTGGAGGATTTTCAATATCTGTCCTAAGTTCATCCTTAGCAGATCTAGAAGAACTGCTGGGTTCAACTCCAGAGAGTTTGGGCAAGGGTGGTAGCTCAACCACATCTTCATAGACAGGGTCATTTGTCATAGAGGTATCTGACATATGAATAGTCTCTGTAGATTTAAAGACAATGTCTTTGGGTTTGGTGAGAATCCTCAGCTTATTTTTCTTAGCAGATATATCCCTTTTTAGGTCAGCAGGCACTTCATCCCTAAGCAATTCATCAATAGTAAACCTAGCACACAACCATTTTTCAATAATCTTGTTCAACTCAGAGACTTGATCATTTAAAGCAATGTTTTTCAAGGTTAATCTAGCTACTTCATTTTGTAGGGATATTTTCTCTAAATTAACCCGCCTGAGAGTTTCACACTCAGCCTTAGCATTTATCATTTCAGATTTAACAGAGTGAAACTTATCAAGTAGGTTCTTTCTTTGTTCCTCAACAAAGTGTAAATCAACAATGGTGTAATCAAGGACATGCTTACGTTCATCACTATCAGACATGGATAAAAGCCTGTGTACCTTTTTCATTGTGATGTCAACCCATTGTCCTGATCTAGCATCACCTTTTCCAACAGCTGGTTCATCCTCAGCTATCGCCAAAAAAGCCCTGACTCTTGTGGTGTCTTCTTCATCTCAAGTCAGTGGCTCATCATTCCAATCATAAGTTTCAGCAACCAACCCTTTCTCTGTCTTTTTCTCACCACCTTTCTTTTTGGACAGAGCTTCAATCTTCAAGTTCATTTGTTCTAACTCAGCTTTAAGTGCCTTGTACTTATTTTTGTAATCTTTCTTCTCAGTGTCTGAAGAATTGGATTGAGATGAGTTGTTATGTTGTTTGAACTTGTAGGGTTTGGATGAAGATGATGGATAAGAGGGTGAGGATGTCTTGGTAGAAGGACAATCTTTTTGATAATGTCCAAGCTTTCCACAGGCAAAACACGTTTCTTTTGACCTGTCAGTTGGTTTACTAGCTGATCCTACTCTTCCAGATCTTTTGGAGTATCTTCTTTGGTTGGCTAGCAACGCTCTTTCATGGAACTCTACATTGAGGTCTGACAAGAACTCTTGGCTGCTACGGGTATCTTCTTCAATATCAGAATCGCTGTCATGAGGATGTGTTGCAGAGATCAATGCTTTGGACGATGCTCCTTGGACTACAAATCTTTCAGTCTCTGATTTGTAGATAGTATCGATCAGCCCTTCTTCATAATTGTACTTACCATAGAGCTGAGCAAGGGTATCATTTTTGATTGAGTTGTTAGCTCTCTGAGTCTGATTCATGCTCAACCACTTTCTTGGAAGGCTGTTGACAAAAGTAGCATTGATCTCAGCTTGACCAATAGTGACATCATTCATAGCCAGGTCATTTAGAAGAATCTTCAGCCTGGAATAGGTTTGCTGAACCTTTTCACCTTCAAGTGACTTAAAGGCATTAAACTGAAGTCTGAGTGCCTGAATCTTTGTCTCTCTTGTTTCAGAGGGTTCTTCATGGCCAAGAATGAGGTCTGTCCACATTTGTTTAGCTGTGTGACACTGAATGATAGACTTCATGATGTGCTTGGGAAGGCAGGAAATTATGATGCTTTTGAGACGTTTATCTTGGTTTGCTAATTTCCTATCAGCTGGAATCCATTGTTTGAGAGGTTTGGGAAGAGGGTTTTCTTCAGTGGATGTAAGCGCCATGGGAATATATGGACCATTTTCTAAAATTTCTAAAAGAAAAGGTTCAAGCCCATCAAGGTATACAAGAAATTGACTCTTCCATCTGGCAAAATCTTCTTCATCAAAGACTGGTACACTTGTAACGTGTGATCCACCTCTTGAGTCAAGAAGTTGGGGTAGATCATCGTCATTGGCAGGAGGGTTAAGTCTTGGTGAAGATGGGTTTGTGGAAGGTGATTGTGGTGGGTTAGAAGTTTCCGGCATGGTGGATCTTGATTATAAAACTGAGAACGATGTTTCTTGAAGGTTTTAATATCAAACACGCTCTGATACCAATTGAAAGTCCCTAATCAATGCAAGAAACCCTAATCTTAACTTAATCAACACAAGGTATTACTTTTCAAACGTAATCTTATTATTTTATAATAAAGAATTACAAGTGTTATGGATAACACAGTTTGATGACAATGTGTTGTGCACACTTTGAACAACAATAAACCCTAACTTATGAATACAGTCGTAGCTGTTTGATTCACTAAGTTATATGCACTAATGTTCTTAATATCTCAAAGTGTTAAACATTAATGCATGGATACACATCCTATTTATAGTGTTACGAGTTTGATTTAAACAGTACTTGATGGCGACTACACAAGCTTTTACAAGTTCCCACATCAGTCACATGATGTTCTTCTATTCTTGGTAGTCTTCCATTATGCTTTAAGGAACAGTTGTCAAAAACAGTTTCCTTATTCTTCATAGTCTCGAACACACAAATGGCATGTCCAAAGTGTGCTGAGAGTTATCAGGGTATTGCCACCCCTGTTAACTCTCAACCCCTCAGAGTCCCTGATACATCTTGGCTGTTATCCATCACAGCCAATGAGTATGTCTTCAGGTAATCTTCGACTTGCCTGACAATGTCTCTGACATGGACTCCTCTGAGGTTGCTCACAGAGACTTGGATCTCTGTGAGTCTTGCGAAACTTGCCTGCCTCCTAGGCACAGGCAAGGGAGTATCTAACAGCCTAATTATGATTAAATCAATGATCAGGGAATCTAACAAGTTTAGATTCCCAAGTAATAGGTTTTCAAAACTTTGAACACAATTTTTTGAGAATTTCTCAAATGGTTTTTTTTTTCTTTTTTTTTTCTAAATCTTTCAAAATTGTGTGTTCAAAAATGTTTTGATAAAAAGAGCATGTCTTCTGGAATCGATAATATTTACGATACTAGAAATGTCATTCAATAATGACACGGGGTTGTAAATAAAGTTCGAGCAGAAGTTCAAATGTTTTAAAACATGCTCAAAATGGTTTGCTATTATTTCAGATGGTAACCCGCTTTTCATATTCAAGTCAATCATTTCACCGGAAAGCTTTGACTCAACAACAGGAATTAATTTTCTCGGGCATGGTTTACTTTATAACCATGTAAGGGATTGTGTTTACGGAATAACACAATCTAACACGAATATATGTACGTGTCAGTGCATTTGTTTGTTAAAACAAGAGAAATCTTGTTTTGTTTATGAAGTTATCATCTCCACCAACCGTAGCAATTTACAATTGATATCTACATACTCGACGATGCGACTACTCAAACGGCAACTACAGCTCTTTCAATAGAACACGGGTCAACAATTGAGGGGGAGCAATTGTCCAGCATTCAGAATCTTTGACGCCGAATGTGCCAAGTTCACATGTTGGTGTCAAGACAACGATATCAATCGTACACATGGAGTCAAGAGATAACTTCAAACGTGATGAGGCGACCAACATTCGTGAACAAGAACCATGTGCTTCTTTCATATGATGTTCTCCACCATTCAGGTCCAATCTCATAAATCGCTAATCTTGTGAATACATTATCATATATGATCTCTGCACATGATAAATACCTTACACTTGTGTTTAAAAGGTATTTAATTTACGTTTCAAGTACACCCTCATTATTTTTGAGGGAGAGCTTGTGTAATTCTGAAGATAATTGGATTTGTAATTTTCTTCCCAAATTTTCTTAAAATGCTATTAAATCAATTGATATTAAAAACATCGATTGGGTTAATATTTTTAATATGGGGGAGAAAATGTGATTTAATATGGGAAATTATCAAAAATTGTTTGACTTAACGTGATAGCTCATCCACATGTGCGAAATGTTTTCGGATATCGTAGCATATGTTAAGGGGGAGCAAAATGGATTTGCACTTCAAAATGGATTTCATGGTGACATATACTTACCCAAAACATCTCTATTCACGACGGTGAAGATTGTGGTGACATAAGGATGGTAGGATAGGTTAAAGTCCAATGATTCCTCTAGAACCGAAGGAATGTTCCCAAGGACATTCCATAGCTAGAAATAGTAGTCCTTAGGAAAGATGGAGAAAGATTGTGAATGTAGCTGAATGCCGACCAAGTACTTAAGTTAGCACTGTAACAATCACAACAAGGTGCTAGTTATGACGTATTGGTAAGCATTGAAGGGGTTGAAGAATGAAAAAGAATTGAAATGATAAAGGGTGTAAAGAAAGAAGCCCTCCTTACAACCTTAGGTAGAAACCAGGTCAATTCATATGCTATTGAGATCATTTTTAATGATTCTTGATATTGAAGATAGACATCATGGACCCAGTGATGCAAGGCACAACCCATCCCAGCTAACTCAGATATCTCTCAAAAGATATTTTTTTTAATCACACGGAGACAACGCATTATCTATTGATTTATTCACTCCGAATAAATTGGTATTGAAAAGGTGGCACTCCTCTCCAGCCTCCGATCACTAAAATCCAATGTGCATGATCGAGTCTAGAGCCATTTGAGATCATCAAATATCTCATTAGGACACACTTTCAGAATTCCTTGCTTCTTCACACATTGTGAAAAGTAAGAAAGATTTTAAGAGTCCTACGCAAAATCTTCATGATCTTGCCTGAACATCCGAGTAATATGAAAGTATTTACAATGAAGATGGAAATCCTTCTTGAGCGAATATCAAAAAGCTCATGGTAGGTGACTTGTGCAATTCTTTATGAATCAAACTTGTGATAACTGGAAAGCAACAGTTGTTTAATTCTTAACTGAATTTAAACACGTTCCAGGCCTCTACGCAATATATTAGTGATCTTGCCAGAACACTCAGAGTGATACCTTAGTGTTCACAATGATGAGTGGAAATCCTTCTAGTGTTAACCTCAAACAACACTTGGTAGGTAACTTGCAAGATTCTATACGAATCAAGCTCGTGACAACTGTAAAGCAACGATGGTGCGGTTCTTAATTGAATTTCACTTGTTCCAGGAACATGAATTGACGGCTTCAAATCATGCGGATATTATTATCCAAATGATTCACTCTTTATGTTCGCAGTCAGCTTTGGACGGTCGAATAAAGAGAACGGGTTTACCCGCGAAATCCTGTCAGGAAGTTACTTAATTGAAACTATCCGTCACGGGTACTATATTTTATATCGTCCAACGGTCTTCACCGACCGGAGGTAAAATGCTACCGAATTAGAATGAAATGTTCAAAGCCATTTCGTTCGTGTCTACTTATGTTGCGGCATTTGAAGACGGTGGCGTTGCGGGATCCAAGAAGAAGTCGTCCCCGCATGCTTATACTTTATGCACTTAATATCTCATTTAATTCAAGAAAGCCTAAAAGTTAAGTCTTCCGCTGTATCAAACTCTGAAGCTTTCAAGAATTACGAAGGTATAAGTATGTGGGACATGGCGTCACGAAGAGGCTAAGATCACAAGTGATGAATGCACAAGGTCAAGGCAAGAGAACATGCTCAAGACTAAAGTCAAAGATCTCATCAGCATATTCACAAAAACAAGATCGAAGACTCAAGCATAGTATGCTAGGTTTAAGATTTTGTAAAATGGTGTGACCTCCCTTTGGGGGAGATTGTTGGAAATGCTTTTTTCCAAGGAAAGTCTCGGTCACATCATTATTAGCATAGATCACGAGCTATAGACTATTTAGGACATTATAACTTGGAACCTCCCTTTGGGGGAGATTGTTGGAAATACATTTTTACGTATTTAGAAAGGATCGGTCACTCCAATGATATTGGGCTCGTGATCCAATATAGCCCATATAGTCCACATGTAGGGTGGGCTATATAAACCCCCTCCTAGCATGTTAGGAGGGGTTGGTCATTCTCATTTTCACACACTTAATCTAATATTTCATTTTCTCTCCAACCTCTCTCTACCTTTCTCTCTCTATTTCTTCATCTATCTCTCTATCTCTTTATATCATTACAACACAAGGATAATCCAAAGATTACGAGGACCTACAGAGACGGACTTTGCAAAGACTCCCCCTTGGTGCTTACTCCCCCTAGCTTGGGGCACCAAGGAATCGAGATATGGTGACAAGCTACATAGAAGGGTTAGTTGAACAAAATAAACAACCAACAAGATATAGCAATAGGTCACAAAATAAAAGAGAAGAAAACATAAAGACAAAGATCCAAGATAGGTTACTAAAAGAACATCATACAAAGATGTATGGAAAAAGAAACAAGCCAAAAGCATAAATCTAATCCTAGTTATTCTAGAATTCTAAGATTTGCTTGAATTTGGTGTCTTGTGGATAAGCAACCAATGCTTATATGAAAGATAAGGTAATGGCGGAGGGTGGTGGTGGTGGCTTGTTGGAGATCTCATAATTATAGTGAAGAGGAGGCTTGATTAAGAGATTCTTGATGTAGCTCAACTCCTCATAGATGTGTACCATAGCAAGATGTTGATATTGACAACAATGACAATATGTTCCATGGTGCATGACATTATCATAAGAAGGAGGAAGAACACTAAAGGGTGGTGGTGGAAGAAAAGATGTTCCACAATCAACATTCTTGGTAGGAGAGATGTGATTAAGAGTGTTCTTGGGTGAGTTTGGATTGTAATGGTTCTTGGGTGAGTTAGGATTGAAAGCAATTGGAGAAAATGGAAGAGATTCAAGGCTTTCATTTAGAGAGTAATACATTTTGGGATGTGAGGTATGGCAAAATGCTTATGGTTTAAATAGGGAAGGCTTAAGGTATTTTTGGGGTGGTCAAAGGGTTTGAAACAAAGATTCTCAAAAAGGTTGGAGCAAATCTGGAGTTTCAGGCAAAAACCCGAAAAAGGAAGGCACTGTATGCGGTTCCTTATCATGACTGGAGGTACCTTATCACTAAGGTACCACGGTTCACATATGGAACCGCCTGCAGAGGCTGTGTTTGGTGTTTGGAGGAAGATTTTTCAGCAAATCTTATTTTTCTAGTCTAACTTATCATAGGGATATGCTTAAAAGCAAAAATAGACAAAGAAAACATATGCAAACTTACCAAATAGATATTTGACCAAAATACATGGATTAAAAAAAATCGATGTAGGAGGTGTGTAAGACAAGACCTTAAGTCCTGACACAATGATCCTCCATGATTTTATCTTGTTCTTGCTATGTTTGAGAGAATCATACATATGAATTATGTAAGCTCTAGATTAATAGCGAGAATCTATGAAAAACCATTTTTAGATTGAATTAACAATGTCAAAAGCATTTCTCAACCATTTTCGAAAGAGACTTTGAGAATTTTGAAAAGGAGAAGAGAGGGTTTTTCAAAAAGAGTTTGTAAGACTCAATGACTCAAAGTGGTAAAAAAACAAAAAGAAAAGAAGGTAATTAAGGAAGATGTTCCATTAATCCTAGACCTAGACGCAAATAATTAAAAGGTTCCCTCTTAAGTGGCTTAGTGAAGATGTCGGCTAAGTTGTCTTCGGAGGGTACCTTCTCAATTGAAATGTTCCCCTTTTGAACATTATCCCTAAGGAAATGGTGTCGAATTTCTATGTGTTTGGTTCGCGAATGTTGCACGGGATTCTTGCTAAGGTCTATAGCACCTTTATTATCGCACATGATGGAAACATCATCAAGAGAAATCCCGTAATCAACAAGCGCTTGGTTCATCCATAGAGCTTGTTGACGTGCTTTTCCGGCACTCACATACTCGGCTTCCGTGGTGGATATTGCAAGAGCGGTTTGTTTCTTGGAGAACCAAGAAGTTAAACAACAACCCATGAAGGTACAAACTCCACTAGTGCTTTTCCGGTCCACATAGTCTCCCACATGATCCGAGTCCGCGTAGACAATGGTTTCTATGCCGGTCCCTTTAGGATACCATAATCCTAAATGTATAGTGCCTTTAATGTATCGGAAGATACGCTTAACCGCTTCGAGGTGAGAGGTTTTGGGAGCCTCTTGGAAGCGAGCACAAAGGCAAACACTAAACATGATATCCGGTCGACTTGCCGTTAGGTACAACAAACTACCAATCATACCTCTATATTTGGTGTTGTCTACCGACTCACAATCATCATCTACGGTGAGTTTAGTATCCGAGGCCATTGGGGTCTTCATTGGTCTAGATTCTTCTAATCCAAATTTCTTTAGCATTTCTTTAGCGTACTTAGATTGACTAAAGAAAATACCATCGTCCATTTGTTTAATTTGGAGTCCTAAAAAGAAGTTAAGTTCTTCCATCATACTCATTTCGAACTCATCATGCATGATTTTGGTAAAGTCATCACACAATTCTTGACAAGTTGAGCCAAATATAATGTCATCAACATATATTTGCACGATTATGAGATGAGAACCTTTCTTCTTTGTAAAGAGAGTGTTGTCTACCATTCCCATGGTATACTCATGTTTGACAAGAAACGCTTTAAGTCTATCATACCAAGCTTTGGGTGCTTGCTTGAGACCATAAAGTGCCTTCTTAAGCTTGTAAACATGATCCGGTTTCTCAAAATCAATAAAGCCGGGATGTTGAGCCACATATACCTCCTCATTGATCAAACCGTTAAGAAACACACTCTTTACATCCATTTGTTGAAGCTTAAAGTCTAAGGCACAATCGTAGGATAAGAGGATTCTAATATATTCTAATCTAGCTACCGTGCATATGTCTCGTCATAATCAATCCCTTCTTGTTGATTATAGCCTTGTGCTACAAGTCTAGCTTTGTTACGAGACACAACACCATTCTCATCTAACTTATTCCTATATACCCATCTGGTTCCTATAATGGTAGAACTTCTAGGTGGAGGAACAAGTTCCCAAACATCATTGGCAACGAATTGATTCAATTCTTCTTGCATTGCAATGACCCAACTTTCATCCGTCAAAGCTTCTTTAACATTCTTTGGTTCAATTAAGGAGACGAAACAAAAGAAGTTGCTTTGGTTTTGGACTTGAGATCTTACGGGGTCCTTTGATTTAAGTCACCAATGATATTATTGAGAGTATTATCCCTAGACTCCTTAATGTTTACTTCCTTTTCAACATTAAGGTCTTCAACTCCTATTTTTCTAACCTCTTTGGCTTTAACTACTTCTAATTTATCCAAGTCATCATCAACCAATGGTGGTGTCTTGGGTGAAGGAGGGGTTTCATCAAAGGTTACGTTGAGTGATTCTTCAATAACCCCCGTGGTTCTATTTAGGACAATGTAGGCTTTGATAGTTTGGGAATAACCTAAAAGGATACCTTCGTAAGACTTTGGGTCAAACTTGGTAAGGTAGTCTTTGGTGTCGAGGATAAAGCACTTGCTTCCAAACACCCTAAAGTATTCCAATGAGGGTTTCTTACCTTTAAGAATCTCATAGGGGGTCTTTCCTAGGAAAGGTCAAATAAGAATTCGGTTGAGAATATAAGTCGATGTGTCCACGGCATTGCACCAAAACTTTTGAGGCAAAGATTGCTCGTTTAACATCGTCCTACTCATCTCTTGGAGAGTCCTATTCTTCCTTTCAACTACCCCATTTGATTGTGGAGTGCGAGGAGCCGAGAAGTTATGGGTAATACCATGAGCTTCACAAAAGGCACCAAATTGCACTTCATTATCAAATTCCCTACCATGATCCGTCCTAATAGAGACAATTGGACATCCTAGTTGATTTTGAGTTCTTCGACTAAAGATTTCGAAGTGATCGAAAGATTCATTCATAGATTCCAAAAATCTAGTCCAAGTGAATCTAGAATAGTCATCAACTATAACTAGGGTATAAAGGTTACCTCCATAACTCCGTATGGCGGAAGGTCCAAAGAGATCCATATGTAGGAGCTCTAAGCACCGAGAGGTCGAAACCAAGTTCTTGGCTTTGTGACTTGAGTGAACTTGCTTTCCAAATTTGCAAGCATCACAAAAGTGACTATCAAACTTCATCTTGGGGAGGTATCTTACCAACTCCTTAGAGACTAAAGATTGAATTAAGCGCATATTAGCGTGACCTAATCTCCTATGCCAAAGAGTAGAACTATCATCTATAGTCGCAAGACATATGTTGTCTTTTGACTTCTTATTGACCTTCATGACATAAAGCCCATGCTTTCTAACACCTTTTCCAATGACTTTTCTATCTTTTACGATTTCATTGTCATTGTCCGAAAAGATGACCTTACACTTATTGTCACATATTTGACCTATACTTAAAAGGTTAAACCCTAAGTTATCTACGTGCTCAACATTTTCAATGGTCATAGAGTCAAGAGAAACCGTACCTTTGCCAATGATATTCGTAGACTACTTGCAAATGTGACGTTACCTCCATCATATGCTTTGTAGTGCGAGACCAAACTTCGATTACCCGTCATGTGTTTAGAACATCCACTATCCTTAATCCACTCGTCGGGCTCCAAATCAATTCCCAAGCATATCTAGGTAACAACACACGAGATCAAACATTTGGTCCCCAATATCTCATGGGTCCAAAATTGTTAGTTCCAAACATCCCTTGCATTTGGTTGGGATGTATGAATGAAGGAGGGGTTCCCCATGGAGAAAAAAATGGAGGAGGATAGTAATTCATATAACCATTTTGTTTTTCGTTATTTCTCCTGGGTGTATTTGATCTAGGTTTAGAGTTATGATCATTTCTTCTAGGTGTTGGGGTTATACTTCTAGATCGTGAATTGTTTTGATTATCTCTTCTAGGCGTTGTCGTTCTACTTCTAGGCTTAGACTCATTCCGTACTCTAGGTGGAGTAGAAGATGGTCTTGATAAATTTCTATTTCCCATGAGAGGTTTACTTAATGGCTTGTAGAACTTATCAATAGCATTGTCGTCAAGTATGAGTAATTTTAACTTATTAACAATAAGATGCTTTGGTTTTTCACCTGACTTTGACTTTTCAGAAAGTTCATGATTTTCACAAAATTCTTGTTCTGGCCGCGGTACCTTATCTATGGCGGCGGTTCCATAGTGATAAGGGACCGCCCCATACAATCTGGGACCGTGTACAGTGGGTGATTTTTGTGAAAATTTGACTTGTTTAGGTTCACTAGTTGAGGCTTCATTTGAGTTAAAACCTACACCAAGTCTTTCCTTTGAATGAACTTGTTTGTTTAACATATCATCAAGAGCACTAGTACCTTTCATGAACTTTTCCAATTTAATGGAGGTTCTCTTGAGATTTTCATTCTCTAATCTAAGTTTCTCACAACTTAAGAAACCTAAATCAACTTCTTTATTTTTCTCAAGTTATGCCAATTTCTCCCTAAGTTCATTGATCTCATTTTCAAGCTTAGTTTTGGTTGATTTTAAGGTTTTATTCTTTTCTATGAATTTAAGACTAAGTTTGTGTAAACTATCATATTTGCCTTCAAATTCAATATCATCAAAGGTGGAGCTATCATTGCTATAATATTCGGTTTCGGAATGTACCTCTTTAGAAGTGTGAGCCATAAGACATTTCTCCTCTTTGGGGTTGTCATCATCATCTTCACCGTTATCGCTCCAAGAGCCACTAACGAACGCCGTGTGATTCTTATCGCGAGAGGGCTTTGGACAATCACCAATGAAGTGATTTGGATCACCACATCTAAAGCAATTCCTATCACCTTTTTTCGTTCTTGACAAACCGATTCTTTGAGAATGGTTTCTTGTCATTGTTGGGTTGCCTAACGTGTTGACCTCGTCTCTTGAAGAACTTCTTGAAATCTCTCACCGCCAATGCATACTCCTCGTCATCGATATCCGAGGAACTATCATGGTCACTTTGTGCCTTCTTGGCTTTAAGTGCAAGAGATTTTCTTTCACTCTTGGTTTTCACTAATTCTGAGTCCTTCAAAATTATCATCTCATGAACCTTCAAGTTGCCTATGAGTTCATCGAGTGATAAAGTTGAGAGATCTTTCGATTCTTCAATCGCCGTGACTTTTGCTCTCCACTTTGGATGTAAAGCCCTTAGAAACTTCCTAACATTGTTCTTGCTAGAAAAACCTTCATCAAGTGCTTTTAGACTTTTAATAATGGTGTTAAACCTAGCAAATGCACTATCAATAGTTTCATCTTCTAAGATGACAAATTGTTCATATTGTTGGACAAGAAGATCGATTTTGCTTTCTTTGACTTGGCTATTACCTTGGTGGGTTACTAAAAGAGTGTTCCAAATATCTTTAGCGGTTTCACACATAAAAATCCTTTCATGCTATTTCTTAGGTAAAGCATTATAAATCACCATTTTAGCCTCACTATTTTTTGAAAGTTTCTTTTTAGTATCATCATTAGCTTTGTCAAAAGTGACCAGTTCTTTTGTTTTAGAAACTTCATTAAATTGATAAGGTAAAAAATCACCATTGGTAATAACATGACAAAGATCTAAATCTTTTGATTTCACATAAGTTTCAAATCTATTTTTCTAATAAATAAAACTAGCGGTTTCAAAAAGTGGTGGTCTTTGCATAGATTGCCCTTCTAGGTATTTGTTGGAATCCATAGATCGATTCAAGTTTTAAAATACAATATACTTTAAAAATTCTTGAGCAACCTCGCTCTGATACCAATTGTAGAAACTAGAAGGGGGGGTTGAATAGTTTCTTATATTTACTTGTTAAAAGGTGGTTTTCAAAAATCCTTTTTCAAAAAAACTTAGGCTTGAGGAAATATGTGAAATCTTCTTATGCACAATATGAACAATGATAGTGTAACTAAACTTATACTAATAAATATATATGCACAAAGAATAAAGAATGTAAAGAGTTAAGGGTAAAGAAAGATCAAACCGAACACCAAGGATTTATAGTGGTTCAGCAACGAAGCTCACTCCTCGTTCCTACTCCACTCCTCGAGTACTCCGTACTCGAGAGTTCACTACACAACAAGCTCCTTATGGTGGAGAAAACCGTACATGTCGCTTAACCAATTTCCGACTCTAAGCTAAAAGTCGAGCCCTAATCGTAGCTAGGACCAATCTACACAACTATACTTAGTACATACACAACTTCCAAATAGATACAACTACTTGGATCTTCACAACTATGACACAACAACAAATGTATAAAAATAGATCTTCAATGGATCTTTGTGGTGGACTCAACACTTCACAAGGATAGTGTTCTTCTCTTTGCACTTGGAGAGGAAGGGATGGAAGAACAAGATTCACTTCTTAAACAAGTAGTAATCAAACAAATGATCAAAGATTTGAGTGATTAAAGAATAATGTTTGAATCTGGAAATAGATGTGCAAAAGAGGTGAACTGAAAATCTAAGAAAGGTCCACTATTTATAGGACAAAGGGCCAACGGCTATATCTGCCCGCGGTTCCTTATCTTAGCCTGCGGTACCTTATCGATAAGGAACCACCTAGGAGCTAAGGAACCGCTGGACTAGACTCCGCTCCATTTTTGTCCTTTAGTGGTGGAGGTCATATCTGGTTATAAAAATATCCAGAAAGGATATTCCAAATCCAAAGGGAATATGCCATTTTCAAATTTTCAAATATTTAATTTAATAAAACATTTTCTTAAAAAGAAAGTTTAATTAAAACTTGTCACACTTAATAAAAAGTGAGTTTTAAGAAAAGATTAAATCACTTGATCACTTGATTAAGGTTAGTACTTGTTTATTCATACCTTAAGTAAAAATGGGTAAAATGAAAAATACTTGAACTCAAGAATTCGTTTTTCGTTGTTTTCGTAAATGCTTTTTTTTACATATTGTCGTAATCAAAACTAAGAGAGACCGAAAAATGCAAGTAACGTTTTTAGGCATTACTGCATTAACATTCCGGATAAGCATTCGGATCATATTCCGGATAAGCACACAAAGTCGTTATTCCGGATAAGCATTTTATTTCATTGCGGATAAGCTCAAGGTCAAGAATTCCGGATAAGTCTCCGAACCTGCATATTCCGGATAAGCCTAAGAAGTTTATTCCGGATAAAGTGAAGTTTTTAAGAATTCCGGATAAGGCTATTGTGTTATTCCGGATAAGCTCAGCAATAAGGTATTCCGGATAAGCTTCCGGACAAGCTGTTAAACTTTATTCCGGATAACCTCAAGTACAAACATCCCGGATAAGCTGCACTTCTTCATTATTCCGGATAAGCACCAGTAATTCAGATTTCGGATAACATTCCGGATAAGGTTTTGTATTTCCAGTTTTTGCATTTCAATTTTTCCCGCCTTTTTACTTAGAATTATTTTAACTTGTCTCGTTTTAATTCAATATTTTAAGTTCACATTTTTATAAGTTTAAATCATTTACTTTTCAATTATTAAAGTCTTCATTTTTAGTTTTAAAGTTTCAAGCTTTCATCTTTACTTATTTACTCAACGACATTTTCATATTTAGTTTAAAATAGATAACCAAACCTTTTTATTTTCCACCAAGAATAATTGAGACGCACTTTCTACTAGTAATCAATTCGAAAAGACTTGGAACGAAATTGTTTTATACTTGGTGAAAAACCTTGTATTAAATGGCGCCGCTGCCGGCTCTTTTCGTTAAGATTAACGGTTTTAAGTGAGAGACGCGTTGGATTTTGGGATCCGTTCACTTTTTAACGTTATTTTTCTTGCTTAAAAATTTTCAAAAATCCTAAAAAAATATAAAATTTTCAAAAATACAAAAAAATAGAAAAACATATATAAACCAAAAATATTTCTTGTATATCTTTCTTTTCCTTTTGTAGGTGTGTATGTGTACTCGTGCTCGTAAGAAGAAAGTAGCTCAAGCCGAAGTCATTACTCCACCTATTGTCACCATGGACAATCAACCAATGATCGAGCTTTTGCAATCGCACGTAGAGGGCAACACCGATGCTATTGTCATACCTGAGATTGGAGCCAACAATTTTGAGCTCAAATCCGGCTTCATTCAAATGGTCTCTGCTCAACCTTTCTTGGGGCGTTCGCTTGATGATCCTCATGACCATATAAAAAGGTTCCTTCAACTCACTAATACGGTTAAGTATAATGGGGTTTCACAAGAAGTGATTCGCTTGCAACTTTTTCCTTTCTCCTTAGAGGGACAAGCCCAAAATTGGCTTGATAAGGAACCGCCACAAAGTATTCTTACGTGGACGGATTTAGAGACTAAATTCATTAACTAATTTTTCCCACCCTCACGTACTATCGCTTTGCGGAATGAAATCATTACATTTGAACAAAAGTACGGTGAGACATTTAGTGAATCTTGGGACCGTTTTAAGGAACTTTTAAGAAAGTGTCCACAACATGGTTTCATAAAACTACATCAATATAATACTTTTTACAATGGGTTAAGCATGACTGACCAAGATTCACTAAATAGTGCCTCAGGGGGTAACATTTTGGTTAAGTCTTCTAATGCCGCTTGGGATATTATTGAGAACAAGTCTAGAGTGCAAACCAAGAGTGTTCAGACTAATGTGGCTAGTGCTAGCACTAATGAGAGCGACAAGAGAATTGATAAGCTTACTTCGCTTGTTGAATCACTTGCTCTTCAAACCGCCAACAATGCCAAAAAAATCACTGCCCAAGCTAATGTTTTGAGTCAATCATGTGAAATATGCGGGGGATCTCACTCATACACCGATTGTCCTTCGACTCACGACAATCCGGAAAATGTGTATGCCGCCAACGGTAACTATTCTACGGGAGGCTATCAAGCACGTCCTCAAGGTGACCGCAATTTGCTCAGCTATCGCTCAAACAAATTTCTTTCACCACCCGATTTTCCCCCACAAAACCCAAACAACCTCAATCGCAACAATCAAAACCAACCTCGTACACCAAATCAATATCAAACCCAAAGAACCCCATATCCACCTTAAAGAAACAACCAAGTTTACCAACAACACGCTTATCAACCACCTGCCTACCATGCTCCTCCTCCCAACCAACCCACCGCATTACATCAAGACGTTGAAACTTACATGAGGACTAATGATGTGATAGTGCAAAATCTTCAGCGGGAAATGGCCAACATGAAAGCAGATAAGGTGAAACAAGGAAATAATCTTCAAGCTGATATGCGAAACACTTTGCCAAGTCAAACGAATGACTTAAGGAACATGATGGCTAGTTTCTTCCCAAGTAATCAAGCCCCTGGTTCGGGTTCTCTTCTGAGTAACACCGTTGCTAATCCAAGAGGGGAGATGAAAGCAATCACCACTCGTAGTGGAAAAGGTTTAAAGGAACTCGAGCTTTCTACACCTACACGGTGATTGTGACAAAGGAAAACGAGTCTACTTCTCAAATTCCTCCACTTTCTATTCCTCCAACTTCTACTTCTCCAATTTCACCACCTTCTACTTCTTCCCCTCCACCACCCAAGGATGTGAGTGAGAATTCCATTCCAAAGCCTTCATCTCAACCGAATATACCTTATCCCTCAAGGTTGAGGAAAGAGAAATTGAAGAAAAAGGATGATATTCAGGTTTCTAACTTTCTCAAAATGTTTAAACAACTGAATTTCAATATCTCCTTTGCTGAGGCTCTCGCTCACATGCCCAAATATGCTAAAATGTTTAAAGATCTTCTCAATGATAAGGAGAATCTTCTTGATATCGCTTAGACCCAACTTAATGAGAATTGCTCCGCAGTGCTCTTAAGGAAATTACCCACCAAACTTGGTGATCCGGGTCGTTTTCTCATTCCTTGCAACTTCCCCGGGGTAGAGAATTGTATGACCCTAGCCGATCTAGGTGCTAGTATAAACTTAATGCCTTTAAGCGTTTGGAAACAATTATCTCTACCCGAGCTAGTCCCCACACGAATGACTTTGGAGTTAGCTAACCGTACGGTTGCTTATCCGGTGGGGATAGCCGAAGACGTCTTCGTTGGTGTCGACAAATTCACCTTTCCGGCGGATTTTGTTATCTTTGACTACGAGATGGACCCTCGTGTTCCATTAATCGTTGGACGTCCATTCTTGAGGACCGGTCGCACTCTCATCGATGTAGCCGCGGGCGAATTAATCATGAGAGTTGGTGACGATAAAATCGTTTTCAACATGGGTAAACTTTCTAAGCAGCCTTCTGAAAACGAGAGTGTTAATTTCATTGATGTTCTTGATGAGGCTTGTGAAGAACATTTTAAAGACGCTTGTAAAAGTGGTTCTTCTTATCTACCCATTGTTGAGACCGTTGAAGAAACTATGGAAGTCTTCATGGATGATTTCTCAGTATATGGTGATTCTTTATCTCATTGCCTTGCCAATTTGGAACGCATGCTTAAGCGGTGTGACCACACTCGCCTTGTTCTAAATTAGGAAAAATGCCATTTCATGGTAAAAGAAGGCATTGTGCTTGGACAAAAAAATCTCAAAATCCGGCCTTGAAGTGGATCGTGCTAAAGTGGATGTCATAGCCAAATTACCTCCACCTTAAACCGTGAAGGGTGTGAGAAGTTTCCTTGGTCATGCGGGCTTCTATCGTCGATTCATTCAAGATTTTTCTAAAATCGCTCACCCGATGACCCACCTCTTAGAAAAAGATACTCCTTTCATCTTTTTCCAAAGAGTGTCTTGAATCCTTCAATCTTCTTAAGGATAAGCTTACTAAGGCACCGGTCTTGGTTACCCCTAATTGGGAGCTACCTTTTGAATTGATGTGTGATACTAGTGAATGTGCTATTGGAGCAGTTTTGGGCCAAAGAGTGAACAAACACTTCCAACCAATCCATTACGCTAGCAAGACAATGACGGGGGCTCAATTGCATTATACCACTACCGAAAAAGAGCTTTTAGTTGTAGTGTATGCTTTTGAGAAGTTCCGCCCCTATCTTGTCCTTTCTACCACCATCGTGTATACCGATCACTCCACGTTGAAGTACTTGTTGACTAAACAAGATTCTAAGCCAAGACTTCTTCGTTAGGTTTTGTTCCTTCAAGAATTCAACATTGAAATTCTTGACAAGAAGGGAGCCGAAAACCTAGCCGCAGATCATCTAAGTAGACTTGAGGATCCTTATCAAGGGGATCATCCGAATCAAGAGATCAATGACTCTTTTCCCCTTGAGGCCTTAATTTCTATCAATCAAATCTTGATGAAACCCCGTGGTTTGCGGACATTGCAAACTACTTAGCGGTTGGCATTCTCAAGGAAGGGTTAACGACCCAACAAAAGAAAAAGTTCTTTAAAGACATTGAACATTATTTTTGGGACAACCCTTACCTTTTCAAACAATGTGCGGATCTTGTCATTCGTCAGTGTGTTGATGGGCCGACAGCGGTACAAATCCTTGACGCTTGCCACAAAGGACCCACCGGTGGTCACTTTGGTCCCAATTACACCGCGAAGAAAGTATTCGACTCTGGATTTTATTGGCCCACCATTTATCATGACGCTCATGAAATGGTTAAACATTGTGATGCTTGCCAAAGACAAGGCAAGATCACACATAAAGATGAGATGCCTCAAAATTTCATACAAGAATGTAAAATCTTTGATGTATGGGGCATCGACTTTATGGGGCCATTTCCATCATCTAAAGGGAAAAAGTACATCCTCGTAGCCGTTGACTACGTTTCTAAATGGGTTCAAGCTAATTCTCTCCCTACGAACGATGCGAGGGTGGTTGTGAACTTTCTAAAGCAGCTTTTTGCTCGATTCGGTGTTCCTCGTGCTATAATCAGTGACCGTGGGACTCATTTTTGCAATATCAATTCGCAAGAGTCATGGCTAAGTACGGTGTCAATCACTGTCTTTCCACCACTTATCATCCTCAAACCAATGGTCAAGCCGAGATATTTAACCGTGGATTGAAGCGAATTCTGGAGCGTACTGTAGGAGAGCATCGTGCCTCGTGGTCCGATAAGTTAGATGATGCTTTGTGGGCTTTCCGTACCGCTTATAAGACCCCGATTGGTTGTACACCTTATCGTCTTGTGTACGGGAAAGCATGCCACCTCCCTATCGAGCTGGAACATAAGGTATACTGGGCCTTGAAGTAGGCTAACTTCGACATCAACAAAGCCGACGATCTTCGGAAGATTCAACTCAACGAGCTCAACGAACTAAGTGTAGAATCGATGTTTTTCTAAGGATTAGGCATTGTGTGATTTACCTATTGAGATGGAAGGGAAATGGGAAGAACTTAGAGAGAGAAAGAAAAGAGAGAAAGGAGAGAGTTGAAAGAAAGATGGAAATGTGATTATGTAAAATGGAAGTGAAACAACAACAACCCCTCCTAACATGCTAGGAGGGGGTTAATATAGCCCACCCTACATGTGGGCTATATGGGCTATATTGGATCACGAGCCCAATATCATTGGAGTGACCGATCCTTTCTAAATACGTAAAAACGTATTTCCAACAATATCCCCCAAAGGGAGGTCACTCCAAGTTACAATGTCCTAAATAGTCTATAGCTCGTGATTTATGCTAATAATGATGTGACTGAGACTTTCCTTGGAAAAACGTATTTCCAACAATCTCCCCCAAAGGGAGGTCACACCATTTTACAAAATCTTAAACCTAGCATACTATGCTTGAGTCTACGATCTTGTTCTTGTGAATATGCTGATGAGATCTTTGACTTTAGTCTTGAGCATGTTCTCTTGCCTTGACCTTGTGCATTCATCACTTGTGATATTCGCCTCTTCGTGACTTCATGTTCCACATACTTATACCTTTATAATTCTTGAAAGCTTCAGAGTTTGATACAGCAGAAGACTTGACCTTCAGACTTTCTTGAATTCGTTGAAGTACTGAGTATATGCAGTATAAGCATGTGGGGACGACTTCTTGAATTCCGCAACGCCACCGTCTTCAAATGCCGCAACGTAAGTAGACACGAAAGAAATGGCTTTGAACATTTCATTCTAAATCGGTAGCATTTTACCTCCGGTCGGTGAAGACCGTTGGACGATATTAGATATCGTACTTGTGACGGATAGTTTCAATTAAGTAACTTCCTGACAGGATTTCGCGGGTAAACCCGTTCTCTTTATTCGACCGTCCAAAGCTGACTGCAAACATAAAGAGTGAATCATTTGGATAATAATATCCGCATGATTTGAAGCCGTCAATTCATGTTCCTGGAACAAGTGAAATTCAATTAAGAACCGCACCATCGTTGCTTTCCAGTTGTCATGAGCTTGATTCGTATAGAATCTTGCAAGTTACCTACCAAGTGTTGTTTGAGGTTAACACTAGAAGGATTTCCACTCATCACCGTGAACACAAAGGTATCACTCTGAGTGTTCTGGCAAGATCACTGAGATATTGCGTAGAGGCCTGGAACGTGTTTAAATTTAGTTAAGAATTAAACAGCTGTTGCTTTCCAGTTATCACAAGTTTGATTCATAAAGAATCGCACAAGTCACCTACCATGAGCTTTTTGATATTCGCTCAAGAAGGATTTCCATCTTCATTGTAAATACTTTCGTATTACTCGGATGTTCAGGCAAGATCATGAAGATTTTGCGTAGGACTCTTAAGATCTTTCTTACTTTTTACAGTGTATGAAGAAGCAAGGAATTATGAAAGTGTGTCCTAATGAGATATTTAATGATCTCAAATGGCTCTAGACTCGATCGTGCATTTTGGATTTTTAGTGATCGGAGGCTGGAGAGGAGTGCCACCATTTCAATACCAATTTATTTGGAGTGAATAAATCAATAGATAATGTGTTGTCTCCGTGTGATTAAAACAAATACCTTTTTAGAGATATCTGAGTTAGCTGGGATGGGTTGTGCCTTGCATCACTGGGTCCATGATGTCTGTCTTCAATATCAAGAATCATTAAACAATGATCTTAATAGCATATGTATTGACCCGGTTTCTGCCTAAGGTTGTAAGGAGGGCTTCTTTCTTTACACCCTTTATCTTTACAATTCTTTTTCATTCTTCAACCCCTTCAATGCTTACCAATACGTCATAACTAGCACCTTGTTGTGATTATTCCAGTGCTAACTTAAGTACTTGGTCGACATTCAGCTACGTTCACAATCTTTCTCCATCTTTCCTAAGGACTACTATTTCTAGCTATGGAATGTCCTTGGGAAGATTTCTCCGGTTCTGAAGGAATCATTGGACTTTAACCTATCCTACCATCCTTATGTCACCACAATCTTCACCGTCGTGAATAGAGATGTTTTGGGTAAGTGTATGTCACCATGAAATCCATTTTGAAGTGCAAATCCATTTTGCTCCCCTTAACATATGCCACGATATCCGAAAACATTTCGCACATGTCGGGATGAGCTAGCACGTTAAGTCAAACCATTTGTGATTAATCATTTCCCATATTAAATCACATTTTCTCCCCCATATTAAAAATATTAACCCAATCGATGTTTTTAATATCAATTGATTTAATAGCATTTTAAGAAAATTTGGGAACAAAAAGGCAAATCCAATTATCTGCATGAATTACACAAGCTCCCCCTCAAATTAATGAGGGTGTGCTGAAACGTAAATTAAATACCTTTTAAACACAAGTGTAAGGTATTTATCACGTGCAAAGATCATATATGATAATGAATTCACAAGATTAGCAATTTACGAGGTAGGACCTGAATGATGTAGAACATCATATGAAAGATTCACATGGTTCTTGTTCACGAATGTTGGTCACCTCGTCACGTCTGAAGTTATCTCTTGACTCCATGTGTATGATTGATATCGTTGTCTTGACACCAATATGTGAACTTGGCACTCTCGGCATCAAGGATTCTGAATGCTGGACAATTGCTCCCCCTCAATTGTTGACCCGTGTTCTAATGAAAGAGCTGTAGTCACCGTTTGAGTAGTCGCCTCATCGAGTATGTAGATATCAATTGTAAATTGCTACGGTTGGTGGAGATGATAACTTCATAAAAACAAGACTTCTCTTGTTTTAACAAATAAATGCACTTAATCGTACATATATTTGTGTTAGATTGTGTTATTACGTAAACACAATCCCTTACATGGTTATAAAGTAAACCATGCCCGAGAAAATTAATTCCCGTTGTTGAGTCAAAGCTTTCCGGTGAAATGCTTGACTTGAATAAGAAAATCGGTTACTATCTGAAATAATAGCAAACCATTTTGAGCATGTTTTAAAACATTTGAACTTCTGCTCGAACTTTATTTACAACCCCGTGTCATTATTGAATGACATTTCTAGGTTCGTAAATATTATCGATTCCAGAAGACATGCTCTTTTTATCAAAACATTTTTGAACACACAATTTTGAAAGATTTAGAAAAAATCTTTTGAGAAATTCTCGAAAAATTGTGTTCAAAGTTTTGAGAACCAATTACTTGAGCTTAAGATGTTGAATATCTTACGAAACGAGCTCAAGTCCGAGAAGTTGTAAACTTCCCGTTGTTAAGGATAAGTTTATCATCGGCGATAAACTTTCCTTTTAACTGAAGAACGAGTCCTAAGCTGACATTTACTTAGAAATCGTTTTCATGAGCTTGAAAACTTTGACTATTTTAACGGAAAGCTCATGACCGAGAAAGGTTAATTTCTCGTTATGAGGAAAAGTTCTCTTATTTAAAATATACACTTTCCTTTCTGAGCTTAAAACTTCGAATGTTTTAATACAAGCTCGTGACCGAGAAAGGTGAATTTCTCGTTAAGAGGATAAGTTATCATAAAAGATAATCTTTCCTTTATTTTAAGTTCGAGTTACAGTCTGACATTTAACTGTAAGTCATTGTGCATGAGCTTAAAAACTTCGAATGTTTTTTTATATAAGCTCATGCCCGAGAAAAATTAATTTCTCGTTGTAAGGATAAGTTTATCATCGGCGATAAACTTTCCTTTCTTTGATGCACGGGTTATCGTCTGATATTTAACGATAAGCCATTTACACGAGCTTAAAACTTTTGAATTGTTTTAAATTTAGCTCGTGTCCGAGAAAAATTAATTTCTCGTTTTGGGGGTAAGTTATCATTGCGAAGATAAACTTCCTTGTCTCTGAAGTCCGGGTCATCGTCTGTGATTTGACTGTGAGCCATTGTGCACGAGCTTAAAATCTTTGAATAATTTTAATAATAGCTCGTGCCCGAGAAAAATTAATTTCTCGTTTTTTGAGGATAAGTTTATCATCGGCGATAAACTTTCCTTTCTTTGATGAGCGAGTTACAGTCTGTTATGTGACTATAAGTCCTTATTCACTGTAAGCTTAACTGGAAATCCCCTGAGACACTTGTTTCTTAGATATCAGCTTCTTTAGTAACCAAACTCTGAGAGTGTCCTTAATTGAATGGTATACAATGATTGGACCGCTTCGTTCTTTTAGAACCTCCTCTTTGGTACCTGCATTTTCATTAAGAATTTGCATGCTTGGATATGGGTTAGCGATATCTATCTTAGAAGCAAGTGGGGGTTCACAGTTGGCCTTACTTGTGCCAGAGGTGACCTGAGAAGATGAATCACTTGTCTTAGTTGGCAAACATTTCCTTTTATAGAAAACCTTAAGTTCATGCTTAGGTGATGCATCCTCCTTTTCAATTTCCTCCCTAGTAGTCTTAATAGAATCGGAGACTATCCTAGTTAAAGGGCACTCATTTTCTACAAGGGTGAAAGTTCTACCAGTGGGGCGCCACATTTTACCAATGGGTTTGATTTTGGCAACCCATTGAGATTTAAGTCTAGCACGGGAGTTCACCTCATTAAGTAGTTTCTTGATACAAGAATCATGATTAGCCGTAAAGACACATTTTCTACATGTTTTACAAGTAGCATATTTAATGTCCGAGTAAGATCTAGAATTCATGGACGATTGATTGATACTCCTAGGATTTGACATGCTACGGTTAGCAGGGTTGGGTAATCTAGCAGGCATCTAACTAGGTTTGAAATTCCTATCTCTTACTTGTGTCTTTTGCTTAGCTTCCCTTAGACCAAATGTATGGCGAACGTCATTTGAACTAGTTCGAGACGTATTCTTTGGACTATGTCGAGGGAAACTAGAGGCAATCATGTGATTAGGTCTTGCAAAAGCTGTTTTAGTCACATTGGGCCTAGATAGTGGAGTGACTGTTCTAGAAAGATGAACCATATCAACTTGGGAGGCAAACCGCGGTCTCGAGGATTGTGATCGCTCGGATCTAAATGCAGTCGGTTGTTGAATGAACTGATTTGTAGGCGGTTTCCCCAAAATTGATGGTTTTTCAAGCTTAGTGTCCACACTAGTTCCTTTAGTTTTCCTCAAATCGTTTTTCAACGCAGCTATAGCAAAGACCTTTTCCTGAACTTGAGCCTTTAAGATCTCATTTTCTTTGAACAATTCATCTTGGGATGCCAACTTAGATTCAAGCAACTTAATTTGTTTCAAAAGATTATCCTTTTCAGCTTTAGAATCTAGAACAGTTTGATCCAATTTTCGTTCAAGAACAACGTTTGACTTTTCAAGTTTTTCAAAGTATGTTTCAAATTTGTCTGTTTTCTTAGAAAATTCAAGTTTGGCATCATCAAGATCTTTTAATTGTTGAGCTACAATCGTTTCGAGCTCTCTAATCTTGGAATCAGAAGCAGTTAATGAGGCAGTTATAAGATAATTATCATGATGTTTAGCATTTTGAACACTTTCTCCCCCATTATGACTCACATCGGATGAATCAGAAGTGGTATGTCTATCACTCTTTTCCATCCCATGTTTGTCATAGTTAGGTTCAGAAGCTCAATATGCGGTATTTCATCAGAATATACATCATCAACGTTACATTGTACCATGTCCGCAGGCTCTTCGTCATTAACGGGTAAGGTGTCATCAAAAGAAATCTCGTGAACATTGCCTGACGTGCCACTGGTATCATGTTGTCCTCCTGATTCCGTGCTCTTGCCATCGTTAGGCTCCAATTTGTCAACCGTATGACCATTCTCCTCTTGCATCTGCATCATAGATTCTTGCACTCCATTATCATACACTTGCTGAAGTCTGGATCTTTCATAAATCGAAGACGAAACCGATGT
Source organism: Glebionis coronaria (assembly GCA_025667525.1). Lineage (NCBI taxonomy): Eukaryota > Viridiplantae > Streptophyta > Magnoliopsida > Asterales > Asteraceae > Glebionis > Glebionis coronaria. Next base: position 45,193,622 of record CM046881.1, read on the forward strand.
CATAAATTTCAATAGTTTATCTCGAAAATCTTTAACATCGTTCTGTGTGTATTGAAAAAATGATCGGCATATCCCTGAATTGTCAGACTTGATGATATTGAATTGGAGGAAAGGCGTGAGTTGTGTCACAAGAGCCTGATATGCAGTTTCGGATGCAGAGTGATTAAAGTCTTCTTTGTGAAGTTGCTCAGCTAGGTGGTTCAAGTTGAGAAATAGTGAATCGATGAATGTATAATGATGTTGACCAAAGAGTGTCACAAATTCGCTTCCTCCTTGAACCCATGCAATAGTCCTAAGATGTGACTGAAGTAGTCGACATGAAATTATACCACTTTCTCTAGCTGTGTCTTGCATGTGATGTAAGTCTCCCTCTTGAAATTTCGAATTCAAAGACTCCATTGAAAATTCGATGACAAATAATTGTAGATGTGGTTGTTTTCGGAATTTAACAACTCGTGAAGAAACTTAGAAATGAAAATTCTCGATATGACAACACCAACAAAAGATCCGTAAAAACCTCTTAAAAATTCTCGAGTGATGATATACCTCTTTACTCGGCTCAAAAATTGTTGTCTGATCGTACCCGAATAGAGCAAAATTTTTAGAAAGAAAGGATTTTTATGACCAAATCAATAGATTAAAAACGCGCTAATTCGAAGAATCAACCAAGCTCTTGATACCAATTGTAGAATCGATGTTTTTCTAAGGATTAGGCATTGTGTGATTTACCTATTGAGATGGAAGGGAAATGGGAAGAACTTAGAGAGAGAAAGAAAAGAGAGAAAGGAGAGAGTTGAAAGAAACATGGAAATGTGATTATGTAAAATGGAAGTGAAACAACAACAACCCCTCCTAACATGCTAGGAGGGGGGTTTATATAGCCCACCCTACATGTGGGTTATATGGGCTATATTGGATCACGAGCCCAATATCATTGGAGTGACCGATCCTTTCTAAATACGTAAAAACGTATTTCCAACACTAAGGAATGAAGCTTATGAGAACTCGTTGATCTACAAGGAGAAGACTAAGATCATCCATGATGCAAGGATTAAGAACCGAGAGTTTCACATTGGTGATAAAGTCTTACTTTTTAACTCTCGGTTGAAGATCTTCTCGGGAAAGTTGAAGAGCCGATGGTCTGGTCCATTCACCGTCGCCTAAGTCTTCCCATATGGCACCATTGAGCTTTCTCAGCCAAATGGGCCCAATTTTAAGGTGAATGGCCAGCGCGTAAAGTTATACTTTGGTGAGGACATCTCTCATGAGATGATTCCATCCCTCACCATGTTTCCCTTGAATTAAGTTTTGGGTTGAGTCAGGCTCGTGAATCTGTTAACAAAAACAAGCGCTTCTCGGGAGGCAACCCGTTGATCTATCCTTTACCGTTTTCATAATAAGTGTAGGGGGAGCCCCGTATGTGTTTGTTGTCTTGTTTCTAATTATGTGCAGGGATTTAAGCTTCAAAGATCCATTCTCGATGACTTTTGACGAACCGTGATCCCGTGTACCCGTCTTCCTGGTTCTATCCTAAACTGTCGTGATTCAATATTTCATATCTTATATGTTCACATTGAAATCACTATAGTTTTCCTTTCCTTAGCAAGATTTAAACAACGTGCACAATGTTCTAAGTGTAGGGGAGTTTACTCCCACATGCTTAAACATTGAGGACAATGTTTATATCAAGTTTAGGGGGACTTCTATCGAAGTAAGTGGGCTTTTCCATGAATTTGTCCTCATTTTAACCGGAAAATTTGATTTTTCGATATTTTTCAAAAATTTTAATCTATTTTGGCCTAATAGTATAGTAGTATTTTCCTTTGTTATCGTTATTTAGTTTCTTTGCTAGAATAAATTTTTAATAAAGTGGTTTTAAATTTTCAAAGTCGTGAATATTTTGACTCAACCCGAGTTTACTTATCTAAGTTTACTCTAGCTAGTATCCTTAACGTGCTTAAGTCAAGTTTTGCTAGGCTTTTATATAGGGAACTTTAAAACGCGAAAGTCTTAACTCTCACGGGTTAAGAACAAGAACTTTTCGCAAGTTCTTATAATTGATCCTAGAGAGTTGTTTATCAAGGGAACTTTAAAATGCAAATTCTAAACTTGAAAAAGTCTAAGAGTTTGCAAGATCCTATAGATGACCCGAAAACCCAAAACTTTGATTTAATTGGCTAAGCATCCACGAGTCTCATTCCTTGAGATTTTAAATCGTGGAGAACGAGAGATGATAGAGTCAATTATAAGTTTGGTATTCTTTCGTGAATTTATTTGAGTTGATTATAAGCCTATTCTCCCATCGCTTGCTAATAAATTTATCTGCAATAAATAAAGTTGTACGATTTGAAAAGTTACTTAGCTTCTAGCACAAGATCGTTTAAAAGTTACTCGGTATTAATTAGAGTTCATAGCCAAGGCATAACTTATTGAAGCGGGATGCGAAGATTGGCGAGTCCGAAAAGGCCCTAACAAGGCATGAGGGCTACATTTTGTTGCTAAAGATCCAAAAGTGATGTGAAGAATCATTTATCAAAAATCAATATGAAGGATCGAGACACACGACGAAAAGCAAATGCTCCCCTAAAGATCATGGAGAAGTCTATCCAAAAAAGCCCTAACAAGGTATGAGGATAAATAGATCCAAGTCCTAAAAGGAGGCGGATCATTGTATATCAAAGTCCAAAATAAAGATTGGAGAAAAATGAAGAAGTCGTGGTCCAAAGATGAAGAGTCTCTCAAAACTTCAAGTGAAGAAATTCCTATTATGAAGAGAAGACCATAATTTCAAGAACGTATCTCAAAGATTTGAAGTATGAAGTCGCTGCCAAATATCGGTCCAAGAAAGGTCTCAAATCGTGAAGCGAGTTATGCGAAGATATGAACTTTATGAGGTCCCGAGAAGCAGTTTTAAAAGATTTTGTCATTTAGCTAACTATTGATTAAATCGTCCTACTTTATTTTCAGCCTAATAAACTATCGAAATAAGTCAAACAATGCATCCTCGTGATCATTTAAGACAATATTAAAATATATGAGATACACCTAGGAATAAGGGAGTCTAAGTGAATAATTGGGCCACATGAGTTCGTGTTAGTTTGCTAACTTATAATAACAATGATCTCGTTTTTAAGCTTGGTATGGGAACGTGAAACTTGAGAATGATGAACATTCATGACAACCTAAAACCCCAATGTAAGTCTTTGATTTCTTTACTTGTTTTGATCTTTTAGTTTTCTTAGTGTTTAGTATTAAAAAAAGGCCAGGGTGGGTTATCTATGATGAAAAATGTAAACCATGCTTTGAAATTAGTGCATTGCATGAGGACATTGCAATGGTCAAGTGTAGAGGATTTAATAAGTGTGAAAACACTTATCCTTTTACCATTTATTTTCAATAATAACAAGACCAAGACGTGTATTTTATGCCGTAAAAGTCGGAATTATGCGTGGTTTGTGTTTTTATTGTGTTTTAGGACCAAAAGATGTAAAAGGAAGAAAACATGGGCTATCACGGGCTTTTATCGAAGAAGAAGACTAAAGACGAAGTCGAAAGATCGAGAATGCAAAAAGAACGGAAGTCCAAGTCCTATTCTGAAGATTTATCGAAGAAAAAGTCTAAAGACGGAAGTTTAATGAAGTCGAAGAACTCAAGTCTAATTATAGAAGAAAATTATAAGACAAGTTCAACTTATATCGACAAATGACGACGTCGAGAAAGACAAAGAAATTAAGTCGTGTCGAGACGAGAAGAAAGAAAGAAGATAGCTTAAGCATGTAATCTCCCCACCTCCTATAAATACCCTCCTAATATGTCATTAGGAGGGTGTGAGGTGGTTAGTTTTTTAGTAATTGTAGTTAATTTTAAGTGTGTTTTTAATTTCTCTCTAGTTTTCCTTTCAAACTTATTAAGTCTTTACATTAATCTTGTAATCTTTTTATATTAATCTTTAATCAATCAAGCTTATCTCCTTAATTCTCATTCTACCTTTCTTAATTTTTTTCTTAATCTTGATAATCATGTAGTTTTATTTTAATTTTGTTGATGGTTTGATTGTGTAGCTTATTTGATTGTGCTTATTAATTTGGTGATCCTAAAAGTTTCCTTATTAAAGTGCTTATTTTCTTAATCTTAATGCTTAATAGTTTTTAAAATTAGTAGCTTTTGATAAGTTTAATATTTTGATAAAAAAAAGTGCTTTTTGATTTATAGCTTATTTAGTGTTTTAAAAGTTTTCTTAAAAATATTTTTGGTTTAAATTTTGGTAAGTGCTTATTTTAGATTTGCTTATTTGTTAAGTTTTTTGTACTATTCGGGTTCCTTTAACCCTTGTATTCCGAATAGCTTCCTATACGGTATTCCGAATATAGTCAACCACCTAGTATTCCGGATATGCTCAAGTTATTTCATTTCGGATATAAGTTTGGACCTTTATTCCAAATAAGCCTCATTTAAGTAATCAGGATTAGCTTCAGAAGTTGGTATTCCGGATAAGCATCCTCAAGTTATTCCGGATAAGTCCTGTTATTTTATTTTTCCGGATAAGCATTCGGATCATATTCCGGATAAGCACACAAAGTCGTTATTCCGGATAAGCATTTTATTTCATTGCGGATAAGCTCAAGGTCAAGAATTCCGGGTAAGTCTCCGAACCTGCATATTCCGGATAAGCCTAAGAAGTTTATTCCGGATAAAGTGAAGTTTTTAAGAATTCCGGATAAGGCTATTGTGTTATTCCGGATAAGCTCGGCAACAAGGTATTCCGGATAAGCTTCCGGACAAGCTGTTAAAATTTATTCCGGATAACCTCAAGTACAAACATCCCGGATAAGCTGCGCTTCTTCATTATTCCGGATAAGCACCAGTAATTCAGATTCCGGATAACATTCCGGATAAGGTTTTGTATTTCCAGTTTTTGCATTTCAATTTTTCCCGCCTTTTTATTTAGAATTATTTTAACTTGTCTCGTTTTAATTCAATATTTTAAGTTCACATTTTTATAAGTTTAAATCATTTACTTTTCAATTTTTAAAGTCTTCATTTTTAGTTTTAAATTTTCAAGCTTTCATCTTTACTTATTTACTCAACGACATTTTCATATTTAGTTTAAAATAGATAACCAAACCTTTTTATTTTCCACCAAGAACAATTGAGTCGCACTTTTTACTAGTAATCAATTCAGAAAGATCGGAACAACGAACTGTCATAACTAAGTGAAAACCTAGTTATTAATTACCTAGGTAGCTCTAGAATGACTTCTAGGGCTCCTTATGAACTTCTTTTGCTTCTAAAACTTCAAGAACTTTAATGGATACTTCTTAGACCTGGTTTATAGTCTCAAGGCATCCTTATAACTTTGCTAGAAGTGTAAAATCAGAATGGGTATGGAGGTAAAGGAGATCAGGGTGCAAGTTTTCAATGAAAGAGTAAAGCTCCTATTTATACTAGTTTTGAACACTTAGCCTCCAAGTTAATCAATGCAACGTGTAATAAAAGTATTAAGGTGACGAAGGAATGCTAGGAATGCCTAAGGAAGTTTAGGAATGAGTCATGGAAGCTAAAATCAAAATATATAAGGTATGTGGTCTAGGTTAAGTCACGACATGTTTAAGATAGAAACAAGTATGTGTAATCTTCAAGTAGCTTATCCACCTACTTAAAAATATCTCAAAATATCTATTAGTTCTTATCCTAAGTTTGAATTTGGGAGGGAAAGAGTTTAAATGTACTTTTTAGAGGGAAAACCCTAGCCGGATGCAAATCTAGGGCTTGTAACTTTGTAACTTTATAATTCTTGTAATTAAGGGTTTAGGAATGTAATTAGTGATGGATTAGGATATAATTAGGGTTTACACATTGTAATTAGAAGGTTTGCATCTTTGGTTTGAAGTTTAACAATGGTTTAAAGTGAAATTGGGAAGAAAACCTAGCCGAATTAGTGTTTTTAATGATCTAGGGTTCAATATCCTTGCTAAATCCATTATTCTTGATTTAGCTACTAATGTAAACTCAATTTATACATCCTACATTGTCCTTAATGTATTCATGAAGTCTCTATAATGGTTTTACTAAGTTATTCTAAGTAAAAATGTCTAAAGTGTGAAAATACCTATTTTGACCTTATGTTTTGGTTGCTAAATGTAACGTAAATGGTTATAAAAACTTAAAATAATTATTTCTGTGCTTTCTGTTGACTAAAATTATAACTAAATGAGTTTTTTTATAAAATCGGTTCCTGTACGGCTAGAACAAAATAATCGGAACCAGAACTGGAACCAAAAAATATATTTGGTTTGGTACTCGATTCCTATTTGTCTCAAAATTTTGGTTCTCGGTTCCACCAGTTCCGGTTCCAGTTCCATTGGTTCCAGACCCACGTTCATCCCTACCTCTATTAGTACCCCTTTCCCCACTTTTAAGGTACAAAATAGTATCATCCACTTGCTTTGTCCTCCATGTTTACAAACCAACGTCAGTTTCCTTAACAGTTTCTTTTTCGTATTTTTGTCCATTTATTACTTTTGACTTATCAAACTTTATATTTTTTTATTCTCATATTTTAGTTTCATAGTTTTATAATATAAACAAAATTATATAAAAAAAACCTAAAATTTAAACGGGGAACAAACGGTGAAAAGGAAAGGGTCATAATAACGAATAGGCCAAACAACCAAAGTAATAAAATGGGTAAAAAAGATTTAAGTCATTAAATAATGCACTTTTTCAAATGTATTCACAATGTATACTAATTTTATTACCAATATGTTACGCATACTTTGTGTTTCATGTTGATATAATACGTGTACTAAATCCATTAGTATTTTACGAAAATTAGCCCGTGTTATTCACCTTCACCTTCTACATCTCAAAACCCAAATTTCGACATCACCTCCGGGTACCAACTACCATCTCTGGCGGGTTTTTTTCTTTGTGAGCTTCATGTCGAGTTTCTGGCTCTTCATTTCGAGTTGCTTGTTTATGAATTTCAACTACAAAAAGGGACCAAGTAATTGACACTTGCTTATGAATTTCAACCACAAAACCGGATCAAGTCAATTGCCGCATCTTGATCTCACAAATATATTATACTATGTTACATTTAGAGAGCATGAGGTGAGATCCCTGAAGTTTCATACACCAAAAAAGATTAAAAGATTAAATCCAAGCCATTCACTCTTAGTTTCATCCAATGGCTAAAATTTGATCCAGTAACCATACAAAAAACTAAAAAACACACAACACACACCTCATTAATTATATTTTTTCTCTTTCTAAAAAATACACACACTTCCACTTTCTCTCTCTACCACCTACATCCACCCCAACCACCACCTTCAGCCACCACCTCCGACCACCACCTGCGACCACCACTTGCGACCACCACCTCGACCACCACCCGTGACCACCACCACGACCATCACCTCCACTACTACACCACCACAACATCTTCCTCCGACGGAAACCAATGCACCATCACATCCACCACCACCAGACATCAACGAACCAAATAGATCTAAACAAAGATCTTAAATATGATGTTATCAATGTGGTTAAAGAAATAGATCTAAAAAAATATTTTGAATATGATGTTGAATCATTGAAAGATGATGTTATAGAAGAAGTTGAAGGTAGAGATGATGATATGCAAGAAATAACAGGCAAAATGATATATTTTTGGCTTCATATTTGTTATGTTAATAATTCATGTAAATCACATGTGATTATGGTGCATCACATGTGATTTTGTTCGGTTAATAATAGACAAAACTCACATGTGATTTTAACATAATCACATGTAATTTGTACGGAAGTTAAGTGTGATCTTGGTGAATTCCTTAGTATTTTGATATGAAGGTGTATTGTTATAAACAAATAGAAAATCACATGTGATTTAGGTGAATTACTTGTAATTGTGGTCCGAAATTATTTTGTTATTATTAAATAGAAATCGATTTTGTTTAATCATGTGATTGAGTTGTTATGTGATAAGTTTCATGGATATAGATGTACATGTAAGTAAACACCTAGAGCAACTGTATATGAGCATAATGAAACACCTTGTGGATCAATACATTGGACGAAGTGGAAGTTAAGAAAATATGAATATTTTTTGGTACTATAATGTGAAGATGAACGAGCATATCAAAACAACTTCTTCAAATAATCCAAAAGAAAGGAGAAAGACAAAGGAAACACTAATTATTGATGTTTAAAATCTTTTTTGTTTTTCAATTCAATGTATTATCGAATAGTTACTTGATAAGTTTTTAATTCTATGTATTATCGAATAGTTACTTGATCAGATTGATTTTGCTATATAAAATGCATTTGTTTGTTACTTAAATAAAAATAACATAGTTTTAGGTTAATTGGTCAGATGATAAGTAAAAAAGACTACATGGAATTCAAACATAATTACTTGAATCACATGAAATTCAAGCAAAAGCACATGTAATTATCACCGAATCACATGTAATTTAAGCAGAATTACATGTGATTCAAATAAAATAACATGTAATTCAGAAGCCAATTTGTCTTATATAATTTACATGAATGATAGCATACATTTTAATACATTGACAGAATTACATGTGATTCAAGAAAATCACATGTGATTCATATAAAGTGGGTTTGTTAGAAGAAGTTAAGGTTTCGAAATACTTGAATCACATGTAATGCAAGCAAAAGCACGTGTAATTATCACCGAATCACATGTAATTCAAGAAAAATTACATGTGATTCAAACAAAATCACATGTAATTCAAAAACCAATTTGTTTTATATATTTTACATTAATGAAAAAACACATTTAAATATATTGACAGAATTACATGTGATTCAAACAAAATCACATGTGATTCATCTAAAGTGGGTTTGTTAGAAGAAGTTAAGTTTTTAAAATCCTTGAATCACATGTAATGCAAGCAAAATCACATGTAATTACCACCGAATCACATGTAATTTAAGCATAATTACATGTGATTCAAACAAAATCACATGTAATTCAGAAGCCATTTTGTTTTATATATTTTATGTGAATGACAACAAACATTCTAATATATTGATAGATTTACATGTGATTCGAAAAAAATCACATGTGACTCATCTAAAATGCGGTTGTTAGAAAAATTTAAAACGTAAATAACACAAATAATTCAGAAGTAAATTGCATGTGATTTGCATGCGAATCACATGTAATTTGCACGCGAATCACATGTGATTTGCACACGAATCACTTGTTTTCCATGAATCACACGTTTTTGAACTCGTACGTAATTAACTTTGAAAAGTAAAAGTATAGTATAAAACTCGATAAATCGTCTTCTTTTTGTCGTGAATAGTTTAAAGGGGTTATCTTTTTAGTTAACATAACAATATTATGGGTACATCATTCATTTATTGTAAGAGTGTACATTTTGAAAAAGTTTATATTTCACTCTTGAAAGTAGCGTGTTTTTAAAAGTAACAAGTATTTGAAAGTGACGTGTCTTGTTATTAAAAGATAATAACATACTTTATATTAAAATTACAAGTCTAGCTAAAGCTTGAAGATATAGATGACAGATCTTAATTATTTGGATTAAACAAAAACATACAGACAATCACAAATAATATATTTATGTGACGAAAGTATTGAGATGGTGGTGGTTTGTCGGTTGACGATGGTGTAGCCGATCTAAGGTGCTATGGTGGTGGTTAGCACTTGGCGATAGTGTAGCAAATCTAGTGTCATTTCTGGTGATGAATGTACTAAGATGGCAGCGGTTGGTGGTTGACGACGATGTAACATATCTAAGGTGTTATATAGCAGCGGTTGGTGGTTGGTGGTTAACTACTGACAGCGGTTGGTGGTTGGCGACGATGTAGCAAATCTAGTGTCATTTTTGGTAATGGATTGTGATTTCCGATTAGTTTTTATTTTTTCGGTGAAAGATGTGGAGTTTTTTAATTTTCTAGTGATGGTTTTTATTTTCCGGTGGTGTTTTGTAGAGGGTGAGGCTGTGTGTTTTTTAGGAAAGAAAAGAAGGCTAAAAAATGGGAGTAATGGGCATTTTAGTTGTTTAAATATGATTGGAGAGGGGGATATATCAACCCTTGGATTAAAATACAATCAATGGATGTGATGTGTTCCTTTGTACTTTTTTGGAACACATTCAGTATTGAACTTTTGTCTAGCAAGCATACTTTACCCAAATCAGATTTTACTAATACAACTTGCTCTCTCTTATACATTAAAAATAAATCAAAATTGCTATTGTCAAAAATGATATTACCAAATGTTGCATTAACTCATTTTGTTTCGTGTCGGACTTGGTTTTCCTAATGCCAAACCTCCTGTCTCACATGAATTAAAAAAAAAATTTAAAATTGCTATTTGCAGAATTGCTATTCCAAATAGTGCATTAAATCATTTTCTTTCTTAACTACATAAATGGTCCTTTTTGTCATGAGTCTTTTACAAAATTAGTACCTAATGACTAATTGTGCAACAAAACGCTAACTTAAATACTATTTACGGAAAAAGTTACTACAATTCTAACAAAAAAACTATCAAAGCTAAAAAATGTCACAAACCATCTTATTCGACTTCGTCCTGAGGTGAAACGCGGATATCTACCCTTGTTTCACACAATTATGAGGCGAGTTGACCATTATCATCTAGGACGTTACGACAACGCTACACGGCATGTCAAAATGATAAAAGCTTTGGAAGTCAACTTTTGTAATAAAAACAACAAGGAGCTTTTTATTCAGAGTTTTAGGGACCCAACAACTATTGTTAGATGAAAAATTTATGGAAGGTGGTGGTTGGTAGTTGGAGGTGGTGCCAGAATCTAGGTTTTGAAATTTAGAAGATGAATAACACAGAGGTATTATTGTAAAATATCCGGTCATAAAATTTAATACGCGTATACCAGAGTATCTCTGGCGACATGTCGCCGGAGATAGGTCGACAAGTTTTGACCAAAATAGTCTACCAAAAGAAAAGGCGATATCCCCCCAAAGTATCCCTGGCGACATGACGCCAGGGATAACTTATCCAGAACAATTACATGTGATTAACCTTAATCTTGTTTTCTAATAACATGACCAATGCTTCCTCGATGACATGTCGCTAGGGATAACTACGCTAAACGACAAAAATTAAAATTATTTAACGAAAACATTTGCGGGCTTTTACCCGTTAAAGTACCAACTTTTCCTCGGCGACATGTCGCCAGGATAACCACGCTAAATGACAAAAAAATAAAATTATTTAGCGAAAATGTTGGCGGGCTTTTACCCGCCAAAGTATTTCTGGCACATGTCGTCGGGATACCTTTTGCAAAAAATTATCGTTGTTTTTCACTTATTATTTAAGAAAAAAAACTATAAATTGTAACTATGTAATTATTGTTTAAGAAAAAACTATAATTATTATTTTTAATATAAAATGTAACTATATAACTATCGATCAATTGTCATTTTATTTTCGCGACGTTTATATAATACAAAATGAGACTTTTGTACAACAAATATTTATCTATTCAAAGTATTACAATTACCCCTTGTGGAACATGGGAGACTTATAGACAGACACACCTAAACATAGTTTTATTCGACACGGATATTACAACGATAATAGACTCATAAACACGAAAAAAAAGACATCACAAATTAGTTCAATCTAATGTTCCCCATTTCATCGTAAAGGTCGTGAAGTAGTGCAACTGAATCCACTGTGTGCCTATTGGGATGGCTATAAAGTTCTACTGTTTTCTCAAGTACCTTTATCTTTACATTCAAGTGAACATAGTTTGCATACGTTGAAGAGCTTGGAGAAAAAATTGGAGTCGTTGAAGGTCTCGAAGAAGAGCTTGTAGGAGAAATTGGAGACGTTGAAGGTCTCGAAGAAAAGCTCGTTCATGCTCCAAAACTGACTAGTAGTCTGACTCGTTCGTCTTTCCATAAAAATTTTTTTGCATCCATATGAAATTGTAGGTTTCACCTGTGAACGTGGACAAGCATAGTATTGTGTACCAAGGGTTTCAGCTTGCCGCGATTCTCGAAGAACTACATCTCCATGTCCACACTTACACAGAAAAGCTTCGTACTCCAACATTTTCATAATAACAATGTGTTTGTGATGATAAGTGTGTGTGTGATGAGTTGGTGGTTGTTTAGGTGAGAGTGTGTGTGGTTATAAATATCAACATAAAACACAAATTACACGTATCATACAAATACTAAAGTTACTACATGTATCATATGGATACGTTGAGAAATTAGATAGCTATTTAATAACTTTAACCTAAAAAAACATAATGTGAATTTGTGCAAGACTCTTATTCAAGTTATCCCGCTCAAAGTAAAAATTTCTCTGGCGGGTTAATCGAGTTTTAAAGGTGAAGGTAATTTATTTGTATTGGACTCTAACAAGCTTATTGGTTAGTTTGTTTCACATATGTATGCTCAAAGAAGACCTATTAAAGGAAAATTAAAGAAAATTAAGTATTTTTTATAAACAAACAATTTATACAAATTATTCTCATGAATTTGAAAACTTTAGGTGCAAATTAGTCGAAACAACCCACAAGCTATTCTAGATCCGCTCTTAAACTACTCAATATCAACTCTACTTAAACGAGTCGAGTTCAAGCTAGGCAAGTCTTTCAATTCCAGCTCCAAATTACTCGTCTCTTTCGTCTCTTGAAGCTCCGAAAACCTTATTAGGCTTCGGTTGATTTACACTTATATCCTTTTTATAGGCACGTGGTTACTTAATTTCCATTACTATATTTGATAATTTGCATAAAAAGCGAGTCAAAATATCAAATTAAACTCAAATTTGAAATGAGGAAACAATTGAGCCCGAATAGAGTTTTGAGCGCAAGTTTTGAACTTAAAGCTTGCTCAAGTTTAGTAATCGAGCTGAGCTTGAGTTTGGTAATACCAGTCTTGGCTCGACTCGTTTACAGCCGTGGAAAATTACTCCTCATTATAAGTGTAAATATCAACATATCAGAGGTAAATGAGTTGATACTCAAGATATAACAAAAATTTGCAAAAAGAATTAGAATGGAAATCCAGCAGAGTAGTGGATGAAAGAAGTTGGCAACAATGAGATGTTAATTTTCTTTTTTTAACGGCGAGTTAGTATTTAGTGATTCGAGCTTACAGTGACATCCAATTGGGCAGTATGCAAGCCTCGAACCTTCTCCTTATGGGATAAACCCCACTCCTGCTTCTTAATTCGGACCCCTGAAGGTTCTTGGTGAGACTCGAACTCGAGACCTCTCCAAGAATACCTCCCCAAGGTTACCCTTGGTGGCCAACTGAGCTAACTCAGCTGGTTAACAATGAGATGTTAATTTGACCTCCAAGACGTGGATAAGCAGAATAACTGATTATCTACAAATGCTTTGACATTTATAGTATATGATTGGCTAGTTTGGCTACCTACACTTAAACAATGACAAATGATAGAGTTGATAAATGATTCAACATATATACTTCCATAAAAATAAATCATTTGTGATGAATATGAATATACTTTTTTAGTCTTCTTTAAACTTCTAAAAGTTAGAGAAGTGTCTATAAGTCTGTTGATTGATGCAAGTTTAACATGATATGTTATGATTCATGTAAGAGTTACAATACATGAAAAAAAACTTTAACTAATGACAAAGCCGAAAATATGTTGCAACTTTGGTAACATGAACTGATGAAGTATGCCACTCAAAATTTATGAAACAAAAGTTAGTCATTCAAATGCAATACAAATAAACTGTTATGTAATAATCTTTAATTAGCCTAAGTCGTGTCTAAAGGATAACTTCCGAATTTCCTAAATAGCTAATAGAATAAAGGTTGGTTGGTTGTGTAAGTAAATAGGGTGTCTGTACGACAGTGTGATAATCCTGGATATCTACTTGAATCGTGTTAAGTTCACTTTCCGTATAAAGTATTTCGACCTTATTGGTGCCTGGGTTACACGAAATCCTTATCGGGATAATTCAAGCAGAAACACTTTGATTCTAGGCACAAGAGATCAAAGCAGGAACAGAGAGAATCGTGTGTTTTTCGTTATGTTCTGTGAGAAACAATCTGGTAGTTTATTCACCAACCAGAAACGACGGTTTTCGGAGGTTACAAAACGAACAGTTATAATTGTTCTCCAACAGACATGTTGGTTGGGTTATGGCGGGAAAACAAGGAATTTCCTTAATACCGATTCATGAAAATCGTTTAGGTTTTGGGGCGCTGCCCCAAACCCCGCGAGGGGCGTCCCCCTATCGACCCCCACCCGCTGACCCCGCAAGGGGGCGCAGCCCCCTTGACCCCCGCATTTTCGTCGTGGGCGATAACATATTAGCTCAACGAGTGTGCACTCCGCACTTCCCCTAGCTCGCGTCAGAACCGGATATGAAATCTCATTGATCTCTAGTAAATCTCGATTAACTAAAATAGCTGATGACACTAAAATCACCAACAAATCCCCCCCCCCCCCCCCCATTTTAGTGTAATCCTTGATCTACTAATATATATATAAAGATATATACAAGTATAAAAGCAAACATAACAAAACAAACAAATGCATAAATGAAAATGTCTTGCGATTGAATTTTTATCTTAGTATAATACACATTCCAAATATTCGAGAATCGGGGTGTCGTAACGATTGAACCCGTCAGCTCATGTGAATACCTGAAGATACTATACACATAAGTTTCTACAACACTCTACAGTTCAGTCTTGACACTATTACAAGCCATGTGTCCCTATCCATTAATGAACATATAGAAAGCCAAGTCCAAGCTTCTTGAAGCGGCAAAACTTCATGCTCATATGGGTGGTACTTTTAATCTTGCTCCTGCATGCAATTTTTCAAAAGAACCATTAAGAAGATATACTCCAACCTAACATCACTCGTAGGTCTGAACACATACCTTGGGATAATAAACACATGCGTTCCAATCTCTAGCTATGAGCTTTCCACATTGAATTCAGCTTCTAACATTGTATTAGAAGGGATTGGGTATCTCATAGGTAGTAGATCTAGATGGACTTCGAACCCATCCCAATCATCGACTTATTCACTAAGTCTCTAGCTAACGCCTTCGTCAAGTGGTCAGCTAGATTATGTTGTGACCGAACAAACTCAATAGATATCACACCATTCATGATTAGTTCCCTAATCATACTATGTCTAACACCCAAGTTTCTAGACTTGCCATTGTATATTTGACTATAAGCTTTAGCCAAAGTGGCAGCACTATCACAATGAATAGAAATTGGTGATATTGGTTTCGGCCATATTGGAATCTCATGTATCAAGTTCCTTAGCCAATCTGCTTCTTTACCAGCAGCAGCCAATGCTACAAACTCAGATTCCATAGTTGAATCAGTGATGCATGTTTGCTTCTTGGAAGCCCATGAAATGGCACCTCCCCCAAGCAAGAACACCCATCCACTAGTAGAAGACGAATCTTCAATATGATTTATCCAACTAGCATCAGAATAACCTTCTAACACCGAAGGATATCCAACATATGATAAACCATAATCCTTAGTACCTTTCAAGTACTTAAATACTCTTGTTATCGCATGCCAATGCTGTCTACTAGGATTACTAGTAAACCTACTCAACCTGCCAACTGCATAAGCAATATCAGGTCTACTGCTCGTCATAGCATACATCAAAGAACCAATGGCTCTCGATTATTCGAGTTGATCCACAGGTTTACCTATGTCTGGCATAAGCTTTTCTACCGGATCCATGGGATTACTCACCGGAGAACAATCTTCACGATTGAATTTCTTGAGTATTTTCTCAATATAATGAGATTGTGTAATTACAATCCCTTTATTTTCACGTTTAATCTTAATACCAAGAATAAAGTCAGCTTCTCCCATATCTTTCATGGAAAACTTAGATGACAAAAACTTTTTAGTTTTATCCACTTGATTTTGGTCAGTGCCAAATATCAACATGTCATCAACATATAGACAAATTATAACACCATTACCGGAGTCATCAAATTTGCTATATACACACTTGTCAGATTGGTTTTGGAGGAAACCACTAGACAACACAACCTCATCAAACTTTTGATGCCACTACTTAGGTGCTTGTTTCAGCCCATACAATGACTTAACCAGCTTACACACCATATGCTCTCTACCAGGCATAACAAATCCTTCAGGTTGCTTCATATACACTTCTTCTTCCAAATCACCATTTAAAAATGCTGTTTTGACATCCATTTGATGGATCACTAGATTGTGATTAGCTGCCAAAGCTAACAACAATCTAATAGTAGTGATACGAGCAACTGGTGCATAGGTATCGAAATAATCGATTCCGTCCTTTTGTCTAAAGCCTTGGATTACCAATCGAGCCTTAAACTTGTCAATTGATCCATCGACTTTCATCTTCCTTTTGACGATCCATTTGCAACATAAAGGTTTGCATCCATGTGGTAAATCAGACAAAACCCATGTATTATTTTCCATTATTAAACCAATCTCATCATCGATTGCTTCTTTCCAGAAAGCAACATCTCGAGATTGCATAGCTTCATTATAGGTTCTTGGATCCTCCTCTATACTATAAGAGTAAGAATATTGAGATCCAATTTGATCTCTAATATTTGTTTTTTGCAATGGGTTCAGATTAAAGTTCTCGATATCCTCTCGAATTGATCTCAGTCTTAAGTGGAATGATTGTTCTTGGTTACTAAATAAAAGGGTTTGGTTTTCTAATCTAATAAAAAGTGGAAATGAAAATTTAAATCAAAGACAATTAATTTAATGATGATTACTAAAAACTTGAATTTAAACTTGAATTTGAATTAGAATTAAGATTAAAATAAAATTAAAATTAAATCAAGGAAACAGTAAAGAAATGGTAAGGAAACAGTAAAACTTAAAAATACCCAAAAGATAACTGATTCGGAAGTTACTGTTCATTCTTCATTCGGAACTTGTGCTTGGTTCGGAACTTTTGGATTCATCCGGAACTTGTCCTTCATCCGGAACTTACTGATTCGGAACACTCATCCGGAACTACTGATTCGGAAGTTTTGGAAATTGATTCGGAAGTTTAGCTTCGTTCGGAAGTCACTGGTTCGGAAGTCACTGGTTCGGAAGTTTTAAAACTTCCGAATGAAGGGCTTGGTTCGGAACTTGTTTGATTCGGAAGTCACTGACTCGGAACTTAATGCTTGGTTCGGAAGCTTCCGAATGAAGGCTTCATTCGGAACTTTTTGTTTGGTTCGGAAGTCTGGAAACCCAGAACAGTAGCAGGTAACGAAGAACACGGAACACGAATTTTAATCAAAATCAAACCAAATACTTAAAAAGGATTTACCAAATTAAACACAAATCATTTAGACATCATAAGCAACGAATCCCACCAATAAAAACACAAATCCCATCAACTTTTGAAGATCAAATCAAGAAAATAAAAACTTAAAAACTTGAAGATAAAGATGATGATGAACAAGATAAAATGGAAAGATTAAATAAGAACTTTGTATTGAATGATTGATGTTTTGACAAGATAAATCAAAGATTAAAATTACAAGATGAGAAAATTAAAGATGAAAATCACCAATCACCCTAATGGTGATGGTGATGAAACGGAACAGAGAAAAAAGTGGGGAAGAAGAAAAACTAAGCTCGCTTCTAAATGTGTGTGAGGGAATCCTTTATATAGGCTTGTCCTTTAGTTGGTGAGTGGGCTTTCTCCCGTTCTTCTTGTATTTTCGTCTTTTCAGAAAAGTTTCCGTTTTCGATTCTGATTCGGGATTTGTTGTCGATTAAATTCAACTCGTCTTTTAATTTCTTCGTTTAATAGACTTGAGTTTCTTCGACTTATATAAATCTTCCATCTTTGGTCCTTTTCTTCGATAAATTTTCGAATAGGCCCAGCGACTTCAAATCTCTTGCATCTCTTGGACAATAGACTTTATCTTGAGTCTTTTTCTTTAGTAAAACCCGTGCAATCCCATGTTTTCTTCAATATTCATCCGGTTGTCTCTGAAAACACAGTAAACACAAAAACCACGCATAATTCCAAACAATTGATATTAAATACGTGTTTTGGTCTCGTTTTAGCCCGAATTAAGTGGTAAAAGGATGGGTGTTTACACACCTATCAAATCCCCTACACTTAACCATTGCCATGCCCTCATGCAATGCTTAGTGATAAAGCAAGTTTACACTTTTCTCATAATTAATCAACCTTGGCCTTATTTAAAATTCTACTAAACAAAAATTAAAGAAATAAAACTTCAAAGATAACAAAGGGATAGGAAACCATTTTCTCTTTGAAAATAACTACATGGAAATAACTTGCAAAGAAATCGATGACTTACATTAGGGCTTTGGTGCTGCGAAGATTTATCACCCTCAAGTTTCACGTTCCCCAAACTAAGCTTAAAAACGAGATCATTGTTATTATAAGTTAGCAATTCAAACACTTACACACATGGCTTAATTAAATGCTTAAACTCCCTTATTCCTAGGTGTATCTCTTATATTTTATTTTTGTCTTAGAATGATCATGAAGATGCATTTTTGGACTTATTTCGATAGTTTATTAGGGCTGAAAGCAAAGTAGGACGATTTGATCAATAGTTAGCTAAAGGACAAAATCTCTTAAAACTGCTTCTCGGGATATCAAAAAGTTCATATCTTGGCATAACTTGGTTCACGATTTGAGACCTTTCTCGGGCCGATATTTGGCATGTACTTCATACTTCATATCTTCGAGAGACGTTCTTGAGATAATGGTCTTCTCATCATAATAGAGTTTCTTCGCTTGGAGACTTTTGAGGGGTTCTCCAACTTTGTTGACCACGACTTCATGATTATTTCTTCAATCTCTAATTGGGATTTTGAGATACAACGATCCGCCTCCTTTTCGGACTTGGATCTATTTATCCTCATACCTTGTTAGGGTCTTTTCGGATAGACTTCTCCATGATCTTTATGGGAGTTGATTGCTTTTCGTCGTGAGTCTTGATCCTTCATATTGACTTTAGGAATAATGCTTTTCACATCACTTTGGATCTTCAGCAATAAAATTGAATCCTCATGCCTTGTTAGGGCCTTTTCGGACTCGCCAATCTTCGCGCCCCGCTTCATAAGTTATGCCTTGGCTATGAACTCTTATCATTACCGAGCAACTTTTAAACGATCTTGGGCTAGAAGCTAAGTAACTTTTCAAATCGTACGACCTTACTTATTGCAGATAAATTATTAGCAAGTGATGGGAGAATAGGCAAATAATTACACCAAGTGAGCTTGTGCAAGAATACCGACTTATAATTGACTCTATCATTTCTCGTCCTCCACAATTTAAAATCTCAAGTAATGAGACTCGTGGACACTTAGCCTAATAAACCGCTTAAGGTCTACATGGTTAAGGATACTAGCTAGAATAAACTTGGATAAGTCCATTCGGGTTGAGTCAAAATAAACGCAACGGGCCTAATATGTCAAAGACTTCTAAACTAGCTACACCACTTTATTAATATTTTTGACTTTATTGCGGGATATATACATATGAAAGCAACGATAAAAATTTAAAAATTACAACTAAATGGCCAAAGTTAATAAAAAAATTTGAAAAATGTTGAAAAATAGGATTTTCCGGTTAATTGAAGGCATTTTCATGGAAAAGTCCACTTAAAACTTCGATAGAAGTCCCCCCTACACTTAAGATAAACATTGTCCTCAATGTTTAAGCATGTGGGAAAAGTTTCCCCTACACTTATGACATTGTGCATGTTGGTTAATTCAAGTTAAGGAAGAGACGACTAAAGTGATCAATTTCAAATGTGAGTATGAAGAGAATTGAATCACGATAGTTGAGAGATAGAACCGGATTTCGGATAAACACGGGAGCACGGTTCTTTAAAAACTTCCAAGAGTGCACTAATCCCTGTAATCACATCACCATACAAAGACAAACACATATAGAAGTCCCCCCTACACTTAGGGGATTAAAACATAAAAGGATAGATACTCGGGCTGCCTCCCGAGGAGCGCTTGTTTTTTATAACCGAGTCACGAGCCTGACTCGACCCAAAATTAGTTCATGGGAAACGTGGTGAGGGATGGAATCACCTCATTAGAGGTGTCCTCACCAAAGTACAACTTCACTCGTTGGCCATTCACCTTAAAATTTGGTCCATCAGGTTGAGCGAGCTCGAGAGTACCATATGGAAAATTTTGGGCAATGGTGAATGGGCCGGACCAACGAGATTTGAGCTTTCCCGAGAAGATTTTCAACCGAGAGTTAAAAAGTAAGACTTTGTCTCCAACATGGAACTCTCGGTTTTTAATCTTAGAATCGTGAATGAGCTTAGTCCTTTCCTTATAGATCAAAGAATTTTCATAAGCCTCATTACGGAGTTCATTCAGCTCATTGAGTTGGATTTTGTGTAGGTCACCGGCTTTGTTTATATCAAAATTAGCCCACTTCAAGGCCCAATAAGCCTTGTGCTCCAACTCAATGGGGAGGTGGCACGCTTTCCCGTACACAAGACGATAAGGCGTACAGCCGATCGGGGTCTTGTAAGCAGTACGGAAAGCCCACAAAGCATCATCGAGTTTATCAGCCCATGCGGCACGATGCTCTCCCACGGTTCTTTCCAGAATTCGCTTCAGTCCTCGGTTGGATATTTCAGCCTGGCCATTAGTTTGTGGGTGGTAGGCTGTGGAAAGACGATGGTTTACACCGTACTTAGCCATGACTCGAGCAAATTGGTCATTGCAGAAATGAGTCCCACGATCACTAATAATGGCGCGAGGCACACCGAATCTAGCGAATAAAGCTTTCAAAAAGTTACAAACCACCCTTGCGTCATTAGTAGGCAAAGCTTTGGCTTCAACCCACTTAGAAACGTAGTCAACGGCTACAAGGATGTATTTGTTTCCTTTAGAAGAAGGGAATGGCCCCATAAAGTCGATACACCAAACATCAAAAATTTCACACTCTTGAATGAAATTCTGAGGCATCTCGTCTTTATGTGTGATTTTGCCTTGCTTTTGGCAAACATCACATCGTTTGACCATATCGTGAGCGTCACGGTATATGGAGGGCCAATAAAATCCGGAATCAAACACTTTTTTAGCGGTGTAGTTGGGACCAAAGTGACCACCGGTTGGTCCTTTGTGGCAAGCATTAAGGATTTCAGACGCTGCCGGTCCATCAACACATCGGCGAATTATCAGGTCAGCACATTGTTTGAATAGGTAAGGGTCGTCCCAAAAGTAAGTCTTGATGTCGGTGAAGAACTTCTTCTTTTGTTGGGACGTCAACCCTTCCTTGAGAATTCCACCCGCCAAGTAGTTTGCAAAGTCCGCAAACCACGGGGTTTCATTCGGCTTCGAGTTTATAGACATTAAGGTCTCCAAGGGAAAAGAATCATTGATTTCTTTGGTCGGATGATCCCCTTGGTATGGATCCTCAAGTCTGCTAAGATGGTCCGCGGCTAAGTTTTATGCTCCTTTTTTATCGCGGATTTCGATTTTAAATTCCTGGAGCAGCAAAACCCAGCGAAGAAGTCTTGGTTTGGAATCTTGCTTTGTCAACAAGTACTTCAGCGCGGAATGATCGGTGTACACAATGGTGGTAGAAAGGACAAGATAGGGGCGGAATTTTTCAAAAGCATAGACAACAGCTAAAAGCTCTTTTTCGGTTGTCGTATAATGCAATTGTGCCCCAGTCATTGTCTTGCTAGCGTAATGGATCGGTTGGAAGTGTTTGTTCACTCTTTGTCCAAGAACCGCTCAAATAGCAAAATCGCTAGCATCGCACATCAGCTCAAAGGGCAGCTCCCAATTAGGGGTAACCAAGACGGGTGCCTTAGTTAGCTTATCCTTAAGCGAGTTGAAGGCTTCAAGACACTCTTTGGAGAAGATAAAAGGAGTATCTTTCTCTAAGAGGTGGGTCATCGGGCGAGCGATTTGAGAAAAATCTTTGATAAATCGACGGTAGAAACCCGCATGACCCAAGAAACTTCTCACACCCTTCACGGTTGAAGGTGGAGGCAACTTTGCGATAACATCGACTTTAGCACGGTCAACTTCAAGACCGGCTTTCGAGATCTTATGTCCAAGCACGACGCCTTCTTTTACCATAAAATGGCATTTTTCCCAATTTAGAACAAGGCGAGTGTCTTCGCACCGCTTTAGCATACGTTCTAAATTGGCAAGGCAAGCAGAGAAGGAATCCCCGAAGACCGAGAAATCATCCATGAAGACTTCCATGGTTTGTTCAACCATGTCATGGAAGATAGCTAACATGCACCTTTGGAAAGTCCCGGGCGCATTACATAAGCAAAAAGGCATTCTTTTGTAAGCGAAAGTGCCATAGGGACAAGTGAATGTAGTCTTCTCTTGATCTTGGGGATCGATGGGTATTTGAAAATAACCCGAGAAACCATCAACAAAGCAGTAATATTCATTACCGGCTAATCGTTCAAGCATTTGGTCCATGAAAGGTAGAGGGAAATGATCCTTCCTCGTGGCATCATTGAGTTTGCGGTAGTCTATACAAACTCTCCACCCAGTAACGAGACGAGTGGGAATCAACTCGTTGTGTTCATTGGGAACAACGGTTATTCCGCCCTTCTTGGGCACACAATGGATTGGACTAACCCACGGTGAATCCGAAATAGGGTAAATCATACCCGCATCAAGAAGTTTGATAACCTCTGTTTTGATGACTTCATGTATTTTTGGATTCACCCTTCGTTGGCTTTGAATAGTGGGCTTGAAGTCGTCCTCCATGAGAATTTTGTGTGTGCAGAAGTGAGGATCAATTCCACGAATATCCGAAATCTTCCAAGCAATAGCCTTCTTATGATCTTTCAATACAGCGACAAGTCGTGCTTTCTCTTCATCCTTCAAATCCTTAGCAATGATGACTGGCGACTTCTTCTCTTCTTCGAGGAATACATACTCAAGATGGGTGGCAACTCCTTAAGTTCCAAATCCGGAGGATTGTCGACGGGAGGCGTATTCGAAGTCGGAGTCTCGATAGCAATAACAGTGGGAGATGGAGGGGAAGGATTGTCTTCTCTGAGGAGGTTTGCAATGAAACTGAGGTCTTCATCCCAAGTGGCAGTAGAATCGTCATTGTTTTGCTTCACATCTCCCAAGGTGGCTTCCAAATATTTCCAAAGGAAATCACTTTCTCCAAATAGAGATAGTGATGAGTCGATAGAGGAAACGGTCTCAACATTGGGAAGAGAGGTAGGAATATTTTTACAAGCATCCTTGAAGTGTTCTTCACAAGCCTCATCAAGAACGTCAATACAATTAACACTCTCGTAAGAATAAGGCTGCTTAGAAAGCTTTCCCATGTTGAAGACTACTTTATCGTCACCCACTCTCATGATAAGCTCACCGGCTTCAACATCAATGAGAGTGCGACCGGTCCTCAAGAATGGACGACCAACAATGAGTGGCACACGGGGGTCCATCTCGTAGTCGACGACAACAAAATCGGCAGGGAAGGTGAATTTGTCGACTCCTACAATGACGTCTTCGGCTATCCCCACTGGATAAGCAACCGTACGGTTAGCTAATTCCAAAGTCATTTTGGTGGGGACTAGCTCTGGGAGAGATAATTGCTTCCAAACACTTAGAGGCATGAGATTAATACTGGCACCTAGATCGGCTAGGGCCATGCAATTCTCTACTCCCGGGAAATTGCAAGGGATAAGAAAACGACCCGGATCACCAAGCTTGATTGGCAATTTCCTTAAGAGCACTGCAGAGTAGTTCTCATTAAGTTGGGTGTTGGCGAGATCGAGGAGCTTTTCCTTGTCGCTCAGAAGATCTTTAAACATTTTGGCGTATTTGGGCATGTGAGCGAGAGCCTCAGCGAAGGAGATATTGAAATTCAGTTTTTTGAACATTTTTAGGAAGTTCGAAACTTGAATATCATCCTTGCTCTTTTGCTTCTCTTTCCTCAACCTTGAAGGATAAGGTATATTGGAAGAAGAGGAAGGCTTTAAGGGAATAGGATCACTCACAAGCACGGGTGGAGGAGGGGTAGAAAGAAGAGGTGGAGAAATTGGGGAAGGAGAAGGAGGAGGAATAGGAGCAGGCGACTCGTTCTCCTTAGTCACAACCACCGGTGGAGGTATAGAAGCTCGGGTTCCTTGGTACCTTTACCACTTCGAGTAGTGATTGCTTTCATCTCCCCTCTTGGGTTCGCAACGGTGTTACTCGGAAGAGTACCCGAAGAAGAGGGTTGACTACTTTGGAAGAAACTAGCCATCATGTTCCTCAAATCATTAGTCTGGCTATCCAACGTGTTTCTCATATCGGCTCTCAAATCATTTCCTTGCTTGACCAAGTCTGCTTTCAAATTGCGCACTTCTTCTTGGAGATTTCCCACTATCACATCATTGGTCCTCATGTAGGTTGCGACCTCTTGGTGTAAAGCAGTGGTGGTTTGGTTAGAAGGAGCATTGTATGCAGGTGGTTGGTAAGCAGGTTGTTGGTAGACTTAATTGTTACGTTGAGGTGGTTGTTGCTGCTTGTGAGGTGGGACGTATGGTTGTCAAGGTTGTTGTTGTTGTTGAGGAGGGCGGTTGAGGTTTTGTTGTTGGTTTGGGTTGGTAGGAGGAAAGCCAGGTGGTGAAAGGTAGTTGTTGGATCGATAGCTAAGCAAGTTACGGTCACCTTGAGGTCTAGCTTGATAAGCAGGTTGTTGGTAGGTGCCATATGCCGCATTCACATTCTCAGCAGGGTAATCTTGGGTGGCGGTACAAGTTGTGTAAGAGTGGGGACCACCGCATATCTCACAAGGTTGGCTGACAGCGTTCACTTGAGCGTTTTTGGCGTTGTTGCTGTTGTTGTTGCTGACGGTGTGGGTGACAAGCGATTCAAGAAGTGTGGTGATTTTGTCTAATCGCTTGTCGCTGTCATTAGTGCTAGCACTAGCAACATTGTTCCTAACACTCTTGGTTTGCACACGAGATTTGTTCTCAATGATATCCCAAGCAGCATTGGAAGTCTTAGCCAATAGATTACCCCCTGAGGCACTGTTCAGTGAATCTTGGTCACTAATGCTTAAACCATTGTAAAAAGTATTGATTTGATGTACTTTGGTAAAACCATGTTGTGGGCATTTTCTTAAAAGATCTTTAAAGCGATCCCAAGATTCACTGAACGACTCATCGTACTTTTGTTCAAAATTTATGATCTCATTCCGCAAAGCGGTAGTACGAGAGGGTGGAAAAAAGTAGTTGATAAACTTTGTTTCCAAATCCGTCCACGAGAGAATACTCTGTGGCGGTTCCTTAGCAAGCCAATGCCGGGCTTGTCCCTCTAAAGAAAAGGGAAAAAGTTGTAACCTTATCACTTCTTGTGGAACTCCATTGAACTTAACCGTGTTAGTGAGTTGTAGAAATCTCTTGATGTGGTCGTGTGGATCATCAATGGTTCGTCCCAAGAACGGTTGAGCTGAGACCATCTGGATAAAGCCGGACTTTAGCTCGAAATTGTTGGCGGCAATTGGTGGTATAACAATTGGATCCGTATTGCCATCGACATGAGCTTGCAGCAATTCAATCATTGGGCGATTATCCGGAAGGTGCTCATTGTTGTTGTTATTGTTCATGTTGTTGAAAGGCGGGTTGTTGTTGTTATTATTGTTGTTCGGAGGTGGTATGTTATTGTTGTTTTGTACACCAGCCATGTCTAAGTTATCGAGAGGCTCGGGCTCTTGATAAGACGTGGATCGAGTGCGCATACACCTGCAAAAGAACGAACAAAGAAAAACAAAGCAAAAATATTTTTGGTTTTTATTGTTTTTTAATTTTTAGGATTTTTGAAAATTTTATATTTTTTAGTTGTTTTTGAAAATTTTTGAAAAAGTAACATTCACGGGGAACGGATCCCAAAATCCAAGTTCTCACAAAAAACTTTTGATCTTAACGAGAAGAGCCGGCAGCGGCGCCATTTGATATTTGGTTTTTGCAATGGGTTCAGATTAAAGTTCTCGATATCCTCTCGAATTGATCTCAGTCTTAAGTGGAATGATTGTTCTTGGTTACTAAATAAAAGGGTTTGGTTTTCTAATCTAATAAAAAGTGGAAATGAAAATTTAAATCAAAGACAATTAATTTAATGATGATTACTAAAAACTTGAATTTAAACTTGAATTTGAATTAGAATTAAGATTAAAATAAAATTAAAATTAAATCAAGGAAACAGTAAAGAAATGGTAAGGAAACAGTAAAACTTAAAAATACCCAAAAGATAACTGATTCGGAAGTTACTGTTCATTCTTCATTCGAAACTTGTGCTTGGTTCGGAACTTTTGGATTCATCCGGAACTTGTCCTTCATCCGGAACTTACTGATTCGGAACACTCATCCGGAACTACTGATTCGGAAGTTTTGGAAATTGATTCGGAAGTTTAGCTTCGTTCGGAAGTCACTGGTTCGGAAGTCACTGGTTCGGAAGTTTTAAAACTTCCGAATGAAGGGCTTGGTTCGGAACTTGTTTGATTCGGAAGTCACTGACTCGGAACTTAATGCTTGGTTCGGAAGCTTCCGAATGAAGGCTTCATTCGGAACTTTTTGTTTGGTTCGGAAGTCTGGAAACCCAGAACAGTAGCAGGTAACGAAGAACACGGAACACGAAGTTTAATCAAAATCAAACCAAATACTTAAAAAGGATTTACCAAATTAAACACAAATCATTTAGACATCATAAGCAACGAATCCCACCAATAAAAACACAAATCCCATCAACTTTTGAAGATCAAATCAAGAAAATAAAAACTTAAAAACTTGAAGATAAAGATGATGATGAACAAAATAAAATGGAAAGATTAAATAAGAACTTTGTATTGAATGATTGATGTTTTGACAAGATAAATCAAAGATTAAAATTACAAGATGAGAAAATTAAAGATGAAAATCACCAATCACCCTAATGGTGATGGTGATGAAACGGAACAGAGAAAAAAGTGGGGAAGAAGAAAAACTAAGCTCGCTTCTAAATGTGTGTGAGGGAATCCTTTATATAGGCTTGTCCTTTAGTTGGTGAGTGGGCTTTCTCCCGTTCTTCTTGTATTTTCGTCTTTTCAGAAAAGTTTCCGTTTTCGATTCTGATTCGGGATTTGTTCTCGATTAAATTCAACTCGTCTTTTAATTTCTTCGTTTAATAGACTTGAGTTTCTTCGACTTATATAAATCTTCCATCTTTGGTCCTTTTCTTTGATAAATCTTCGAATAGGCCCAGCGACTTCAAATCTCTTGCATCTCTTGGACAATAGACTTTATCTTGAGTCTTTTTCTTTAGTAAAACCCGTGCAATCCCATGTTTTCTTCAATATTCATCCGGTTGTCTCTGAAAACACAGTAAACACAAAAACCACGCATAATTCCAAACAATTGATATTACATACGTGTTTTGGTCTCGTTTTAGCCCGAATTAAGTGGTAAAAGGATGGGTGTTTACACACCTATCAATCTCTTTATCCCTCAACTAAATATAGTTGAAAATCAGAACCATATGATTTAGCCTTTCTAGCTCTTTTACTCTTACGAGGTTTAGAATTTTCACTTGGTACATCATCTGAATGATCATCCCTTTGAAATTCATCCGAATTTGGTATGATATCCTTTGGTCTAGGTATTGAAGAGAAACGATTCTCATCAAATATTGCATCTCTTGATTCTATAATTGTGTTAATAGAAACAGAGTCATTAGGCTTTATAACATAAAACCTATATGCCTTGGAATGTTCAGCATATCCAACAAAGATGCAATCAATACCCTTTTCACCCAAAGTTTTCCTTTTAGGGTCCGGAAGCCTAACAACGGCCCGACATCCCCAAACTCGCAAAAATGTCAAGTTTGGTCGTTTCTTATACCAAAGTTCATATGGGGTAGACTTGTTCCTTTTATTAGGAACCGTATTCAGTAGATAGCAAGCCGTTAACATGGCTTCTCCCCAGTACCCGTCACTCAAACCAGAGTAAGACAACATAGAATTAACCATTTCTTTAAGAGCTCTATTTTTCCTTTCAGCCACATCATTTTGTTGGGGTGTGTAAGGAGCTGTAGTTTCAAGAATGATTCCTATAGATTGGAAATATACAGGATCATAGTATTCACCACCTCTATCTGTACGTAAGGTTTTAACCAAGTCATTTTGTTGCAATTCAACTTCTATTTTATAAATTCTAAATTTATCTAGGGCTTCATCTTTTGCGTGCAGAAAATAAACATAGCAAAACCTAGAGGCATCATCTATAAAAGTGATAACATACTTATTGTTTCCTAAAGATGGTGTTGCATTAAAATCACATAAATCACTATGTATTAATTCAAGTATGACAGATTTCCTTGTTATACTTTTAAATGGTTGCCTAGTGATTTTTATTAACATGCAAGTATTACATTTTCTAGCATTTCCATCAATAGCAGGAATTAAATCATCTTTAGACATTTCAAGCATTCTTTTATAGTGCACATGTCCTAAACGAGCATGCCATAATGAGGTATCAACAACAGTAGAAGAAGACATATAAAAGAATTAGAATCACCAGGAACTTTATTCAAATTTAACATAAACATTCCATTGTTATAATAACCAAATCCAACAAATACACCAGACTTCGATAAGATATACTTATCAAATTCATAGACTTGTTTGTAGCCACATTTATTTAATACAGGCCTAGAAATTAAGTTCTTAAGAAGTTTAGGAACAAACAATACATTAAACAAAGTAATAGATTTTCAAGAACTGAATTCCAACACCACACTTCCTTTTCCATGAACAGGAGCGAAATGATCATCACCCATGTAAAGAACAGATCCGTCTTCCACCGGTTCATATGTCTTAAACCAGCAACGATCTTTAAAAACATGTGTTGTGGCACCGAAATCAATCCACCACGCAATTACATCAACCTGCACATAAAATGCTTCAGAAATTAGTGAAACAGAATATTTACCAAAACTGTTCCAAATATGTACTAAATTCTGACCTTGGTCTTAGGATTGGTCCTTAGACCCCTTTCCCGAACCACCAGCACTTGCGTTATTCTTTTTGTTTCCACCACGACAATCCCGCTTAAAGTGGCCAGATTTGCCACACTTCCAACAGTCCCCTTTGGGCTTTTTGTTGGAACCAGAACCACCGTTGTTATCCTTACGTTTCTTTTTGTTTTGTTTGTTGTTCTTATTCTTTCCACCCTCTTTGATCATATTGACTGAGGGTCCAGCAACTTCTTTTCCTTAGCCCTTGTCACTGTCCTGCGCCCTTAGAGATTCCTCTATGTGCAAGTGACTACCAAGTTGTACCAAAGACAAATCGTCTTTACCATGTTTCAAATTATGTTTGAAATCCTTCCATGAAGGATGCAACTTGTCTATCACACTAGAAACAGATATCGATTCATCCATTTTTTAAACCATGTTGTGTGTATTGTCCTAGGATTCTAAGGAGTTCATTAAATTTTTCCATGACAGGCCTAGAATCGACCATTTTGTAATTATTAAAATTACTTACCAGGAACTTCTTACTTGAAGCATCCTCTGCCATGTACTTGGATTCAAGAGAATCCCATAACTCCTTTGCAGATTCATAATTCTGATAAATATCAAACAAGGGGTCAGACATACCGTTGAGTATGTGTCCTCTGCATATGTAATCGTCATTCTCCCACTTTGATCTGCGTCCGATCGCTTCCGCCGGATCATCCTCCAACAACTCTGGCATCGGGGTTGACAGAACATACACAACCTTCAAAGTTGTCAACAGGAAGTGCATCTTTTTTTGCCATCGCCTAAAGTCATGCCCTTCAAACTTATCCAATTTCCCAAAATTCGTAGTCATCTCTTTCACAGTACTTCCTCCAACCATGATTAACACAGAAAATACTTTATGCGTTTGTAAGTAAATAGGGTGTCTATACGACAGTGTGATAATCCTGGATATCTACTTGAATCGTGATAAGTTCACTTTCCGTATAAGGTATTTCGACCCTATTGGTGCCTGAGTTACACGAAATCCTTATCGGGATAATTCAAGCAGAAACACTTTGATTCTAGGCACAAGAGATAAAAGCAGGAACATAGAGAAGTGTGTGTTTTTCGTTATGTTCTGTGAGAAACAATCTGGTAGTTTATTCACCAACCAGAAACGACGGTTTTCGGAGGTTACAAAACTAACAGTTATAACTGTTCTCCAACAGACATGTTGGTTGGGTTATGGCGAGAAAACAAGGAATTTCCTTAATACCAATTCATGAAAATCATTTAGGTTTTAGGGCGCTGCCCCAAACCCCGCGAGGGGCGTCCCCCCTCGACCCCCGCCCGCTGACCCCGCAAGGGGCGCTGCCCCTTGACCCCGCAAGGGGGCGCAGCCCCCTTGACCCGTACATTTTCGTCGTGGGCGATAACATATTAGCTCAACGAGTGTGCACTTCGTACTTCCCCTAACTCGCGTCAGAACCGAATATGAAATCTCATTGATCTCTAGTAAATCCCAATTAACTAAAATAGCTGATGACACTAAAATCACCAACAGGTTGTTCAAAGCCCAACCCGACCCGTAGGACTATGTATTAGTCGGTTCCCCCTCATCTCTATAAATGGAGGTGAGGGGGGACGAGATTCACAACGCTTCTTTATCAATAAAACTAATCGGTTGGATTAGGGTACATACCTTGTAGGATTTACTTTTCTGTCGATTGCATCACGATCGAATATTATCCGCATCTAGTAACTAGCTTGTAATCGAATATACTACAAGTGGTATCAGAGCTTTGGTTTGAAGATCTTCTGGTTACTAGGATCGATCGAGTTGAAAGTGGGTTTCGATAGATAAAGGGTTTTCTTCTTGTGGGGTTCGATTGTTGAAGGTATCGACATCGAAGGATTTGTCGATTTTAGGTCGACAAAGTAGCAGGTTATTTTTGTTTGGTTTTGCTGCCATTGTTAAGCAAGAAGAAGATAAACTAAAAAGGTCGTTATTTTTTATATACAAAAGTCAACGACAAACTTCAAAGGGCTTGGTTTGGGCTGATTTTTCATTTTTGGATATTGGGCCTAGACAAGATTTTAAAAGAAAAATTTTAATAGTGGGCTAATACTATTAATATTAGTAAGTTATTAAGTTTTTTTGTTTTGTTTTTAAAAACAAAAGATTTATTACTTTGAAGGGATATTACACAAGGGGACTTCGTAGTTCGTGATTGTGAGGGTTAATATATCACAAGGTTTAGCGAATTATCGAAGAGACTTTGTTATTTTGTGATTGTGAGGGTTTATCACAAGGTTTAGCAAATTAACAAAGGGGATAAAGAGCGTTCAAGACTTGTCGAGGTTGTAATATTTCTTATGTATTAGAGATCCGTTTTGCAAAATTGAAAGTACGACAAGGGTTACTTCAAAAGGCGTCGGATACTTTCTTGATTCAAGGATTGTCGATTTATTGGATAGGTTAATTTCCAAGGTTCAGTCGATATTTGAGTAAGAAAGGGGTTTCTTTTGAAGGGTTACTTGTTTTGATCGATTTTATAAGATTTTTATCTTAGGGTTATATCGATAAAGTAAGGGTGTTTTACACACGGGATACTTTGCTAGATCGTGTTTTTTGTGTAGGTAAATTCGCAAAAGGTTAAGCGGTTAGCAAAGGGTTAAAATAAGATGACGCTGAGCAAATTTGACATTGAGAAATTCGATGGGAAGAATGACTTTGGGTTATTGCAGGTAAGGATGAAGGCTTTGCTGCAACATCTGGAATTAGATGCAGCGTTGGAGGAATTACCCGCCACCAAAATAGTGGCGTACGATAACGTCATTCAGAAAAAGGCTTACAGCGCATTGATCTTATGTTTGGATGAGCGGGTCCTACGGGAGATCACCAAGGAGACGACTGCAGCGGGGATCTGGAAAAAGTTAGAGACTTTATACATGACAAAGTCTTTAGCTCATCGTTTGTACTTGAAGAAAAAGTTATATACTTTTCAAATGCATCAAGGTAGGAGTCAGTCTGAACATATTGATGAGTTTCATAAGCTCGTAGGTGACTTAGCGGCTATAGATACTACTATATCGGATGAGGATCAGGCATTATTATTACTCACATCTTTACCATCGTCTTACGATAATCTCATGGAGACTTTGCTATATGGTCGGGATACTTTGAAGCTAGAAGACGTGCTCGCGACACTTAATTCTAGGGAACTTCAGAAGATGACGGAAGCAAAGGGTGATAGTGGTGAAGGGTTGTATGTGAGGGAGAGATCCGGTCAGAGAGATATGGAGAAGGGTGCAAATAGTTCGTGGTCAAGGTCACAAGGAAGGAGCGACAAACTCAGGTGTTATATATGTCAGTCTAAGGATCATTTGAAGAGGGATTGTCCCAGGTATAATCACAAGAAATCTCAAGGTTTTGTCAAGAATGAAGATCAGGTATCCAGTTCTGGAGCTGATAGGTATGACAATGCTGATGTTATGATGGCTATGAGTGTTGATGAACTTTTGGACTGGATCATGGATTCAGGAGGCTCATACCATATGACATACAGGAGAGATGACTTGGTTGATTTTAAGGACTATGAGGTGGTAATGTACTACTAGGTGATGGCAAGGAATGCCGTGTAAGGGGGACAGGAAAGGTTCGAGTATGAATGAGGGATGGGTCAAGTTTCTTGTTGGACAACGTCAGGTATGTTCCGGAATTAAGACGAAACTTGATATCGCTGGGCACTCTTGATAAAGAGGGTTTTACCGTGAAGATGTAGTCGAGGCAAGATCATGGTTATTAAGGGTTCACTGGTGGTACTATCAGGAACCAGAAGGGCCAACTGCGTATATACCCTGAACGGTCAGGCTATGACCGGGAAGACAATGAAGGGTAGGAAGCAGTAAGGAAAATTTCAGACTGGGTGTAAGATCAAGACAGGTAATGTTCTTGATTCTTGTAATCAGAAGTCTACACATCAATGTATGAAGAGTGGGGTCGCCAAACATTTGGATGTTGCAGGGTTACAGCAGTAGAATGGGTTGGTTGAGGAGACGAACGTGACACTCTTTGATAAGGTACGTTGTTTTCTGATTCAGTCTGGTCTGTCCAAGGTTTTTTGGACAGAGGATACAACCATGTCTACATATCTAGATAATAGGTCACCATCAGCAGCGATTGGATTCAAGAAGACTATAGACATGTTGGGTTCTTTTGGTTGGCTTGCTAGTATTGAGCAAGGGATGCTTGAACCGGTTAAGGTCAAGTTCATATTCCTTGGATACCGTAAAGGTATGAATGTTTATCAACTTTGGAGGTTAGATGACATTACTTCAAAGGGAGTGCTTTACAGGAATATGGGTTTCAATGAAAGTGGGCAATACAAGAAAACTTTCATTGGTTCTGGTGTATGTACAAGTTCAGTGCAGGTGTTTCAAGGAGTTGAGTTTGAGGTGGAATATCGGGAGGATCAAGCACTTGAGGTGGAACCTCAGGGGAATGTTGGTCATGTAGTTGTTCCAAAGAAAGTACAAACTCAAGACTTGATTTATTATCATCAAGCACGTGATAGGGAGCAACACTTAGCACGGAAACTATTCAAGTATAGAGAAGACAGTAATGAGGCTGCTTTTGCAGTTGCTGCAGTGGAGAAGATTTATGCACATGAGTCATTGACATTCAATGATACAGTTGCTTGTGAGGTTCTTTCCATGTGGATGGCTGGATTAAAAGAAGAAATGGATACTCGGTTAGATGTGTATGTGCTCAACAACGGTAGCCGGAAAAGCAGTGACGACAGATACGGTTATTACTGGGAGTATACACCAGGTATGTTCATACATCTATTTCTCTATATAGATTGTATGGTATTTTCTTGCGGATGCAAGACTGAGATCTCGGTTACCAAGGGTTTGCTGGTTAAAGCAAAGGGAGATATACTTGGTATTAAGATCATCAGGAATCAGAGTGGTAACACTCTGAGGGTGTCATGGTCCAGGTTATACAACGAAAAGTTGGTACAGACTTTGTTGAAGGGACACTCCATACTATCGTTAGAGGATAGTCTATCAGCGGACTGTGATGTGGAGAAGAATAGTAAGTGGTCATATATATATGCAGTTGGAAGCCAGGAGTATTAGGTGGTCTGCACGAGACCTAACATATCATCTGCAGGTGTGGGTATATTGGATAGGTTTGAGCGTGGATTACAGATTTACGTACATGTTTTTGTAGATTATGACTACACCATGGGTAGATCGATCACTGTCATTGGTAGATCAATCACAAGGTACGGGTTGCTGATACATGGATGTGTGAGGAGTTGGGAAGCTAATTTGCAGTACACGGAGGCTTTGTGGACAACGGAGTATATGACACTTACGGAGGTTGTTAAAGGAGCTATTTGGCTAAGGGGTTTCTTGGAAGACTTAGGCGTGAAGCTTAACACTGTTGCAGTTAATTGTGATAATCAGGGCGCGATTCATTTATCACGAAATCATGTTTTTCATGATAGGACTAAGCACATCAATGTGCGTTATCACTTTATCAGAAGAGTCTTGGATGCAAAGACGGTTGAAGGTCTGAAGGTGGGTGCTGAACACAATGCTGCGGATGCCTTGACGAAGGTGATACCTAGACGCAAGATACAACACTGCGTGGAGCTGCTGAGTGTTGGAATAGGCTAATATAAGCCTAAGGTGGAAATTGTTATGTAATAGTCTTTAATTAGCCTAAGTCGTGTCTAGAGGATAACTTCCGAGTTTCCTAAATAGCTAATAGAATAAAGGTCGGTTGGTTGTTCTAAGCCCAACCCGACCCGTAGGACTATGTATTAGTCGGTTCCCATCATCTCTATAAAAGGAGGTGAGGGTGGACGAGATTCACAACGCTTCTTTATCAATAAAACTAATCGGTTGGATTAGGTACATACCTTGTGGGATTTACTTTTCTGTCGATTGCATCACGATCGAATATTATCCGCATCTAGTAACTAGGTAATCGAATATACTACATAAACATATATTCATATATGTGTATTCTTTCATATGATGTTCTTAATTTGTGATAAAAAAAGTGATGAACAAACAACATAACTAGGTGAGGGTTCGAAAAAAACATTATGCCGCTTGGATGTCATTGCACGACTCTACTAACCACTAACATTTGGCCGTTCTAAAAAACCGTACCAACTGCATGTGTGCCGTCTGTCTAAGGTATTCCTTAACCAGAAGGTGAAAAGTTATAGTCTCAACTGAAACATAAGTAGTGTATGATTTAGGATGAGTTAGCTTGTCACCCGAAAAAAATGCTCAAAATCA
Source organism: Glebionis coronaria (assembly GCA_025667525.1). Taxonomy (NCBI): domain Eukaryota; kingdom Viridiplantae; phylum Streptophyta; class Magnoliopsida; order Asterales; family Asteraceae; genus Glebionis; species Glebionis coronaria. The sequence goes on from CM046881.1 coordinate 45,228,947, forward strand.
GAAAGAAGCAACATTATGTTTATAATACATTGCAGACATTGTGGAGTACAATAGGGTCAATCCACACATGTCATGAACTGAACTTACACATGAAGAATTTATATTCTATTCAGACACCAAATCCAAGGGACAATTTGTACATGAAAAATATAACCAAACTGCCCACATGTTAAAAAAAAACAAGTTCTACTTTGACTTTGCTACTAAAAAAGCGCGAAGCCAAAATCATTGTAGATATAAAAGATCAGGTAACAAAGTTTAAAAATAACGAAACTTTTTTACCTGTTTATTGACGTATTTATAATCATTTACCGGTTAACAGCTTAGACGGCCAGTATTCGAACATGAACACCATCAACCGCTTAAACGAGTCCAGTACCAGCAAAATCTTTAACAGTGAAGCCAACTTTCTCAAATTTGCCTCTTTCACTATTTTGTCTAAATTTCATGTAATCATCACACAAGAAGGGTTTATAGGCTCTTATGTTATTCTCGCCCACAACTTCATCAGGCGCGAAGACAACCTTATTATCTTCAAAGCACCAAAAGAAAGCAAGTGAAAACCGGTTTTTACGTTCCTTTAAAACAACCCTATGCTTAGATGACCTTAACTTCCCATTGCTCCAAGCTTGCATCAAATCTCCAATATTTACAACTAGTGTCTCGGCACATGGGTCTATATCCATCCATTTTCCTTCTTTAGATCTTACTTGAAGCCCACCACTTATGTCTTGATAAACTATGGTTATGCAGCTCATATCGGTGTGCATACCAAGCCCTTCAACGTCCTTCTCAATGATTTCGGGTGGGGAGTAATTGTTTATCCGCAAGTACCCTTCTGAGTTTCTAAACTCAGATTCAAACTTCTTTTCAAAATCATCCCCCAAACACATCAAGAGCATCTCAATGATTTTATTAGATAAAGTCCTCATTATGCTCCCATATTCTTTCAACACCTCACTGTAAACGTAAATAGAAAAAATCTTTAGAAGACAGAAATTTTGTTTCGTACTAAATCACTACTTTTATATATACCATGTTAAGTTACCTGAATTCTGTCTTAGACTGATTTAAGAGCACTTCAGCTGAGCTCTGTGCTGATGCAAAGAAATCAGGTCCAGAAACACGAATCGACTCAAAAAAAGGAGAAGCAATGAAATGAGGAGTGTAGGTCTTTATATCCGACGAGGGACCCACTTTGAGTTTCTGATCATATGGCAAATCAAAAAGTTGATTCGATAGGAAATGAAGTTTGTTGTAAAGCTCTTTGGAGATACCATGGTTGATTATGTGAAAGAAACCCCATTCTTTACATGCTAAAGAGAGGGAGGATAGGCAAGATGGGCTTAAGGGTTTGGATACATCAAAAATAGGAAGTTGTAAGGATGTTTTGGACGTAAGCATGGTGAGAACTTTGATCCACAAAATTAGTTAGTTTGCGTCGTTGCATGGTACTTATAAACCGGTTTGCAGTTTGTATGAGGCAAAATTTATATGTATAATAATAACTGTAATTGAATTTTATATTCCTAAGTACGTAATTTTATAATCCATTTCCTATTAGCATGCTTTTCTACACATGGGCTTCAGAGACCACAACTAGTATCCCAGGACGAAAGAACAAAATCATATTTGCGATGTTTATGCGTATAAAAGGGGTCCGTGAATTAAGGTGATTTACATAGAAAAAGATTACAATATGAATATGAGAACATCATGAAAGTTAGGGAAATTTTGAAATCGAAAATCAAGAATATGGAAGTTGGACTCATCAAGACCTTCCATGGTCTAGTCATGGCATGTAACTTTACACGTATCAAAGTTAGGACTGTTAGAGCTTTGCGTGTTCCTTAAAAGAATCAGTCGATTATCTTATTTGTTCCTTATGAGTTATACAACCATACACTACGGGGCACTGTATCATGATATACTATTCTATTATATGCATATCCAAAGGGTGAAGTAAATAAGAGTTATGGGACATTTGTGGTCATTCAAGAGCCGTTTTCGTATAAGAAACTTCTAAGCAACAATGTATATAAAAATAATATCATTTGTTTATAAGCTAGCATGCCAAGTTTGGGGGACAAGCATCTAGTTGTAAGTACAGCCGTTATCGAGGCAAAAAATATGTAGAAGGTTTGACTTACAGTTTGGCAGTTATGGAAATATTCCTTCTTGTTTGGATTTTTCTGCAAGAGAAGAAGGTCAATGATTAATAGCTTTCGAACTAGTAAAAATATTCCTAGCAGATGGGAAGCATGAGGCAAGAAAGGTGGAGATCTGAAGGTAAACTGTTACTTTTTGTCAAATGTTGGCTCTTGGTCCTAGATTCTATATTTCTATCTTATGCAGGTATACCGTATCAGTAATGGAATCAAAAGAATCCATGAATGAGAGACACAATTGTTTTGGGACGGATGGAGTACAAGTTAACAAATTCCCGTGGAATGTACTTATCGATCGAGCCTTTAGCATATATCAGAACCCCTGTTCAAGAGTTAGCTACACACTTTTATATCGACCAAATAGGCAAAACCATATTTGTGATTCGGTCTAAAACAATAACTTGATATTCTACCAAAAGTATAAATAACTACTACGAGTAGTAATAAAACACGCATATTGCACATGAACTCATTGGTTTTCCCCAAGTCAATGCAAGAGACAAGAGAGCATAACAATTGATGATACTTGAAAAGATTCAACTAATAATTGTTATAAAGTGGCTGTGTTCCATCATTTTGTTCATTATATATATTCATCAAGAAGTCCAACAGGAACAAGTTCAATGTATGTGAGAAGCTCAGGCTACTGTTTGTATATAAGAAAGCACTTGCACATGCTTGATGCCTCATTCTTAAAGAATCTACTACTTAGCTGTCACATTGACGACTGGTAAGTTGGAAACTTTCAGAAGTTGGTTGAACATGGGAAGTAACATAATATGCATGTGCAGTTTCGAGGTTTAAACTTAATTAGCTGGAATAAGCTATATATTTAAAAGCAACCTAAATTTAAGATATAGTTAAAGTTTCTCCTGGTATGCCTCAGCAAGGTAAGGAGTAAGTATGCGATATGTATCAGGCTTTGAAAGTCACGCATAATTACCAAGCAGATGAATTTCCAAAATATACAAAAGGAATGGTCACATCAGCGGAACTTGTTCTTCATTTAGGAAAGCTATGGCAGACTGTACAATATCATTTACGTATTAAAATAAAGATGTCAAGCTACATACCTGGAGGGAACTGAAAGAGTTTGCTCAAGATCGAACTACATTTAGCATTAGTACGTGTCTGCCATTTTCACTTCATTTAGTTTACACAACAACCTGCAATAGATTTTTTATTAAGGCATGACCTCGCCGAGTTTATCATACAGGGCATCGCGGGTCAACGAAAAACTGGCGGTTCAATCTGGTTCTCAAACAAGCAAAAACTCGATCACATCCGGCCCGGTTCATGGTTCAACCGGCCGGATCAACCCAGGTTTCAAAACATTGGTTTGTATATACGCATGCTGATTCATTTACTATTATTAAACAGAAATTCCGATCACACCAAACTCATAAGAATTAGGGTTTTCAATAAATTGACTCATCTATGTTTGTAGGTAAAAAACACTTCTTATCTGAATAAAAGAATTTTTTTTTGTATATATATATAACCTGCTGGAGATTCAAGTTTTTAATGGTTTGGCAGTACTACTAACACAAAATGGGTTCATGTTTTAATGACACCCCAATACTCTTCCATGTGCTAACTCAATCTAAGGGTTTATCAGACTTTCAGTCGCACGACATGTATAGAAATATAAGAGTGGAACACAAGGACTTCGGTCATCAAATGATCAACAAATCAGTTTGTAACGAGTTTGACACAAAGTTTTCAATATACAAAATACAAAACACAAGTGATCATAGCATCAAACACGACTCTTCTTATTCAAATATTAATTCCTTGACTTGTTCTTATTTCAGCCCCCCTTCTACTTCCGGAAGGCTTATAACAATCTCCTTCTCATCTTCCACGCTATAAACTTCCTCAATCTCTCTATTTTCCTGCAAATTGAATTCGGAATTTTATAAAAGAATAAATAAATATATAACTAACTCTAAATTCGGTAAAACTTGTAATATAACAGATAAATGTTGTTCATTTCAGGGTGTAGCGGTTCTTCTCCTCTACTTCCTACTGGTACTAGTTGTGTTTTAGAAAGCGCGCACCACGCCTGAGGCCTGATGCAATGCACTACCCTATTGCATCAGACACCCGCTTTTTGACCCTTATCGCATTGTGCTTTTTAAAACTTAGGGTACTAGTGGACTAGGATTGACCTGTAATACTATAAACGAGGGACTTATTCCTACGTGTTCGGGAACTCTATTAAACACCTAACGATCGCCTACTCATAAGCAGGAGGTACTGGCACTCTCGGTCAACAACCTTGGCAAAGGAATATAATAAAATGATTGGGAACTAATATTGATTTGCAATAGGAAATTTGACAGCATACCCGCCTCATAAATAGTCATAATGTACCCTCTCTCAAAAAGAGACTTCATAATGTAGCCTCTCTCAAATTTAACAGCTAGCTCGTGATTCCAACCTTGATATCTGAATTTTCAGAACACACGTGGAGCGTCGAAAAGGGGAGAGAGCACTTATGAAGGGCTTATTCAAGAGGAGAACTTAGGAGGTCAAAATTCCCTCAACTAAAAGTTTACACAAAATGTCTCAAAACGATAACTAGAATCAGCTTCCACGAGTCATAGATCAGAAATACAAAATAATAAAAATTTCACAGGGATATAAAAATAATCAGAGATATGGTGAATTTTAAGTTATAGGGGGAAGTATATATGTTATATATTGTATTAAGAAACAGATAGTGAAACAACAGAACATAATAATAAGCAAAGGGCGCTGACCTTAGCACTCCCAGCATTAGCAGTGCTCGATCTTGTTATTCTTTGGGTGACTTGTACCGCCATTATTATTATTAACATAAGGAGATACAAGTGTATGAGAAAAGATTGGAGACGTAATATAATTCTTGCTCTTAGAAAGTTGTATATTCTCATCACAATAGTAATCCGGCATCATCGTAGATTGACTAGTATCATTATTGAGTATATAGTGAATAGCATGATCATACATCTCACAATCCTTTGGCAAGAGTTCCCAAGACGGCCGGTTGACATTGTAGTTTTTGATAACCTATGTGCCACATGAGGGGAAATTGTGGTCGTCAGAATATTCGGGATATGTGCATAGACGGCCATCCATAATCCCAAGTGCGCAACCCAAATTACCAAACGTATCTAGTGTCATCAGGTTGGGGAATTTCTCTAAATTCCTCTTTGGCTAAATCAAAAGACACAATTAATGCCTTTCGGAAGGGGGATCAGAAGAAGAATCAACCCAAAACCAGTGAAGTGTCCCATTGAATAAGATACCCTTCTTTTGTGTTGGGCCGATTACACAGCCCATCAAGATAATCCCAAAACCCAAAATATAGCAGTTACGTGACAGTTACAAATAGAGGTTATTGGCAGTTATTACATACTCCAAACCGACACAACGGTTCTTGAAACATCACAACGTTTCAACACACCGTTTAGAAAACTATATATAGGATATTCATTTGTAAAACTCTGATGATGAATATTTGATGATTATTTGATAACATTTATATCAAAGCTTGATTCATAAACAACTTTGCATATTTCTGTATATCTTGATTGAGTTCGAAGATCCAAGACAAAGATTAAATTCAATAATTGGCATCAGAGCTTTTGGTTATAGAACCAAATCATCATATACCATTTTCTGCTTTCGAATCAAAACCAACCTACGAAATTTTTCGAACGATTTTTGCACAAACAGAAAAACACGAATCACGATTAAATCATAGTGTTTTTATCACAGGAAAATCCTACCCACCGCCTGAATCATTGATTCGGCAATAAGGGTTTTTCCCAGAAAACTTGCAAAAATCAAACCCATAAAATAGATTCTTTGTCTAATTAAAATTAGACACGGATTGATATTAAAACACAGATTCGAAAACAAGGCAGGAAACAACATACCAGGATTCGGATATCACATCTCTCGAAAATTGGGTAAACCCCAATCAAATCCTTAATCAGGACTTGATAACCCAATAAGAATCATCACGATTCGATATATCCGAACAACATACCAGATCCCCAAAATTTCTTACGAAAACCTAATTTTCGCAAGAACACAATCAGGAGAATCAAACGTCTTATCCCCAAAACGTTTGAATAAATCAAAGGAAGGATTAAATCCGCCATTTGATTCACATAGATCCATCAAAACCATTTTTTTTGGGTTACTGTGAAACAAGGGAAGAGAGGGGACGGAGTAAACAAGGAAAAGGAGAGAGAGACAGACGGCTTATTAAACACACATAACGTGTGTTAATAATTGACACAAAGCATAAAGGACCGGGTTTTAATACCCCAATAGGAGAACCGAGCCGATTTATAAATCTGCACCAAAAGATCTACGGGCCAAAAAGCCCAAACCAGGTTTTATTAAAACCAAACTATCCATCTTATTATTATTTATAGGTTTTTAGGAAAAAAAAAATTTTTGAAAAACTTATAAACTCTTAAAATAAAATTTTATTTAGTAAATTATACTTTTAAAATCATAAGTAGATTTTATTAAATAAAAAAAAACTTAGATATAATTTTTAGTGTTTTCACTACTTATTATATTTTAGAATAATTTTAGGGAGTAATTAACCTTATTTTTATTCACTATTAAAATAATAGAAATTTCCAAGGAAAATTTTTTTTACAAAAAAATTAAGCCTATTAGAATTAAAATAGCCTATTTGGCGATAGAGATCTCATTAGAAAAATAAATATATTTTTCTGGACACTATAAGTGTCAAAATTATTTTGATTAGGAAATTTCTCAGTCACTATCATTAAGATAATTAATAATATGACTAACGAAGATGGAGGAGGATCGAAGAAGGAGGTTAGTACCACGAGTACACCTCACTTCCAATGTCCTATGCTTAAATCCTCGAATTATCCATTATGGGCAATTCGAATGCAAATCATTCTAGAAGCGAATGGTTTATGGGAAATGGTAGATCCAACGGATACTACTCAAACTGATAACAAGAAAGACAAGACCGCAATGGCATTTCTTTATCAATCTTTACCTGAAGAACAACTGCTTCAAATATCGAAGCACAAGACCTCCAAAGAAATATGGGATGCTTTAAAATTAAGGCATATGGGGGAGGAAAGAGTCCAACAGGCGAGATTACAAACGCTCAAATCCGACTTTGAGACGTTACAAATGAAGGAAGATGAGTCAATAGACACCTTTTCTGGAAAATTGACACAATACGCGAACAAAGCCGCTAGCTTAGGACACACTTTTGAGGATTCGACACTAGTTCGAAAACTCTTAAATGCTGTACCTGATAGATTCCTTCAAATCGTCGCATCAATCGAGCAATACTCAGATTTAAATAAGATGACTCTAGAAGAAGCGATAGGCCGACTCAAGACCTACGAAGAAAGAATTAAACATAAGAAGGGTAAACAAGTGGACAATCAAGAAAAACTGATGTTCACACGACATGAGAATAGGGGAAGGAATTTTAGAGGACGTGGACGTGGAAACTACAAATCTTCACAAAATAAGAACCACGCAAAATTCAAGGATGAGAAGCAGAAAGAAGGAACTTCTCAAAATAACCAAAGAAGAAACTTTAACACAACAAGGAATAATAATAAAATTATTTGCTTTAAATGCGACAAGCCAGGGCACATAGCATCGAAGTGTCGCACACAAACTAAAGCAAATGAACACTCAAACCTAGTCGAAGAAGAAGATTTAGAGCCAACCCTCCTGATGGCAATCTTAGAACCTCAAAATAAGAGAAGACGACTTAAGGATGTTGAAGAACAAGAAGTCTCGCTACACAAAACTGATGTAGGATATAAAGAGACAAACATGGATAGTCAATGGTACCTAGATAATGGGGCAAGCAACCATATGACTGGAGTGAGGGAACACTTCAAGGATTTAGACGAGAAGGTTAGTGGAAAAGTAAGATTTGGAGATGGTTCATACATAGAAATAAAAGGAAAAGGTTCAATCATAATAGAGTGTGATGATGACGAACAAAGAATCATATCACATGTCTACTACATACCAAGCCTAAGAAGCAATCTATTGAGCCTTGGACAATTCACATAAATTGGCTGTAAAGTAGTAATGGAAAACGATGAATTACGACTTTATGACATGGATAACAAGATCTTCTTAAAGGTCACAAGACAAAGGAATCGACTCTACAAGGCAAACCTAAGGATAGGCACACCTATCTGCCTTTTAGCAAACTTACAAGACACATCATGGTTATGGCACGCAAGATTAGGACATTTAAACTACAAGTCACTCACTACGATGACTCAAAAGAAATTAGTCCATGGAATACCTACCATTAAACCTACAACACAAATTTGTGATGTTTGCTTAATTGGAAAACATAGTAGAGCGCCATTCCCAAAGAAAGCCAAAACTAGATCTACATCACCATTGGATTTAGTATATGGAGACTTATGTGGACCAATCACACCACCAACACCTTCTGGAAAGAGATACATATTCTTGCTAGTCGATGACTATTCAAGATTTATGTGGGCATATTTCTTAAGTACAAAAGATCAAGCTTTTGATACTTTCAAGGAATTCAAGGAGACAATAGAAAAGGAGCTAAGAACAACATTAAAGATGTTGAGAACTGATCGTGGAGGAGAATTCACTTCAAGTGAATTTACACAATATTGCAAAGACAATGGCATAGCACGACAACTTACCGCACCTTATTCACCTCAACAAAATGGAGTAGTAGAAAGGAGAAATAGAACGATAATGTCTATGACAAGATGTATGATGAAAGCAACAAACATGCCACAAGACTTTTGGGCTGAAGCTGTTAGACACGCCATATACATCCTAAATAGTGCATCCACTAGAGCACTAGAAGATATCACTCCATACGAGGCAATTAAACAAAGGAAGCCAAATCTAGAAACCCTAAAGATTTTTGGCTGCATAGCTTACGCAAAGGTTCCATCACAACATCTAACAAAGTCGGATGATAGAAGTATCAAAATGGTATACTTAGGAACCGAATATGGATCAAAAGCATATAGACTATTTGACCCAATAAAAAGAAGAATTTGCGTTAGTAGAGACGTGAAATTCAAGGAGAATGAAACATGGGATTGGAGCGACTATTTAGACGAGCACATCAACGAAGAACCTGAATGGATCGACTTCATAATAGATAACCCTAACAAAAATGATCACCCTAATCATGAAACCGAACCAAGGGATGAAGACGAACCACATGACGAAGACGATGACTTTAACAATTTTGACGATGATGGATATACATCACCAACAAATAGCTCACCTACACATTCTCACACGACTCAAACACCATTAACAAGATCATCTCGAGTAAATTCCCAAGCTACACCAAATAACTTGACACACTCATTCAATCAAAGAAATAGCGAATCAAGAGCATCTACAAGCTCTCACTCACGATTTGATCATACACCTATAAGGGGTATAGATCATTGAATGATGTTTACGAAGATACTGAGGAATTACTACTAGCAGAAGATGAACCCAAGAATTACAAGGAAGCTTCAAACGATCAAAAATGGATAGAAGCAATGAAGGATGAGTTAGATTCTATAAATAGAAATAACACATGGGAACTCACAACCTTACCTTATGGACATAAAGCAATTGGCTTAAAATGGGTGTTTAAGACAAAGAGAGACGCAAATGGGAAAATAATCAAGCACAAGGCTAGATTAGTAGCAAAAGGCTACATACAAGAGCATGGCATAGATTATGAAGAAGTTTTTGCTCCTGTAGCAAGAATGGAAACCATTAGATTACTACTTGCCATAGCTGCAAATAGAAAATGGGAAGTGCATCACCTCGACGTAAAATCCGCATTTCTGCATGGAGATTTAAAAGAAGAAGTATACGTTGCACAACCTGAAGGATTTATAAAGAAAGATGGAAAAGTCTACAAATTAAGGAAAGCACTTTATGGATTAAGACAAGCACCACGTGCATGGAACATAAAGCTAGACAACACCTTGAAGTCTTTAGATTTCAAGAAGTGTGCATTGGAACAAGCCATCTACACGAAGGCCACAAGAGACTCAATCCTACTGATAGGAGTCTATGTGGATGATTTAATCATTACTGGCACACCTAAGAAGGAAATAGACCTCTTCAAAGCTCAAATGGAAGAAAAATTTGAAATGAGCGACTTAGGATTATTAGCATATTATCTTGGCATAGAAGTCACACAATCAAAGGGTGAAATATCTATCAAGCAATCTGCCTATGTAAACAAGATACTAAATGAAGCTGGAATGATTGACTGCAATGAAACTTGGACACCAATGGACCCTGGAACAAAGCTAACAAAGAAGACTGAAGACACATTGGTAGACTCAACTGAATATCGAAGCATAATTGGATGCTTAAGATATTTACTACATACAAGACCCGACTTAAGTTATTCTGTAGGATTACTTAGTCGATTCATGCAAGAACCAAAAGAGCAACACATGAAGGCAATAAAGAAGGTACTACGTTATGTAAAAGGAACAAAAGATCATGGAATCACCTACAAACATAATGGAGGAAACCAAATACAAGGATATAGCGATAGTAGCTATGGAGTTAACACTCTAGAAGGCAAAGGAACTACTGGCATTATATTTTACTATGGAGAATCACCTATTAGCTGGAGCTCACACAAACAAGCCACTGTAGCACTATCATCATGTGAAGCAGAATTCATAGCCGCAACTGCAGCAGCAACTCAAGCATTATGGTTAAAAAGACTACTTAGCAAGCTCACTCATACAAGAGAAGAAAAGATTACCATAATGGTGGACAACAAATCAGCAATACAACTAATGAAGAACCCAGTTTTTCATGGAAGAAGCAAGCACATCGACACTAGATATCACTTCATTCGAGAATGCGTTGAAAGAAACGACATACAAGTGGAATTTATAAGTGGCGAATATCAAAAGGCTGACATACTCACAAAGGCACTACCAAAGATACGATTTCTTACGATGAGACAACTTATTGGACTACGAAATCTACAACAACACTGAAGACGCATTTTGTGATTATGGGGGAGATGTTGGGCCGATTACACAGCCCATCAAGATAATCCCAAAACCCAAAATATAGCAGTTACGTGACAGTTACAAATAGAGGTTATTGGCAGTTATTACATACTCCAAACCGACACAACGGTTCTTGAAACATCACAACGTTTCAACACACCGTTTAGAAAACTATATATAGGATATTCATTTGTAAAACTCTGATGATGAATATTTGATGATTATTTGATAACATTTATATCAAAGCTTGATTCATAAACAACTTTGCATATTTCTGTATATCTTGATTGAGTTCGAAGATCCAAGACAAAGATTAAATTCAAAGTAGCCAAAGATCATCAAACCTATAGTTGAAGTGTCCAGAAATATTCCACGCATTTGATTTCAAAGACAATGTATGAACAAGCGACATACCTTGTTCGCAGCTGACCAAAGCAACTTTGTAATCATCTGTAGATGAATCATAACCAAAGCCAAAACAACGCATCTCGTTAGGGGTTAGTTTTGGTGGTTGTTGAAGTTTTCTAAACTCTCTAGTGGCAGGATTGGTTACACACATTGGACCTCCACGCCCTGTATATAATACAAGGCCGTTGGAAGAACCTCGAATAGTCCATGTATCGTAGTACTCCCACTCAGGAGGTACTGGTTCGTTGTACGTAAATCCATCAGACTCAGGCAGTATCTTATATGATGTAATCATAGCGACCTTTCTATTATCTTTTTTGCAGGTAAATTTAGCATGAGTTTTAGCAAAAGAACACTACAAGAAAGTTGAGAACAGATGACGGGGGTTTCCCTGGCGACATAATGTCGCCAGGGATAACCCCTTTTCCCTGGCGACAACGCTGACGTGGCGGTAAAGTAGATTTACTTTTTGGTCAAAGTTTGACTAGGGTTTCCCTGGCGACATGTCGCCAGGGATAATCGGTCCAAAATCAGATACCAAGTGAAAGAGCGCGAAATTTTCCCTCCAAGGTTTCCCTGGCGACATGTCGCCAGGGAAAACCTAGTCAAACTTTGACCAACTTATCCCTGGCGACATGTCGCCAGGGAAAACTCGTCCATCGTATTTAACAAAAAGTATGTTTGCTAATTACATGTCAAGATTATCCCTGGCGACAAGTCGCCATGGAAACCGTTGCCATTTGTGATTAGTTTCAAAATTAAACACAAATGTTTAATTACATGTCAAGAATGTGTGGCGGGCTTTTACCCGCCAAATCCCAAATGTTTCCCTGGCGACATGTCGCCAGGGAAACTCCCTGACATATATTTATTTTGTTTTTGCTTGTTAATTATTATTTTAACTATCGATCCGATGTTATTTAATTATTGCGACGTTTATATAATAAAAATGAGACATTTATAAAACAAATATTTATTTATTCCAAATAATTATTATATTAACTATCGATCCGATGTTATTTAATTTTTGCGACGTTTATATAATAAAAATGAGACATTTATAAAACAAACATTTATTTATTCATAATATTATACATAGCCCTTGTGGAATCAAATGGAAAACCTAAAAACAGACATTACTAATCAACTTAAAGTTCGTGAAGTAGTGCAGCCGATTACTACTCAACGCTAAGATTTTCCATTTCATTTAAAAGCTCATGAAGTATTGCAGCCGATTGACATGCGTGGTCTTCAGGATGCCTTTCCATTTCTAGTTTTGCCTCTAACATCTTTATCTTTAGATCTTTGATCTTGCAATTTGAGCACTCAGTGGGTGCAGATTGAGAAGGACCTGTAGAAGAACTTGGATGTGAACCTTGAGGTGTTGAAGATCCAGGGGAAGATCTTATACGGAGTTCGAGATCAAAATCATCCTTCCATTTAAAATATTTACATCCATAATCATTTGTTTTTGGTTGTTACAAAGTAAACAAATAACATGACATGTCATTTAATAATCACACGTATTACATAACTAAAACATTTGATTGTTTACCTTCGAAAAAGGACATGCATAGTAGAGTTTACCAAAGCTATGAGGTTGATGTGACTGTCTCAACACAATATATCCCTTTCTACATGTACACTTATAAGCTTCACGGGGATCCATCTGCTACCAAATCAGGTGGTGGTGGTGGTGAGTTTGGTAGGAGATGATAAGTGTGTGTGTGTGTGTGTGTGTGTGTGTGTGATCTGCTGATGATAAGTGTGTGTGAATCCTTTTATGGTCAAAAAGTGAGGGAAATGGTTAACATTTTCCCGCCAACGTTTTCCTGCTGACGTTTTCCCGCCAATAGTTAAACGTTGGATGTTCAATGGATGACCCGGTTTGTTATGGTTATACGTTTGATGTTCAATGGATGATCCGGTTTGTTATGGTTATACGTTGGATGTTCAATGGACGACTCGACATGTGTTGGTTACACGTTAGATGTTCAATAATTGCTTCTCAGGTTGGTTGCCAGTTGTCTCAACTTTCACTCAGAACGTTATGACATATGCTTCTCAGTTTAGTGAAGTGATAGCGGACGGGATGTTGTGTGAGAATGAAGAACATGTAACCAAGCTTGGTTAGACGTTAGATGTTCAATGGACGACTCGACATGTGTTGGTTACACGTTAGATGTTCAATAATTGCTTATCAGGTTGGTTGCCAGTTGTCTCAACTTTCACTCAGAACGTTATGACATATGCTTCTCAGTTTAGTGAAGTGATAGCGGACGGGATGTTGTGTGAGAATGAAAAACATGTAACCAAGCTTGGTTAGACGTTAGATGTTCAATGGACGACTCCACATGTGTTGGTTACACGTTAGATGTTCAATAATTGCTTATCAGGTTGGTTGCCAGTTGTCTCAACTTTCACTCAGAACGTTATGACATATGCTTCTCAGTTTAGTGAAGTGATAGCGGACGGGATGTTGTGTGAGAATGAAGAACATGTAACCAAGCTTGGTTAGACGTTAGATGTTCAATGGACGACTCGACATGTGTTGGTTACACCTTAGATGTTCAATAAATGAGTCGGCATGTCTTGGTTAGACGTTAGATGTTCAATGGATGAGTCGGTATGTCTTGGTTAGATGTTAGATGTTCAATGGATGAGTCGGTATGCATTTGTTAAACATTAGATGTTGAATGGATGAGTCGGCATGTCTTGGTTACACGTTAGATGTTCAATGGATGACCCGACATGTCTTGGTTACACGTTAGATGTTCAATGGATGAGTCGGTATGCATTTGTTATACGTTGGATGTTCAATGGACGACTCGACATGTGTTGTTACACGTTAGATATTCAATAAATGAGTCGGCATGTCTTAGTTACACGTTAGGTGTTAAATGGATGAGTCGGTATGCATTTGTTAAACGTTAGATGTTCAATGGATGAGTCGGTATGTGTTGGTTACACGTTAGATGTTCAATAAATGAGTCGGCATGTCTTGGTTACACGTTAGATGTTCAATGGATGACTCGCCATGTCTTGGTTACATGTTAGATGTTCAATGGATGAGTCGGTATGCATTTGTTAAACGTTAGATGTTAAATGGTTACCGAATTAGAATAAATCGAGAAACTAAACGGAATAAATCGGAATGAATTTAGAAACTAAACTGACCGGGATGATATAGTTATTTTATAAATAATAATAATTATTTTATAAATTGTAATAATAATAATTATTATTTCATAAATAATAATAATAATTATTATTATTTTATTACTAATTATAATAATACATAAGTAACAAGAAACTTTATTTTCACAAAAATTATCCCTTGCGACATTTTTGACTATCCCTGGCGACATGTCACTAGGGAAACTATCCCTGGCGACATGTCGCCAGGGAAACGTGTGCTCACTTGACTTTCTAAAAAGTCAGCCAAGTTTCCCTGGCGACATGTCGCCAGGGAAAATTGGGCTCACTTGACTTTCTAAAAAGTCAGCCAAGTTTCCCTGGCGACATGTCGCCAGGGATACTATCCCGCACCAACTCCAGCGTGGCACCAATTTTTGAACCAAAGAGTTTGCGGGGCCCACTTGTCGCCAGGGAAATCCTAATTTGTCGCCAAGGAAACAATCCCGCACCAGCCTTTCTTGGCGAGGTTTCCCTGGCGACATGTCGCCATGGATTCATCTTCCCTGGCGACATGTCGCCAGGGAAACGTCGCGAATTTGGCCAGGGAAGGCAGCGAATATTGTAGTGGGGACTTGAAATCAGAGAATACCATGACTTGCAAACGCTTTTGCATCGGAGCTGATCTTTCACAGGACATCTCAAAAGTATAGCCTCAACAACATAGAACATAACCATCTCCGATATCGATCTACATAAATCTACATAGGCAAGCAGGCGGTTTGCTATATATATAATAAGGGGAAAGGCTGAATTTATGTAATTCAAATTAATTAATGTACGCAAGATAGTTTTTTTATTCCGGATATACGCAACATAATTTCAAATACTTACTAATCTACGCAATATTGACTAAAATGTGACTTGTTTAACCAGTTACCACTTAGAAAAGTTACAGTTTGGTCCTTTGGTCTGCGTCGACTTCCACCGTTAGTCCTTTGACATTTTTTTCATTAGAAAACTTAGCAATGATACCTTGACTTTAATACACGTATTTTTATACACGTTTTTATACACTTTTTATACGTGTTATTATATACACGTTTTATACGCGAAAAATTCTGAACTTTAACAGACGATTTCAACGTCAAAACTTAACCCGTAAACTCCGAAAAACTCACGTTAAGTCAATGTATACGTTCTCTACAACTTTCATGTTTTATGTTTTTCATGAAAAAGACATTTAGATGGTCGAAACCCCGATTTAAAACTATGACAACAATACTAGTATTTTCGGTAATTAAGTAAATCCGAATTTCGACGGTCTTGGTTAGTGCAAAATACTTACTTTGAAGTCTCTAAATCTATCAATGACTAAATATAGACATTCTATACGTAAAATATTATAAAACAAAGTGTAAACCTTATAAAAATAGTAGTATGATAAAAATGGAAAATTTAATAAGTACACCAGATTGATTCCATTACGTATCTAAAAAAAACCTGCTCGAAAAACTTCTCGTTTAAAATTATACTTAAACACAAAACATGTGTCTGGAAATGTGTATCGAAGTGTGTGTATACAAATGTGTATAAAAACGTGTGTATAAAATTGTGTGTATTAAAAAGCGTAAAAAATATTTATATAATTGCGTAAAAATATTTATATAATTGCGTAAAAACGTGTGTATATAAATGTTTTTTTACGTTTTTTTATACACACAGTTTTATATACTTTTTTATACACTCGTTTTTATACACGTTTGTATACACACACTTCGATACAGACGCATGTTATGTGTTTGAGTTTGATTTTAAACAGGAAGTTTTTCGAGCAATTTCTTTTCACTGTTATATTTTTCAGCTACGCAATGGA
This sequence comes from Glebionis coronaria, assembly GCA_025667525.1. Classification (NCBI taxonomy): domain Eukaryota; kingdom Viridiplantae; phylum Streptophyta; class Magnoliopsida; order Asterales; family Asteraceae; genus Glebionis; species Glebionis coronaria. The sequence goes on from CM046881.1 coordinate 45,245,611, forward strand.
ATCGATATGCGCTTATTAATTTTCCATTTTTTATCATACTACTGTCGTTATAAGTTTTAAACTTTATTTAATAATATTTTACGTATAGACTATCTATATTTAGTCACTGATAGGTTTAGAGACTTAAAAGTAAGTTTTTAGCACTAATCTAGACTCGTCGAAATTCGGATTTACTTAATTACCGAAAATACTGGTATTGCTGTCATAGTTTTCAATCATCCGACCATCTAAATATCTTTTTCATGAAAAACATAAAACGTGAAAGTTGTAGAGAACGTATACACTAACTTAGCGCGAGATTTTCGGAGTCCATGGGATCAGTTTTGACGCTAAAATCGTCTGTCAAAGTTCAAACTTTCTCGCGTATAAAAGCGTGTAATTGCACGTATAAAAAAGTTTGTATAAAATCGTTTATAAAAATGTGTGTATTAAAGTCAAAGTATCATTACTAAGTTTTTAACAAAAAAATGTCAAAGGACTAACGGGAGAAGTCCACACAGACCAAAGGACCAAACTGTAACTTTTCTAATTGATAACCGGTCAAACAAGTCACATTTTGATCAATATTGCGTAGATTAGTAAGTATTTGAAAGTATGTTGCGTCGATATGGAATAAAAAAAGCATCTTACGTACATTAGTTAATTTGAACAAAAATGTTACATAAATTCAGCCTTTCCCCATATAATAAATATAGTCGATTGGTTTTTCAAGCCCAACCCGTATACACATTCACATTAGTTCGTGGATTACTCAATCCATCCCATGTAGGCCGTTTTTCCACATCCACAATCTTAAAAAAAAACAAATGTCGGATACATTCCTGTCGATATGCAAACAGACATCATTAAAAAGCTTCCAATGAAATCATTAGCTTTTGAGATGTATTTCGAAACAATGAAAGTCTCTTATCGATAGCCTGAAATACATCAAAAGTTATCAAGCAATGAATCATCATCTACTGCTAAGGTACAGTCTCCTCCATGATTCTTTTCCATTATTGATAATGGCACTTTCCATCAACCCTTGTCTCCCATAACTGTCCCCTCGCCTGTTATTCTGTCAATATACGGGTAAAAAATCGAGCTCGGCGTAATACGGGAGAAATACTTGGATCCTCGCATGGATTAATATGATTTGACGGTTTTCATTCGGATGACTTGGACACTTTCAGTTTTTATTGCTCTTTGGAATCCTTCCATCAGATGTTACTATTGTTATTCCTAATGTATGTATGCTTGATAATAAAAATACCATTTGAAAGACTTATAAAAATAATAAAAAATTATTCATAGTTTTTGCATTATGGATGCTTTTATTTAATCGTTTTATTTTATTTATTTTTTCAAGCATTACCTTGATGAAAAATATAAAAAATAATGAATAACCGATACAATTAAGTTTTTATAAACCATTAATGACACTAATGGTTCTATCTATCAAAACAATCAACATAAACGTTCAAACTAGGAAACCAAACTATAAAGTAGTTAATGAAAGTTCTACTCAATCTTCATTCAGTCCACATGCACCGATTCTTTAATATTACACTCTATTCTCGAGTATAAAAAAAATGAAGAGGGATGGAGGGGGAAACTGAAAGAAATAAAGAGGCGAGAAAGAAGAAATAATTGTTTATAGTGTGTTCATGATTTGGAAAGAAAAGAGGAGGGTGTAAGCAAGAGTAAGGCTAAAAATAAAATTCACTCCTTTTCACTCCAATTTGAGAAGAAGATTAAGAGAGTAAATTTGGTGTAATTTACTCTATTTATTACTTCCCTCTCTCTCCTGAAAAATCTCAGGAACACAACTTTTTTTATTAGCACCCCATATCTTTCTTTTCACTCCAAAATATAAACTTGAGAACAGAACATTAAGGTCATAGGCTTCAATCTTACAGTCGAGAAAATAGTGTCAAAGACATGTTCGATCGTACGTGCCTTCCTCTTGAAAAGCTTCACTGATTTGACCTAAGAATTTTGACAAGTTTATCTTCTGGATTGTTTACTACGCTCGCCACCTTTAACGTTATATAAGCGAAATGAATGTATCGTTGTGCTAGACAATGATTATGACAACGTTCATAATGTATGAATGATGAAGGATGATGATGTTACAAAATCTTTTAGAGTTAATAACTTAAAAAGTGATCTAGCTTGATACTTTTTGTCTTTGTATGTAACCAAATTTTCTTTTTTATTATGCAATGGAACTTTCAAAAGTCTCTCATTGTGACTATTATGTCATGTAGATTGACCATTTTAGCCTTCCAACTTTTAAATATTAAGGGTCACAAAATACACATTGATCGAATATTGGTAGTTTGGTGATCGAATAGGAAAAATATGGCTATTTAAGTCATTAACGCAATCTTTTAATAAGATATTCAGTATTAGGTCAAGTGGGTGGTGTTCTATGAGAGTTTAGGAAGAATGAATATGGTGTTCTATGAGAGTTTAGGAAGATGATGATCATTCTATACTTCAAGCTTGTGATCCCAGCTTAGGATGCATCAGTCGTGATATACGCACGAATGAAAGCTATTATTCAATCTATATAAGATCATACATGGAAACGCTACTTTTGCATGATGAGTAGTCTGACGGCCTAATCATTCATTAACGATGATTATGATGGCAACATCGCAAGGTAATAATATGTGTATAAGTTATTAAATAATACTACTTACAACATAATGTTTGTGTTATCATGTTTTAAACCTTAATGATGTGAGGTATGTGTTACTAATCACGTGGATATGAAAATTTTTCCATTAGCTTAAATGTTTGAATGTTATTACTACTTTAATACGTAGAGTTATGATTCTTAATAGGTTTATGTTAAAGTGGCTCAGTTTGAGTTTGTACCAAAAATTTGTATTCTTATCTACCTTCTTGATAGCTTCTTTTATTAATCTAATTGCCGTTAAAAATATTGTAGTAATTTGCTAAATTGTACCAGGGTGGCATGTTAGTAGTATTTTAATACAATAGTTTCAAAATTACCTATTTTGATCTCTTATATCGCATTTTTTACGGTCCTTTTCACCATATCAATATCTTTGAATTTTGTGACACTTTTCTAGTACTCAAATGATTTTCCAATCAATTCAATATGAACTCAAGTATAAACCATTTAGTTAGGTTTGAAGTAATATACAAAACCATATTGGTCCAAAATCTCTATCACCGTAATAATGTTGAGTATTCAAGTTTATGTTATAGAAAAGTCTGAGGGACTTATTGTAATTTGTAATTTCTACTAACCCTTCACAACAAAAGTTTCTTTGTGTGTTTTGTTTTGGCTGTATTGTGTAGGGGCAGTTGTGCAAATATGGTAAAGTTGATTGGCTATATAAACTAGAATATTTCTAGGGTTTCATCACTTTTCCTCAGCCGATATTATCAACTCTCTCTCATTGTTCATATTGTTTCCATCTTGTTCTATTGATTCATATAGATCAATATGTCTTGATCTATATTGTTATTAGCCTTGTATTGATTGATCATTCATTATGATCAATCTTGTTTTTGTTCTTGTAATTTTTATACATTGATCTGATTGTAAGTGAATCAAGGGAAGGTTGGTTGGATTCACCTTTAATTCCATTATTTTTACATGGTATCAGAGACTCGGTTGATCGTGTTCGTGTGAATCGTGGTTCTTGGGATTGTTTAGATTTGGTGGTTTCTCTTGATCTTGATTTGGAAGCTTATATTGAGCTATTGGGAGGTGTGGTTGTGATTGTTTGATGGTTAATTGCAAGATTTTGATTAATATTAATTAGGTTTCTTACCCTAATTTGGATTTTTAAGATTTTGTGATCTTGAGGTGTTTGTTGGTATTCTGAGTATTTTATCTTAACGGTCGTGTTAAGATCTTGTGATTTGGGGTAGATTGGTTGATGTTTAATTTGTTATTCCCTAGAATAATTGAATCTAGGGATAACTGACTGGTTCTGCTACGTTCTTAGATTGTGTGTTTTGTAACACCTTGCTCTCCTTTATTCCTTGTCTTGATTCCTCTTTGTCTACTTATTTTTTATGTGTTTATTTATTTCTTGTGCTTAATCTGTGTGTTTGTTTTATTTATGTTAATTGGTTTTGATCCTTGATCTTTGTCTTGCCCTTGACCTGCCACCCTTGAGTGGTTTGGAATCCTGAGAACTTAGTTGACTTTGATTAAGTTCAATTTCTTCATTGTTTGTTGCTTTTGTTGTGTGATATTTGTTCTTTTTCATTATGTCTACTATTGATCCTATCTTGATTGGTAGTCTTGATGTTGGTAATGTGTTGCATCTTCAGACTACTAATTTTAATTCTAGTACTATTGTGTCTGTGAAACTTACTGGTACTGAGAACTATAGAATATGGGTTGATGTTATGAAATTGGCTTTAAGTATAAAGAATAAGATTGTTTTTGTTGATGGTACTTGCACTAAGAACATATATGCTAATAGTGAATCATTTTCTAAGAAATGGGATAGATATAATTCTATTGTGCTTTCTTGGATTCTGAATTATGTTCCTGAAGAATTATAGCTTGTTCAGATCTTTTCTGGAAATGCTAGTGAGGTTTGGACTAAATTAAATGAAACTTGTGATAAAATTTATGGTTACTGTAACACCTTCATTTCTACCTTAATGCAGCGGAACAATAATATTGAGGTATTACTTCATGAAATAAAAGTCACACAATAATAGAAAACAACTCGAAAGAGTGTTTTAATAAACTTTATTTATTTTTTATCAATTATCATTCAAAATCAGATATTTTCAATAAAACAATTGTACTTACTCGGTACATCACAAGTTCCCGAGATCTAAAAAATAGGTTTGAATGATAAAAATTCCCAAGTCTATATCTCTCCACGTCATCATTATGCTGCTCCATGCTATCAGTTTTCAACAACTGAAATATATGCTTAAAATCAACATAATGGTTGAGTGAATTCATCGGTTTGAAATCTTTTTGAATACAAGATCCTTTTCCCTAAGCTACGTTGTTATTCACCCACATAAAATAATCAATTCTTATTTCACTAGCTCACGCACCGCTACTTGACATAAACAGAAAACCAACAAATTGCCCTTATGCGGGTAGTTTTTCGGACTCTTGAGTCTAGCAAAATAAAGTGTATCCGTTTAGCCTAGGTAGGAACCATTAGCATTCCAGCAAGTGCGGCTTGCCCAAATAGGGGATGTCAGTCCCCAAATAGTACTATTCACAATATTAGCGCTCATTTTCTAGAAATGATTAACGGTCACGATTAAAAAGGGACTTAATGGCAATAAGTAAACGTAGTGTCAGTAATCATGTATGGCAGCATACAAAACACTTGTATTCCAGTTTAGCATATATCCCCCTCACGGGTTTTCAAATCATTTATAAATTAGATCTAGTAAGACTATGAACTCACCTGGGGTCCATAAAATCTGAGCTATATCAGATATGTTTCATTCATAGATAAACAACTTGGTCACAAACCACAACTTGGTCTCACACAAACCTAGATTATCACATTTTGTATAGTATTAAGTCTTTGATTTTGAGTTCAATATTCTTAAGTATTAGTTATGTATTCTTGGTTTTTAATTCTCATAATAATAGCATCATTGTTCGGGCCATCATACTCAGAAGCCATTCTATAAACGTTTGAGGAGCGAGGGCACTTTAAATCATAAACCCAACCACTCAGTCAGAACGTAATATCGAGATGGAACATCTTTGTACAAAGTTCCCTATTAACATGATACATTCATATAAGAAATTTCTCATAAGTTAGTATGTTCTTTTATCATTTACATTTTACATCCTTTAGTTTCATAATTGGCAAAAATAGTCCTTCTAGTTTATATAACTTTAGAAAATAGGTTTTATCATATAACTTTCATACATATAGTTCATAAATGACCAAAATGATCCTTTAAGTTTCTAATTTTGGAATATTTACCTTTGTAGTACATAATATTATAATTTTATCATATTTACACTTTTAACCCTTTAAGTATATAAATTTAATATTTACATTTCAACCTTCAAATATTAACCTTAAGGTTTCAAAATTTACAATATTAGTCCTTAGAGTTTTAACTTTCATAAAATGACACTTTTGGCCCAAAATGTTTATAATTTCAAAAATGTTAGTTTTAGTCCCTATACTTGTTTAAAATCACATAACAAGCTTAAAATACTCCAAATGATCTAGGAACTTAGGATAAAGTTTTGAAATACATTTATAATTATAGTAACAACATTTCTCCAGAATTATAGCCTTTGAAATGGGTTTTTGCTCATTATTTCATGTAAATTATAAAACTAGGGTTTTAAGACATCTTTAGCTTATAACTTCCATTTTAAATGATCATATGATCTAACTTCTTTTAGATTAGTTCTCTAACATCCTATAAACATTATAAAAAGTCTTTTAAAACATTATAACAAGATCAAAGCTTAGTTATCTTAGAGGTTACCTAGGTGGCTCCAAAATGGCTCCTTATGACTTTTTATGAGCATAACTTGCTACCAAAGCTTCAAGAGCTTCAATGGATTCTTTCTAGACATGGTTTCTGGTATTATAAGAGTCCTAGTATGTTTATATAGTTTAATATCAGAATAGGTTCTGAGGTAGAGAGAAAACAGGGTGCGAGTTGAAATGTTGTGTATTCGCCCTATTTATAGTATTTCCAACACTTAGGCTCTAAGTTTGGATTGTAAACGTGTAAGATCTGTATAGGATAAGGAAAGCTATAGAAGTTATATGAAAGTTTATAGAGTCTGGGATCAAAAATATCTAAGGTTGTGGCTAGGAATAGGTCACGACATGTTATAGATGAGAACTGTGATGTGTAAGCCACAAGTAGGTGCATCACCTACTTAGGAATATCCCAAAATATCTATTTGGTCTGATCCTAAGTTTTAATTTGGGAGGGAAAGGTTTTAAATGGGTTTTTAGAGGGAAAAACCTAGTCGGGTTCAATTCTAGGGCTTGTAACTTTGTAATTCTTGTAATTAAGGGTTTAGGAATGTCATTAGTGATGTATTAGGGTGTAATTAGGGTTTATACATTGTAATTAAGAAGTTTGGGTCTTTGGTTTTAAGTTTAACAAAGGTTTGAAGTGAAATTGGGAAGAAAACCTAGGCGGTTTAGGGTTTCTAATGATCTAGGGCAAAATCCTTGTTAAATCCATTATCCTTGATTTAGCTACTGATTTAAACTCAATTTATACATCCTACATTGTCCTCAATGTGTTCATGAAGTCTCTACATTGGTTTTACTAAGTTAATCTAAGTAAACATGTCCAAAGGGTGAAAATGCATATTTTGACCTAATTTATAAGCCATGTATTGAAATGTTGTACCTTATGCTTTAGGGTACTTTTACATTGTCTTCATATAAACCTAAATGTCATGCTATGAGTGTTTTTATACTTGTCCAAAAAGACTAGGTATTGATTCTATGTAGAATGCTTAATATAAGGGTTTCTAGGTCATTAAGCCTAATGAGTTTCTATCTTGGGTAATTAGGGTTTATATCATTATGAACACTTGTTATAGGTCTTATATGTTATGTTTATGAATTCTAAGGATTCTACATTCTTAGTTTAAGGGTTTATATAGGTTAATCATATCCTCGAAGGTAATGGGTTTAATTAGAATCATGTAATTTGAAAACTTGTACTTTGTGCACTAATTATTTGTACATTAACTTGAAGTGAATTATAGCCTTAATATGATACTTAGTTAAGTTTTATAATTGGTTGCAAAAGATTAGACTCTAATTCAGTGTGAAATGGATTTGATATGCTAATCTTGATTATTAGGTCTTACTTTGTAATTAGCTTTAGATTACTTACACTTAGTGTTTTATACTCAAATATCTTTTGTATATGGTAGATTATAACTTGTACATTTGTATTTGATATTCATATACAGATATTATGTACATTTACTTGTACTTAGCTTTGTATGGTTTGTTCTTACTATTCTTAGATAATATTATGCCTTCAAATGATAGTTTACAACTTGTTTATAATCCTTGATTACTTATTCATAGATGTTGTATATTCATACTTCACCATTCTTGACTTTACAACTCATTTATAGGGTTTCTAAGGGTATTTAGGGCATTATAGTTATATTTGAGATGTTCTTATTAATATTGTACTTATTATATTACTTTTTGAACATAGACTTGATATATATATTGTCTTTACAACATATAGGAATATGTTAATATGGCAGTTCTGGTTGTGAGAAGCAATTCATCTTACCAAGTAAGGCATAAAAGTAAAAAATTCCACTCAAATTTTCATATTCATACAATCATAGCACATAGCATAGATGTGAAATTTATGGGTTGTCATAGCCTCTCCCCCTTAAATAAATCTCGTCCCGAGATTATAATGATAACATAGCATATCAAAGACAAACATAGCTCTTGCGTTCTTAGATTCTTTCTTAAAATTCTATTCACATATCAAGAATACAACTTTACTATTGCTATTTACTTTCAAATCAATCTCTTCTATTAGAATTATGATCAAAATGGATATATATGAAGCATCATTCATATCTTAGCGATCAAAATCATAATATTGCCTCATAAGAATTTAATTCATCAACCAACGGAATATACAAATCATATCATTAATCAGATAAATCTTCGTTAGATTCCGAAATACGAAAAGGATTGTTATTATTACTGAGTTCTTTGGGAAAATCAAGTCAATATGTCACAACTCAATTCAAAATCTCGAATTGATTATCGCCTTTTTCAAAATCAATTTAGGTAATTAATAGAGAAAATATCTTTCTTAAATATATGTTGTTTAATATGGTGTAGTTTCTCATTTATCGTGAGAAAAAGGATAAAGATTTCTCACAAGTCACCATTTTAATCCTGCAGACATCTAATGGTCAGTAACTAATGTACTACAAAGTTCTTATTCTAATTATAACTTTTATAGGGTAAGTGAAATTCTAGGTAATATAATGCATACGTGGAGTATGTAGTTTTAGTATTTGGATAATTTTCTCACTTTATCCTATTGGTATAAAGGGTAATATTCTTCTTAATGTATTCAAAATTATAGATATTGGTACTCTATGTCAACATATTATTTTAGGTATAACTTTGTCAGAGTTTCCATATCATTAATAAAATACAATTGACAATGATCCAAATGGTGTCATGACTTATCTTAAGAAATTCTGAAATAATTTTTATTACTTGTTTTTGCCTATAAAGAAAACTCAGGTTTGAACTTTTGTAATTTAGATTTCTAAATTTCATTAAGATATAAGTTTAATATTTTAGTCAAAAAGGTCAAGTACTAATTATTCTGAGTATATATAATACAAATGAGTTGTACTACCAGATAATGAAGTAAAATAGCACTTACAATAGACATAATTAAAAACACATAGATTTTATTGATAATACTCACATATGTTTATAACATTATTTATTTACAATATACGATATCTAGGAAAAGTCTAAAAATTCATCTTACTCCAACAGTATCGCGTCTGATGTCCTATCTTGTAGCAATTCTGACACTTAGCTGTGCAGACCTCTTTGTGATGTAGTAGGCACTTCATATAAAAGGGAAGTTTTCCAGCATAATTATTGTATTCTATTGGTTTGGGAAGGTTAACTAAGTTGGGATTAGGTTAATATAGATAAGGAAAATAGGAATCATAGGGAATATGTAGGTGACTAGGTTTAGGCTCAATGAAATCTTCTTCTTCACTAAACTTACGCTTAAGGGTATTTGATTCTTGCACAGGATTGTGCTTGATTACATGATCCATCAATTTTTGGAAAATATTAATGGCTTCTTCTAAATTCTGGGGTTTAGAAATAGTAATCATTCTCTTGAATCCTTGGAAGTCCTAAACATAACATATAGACTTAGAATAAGTGTTCATGATGAAATAAACCCTAATTACTCAAGGCAGAAAGTCATTAAGCTTAATAACCTAGAAACCCTTATATTATGCATTTTACTTAGAATTAATGCTGAGTCTTTTAGGACAATTCTACAAACACTCATAGCATTACATTGAGGTTATAAGATTATCTTAATACAATGTACAATTACACTAAATCACAAGGTACAACATTTCAATGCATGACTTGTAAATTAGGTCAAAATAGGTATTTTCACTCTTTAGAGATGTTTATTTAGAATAACCAATGAAACTGAAATGTGTATAGTTGAAGTTCGTTTTTCTCAGTTCTTAACAAATTGAAAGTCCTAACAAGATCGGGTTTTTAATTGTTTTTGGTTGGTAAAGTTTTTTGGATATTCTATTGCTAATTCAAACAAATCCTTGCTAAAATGAAAAATATCGTCTACTTATATGTAAAACAACGTGCACATACCAAGTTTTTATTCAAATAAAATGCCAAATGTAAATTCTACAAACTATAAGGACTGGAAATGTAAATTCTATGAAATATAAATGCTAAAAATGTAAAACTAAAAAGTATAAGGACTAAATGTGTAAAACAGTAAACTATATGGACTTAAAATGAAAACTATTTAAACATGTAACTAATTTCCAACTAATTTGAAACTAACTATCTAATTTTGAACAATTCTGAAAATATAGGGACTTATTATTTGAAAACCCTAAAAAGTAGAAAGATTAGCTAGGATTACAAACTGATTAATACTTTAAGGACTAAAATGCAAATTTTCACAACTTTTTAACAAAAACGGGTTCAAAAATAAAATAAGCTCGTTTGAGCTTATTTCTCAACCAAATTTGATCAAACCAGTTTCAGACGCTTTAAAATCAAATTTTAGCTAGACCTATTCAAGGAATTAAGCTAAAAGTGACTAGAACTCTGATAAGCTAAATCCAATAAGCTCAAAATAAGCTACCAGTTAAGCCAGACTTGCACAACTAGATTTTAATGGAAATTCTTATTAATAAGCTCAAAAGAAAGACGGGCAATCAAGTCTCAATGAAAATGATCAAGTAATAAGCCATGAATCTAAAAATAAGCTAAAATTATGCTTATGTTGACTTTCGTTGACCAGAAATTTCAAAAAGCTCAAAATCTCAAAATCTATCCAGGAACACTTTTGGAATGAAATTGTGAAAGAAAATTAGCTAGTTATTGAAGTAGAAATAGAGATATGAAAAATCAGTTTGTCCAAGTTATAGAAACTTGCTTTTGCTCTTGATCTTAAACTTTGGCTTATTACTTGCTCACTATTGGATACTGTACAGTTTCCTTATACACACTCAAACTTCATATGTTGACTGAAAGATGAGGACTGGTTTGGAGTGATTTCATCAAGTAACAAAGAAATGCCAGTCAAATCAAAATCAACACTTTCTGAAAATATGCTTGAATAAAACTGACCCAAACCTTTTTAATGACCAATTGCCTTTTTGACCAAATACTTGACTAGTAAGTGACTAAAATCTATTTGTTATGACTTGTTGACTAGAAATGAACCAAAGTTTGCCAAATTCTAACACTTGAAAACCAATTACAAGCTAATGCCAAACACTACTTTACTTATATTTTGGAAACTTTTATGAAGACTTTTTGAGCTAATGATAAGACTGGGTTAAGAATGATGACACACTAAGTTTTATAGCCAAAATGAAGTGTATGAGAACTAGTTACAAGAACTTTAACCAACAAGAACTCTAAATGGTTGGCAAAGCTAAACTGACTGATGAATGTAGAAAACAGGACAAGTATTAAGTCTAATAAGCAAGATTAAGCTACTAATAAGCTACAACAACACTGAGATCAGATCAATAACAGGCTAAAATATCTTTTATCATGCAATCAAGCAAAATTAACTAGGAATGAAGCATGCATTCAACTATTAAGTGGAACTGAAAATCAGAAAGTGTATACTTTTTGCTTAGGCCTCCTTTGGGGAGTAGAGGAGCGCTGAGCTCTCTAATCTAGTGCTAACCACCACCTTAGCACTAGAACACACTAATCAACTACCAATCAACAACTACAATCACCAAAAATCACCATAACTGGACTGAATTCTTCAAATTCTGCTAAAACTGGAACTGGATGATCAAAACAGGTACAACAGCTACAATCTTCACAAATAGCTCACTATGATTAAGTGATGATCATAACAAACTAACAGCATCACAAAGTAACAATGGTGCAAGTATGAACAGTAGAGGAGTAATGAGAATTTGGAGGGAAAATTGAAAGTATTTATTGATTGAATTGAGAAGTAGTTACAAGGCTGGTAATCAGTTACAACTAACTATAACAGACTCAAGAGTTTGTCAGACTCTTGAGTTGTTAAGCTGAAACTAAAATGAGTTGAGAGAAAACTAAAAGTGTGTGTTTTCACACTTTTTCTACTATACAAGAAATGAGCTAATCTATGGTATTTATAGACTGTAGGAGTGAAGTAGTTGGGGTTGGTGACGTGTTAGATCCAATTAGAAGCTTCCACGTGTACAATTCAGTTCAATTGAATTTTGCAGATTATGAACACATTTAGGGTTTTCTTTGTTGTTGATCTTAAGTGTAATTGGTTGTGATCATTGGATTCGTCTCTCAAAAACGAGCAAGTTTCATGTTTATACCATCTCCTGAAATTGCTTCTAGCTCAAGAACGATTATGGGCTGTTGTGTTGAAGAAGATGACACGTGTCATATTGCCATTGGACATAGAAGTAGCACACGGATCATTATCCTTAGTGGATAATTTGATTATTGCATGTAGCTTTTCTATTGGCTGAGAGAGAATTAGTGCGCTTGCACTGTTGAGATACTGGCCAATTAATTTTGCGGCTGAGTGGGTAATAAATGAGGTGAGTTGGCAATCCTTGTCAATTAATTCCTCATTTCTCATTGGCCAATATAAGTTCACACGGATTAAACTTGAGTAGACTTTCCAAAGTTGGCAGAATTAGTCCTCTAACTTAGTAGAATGTAATTTTGAGCTAGTAACTTCATTCTCTTGGCAATTTAAGTCCTTCCACTTGCAAACTTGATCAAAAAGCTCCTTTGACTTGGTTGACTTGAGAGTTGACCAAATTTGACTTTGATCTTGACTTTGTCATATTTACACTTTTAGTCCTTCATCTTTGGCAGGTTATCAAGATAGGTCCTTTGTCTTCAAAGTCTTGTCACTTTTGATCCTTCTTTGTCTTTTTCATCAAATTAAGCTTGATTTTCCTTTGTTTGCTTGAAATTTTATCCTTCTTACCTATTTGAGCACAGACACAAAACATACCACATAATTCCGCTTTATAGCACAAAGTTTAGGTATTTTTATTGTGTTTTAGGGTGATTTGTTGATAAATTGATATGAGTTTTTGCTCATATCAAATCCCCTACACTTGAACATTGTCATGTCCTCATGCAATGCTATGTATTAAAACACAAATTTACATTCTCCTCATTATTAATCCACCTTGGCCATTTTGGAATGCATCTACACTACTCTAAACTAAATGATGCATGATTTTGATTTTTTAGCAATGCAATGAACAAAATACAATTCTATCTATATCTTTTTGGTATTTCTTGAAATGGTTTTGATGGAAATAACTCATAAAGAATTCAATGACTTTGATTAGGGCTTGGGTACCATGGACATTTATCACCCTCAAGTTTCACTTTCCCCATACCAAGCTTAAAAATGGGATCATTGTATTCACAAGTAAAAATTGCATCAACTAATTCATGACAATTAAATGTGGAACCAGTTATTATTTGAGCAAATTGCTTGTGGGCAAATTTGTCATTATTTCAAGTGTGAAGTATAAGAAATGTAAAATCCAAAAATAAGGAAGCACGATTTTAATCCTAAGTAATCCTCTCATCCATTACTTGAAAAACCGCTCACAATTAATATAAGTCCGTTTCAAGAGTAATAAGTCATTCGCCTTATGTGTAAAATCCTCATGTCATGCTTTCATAAGTAGCTACACACTCGCTAAGGAAAGAAAAATAAAACTCACGCAATAATTTACATCCGCCATCTTTTTGAGACTTTGGATCTTCAATCCCGCAACCCGTCAAGGTAATATTGGATTGGAGCAATCTATTGAATCCCCGCAACCCGTCAAGGTAATATTGGAACTCAATAGTCACTATAATTAACACCACAATGCCCCTCTTGGGAGTCTTGTATAATTATTTTTTCTTTTCTTTTTCTTTTTTTCTTTTTTTTTCTAGCCACTCATTTTTTTTCATAAGCCGCTCTTATTTTTCTTTATTTCTCACTAAGAAAGTTTAAAAGAATAAAAGGAAAAACACCCGCTAAATATTGAGCATGACATAAGTCTAGTACACATAAAACGTTCTAACTTAGAATCTTAAGACGTACTTATATCAACCATGAATGATTAGACAAAAATGCATAAGAGATTACAAACCAATTAAAACCGTTCTTGATTATTTATTAACAATTATATACATGCGAAGAAAATAGAGGTAAAGAAGAGAAGGGTTTAGCCACAAGTAATTATCATGAAGTTTATCTAGCCCTTTTATACTTGCTTCAACTCTATCATTTCCCCTTCTCCACAAATTTAAAGTCTTAAATAATGAGAGTGGTGGATGCTTAGCCTAATAGACCAATGAAGGACTACATGGTTAAGGATACTAGCAAGAGAATGCTTTGATAAGCAAACTCGGGTTGAGTCAAAATATTCATGGCGGGCCTAATATGTCAAACAAGTCTAAATTTGTTAAACCATGTCCTTATTATATTTTTTTCCTTTTTATATCTTTTTGATGAAAAATAAAAGAAGAAATATATACAATGCAAATGTGTTATGCAAATGAAAAATGATAATGAAAGATATGAATGCATATTTTTGGTGGCCAAAGTAGATCAAAAATTTGAAAAAAAATGTTTGAAAAATTAATTTTCCAAGTTATCATGAAAGACAATGACAAGTTCTAGGTAAGGTCACTTCGATAGAAGACCCCCTACACTTAAGCTAAACATTGTCCTCAATGTTTAAGAGCATGGAAGTATAAAAACTTCCCCTACACTTATGACAATGAATAGACTTTGCTTAACCCAAGTTAAGGAAAGGACAACTATTAGTGAATTCATGTTTAAGCACAAGGTGTCAATGAAAGATCACAATAGTAACGAAGTAAACCGGATACAAGGGTCTCCTCCATAAGCTCCAAAGCATGAAATGAGTGAGCAACCCTACAAACAATCATGAAGACAAAAGAAGGTCTCCCCTACACTTATCTCCTAAGTCTATACCCTTATTACTAACCTACAACGCTCTAAACCTAGTTATACGATGCTTGAGTTAATGAGTCTCTAGCTCGACTCGTCCCTCAATGAATTAATTCATGGGGAAAATGGGGATCTCTTGGACCATTTCAATGGAAATGTCCTCTCCAAAATAATGTTTCACACGGTAACCATTCACTTTAAAATTTGGACCATCGGGTTGTGACAACTCAATAGTTCCATATGGAAACACTTGAGCAATAGTGAATGGACCGGACCATCTCGACTTAAGCTTGCCCGCAAAAAGTTTCAACCTTGAGTTAAAGAGGAGAACCGGCTCTCCAACTTTGAACTCACGGTTCTTGATCTTAGCATCATGCAATTTCTTAGTCTTTTCCTTGTAAAGCAAAGAATTTTCATAGGCATTGGCTCTCAATTCATCCATCTCATTAAGTTGATCTTTCCTATGTGAACCGGCTTGGTTTAAATCAAAGTTAGCCCACTTGAGAGCCCAAGATGCCTTGTGTTCTAACTCAAATGGGAGGTGGCACGCTTTACCATAGACAAGCCTATAAGGAGTACAACCAATTGGTGTCTTAAAAGCCGTCCTAAAAGCCCACAAAGCATCATCAAGCTTATCCGACCAAGAAGCTCGATGCTCTCCCACCGTTCTCTCTAAAATTCTCTTTAAACCACGATTTGTGACCTCGGTTTGACCATTGGTTTGAGGGTGATACGCGGTAGAAAGTCTATGATTAACGCCATATTTCTTCATAACTCTCGTGAATTGATCATTACAAAAGTGCGTACCACGATCACTTATGATGGCCCGAGGTACACCAAATCTAGCAAACAATTGCTTTAAGAACTTCACAACAACTCTAGCATCATTGGTAGGTAAGGCTTTAGCCTCCACCCATTTAGACACATAATCCACCGCCACAAGTATATACTTGTTTCCCTTAGAAGATGGAAAAGGTCCCATGAAATCAATGCCCCATACATCAAATATCTCACACTCTTGAATAAAATTTTGTGGCATCTCATCACGTTGCGTAATTTTTCCTTGTCTTTGACACACATCACAAAATTTCACCATCTCATGGGCATCTTTGTAAATGGAAGGCCAATAGTAACCCGAATCAAAGACTTTCTTGGCGGTATAGTTAGGCCCAAAATGTCCACCCGTAGGTCCTTTATGACATGCTTCTAAGATCTTAAATGCCTCGGGCCCATCTACACACCGTCTAATGATTTGGTCCACACATTGCCTAAAAAGATAAGGATCATCCCAAAAGTAGTACTTAACTTCCTTAAGAAATTTCTTCTTTTGTTGATAAGTAAGACCCTCAATAAGCACATTTCCCACAAGATAGTTTGCTATATCCGCAAACCAAGGAGTGGCATCCTCTTGGGAAGAGATAGACATGAGCTCCTCTAATGGAAAGGATTCATTGATTTCTCGATGTGGAAAATCTCCTTGAAAAGGATGCTCAAGTCTACTCAAGTGATCCGCCGCTAAATTCTCGGCCCCCTTTTTATCACGAATTTCTATCTTAAACTCTTGAAGCAACAAAACCCATCTCAAAAGCCTAGGCTTAGCATCTTGTTTTGTCATGAGATACTTGAGAGCGGAATGATCCGTATACACTATGGTTTTGGATAGCACAAGGTATGGTCTAAATTTCTCAAAAGCATAGACTATAGCAAGCAACTCTTTTTCCGTGGTAGTGTAATGAAGTTGTGCACCGGTCATGGTTTTACTCGCATAGTGTATAGGTTGAAAATGCTTATTCACTCTTTTTCCTAAGACGGCCCCCACCGCATAATCACTAGCGTCACACATAAGCTCAAAAGGTAATTCCCAATTTGGAGAAACCAAAACGGGAGCCTTTGTCAATTTCTCCTTAAGAGTCTCAAAAGAGTCCAAACAATCTTGGTTAAAAATGAAAGGAGCCTCTTTTTCCAAGAGGTGAGTCATCGGTCTAGCTATCTTAGAAAAATCTTGTATAAAGCGCCTATAAAACCCCGCATGACCTAAGAAACTCCTCACACCTTTAACCGAGGTGGGTGGGGGAAGCTTAGCAATCACATCAATTTTAGCTCGATCCACTTCTAATCCCTTGTTGGATATTTTGTGTCCTAAAATAATTCCTTCTTTCACCATAAAGTGACATTTCTCCCAATTAAGCACTAAACGTGTTTCCTCACAACACTTAAGCATTCTCTCTAGATTGGTGAGACATGAGGTAAATGAATTTCCAAAGACGGAAAAATCATCCATAAAAACCTCCATAGTTTACTCTATCATGTCATGGAAAATCGCCATCATGCACCTTTGAAACATCCCCGGTGCATTACATAAGCCAAAAGGCATCCTCTTGTAAGCAAATGTACCGTAGGGACAAGTGAATGTGGTCTTTTCTTGATCCTTAGGGTCAATGGGTATTTGGAAATAACCCGAAAAGCCATCAAGAAAGCAATAGTATTCATTTCCCGCTAAGCGTTCAAGCATTTGATCCATAAAAGGTAATGGGAAATGGTCTTTCCTAGTAGCCTCATTGAGTTTCCTATAGTCAATACAAACTCTCCAACCGGTAACAAGTCTTGTAGGAATAAGCTCATTGTTCTCATTAGGCACTACGGTGATTCCACCCTTCTTAGGAACACAATGTACCGGGCTAACCCATGGAGAGTCGGAAATGGGGTAAATCATACCCGCATCAAGGAGTTTAATCACTTCCTTCTTAATGACCTCATGGATTTTTGGGTTAACTCTTCGTTCACTTTGAATGGCGGGTTTGTAGTCATCCTCCATAAGGATTTTGTGTGTACAAAAATGTGGATCAATTCCCCTTATGTCGGATATTTTCCAAGCTAAGGCTTTCTTGTGTTTCTTAAGGACGTCAATAAGTTGCTCCTTCTCATCCTCTTTCAATTCTTTAGCAATGATCACCGGTAATTGGTCTTTACCCTCTAAGAAAGCATACTCTAAGTGGGATGGAAGGTCCTTAAGTTCAATTGGAGGTGGACTCTCTATGGAAGGTTTTACTATGGAAGGATTCTCATTGGTAACTTCTTGTGGAGTAGGAGAAGGAATAGGGTCCTCATTGAGCAAATTTTGGATAGTAAGAATATCTTCTTCCCAATTAATGGGAGAATCATCATCACCAAGAAGGTTTGACTCAAATTCCTCCAAGAGGAAATCACTCTCTCCAAAAGGTGTTAAAGAGGGAGCAATTGAGGCCACGGTTTCAACATGAGGCACCTCATCACTAGTACTCTTGCAAGCATCATGAAAGTGTTCATCACACACTTCATCTAACACATCAACTATGTTAATAGTCTCACATGGTCTAGACTACTTAACCTCTTTCCTATCACAAACTTTCCCTAACTTAAACACCACTTTCTCATCCTCTACTCTCATAATTAGTTCTCCTTCCGCCACATCTATCAAAGTACGACCCGTTCTCAAAAACGGTCTACCCACAATCAAAGGAACTCTAGGATCCATGTCATAGTCAACCACTACAAAGTCGGCCGGAAATGTAAACTTATCCACACCTACAAACACATCCTCCGCTATACCTACGGGGTAAGCTATGGTTCGGTTGGCTAATTCAAGGGTCATCCTAGTGGTAGTGAGCTCGGGAAGAGAGAGTTTTTTTCCAAACCGATAAAGGCATGAGGTTTATGCTTGCCCCTAGATCCGCCAAAGCTATGCAATTTTCTACACCGGGAAAATTACAAGGTATCAAGAAGCGCCCCAGATCTCCAAGTTTTGTTGGTAAGGTTTTAAGTAGCACGACGGAACAATTTTCATTAAGGGATGTGTTGGGCAAATCAACCAATTTTTCCTTGTTTGAGAGTAAATCCTTGAACATCTTAGCAAACTTTGGCATATAAACAAGAGCTTCTACAAAGGATATTTTGATGTTGAGTTGCTTGAACATCCTTAAGAAATTTAAGACTTGGATGTCATCCTTGTTCTTTAACTTGTCCTTTTTCAACCTTGAAGGATATGGAAGAGTTGGTTTTGGTGTAGGTGGAGTAGGTGTTGTAGTGGAAGATTTGTCTTTGTTAGCTTCTTAATTGGGAAGTGTGGAAGGTAGAGGAGAAGTAGGAATATGTTGAGAAGGTGTGTTTGATTGAATGGGAGCATTTTGAGGTGGTGAAGTAGAGGTAGAAGGCTTGTCACAAGTAGGAACAAAAGTGGGTGGAACAAATGGAGGTTTAGGAGGTGAAGGATCCTTTGTTGTCTTTCCACTTCTTGTTGTAATAGCATTGACATTTGCCCTTGGATTTGTTTGTGTGTTAGAAGGTAAAGCCCCTTGTGGTCTTTGATTGAATGCCATTAAAAGCCTATTGGTTTGTGTATCCAATGCAAGTTTCATTTGGTCATTCATTCTCTTTTCACTTTCACGAATTCTCTTGTCAACATACTCATGAGTCTCTTGTATCCCATATCCTTGATTTTGAAGTTGAGGGTAAGCTTGATTTGGTATTTGAGAATATCCTTGATTTAGGAAAGGTGGAAGTGGTTGATTTAATCCTTGATGTGGTGGATAAAAGTTATTTCCTTGATGTTGAATATTGTTGGGTGCCTTGTAGTTATTTCCTTGGTAATGTGGTCTTGTACCTTGATTCCTTTGTAACACTTGAGGAGGATTTTGTTGAAGTTGGGTGGGTGGTTGGGGTGGGAATCCCGGTGGAGTAAGGTAATTTTGGGACTTGTAAGAAAGGTTATTTGGATTGATATTTGGCTTGAAGTGTTCACGATGTTCCTCTTGGTAAGCATAACATTCCCCTTGATAACCTTGCACCTTATCACATTGTTCATAGGAATGGGGACCTCCACAAGTTACACAAGAAAGAGTAATGGCATTCACATCATTTGAATAATTGTTCAATGAAAGGCTCTTAATGGCTTGAATCATCTCTTGTTGTGCCTTAAAACTCCTCTCATTATCTCTATCCATCTTTTGAATGATCTCTTGTTGATACTTGAGGAATTGGTTATCACAAGGTGTTTGAGAATTGTTTTGAATAACATGAACCCTTTCTTCACATTGAGTGTTTGTTTGAACCATTGCTTTGGTCTCAATGATGTCTAAAGCCTCTTGAATGGATTTACGAAGAATATTCCCTCCCGCGGAAGCATTGAGTGAATCTTGGTGATGAGGTTTAAGGCCATCATAGAAAGTATTGATTTGGTGAACTTCATCCAATCCATGGTTAGGGCATCTCCTCAATAACTCTCTAAACTCCTCCCAAGCATCACTAAAGGATTGACTAGGTTTTTGTTGAAAGCCTATAATTAAGTTCCTCAAAGCCGTGGTCTTAGATGGGTGAAAGAACTTGTTCAAAAACTTAGTGGTGAAACCATCCCATGTGGTGATACTATCGGGTGGTTGGGTGTCTAACCAATGCTTAGCGGGTCCCTCTAGTGAAAATGGAACCAATATCAACTTAATAGCATCATGTGGAACTCCATTGTACTTAAGGGTATTGCAAAGAGCAAGGAATCTCTTAAGGTGATCATGAGGATTATCATTCTTGTGACCATAGAAAGGTGTGTTTGAAACCAAGGTAAACATAGCCGTTTTTAGCTCAAATGAATTTGCGGGAATGTCGGGAATCTTGATAGCATCGGCATATCCGTGAACATTGGATTGCAAACGTTCCATAAAAGAACGATTATCAACAGCCATGGCTTCTTGTTGTGGATGAATGAAAGCACGATTCTCGTGATCGGCTTGATGGACGGTGGTGGTCTTACTCTTTCTCTTTTTCTTCCTTTTCGGAGGAAGAGGTTGTACACCAATCGGTATTTGTGCACGCCCGCGAATGAGCATGCAACTCAATACGAGGAATGAGAGAGAAGCTCTCGTGTGACTTTGAAGAGAAAAGGATTATCCTCTTCGAGTTTCAATATGAAATATCCACAAGAAAATAATAATATACGTATGTACTACTTGGGTGCAAGACCCCCAATGAAGCCTTCCTTCTTAGAATACTCACAAGTGAACGGGGGTTAGGTGGCGCGAAGCACTTAAGTACCTATTGACCCTTAGATGGCATTTTATAGCACATCGCCTTTCTATTCACTTAATTGTTTGTATTCTTAGAATTGTTGCTTATTGGAAGTATTTATCTATTCTTGCTTTATTTTGTTTGATCGATACACGTGTCAAGGACCGGAACGCCCCTCAACACGGTGTATTGCCTTGGCAATACTTATGGAGAATATGTAAATTGGTTGTTCTTATACGTATACGTATTTACTTATAATAATATATGGAAAATATTTTTGTATTTATGAGTTTTTAAGAGAAAATACTATATGTACATAAAAACCGAGAGAATCCAATAATATATATTTTTGGGTGTAACCTCTTAGGAAAAAGATTGCTTTTTGGATTTTTTTAATTTGTTTGGTCAATTCTTTAGGAAAAGAATTGTTTTGTTAATTTTTTAGTTTTTATATATTTTTATATTTTTGATTTTTTTATTTGTTTTTTATTTATGATACGTAAAAATAACGTTCACTAGGTGAACGGATCCCAAAAGCCAATGAAAACCGTCAATCGATAGTCTCTCGTAAAGTCAAAGAACCGGCAGCGGCACCATTTGAAATGTGTATAGTTGAAGTTTGTTTTTCTCAGTTCTTAACAAATTGAAAGTCCTAACAAGATCGGGTTTTTAATTGTTTTTGGTTGGTAAAGTTTTTTGGATATTCTATTGCTAATTCAAACAAATCCTTGCTAAAATGAAAAATATCGTCTACTTATATGTAAAACAACATGCACATACCAAGTTTTTATTCAAATAAAATTCCAAATGTAAATTCTACAAACTATAAGGACTGGAAATGTAAATTCTATGAAATATAAATGCTAAAAATGTAAAACTAAAAAGTATAAGGACTAAATGTTTAAAACAGTAAACTATATGGACTTAAAATGAAAACTATTCAAACATGTAACTAATTTCCAACTAATTTGAAACTAACTAACAAATTTTGAACAATTCTGAAAATATAGGGACTGATTATTTGAAAACCCTAAAAAGTAGAAAGATTAGCTAGGATTACAAACTGATTAATACTTTAAGGACCAAAATGCAAATTTTCACAACTTTTTAACAAAAACGGGTTCAAAAATAAAATAAGCTCGTTTGAGCTTATTTCTCAACCAAATTTGATCAAACCAGTTTCAAACGCTTTAAAATCAAATTTTAGCTAGACCTATTCAAGGAATTAAGCTAAAAGTGACTAGAACTCTGATAAGCTAAATCCAATAAGCTCAAAATAAGCTACCAGTTAAGCCAGACTTGCACAACTAGATTTTAATGGAAATTCTTATTAATAAGCTCAAAAGAAAGACGGGCAATCAAGTCTCAATGAAAATGATCAAGTAATAAGCCATGAATCTGAAAATAAGCTAAAATTGTGCTTATGTTGACTTTCGTTGACCAGAAATTTCAAAAAGCTCAAAATCTCAAAATCTATCCAGGAACACTTTTGGAATGAAATTGTGAAAGAAAATTATCTAGTTATTGAAGTAGAAATAGAGATATGAAAAATCAGTTTGTCCAAGTTACAGAAACTTGCTTTTGCTCTTGATCTTAAACTTTGGCTTATTACTTGCTCACTATTGGATACTGTACAGTTTCCTTATACACACTCAAACTTCATATGTTGACTGAAAGATGAGGACTGGTTTGGAGTGATTTCATCAAGTAACAAAGAAATTCCAGTCAAATCAAAATCAACACTTTCTGAAAATATGCTTGAATAAAACTGACCCAAACCTTTTTAATGACCAATTGCCTTTTTGACCAAATACTTGACTAGTAAGTGACTAAAATCTATTTGTTATGACTTGTTGACTAGAAATGAACCAAATTTTGCCAATTTCTAACACTTGAAAACCAATTACAAGCTAATGCCAAACACTACTTTACTTATATTTTTTAAACTTTTATGAAGACTTTTTGAGCTAATGATAAGACTGAGTTAAGAATGATGACATACTAAGTTTTATAGCCAAAATGAAGTGTATGAAAACTAGTTACAAGAACTTTAACCAACAAGAACTCTAAATGGTTGGCAAAGCTAAACTGACTGATGAATGTAGAAAACAGGACAAGTATTAAGTCTAATAAGCAAGATTAAGCTACTAATAAGCTACAACAACACTGAGATCAGATCAATAACAGGCTAAAACATCTTTTATCATGCAATCAAGCAAAATTAACTAGGAATGAAGCAGACATTCAACTATTAAGTGGAACTGAAAATCAGAAAGTGTATACTTTTTGCTTAGGCCTCCGTTGGGGAGTAGAGGAGCGCTGAGCTCTCTAATCTAGTGCTAACCACCACCTTAGCACTAGAACACACTAATTAACTATCAATCAACAGCTACAATCACCAAAAATCACCATAACTGGACTGAATTCTTCAAATTCTGCTAAAACTGGAACTGGATGATCAAAACAGGTACAATAGCTACAATCTTCACAAATAGCTCACTATGATCAAGTGATGATCATAACAAACTAACAGCATCACAAAGTAACAATGGTGCAAGTATGAACAGTAGAGGAGTAATGAGAATTTGGAGGGAAAATTGAAAGTATTTATTGATTGAATTGAGAAGTAGTTACAAGGCTGGTAATCAGTTACAACTAACTATAACAGACTCAAGAGTTTGTCAGACTCTTGAGTTGTTAAGCTAAAACTAAAATGAGTTGAGAGAAAACTAAAAGTGTGTGTTTTCACACTTTTTCTACTATACAAGAAATGAGCTAATCTATGGTATTTATAGACTACAGGAGTGAAGTAGTTGGGGTTGGTGACGTGTTAGATCCAATTAGAAGCTTCCACGTGTACAATTCAGTTCAATTGAATTTTGCAGATTATGAACACATTTGGGGTTTTTTTTGTTGATCTTGAGTGTAATTGGTTGTGATCATTGGATTCGTCTCTCAAAAACGAGCAAGTTTCATGTGTATACCATCTCCTGAAATTGCTTCTAGCTCAAGAACGATTCTGGGCTGTTGTGTTGAAGAAGATGACACGTGTCATATTGCCATTGGACATAGAAGTAGCACACGGATCATTATCCTTAGTGGATAATTTGATTATTGCATGTAGCTTTTCTATTGGCTGAGAGAGAATTAGTGCGCTTGCACTGTTGAGATACTGGCCAATTAATTTTGCGGCTGAGTGGGTAATAAATGAGGTGAGTTGGCAATCCTTGTCAATTGATTCCTCACTTCTCATTGGCCAATATAAGTTCACACGGATTAAACTTGAATAGACTTTCCAAAGTTGGCAGAATCAGTCCTATAACTTGGCAGAATGTAATTTTGAGCTAGTAACTTCATTCTCTTGGCAATTTAAGTCCTCCCACTTGCAAACTTGATCAAAAAGCTCCTTTGACTTGGTTGACTTGAGAGTTGACCAAATTTGACTTTGATCTTGACTTTGTCATATTTACACTTTTGGTCCTTCATCTTTGGCAGGTTGTCAAGATAGGTCCTTTGTCTTCAAAGTCTTGTCACTTTTGATCCTTCTTTGTCTTTTTCATCAAATTAAGCTTGATTTTCCTTTGTTTGCTTGAAATTTTATCCTTCTTACCTATTTGAGCACAAACACAAAACATACCACATAATTCCGCTTTATAGCACAAAGTTTAGGTATTTTTATTGTGTTTTAGTGTGATTTGTTGATAAATTGATATGAGTTTTTGCTCATATCAGAAACCAAGTGTGGGAACTCTTTGGATACCTAAAACACAATGTCTAGGACCTAAATTGAGTTTACATCAGTAGCTAAAAGGAGGATAATGAGTTTTACTAAGACTTAACCATATATCATTATGAACCCTAACCCGCCTTAGTTTTCTTCCTAAATTCACATCAAACCTTTGTTAAAAATCAAACTAAGGACCTAAACCTTATAATTACAATTGGTAAACCCTAATTAAACCTTAATCTATCATTAATCACATTCCTAAGTCCCTAATTACCAAATTTACAAAGTATAAAGTTACAAGCCCTAGATTTTAGACCTAGTTTACTTTTTCCCTCCAAAACCTAGTTTGAACTTCTTCCCTATGAAATTAAAACCTCAATTCATATATTTAGAGTATTACTAGATATTTTGGAGTGCCAACAAGGAGGTTCATCACCTACTTGAAGGCTACACATCACCATTCCTATCCTTATGTTGTTGTGACCTCTTTAGAGCCACAAGTCTTAGATATTTTGATCCTAGACTCTACAAACTTGCATAGACCTTCCATATCTTTCCTTAGTTACTAATATATCCTTGTTACACGTTTAAGGCTATAAACTTGGAGCCTAAGGGTTAGAAATACTATAAATAGGGGCGAACTACATAGTTTAGAACTTCCACCCCGTTTTCTCTCTAACTCAATACCCATTCTCAAATCCATTTTTATAAATATCTTAGGACTCTTAGAAGACCATAAACCAGGTCTAGAAGGAAGCTCTTGAAGCTTTAATAGCAAGTTGTGTTCATTGGAAGCCATAAGGCGCCATTTTAGAGCTACCTAGGTAATCACTATGTTAACCAAGCTTTGATCTTGTTATAATGATATTGTATAATGTTAAAATGATGTTAGAAAACTAATCTAAAAGAAATTAGATCATATTATCATTTAAAATGAAAGTTATAAGCTACAGATGTCTTAAAACTTTAATTTTGTAATTTACATAACATAATGAGCAAAAACCCATTTCAAAAGCTATAAATCTGGGGAAATGTTTTTTATATGATTATAAATGTGTTTTGAAACTTTGTACTACCTAGATCATTTGGTACATTTTGAGGTTGTTATGTGATTTTTAACAAGTATAGGGACTAAAACTATCATTTTTTAAACTATAAACATTTTGGGCCAAAAGTGACATTTTGTGAGAGTTAAAACTATAAGAATAAATATTGAAAAGTTTGAGACCCTAAGGTAAATATTTGAAGGTTTAAAATTTAAATAATAAAACTATATACTTTAGGGGTTAAAAGCTTAATTATGCCAAAATATAACTAAAAGGACTATTTTTTTCCAATATTGAAACTAAAGAACATAAAAATTAATAATATACTATGTGTCATGTTAGTAGGCAACTTTGTACAAAGATGTTCCATCTCGATATTACGTTCTGACTGAGTGGTTGGGTTTACGATTTAAAGTGTCCTCGCTCGTCAAACGTTTATAGAATGGCTTATGAGTATAATGGCCCAAACAATGATACTATAATTCCAAAATATATATGAATAAAATAAAGATACAAATTGCTATATAAATAAATTGAACTCAGAGGTTACGACTTGGTATATATACAGATTTGTGTGTCAACTCAGATTCTATGAGAAGGTTGTGATTGATAAAATCATAGTAATTCAAGATTTTATAGGCTAAGGTGAGTTCATAGCCTCACTTTTGAAAGTTTATAAATGATTTGAAAACCCGTGAGGGGGATATATGCTAAAATGGGAATACAAGTGTTTTTGTATGCTGTCTGATATGATTATTGACACTACATTTACTTGTTGCCATTAAGTCCCTTTTTAATCGTGGACCGCTAATCATTACTAGAAAATGAGCGCTAATATTGTGAATAGTACTATTGGAGACTGAAATCTCCTATCTGGGTAAGTCACACTTGCTGGAATGCTAACAGGTTCCTACCTAAGCTAAACAGATACGCTTTATTTTGCTAAACTCATAATAGTCCGACAAACTACCTGCATAAGGGCAATTTGTTGGTTATTCTGATAATGTCTAGTCACGGGGTCATAAGCTAGTGCAATAAAAATCGATGAATTTAAAAATAAGGTGTATAACACTGTAGCCCTGGGGTCATACTTATATTCAAATATTGTTTAAACCTATGAATTCACTCAACCGTTGTGTTATTTGTAAGCATATATTTCAGGTGAATAAAGACTGGCAGGTTGCGGGTGGTGGTGTCTTGAAAAGTTATAATTCAAATAAAACTAGATATTTGGGAAACATGTGATGTACAGTGTATGTATAGTTGTTTTTTTAACTCTGAATAAATGAATGATGGCAAGTTTTTAATAAAATCACTCATTGAGCATTTTCTATTATTGTGACTTCGATACCTTGAAAGTAATACCCTAGATTAGATTCCTCTGCTATATGGTAAAAATGGGGGTTTTACAACATTATATTAATACAATGTACAAGTACCCTAAAGCACAAGGTACAACATTTCAATGCATGGCGTATAAATTAGGTTAAAATAGGTATTTTCACCCTTTGGACATATTTACTTGGAATAACTTAGTAAAACCAATGTAGAGACTTCATTAACACATTGAGAACAATGTAGGATGTATAAATTGAGTTTACATCAGTAGATAAATCAAGGATAATGACTTTAATAAGTATTTAACCATAGATTATTAGAAACCCTAACCCGCCTAGGTTTTCTTCCCAATTTCACTTCAAACCTTTGTTAAACTACAAACCAATTATCTAAACCTTCTAATTACAATGTGTAAACCGTAATTACACCCTAATCCATCACTAATCACATCCCTAAACCCTTAATTACAAGAATTACAAAGTTACAAAGTTGCAAGCCCTATAATTAAACCCGACTAGGTTTTTCCCTCCAAAAACCCATTTAAACTCATTCCCTCCTAAATTCAAACATAGGCTAGATATTTTGGGATATTTTGAGATATTTTCCAAGTAGGTTCATCACCTACTTGTAGATGAAACATCACCATTCCTATCATTAAAATTTGTGGCTTACTAATGGCCTTAAGACTT
The DNA here is from genome assembly GCA_025667525.1 of Glebionis coronaria. NCBI lineage: Eukaryota > Viridiplantae > Streptophyta > Magnoliopsida > Asterales > Asteraceae > Glebionis > Glebionis coronaria. Next base: position 45,273,666 of record CM046881.1, read on the forward strand.
AGATATTTTGTTTCTAGACTCTATAAACTTGCATAGATCTTTCCTAGCTTCCCTTAGTCACTAACCTATCCATCTTATACGTTTACAAGCCAAACTTGGAGCCTAAGTGTTAGAAACATTATAAATAGGGGCGAACTTCATAAGTAAGAACTTGTACCCCATTTCTCTTATATCTCCATACCCATTCTGAATTCCACTTCTACAAAAGTTCTAGGACTCTTAGAAGACCAGAAACCAGGTCTAGAAGGAAGCCATTGAAGCTCTTAAAGCTTTGATAGCAAGTAGTGTTTATAGGAAGCGAAAAGGAGCCATTTTAGAGCTACCTAGGTAATCTTTATGTTAACTAAGCTTTGATTGTTATAATGTTTTCTTAGACATGTTATAATATTTATAGGATGCTAGAAAACTAATCTAAAATAAATTAGAACATATGATCATTTAAAATGAAAGTTATAAATTAAAGATGTCTTAAAAACCCTAGTTTTGTATTTTACATGAAATAATGACTTAAAATCCCTTTAAAAAGCTATAATTCTGAAATAATGTTGTTATTATGATTATAAATTTGTTTTTAAACTTTGTTCTAAAATCCTAGATCATTTGGTACATTTTTGAGGTTGTTATGTGGTCATTAACAAGTATAGGGACTAAAACTGTCATTTTTGAAACTATAAACATCTTGGGCCAAAAATGTCATTCTGTGAAAGTTAAAACTATAATAATATAAATTGTAAAGTTTGAGACCCTAAGATTAATATTTGAGGGTTTAAAATGTAAATATTAAAACTATATATTATAGGGGTTAAAAGTGTAATTAAGCTAAAGTATAACTAAAAAGGCTATTTTTGCCAATTCTGAAATTAAAGAAGATAAATTATAAATATGAGATAATATAAAAGGTATCATGTTAGTAGGGAGCTTTGTACAAAGATGTTTCATCTTAATATTACGTTTTGACTGAGTGGTTGGGTTTACGATTTAAAGTGCCTCGCGCCTCAAACGTTTATAGAATGGTTTCTGAGTATGATGGCCCAAACAATGATATTATAATTACAACAAAATACTAATTAAATAATAGATAACTAATACTTAAAAGTCTTGAACTTAAGATCAAATACTTGATAATATACAAAATGTGTTAATGCAGGTTTGTGTGAGACCAAGTTGTGGTTTGTGTGACCAAGTTGTTTATCTATGAATGAAACATATCTAATAATAATTACAAGCTTGTGCCTCTTCATGAAAACCCATAAATTTCACAAGTATGGTATATGCTATGATTTAATGGAAGTGGAAAATTCATTAGAAATTTTTTCTTTTTGTGTCTTACTTGGTAAGATGGACTACTTCTCACAACCTGAACTGCCATATCAATATATTCCTATATGTTGTAAATACAATGTATATATCAAGCATAAGTTCTAGAAGTAACAATAAGTATATTATGAATAAAAAAATTTAGGACCTATGTAATAGGTGATTTGTAATAGGTCAACTAGGAGGTATGTAGTTCCTCCTGGTCCTAGTAGTAGTAGGAGCAACACGTGCTCCTAGTCTGGTAGAAAGTCAAACAGTAGTATTCCTAGTAGCTTGTTAGGATATGCATGAGATATCCTAGGAAAGGATATGCATATCAGTAGTTACACGTTTTGTGTTTAATGTACTTTAGGGTTTCCTTGTAGTATAAAAAGAACCCATTGGCAGAAGAGTTATACATACCTTCACTAGTTTTCATTTGATATCAATATAATAGAAATCCTTAGAAAGGATCAAGTTATTTATCTAGTTATTATGTTTCTTCTTGTTCTTAGTATTTGTATTCCGCACTAACATTTTGTGTTTCATTAGAGTCTCTCTGTGAATAGACTTGTGATTACAGAAGTCGTTCACCATCCTTAACAGGCTGAAAGATCTACAACTAGTGGACCCAACAAGTGGTATCAGAGCCTGGGAGAGTCTCTATCAAAGAAGAACCATTTTTCTTTCAATTTTTTTAGTAACGGAAACATGTGTGCTTCTAGTTCCAATGAAACAGGACAACCAAGCACCACCACCACAACACATCAAACATAGCAAATTGTTGCTACTGTCTCCAATACAAATGGGAAATTTTCACTCCTGGAGAAAGAAGAGTATGACAGCTGGGCCATGAAGAAGGAGTGATGGATCACCAACACTGATCTAGACTTGTGGAAAATTGTCCAGAATGGCGACAGCAAGAAGACTACTGGTAGAGACAAGAATGGTAATATCACCATTCTAGATCCTAAAACTCATGAAGAAATCACGGCTGTTCAGAAGGAAATCAAAGCAAAAACTATTTTGCTTCAGTCTCTTCCTGATGATCATATTGGTGATTTCTATCACTTGGATGATGCTAGGGAAATTTGGAATGGCATCAAGGCAAGATTTGGAGGGAATGAGGAATCCAAGAAGATGTGCAGATCAATGCTGAGAGATGAATTTATAGAATTCAAAATTTCTGAGACAGAAGGTCTTCATCAAGGCTATGACAGGATTCAAAAGATTCTTAGCCAATTGAATCAACTCAGGTCCAAACCAGAAAATAAAGACATCAATTCTAGGTTTCTTAGACCGCTGCCTCATTTATGGAACCAGGTATTCATGTCTCTAAAAGCAAAAGGAGGACTTGATTATCTCTCTTTTGACGACTTATTTTATAAACTCTAAACTATTAAGCCTCATGTGAGAGGATACCCAAGTGACTCCTACTCCACTCCTGCTAATTCTGCCTTTGTGAGTTTCATGGGCTCTAGCTCAATGCCCTATACTAGTAGTCCAAGCTATACTTTGTTCTCACAACGAACTCTTACTCCTGAATCTAAAGTCGAGACCAGTAGCATGGTAGAAACTGTGCTACACTCCTTTGTTGCTGATGTTGATCCACAACAACAGCTAGCTTTTCATGATTTCAAACAGGTTGATAAGCTTACTCTCCGGGTTCATAAGTTTGAGAAGAAAGCTGGTAGAAAATTCAGCTACAACCCAAGAGAGCCAACCAGGTTTGATAGGAGCAAAGTAAAATGCTACAACTGTCATCAGCAAGGACATTTTGCTAGGGAATTCCCTAATTTAAAATGACCAGGAGAAGAACAGGTATTCAGCTTTCAAGGTTCAAGAGCTTCAGGAGGAAAAGAAAGCTTTGGTATATGTTGATACCATGGTAAATTGGAATGATCATACGACTCCAACCTTGGAAACAGTTGATTCTACTACTGATGTGTTTGCTATGATTGCTGGTCACATATCTGAGGCAGAAGAAGTGGAGGAATTTGCTCTAATGGGAATCTCTCCCCTGGTACAAAATTGCCCTCTTAGTTGTGATGATAAATATTTTGACCTCTTAACACAATACAATGAACTAAATGCTCAAAATGATAAGTATTTTTTAGAAGTTCAGGCTTATAAGAGTTCTCTCAAAACTCTAGAACAACAAAAGAAATGGTTACAAAATGCTCAACTTGAGTATGAGGATAGAATTAGGGTGTTAAGTATTAATTTATAGAATACCACTAACTTGCTTAAGTATACTGTGTTGGGTCAAAAAGTTGATGTGGCAGAAACTCAAAAACGAAGAAAACATGAAGATATTGTCTAAGCGTTGTCAAGAGCAATTTAGGCGTTGACAAGAACAAATCCAGCGTTGATGGCTCAAACATTGTCATGTGCAATCCAAGCATTGTCACATGCAATTCAAGCATTGACAAAACATAGACAAAGAAGCTTATGGAAGCTTCTATTTAGATAAACATGCAAGATATATTCTGCATAAGTTTATTTAAATAGAAGATTTACTTGTTTATTTGTTATTATCTCTTATAAACCCTAATCCTTACACTATAAAAGGAACCAAGGGTCTTATGTTTTAATCAATTCATATTCACAATGTAAACCTAAAGCGTGTGTGCACTAGACGTAGGATTAAATGTATACACGTCTAGTGATTGTTGATTATTAATATAATTAGCAATCCAATTGTTTTAATTCATGTTCTTGTGCCCTAAACACCTTGTTAATGATTGTTGTTCTAATTCCGCTTTGATTGTTTAATCATATGAACAATGATCATTCCTAGTAGCTTCAAAGATCCGGAAACCAAGGTTTCCACAATTGGTATCAGAGCCTCGTGGCTCGTGATGCTAGGACCAACAAGGTGTTCGGGTATGGTGAAAAGAAGAAAAATCCGTCTAGGGTTTTTCTGGACGTTTTTGTGTGCGCAGCAGTATTCAGAAGGTCATAACTTTTGATTGAACCGTTGGATCGTCACGAAATTTTATATGTGTGTTCTACATACATATATCTAAACATCCACCGGAGGGATTGTCAAGTTTTATCCCCATGAAAAAGTTATTAAGCGTCAAAGTCAGCAGCAGGATGAATGCAGTTTTCTGTGAACAGCCATATTCAAAACACGATCTCTCCTTCGTTAACCGTTGGATCTTCGTGATTTTTGAACTGTAGATTCTTGGCACTTGTGTCTAGAATCTCACCGAAGGGATTTTTTGATCTGAGCCCTAATGAAAAAGTTATTCAAGATCGAAGTTTGCTGATTTTGGTATAAACGTTTTTGCTCTCTTTTACATAAAATCATGAACTAGGGTTTCTATAAACCGTAGATCGACTTAAGGCTGAAACGTTTGAGGTTTAGAGGCTGTTATAATGCATTCTGATGTATAGTGCGAAGCTGTTTGTTCTCAAAACCCTAATTAAGGTTTCGATTTTCTAAAAACGTTTTTAGGGTTTGTTATAAACCCTACACATGGTATTAATGGAGCAGCAGTTTGATTGACGATATGATCCCATAATGAAGCAAGAGTGGTCACGTGAGGTTTATTTAATACACAGTCAAAGACATGGGATTGATATAATTTCGTGAGGACCACCAAGAGACAAAGTCAAGTGAATATGCGAAGTTTGGTTCACGTGATTTGTTGAATTTTATATTGCTTTAGATGCAATACATGATGTACGTTATTATTGTGCAAACAAATGTGAATTTTGACGCTGATATTCATATTTTAAGACGCTGACAGAAGTGGACGCCGACACTTGTTATTTTGACGCTGACAAGAATAAGTCGAACGCTGACAGAGAGCGTTGACATGAGTTGTCTGAGAAACGCTTGCTCAAGCGTTGATAGGTTTTGTCCGATATCTGACAAAGAATGAGACTAAGATATTGGACAATGAAGGTTCTCGGATAACAAAAGTATGGCTGCTGTTTGAGAAAACTGGTATGTTTTGAGCACACAAAAAGGTGGTATTTACACACGAAGGTACATGGAATCTCCGTTTTATTTAGAATATCATGTTGATATTTATGGCTCGGAAATTTTTAAAAGGAATTAATGATCTTAAAGCGAGTTAGCAACTATTCGTGGGAATTTGATGGATATTTTAAACTATGTAATCGGGATAGCCTTATGAAAGAGTTATCCATCCAAATACTTTTACATATGGTATGAAGATGTGATTCCATTAAAGTCTTCATGAAGAGGTGTTAGCTTAAGGGGAAGAATTCTTATGGTAAGATTGATGATTGAAGAAGATTTTCGCGAGTTTGTGTTCTATCATATCTTAAAAATTCGTGTCTGGTCAACATTACTTTTGAAGTTAACTTGTTCGTGCTTACTTGGTTGGTGACGAAGACTTGTCATAACACTTGAAGGAGTTACATTATCGTGCTCAGTGTCTCACAAAGGATGAGAATATTGACAAGGGATTGAGGTCTGCTTATACTTTAACGTTCTCATATAAGTTCGACGTCACGTGGATAGTACAAGACATGGAACACAAGGTTGGGTTATTCTACTTCTACATCAAGAATACTTTATTTATTTTTCTTCAAGATCATTACATAGAGCTACAATTGGACAGATGCTTTTGCTGCTGATGCTGCTGCTGGTAAAGCTAATGGTGGTCCCCAAGTACCACCAGATACAAACATGCATGGTCCTTCAGGCGCTGACAAAGGCAAATCTAGCGCTGACAAGACCAATTCAGACGTTGATGGTTCAGACGTTGACAACAACAGTTCAAGCGTTGTTAGCCCAAGCGCTGACAATCAAGATTCAGGCGTTGACAACACCTTTGCACATCTTTTCTCTTCCACTTTTGAACAAGGTGAACCTTCCAATTCATATGAAGAAGGTCATCCTTATGTTGATATAAGAGAGTCTGATGAAGAAGATATTGGCAACATGGAGAATGAAGTTGAAGATACCAGACTTTTTGAGGGAGGAGTACTTACTTCAGTCATGAAAAATCATCCTCCTTCTCAAATCATTGGTAATGTTAATACTCCAGTTCAGACTAGAAGATCTCATGAAGGTCTTGGTGGGTTTATTGCCAATATACACAAGAAGGTTGATACCCCTCTTGTGCAAGCATGTTTGTTTGCCTGTTTTCTGTCACAACAGGAACCCAAGAAAATATTTGATGCTCTCAAAGAACCAAGTTGGGTGGAAGCAATGCAGGATGAGCTTCACCAATTTGCAATTCAGGATGTTTGGGAGCTGGTTGATTTTCCCAGATATGTCAGACCTATAGGGACAAGATGGGTTCTAAGGAACAAGAGAGATGAAAGAGGCATTATGGTCAGAAACAAGGCAAGGTTAGTGGCTTAGGGATATACACAAGAGGAGGGGATAGACTATGAGGAAGTCTTTGCACCAGTTGCAAGGATTGAAGCTATAAGGATTTTTCTAGCCTATGCATCCTGCATGGGATTCACTGTCTATCAAATGGATGTCAAGAGTGCCTTCCTCTATGGAACCATTGTTGAGGAGGTATATGTGATGCAGCCTCTAGGTTTTGAGGATCCAGAAAATCCAGATAAAGTGTATAGAGTCAAAAAGGCTATGTATGGCCTTCATCAAGCCCCTAGAGCATGGTATGGTACCTTGTCTACCTATTTGGTGGACAATGGATTCAAGAGGGGCACCATAGATCAGACACTGTTTACAAAGAAGAAAGGCAAGGATGTGTTGCTTGTGTAGGTCTATGTTGATGATATCATTTTTGGGTCTACTGATCCAAAGATGAGTGAGGATTTCTCCAATCTTATGACAAACAAATTCAAGATGAGTGCTATGGGGGAGATGAACTTCTTTCTTGGTTTACAAGTTCAGCAGAAAGAAGATGGTATCTTCATCTCCCAGGATAAATATGTTGTTGAGATCTTGAAGAAGTTTGGCTTCTCTCCACATGAAAAGAGGGCTACTACTCCTATGGATAGAGAACACCCTTGGGGAAAGATTGGAGATGGGAAAGATGTTGATGTCAGGCACTATAGATCCATGATTGGATCCTTGATGTATCTTATTGCCTCCAGACCTGACATCATGTTTGTTGTGTGTGCTTGTGCACGCCATCAAGTGACTCCCAAAGAATGTCACCTTTATGCTGTGAAGAGGATCTTTAGGTACCTAAGATGCTATCTTGGTCTTGGTTTGTGATACCCAAAGGATTCACCATTGGAGCTGATTGCATATTCAGATAGTGATTATGGAGGTGATAAATTTGATAGGAAATCCACAACTAGTGGATGTCAGTTTCTTGGGAGCAAGTTGATATCTTGGCAATGCAAGAAACAAACAGTGGTGGCTAACTCTACAACTGAAGCTGAGTATGTGGCTGCAGCTGCTTGTTGTGGCCAAGTTTTATGGATTCAGAACCAGCTGTTGGACTATGGGTATAATTTCATGCATACCAAGATATTTGTTGACAATAACAGCACTTTATGCATCATTAAGAATCATGTACATCATTCTAAAACTAAACACATAGAAATTAGACACCATTTTATAAGAGATTGCTTTGAAAAAGGTTTAATACAACCAGATAGGGTTGACACTGAGGAAAATGTGTCAGATTTACTAACTAAACCTTTTGATGTTGGGAGGTTTCAATACTTGGTAACAAGTATTAGAATGGTCAATCTCACATAATATGTGTTTTGGAGTCTTTTTGTAAAAGTATGTACAGGATGATGCATTGTTATTGGTCTTATTGATGATTTAGATTTTCCACTATATATTTCTAACACTGACAAAGGTTGCTTGAACGCTGATAAGTGTTTTTGTAACGTTGTCAGCAATATAATTATCTAACGCTGACAAAGCTTCCCTCAACGCTGTCATGTGTTATCGGGGCGTTGTCAGCAACAATGTTACTTTTGTGGTTTTTAATCTAAATATGCAGATGGTGTTAGCAGTATACCATTGGATACAGAATTGCTTATGGATCAATGGAGAAGCATTTGGACAAGTTTTTATTTATGGATGATGGTTGGAATTTTCAATTCCTATCTTGACATAAATTTTTATGTTCATGCATATTTTTGGCAAACTCATGTATCATAGTTTAAGGGGAGGTTTTAGGAACCTTTAGGATGTTTGGGTATCCATATGATACCCTTATCACAATTCTAGATTGTGTCCACGGGTGAGTATGAGTTAGTTTTTCTAAATCATGAGGCACTGTAGCATGCAAAGTTGATATACTATGCATGCTGCCAAGACATTTTTGGCCTAGAATTGGTTGTGGTCTGTTGGGAGACTTGGGAATAATTTTGTTATGGGATTTACCTGGGAGTAACAAGGAATTTTGTAAGGTAACTTGGTTGTTAAGAGTTTTGGTTAGCAAGGGACATTAGAGGACTGTTATGTCTATCTTGCTTAAGCAAGTGTGCATAACTGGACAGTGCTTGCCGCCCTATAATAATTATCAGCTTTTTGGTTATCTTCTCTAGGATAAATTACTTTGTTAAGGTCATTTTTCATTTTTAAACATTTTTATTTTTGGACGCTGACAAGTATATTTCCAAGCGTTGTTGTGACCAATTTAGACGCTGACATGGCTATAGGCAAACGTTGACAAGATTATAGCCGTTGGGCGTTGATAGGTTATTTTTGACCGTTGACACTCAATGGGACCTACCCAGTTGTTACTTTTTGACATATTTTTAGGCCGTAATTTTGGGAGTTGTTACTTTTCATTTAATGCATGAGATAAACTTATAATTTTTCAATATTTTCATGATTACTTTTTGAAAATACTTGCCTATTTTTGGGCCTATCACATGCTTTTTCTTCTCCTATAAATTTGGCTCCTATTATTAAACAGGGTATCTATAATTCTTGTCTAACACAATTTTCTCTTATCAACTTCATCTTCCTCACTTAAATTTAACAGCTTTCAACAATGGCACCAAAGTTTAGACCATCAGATTTGGAATTGGGGTTCAGAAGTCAACATAACATGATCGCGTATCTTGAAGCTGATGATACTCTGTTTCCCCAATACACACAAATGGTGGCGTATTTGAATGCATCCCCCTTAAGGTATGCTCTTTCTCATGCACCACTCATTCCAGTCACACATATTAAGCAGTTTTGGAACACTGTCAGTTCCTCAACAGTTAATAGAGTGACTACATTGACTTCTATTGTTCATGGGAGACCTTGGGTGGTTACTGAGGCCTTGGTACGCCAAGCCTTGCATCTTGATGATGCTGATGGTATAGCCACCCTTCCCATTAATGAAATAGAACAAGGGCTAAGGGCTTTGGGATATCCTTTTCCTGATGAAGGTACTCTTAACAAGTATCATAAGCAGGAATTTCCCCCAGCCTGGAAGTACCTCATACATGTCCTCCTTCAATGTTTGAGTCCCAAATGTACTGCACACAATGAGATCAATAGATCCATTGCCAGTGCTATTGTGTGTATTGCAAATGGGCAAAAATTTAATTATTCTAAAATGATTTTTGAGGGCATGTGTAAAAACAAGGGGAACAAAATGACTTTAGCTTATCCCCGTTTTTTAAAAATGGTTTTTGATGTCCAAGGATACTGCACAAGGGATCATAATGATTTTTATAAGATCCCTGAGCAGAAGAAAGCTATTTTTATGAAGATGAACTCTCCACCCCATCGTGACCTACCTTTAACCCAAGCTATGCTTGCTGTTATTGCAGCAGCACAACCCCAACCAGACCCCCAACCCTAAATTGACCCCCAACCACAACTTGACCCAATACCTGAACCCATACCTTCACCTGAACCTATGCAACTTGACCAAGCTTCCTTCAACGCTGACACATTAAATGTTGGCGTTGATGTGCCTATTTCTAACGTTGACACACAACCTTCACAAACCCAAACACCCCTTAACCAACCCACATCCACTCATTCTTCCACACCATCTTCCACACCCCCTGAATATAGGTTGATGAAACGCCAAAGGACTACTGGAGTGTTCTCCTCTGGTGGTCCTAGCCATGTAGCAGAGAGAACCACCACCACAAGTGTGGCTGGTGCCCTGGATGAGGCTGGGACTATTGGTTCTGGCTTAGAAGCTGGCCAAGGCAGTCCCACCATCATTAAGTCCTCATCCTTGCCCAATGAATCTGACTTGGGAGGTCAAATCCCCATTTTAGAAGAGGGCAGACTGGAACCAATGACTCTTATGGAATTGACGGTTGTCTGCATGATCTTGCAAAAGCAAAATGCAGACTTAGTACAAGTTGTCAGCTCACAAGGCCTTGAACTCAAGCAATTGAGGGAGAGGATTGTTGTTTTGGAGAGTGCTAGTGTAAGGAGGGGTATGGAGGAATCTTCCAAAGGGGAGGAAGATCCAATAAATCTGAGTGATAAGGGCAGCCATGATGGTCAATCCTTGGATGTTACTGAGGCCCTTACAACTTTGAAGAAACAAACAGGTTTTGATACGTCCTTAGTTTCTCCTACCAACTTGAATTTATCATTTACAGCCATGTTGGAAGAAGTTACAAAAGGCGCTGAGGCAGGATATTTGGGCGTTGACAAGGAGAATTTGGACGCTGATAGAAATATTTTGGGCGCTGATAGAACAAAATTGGGCGTTGACAGACCTGCACATGAGGGTGATGTATCCCAGTCATCATCCATCATCAAGGGGTTTCTGCACAGGTATCACCATCTACCTTACCAACCATTGCACCATTAGATAAGGGTAAGGGTATACTGGTAGAAGAGATTGTTCCAAAGGATGCCGCTCAAGTTGAATTTGATAGAAGATTGGCTGCACAAATCATGGAACAAGATAAAAAGGAGGTGAAAGAGTCACCATTTGTTGTGACTTCAGAAGAAGGAAGTGATGGAGTTAGCTCAGACTCAAGTGTGATGATTATAGAACCAGAAAGACTTGAGTATGGGGACTAGTTGGCTGAGGAGAAGTTGAGAGAGTTGAAATTGCAGGTTGACTTTGACATGCCAGAGGTGGTTCAAATGTACAATGCTTGGGAAGAAAGATGTATGGAGAATCCAGACTTGACCATTTCAGATCAAATATGGGGTTTGGAGATTCTTCTTAGAGTTCAGAAGGATTGCCAGGTAATTTTGAAACACAAGGCAAGTAATATTCTCTTAGAATTGAAAAGGGATAGAAGGGAGCTATACTGCATGTTGCTCAGATGTCATGGAGTTGGATGGACTTATCAGAAGTTGAGGGAATTGACATTTGATGAGTTGGAATGCAAGGCTTATCCCATTTGGGTGAGAGTGCAGGAAGCAAACACTCTCAGACTTCTTTCTGATGAAAGAAAGGAAGAACTTGCAGAAGAAATGGAGCTCAAGAAAGCTATGTTTGTTCCCAGACCAGTGAAGAAGGGAATTTCTCTTGAGTTTCCCAGAGATATGGATCCACTATATCCAAGTGAAGCTGTTATAAGAAAGAGCCTCAAGCTCTCACCATTAGAAGCTTCAGATATGGTGCAAGTGTTACCATTAGATTCCAGAAACCCAATTGTGAGCTATGAAGAAGATGAATGTGGGTTTTGGAAGATTGGCAGATATGGTAAAGAGGTACACACTTTTACCACTCTCATATCTTTGTTTGCAAGTTGTGATAGAGAAGACTTGGTTGATCTATGGAGGTTGCTAGAGACCAAGTATGAGGCTGAAGCACCAACTTTAGCTAATGGAATAAAACTGTGGTCCACATTCAAAAGAATGTGTGGACCAAGAGATGAGGATCCTGCTATTTGGAAGGATCTTGAAGATGACCTCAGTGGTCTTCAATGGAGATTATATTCAGCTGCTGGTGTATTTGAGTTCTACAAAATTTGCTGAGTATCTACTTGTGGATGGTCAGTATTTCATGTCCAAGGCTATTTTGGAGAAGATGAAGGACACTCAGCTGGAAATAGATTATTCAAGTGACGTGGCAAAAGACTTGATCAGATTTATTCATTACCAATATGAGAAGGTTTGTAAGATTCCTCCTAGTCCTTAATGCTTATTCAGAAACTTGATCATAAGAGTGGATATCAAGTTTAGGGGAGGATTGTTGGGAATAAATTAAGGCCAGATCACTTGAGCGCTGACAAGAGTAAAACAAGCGTTGACAAGAACAAAACAAGCGTTGACAAGATAAAGTCAAGCGTTGACACATTGAAGACAAGCACTGATGGGAAGATATACTCTACGCGTTTATTGTATTCTAGATTACTTCTAGTAAAGATATGAACAATAATGTATTTTCTATATTTATCTTTACCTAGAATAGCTGATACGTAGATTATTGTACAAGGCTTCTTATGTCTATAAAAGAAGACCTTTAGGTTAATGTTTCATATAAGTTTTCATTCGTAAACTACTATCATTGTAAGCAAGTTTGATATCATTAATCAAAGTGAAAGTTTGTTTATATCATTGTGTGTTCTTGTTTAAGTGTTAATTCCACATAACACTTAGATCATCATAAGCATATACAAAGGTTTCTCTAAGTGTATTACTTGATCTAATCTCGTATACATAAAGCTAAATCGATCTAAGTTTGGGATCAACATACTGAAAAACTTAATACTGAGAGTATGCGGCAAAACAAGATATGCAAGTGAAATTAGATGCTACTTTGTTAAAATTTGATAAATGGCAAAAGGCACCTAAGAATCTTTCCAAGCTAATCGATAGAAGTATGTTTGGAAGAACAAAAAGGGGGTTAGGATTTGACAACTATATAGGCCCAGATGATGTTTTTGATTTATCCTTTTTAAGTGTCTTTGATCCTGACAAAGAGGAGGAGGGAAAACCTAGTTACAATAGGTTTAAACCAGTTTTAGCTATGCATGTTGTTCCTCCACCACTTACAGGGTCATTCATGCCTACATCAATGCATAAAGACTTGGATGAATCACAGATGCATGAGTCTCCAAAAAGTTCGACTAATTCTAATGACTTTGTCTCTTGTACTTTCAGTGACAAGGCAAGTGACTATGCATCGTGTGGTTCAAGTGAAGAGTCAAGTCCTTCGAGTCCCAAGACAATTGACACTGCTGCTTCTAGTGCTAGGATGAGTGATGAGAGAATTGCTACTGCTTCTACTTCTATTGTTTTTTATTCTAGTTTATAGTCTTCTAGGAATGTTGATTCTCCTAGAATTGTTTGTAATTAGAATAGCAGTTCAAAACAATGTCATTTGAATAAAAGGTCTTTTAAAACATGCTTTGTGTGTGGTAGTAAATTTCATTTGATTAAAGATTGTGATTTTTATGATCAAAAGCCTCCTGGCTATATTGCTAATGGTACTCTTGGTCCACCAGGTTCTGCTCCTATTGGTATGGGCTTTGCTTCTAGAAGACTAAACCCAAGTGCTCAATCTTTTTCCTCTTCTATGAGGACCTCTCCATCAGCTTCTATAGTTGGAGAAGCAATCCTACTACCTCTAACAGAACAACCAGCAATTATTTTTAAAAGTTTCATAAGTCTGTTAACCCTTATCCTCCTACTATAGACCACATGTATTTTGGGATGGGAAATTTGGGTTCCGCTGTTAAGCCCTCAACAGGTTGTTCTTGTACACAAAATAAATCCAATATGATGCCCCAGAAACACAAGAACAACATTGGATCTCATCAATCTTCATGGCTATCTTATAATGATTCACAAGGCAGACTCAAGCCAGAAATGGTTTGGGTCCCCTTAAGACACTAACTATTACATACTTTTGTGTTGTTGTAGATTAATCCATACCAAGATCCATCTCTTGGAATTGTAGATAGTGGTTGCTCTAGGAGCATGACAGGTAACAAAGGACTTTTGAGTAATTTTATACCATTTCAAAGCGGGAAAGTGTACTTTGGTGGCGGTGAAGGGAGAATATCTGGCAAAGGAACTATTCAGACTCCTAATCTTAATTTTGAGCAGGTTTACTATGTGGAAGCACTAGAACACTTCAACTTGATCTCTGTCTCTCATATTTGTGACAAGAAGCAGTTTGTTCTCTTTACGGATACTGATTGCTTGGTGTTATCCAAAGACTTTAAGCTACCGGATGACTCCCAAGTCCTACTCAAAATTCCAAGAAGACATAACCTCTATAGTATCAAGTTGAATGAAGTTAATCCTAATGGTCAACTAGCTTGCATGGTTGCCAAAGCATCAGAAGATGAAGCCACAAAATGGCATAGAAGGATGGGGCATGTAAACTTTAAGACCATTCACAAGTTGGCTAATATGAACCTGGTCTCTGGTTTACCTCCCAAAACTTTCAAAAATGACATCAATTGCCTTGCTTGCAGCAAAGGCAAACAACACAAAGCATCCTTGTTATTCCCATTCAATCCATAACACAAGATTTAGAGAGAGAAATAGTAGAAAAGTAGAAAGAGAAAGTAGAGAGAGAAGTGGAAGGTTTACACTAAAACTAGGTGTTTTATGAAATGAACCAACACCCTCTTCCACATATGCAAAAGGGTTATATATGCCACGGCTCTAAGGCCTTTGTGGGCTTCATCTTGGGTCGGGCTTGGCATTCACTTGGGCATATAGCCCCTAACAAAGACAATATTAGCTTAAAGTCCAAGCCCGCTTTTCCCGACTAACCTATTACTATACAAGACCGATAACGACTAAGATGACCTATTACATTCTTGTTTGACTATATAAAATATAGGGCTAACAATCTCCCCCAATGTATTGGTCATCTTAAAATGCTTAAAAAGCATAAGATGGTTGAGTGAATACATTCTTGTAGAGGAGATGTTCCTGCTTTGGTCTTGTATCTTGGTCTTGATCTTGTTTGTAACAGCTTTGTTCCTTCATGCTTTCGTGATCTTTATCTTGAGCCTTTGTCATTTGACTTTGAGTGCTTGAGATCTTCATCTGTACTCCTTGTGACTAAGATGACCTATTACATTCTTACATTCTTAGGTATCTTGATTATCGCCATCTTGTGCTCTTGTGACTTCTGAATCGACATTGGTTACACAGCTACGCCACCTTCTTGATATGCAGCAACATATATAGACACGGATGAAATGGCTTTGAACATTTCACCCTAACTCGGTAGCGTTTTACCTCCGGTCGGCGAAGACCGTTAAACGGTATTAAATACCGTACCTGTGATCAGGTAGATTCGATTAAGAACCTCCTTGACAGGGTTTCCCGGCGGTAGTAGCCAGTTCTCTTTACTCGACCGTCTAAAAGCAGACTGCGAACGTAAAGAGTGAATCATAAGGATAAATTATCCGTCTGATTAGAGTTGTCAATTCAGATTTCCTGGAACAAGTTTGATTCTAAAAGAATCGCACCATTGTTGCTTTCCAGTTTGTCACAAGCTTGATTCATAGAGAATCTTGCGAGTTACCTACCGCAGTGCTGTTTGATGTTGACACTGGAAGGATTTCCATTCGTCACTGTGAACACTAATGAGTGTCACTCTCAATGTTCTGGCAAGATCACATGGATTTTGCGAAGAAACCTGGAATCAAGTTTGAATCAATTAAGAATCGAAACTTAGTTGCTTTCCAGTTCTCACAAGTTTGATTTGTGTATAATCACACAAGTTACCTACCATGAGCTTGTTTAACGCTGGCTCAAGCAGGATTTCCATCTTCATTGTGAATCGTATCACTCAGATGTTCTGGCAATATCACAAGGATAATGCGTAGGACTCGATTGTGTCCTAATGAGATGATAGATAGATCTCGATTGGCTCTAGACTCAATAAGTGCATTTTGGTAATCGGAGGCTGGAGCAGACTGCCACCTTTTCAATATTAACTGACTCGGAGTGAGAAAGTCAATAGATACGTGTTGATCTCCGTGACAATGAGACAAGTTTCTTTTGAGAGAAACTCGAATGGCTGGGGAAGGGTTGTGCATCGCATCACTGGGTCCATGACACTTGTCTTCAAAAGATGTGTTAACCCGGTTTCTACCTAAGTTGCATAGAATATTCAACTCCTTCAATGCTTACCAATACGTCATCATTAGCACCTTGTTGTGATTGTTCTAGTGCTAACTTAAGTAATTGGTCCGCATTCAGCTTCATTCCACTCCATCTTTCCTAAGGACAACTATTTTTAGCTATGGAATGTCCTTGGGTAGATCCCTCCGGTTCTGGTTGGATCATAGGACTTAGTTTCATATCCTAAACCACCTTTTGACTCCATCGTTCCGTCGTGGATAGTAGGTTGTTTTGGGTATAGATCGTAACCATTAAACTATTGAAAACCATTCAAAGTGTTTGATAAAAATCAAAACTTTTAACACTTGAAAGTTTTACATTTCCGAAAAGCTCCCCCTACACACATGCATCGATATATGAAATAGTTTGGCATGTGAAGGAAAGAGTTGCACTTGAGCCTTTAAGATCACATGTTGCGATATATTACATTTTAATCACATTTTCTCCCCCTATCTCTAATATAAAAATATAATATTAGAGATACCAATTGATTAAAATATGACATTTTCCGAAAAATCGACGGGAGAGAAACATGTGTGCACGCATGAATCATGGAACATTTTCAGTCGGGTCGCTCCCCCTCAACAATATATGTGTGTCTTGAGACAAAATTTGACAAAATTTTAGAAAAACGACACCACAAAATATGTTGAGGTACGGAGTTGAGATGCCTTTTCTGATATAATATATTACATTTGACAATTTCATATCATTTTCGGAATGTGTTTGATACATAAAATATGACAATTTTAGAGATGTACCCAACAACATTAAAAGGCTTGATTTTACAACGCTCCCCCTCAAAAATTGATCAAAATAACATATGACAATTTTGAGAAATGAAAATCACATATGAGGAAGGGAGTGTTGAACACACAATTTTGAATGATTTAGAATAATCTTTTGAGAAATTCTTGAAAAATTGTGTTCAACGGTTTTAAAATAAATTCCGATTTACATGAGCTCAAAACTTTGAATGTTTTGTGACTAGCTCATGACCGAGAAAAATTAATTTCCCGTTGTGAAGGATAAGTTATCATCCGAGATAAACTTTCCTTAGTTGAGGTCCGAGTCCTAAGCTGTGATGCGCTTAGAAGTCATTGTGAGAGAAAAATCAAGCAGCTTCATTTGCCAAAACCTCCAAGTCTTCTGGAGTCATATACTTCATACCAAGACGGCCAACGAGATACGCAAACCTATCTTTCGATAGATCTTTTGTAAACAAGTCTGCCAGCTGGTACTCAGTTCTGACAAAGTATAATTCCACGATGCCGCGTTCCACTTGTTCCTTGATGAAGTGATATCTGACATCGATGTGCTTGGTGCGGGAGTGCTGAACCGGATTGCAAGATATGGATATGGCCGAATTTAAGTCACAATACATAGGTATTTTATCAAAGTGGAAGCCATAATCCGTGAGTTGAGTTCTCATCCAGAGGACTTGAGCACAACAAGCGGATAGAGCCACATATTCTGCTTCAGCTGATGATAGCGAAGTGCAATCCTGCTTCTTTGACGACCAGGTGACAAGCTTGTCTTCCCCTAGAAATTGTATGCTACCAGAAGTGCTTTTACGACTATCAAGACAACCTGCGTGATCAGAATCTGAAAAACCCGTTAGATGAAAACCGGTTTCCCTCAGATACCAGAGTCCCATGTGAATGGTATTCTTAAGGTACCGAAAGATCCGTTTAACCTCTTTGAGGTGCTTTTGAGTAGGTCTGGCTTGATATCGTGCACAATAGCATGTGGCATGATGAATATCAGGCCTGCTGGCTGTAAGGTACATAAGTGACCCGATCATACTGCGATATCGCGTTTGATCTACGGGATATGAGTACAAGTCAGCGTCTAGGGATGTGGTCGACAATGGTGTACCAACGCAAGCACATGAGGTCATACCATGCTTTTTAAGTATCTCTTGAGCATACTTAGCTTGGTTAATGAAGATACCACATGGGGATTGATGAATCTGGAGGCCTAAAAAGAATTTTAGCTCCCCCATCATTGACATTTCAAATCTGTTGTGCATTAATTTTTCAAAACATTTTGAAAGTTTTGGGTTCGTAGAACCAAAAATAATGTCATCAACATAAACTTGCACCAGCATTATGTCATCCCCATATTTATTAGTAAATAGAGTAGGATCAATAGAACCTTTGGAGAATCCTTTCGAGACCAAGAAGTTGGATAGTTCTTCGTACCATGCCCTTGGAGCTTGTTTAAGTCCATATACAGCCTTCTTGAGACGATAGACTTTGTCAGGGTGATGAGGATCGATGAATCCTTCCGGCTGATTCACATACACTTCTTCCTTCAAATGACCGTTGAGAAAAGCAGTTTTAACGTCCATCTGAAAAACCGTGAAGCCCTTATGTGCAGCATAAGCAAGGACTATCCTGACAGCTTCCAAACGAGCAACTGGAGCGAATGATTCATCGAAATCTATCCCTTCTTGTTGACGATACCCCTTAACCACAAGACGAGATTTGTTTTTGATGATGGTTTGTTCTTCATCCAGTTTGTTTTTCCAGATCCATTTGAAATCTAAAATTGACATGCCATAGGGTCGGTCAACAAGTTCCCAAACATTTAGGCGTTCAAACTGATGAATTTCGTCTTGCATTGATTCGATCCACGCATGATCAGTCATGGCTTGTTTGATGTTTGTAGGTACAGTTGAACTCATGGTGAGTGCATACATACACACATCGCCATCGGTTTCGAGTTGTCTGCGTGTTCGAACCGGTTGTGAAGGATTTCCAATTACTTGCTCCAATGGATGATCACGTGTCCAATGGTGAGTGGATGGATATGGTTGGTAGAATGTATGCATGTTGGATGGATCAACATGTTGAGTAGAAGACTCTCCAACTTCGTGTACCGGTGTACCGAACAGGTTGATAAATTCTTCTTCGTCAGGTTGTGCATCGACTGCTTGATTGTTGTTTCCTCCTTCAGCATTGACGGTTGGTGATGTTGGTTGTATGATAGTTTCTTGAGTTTGTTGAGTA
Source organism: Glebionis coronaria (assembly GCA_025667525.1). Classification (NCBI taxonomy): domain Eukaryota; kingdom Viridiplantae; phylum Streptophyta; class Magnoliopsida; order Asterales; family Asteraceae; genus Glebionis; species Glebionis coronaria. The sequence goes on from CM046881.1 coordinate 45,292,932, forward strand.
TCCACTGGAATTGTCTCTTGAGCAACGGTTGCTGAAGTAGATGCAGTTGTGTCTTTTTAACTTTGTTCGGGTGCATCAGTAGTGGTGAAAGCGTAAGGCTTTGACACAACTTGATTGTTTCCATAGTAATATTCATCAAACATTGGATCATATAAATCAACCAACTCAATCATATGTGTCGTATCTGTCGAGTCTGATGTAGGAGTACTTTGTTGACATTCTTGCACGGGACGTACACTGTTTTGTGTAGGTGCCATTGCTGGACATTGAGGTGCGGGACTTGAGCTGTTGTGATCAAGTACCATTTGTGGCAATTCGTCAAAGTTCACATGAATTGTTTCGACAATGATCTTTGTTCTCTTGTTATAGACCCGATATCCTTTCGACAATGTAGCATACCCCACAAAAATACATGCATCACCTTTTTCTTTCATCTTGTCGAGATTCTCACTGTCTTTAAGGATGTAGCATAAAGATCCAAGTACGTGAAAGAATTTTACAGTAGTTTTCCTGCCATTGATGATGTGGTAAGGTGTCTTTTCATGTCTAGGGATGACGAGAGAACGATTCAGAGTATAACAGGCAGTTGCAATTGCTTCAGCCCAGAAGAATAGCGGTAATTTTGAAGCAGAAAGCATTGTTCGAGCAGCCTCAACCAAAGTACGGTTCCGTCTTTCGACAACGTCATTTTGTTCAAGAGTTCGAGCAATAGACGTTTGATGTTCGATGCCTTCTTCTTGAAAGTAAGATTGCAAGTTCTTGTTCAAAAATTCAGTACCCCTATCCGTTCTTACGGTTAAGACTTGAGTTTGAAGATTGCGTTGTATCATCTTGAGAAAGTTTTTGAGAACCTCTGGTGTTTCATCTTTGGACCTTAAGAAGAAATTCCATGTGTATCTAGAGTAATCATCAACAATCACGAGAATATACTTTTTCCCGTTAATACTCTCTACACGCATGGGACCACATAAATCCATGTGTAGAAGTTCCAATCGTCCTTTTGAGCTTGGGGTAGTCTTTGTTTTGAAAGACTTCCGTTTTGCTTTCCCCAACTCACAAGAAGAACAAAGATGGTCTTTGACGAATTTCAACTTAGGAAGACCAGTCACAATATCATTCTTCGAAAGCAAGTTGATGGTGTCAAAGTTGAGATGTGACAATCGTTGATGCCATAACCATGCTTGAGATGATGAAGCTTTAGCCATTAAGCAAATTGGATTTGTTGAAGATGTGTCTTGAAGAGTTACTGTGTAGAGATCGGAACCACGAGAACCTGTAAGAAGGTCATTCCCATCGTAGTCTCTAACATAGCAAGTAGATTTCCGAAAAGCCACTTCCAAATCCGCATCACAAAATTGACCAACCGAGAATAAATTGTGATTCAGTCCCTCGACGTAATAAACCCGTTTTATAGTGATATTCCCTTGAACCAAGTCTCCATATCCGAGTATCGGTGCAAACTGATCATTTCCAAACCGTACCGTACCCAGAAACTTCTCCACGAAGTTAATGAGAAGCTTGAGATTGCCCGTCATGTGCTTTGTGCACCCGGAGTCCATTATGAATAGGATGAGTTTGACGAGCTGCAGAAGAATTAGAAGACAATGTAGCATTTGACAAATGGGAGCCCTTGATAGAAACGGGTTCCAAAATAGTAGTGGACCTAGATTCTAAAGGCAAGCTAACATTTATAGACCCAACTAGAATGGGGGTTGTCTTAGGTACCCATTTGTATCCGGGTGGTGTAAATCTTGAATACCCCCGTGTACATGTCCTAATCATGTTCTCATAAAGCTTCTTTAACCTGCTTTGTTTACGTAGAGTAGTGGATTCTAACGCACTTAGTTTCTTAAGTGGTTGATCAGTGGATTGGTTCAAAGTTCTTGTGGGTTATCTAGTACTAGTGGGCACAAGAATAGGCTTCCTAGTTCTAGCATTCACGCCATTATGATTAAGAGCACAAGCATCATGATTGAAAGTACGAACACATTTTCCACATTCAACACAAACAACTTCAACATTCGAGGTCTTAGCATTTAAACTGTCATTACAAGCAGTTACAGACGTTTTATTCTTAGAAAACTTAAAATTCCTACGGTGGTCTTCTACTTCCAACTTCTTTCCTTGACTATTGTTAGGCATGACCTTATCTTGCATTCTATTGCTCTTAAGCTGTGGTCCGCTAACGCTAGTGGTGGGGATTACTCTTGTAGAAGAAGACACACGTTGATTAGTTTTCTTAATATTCTGAGGTAACCTCGATGTTCCAATCTGAGTGGGCTTAGTGTTCATCTTATACATTCCAGGTGTTATCACATTGGTACTCTTATCATTTCCTATCTTAGGCAAAGGGGATTGTCCCAAAATAGATGATTTAGGGCATTTAACCGCATTCGGTTGACGAACGGCGGATGGTTTACCCAAAACAGACTTTCCTTTCATTTTCTCAATGAGTTTCTGTAACTCACTTATGGCTATGTCCCTTTCTTTTAGCTGAGCTTTCAAATCATTTATTTCGAAATCTTTTTCATTTAGTAGACGAAACGAAGAAGCTGACATTTCTTGACACTTTTTATGATTATGAAATTTTTCACCTTTTTGTGAAGCAAGTTCAAGAGAAATGGAGTGTTTCTCAAGTTGAGAAAAACTTTTCGAAAGTTTGTTGTATGACTGAATTTGTTTTGAAAGCTCTACTTCAAGATTGCGACATTTCTCGTCCGATTCTGACACTAGACATGCTACATGACAATATTGATCAAGATCGGTATACACACCAAGTATAGCATTCATATGGTCAGCATAAAAGTATTCCTTAGAAAGTCGATCAATTTCGTTAGAAAGTTGGTGTTCTTGTGTCTTTAATTTAGTTTGAAGAAAATCAACTTCATTTTCAAGAGATTTAACATAACTTAAATCAGTTAACATTTCCTCAGTGAGAGCTGTATAAAACATTTCCACATTTTTTGAAAGATCATCAATGGTTGGAACAATACATTGTTGAATGACGACTTCTACTTGTGGGTTAGGTTTAATATTCCAAATGGTATCCCTAGAAACTTTTTCATAGTCGACGACACCTTTGTACAAATTTAAAACCCCTTGTTTTATAAACTCAAATTGCTGAACACTTTTGCTTTTCTCATCCCATTTACGTTTTTCATCCAAAATTCGCTTTTCTAACAAAATTGATTGCTTTTTGAAACTCCTTTTTAAAGAAACTTTCTTTTGGGGTTCATCACTTGGTGGTGGAACACTATTGTACATCTTTTATTCTTTGGAAAGTTCTTGTTGAGGAACAAACTTAATATAATTATCAGAATCAGAAAGGTTTATTAAATCACTTAAGTTTGATCGACTTTCTTTTTGTTGACGAATGATTTCGTCGCAGTCAGGGGAAAGCATATGAGCAAGATTATCAACATAACAACCGATATCATAAAGAGCAGGCTTGGTACTTTGAGCTTTCTTGAGATATTCAGGCTTGACAAAACTCGTTTTCATATTTCTATTGAGCATATTCATAGTTTGAATAGACAGACCCGTTTTGTAAACAATGTTGTTTAACGTGTCGACTCTCTTTTCCAAAGCAAGAATTTTTTCAATATCCTTTTCTTCACAAGTTTTATAAAGCTCAGTTTGTTCTTTGTTGACCGACTCTAATTCAGTAATTTGGAGTTTATGTAGCAGCAGTTGTTCTTCAAGTTCCGATATCTTCTGTTTTGACATATGAATTTCGTGTGTTACTTCAGAACAATATTGTTCGTTGAGCACCTTACGTTCATATACTGAACCATTAGCTATTGCAACCCGTCGATCAGCTTCTTTTACATAATCACACTCTTTAAGCCTGTCTATCTCCTCGGCTAAGGATGTGTTTGCTTGCTTCAAACGTTTATTAGCCTCTTTGTTTTCCTCAATTTCATGTTTTAAAGAACTAATAATAGACGCAAGCAAATCACGGTCCTCATCCGAGTCAGTATCCTGAACAGCTTTTCCGTCATCATTACACATATGCTGTGAATCCGTGGAGATATTGCTATCCTCTGTGTCCATTACATATGTGTCATTGATGCTTTCGGGTTGCTCAGGATGTCGTCGTTCATTAGCAAACAAATTATAGTTATCATGTGATGGTACCTTTTCAAGTGGCTCAGAATCATAGATGGGTCCAGAAGTATCATCAGTCTCTCGGATCACTTCTTGAATCTTTGCCATGTACACATAATGTGCCTCTAACCCTTGATCATCGGCTTCATCATCAGTGTCATCATGCCAGTCAACTTCATCTGCTGTGAGTGGAATTCCTGCTTCTTCTTTCTTACACAGCAGCGTCTTTTCCTTGTGATACCCTGATTCCTTAACCAGTTTTGGCTTCTTGCATTCCCTAGCCATGTGCCCAAATCCCTTGCAATTGAAGCATTCAATCCCAGTCTTCTGCACAACCGGAGTGCCTACAGTATCTCTAGCCCCAACTTGATTCAGCATCCTCTGATTATCATACCTAGCATCACGATCATACCTAGGTGCATGATCAACTTCCTTATATCTAGCATTGGATGATGATCTGAGGTTGTTGTTGGTAGGTTCGTAGATCTTCTTATAAGTTGTGGTGAGTAAAGACATGAGTTCTTCAATCTTCTTGTCCCTTGAAATTTGTTCATCATCACTGTCTCCATCTGACTCAGTGTCATACTTTGGAGGTGGAGTGGGGACAATTGCTTTTGCTTTGTGTTTAGCAGCAGCTAGAGGTTTGGTGGATGAGCTTGATGACTTTGAGGAATGAGTAGGTGGTTGTTGACGGGGAACGGGTTTTGTTGAAGTAGCAGCCACAAAAGCAATAGAATTTGCAGACCGTTCTGCCTTTTCAGCCCTAAGTTCATTCACTTCATTCTGATGTTGTTTTAAGATATCATAAAGTTTGTGATAGGAGATGGTCTTTATATCTTCCCTTTGTTTAACCAAGGTCACAAACCTTTGCCATTCCGGTTTGAGTTGAAGTAGAAACTGAACATTGTCATGATGATTGGAGATGGTGCACTGATTTCTGACAAGCTCATTCATCATTTTGTAGAATCTCGAGTAATATGAGTCAATGGATTCACCATCTTCAGATGTGAATTTTCCAAACTCCCAAAGTAGATTAGTCTCGAGATCTTGAACATTGATCGACTCACCTTGCTTCAATCGATGAATTGCATTCCACATTTCCATAGCATTAGGACATGCATCAACTGTGGAATAGATATCGTTATCAATTCCAGTGAGTATGAAGTTTACAGCATCAGCTTCAGCTTGGAGGAGTTTCTTTTTCTCAGCAGAACATGTGTCAAAATCCTCTATAGCTCGTATAGTTGATGAAGTACCATCCTCTGCCTGTGTGGTAATTGGTCTAAATTCAAAAACTGGAGGTGGATTCTCAAGGCAGTGACGAAGAGCAGTTCGGTTTTCTTTTCCGTCGAGAAATCTGAGAAAACGAGATCTCCATTGAACGTAGCAACCGGCAGTGAGCACAGGTGGATTACCGTTGCCACCTTGTTCCAAACGAATTTGATTAGCAGTTGCAATGTTGATGTTGTTGTTAGACATGGTGAATACTTGTGAATGAATTGATCTTAGTGGATTTGTTGTGATGATGTGTGGTTAAAATTGAAATTCCGAAAATTCAAAAATTCTTTTCTCAGCCCGACAATAAATTTCTCAGTCTAACAAAACGGTAAGCCGAAAAATTTTGTATCGCCAAATTTTGAATTTGAGTTAGAAATAGCCAAAAACTAGTAGGGAAAAAATTTGAATTTACTTGACCTAAAGATTTTAACTCTTTTTTTTTTAATCTTCGTGTAAACTACGTTCTGAAACTAGTCTAGATAGTGGCTAAGTCTAAAAATTACTCAAACAAAATACCCATCGGAATGTCCATCGGAATACTTATCGGAATGTCCAGATCGGAATGTCCAGATCGGAATGCTCAGATCGGAATGCTCAGATCGCAATGCTCAGATCGGAATGCTCAGATCACAATGCTCAGATCGGAATGCTCAGATCGCAATGCTCAGATCGGAATGCTCAGATTGCAATGTCCAGATCGGAATGCTCAGATCGAATGCTCAGATCGCAATGTGTTGTCGCAATGTTAGATCGGAATGTGGCTGAGACAAATTGGACAGAGTAACGACTTAAAAAACCCTTAAACCCGTCGGAATCCCAGATCGCAATGCACGATCGGAATATCCAGATCGGAATAAGGTATCGCAATACAGTGATCGCAAAGTAGAATCCTTAGATTATTGCGATCAAATCCCACACACTTGTACTTTCCGATGGTAACACTTGCTTGAATTTCGGAATGAAGAAAAACAAGAAATTTCGCAACTTTTGATCCAAAAAATTTGTGTTTTAGCCAAAACCAAGATACCTAAATCACTACTACTAGTATGTAGATGATTTGTATCAAGAAAAGACCATAAAAACACAAAAAGAAAAATGGGACGTGAGATATGGATCAAAAAAGCCACGAAAAATCAAGAACACCACACACGAGTCTTCAATCACCTATCCACTATAGGCTCTTGATACCAAATGTTATTCCCATTCAATCCATAACACAAGATTTAGAGAGAGAAATAGTAGAAAAGTAGAAAGAGAAAGTAGAGAGAGAAGTGGAAGGTTTACACTAAAACTAGGTGTTTTATGAAATGAACCACCCTCTTCCACATGTGCAAGAGGGTTATATATGTCACGGCTCTAAGGCCTTTGTGGGCTTCATCTTGGGCCGGGCTTGGCATTTACTTGGGCATATAGCCCCTAACAAAGACAATATTAGCTTAAAGTCCAAGCCCGCTTTTCCTGACTAACCTATTACTATACAAGACCGATAACGAATAAGATGACCTATTACATTCTTGTTTGACTATATAAAATATAGGGCTAACAATCCTTCAAAGCCATTACTGCTCTCAGATTAATAATTTAACCTCTGTAGTTACTATATATGGATCTGTTTGGTCCTACCTCCATTAGGAGCATTGACCATAAACACTACTGCCTTGTGGTAACTGATGGTTATAGCAGGTTTTCATGGGTTTTCTTTCTGGCTGTTAAAAGTGAAACCTACCCCCATTCTCAAAGACTTCATTGCCTCAGTTGAAAAACAGTTGTCAAAGAAGGTAAAAGGTACTTGATGTGACAATGCGACTGAGTTCAAGAATGCAGACCTCATAGCACTTTGCAATTCCAAAGGTATCAAAAGAGACTATAGTGCTGCCAGGACTCCTCAACGGAATGATGTGGCAGAAAGGAAAAACGGGACTCTTATAGAAGCAGCAAGAACCATGCTTGCTGATTCCAAGCTCCCGACTATGTTTTGGATAGAAGCGATCAACATTGCGTGTTATGTGTTGAATAGGGTCTCCATAACGAATCCTCATAAGAAGACTCCCTATGAGTTACTCACAGCCAAAGTTACAAGCATTAATCATTTGAAACCTTTTGGTTGTCCTGACACCATTCTCAACACTAGTGACTATATGGGGAAATTTGATGGCAAGGCGGATGAAGGCTACATTGTGGGATCTTCAGCTCACTCAAGATCCTATAGGGTCTACAATCTCACTGCCAAGCGTGTCATTGAAACTATAAATCTAAGGTACTTTGAGGAGAAGACAAACATTCAAGGCAAAGGTCCTGAATGGTATTTTGATCTTGCCTATCTCAGCGACTCATTGGGATATTTTCGTTTCAAAACTAACCAACATGCAGGTCCACAAGTATTTGTGTATTCTAATGCAGGTGCTACTACTAGCTTTTCGGACTCCGATGAGGATGATGATATCTTTGTCATACCCTCCTATTCCACAACAGTCGCTCCTGCTACTCCTGGTGGTGCTACTTCATCAGACATTACTGACTCACAAGGAGCTCTTGATACACTGCTTAATCAACAATAAGATGCTACTACTGTAGCTACCCAAGGAGGCTTTGAGTTTCCTTTGAATACTCCTGTTGTACCAGCTACTCCTAGTGAGCCTATTGTTACTCCTAGTGCAAGTTCAAATCCTATTGGTAGTCCTATTAGTGATCCAACTTCCACAACTAGGTTCTCTGGTCCTTCTGACCTAGGAAACTATCATAAGAAGTCTTCAACTAAGCTGGATGATATTCATAAGCAACCAATAGAAGGCATTTTCGACTCTACTTCATATGATGATGGCATTGTTGGAGATCTTAATAACTTCGCAACAAAAGTAGAAGTAGCTCCTAGTACTATCTAGTAGATCCATAAAGTGCATCCTATAACTCAAATCATAGGATATCCTGGTTCTACTGTCAAGACTCGTGACATGCATAAGAAAGCAACTTCTGGTCATCATGCTCTTGTGAGCTACATTGAAGACCAAAAGCAAAATAATCACACAGATTTTCTTCAGTGTTTGTTTGCTTGTTTTCTGTCACATGTGGAACCTAGGTCTGTCTCACATGCTCTTGAGGATCAAAGTTGGGTAGAAGCTATGCAGGAGTAAATGCAACAATTCTTGTTTCAGAATTTTTGGATCCTAGTTGACTTGCCAGAAGGAAAGACAGCAATTGGTACCAAATGGATTCTCAAAAACAAGAAAGGTGCAAGGGGTAATGTGGTGAGGAATAAGGCAAGACTAGTAGCACAGGGCCACACTCAGCTTGAAGGGATTGACTATAATGAAGTTTTTGCTCATGTTGCACGAATTGAGGCCATACGTCTGTTTTTGGCCTTTGCTTCTTATATCGGCTTTACAGTATTTCAAATAGATGTCAAGAGTGCATTTCTGTATGGAAAGATTGACGAAGAAGTATATGTCACTCAACCTAAGGGCTTTGTGGATCCACTTCATCCTAAGAAGGTCTACAAGGTTGTCAAAGCTCTTTATGGTCTTCATCAAGCTCTTAGAGCCTGGTATGAGCGTCTATCTACTTTCTTGTTGAAGCATGGCTACAGAAGAGGCACTATTGACAAAACATTGTTCCTTAAGAGGAATGCCAAAGACATCATCTTGTTTCAGGTTTATGTGGATGATATTATCTTCTGTTCTACTAAAAAGGAATGGTGTGATGAGTTTGAATAGCTGATGAAAGGAGAACTTCATATGAGTGTCATGGGCGAACTAACATTTTTCCTTTGTCTCCAAGTCAAGCAGCAGCAGGATGGTATCTTCATTAGTCAGGACAAATATGTTCATGACATTATTCAGAAGTTTGATGTGGAACCTCTTAGACCAGCAACAACACCTTATGAGGTAACTAAAGTCAAACTCAAGAATGAGCCAGATCCCCCTGTTAATGTTCATTTGTACAGGTCAATGATAGGCTCACTCATGTATTTGACTGCTTCACGCCCAGACATTATGTTTGTTGTTAGTGCTTGTTCTAGACATCAGGTGGCACCTACCGTGTCCAATTTGAATGTTGTCAAGAAAATCTTCAAGTATATCAAGGCACAACCCAAGCTAGGCTTATGGTATCTACGGGAATCCCCTTTTGTTCTTGAAGCCTATAGTGATAGTGATTATGCAGGTGTTAATAATGATAGAAAATTAACTACTGGTGGTTGTCATTTTTCGGGTCGCATGCTTATTTCATGGCAATGTAAGAAACAAACCATAGTAGATACTTCGTCAACAAAAGTTGAATATGCAGTTGCTGCTAGTTGTTGTGGACAAGTCTTGTGGATACAAAACCAAATGTTAGACTACGGTTTCAATTTTATGAACACCAAAATCTTCATTGATAATCAAAGCACTATCTGCATTGCGAAGAATCCGGTCTTCCATCAAAGAACCAAGCATATAGAGATTCGGCACCATTTTATACGTGATGCCAATGAAAAGAAGCTTATACAGGTTCTCAAGGTACATACGGATGATAATGTTGCTGATTTGCTGACTAAAGTATTTGATGGTCCAAGGTTCAACCACTTGGTGGTTCACATTGGTATGGTCAATCCTTAAGGTCTAGGATTGAGGGGAGGCAAAGCCTACGGGGAGGCTTGTTTTACATGTAAATTTGTACATTCTTACTTCTGGTAGCTTCTTTCACCATTTTCCATGGGCTTTTGCTGTGTGTGCTACTTCTGGTGGAAGGATTTGGTTACTCCTAGTGGCACTCTCCTGCTCCTAGTGGGTCAATAGCCTTCCTTATCCACGTGTGTTTGGCTTCTAGTATCTCTTTGGGTCACTGTTCATTATGTTGACTTTTGTTGACCACTCGCTGCTACTAGCGTTGACTTCTAGCCGTTTTAACTTTCAGTCAACTTATGTTACTTCTGGTGCCTCTATTTATATATTTTTGATAATTGGGATTAGCTAATAATGGATTAAAGGGAAAGTGGTTACACCCAATTAATGCCTTAACTTGGAAAGGGCAACCCCCATAATTAGGGGTCAATGAACAATCTCTCTATGCATTATTTATGGTCAATAGGATCATTTGACTTAATTACCAAAGTTAAACACACACACACACACACACACACTCCTACCCTTAACCATCTTCTTGCATTCTCCTGCCATTCTTCATCAATCATCCATGGTTGCTCTTAATACAAGTCTGATCATAACAAGGTCGCCTATCTTGGAGAGGGCCCACAGTGAGAAGATTTCGTGGACATCTTGGAGTTCATAAAGGCTTCTCATATAAGGTATGCTTTAACTATTTGCCCTACTGTGTATGACTCAGTCATTCGCTAGTTTTGGGCTACTGCTGAAACTCGAGAAGTTTTGGGTTGTCCTTTGGAGATCATGCCACCATTGATGGTAATCCATACGTGGTGTCTGAAGCCTCCATTAGGTCTGCCTTGCATCTTCAAGATGCTGATGGGGTTATTGAGCTCTCCAATGACGAGGTCTTGGATGGGATGGATGCCATTGGGTATAACCATGAGGGTAGATTCAGTTTTCAGAAAAATCGTTTTTCACCCCAATGGAAGCTCCTCATTCACTTCTTAATTCATCGTTTGAGTCCCAAAGCTGGGAGTTGGGATGCATTTTCTATCTCCCTTGCTACTGGTTTGATTTGCTTGGCCCAAGGTCGTAGGTTTAACTTCTCTCGGTATATACTGGATGGTATGGTGGGAGATCTTGGTGGTTTGAAAAAGAAATTTTTGATGTACCCTAGGTTTATTCAGCAGATACTCATGTGTGTCCCTAGGAATAAGAAGGAGTATGTCCCTGTTAGACTTATTCCCGAAGTCTATGCAAACATGAAACTTGCTTACCTTGGTCATGACTTTCCTCTCACTGATACTATGTTGGGCATTGCCCAAGGAGGACCCAATGAGGTTCATCCGGCTAAACAAGTCGAGGAGGAACCTCAATTGGTTGTTGATCCTATGGAGGAGGAGTTTCTTACTGCTGGGGAACCTTATGTGGAGGTTGAGGATCCTGCTCAAGGAGTGGTGGTAGAAATGCCATCTACCTTGAGGGCTACTTCTTCTGCTCACCCACATGTGTCTCCCTTTCTTGATTCTCCATCTCCTAGTCTTGCTCACCCTTCTACTGAGGAGCCTTCTAGCGCTTTTGTGCCAGATTCTCATGATCCTAAGGTTGACCAGTCCTTTGCTGTGACAATCCGTCAATTTATGGTCAATATTTTATTCTCAGGTATTATTTAGAAATATTATTTTAATGTTATATTATAAACTCACTCATTTTGGGGAAGAAATTTAAGTTTACATCTTAAAGTAGCATCGACTACGTCTAAACTGGAGGACTCTACGTTACGTGCTTACGTTTACATACACCGTTTTTGGTGATAGTCCGACATTTCAGGAAATAAAATTTATCCTTGAGTATTATTTTGGGAATTTTAAATTTGTGTTGGTTCATAAACTCACAAATTTACGAGAAGAGATTAGGACTTACGTGCATAATTTAGCGCCTTTTACGATTAAACCGGAAACCCTAGGTTTACGTATTTACATTTTTGAACTCTGTTTTTGATGAGACAATTTTTATCAGATTCGTTTTCTGTCGTTGATTCATAATTTATAAAAACATTTTTCGTAAATCGACCCGAGGACACGTAAATCGAGAAAACTAGAATCGAGGAGTACCCGTAAATTAATGGGGATGAGACAAGTTTACACTTGCCCACCCCCATAACAAGTGGCGGCCAAACTAGCCACACCACCCTTTGGTGGCAAGCTAACATAAGCTTATAGGACACTTGTCCTCTCATTTTGACCAAAACCACTAACAACTTAAAACTAGCAGCATAAACCATTTTCTCTCATAGTTCAACATGCAAACTCACACAACTCTCTCTCTCTAGCTCCTCTCCTTGTCGTCCCAATCCACCACCATAAACCACCTTTGATCAAAAACTCTACCATGAATCTTGTGTTAAACTTGCACAAGATGAAAACCTATAGAATACTTGTTGATTGGAGGTGATCCTAACATCTATAAAGAAGTTTACATGGAGTTCAAGGGCTGATTTCATGGAGGTTTTCATCCATTTGAAGGACCCAAAAAGTTGTCTTGCTAAAGTTGAAGATTTGGTAACAAGAACCAAGCCTTGTTCATCAAAATCCCATCTTTTCATCATCTTGATTGGTATAGGGATCAATCTCTTTCTATCATCTTGTTATTTTGAATATGTAATCTTGTATTTTCTTCATTTATGTAAATGTATATGATGATGAATGATGGTCAAAATATTATATGGGGATTTGGTGTTGATAGATTTGATTGAAAAGATTAAAATCTACATGTGAAGATGTTAAAATCATGACTAAATCTATAGGTTGTATAAAACAGTAAAGAACCATATGATAACTTGTTAAAATGACTTGGATTATTTAATATACAGTCAGGTATATGACTTTTACATATGTGAGAGTTGGCCACTCAATGAAATCCATAAAATGAGTAAGATATGATCAAAACATTATTAAGGTTCAAATCTGTATAGTCTATTTTGGACGAATTATTTGAGACACTTAGAGGATGAATGAGCAGTAGCTAAACAGGAGTTAATTGTAGCACATATTATATAGTTTTCTCTGCCTAAAATTGAGCTTCTATCTCCTTGTAGAACTCAAGATATGGTAAAAATGGTGAAAGTGAGTTTCATAATCAGATTTTGAAAATAAAAGTATATATTATAAAATAATCACTCAAGGTATACTATTATAAAATACATACCTAAAACCCACTAGCTTATATAATAATTATAAATAAGTTATATAATTTGATAAGTAAATGTGACATTTTATAAAATTAGAAATTGATATGTTTTATAAGTTATAAAACTATACATATAAGTTTTACGTCTTTTTGGCTAAAACCGAAAGATTAACGTTTTCGTCAAATAAAACTTAGACGGTCGGACCCGTCTAATGTAAACTTTTTATAACTCATCTACTGACATGTAAGTACATCTTACAAGTAAAAACCGATAAAACCCGAGCTTTATAACTTATGGACATTAACGGGGCAAAGTAGCCTTATTGGACTATTAGCCCAACTAGATTGGCTAAACACTAATGGACTTACTCATGGGCTTAAACCACTTAGGACCAACATATGAGTATGGGTATGGTCTTAAAAAGATAAATGGACTAATAAAATGATATTGGACTTTAATGGGCTTATTGGGCCTTAATATATAAATAAGTGAAACTAGTGTAACTAGTCAAAAATTTGACTAACACATAACACTATAATGTGTATGAAGATATAAAATCCCACTTGATCAGCATCATACTTATGATATCATCATATATACATAGCCATTGTTTTTATAAAGTCATTAGACAAGAGTCTAAGACGAGTATTATTTGTCTAGGTTTCCGTGATTGAAGCACGTACCGCACATCTAAATCGCCGATAACCCGCCTTTCCCAATCAACGTGAGTTCATAGCCTCGCACTCTTTTAAATGTTTTATGAAATGTTTTATAAACCCACGAGGGAGATAACATGTTAGTTTTAATAAAATAGGACACCAGTTGTCCCGATTGTTTGCTTATTGATATGGACCCGAATGATTATATGACCCGATGAATGATTATATGACTCGATGAATGAAATGAAATGGATTATTATAGTTAGGTTATGTCACTAAAAGTCCCATTAGCATGAATTGTGAACTACCGGGATTTGGTAGACACTTATGCATATAATACTATTTGGGGAAGATCACCCCACTTCACGCCTTGATAGTTGATCACCGTCGTGCAACATTGATTGGTAAGCGAAATTATGTATGAGAAGATTTATATAAGCGTGATTATTGTGACGACACGCTGTTTTAGATGGGCAAATGAATTTCTGGTTAGCTACCCGTTGTTTGTTATAGTAAGGTAGCAATGTCATGCGGCTTATAATAATCCAATTACAAAATACTGATATACGCATTGAATTACAATATATTGCTTGACTAGCAATACGGGGTCTTATTACTGATAATATGTTCGTGTTTTGGATTTATATAACGGTTTTTATTAAACTCTATACAACGTTATAAAACCTATAGTATGATGTTTTTGCGACATTGGTTCGTATAATAGTTTTGAAGGCTAAAGCCTATATTATGATTTACAACTAAGAGTTGTATAAAATGTCTTTGGCCCATTTTATGTCCTACTGCAAAGATTTGTACAAAATGATTTTCGGTAATAATTATATACCGGTGATATACTAATGGTTTTATTAAACTCTATGAATTCACTCGGCGTTTTCGCTGACCTTTTTAACATGTTTTATCTCAGGTACTTGAAGATAATTCTCGGGAAGACGACAAGAATTTATGGCCCGCATTCAAATAAAATTTCCATTCAAATGTTTTGTAAAATTCTATGAAATACTATGACTTGGGACCTATGTAATTTGATGTTTATGAATGGAAAATGCTTTATTGCAATTTTTAAGTGTTGTCTATGATTTGAGTAATGTGCTATTCTGTAACACCAACGACTCTTCCGCTGAACTATAGTATGAATATTTAGGGGTGTTATAGTTTGGTACCAGAGCTCTCGTTATAGAGAACGAAAGATTTTTTAAAACCAAGGTTTTGAATAAAACATTTCAAAATCTTTTAACCATAAATATTTTGAATAAAATGTTTAAAAATCTTTTGACTATAACAGTGCCGAAGGATTCTCGAGTTACCGACAAGGCCAGACTGAGAAGTGTTATTTTAATATATATATATATAACTTGGATTATATATATATATATATATATATATATATATATATATATATATATATATATATATATATATATATATATATATATATATATATATATGATGTAATTTGATTACATGATTCTTTGATGATTATTTTAATATTTATATGAGGTATTTATATGACATAGATTGTCACAAGAAACCCCAACTCCCCTATCAAATCAATCGAAGCTATTCCTGTAGGAATTCTAGCTATTCCTGATCCAAACCAAGTTGTGGATATTTATGATCCCAACAAATGGTAGATATTCGTAGAAGTGTTGATATTAGTTGATTGTGATATTAAAGAAGAATTGGCGAGATTAAATCTGATATCGATGTCATGACGATCTTTCCTTATAGAGTGGAGTTTGACAAAACCTTACCACCTGGAAAGGTGTCATCTGATTCGGTGTCACCCAGTTCTTAAATTTGAAATTGAAAAGGTGAATGTTGCACTTGAGGCTGTCATTGGAACCATTACCCAAAAGCCTTATGCCACTAGTACTTTTCCGAGAAGTCTAATTGAATGTGTGAGTCATTTCATACTAGTGACGCATTTGATAATCATTGTTGTAAGAGCTATAGGATTGGAAATTAAGTGTTGTTCATATTGAGCTTTTATTGCCCTTTCAAGGTCTAAGAATAAGGTTGAAAGAATTGGAGAATGAGGTAGGATGTCGCATTGAGTATAAGTTTATTGAAACTTGAATAAAGTCAAATTTAACTCGTAGGAATATGAGATTATTAAGAGGAAGTTGTTGAGTCCTGTGATTGAATTATGATAGGTGTATAAACACCCATCCTTTTTACCACTTAATTACAATAATAACCGAGCCAAAACGTGTATTTTATGTCTTTTATGTCGGAATTATGCGTGGTTTGTGTTTTTGTTGTGATTTAGGAAAAAATTGTGAAAAGTGGAGAAAACACGGCATTCACGGGCTAATATTGAAGAAAAATACGAAATATGAAGTCGAGAAGTCAAGAGTGCAAAAAGAACGGAAGTCCAAGACCAATTCTGAAGATTTATCGAAGAAAAAGTCAAAAGACGGAAGTTTATCAAAAGCCAAAAAATTCAAGTCTAATTTATTGAAGATTTAAAAGACGAGTTCAAAGAAATCCCGAGCCAAAAGTCATTAAAGTCCAAGATTAAAGAAGATTTAAAGGCTTAAGGACTAATGGTGCAATTAACAAAGAGATTAAGAAGGAAGGGCCTAATGATTCAATTAAGAGAAAAGGAAAGAGGGGAGGAAGCTTCCTAAGCATTCCTTAATCCTCCCCTATAGATAGATTAGTTCTTAATCATTTTCATTTGGTTGGCTAATAGTGACAATTAGTTCTTCCACTTTTAATTACCTTGTCATTTAAATACTTGTCAAATTTAAATACTGTCTTGCACCTTAATTACCATTTAATTTCAAGTAAGTTTTTCTTTTAATTCTTGTTAATCTTTATCTTTATTGTTAAGCTCTCATTCTACTTTTCTTAATCGTTGATTTTTATTGTTTATGTTCATGTTCATGTTCTTATGTTCTTATTTTGATCAAAGTGGGTTTTGATTATCTTGATTAGTTTTGTGAGTTTTGTTGTTTTGTATTGATTGCTTATGATTAATAGATGTTTATTTGTTTGTTTGATTTAATCTTGTGGTTGATTTAGCTTTGTTTTGATTAAATTCGTGCTATATTTCTTTCCCTTGTTCTTCAGGGTGTTTGTTACTGTATTTCCCAGGTGCTGATCTCCCCAGTATTCCGAACAAAGCATTTCACAGGTGGTCTATTCGGAATATTGTATATTCCGCATAGGGAAATATTCAGCATAAGGAAAATATTCCGCATAAGGCTTTATTCAGCATAAGGGAAATATTCAGCATAAGGGAAATATTCAGCATAAGGCTTTATTCAGCATAAGGGGAATATTCAGCATAAGGGAAATATTCAGCATAAGGCTTTATTCAGCATAAGGGAAATATTCAGCATAAGGCTTTATTCAGCATAAGGGAAATATTCAGCATAAGGGAAATATTCAGCATAAGGCTTTATTCAGCATAAGGGAAATATTCAGCATAAGGGAAATATTCAGCATAAGGCTTTATTCAGCATAAGGGAAATATTCAGCATAAGGGAAATATTCCGCATAAGGCTTTATTCAACATAAGGGAAATATTCAGCATAAGGGAAATATTCCGCATAAGGCTATATTCAGCATAGGGGTGTTATTCCGCATAGGGGAATATTCCGAGTAAAGCCAATTATTCCGAATAGAAACTTATTCCGGATAGGTGACAGTATTCCGAATAGGTGTTTATTCCGGATAAGGGTAAATGTTCCGGATAGGTAACTTTCATTTTCTTTAAATTCAGTTTTTAATTTTATGCTTTTTAATTTCGAGCTTTATTCTTCCCGCCTTTTTACTTAGTCGCACTTTACGTTTATTTGCCTTAGATTTATTTTAGTCTTTCCTTAGTTTAAGCTTTAGTTTTAGTTGCGTTTTAAGTTTGCCTTAGTTAGATTTAAGTTTGCGTTAGTTACTTTTAGTGCCTTTTAATTTTAGCCTCGCTTTTAAATACTTGCACCATTTATTTTTAATTAGACTTAGATTTATTTTAACGCACTTTTACTTTAATTGTTTTTGCACATTTTAATTTACTACAACGACACACACTTTTGTTTCACCAAAGACCGGCTGAGTCGCACTAAAATCCATTTTTCAATTCGAAGAGACATACTTAAAAGAATCTTTTTAATTAGGCAAAAACCTAGTTATCAAATGGCGCCGCTGCCGGCTCTGATCGTAAAGATTAACGGTTTTCTGTGAAAGACGCATTGTTTTTTTGGGATCCGTTCACTTGTTTGCGTTATTTTCTTGCTTAAAAAATTCAAAAAGTCATAAAAATTAAAAATTGCTAAAAATCCATAAAAATTAAAAATTTTAAAAAATCCAAAAAGATTTTATCTTTACTGTTTATATATATTGTCTTTGTGTTTGGTTTCTTTTTCTTTTGCATTTTCAGGTGTATGCGTACTAGATCTTCTAATTATCAAGAGCTCGAGAGTCGAGAAGATTTAAGTATGTCAGGTGTTAACAATAATAATCCACCGCACCTCAACAATAACAACAATGTTCTTCCACAGCCCGATCTTCGGACAATGGAGGAGCTTTGTCAACCTACCATGTTTGGACGAGGAGGACCGATTGCGCCGATGCAAATCAACGCTCCGGAGTTTTTGTTGAAGCACCACTTTTTCATGATTCAGCAAGTGCAAACTAACCCATTCCGTGGATTGCCTGATGATGATGCCAACAAACACCTCGACAAGTTCATTACAATCACTCAATGCCACAATAGATGTTCTTCGCCTACAACTCTTTCCACATACTTTATCACATCATGCCGAGAAATGGTTTGATCGTCTCCCGAAGAATTCAATTCATACTTGGGATGACATGACTCAACGCTTTTTGTCGCGCTACTTTCCACCATCCATGGTCACGAGCCTTCGCAATCAAATCAGCGGTTTCATGCAAGATTCTGGTGAATCTCTTTTTGATGCTTGGGAAAGATATAATGTCTTGATTGATCGTTGTCCATACCACAACATGCTTCCCGTCACATTAATTGATACTTTCTACAACGGTTTGACTTTTCGTGATCGTGATACGATTAATGCAGCCGCCGGTGGCACATTTATGAAAAGGAGACCCGAGGAGTGTAGAGAGTTAATTGAGAACATGACTACTCACCACAAAAACTGGGATTCCTCCGCTTCTTCAAGGAACAACCCGAGATTCAATGTTTCTTCCACCTCAACAAACCCTGATATGACCGAACTCACCCGCATGATGACTGAAATAAGCAAAAGTATCTTGCTTCTCGCTTCAAACCAACAACAACAAGTTAAAGCGGTTGCACCTTCTTGTGAAACATGCGGCGGTCCTCACTCATACACCGATTGTCCTTCTACACAAGGAAATCCGGAAAATGTGTATGCAGCTTATGGTAATTATTCACCAGAAAATTACCAAGCTCGACCACAAGGGGATAGAAATCTGTTGAGTTACCGGTCCAACAACTACCTTTCACCCGGTTTTTCTCCTCAAAACCAAAACCCTGCCAACAACTACAATAGAAGCAACCAAATCCCACCAAGAGCTTCTAATCCTTATCACCCACCCGCTCAACAAGCCCCACCCATTAACCCAGATGTTGAAGCCATTATGAGAACCCAAGGTGAGCAAATCAAGAATCTACAGAGTCAAATTATCAATCTGAAAGGAGATATCACAAAGCAAGGAAATGAGATTAGATCCGAGCTTCGAGATAATATTCAATCCTCCTTCAGCAATCAAACAAATGATTTGAAGAATATGCTTGCTAGTTTCTTGCCCGCAGCTCAACCTTCTACTTCGAGTTCTCTACCTTCAAACACCGTCACCAATCCGCGAGAAAATGTGAGTGCTATTACTACTCGTAGTGGAATTACCATTGTCGATCCACCTATCTCGCCCCCATCATCTACACCTCCTCCACCATCATTTATCCCTACTCCTCCTACACCTAGTATTAGTGCACCATTACCGTCTCCGCCTCGCCATGACGATGTACTTACGAAGGACCCTTCAACATCTCAACCTTTACCTACTACACCCGCACCTTCACCACCCAAACCCAATATCCCTTATCCCTCTCGCTTAGGCAAGACCAAAATGTTAACCAAGGATGACTCTGAAGTGTCGAGATATGTGAAGATGATCTCTCAAATGAACTTCAACATTAGCTTTCTCGAAGCACTTGTCCACATGCCGAAATGTGTCAAAGCATTCAAGGAATTGCTTAACAAGAAGGAAAAGTTGATTGAACTCGCCAACACACGCTTAAATGAAAACTGCTCTACAGTTATTCTTAAAGAACTTCTGGAAAAGCTTGGAGATCCCGGTCATTTTGTGTTGCCTTGCGTTTTCAACAAAACTGAAGAATTTACTGCCCTTGCTGATCTTGGGGCCAGTATAAATCTTATGCCTTTGAGTGTTTGGAAAACACTATCATTGCCCGACCTCACTCCAATGAAGATGACTCTGGAACTTGCAAATCGCACTCTCGCTTACCCCGTTGGTATTGCCGAAGATGTGTTCATCAAAGTTGGCACATTCACTTTTCCGGTCGATTTTGTCGTTGTTGATTATGAAATGGACCCTCGTATTCCTTTAATACTTGGTCGGCCATTCTTGAGAACCGGACGAGCTCTTGTTGATGTTGCCGAAGGCGAGTTAATCTTAAGAGTCGGGAATGATTCAATAGTTTTTAAAATGGGGAAGCTTACAAGCAAATCCTATGGACGAGAATCAGTGAATATGATTAATGTGCTTGATGACTTTGTTGTCTACAACAATCCTCTATTCGAGTCCTGCAATGATAATCCACTTTTTCAAGATGATGTGGATGATTCTCTATCCAATTTGGAACCTTCTCCCATTTATGATTCTCCACCGATCTTTGATGCTTATGATGATAATTCTAGCTCAGATTCGGATGATTATGATGACCTTACTTCCGAGTATCCCGATCTGCCTACTTATGATGATTTCGATGAGGCCGATACTCTTTCGAGCGATTCTTCCCATGATGAAGATCCTCCGCCATCACTCGATCCTACTTTGGACGATTACTCATTTGAGGAAGATTTCTCTACGTTTTTCAACACTTACTTCCCTCATGAGAGTGATGCTCCTCCTTATGATTTTGAAGATTATCGTCTTGATCCTACTTTGGATTTGAAGCACATTCTTTCAAAGGAGAAGAAACCGGTCGACACCAATATCCGCAGCACGTATGAGTTAACACCTCTTTGTCCATCTTCTGAGGACGAGATTGTGCTTCTTCGCGGATCTTCTTCCCATTCTGCTGAGCCTGAGTGCTATTTTCCCTTAAAGGAAAAGGTATTCGACCCCGGTATTGAAATCTTTAAGCCATCTCAGTATCCACCTGATGAAATAAAAGGAAAAATCTTTGGAACTATTGAAGACATGCTTGCACCTCACCATACTTACTCCCACCGTGCTCCATCACTACTTAAGGGAACCTTGCCTATTCTTCTTTGGCTTGCCTTGTTCGCCTTAAGCTTGTGCTATTTGATGGACGAAAACTATGTCTTTGATCCCGGTGGATATGTTTCATGCTTCTTCCGTTGATAATCAAGGTCGAGTCAGGCTCACGACTCGGTTAACAAAAATCAAGCGCTTCTTGGGAGGCAACCCATGCATCTATCTTTTAGCTTTCTTTATCCTAAGTGTAGGGGAGACCCTTTGGTTTGCTATTTCCTCTCCTCTCTTAATCAGGGATTCGAGCGCTCAATGATCCACTCTTGATGATTCTTGACGACCCGTGATTACGTGTTCCATTTTCCCGGTTCTATCCTAAACTCTTTTCGATTCACTATTTTATATTTTCCAATACTAAAATAGGAATCTCTTTAGTTGTCTTTTCCTTAGCGAGATTTAAACAAAGCGCACAATGTCCTAAGTGTAGGGGAGTTTACTCCCACATGCTTAAACATTGAGGACAATGTTTATGTTAAGTGTAGGGGGACTTCTATCGAAGTTAAGTGGCCTTTTCCTTGTATTTGCCCTCATTCTAACCGGAAAATCAATTTTTCGACATTTTTAAAAAATTTTGATCTATTTTGGCCTATTAGTTTTTACCTTTGTATAGTTATTTGCTTTCCTTATTAGAATAAATTTTGAATAAAGTGGTTTTAATTTTCAAACGTTGTGAATCTTTTGACTCAACCCGAGTTTACTTATCTAAGTTACTCTAGCTAGTATCCGTAACGTGTTTAGGTCAAGTTTTGCTAGGCTTTTATATAGGGAGCTATAAAACGCGAAAGTCTTAACTCTCACGGGTTAAGAACAAGAACTTTTTGCAAGTTCCTATAATTGATCCTAGAGAGTCGTTTATCAAAGGAACTTTAAAATGCGATTTCTAAACCTGAAAAAGTCTAAGAATTTGCAAGATCCTATAGGCAACTCGAAAACCCAAAACTTTGATTTAATAGGCTAAGCATCCACGAGTCTCATTCCTTGAGATTTTAAACTGTGGAGAACGAGAGATGATAGAGCCAATTATAAGTTCGGTATTCTTTCGTGAATTTATGTGAGTTAATTATAAGCCTATTCTCCCATTGCCTGCTAATAAATTTATCTGCAATAAATAAGGTTGTACGATTTAAAAAGTTACTTAGCTTCTAGCCCAAGATCGTTTAAAAGTTTCTCGGTATGGATTAGAGTTCATAGCCAAGGCATAACTTATTGAAGTGGGACGCGAAGATTGGCGAGTCCGAAAAGGCCCTAACAAGGCATGAGGGCTATATTTTGTTGCTAAAAATCCCAAGTGATGTGAAGAATCATTTATCGAAAATCAATATGAAGGATCGAGACACACGACAAAAAGCAAACACTCCCCAAAAGTCATGGAGAAGTGCATCCGAAAAGACCCCAGCAAGGTATGAGGATAAATAGATCCAAGTCATAAAAGGAGGCGGATCGTTGTATATCAAAGTCCAAAATAATGATTGGAGAAAAATGAAGAAGTCGTGGTCCAAGTATGAATCTCTCAAAACTTCAAAAGAAGAAATTCCTATATGAAGAGAAGACCATTATTTCATGAACGTCTCTCAAGGTTTGAAGTATGAAGTCGCTGCCAAATATCGGTCCGAGAAAGGTCTCAAATCGCGAAGCGAGTTATGCCAAGATATGAACTTTATGAGGTCCCGAGAAGCAGTTTTAAAAGATTTTGTCCTTTAGCTAACTATTGATTAAATCGTTCACTTTATTTTCGGACTAAATAACTAATGCATCTTCGTGATCATTCAAGACAAAAATAAAATATAAGAGATACACCTAGGAGTAAGGGAGTCTAAGTGAATAATTGGCCCACATGAGTTCGTGTTAGTTTGCTAACTTATAATAACAATGATCTCGTTTTTAAGCTTGGTTTGGAGAAAGTGAAAACTTGAGGATGATGATTATTCATGACATTTCCAAAACCCAAGGTATGCTTTTGATTTCTTTACTTTGAATGTTTATAATTTTCTATCTCTTTAATAAAGGCCAACGTGGATCGATTATGATGAAAAATGTAAACGTGCTTTGTAACTAATGCATTGCATGAGGACATTACAATGGTCAAGTGTAGGGGATTTGATAGGTGTGTAAACACCCATCCTTTTTACCACTTAATTACAATAATAACCGAGCCAAAACGTGTATTTTATGTCTTTTATGTCGGAATTATGTGTGGTTTGTGTTTTTGTTGTGATTTAGGACGAAATTGTGAAAAGTGGAGAAAACACGGCATTCACTGGCTAATATTGAAGAAAAAGACGAAATATGAAGTCGAGAAGTCAAGAGTGCAAAAAGAACGGAAGTCCAAGACCAATTCTGAAGATTTATCGAAGAAAAAGTCAAAAGACGGAAGTTTATCAAAAGCTGAAAAACTCAAGTCTAATTTATTTAAGAATTAAAAGACGAGTTCAAAGAAATCCCGAGCCAAAAGTCATTAAAGTCCAAGATTAAAGAAGATTTAAAGGCTTAAGGACTAATGGTGCAATTAACAAAGAGATTAAGAAGGAAGGGCCTAATGATGCAATTAAGAGAAAAGGAAAGAGGGGAGGAAGCTTCCTAAGCATTCCTTAATCCTCCCCTATATATAGATTAGTTCTTAATCATTTTCATTTGGTTGGCTAATAGTGACAATTAGTTCTTCCACTTTTAATTACCTTGTCATTTAAATACTTGTCAAATTTAAATACTATCTTGCACCTTAATTACCATTTAATTTCAAGTAGGTTTTTCTTTTAATTCTTGTTAATCTTTATCTTTATTGTTAAGCTCTCATTCTACTTTTCTTAATCGTTGATTTTTATTGTTTATGTTCATGTTCATGTTCTTATGTTCTTATTTTGATCAAAGTGGGTTTTGATTATCTTGATTAGTTTTGTGAGTTTTGTTGTTTTGGATTGATTGCTTATGATTAATAGATGTTTATTTGTTTGTTTGATTTAATCTTGTGGTTGATTTAGCTTTGTTTTGATTAAGTTCGTGCTATATTTCTTTCCCTTGTTCTTCGGGGTGTTTGTTACTGTATTTCCCAGGTGCTGATCTCCCCAGTATTCCGAACAAAGCATTTCACAGGTGGTCTATTCGGAATATTGTATATTCCGCATAGGGAAATATTCAGCTAAGGGAAATATTCCGCATAAGGCTTTATTCAGCATAAGGGAAATATTCATCATAAGGGAAATATTCAGCATAAGGCTTTATTCAGCATAAGGGAAATATTCAGCATAAGGGAAATATTCAGCATAAGGCTTTATTCAGCATAAGGGAAATATTCAGCATAAGGCTTTATTCAGCATAAGGGAAATATTCAGCATAAGGGAAATATTCAGCATAAGGCTTTATTCAGCATAAGGGAAATATTCAGCATAAGGGAAATATTCAGCATAAGGCTTTATTCAGCATAAGGGAAATATTCAGCATAAGGGAAATATTCAGCATAAGGGAAATATTCCGCATAAGGCTTTATTCAGCATAAGGGAAATATTCAGCATAAGGGAAATATTCCGCATAAGGCTATATTCAGCATAGGGGTGTTATTCCGCATAGGGGAATATTCCGAGTAAAGCCAATTATTCCGAATAGAAACTTATTCCGGATAGGTGACAGTATTCCGAATAGGTGTTTATTCCGGATAAGGGTAAATGTTCCGGATAGGTAACTTTCAGTTTCTTTAAATTCAGTTTTTAATTTTCTGCTTTTTAATTTCGAGCTTTATTCTTCCCGCCTTTTTACTTAGTCGCACTTTACGTTTATTTGCCTTAGATTTATTTTAGTCTTGCCTTAGTTTAAGCTTTAGTTTTAGTTGCGTTTTAAGTTTGCCTTAGTTAGATTTAAGTTTGCGTTAGTTACTTTTAGTGCCTTTTAATTTTAGCCTCGCTTTTAAATACTTGCACCATTTATTTTTAATTAGACTTAGATTTATTTTAACGCACTTTTACTTTAATTGTTTTTGCACATTTTAATTTACTACAACGACACACACTTTTGTTTCACCAAAGACCGGCTGAGTCGCACTAAAATCTATTTTTCAATTCGAAGAGACATACTTAAACGAATCTTTTTAATTAGGCAAAAACCTAGTTATCAATTAGGCAAAAATCCTACATGTATCGATGTTATCTATCTTTTATTGCTTCATCCTAATGTTCGCATTAGTGATGCAACCATTAAACAAGTAATCATCTCGATTTGAGTTACGTTGTGGATTCTTCTCTTTGTATTCCTGAGTGCCATCGAGGTCATGAACCTCATGATTAATTGGCTAAGCTTATTTCCTATCATATTGTAGTTAGTTCTTGGTGAACAACTTCTCATCACTCCTTTTACAGATGACTTATTGTTTTTATAAGTAATACGATACCATCTGGGGGAAAATATGAAATTCTCATTTTATATGAGTTATTTAAATCGGTACTATTAGTAGTTACTGTCGAAATAAAGTTTTTATCGAATATTTTGTAAATGGAAATACTTTCGTAATGATGAACATTTCAGAGAAATCATTGTATTTCATAATTAAACATGAAAATATATTTTAAACATTATGACAAATTTTTGACGAACTGAGTATTGCATCGTTAATCCTTAATTGTGCATAGTTGCGCGCTTACTTACAATTTGGAAGGGACCATGCAAGGCTGATTAGTAGTCACCATAAAAATTGTTAATAAACATTACATTTTTGTAATTGTGAAAGATTGAATTTTTACGAGATCTGCAAGAAGTGCAAAATAGGGACATATTGTTAGGAAAACCTACATATGTGCCTGTACCATTTATTCCTCTGAATCGGATTTACTCATCTATGGATATTGTCTTAATTGACAATTGATATACCCTTCTTGTCTAATTCTCTCGTGGTGTGATTCTTTGGAAAAGTATCTGATTATCGAGTGTTGATACCTGACTGGGTGTATCGACGTTCCTATCATTTATTTTGATTAGATTTCATTTGAATTACCTGGGTAACGATCCGAGGTGCTTTCGAATGCGTACTCAATTCAAAAACATGGGATATACTCATATTCGTTAATGTTTTCGTCTGTATCTGATTTGAAATTATCTCGCGTTAATTATGCGTTGACCTTACTCTTGTAGTGTTAACAATGTCTCCGTATATCCTTGAATTTGTGAAGGATTATAAGTTATTATTAGTCTTTTGAGAAGCTCACATCTTATCAACGGTAATGAAACTGGAAAGTTGGTAACAGTAGAATGGATTGATTGATTATGACATGACGACATTGTCTTAATTGACGGGAACTCGAGTAGAATTCCCCTAAAAGATAAGATGTTGATTATTAAAAGTGATCTAAATAATTCTTAATGGATGACCAAATCCTGCATTTAGACTTGAATTTATACCAAGAATAGTTATGAACTAGTCATAGATCTTGTAATATAGAAAGAACTTAAAGTAAAGGTATTAAAAGATGTTTCTATTATCTGAAACTTTAGGAGGTATTTATTGGTAAATTACCTAGACTTTCGCCATTAAGGCAAGTTGAAATTGGTATTGATTATATTCCCGGTGCTGCACCTGTGGCATGTGCACTATACTTCAGCACCATCTGAATCAAAAGAATTACCTTGCAACTGAGAGAGTTGTCTGAAAAAGATTTTATTCTACCGAGCTCGTCATCATGAAGAGCTATGGTGTTATCATTCCTTATATTTGTTGAATTACCGTGAACTAGGTAAATTGATGATCAAAATCTATATCCACTACCCAAGATGATAGATTTGTTCGATCATTTACAAGGTTCTAGCGTATACTCAAAAATTTGATCCACGGCATGGTTATCATCAACTTCGCGTCCGCGAAAAAAATTATCTATTCCAATCACTACATCCAGAACTTGTAATGAACATTATGAGTTTCATGTTATGTCGTTTGGATTGACCAATGCACATGTAGCATCCATAAATTTGGTGAATCGCGTATGTAGTCTGTAATTTGATAAATTAATGCTTGTGATCATTAAGGACCATTTGTTTGTTTCTAAGAATAAGAAGGAGTTAATAATCATTTATAGACTGCTTTGTGTTGGCCGAGTAGTGAAAACCTGTACCTTGAGTATTTAACATATGATTTAGAGATTTAATCATTTACATTATTTAACCATGTGATTAATAGATAATGGAATCTATATTGACTCTTCAAAGATTAAAACCATTAAGGCTTTGGGTTATACCAAAAAGAAAGTGCAAAAATGTTTTGACAGACATTTTATCAAAGGATTTTTAAGGAATCATTCCTTCATACCCAGATCAATTAACTAAACTCACCTAAGAGTAAATGTTTGTGTATACCTCAAGACAACCTAAGAGGGATTGAGAAAAACATTTAAACCATGACTTGGAATTTGAAACGATAATTTTTGCTTTTCAACTAAGAAAATTTTGACCAAAGTATAACCGAAGATTTTTCGAACATTTACGGATCTTATTAATTATTTTCGATAAATCAACAAAAATCGTGTTAACTAAATTCAAATTCATTTTTGAACATTTTTCTATAATTGGACGAACTGAGAAATTTAAAAAAAAATTACGTTGACGTTTCATAAATTGAATATTTATTATTTAACTACTTGTAATAATTATCGACGCTTTAGATGTCGGATTGAGAAAAACTGATAAAAATGATAGTTGAGACGAAATAAAACTTAGAAAATATGAAGAAAGAAATTTTGAATGAATACGGTCATGATATTTATTTCATCGGGGAAGATGAATGTAGTTGCTGGCACATTATGTAGAAAGGATAAAGAATCAATTAGGATGTGTTCCTTAGTAATGACTGTGCAAAATAGTTTGCCCGAACAATTTAAAAATAGTTGATGTTTGTAAGAAGGATAATATAGATGGTAAAAAGGGGTTCGCGGCTAATGTGAACCATTAGAAATGAGAGTTGGTGGCGTTAAATGTTTAAAAGATCGTTTGTGGTGGCCTGAATATGGAGGATTTTTGTAAGACCCGTGAAAGTTCCGTAAGATGCTAAGTTATTGTCTCAAGAGCTGTTCAGTATGACATCTCTCTTAAGTTGTGGCTCACTTGTGGATGTGATATCCCGAGCCCAACGCCATTTATTTAATCCTATTTTACGTATATTTTTGAAATTTTTAAGAATTTTTATCGTGGATTTATTTGACGGTTTAAGTTGAAACCAACGTTTACGGTCGTAATTTAACACTTGACGATTTAATAAGAACCGATAACGACTACGATACCGACGGATGCCCAAAATTTACCTTTTATTATCGATTGATCGATATTTGAGTTTTTCGAGATTTTATTTTTATTACGTGTTAAGTCGAGTCGGAACCATATGTATATTCGTTTTGTGTGCGTTTGAACCATTTAAAAGTATTTTCAAGTGTTCGGGGCGAAATCCGACTCCCGTAAAAAATTTTAAAATGACTAGTGAGTCAATTCCGCAAAGTTTTGGTGTCGTTTTTGCTTAAGGCCAAAAGGAAGTTTAAATTGCACTTAGGTCCTTCCCATTTGACAAAAAGGAGCTAACAACACACACACAAAACACTTTACAAAAAAAAAGATCAAACACCCCCTCCCTTGTGTTCTTAGCCGTCGGCCACCCACCAAAAACCACCATCCACCACCACCAAACTTGATTTTGAAGAAAATAAGCAAAGTCCCATCTCCCATTTCATCTTGTAAGTGAATCCCACAAACAAAAACACACATGCAATCAAGAAATCTTTCCAAAAATTTATAATTTTTCAAAAATGGATTTTGGTCTAATTAAATGGTACAAATGTTTAATTCGTGTGTTTATAAGGATGAATCATCCATAAAACATAATGGGGTTTATGATTTTTGTGTTTCCACAGCCCCTAAAGCCACGAATTTTTGGGGGGTTTTGGGTGTGTTCAAAGTGTTTGATGAAATGTCATGGGTTTGTGTTTATAATGATGTTTTGGGTGTGTTTGAATGGGTTAAACACATTGCATGTTTGTTTTATGATTTTGGTTTTATGAGGTTGATGATCAATAGGGGTTTAGGACTGAAAACATTGTTTGGTTGTGATTAGGGATGCTTAGGATGATGTCTAGTGATGATAGATGGGTTTGGAAACGAGCGTTAGTGTGATTTTGGTATGGTTGATTTTGGGCAGAAAGTTTAAGGCATTTTGGTAAAAATTATTTTGAAAACAGGTCTTGTGGATAGGATAGATTTTTAGAGCATCTTCTTAGCTTCGATTTGGTATAAGGTAGAGCTTACGACTCCTAACGAGTCAAAAGTTACGACGTTTTGAAATTCGTGTACCGGGAGATGAAAACCGTCATAATCCGAAATTATGCTTGGTTTAGGTCAAATCCCGGGGACTATAAGTCTAGTTTGGTAAATGTTCAAGGGCTGAATTTTGGTGTCAAACCTGCACATTTGAGTCTATTATAGGACTTAGGTGTCAAATGGGTCAATGGAGTATTTTAAACGGGTCAAATGAGTCCGACTTGGTCAAAGTACAATTTCAGTCCGAAAAACGTAGTTTTTGGAAAAGTGTTGAGTAATGAGTCGTAGAAGTAAAAACTTTTATTGGGATTAAATATGTGTTTTCTACAGGTCTTATAGTATTTTTGAGAATTTTGTTAAATTTTATAAAAATGGTTAAGTATAGTAAAATAGTCCGTACTTTCGGTAAGTATCGGTGAAAATGAGTAAAAATGGATAACGTTAGTAGTGAGGACAAATGGTATAAAACAAGTAACACTTGTCGTTTTGTTTTGGCGTGAGTTGTAATTGTCACAAGTGACTAGTATTTATGTATTTTATACAGTACCATAAGGTTTTAAAATGAGATTACTCATTACGCGTTATTTGGTTTGATAGGTGTTGATTTACCCGGGCATCCGTATCGTCGTCAGTGACCGTCTCTCGAACTATCGACTACTTGTTATATAAGGTGAGTCTATAGCCTCGCTCTTTACTTATTTCAAATGATTTTACCCGCGAGGGGGATACATGCTATTTTAAAGGAAAATGAACATAAGTCATGAATGATTGTTGGACCCGAATGTTGCCTTGAAATTGTGTTGAGTACCTAGTTGCAAAAGTCCCTAAATTCATGAACTATTAACTATTGTTTAGTCCTAGCGTGGATTAGAAATAGCCGCTTATACAAAGTGATAGTACTATGGGGTTGACTACCCTATCTGAGACGAGGGCTAGTACGTTGATACCCCCTGCGGACGGATAATTTGTGATAAGAGATAAGGTATAATTGCAACTGATGCCTTATTAGGGACCTTGGTTTCATCTGAATCACGCCGGTAATTATTACGCGGGTGATTGAGTTAACGGTTTAGTGTCATGAGCTTAAACACAATTGTCATATCCTTGAATAATAGATTGTATGGCCACAATGCTATTGAATGATCATGATTGGTTTTTTTTTACACTTATGTTCAACTGATGATTTGATAAACCTATAGATTCGCTCAACCTTTGTGTTGACGATTTTAAGCATGTGTTTCAGGTAACCAAGATTGATAGCAGTGGAGCATGCGAGGATGGAAGTTGTTGTGGCTTGGCGGTCTACTATGTTTTTCCTCCCTTTTAGCACTTAAATACTTTATATTATGTCATGTGAACGAAAATTGTATTTTGGGTTGAGATTCAGTGGGGACCAAAACGCTAACTCTGTTTTATATTATTTTTGGGGTTTGGAAAACAGTAGACTTTGTTGTTTTAAACAATCTTTAATTTATGTTTAAATTTCTACGTCTCTTTGAGTCGTTCGAAATAGCTTGTGTGTGATGATAACTGTATAGCACCCAAATGTTGTAGTTCTGCTGCGCATAGCATTTGTTGGGGGTGTTACAGATTGGTAATCAGAGCCATGAGTTATAGAGAACTAGGTCATTTTGAAAAATCCTAAACTATAACTTTTGGTGTCGTAAGAAATTGTCCAAGCACACAACTATCCTGCATGGCTCCGGTAAGAATTCTTTAGCATTGCTTTATATTTTTGATGTATCCCTCAAAATTGATATGAATTCCCGAGTATTTAGTAAGTAAATACTTTGATATATATTGAGATATATTGTTTTGTACGTTGAGTACTTATCATCGTAATTTGCAAATTCCTGTAAAAGATTATCGTATATGTTGCATGTAATTGGCATAACGGGCTACATTGCATTACATGGCAACACCGCGTTGTAATCCTACGTGTATGTAGGAATGGTTGTATGTATAAGTATGTATATACTATGGTATTTAAAGGAATTGCACGCGAAGCAATGGTCCTTGGGTAATTATCGTACATTAAAATGCGGTTTTGTTGAGAATTCGGCCTTACCGCTAATTATCAATCTTGATAATTAATTTATTATTCGGATAACCGAATATGAACCTCGTTTGATACTCTAGATACGTAAATAACGCTTCGTAACATATTGTATACTGACTAGATTGATCTCGATTGTCGTTATCGCACCGTGATGTGTCATTTTGGACATTTTCTTTTGAAACGTAATTTACTTACGTATTACTTTATTTCCTTTATTCCTTGTGGGTTTGATATATTGGTTGGTGTAACTATAATATAGACGAAGTATAATCAACGACGCGTACATCGTAGCGACGAATCACATTTGTGTGTGTTATAAAACGTGGTTGAGGCGTGTTGCCATTTAATCGTTGTTTACTATTCTACTTGGATTTAAATATGCGTTTTAAAAATAGACTAGCGTTGTGACCAAGCGTGATAACTTGGAATTTGGTTGGTTTTTGTGTTAATCTTGTGGTGTACGATTTCGAGACTCATCCGAGGCCGATAACAACATTTAGTTGACATACGTATTCTCGTTCCATTTATTTCATTTTGTTTTGTTGTTTCATTATTTTGAAGTTAATATTTTACATGACGAGGTCCGGCATTTGTGTGAGTTAAGTAAGCACTAAACTTTGTTGATTAAATGGTTTAAACATAAAGTGTTTTACATATTTAATACTTGGCGGATGAAACTTTTGGATAAAATGACTTATGATGTGTCTTGTAATAAGTAAAAATAAGTGTAGAGAAGAAATGGACAAGATGAAATTATTTTTCCTTCAACCTTGGTTGGTATATCATAATAAGTAATTTATATTACTCGTAAAATCCTTGTTTTATATATTAATAATTTGATACTAGAAGCTAGTGATGGAATTGTTAAGAATTTGTTTAATATAATTTTAAAAAGGAGTTTATAATAAAATTTACGATATGACTATTGAGTATATGTAACTTTGGATTTAGTATGAATTAATTTTTGGGTCAATGTAGTAAACTTTTGTCGTATCTTGTAATATAAAACATGAGTAGAAGATGTGGGCGTGTGTTTTGGAGCTAGAAACTTTGTAAAATTGGTTTTATTTTAAACATAAGGTTATGTTTACGTATGCATTGGTATAAACTAGAACTCGTCACTCGTTGTAGTGAATAAACTGGGTTAAAAATCGGAATGTACACTTTAAGTGAGAAATTATAATGCTTGAAATGAATTACAAAATCTTGACGGAACGTCACTGGAAACCATTTGTTTGTTTAATTGTCATTATAGAGAACCACTATGCATAACTCGATGATGCTTGTTTAAAATCGTTTGAAAAATCTTTTGTTTTATTCCGCTGCGAGATGTGTTAATTTTAAAATCACTTGATAATGGGCTAATGATTAAAAGTTGAATTTTATATATCTTTGAATTATTGAAATAAGCATCTTAATTATTTATTATTTTATTATTATCATCGGGATTCAAGTATCGAGTAAAATCAGTAAATTATCTGAGATAAAACTACGTGAAAC
Source organism: Glebionis coronaria (assembly GCA_025667525.1). Classification (NCBI taxonomy): domain Eukaryota; kingdom Viridiplantae; phylum Streptophyta; class Magnoliopsida; order Asterales; family Asteraceae; genus Glebionis; species Glebionis coronaria. The sequence goes on from CM046881.1 coordinate 45,326,067, forward strand.
CTCTTTATCATTTGAGTCGAAGTGCGCGAATGTGATTTAACAAACCAGTTTTAAGGAAGACTTATGTATAATAAAAAGTCAAAAGGTTGATTTTTAAGAAATAATTGGACTAGTTTGAGTCATGTTGGATACTTGTATATGCGTAATAAGACAAGTTGTAATAATGATAATGTAAAACTTTGAAAATTCTTACTATTTACGTTTTTGGTACTTAAGATATGAACATTAACGAGATTTTGACACAAGTATGGAGATTTTCAAACCAAATGATTTGTCAATTATGATAACCGAGAGATTGAAATTTTTCCAGAAATGAAAACGTTGTAAAGATTGGAAAATGAAAGGTATAAATTCTTTAATGGTGTAACACAAATTAAAAATGTGTAAATGTTTAGTTTTACAATGTACAAGGTAACACTAATTATTATACGCAACTGGATTATACAACACACGCCTACTTGTATATTATTTAATAAAGATGTATATATAATGTTTTGAGTCACGATGGTTCGATCGTACGACATCTCTTCTTCGACTTTGCGAGTCTATATCTGAGCTCGAGTAGTCATATAATTGTTTATTTTAATATTGTCTATGGTATGAAACCATTATTATTATATTTATTTTAAAGCTACTATTTCGCTAGTACTTGATGATGAGGGTATGTTACCCGGTATATTTTGTCCTGTTCATGGACGTTGTGACTTTTCTTCTTACGGTTAATGGAACCTAAAATTCTGTAATTAGTTGAACGACGCTATAAGTCTTCATTAAATTGGTTATTTATTTATATTGAACAAAAGCAAGGAGACGAAGCCGCTTTATCAAATTGTAGAGGTGAAAGAACTCGACCTTCCTGGTGAAATTGTTTCTATTTAACCAAGTGATTATTCTTATCTCCCCGTTTGCCCTTGGTGGAATGTGTGTGCAACTCGAGATGATGGGAATTATGATCGTTGTTTTATTTTTGACGCTTGCGTTGATATTCAAATTTTTACTCCATGTATTCGTAGATCGCTGTTGTTATCCTGAGACTTTTGTCATATATTTGAAGTATTTTCGTTTCTGATGTAGTTAATTATAGTTGGCAATTATATTGCTCGTTTACCTCGTTCGATCTCATTGATTTTTGACTTTATTACTTGTTGTGCTTGCAATGATCTTTAATCCTAAACCACCTTACCGTTATTTTGTGAATAGTATATCTTGAAAATATGTATGAGCGTGTCAAATGGTTCGTTCAACCTAATGTGAATGGTGTCGATTTATTTATTTAATTGTTTATTCATTTTTCTCATAAATAAGCAAAGGTATGTTTCCAAAGTGGACAAAAAAAAATGTTTGATGTGTTTCTTAAAACGATAGTAACAATAATTTCCCATTTCAAATTTCATTTCGAATAGTTTAATTATTTTGAAGATTAGGTCGAAAACTTTCGTAGTCATATTTGGTATGTAACAATAATGTTTGTGTCGTCACTCGATCCTCAATTATGCAAAGCTTAGCTAACTATGCATAATTCGGGAAGAGTCCTGTTTTGTTGGTTGTTGTTGCTTGATCCTTAAGTATGCATGATCTGGCTAATTATGCATAGTTTAGGAAGGGCACTATCGTGTCAAACAAATTGGTCATCTTGAAACTTGTAGTGTTTTGATAAACGTTTGGATGAGAACGTTTCTTTTTAAAATGGTGGATCATTTTTGCAAGTAGTCGTAATTTCTTTGATTCTTAAAGAAAATTTTTGAATTTTCTTGTGTTCTTTGAAATCTTTTCTTTTTGTTTGACGTTGACTTAGTAAGAGTCACTGTGACCGAGTAATTTTGGAAAATGTTTTTATGTGTTGTGGGTAATGTGTGAAGTTTATCGGAACCGCTAGGGTGTTGATGTTATACCAAAGGGACTCGTACCGACACTGAGAAGAAATTTTAAACAAGAATAGAAGACTGCCAAAGTAGAGGAAATCAGAGTTCAAGTGACTCTGAGGGGAATGACGAAGACTTCTCCTACATCAAACGTATCGTACCTTATTTATTTTCTTTTCTCGTTCTTTTGATAGGTTTAACGACACGCGGTAAACTGTTGAAGTTTACCAACTGTGCATCAGTGATTGGAAGACAATTCCATTGTCGTTTTCGTTTATTTAAGTGAGGAATCCTCTTTGCTTGATGCAACCATCCTTGATTATCGATGGTTAAACGATAGATAGCCATAGTTGATGTTTTTATGGTGAACCCTTGCCTTTTATGTATTTATGTGGTAAGTGATCTAGTCGAGTGATCGTAAGTGTGAGAACTTGAGACGACATTGTCCAATGAAGTCCGATCATGGAGAACATGTGCCATGTAATATATTTTCTTTTACTGTGAACGGCGATGCTATTGAGATTTTGACCACGTTTGGGACAAAGGTAAGATGGTGTTCTTGTAATATATATATATATATATATATATATATATATATATATATATATATATATATATATATATATCCTTTGGATATGGATCTGCGTGTGAGCACCCTACGATGACATATGTATCTATTTTATTTTATTTTCTTTTTTTTGGATATGCATCCCTAGCTAGCAATCTTGTGAGCCTTCCTTATCTTGCAATTTTCATTTGATTGGACTCATCCGAGAAATATGTCAAATATTCTTATTTTATCATGGCTTGGCTGATTAGCAAGCATGAGTTAACTTGATTTAACTGATTGACTTGGCATGGTTTGGCTATTTTTGCGAACATGTCGTAATGTGGTTGTATGTATTTTATTATGGCTTTTGTGTTTGATTGGTTTGTGATGTTTTCGAGAGAGTTATGTATACGTCGAATGATTACCGTATCGATGGATTCGTTTTTGGACGGACTAGGGTTGTATGTACCTAATATTGTGATAAGGTGATTTTGTACGACTAGTAATAATTACTTCGTCTTGTATATTCTGAACGTTTTCGATGGGGTTATGTGTGACCCATGCGATTTTATTTTGTGATAGTTGTTTTTATGAGATGATGGACCAAGTGAAAGGACAATTTGAACGTTGGAAGACGTGTTCCGAGCGTGTGTGATTGATTTTGATAGTAGTTGGGACCGACATTTGCCGTTGGTAGTATCTTCGTAAAACGACATTTACCATGTTAGCATTGAAGCTGTAACCTTTGAAGGATTACGTTAATGAAAGTATAGATCGCCAGTTGGATGCAATGAAGCAGGAAAAAGTTAGTTGAATGAACTTGAGATGATTCGAGAGACTACGGAAGAGATGGTGTAGATTGAGAATCACTTGTTGACCGCGAGAAGCTGTGAGAAGAGATGTGTTGAGAACCGTAGGAAGAAATTGGGAAAACTGGAGTGGAGATCAAGGATCGAGATATTAAGAGATTGAAGCAAGGTATAATGCTAATTGTGAAGGTGTGATGGAACCCGAGACGTGAACCGAAGTCCACAACGGAACGTGAAGACTTCTTTAGAAAGTAGTACCCCATCTTTCTAGTAGTACGAAATGCGAGTATAAGAACCAGAGAGCGCCGGGACGTCGCTCCCTTAAGGAGGGGAGGATGTAAGACCCGTGAAAGTGCCGTAAGATGCTAAGTTATTGTCTCAAGAGCTGTTCAGTATGACATCTCTCTTAAGTTGTGGCTCACTTGTGGATGTGATATCCCGAGCCCAACGCCATTTATTTAATCCTATTTTACGTATATTTTTGAAATTTTTAAGAATTTTTATCGTGGATTTATTTGACGGTTTAAGTTGAAACCAACGTTTACGGTCGTAATTTAACGCTTGACGATTTAAGAAGAACCGATAACGACTACGATACCGACGGATGCCCAAAATTTACCTTTTATTATCGATTGATCGATATTTGAGTTTTTCGAGATTTTATTTTTATTACGTGTTAAGTCGAGTCGGAAACATATGTATATTCGTTTTGTGTGCGTTTGAACCATTTAAAAGTATTTTCAAGTGTTCGGGGCGAAACCCGACTCCCGTAAAAAATTTTAAAATGACTAGTGAGTCAATTCAGCAAAGTTTTGGTGTCGTTTTTGCTTAAGGCCAAAAGAAAGTTTAAATTGCACTTAGGTCCTTCCCATTTGACAAAAAGGAGCTAACAACACACACACAAAACACTTTACAAAAAAAAAAGATCAAACACCCCCTCCTTTGTGTTCTTAGCCGTCGGCCACCCACCAAAAACCACCATCCACCACCACCAAACTTGATTTTGAAGAAAATAAGCAAAGTCCCATCTCCCATTTCATCTTGTAAGTGAATCCCACAAACAAAAACACACATGCAATCAAGAAATCTTTCCAAAAATTTATAATTTTTCAAAAATGGATTTTGGTCTAATTAAATGGTACAAATGTTTAATTCGTGTGTTTATAAGGATGAATCATCCATAAAACATAATGGGGTTTATGATTTTTGTGTTTCCACAGCCCCTAAAGCCACGAATTTTTGGGGGTTTTTGGGTGTGTTCAAAGTGTTTGATGAAATGTCATGGGTTTGTGTTTATAATGATGTTTTGGGTGTGTTTGAATGGGTTAAACACATTACATGTTTGTTTTATGATTTTGGTTTTATGAGGTTGATGATCAATAGGGGTTTAGGACTGAAAACATTGTTTGGTTGTGATTAGGGATGCTTAGGATGATGTCTAGTGATGATAGATGGGTTTGGAAACGAGCGTTAGTGTGATTTTGGTATGGTTGATTTTGGGCAGAAAGTTTAAGGCATTTTGGTAAAAATTATTTTGAAAACAGGTCTTGTGGATAGGATAGATTTGTAGAGCATCTTCTTAGCTTCGATTTGGTATAAGGTAGAGCTTACGACTCCTAACGAGTCAAAAGTTACGACGTTTTGAAATTCGTGTACCGGGAGATGAAAACCGTCATAATCCGAAATTATGCTTGGTTTAGGTCAAATCCCGGGGACTATAAGTCTAGTTTGGTAAATGTTCAAGGGCTGAATTTTGGTGTCAAACCTGCACATTTGAGTCTATTATAGGACTTAGGTGTCAAATGGGTCAATGGAGTATTTTAAACGGGTCAAATGAGTCCGACTTGGTCAAAGTACAATTTCAGTCCGAAAAACGTAGTTTTTTGAAAAGTGTTGAGTAATGAGTCATAGAAGTAAAAACTTTTATTGGGATTAAATATGTGTTTTCTACAGGTCTTATAGTATTTTTGAGAATTTTGTTAAATTTTATAAAAATGGTTAAGTATAGTAAAATAGTCCGTACTTTCGGTAAGTATCGGTGAAAATGAGTAAAAATGGATAACGTTAGTAGTGAGGACAAATGGTATAAAACAAGTAACACTTGTCGTTTTGTTTTGGCGTGAGTTGTAATTGTCACAAGTGACTAGTATTTATGTATTTTATACAGTACCATAAGGTTTTAAAATGAGATTACTCATTACGCGTTATTTGGTTTGATAGGTGTTGATTTACCCGGGCATCCGTATCGTCGTCAGTGACCGTCTCTCGAACTATCGACTACTAGTTATATAAGGTGAGTCTATAGCCTCGCTCTTTACTTATTTCAAATGATTTTACCCGCGAGGGGGATACATGCTATTTTAAAGGAAAATGAACATAAGTCATGAATGATTGTTGGACCCGAATGTTGCCTTGAAATTGTGTTGAGTACCTAGTTGCAAAAGTCCCTAAATTCATGAACTATTAACTATTGTTTAGTCCTAGCGTGGATTAGAAATAGCCGCTTATACAAAGTGATAGTACTATGGGGTTGACTACCCTATCCGAGACGAGGGCTAGTACGTTGATACCCCCTGCGGACGGATAATTTGTGATAAGAGATAAGGTATAATTGCAACTGATGCCTTATTAGGGGCCTTGGTTTCATCTGAATCACGCCGGTAATTATTACGCGGGTGATTGAGTTAACGGTTTAGTGTCATGAGCTTAAACACAATTGTCATATCCTTGAATAATAGATTGTATGGCCACAATGCTATTGAATGATCATGATTGGTTTTTTTTTACACTTATGTTCAACTGATGATTTGATAAACCTATAGATTCGCTCAACCTTTGTGTTGACGATTTTAAGCATGTGTTTCAGGTAACCAAGATTGATATCAGTGGAGCATGCGAGGATGGAAGTTGTTGTGGCTTGGCGGTCTACTATGTTTTTCCTCCCTTTTAGCACTTAAATACTTTATATTATGTCATGTGAACGAAAATTGTATTTTGGGTTGAGATTCAGTGGGAACCAAAACGATAACTCTGTTTTATATTATTTTTGGGTTTCGAAAACAGTAGACTTTGTTGTTTCAAACAATCTTTAATTTATGTTTAAATTTCTACGTCTCTTTGAGTCGTTCGAAATAGCTTGTGTGTGATGATAACTGTATAGCACCCAAATGTTGTAGTTCTGCTGCGCATAGCATTTGTTGGGGGTGTTACAGATTGGTAATCAGAGCCATGAGTTATAGAGAACTAGGTCATTTTGAAAAATCCTAAACTATAACTTTTGGTGTCGTAAGAAATTGTCCAAGCACACAACATCCTGCATGGCTCCGGTAAGAATTCTTTAGCATTGCTTTATGTTTTAGATGTATCCCTCAAAATTGATATGAATTCCCGAGTATTTAGTAAGTAAATACTTTGATATATATTGAGATATATTGTTTTGTACGTTGAGTACTTATCATCGTAATTTGCAAATTCCTGTAAAAGATTATCGTATATGTTGCATGTAATTGGCATAACGGGCTACATTGCATTACATGGCAACACCGCGTTGTAATCCTACGTGTATGTAGGAATGGTTGTATGTATAAGTATGTATATACTATGGTATTTAAAGGAATTGCACGCGAAGCAATGGTCCTTGGGTAATTATCGTACATTAAAATGCGGTTTTGTTGAGAATTCGGCCTTACCGCTAATTATCAATCTTGATAATTAATTTATTATTCGGATAACCGAATATGAACCTCGTTTGATACTCTAGATACGTAAATAACGCTTCGTAACATATTGTATACTGACTAAATTGATCTCGATTGTCGTTATCGCACCGTGATGTGTCATTTTGGACATTTTCTTTTGAAACGTAATTTACTTACGTATTACTTTATTTCCTTTATTCCTTGTGGGTTTGATATATTGGTTGGTGTAACTATAATATAGACGAAGTATAATCAACGACGCGTACATCGTAGCGACGAACCACATTTGTGTGTGTTATAAAACGTGGTTGAGGCGTGTTGCCATTTAATCGTTGTTTACTATTCTACTTGGATTTAAATATGCGTTTTAAAAATAGACTAGCGTTGTGACCAAGCGTGATAACTTGGAATTTGGTTGGTTTTTGTGTTAATCTTGTGGTGTACGATTTCGAGACTCATCCGAGGCCGATAACAACATTTAGTTGACATACGTATTCTCGTTCCATTTATTTCATTTTGTTTTGTTGTTTCATTATTTTGAAGTTAATATTTTACATGACGAGGTCCGGCATTTGTGTGAGTTAAGTAAGCACTAAACTTTGTTGATTAAATGGTTTAAACATAAAGTGTTTTACATATTTAATACTTGGCGGATGAAACTTTTGGATAAAATGACTTATGATGTGTCTTGTAATAAGTAAAAATAAGTGTAGAGAAGAAATGGACAAGATGAAATTATTTTTCCTTCAACCTTGGTTGGTATATCATAATAAGTAATTTATATTACTCGTAAAATCCTTGTTTTATATATTAATAATTTGATACAAGAACCTAGTGATGGAATTGTTAAGAATTTGTTTAATATAATTTTAAAAAGGAGTTTATAATAAAATTTACGATATGACTATTGAGTATATGTAACTTTGGATTTAGTATGAATTAATTTTCGGGTCAATGTAGTAAACTTTTGTCGTATCTTGTAATATAAAACATGAGTAGAAGATGTGGGCGTGTGTTTTGGAGCTAGAAACTTTGTAAAATTGGTTTTATTTTAAACATAAGGTTATGTTTACGTATGCATTGGTATAAACTAGAACTCGTCACTCGTTGTAGTGAATAAACTGGGTTAAAAATCGGAATGTACACTTTAAGTGAGAAATTATAATGCTTGAAATGAATTACAAAATCTTGATGGAACGTCATTGGAAACCATTTGTTTGTTTAATTGTCGTTATAGAGAACCACTATGCATAACTCGATGATGCTTGTTTAAAATCGTTTGAAAAATCTTTTGTTTTATTCCGCTGCGAGATGTGTTAATTTTAAAATCACTTGATAATGGGCTAATGATTAAAAGTTGAATTTTATATATCTTTGAATTATTGAAATAAGCATCTTAATTATTTATTATTTTATTATTATCATCGAGATTCAAGTATCGAGTAAAATCAGTAAATTATCTGAGATAAAACTACGTGAAACCTCTTTATCATTTGAGTCGAAGTGCGCGAATGTGATTTAACAAACCAGTTTTAAGGAAGACTTATGTATAATAAAAAGTCAAAAGGTTGATTTTTAAGAAATAATTGGACTAGTTTGAGTCATGTTGGATACTTGTATATGCGTAATAAGACAAGTTGTAATAATGATAATGTAAAACTTTGAAAATTCTTACTATTTACGTTTTTGGTACTTAAGATATGAACATTAACGAGATTTTGACACAAGTATGGAGATTTTCAAACCAAATGATTTGTCAATTATGATAACCGAGAGATTGAAATTTTTCCAGAAATGAAAACGTTGTAAAGATTGGAAAATGAAAGGTATAAATTCTTTAAAGGTGTAACACAAATTAAAAATGTGTAAATGTTTAGTTTTACAATGTACAAGGTAACACTAATTATTATACGCAACTGGATTATACAACACACGCCTACTTGTATATTATTTAATAAAGATGTATATATAATGTTTTGAGTCACGATGGTTCGATCGTACGACATCTCTTCTTCGACTTTACGAGTCTATATCTGAGCTCGAGTAGTCATATAATTGTTTATTTTAATATTGTCTATGGTATGAAACCATTATTATTATATTTATTTTAAAGCTACTATTTCGCTAGTACTTGATGATGAGGGTATGTTACCCGGTATATTTTGTCCTGTTCATGGACGTTGTGACTTTTCTTCTTACGGTTAATGGAACCTAAAATTCTGTAATTAGTTGAACGACGCTATAAGTCTTCATTAAATTGGTTATTTATTTATATTGAACAAAAGCAAGGAGACGAAGCCGCTTTATCAAATTGTAGAGGTGAAAGAACTCGACCTTCCTGGTGAAATTGTTTCTATTTAACCAAGTGATTATTCTTCTCTCCCCGTTTGCCCTTGGTGGAATGTGTGTGCAACTCAAGATGATGGGAATTATGATCGTTGTTTTATTTTTGACGCTTGCGTTGATATTCAAATTTTTACTCCATGTATTCGTAGATCGCTGTTGTTATCCTGAGACTTTTGTCATATATTTGAAGTATTTTCGTTTCTGATGTAGTTAATTATAGTTGGCAATTATATTGCTCGTTTACCTCGTTCGATCTCATTGATTTTTGACTTTATTACTTGTTGTGCTTGCAATGATCTTTAATCCTAAACCACCTTACCGTTATTTTGTGAATAGTATATCTTGAAAATATGTATGAGCGTGTCAAATGGTTCGTTCAACCTAATGCGAATGGTGTCGATTTATTTATTTAATTGTTTATTCATTTTTCTCATAAATAAGCAAAGGTATGTTTCCAAAGTGGACAAAAAAAAATGTTTGATGTGTTTCTTAAAACGATAGTAACAATAATTTCCCATTTCAAATTTCATTTCGAATGGTTTAATTATTTTGAAGATTAGGTCGAAAACTTTCGTAGTCATATTTGGTATGTAACAATAATGTTTGTGTCGTCACTCGATCCTCAATTATGCAAAGCTTAGCTAACTATGCATAATTCGGGAAGAGTCCTGTTTTGTTGGTTGTTGTTGCTTGATCCTTAAGTATGCATGATCTGGCTAATTATGCATAGTTTAGGAAGGGCACTATCGTGTCAAACAAATTGGTCATCTTGAAACTTGTAGTGTTTTGATAAACGTTTGGATGAGAACGTTTCTTTTTAAAATGGTGGATCATTTTTGCAAGTAGTCGTAATTTCTTTGATTCTTAAAGAAAATTTTTGAATTTTCTTGTGTTCTTTGAAATCTTTTCTTTTTGTTTGACGTTGACTTAGTAAGAGTCACTGTGACCGAGTAATTTTGGAAAATGTTTTTATGTGTTGTGGGTAATGTGTGAAGTTTATCGGAACCGCTAGGGTGTTGATGTTATACCAAAGGGACTCGTACCGACACTGAGAAGAAATTTTAAACAAGAATAGAAGACTGCCAAAGTAGAGGAAATCAGAGTTCAAGTGACTCTGAGGGGAATGACGAAGACTTCTCCTACATCAAACGTATCGTACCTTATTTATTTTCTTTTCTCGTTCTTTTGATAGGTTTAACGACACGCGGTAAACTGTTGAAGTTTACCAACTGTGCATCAGTGATTGGAAGACAATTCCATTGTCGTTTTCGTTTATTTAAGTGAGGAATCCTCTTTGCTTGATGCAACCATCCTTGATTATCGATGGTTAAACGATAGATAGCCATAGTTGATGTTTTTATGGTGAACCCTTGCCTTTTATGTATTTATGTGGTAAGTGATCTAGTCGAGTGATCGTAAGTGTGAGAACTTGAGACGACATTGTCCAATGAAGTCCGATCATGGAGAACATGTGCCATGTAATATATTTTCTTTTACTGTGAACGGAGATGCTATTGAGATTTTGACCACATTTGGGACAAAGGTAAGATGGTGTTCTTGTAATATATATATATATATATATATATATATATATATATATCCTTTGGATATGGATCCGCGTGTGAGCACCCTACGATGACATATGTATCTATTTTATTTTATTTTCTTTTCTTTTTGGATATGCATCCCTAGCTAGCAATCTTGTGAGCCTTCCTTATCTTGCAATTTTCATTTGACTGGACTCATCCGAGAAATATGTCAAATATTCTTATTTTATCATGGCTTGGCTGATTAGCAAGCATGAGTTAACTTGATTGAACTGATTGACTTGGCATGGTTTGGCTATTTTTGCGAACATGTCGTAATGTGGTTGTATGTATTTTATTATGGCTTTTGTGTTTGATTGGTTTGTGATGTTTTCGAGAGAGTTATGTATACGTCGAATGATTACCGTATCGATGGATTCGTTTTTGGACGGACTAGGGTTGTATGTACCTAATATTGCGATAAGGTGATTTTGTACGACTAGTAATAATTACTTCGTCTTGTATATTCTGAACGTTTTCGATGGGGTTATGTGTGACCCATGCAATTTTATTTTGTGATAGTTGTTTTTATGAGATGATGGACCAAGTGAAAGGACAATTTGAACGTTGGAAGACGTGTTCCGAGCGTGTGTGATTGATTTTGATAGTAGTTGGGACCGACATTTGCCGTTGGTAGTATCTTCGTAAAACGACATTTACCATGTTGGCATTGAAGCTGTAACCTTTGAAGGATTACGTTAATGAAAGTATAGATCGCCAGTTGGATGCAATGAAGCAGGAAAAAGTTAGTTGAATGAACTTGAGATGATTCGAGAGACTACGGAAGAGATGGTGTAGATTGAGAATCACTTGTTGACCGCGAGAAGCTGTGAGAAGAGATGTGTTGAGAACCGTAGGAAGAAATTGGGAAAACTGGAGTGGAGATCAAGGATCGAGATATTAAGAGATTGAAGCAAGGTATAATGCTAATTGTGAAGGTGTGATGGAACCCGAGACATGAACCGAAGTCCACAACGGAACGTGAAGACTTCTTTAGAAAGTAGTACCCCATCTTTCTAGTAGTACGAAATGCGAGTATAAGAACCAGAGAGCGCCGGGACGTCGCTCCCTTAAGGAGGGGAGGATGTAAGACCCGTGAAAGTGCCGTAAGATGCTAAGTTATTGTCTCAAGAGCTGTTCAGTATGACATCTCTCTTAAGTTGTGGCTCACTTGTGGATGTGATATCCCGAGCCCAACGCCATTTATTTAATCCTATTTTACGTATATTTTTGAAATTTTTAAGAATTTTTATCGTGGATTTATTTGACGGTTTACGTTGAAACCAACGTTTACGATCGTAATTTAACGCTTGACGATTTAAGAAGAACCGATAACGACTACGATACCGACGGATGCCCAAAATTTACCTTTTATTATCGATTGATCGATATTTGAGTTTTTCGAGATTTTATTTTTATTACGTGTTAAGTCGAGTCGGAACCATATGTATATTCGTTTTGTGTGCGTTTGAACCATTTAAAAGTATTTTCAAGTGTTCGGGGCGAAACCCGACTCCCGTAAAAAAATTTAAAATGACTAGTGAGTCAATTCCGCAAAGTTTTGGTGTCGTTTTTGCTTAAGGACAAAAGAAAGTTTAAATTGCACTTAGGTCCTTCCCATTTGACAAAAAGGAGCTAACAACACACACACAAAACACTTTACAAAAAAAAAGATCAAACACCCCCTCCCTTGTGTTCTTAGCCGTCGGCCACCCACCAAAAACCACCATCCACCACCACCAAACTTGATTTTGAAGAAAATAAGCAAAGTCCCATCTCCCATTTCATCTTGTAAGTGAATCCCACAAACAAAAACACACATGCAATCAAGAAATCTTTCCAAAAATTTATAATTTTTCAAAAATGGATTTTGGTCTAATTAAATGGTACAAATGTTTAATTCGTGTGTTTATAAGGATGAATCATCCATAAAACATAATGGGGTTTATGATTTTTGTGTTTCCACAGCCCCTAAAGCCACGAATTTTTGGGGGTTTTTGGGTGTGTTCAAAGTGTTTGATGAAATGTCATGGGTTTGTGTTTATAATGATGTTTTGGGTGTGTTTGAATGGGTTAAACACATTGCATGTTTGTTTTATGATTTTGGTTTTATGAGGTTGATGATCAATAGGGGTTTAGGACTGAAAACATTGTTTGGTTGTGATTAGGGATGCTTAGGATGATGTCTAGTGATGATAGATGGGTTTGGAAACGAGCGTTAGTGTGATTTTGGTATGGTTGATTTTGGGCAGAAAGTTTAAGGCATTTTGGTAAAAATTGTTTTGAAAACAGGTCTTGTGGATAGGATAGATTTGTAGAGCATCTTCTTAGCTTCGATTTGGTATAAGGTAGAGCTTACGACTCCTAACGAGTCAAAAGTTACGACGTTTTGAAATTCGTGTACCGGGAGATGAAAACCGTCATAATCCGAAATTATGCTTGGTTTAGGTCAAATCCCGGGGACTATAAGTCTAGTTTGGTAAATGGTCAAGGGCTGAATTTTGGTTTCAAACCTGCACATTTGAGTCTATTATAGGACTTAGGTGTCAAATGGGTCAATGGAGTATTTTAAACGGGTCAAATGAGTCCGACTTGGTCAAAGTACAATTTCAGTCCGAAAAACGTAGTTTTTGGAAAAGTGTTGAGTAATGAGTCGTAGAAGTAAAAACTTTTATTGGGATTAAATATGTGTTTTCTACAGGTCTTATAGTATTTTTGAGAATTTTGTTAAATTTTATAAAAATGGTTAAGTATAGTAAAATAGTCCGTACTTTCGGTAAGTATCGGTGAAAATGAGTAAAAATGGATAACGTTAGTAGTGAGGACAAATGGTATAAAACAAGTAACACTTGTCGTTTTGTTTTGGCGTGAGTTGTAATTGTCACAAGTGACTAGTATTTATGTATTTTATACAGTACCATAAGGTTTTAAAATGAGATTACTCATTACGCGTTATTTGGTTTGATAGGTGTTGATTTACCCGGGCATCCGTATCGTCGTCAGTGACCGTCTCTCGAACTATCGAATACTTGTTATATAAGGTGAGTCTATAGCCTCGCTCTTTACTTATTTCAAATGATTTTACCCGTGAGGGGGATACATGCTATTTTAAAGGAAAATGAACATAAGTCATGAATGATTGTTGGACCCGAATGTTGCCTTGAAATTGTGTTGAGTACCTAGTTGCAAAAGTCCCTAAATTCATGAACTATTAACTATTGTTTAGTCCTAGCGTGGATTAGAAATAGCCAACATCGAATCTGTGAAGAACAATGAAGAACATTTGCACAATTAACCAATTGACTAACTAATAACACAAGCTTGTACTTTTCATCGTATGTATATATTATTAATAATGAATCAACAAATATACATGACTTGCCCGGTTGTTTGCGGAACAACAACCGGGCGATGAATGACAAACTAAACTCCCATGTTCATAGCTAGCTAAGCTTATGCAACAATGGGAGGATGAAACCCTAAACCACTAAAGTATTACATGTTTGTTTATGTGGGTGGGAATCATTGACTATTCTATTACAAGGACCACATATATATAGTGGGAGTGTGAAGCTTCCTTGAGAAGCTTTACTAAAGTACAAGTAACCACCTTGTACTTTGTTGTCTTCATCTTTTGCACCTTTGACAAAGTAAGCCTTCCTCTTGAACCTTTGTCTTCATTGCTAATAAGACATGTGCCCACTAATACATAAGACACTTCTTCAGGTCTTCTTAACATCTTCAGGTCTTGTAATCAGTAATAGTCTTGAGGAGTTAGTAAGCTATTATGTCATCACTTACTAACTCCATCATCCTTGATTCTTTGCACACTTACTGAGATCCGCCTCAGCTAATGACGAGTCTATCTCGTAGACTCTAAAGAACTCTAAAGAATGACACACTGAACTTATAACATACGTAAGTTCAGTGACTAACACTACTTAGGATACTTTACATCCAAATCCTGTGCAAGGGACAAATCAGGCACTGAATTGACCCAACAATCTCCCCCTATTTGGATAGAAAAGTAGCCTAAGTTAAATAGCAGTAAGTGAGCATAAAGGCTTCTTCTTACCTGCTATGTTACAACAATGAATACCAAGAATAACTAGCTTTACTAGTTCAAGTCATCCGCTAACTTGTATCGTCTTGTACCTGTTGTAGTTGTTACTGAACTGCAATGTCTGATCTTGTACTTGAGAAACACTTGAACCCATTTCCTGATGCTTATATAGAACTCATAAAGGTAACTTCACTTTAGGTCATCAGTGAAGTATATTATATGCTTTGCCATAAAGACCATATGCTTCACCCTAGCATATATTAAAGTAGCATATTATATCAATGTAGATCACGAGTTCATTTACCTTCAATCAGAGAAGTGTGGCCAATGGTTGATGCAGCAACCATAAAAGATCAGACAATGCAACTTGTTCAGCAACCCATCTTCAGTGACTTTGCTCAATCAGCCAAATGTAAATAATCTAAGTGCCTGAAGGTTATGTGTTGTGTATGATAGTATGTATGTAGCTTGAGTAAACTTGGTGTTTCTTCACATAAACACAAGTTTACCTCTGTCCTCGCTTCTCTCCCCCTCAAAATTTGCTAGGGAACCAAGCAAGTTTTGACCGGCTACATACTAGTACACAAGCATAGCGTGATGGTCTTCATCTCGCCTGAAATACAACTCCCCCTGAATTTCATCTCCTATCAACCACCTGATGTTATCAAACCCCTGTATAATAAATGTTTCATCAAATCCCTGTAACACAACCTGGTCTCTCAAAAACTCTGTGGCTGTGGTTACAGCGGGGTAGGGGAGGGTGACAACTGCTGGGGTGGGGAGGGGGGCTGTGAACATATCTTCTTTCTTTGTCTTGGTGTGAGAAAAAAATCCTGAGTGACCAAGTCCTTCAACAGCTGAAGGCTCTGAAGATAGCATGTTGATCAGCTGGTCATCTTGCCAGCGAATACCTGTTAAACTGATTTTTTATTTTTTTTTGTATTTTGTGTATGGTTTGGGTGGGTATAGGTTTGGTGGGTATATCACAGTTGCATGTGGATCACAGCGGCATCAATATCACAGCGGTGTGTATGTCCGTGGTTCTCTCCCCCTCAAAATATGCAGCAGCATCTTTTGACAGGGGTTCGCTGTTGACAGGGTTTTATATCAGCGAAGAGTTTCGGCTGTGATTATGAGAAATGACTGTTGTAGGTTCAGAGACTGGCTGAAATGACAGGGGTCCAGAATCTGCTGAAGAGGTCCAAACTGCTGATGGTTCACGGGTTCGAAATGGCTGAAGGTTGAGAACTGATGGTTCAGCTGCATGTTCATTACTTCAGCGACCTTTATGTTCAGAGACCCTGGGGGTTCAGAGACAGGGGTCGCCTGGGGTTCAGCTACCCTGGGGTTCAGCTAGAGTTCATCACAGGGGTTCAAACCAGCTGAACAATTACCTGTTTTGACAGCGTTCGCTGACCAAGTTCATGACAGGGTACGTAGAGGGTTCAGATCTGCTGGATGGTTCAGGGGCTCTCTGACCTGGGGGGTTCAACTGTTCAACTATGTTGGGAGTTCAGCGGTCTCTGTTGGCAGGTTCAGAATTCGATGAGCTCGCTGACCCAGGGTTCACATAAACAGCGACCTAGGTCAAGACCAGGGATCACTGGCAGCAACTATAGGTTCATGGTCAGGGAACGCTGGGGGGTTCAGCGTTCTGGGGATTCAGACCGTTTGTCTGACCTGTTTCGTTGGTGAATAAGGGGTCCAGACAGCGACTTGATTATTATAATAAAGCTTTTTCTTTGTGAATACGCCTTTCTTAAACATCTGAACATTTTTCAGCTCCATTTGTTTCACGTGAAGCTGAAGACCCAACTTTTTTTTTTTTTTTTTTTTTTTGGTTAGCACACACCCATCGTTTTCCTTTAGGAAAGCTCATTCTCATCAACTTTGTTCGCTGTAGGTTCGCAGAAGTGGCTCCAGGCAAGGGTTCACAGCGACCATGTTCAACCACTTTTTTTATCACCCATTATCACAGCCTATTTGCACCACCCTGTGTTTTATTTGTTGGCATGTTCAGCTACTAGTTTTCAGCGGCCATGGATTCACCATGTGTTCGGCTGTCAAAGCTTAGTATCAGGCTCAGCTTAACATCAACGATCCCCATTTCTTTTCACCAGCTTTTTTTTTTATCATCTGTTAATAACAGTAACAGACCTTGACCATCAGCTCCTTGCTGATAATTTCATCAACAACCACATCCTATCATCTTCAACACACCCCTTCCATTTCATCTCAGCTGATTGGTGATCCCAGCGGGTTTGACTCAGCGTTTCGCAGCCCAGCATGAAACGTCCACCAGTTCAGCTTCAGCTTTTATGAATACCTGAATAACCAACCGTTCACCATACTCCTCGATATTTTAAATCAGCAATAGACACAAACAACACTTGTGTTGTCTACTTATACCCACTGATATTTTAAATCAGCAATCCATCTTCATTTATGAACAATCAATTTAGCAACTCTTCATATCAAACCCACAGCTGTAATCAGAAATCGAAAGAATCACCACTTCATCGATTCTTGATGAACAAACCCATCAATGTTTTTACTGACATCATCAACTCTTTGAGGCTGATACAAACACCATCTCAATTTAATACTGGATGAACATAGCCATCACCATTAGTTGATAAACAGCAACCGCAACAACAACCCCTTTTAAGATCCACTTCCAATTCATCTCTTTTCACTGATTTTTTGTTGAACAAACACACTCATCTTCCTCATTTGCTTCACAATAGACACAAACAACAACAACTTCATTGAATAGCTATTATTCATAACCGTAGCATCACAACACCCAATCTCAGAAGAACAATCAATCGATCTTCAATTTAAGATTCATTCCAGTGGCCAAATGGAACGAAACCATCATATTTTTATTTGACTGTTGAGATTTGCAGATTTGATGTATCGTGGTTTTTGTTATAGCAAGTAAACGAATCTTAGTTTGGTGTTGTGTTTGTGATAATATATGGAAAAAGGTTAATTTCATGAATCGGTGATGATAAAGAGTAGATAACACTTTATTTTTTTAAGTTAAGGATTGTTTTGGATCTGTGTTGTGAGTGTCACGGTGGGGATGGGTAAGAAAGAAGGAGGTAGATGGAATGAAAAGAGAAAGTGGGAATAGGTTTAGGAATACAAGGAATAGAAAGTGACGGTGGAGTTGGTGGGAAGGTGGAAGACACGTGGGTTTGGGAGGATGAAAAAGAATGGATCTGAATAAAGTGGAACAAGATCCGATCTAATTTTTTTATGAATGAGAAAGTAGTGGTGGGTAAAGATAAAGTGGGTGGATAAAGTTTAACAGTAGTCAAATATCAGTAGTATTTCTCCCCCTCAAAAACTGCTACTGCATATGCAGTTATTGAACAAACTGATAAATTTGACTATTCTAAAAAAATGTTATTAGTAGCCATTCGAACGGATCTGGATAGTAAATTAATCCAACCTGCTCTGATACCAATTGTTGGT
This sequence comes from Glebionis coronaria, assembly GCA_025667525.1. Lineage (NCBI taxonomy): Eukaryota > Viridiplantae > Streptophyta > Magnoliopsida > Asterales > Asteraceae > Glebionis > Glebionis coronaria. The sequence goes on from CM046881.1 coordinate 45,344,464, forward strand.
CCACGAATCTTGTGCAAACATCGAATCTGTGAAGAACAATGAAGAACATTTGCACAATTAACCAATTGACTAACTAATAACACAAGCTTGTACTTTTCATCGTATGTATATATTATTAATAATGAATCAACAAATATACATGACTTGCCCGGTTGTTTGCGGAACAACAACCGGGCGATGAATGACAAACTAAACTCCCATGTTCATAGCTAGCTAAGCTTATGCAACAATGGGAGGATGAAACCCTAAACCACTAAAGTATTACATGTTTGTTTATGTGGGTGGGAATCATTGACTATTCTATTACAAGGACCACATATATATAGTGGGAGTGTGAAGCTTCCTTGAGAAGCTTTACTAAAGTACAAGTAACCACCTTGTACTTTGTTGTCTTCATCTTTTGCACCTTTGACAAAGTAAGCCTTCCTCTTGAACCTTTGTCTTCATTGCTAATAAGACATGTGCCCACTAATACATAAGACACTTCTTCAGGTCTTCTTAACATCTTCAGGTCTTGTAATCAGTAATAGTCTTGAGGAGTTAGTAAGCTATTATGTCATCACTTACTAACTCCATCATCCTTGATTCTTTGCACACTTACTGAGATCCGCCTCAGCTAATGACGAGTCTATCTCGTAGACTCTAAAGAACTCTAAAGAATGACACACTGAACTTATAACATACGTAAGTTCAGTGACTAACACTACTTAGGATACTTTACATCCAAATCCTGTGCAAGGGACAAATCAGGCACTGAATTGACCCAACAGTTTTGTTTTGGCGTGAGTTGTAATTGTCACAAGTGACTAGTATTTATGTATTTTATACAGTACCATAAGGTTTTAAAATGAGATTACTCATTACGCGTTATTTGGTTTGATAGGTGTTGATTTACCCGGGCATCCGTATCGTCGTCAGTGACCGTCTCTCGAACTATCGACTACTTGTTATATAAGGTGAGTCTATAGCCTCGCTCTTTACTTATTTCAAATGATTTTACCCGCGAGGGGGATACATGCTATTTTAAAGGAAAATGAACATAAGTCATGAATGATTGTTGGACCCGAATGTTGCCTTGAAATTGTGTTGAGTACCTAGTTGCAAAAGTCCCTAAATTCATGAACTATTAACTATTGTTTAGTCCTAGCGTGGATTAGAAATAGCCGCTTATACAAAGTGATAGTACTATGGGGTTGACTACCCTATCCGAGACGAGGGCTAGTACGTTGATACCCCCTGCGGGCGGATAATTTGTGATAAGAGATAAGGTATAATTGCAACTGATGCCTTATTAGGGGCCTTGGTTTCATCTGAATCACGCCGGTAATTATTACGCGGGTGATTGAGTTAACGGTTTAGTGTCATGAGCTTAAACACAATTGTCATATCCTTGAATAATAGATTGTATGGCCACAATGCTATTGAATGATCATGATTGGTTTTTTTTACACTTATGTTCAACTGATGATTTGATAAACCTATAGATTCGCTCAACCTTTGTGTTGACGATTTTAAGCATGTGTTTCAGGTAACCAAGATTGATAGCAGTGGAGCATGCGAGGATGGAAGTTGTTGTGGCTTGGCGGTCTACTATGTTTTTCCTCCCTTTTAGCACTTAAATACTTTATATTATGTCATGTGAACGAAAATTGTATTTTGGGTTGAGATTCAGTGGGGACCAAAACGCTAACTCTGTTTTATATTATTTTTGGGGTTTGGAAAACAGTAGACTTTGTTGTTTCAAACAATCTTTAATTTATGTTTAAATTTCTACGTCTCTTTGAGTCATTCGAAATAGCTTGTGTGTGATGATAACTGTATAGCACCCAAATGTTGTAGTGCTGCTGCGCATAGCATTTGTTGGGGTGTTACAATTTTGAGATTTAGTCATATTAGAATCTCATAAGTTTAAGTATTCTATTCATGTCATTTCTGATTAAATGTATCTTTATCTGAAGAAGTTGTACTTATGGCAAATTATGAAGGCAGACATCGCCTCATACATTAGTAAACGTCTAACTATTGCAAAGGTCATCATCTGAATTTGATTTGATTTGGGTCATCGTCGACAGACTGACCAAATCTACTAATATCATTCCCGTTAATGATAAATTCTCGATGAAGAAATTGACTCTTTGTACTTAAAGGAGTTGTGTAAGCATGGTGTGCCTGTATCAATCATCTCTATCAAGAACCTCGCTTCGCGTAGAATTTCTAGAGATTTCCTCAGGAGTTATTGGGAACGAATCTTGATGAGAGTACTGTTTACCACCCCAATCAAAGGGACAGGGTAAAGTAACGATACAAACACTAGAAGTTTAGTTTTATGCTTGAATAGTTGACCTTTGGTAATAAACCGTATAATCGTTTTCCTTTGGAGAGATTATCATTGATAATTATCGTATTAGGATCGAGATCGAATCTTGTGAGGATCTATATAAAGAGCACCTGTAGGTGAGAGTTGGGATGAAGATACCCGACATACACCCATTGTGAGTTGGACATGTCTTTTAGGTTTAAGGTTTCCTATGATGACAAACCTAACCTTACAAATACCTGACCCGCGAGACCTGAAATGATTGTTGAAATTAGGATCTGATTATTGACTGCCAGTGGTGGGCAGGCGGTTATGTGAATATGAAATGTAGATCTTGAAGTGCAGGATGGGTAGCGAAGTTATGCCGAAAATTTTCACCATGGAAAGATGAATTGATGATCTGAAAGATCATGGGGAAATTAAGTCCACGTTGTATGGGACCATTGAGATAATGTAAAAAGTTTGTTTAAAAGGCATATAAGCTGAATCTACCCTAGGAATTCAAGGGCTGCGTGAATTATGTTTCGTATATCGAACTTGATAAAATGTCTATCAAGTGAAAATCTGATTACTTCTTGATGAAGTTTAGATCGGCAAAAAGTTGCATTCATCAAAAACCCGTGAACATCATGGATAGAGAAAGTAAGTCAACTTAAGCCTGATCGTATTCCCGTAGTTATGTATGATGAAACTCGCATATTGTAATGAATTACACTTGAGAGAAAAGACCAAATGTGGAGGAAATACCCACATGGCTCTAACTCTATAAGAAGCAAGTAGTAAGATAAATTCATCTTTGAGGACAAAGATCCTGTTTAGGGGTAAATGCTGTGACAATCCGTCAATTTATGATCGATATTTTATTCTCAAGTATTATTTAAAAACATTATTTTAATATTATATTATGAACTCACTCATTTTTGGGAAGAAATTTGAGTTTACATCTTAAAGTAGCATCGACTACGTCTAAACCGGAGGACTCTACGTTACGTGCTTACGTTTACATACACCGTTTTTGGTGATAGTTTCAGGAAATAAAATTTATCCCTGAATATTATTTTGGGAATTTTAAATTTGTGTTGGTTCATAAACTCACAAATTTACGAGAAGAGATTAGGACTTACGTGCATAATTTAGCGTCTTTTACGATTAAACCGGAAACCCTAGGTTTACGTATTTACGTTTCTGAACTCCGTTTTTGATGACACAATTTTTATCAAATTCGTTTTGTGCCGTTTATTCATAATTTATAAAAACGTTTTTCGTAAATCGACCCGAGGGCACGTAAATCGAGGAAACTAGAATCGAGGAGTACCCGTAAATTAATGTGGATGAGACAAGTTTACACTTGCCCACCCCCATAATGAGTGGCGGCCAAACTAGCCACACCACCCTTTAGCGGCAAGCTAACATAAGCTTTTAGGACACTTGTCCTCTCATTTTGACCAAAACCACTAACAACTTAAAACTAGCAACATAAACCATTTCCTCTCATAGTTTAACATGCACACTCACACAACTCTCTCTCTCGCTCCTCTCCTTTCCGTCCCAATCCACCACCATAAACCACCTTTGATCAAAAATTCTACCATGAATCTTGTGTTAAACTTGCACAAGATGAAAACCTATAGAAGATTTGTTGATTGGAGGTGATCCTAACATCTATAAAGGAGTTTACATGGATTTCAAGGGGATTTCATGGAGGTTTTCATCCATTTGAAGGACCCAAGAAGTTGTCTTGCTAAACTTGAAGATTTGGTAACAAGAACCAAGCCTTGTTCATCAAAATCTCATCTTTTCATCATCTTGATTGGTATAAGGATCAATCTCTTCCTATCATCTTGTTATTTTGAATATGTAATCTTGTATTTTCTTCATTTATGTATATGTATATGATGATAATTGATGGTCAAAATATTATATGGGGATTTGGTGTTGATAGATTTGATTGAAAAGATTAAAATCTACATGTAAAGATGTTAAAATCATGACTAAATCTATAGGCTGTATAAAACAATAAAGAACCATATGATAACTTGTTAAAATGACTTGGATTATTTAATATATAGTAAGGTATATGACTTTTACATATGTGAGAGTTGGCCACTCAATGAAATCCATAAAATGAGTAAGATATGATCAAAACATTATTAAGGTTCAAATCTGTATAGTCTGTTTTGGACGAATTATTAGAGACACTTAGAGGATGAATGAGCAGTAGCTAAAATGGAGTTAATTGTAGCACATATTATGTAGTTTGTGCTTCCTAAAATTGGGCTTCTATCTCTTTGTAGAACTCAAGATATGGTAAAAATGGTGAAAGTGAGTTTCATAATCAGATTTGGAAAATAAAAGTAAATTTTATAAAATAAGCACTCAAGGTATACTATTATAAAATACATACCTAAAACCCACTAAATTATATAATACTTATAAATAAGTTATATACTTTGATAAGTAAATGTGACATTTTATAAAATTAGAAATTGATATGTTTTATAAGTTATAAAACTATACATATAAGTTTTACGTCTTTTCGGCTAAAACCAAAAGATTAACGTTTTCGTCAAATAAAACTTAGACGGTCGGACCCGTCTAATGTAAACTTTTTATAACTCATCTACTGACATGTAAGTACATCTTACAAGTAAAAACCGATAAAACCCAAGCTTTATAACTTATGGACATTTACGGGGCAAAGTAGCCTTATTGGACTATTAGCCCAACTAGATTGGCTAAACACTAATGGACTTACTCATGGGCTTAACCCACTTGGGACCAACATATGAGTATGGGCCTGTTCTTAAAAAGATAAATGGACTAATAAAATGATATTGGACTTTAATGGGCTTATTGGGCCTTAATATATAAATAAGTGAAACTAGTGTAACTAGTCAAAAATTTGACTAACACATAACACTATAATGTGTATGAAGATATAAAATCCCACTTGACCAGCATCATACTTATGATATCATCATATATACATAGCCATTGTTTTTATAAAGTCATTGGACAAGAGTCTAAGATGGGTATTATTTGTCTAGGTTTCCGTGATTGAAGCACGTACCGCACATCCAAATCACCGATAACCCGCCTTTCCCAATCAACGTGAGTTCATAGCCTCGCACTCTTTTAAATGTTTTATGAAATGTTTTATAAACCCGCGAGGGAGATAACATGTTAGTTTTAATAAAATAGGACACCAGTTGTCCCGATTGTTTGCTTATTGATATGGACCCGAATGATTATATGACCCGATGAATGATTATATGACTCGATGAATGAAATGAAATGGATTATTATAGTTAGGTTATGTCACTAAAAGTCCCATTAGCATGAATTGTGAACTACCGGGATTTGGTAGACGCTTATGTATATAATAGTACTATTTGGGGAAGATCACCCCACTTCGCGCCTTGATAGTTGATCCCCGTCGTGCCACATTGATTGGTAAGCGAAATTATGTATGAGAAGATTTATATAAGCGTGAATATTGTGACGACACGTTGTTTTAGATGGGCAAATGAATTTCGGGTTAGCTACCCGTTGTTTGTTATAGTAAGGTAGCAATGTCATGCGGCTTATAATAATCCAATTACGAAAATACTGATATACGCATTGAATTACAATATATTGCTTGAATAGCAATACGGGGTCTTATTACTGATAATATGTTCGTGTTTTAGATTTATATAACGGTTTTTATTAAACTCTATACAACGTTATAAAACGTATAGTATGATGTTTTTACGACATTGGTTCGTATAATGGTTTTGAAGGCTAAAGCCTATATTATGATTTACAACTAAGAGTTGTATAAAATGTCTTTGGCCTATTTTATGGCCTACTGCAAAGATTGGTACAAAATGATTTTCGGTAATAATTATATACCGGTGATATACTAATGGTTTTATTAAACTCTATGAATTCACTCAGCGTTTTCGCTGACCTTTTTAACATGTTTTATCTCAGGTACTTGAAGGTAATTCTCGGGAAGACGACAAGAATTTATGGCCCGCATTCAAATAAAATTTCCATTCAAATGTTTTGTAAAATTGTATGAAATACTATGACTTGGGACCTATGTAATTTGATGTTTATGAATGGAAAATGCTTTATTATTAAACGACGCGATTTTTAAGCGTTGTCTATGATTTGAGTAATGTGATATCCCGTAACACCAACGACTCTCCCGCTGAACTAAAGTATGAATATTTGGGGGTGTTTCATTTGCTTCTGGTCCCAATGAAACATCCCCAAAGCCAATTTCTCTTGGTGGGGAAGTTGAGGAACCAATTACTCTCACTTATTTACTTGCTTTGGTGCACAGGTATTATGCTAAGATCATATCATTGGAAGAAGATCTAAACAAGCACCACCAGCTTACTCGGGACTTTGTGATCCCCTTGGCTGCTAGGGTAAAAAATTTGGAGAAGCTGTTGAAGCGACAAAAGAAGAAGTTGGTTCTGTCTGATTCTAACAAAGAAGAAGAGGAAGATGGTCTTACTGTTTTGGCCAAATCCGCCTTTGTAGTCAAACCTAGTGATGACGTTCCTGCTCCTCCTAGCGCTTCCAGCATTCCTACATCTGTTGCTTGCCCCATGCCAAGGACTGACACTTCTGGTCCTTCAACTTCAACTCCAGGTCCCTCTATTGCTGACAAGGGTGAAGAGGCTGCACAGCGATTGCATAAGGAGTATGAACAAGAGGCTGTGGTTGCGGCTAGGGCTGCGGCTGATGATGAAGCTTTAAAGAAACAACACCATGAACAGGTGAAGCACAATGCGATGTTTTGGGAGAACGCTGACTGGATGGATGTGGTTACCATTCTTACCTTTAATGTCTCTCAGATTACGGATGTCTTGGGTGCGGATGTGAACCAAGGGAATTGTGTTCGTCGGGCCATGTCTTTGGTTCAAAGGAAAAGGGAAGATTTGGCTGCTCAACTTCGTCAACTTCGCCACAACAGACCACTTTCTTATGCTGAACAGAAGAAGATCATGCAGCAGTATGTGAAGAATCAATCTGGTGCTTACTTCACTTATGGATAGGGTTAAGAAGCTATCTGATGATGATCTTAAGGACTTGTACAACAAGATGATTCAGCAGAAAGACGTGTCGAGGCCTGCTAATGCCACATTTCGCCCACCTGCTCCTGTTGCTCCAACCCCTACTCCTAGGGCTGCCCCAACTCCATCCTCTGGTGCTCATGATGAGGGTACATCTGCTATCTCAACTGCTGATGAGGGTACTTCTGTTGTTCCATCTAGTCCCTCTACAAAAGTTGATGCCACCTCTTCATCTCATGTTGAAGCTACTATCACCCTTGTTGTTGATCCTACTCCTCCACCGGTTATTGAGCCAACCCCTACCACTGTTGTTGATGAAGCTACTTCTACTCCCATGCTTGTTGACTTGACCAATCAGGATGATGCTCAGACCTCTCCTTTAGGTGCTGCTACTGCTACTAATGCCAGGGTCAAGGAGGAACCATCTCCTTCTTCACCTACGCCTCGCCGGTTTGTTCGTACGAACAAGGCTCGTTGTGGCAAGGTTGTTCCTTGGGAGAAGAGGGATCCCGCACACTTAATAGATGCCTCTTTTGACAGCGATGATGATATCCCACTTGGTCGTGGAAGGATTGTGCATTGGGAAATTCAGCCATCCCCCATTATTGCTGGATCTTTTACTCATATGATCAAGAAAAATGATTGCCACCATAAATAATTCTCAGGTTTGCAAAGTATCTTATCTTGGGTGGACTGTCAAGATCTTATGGTTCTCTATGGGTTGGTTGATGCTGCTCTCCCTACAACTCCTAGTGCTGTCCCTAACTGGCCTGGTTTAGTCCTTTGGGGGGATTTGAAGATTATGTTGGATTGTCCTCCTGGTACTCCTGGTGATGGGGTATGGAAGGAACAACCCCGTTGGGTCATTTCTATGTGGAAGTTGTATGTTGGTTGTAGAGTGCATGTGTTGGAGTTAGAATTTGGTGCTAGAGTGTTCATGCTTGTTGATCAAGAGTATCCCCTTACCATTGCTACTATGGAAGCTATGTTGGAGTGTCACTTGGTGGTGTCAAATGCTCCTTCAGGGAATGAGTCTGCTATGGCCACCACCTTAGTTGCAACTATTTAGGCCCTGCTACTTGCATACAAGGTTGTATTTGGTATGTTTGTTCTATACTTTGGATTTCTTTTACATTTTTTTCACCAATATGTATAGTGATTGGTGACTAACACTCTCATCTTTTAAAAGAAAACAAAAAAAATATAATTTATATAATATCTGCTTATACTTGAAACATACAATGGACATTTAAAAGCATGTACATAATATAATATCTGCTTATGCTTTTCCATTAAGAAAACTTTACACACTTGGGTTGTTTGGATTATACTTCTGGTGTTGGAATCCTTCCACACAATAAATGGTGTTCAACTCACCATGTCTCATCGACAAGAAAGAGTTGATTCACCATGAGGATACGGCTCTGTTGTGATTATCAAATCCGTTGATGGTTGCTAATTTACCCAAAATTGGATGGTCTTCACTCGCCTTGGTCCTAGATTGAAGAGTGGCTAGTCCAAGGGGGTACAGCTCTTGGTAAAGACATACATCAAATCCGTTGATAGCTGTAATAGCTTGCTCAATGCTATAGGGTTTTCATCTCACTAATGCTTTATTGCTAAGAGTTAGCTAGTCTAGGGGTACGGCTTTTGGTAAAGACTTCACTCAAATCAGTTGACGGGTGTGATGATTTTGTTAGGATAAATATAAGAGTGTTAGTTCCCCCTGTTGGTTGGTCAGAGTTTCCCCTGCTAGAGTAAGTTCCCCCAGCTAAATAACAAAGGCAGGGGGATTGGTTCCCCTGCTGAAGTCAAAGACCCTGCTACTAAGATAAACTTGGAAGAGATTATGACGCGTTTCAGTTACTACTCCGAGATAGTTTCCTAGTTTGTTAGTAGTGATCTTGTACGTGATTCCTTGTGCTATAAAAGGACTCACTAGGTTGTCATGTAAAATATCTTTATTTGTTCATTTCATTTCATACTTTAAGGTTTTGTAACCCTAATATCACTATTTGGTATTCGTATATCTATGATATATTAAAGTTCAACGTTTGATTTTAAACATTTGTTCTTGTGCTAAACACTACATTCCGCATCTTGTTTAGTTACTTTGTGTTGCAAAGTTTCTCTAGTGTTAGATTGAATTTATTCTTTCTATCACAACCCTTAAACAAGCTAAGGTTTAAGATCTGAGTTTAGGATCAACAAGTAGTATCAGAGCTTGTTGAGAAACTTTGATTAAACCAAGAACAAAATATCTCTCACAACTAACATCAACCATGTCTTCAGATTCTCATTCATCCTCAACCAACAACAACTCTCTTAAACTACCTATTCTGGATCCTGAAAATTTAAATTATGGGAATTCAGGATTCAACAATACCTCAAGATGGAACACTATGTTCTATGGGAGATCATAGAGTTTGGTGATCAATTTCTAAAACTATACCAGTTGAAGAAAAAGATAAGGGAGAAGAAAAAGGTGAAAGCTCCAAAGGTGACAGCAAGAAGAAGTCTACTGCTCTTGTTGATAAAGAGATACAAGCAAGAAGGCATGATGCCAGGGCTCATAATTCTTTGTTGTTGGCTCTACCTGATAGACATTAGCTAAGGTTCAGAAAGTATAAGACGGCTAAGGAACTCTGGGAAGCTATTGGTAATACATTTGGAGGAAATGAAGCAACCAAGAAGAAGAAAAAGAATCAGATGATAGACCAGTTTGCTTCTTTCAAAGCAAATGGTCATGAAGCAATTGGTTCAATCTAAAATAGGCTTCAAGATCTTGTTGCTCAATTGGAATTCTTTGATATTGAGGTATCTAGAGAACAAGTGAATGCTAGATTCCTCAACAGTCTACAAAAGGAATGGTTTGTCTATAAAGCCATTTGGAAAAACATAGATGACATTGATGATAAGAACATTGATGACATCTACAACAACCTGAAGGTCTTTGAGCCAGTGGTCAATGAGATGAAGACATTAGGTATAGTTCCCACAAATTCAAGTGGAACTGCTGATCCCCCTACTAACATGGCATTTATATCTCACAGTAGTGGGATCTCTAAAGGTAGTGGGATTGAAGTTTCCCCTGCTAACCATTCCCCTGCTGTAAGGTTTGGACCATCTTATGATGAAGAAAGGCCTGCAACCTTCAGTCTTGATACTGCTTGTGCTTTCATAGCATCTCAAGGATCTCAAGGATCTACTGTGTTACACGAAGATCTGAATCAAATCAGCAAGCAAGGACTGGAGGAGATGGACATTAAGTGGAACATGGCTCTACTCAGCATGAGAGCCAACAGATTTTACAAGAACTATAGGAAGAAGATTTCCATAAATCCTTCTGGTGTAGCTAGATTTGACAAAACAAAGGTAGAATGCTACAACTGTGGCAAGAAAGGCCATTTTGCTAGGGAGTGCAGAGGGCCAAAGAATGGAAGCAGCTATAGGAAGGAAAACAGGGATGATGATTCTGGTGTTAAGGCTATGGTAGCCATGCAAGGGATAGATGGAGCAGGTGGATGGGACTGGAGTGCTATGACAGAGAGTGTTGAAAGAAATCAAGCATTAGTTGCTGAAGAGAAAGAGGAAGATTTTGCTCTTATGGCTATGTCAAGCTCTAGTTCTGACAATGAGGTATATGATGATTCATATTGTACTAAAGCTTGTAGAAAAAATATTGAGTCATTGAATGATCAAATAAGAAAGTTAAAAGTTGATTACATTAATTGTGATAATGACCTTGATAACTACAAACGTGCTTTAGAACAGTTAGAGTCCACCATAAGAGAGTATAAACAAAGAGAAAATGATTACAGAGATCATATTGTCGTATTAGAGAGAGATGCTAAAGAAAATAATGATTCCATTAAGGAATTAACTGCTGAATTAGAAGTTTTTAGATCTAACAAGAAGATAGATGAACAAACTGTTGAAAATTTTGGAAAAGCTTCTAAAGATTTAACTAAAGCAGTTGAAATTAGGCAGTCTCCTAGGGATAAAACAGGTTTTGGTGTCAAAAATGAGCATGCTACTATTCCACCACCACCTGCCAATATACATGCACCCATGCCTAGAAAAGATTTGTCTTGGACTGGTCTTTCTTGTTTCAAAAAGCAGGAAGATATTGAATTTAACTTAAATGCATACATACCAAATAATCTAGAAATAGAAGAACCACTAGTGAAAACCAGTGCTGTTAGGGACTTTGAAAAGGAACAAATTGCTTTAAAACAGTGGAAAATAGATAACCCTGTTCTCTTTTTAAGATAAGGATTATTTGGAAATGATTCAAGTTCTAAGAGTAGTTCATCCAGAATCTCCAGCAGATCTAAATCAGGATCAAAGCCCTCTAAGACTACTATTAAATATGCTGGTATGTATAGGCCTATTAGAGGTAATCAAATGAATTGGAATTACCAAAAGTCTCATCAATTAGGAAAGGACTTTATAAAAAACGCCAAACCTTGTTTCACATGTGGCAGTTTTGATCACGCTTATCAAGACTGTCAGGCACCAATGGAAGTGGTGGCTACAAATCCTTTAAAGGATATGCAACCAAAAGCCATTCTTTTGAATGCAGGGGCAAAATCTTTTTCCCCTACTAAATATGTTGCCCCTGATTTGAGAAACAAGGTATCTGATAAGTATGTAGTTCCTGCACTAAGAAAGGTGAATGATGCATGTCCCAAGTCTAGCTCTTACATGACCAAACAAGAACCTCATACTGCATATAAATCTGTCTATAGACCCTACCAACACACCAATAGAGGCCAAAACAAAAGATGGGTTCCCTCTGTTAAGCATAGGGATTCCCCTCCTAAGTCTAGGGTATCCCCTGATAGCAAAGTTTTGCCCTCTAGAAACATGAGAAGATGGGGAAAAGCTGTGAAAGCCTCAGCTCGTTGGGTTTGGGTACCCAAAAGGGGTACTCAATCCAATGGTGTATCTCTAGTCTTTGACAAGTTATCTTACATTGATACACGAGGTAGATCCAAGTCTTTAATGGCTTGGGTCCCCAAGAGAAACTAAATTGTTTTTCTTTTTGCAGGTGACAAAGCAGACCAGGAATGATAAAGCCTATTGGGATAGTGGATGCTCAAGGAGCATGACTGGACATAAATCCCATCTGTCTAACTTTGTTCCCCTGCATGACAATGATGATGTTTCTTTTGGAGATGGGCATGGAACAATCACAGGAAAAGGAACTATTGTCACCAGCGGGATGACATTTGATAATGTCTACTTGGTGAAAGAGCTAAAGTACAATCTCTTTAGTGTGTCCCAGATGACGGATAACAAGAATTTTGTCCTGTTTACTGATACTGAATGTCTTGTGTTAGGGAAGGAGTTTGTTTTACCACCAAACACTCCTATTATGCTCAAAACTCTAAGACAGAAGAATATGTATACAATTAATCTAAAGGACATCTCTCTTCAAGACAATGAAAAATGTTTCATTGCCAAAGCATCAGTTGATGAATGCAAGAAATGGCATAGAAGACTTGGTCATCTTAACTTCAAGAACATGAACAAGTTGGTCAAGTATAATCTTGTTCATGGTCTTCCTTCCAAGTCCTTTGCCAATGATCATACTTGTGCTGCTTGCCTGAAAGGGAAGCAACACAGAGCCTCTTGCAAGTCAAAAACAAGGTTGTCCACTACCAAGCCATTGGAATTACTGCACATGGATCTGTTTGGTCCTACTTCTGTGGCAAGCATAATGAAGAAATGGTACTGCCTGGTGATTATTGATGATTTTTCAAGGTTCACATGGACATTCTTTCTGTTTGAAAAGAGTGACACAGCAGATGTACTCATAGGTTTTATCAATCAGATTGAACTTTCCAAAAGTATGAAGGTAGTAACTATGAGATCAGACAATGGTGGTGAGTTCAGAAACAAGAAGCTAGACACTTTCTGCAGAAACAAAGGAATAAGGAGGGAATACAGTATAGCAAGAACACCTCAACAAAATGGAGTTGCAGAAAGAAGAAACAGGACGCTTATTGAAGCTGCAAGGACTATGTTGTCTGATTCCAAGCTTCCAATTATCTTTTGGGCTGAAGCTGTAACCACTGCTTGTTATGTTCAAAACAGGGCCTTGGTGGTAAAGGCACACAACAAGACCCCTTATCAGTTGTTCAATGCCAGACCCCCTTCGATTTACTTCTTCAGACCATTTGGATGTCATGTGATCATTCTGAACACAATTGACAATTTAGGCAAGTTCAATGAAAAATGGGATGATGGGTACTTTATAGGTTATTCATTAAACAGCAAGGGATATAGGGTCTTCAACAAGAAGACAAGCAAAGTGATAGAAAATCTCCATGTAGATTTTCTTGAAGACAAGCCTGAAGATGTACAAACAGGTCATGATTGGTTCTTTGACATTGAAGTACTTTCAAAATCCATGAATTATGTGCTTGTTGCTTTGTAGAATACTTACATTTCAGGTACAAAAGAACCAACTACTGTATAAAAGCCACCAATGAGGTACATGATTGTACCCTCATTGTTTCCCATTGATGACGCTGCTACAAAAACAGGTGAAGAAGATAACACATCTTAAAGGAAGGAGCAGTCAACCCCTTCCCCTGCTAAGTCGATTCCTGAAAGCAGGGGAATGGCTGAAAGCAGTGGAATCTAGGATTCCCCTACTAGACCAAATGTTTCCCCTGCTGCTAAAACACCAGCTGTCAATGATGTTAATGATGAAGAAAGAGAATCCCCACTCATTTCCTTATCTTCACCTATCAGTGTTGGTCCACTCATATCCAACAGTAGAAGCAGAATAATTAGGAAGGGAGGTCCAAGTTATTCAGATCTACATTCATCTCATCAGCATCCATCCCTCAGTCATGCAGTATCATTTGGAAGCTCTTTTGAGGATTTCTTTCCCAATCAAGATAGCACTATAAATCCTGATTTGGAAGAGGATGAACCAGAAGTAATCATGAGCATGCAGCCTACCTATAGAGTCAATAAAGATCACCCCCAATCTCAAATCATAGGTGATCTTGAGACTCCCAGACAAACAAGGTATTTAGAAAAGGAACACAGCTTCATTGCCAATATTACTATAAAGTTTAACCATGACAATATGCAATGTTGTCTGTTTACTGCCTTTTTGTCACAAGAAGAGCCGAAGAAGATCTTTCAGGCTCTCAATGATCCAAGCTGGGTTGAAGCTATGCAAGAAGAACTCTTACAATTTGACATCCAAGAAGTGTGGATTCTGGTAGATTGTCCAAAATGGGCAAGGCCCATTGGGACAAAGTGGGTGCTCAGGAACAAAAAGGATGAGAGGGGTATTGTAGTCAGAAACAAAGTAAGACTGGTAGCACAGGGATATACTCAGGAAGAAGTTATTGATTATGAGGAGGTCTTTGCTCCAGTAGCCAGAATTGAAGCCATCAGATTGTTTCTAGCTTATGCTTCCTTCATGGACTTCACAGTATACCAAATGGATGTTAAGAGTGCCTTTTTATATGGCACCATTGATGAAGAAGTTTATGTTATGCAACCTCCAGGGTTTGAAGACCCATAACACCCAAACAAAGTGTACAAGGTGAAGAAGGCTATGTATGGACTTCATCAAGCTCCTAGGGCCTGGTATGGAACTCTTTCTAAATACTTGTTAGATAATGGCTTCAACGGGGGGAAAATTGATCAGACCCTGTTTATTAAGAAACAAAAGTGTGACTTTCTTTTTGTGCAAGTATATGTGGATGACATCATCTTTGGATCCACAAACTCTATGCTTAGCAAAGAGTTTGCCAAGTTGATGTAGGATAAATTTCAAATGAGTGCAATGGGTGAACTCAACTTCTTCTTGGGGTTACAAGTTCAGCAGAGGAAAGATGGGATCTTTATCTCACAAGATAAGTATGTTGTTGAAATTATGAAGAAGTTTGGAATGTGTGAAGGAAAGAAAGTTTCCACTCAAATGGATAAGGAGCATCCTTGGGGCAAAGATGGTCCTGGAAAGCCTATTGATGTCAGGAACTATAGGTCTATGATTGGATCTCTCATGTACCTTACAGCTTTAAGACCTGACATCATGTTTGTAGTCTGCCTAGGTGCAAGATACCAAGTGGCACCCATAGAGTGTCATATGTTTGTTGTGAAGATAATTTTTAGGTATCTGAAGTGTCATCCAACTTTAGGAATTTGGTATCCCAAGGAGTCACCATTTGAGTCGGTATCCTATTCAGATAGTGATTATGCTTGTGACAACAATGATAGGAAGTCTACAACAGGTGGATGTCAGTTTTTGGGAAGCAGGCTTATATCTTGGCAGTGTAAAAAGCAGACTATTTTGGCCACATCTATAACTAAAGCTGAGTATGTAGCAGTTGTTGCATGCTGTGGACAAGTTCTTTGGGTTCAAAACCAGCTGCTTGATTATGGGTACAATTTTCTTAAAACCAAGATATTTATTGATAATAACAGCACCATTTGCATTATTAAAAAGCCTATTTTTCATAGCAAGACTAATCATATTGAAATCAGACATCATTTTATTGGAGATTGTTTTGAAAAAGGATTGATTGTCCCAGAGGAAATTGATACAGAACTTAATGTTGCTGATCTTTTGACAAAAGCTTTTGATGTGGGGAGGCTTTAGTACTTGGTTGCAAGTATTGGAATGGTCACTCCCTAAAAATTGATGTCTAATTTGTCTTGTATATTCAGGATTGCTCTATTGCTGTTGTTGTACATACGTTAGTCACTTTTTCTATTATTATTCATTCCACTGCTTTTGAACAAAGATTCCCCTGCTAGGGTTCATCCCCCTGCTAAGGCATTTTTCCCTGCTATGAGTGTTTCTCTTAAGTTAGGTTTTGTTCTTTTTAAAGTGGTTATATGTGGTTTTTAGACTAACAATCCAGAGATCCAAAGGGAGCATACTATATTATGGGAGGATCGGGTATATGCTCTATGTTTTAGGGGAGTTTAGGTCACACTTTTAGGATTTAGGGTATCCTTAGGATACTCATATATGATTCTAGATCATATCCACTGGTGAGTAGGGGTTTGGGACAATGAAGACTTGTTGCAAGGCCTGTTAGAGTTCTGAAACCTTGAGGCACTGTAATGTGTACTTAAAATTCTTTATTGAGCAGCTTGTTGTCTAAATTAATATTTTTAGTGCATATTACCAAGACCAACTAACCATAGTAAGGAAATGGTAGGGATGGAGTCTGGGGTATGCTTATTTTCTTGGGTTGACCAGGTGCAGGATTGCTTATGTGTTAAATTTTTCTGTTTGAAACTTTGCTGAATGGAGGACTCTAGAGTTTCTATGTATGTAACTTTTTTTTACAAGGGTGTGCATTAGAGCTGAGCTATTTAGCATTGATCTATTCAGGGTTAGTCTAATACCCTTAGGAAAGTTTCCCCTGCTTTAATTTTTGATACCCCTGCTAATACAACTTTCCCCTGCTTTGCAAAACATTCCCTTGTTTGACTGTTGACCGATAATACCGTTGCCCTGCTAATAGCCGTTGGGCCTGCTTGCTAACTTTTTGGTTAGGGAATATTTTATTATTTTCAAAAGATATTTAAGGTGCTTTCTTCGCTGATTGGTAACCTTTTCTTTATTATTTCAAATAAATTACTTTCTTATCAAGATTTATTTCTGATATTTTTGCAATTTGAAAATTTGATCCAATCACAGCTCTTCAATTCGCCTATATAAGCTCAATTTCCTTAACCAGCGGGCCTAACTTACTCTTTCGATCAAATCCCACTAAGTTTTCACAAACATAAACCTTTTTACTCTTAAAATGTCTTCCTCGACTCTCAAAATTGTTGCTAACCATAATCAGATTGCTCTTTTATCACAAGAGCCTGCTGAATTTTCTGATGTTGTTGCTTTCCTAAAATCTTGTTATTTCAGGGTAGCACTTCTCATCAATCCTAGGATTTACAACTCACACATTCAGCAGTTTTGGTCTAATGACAAGGTTGAAACAGTGAATGGAGAGGTAACAATTAAAATCCTTGTTGATGGCCATCACAAGGTGGTTACACCTGCCTCCATTCGAGACAAATTAGTCTTGAATGATGAGGGTGGGGTGGTTTCTTTCAAAGAGGCTGAAATTTTAAGGGTCTTACAAACTTGGGGTACAACATTTCTGCTGATCAAAAATGTAAATTTGTTAAAGGCCAGTTTGCACCCCATTGGAAGTTTTTAATTCATACTATTTTGCAATGCTTATCATCAAAAACTACTGCTTTTAATGAATTTAGGAGTCAAGTTGCTTCTGCCCTGATTTGCTTGGCAACAGGTAGAAAATATTGTTTTTCTCAAATGATTTTTGAAGGAATTGTCAAAAATGTTTCAAGTCATTCAAAATTTTGTATGTATCCAAGGTTTGTTGAAATTTTGTTGGAGATGAGGCAACATGGTAAAATTCGTCACAAGGGCTATTTTGAAGCTAACCCCCATACAACCAAATTTTTCACGACTCTTGCAGCACCTACCCTACAATTTTCTGGCAGGGCAGTTTGATGTGTCGTGGATTAACACATATACGTTATAGGACAAATTTAGGTAATTACCTTTAGGAAAAAGTAATTAACTAAAAATAAGTCAAAGACGGATACGATTAAACACTTGAGTGAGTCGAGTTCGTTGTACACAAAGATCTTATGAATTTGAGACGTTTCGTTTTGATTTGAACAATCGATTTGAATGTGTTGTTGGTTTTTAAACTAAAATTAAAATCTACAAATTTTAAGCTATTTAAAAATAATCCTAAGTGCATGAATCGTTAAACCCGCTAATTAAGTTTTAAACTAACAATTAATTACTTAAAATTAAAATACTAATTAAAAATTAAATCTATATTAATAATCTAATTAAACTATTTTTTTTTTTTATATTTTTTTTTATCAACTTTATAAAAGAAATTAAAAGAAATAGATTTAATTAAAGTTAAGACTATGTATTTAAATAAAATAAAACAAACTGGCAGCCTACTTTAAACTATATTAACTAAGTAAATGGAAACAAAACCAAAAGAGCTCTTAGCTCAGATGGTTATCACGTGTGATGTTGAACCGTGAGGTCACGGGTTCAATTCCCGTGAGGGAAATATTTTTTTTTGGATTAAATTCTTTTTAACAGATTACCAGAAAACAGTCTCAGGAGAGACTTTGTGAAAGCTTATTTTGATAAGCTGATAAGACCAAGCTTCTTTACTTATCAAATCAGTTGGATTTGATAAGCATTTAATCATGAAAAATAATGCAGAAAAATCAACAAGCAGTAGTTCAAATTAAGCAGCAAAAATGCGGTCACAATTTAAGCAAACAACAATTTATAAAAGCAAAATCAGTCTCAAAGCAAATAAACTAAAGATCAAGTAAGCAGTTAACAATATCACAAGAATAAGCAACTCGGCAAACACGCAAAGAATAACTATCACACAGTCAAAAACTAATGCGACTATCTAAGAACAAGCATTTCTAAATCACGAAAACTCAGTCTCGATCAAACCAAATTAATTCAGGCAAGCCAAACAGGTATAACGAATTTCTAGCTACAATTAAGCAAGAGATCCGCTACACCTAACATTGAGCAACTAGAAATCTTATAAAGATCCTACACATATTATGCATCTCAACAGATCTCAAGTGTTTCTACTCATTCTTACAAAATCTATAGCAGCTGTTTAATCAAATCATCAAAATGAAAATACGAGTAGTATATCCATAACCTATTAAATTAAGCAGATATAGTAGCTTTAACATCCAAACTCATCTCACAATCTTAAAATCAGATAAATATTCTATCATGGAACATTAAACGGCACAGTTTAAAAAAAATAAAACTAACAAATCATTAAACTATATCATTTAAAACCAATCTGAAACTTTATTCTAACATAGAAACCTGACAAACATTTCTCAGCATTCAAACTAAACATAAATTAAACAAACAAAAATAAAAAAACGAGACTCACCTTTTGTTGAAACCTCTGAGATGAAGCGACAGCGCTGAGCTGGCTTATGACCCGAATCTACACCACCATATCACGAACCCAAACATCACAGAATCGAACCAGAATCTCCCTTATTCCACGAACCAATCCACAGTTTGAAGTTTAACAGTGGGTTAAACCTTTTAAATCCCTATTCTAACTTCAATTATTTAATATAAGCTATGAAATAAGCTCAATCAAACAACCATTCATAATATATCAATTTGTTATAGAAGCGATTAATATGAGATTCGAGAAATAACAATCACGAGATTCAAAGAGATTAAAACAGATTATAAAAACTTTTATTAAATCATTTAAATCATTACAATACTTGAAAAATTAAAATTACATTAATCCTATAACTAAATTGACATAATAACAGTAAAGAAAGAAAGGGATGCCTTTTACATGAATATTGGGGGGTTTTTATAGCCAACCCCCGAGGCTATTGGTGAGCATCTTCTTGCGAATATTCGGATATTCCAAACGATTATTAGCCTTTGATCTTCAATTCTTTAATCTCTCTCTTCTTTGATGGCTGAGATCTCTCGTAGCTCACACGGATCGCCAACGTGGCGCATATTTGTGCTTGTTGTGCTTCTTTTGAGAGCTGTGATTGGTGGAATTAGATGGTTGAGGTGTCTAATCCAGTGGAAATCTGCCACGTATCCCCTAGCCTCCATCTATTCTCTTCCTTAAGATGGGGGGTTTTATTTCTTTCTTTGTGAATTAATCGAATTAGTAAAAACCCCCATGTAACTCTTATTATTTACCCATCTAGGGTAAATGAACAGTGTTGTTTTGCAGGTTTTTAGGGTTGAATAGTTTGGGGAAGAAGGTGATTCCTTGTTTGTAACGAAAAGTAGAAATGTGTGTGAATTAATGGAACAAAACTGGTGTGGAAATAAATGAATGGTTTTAATGGATTGTGACGTGGGACGAATAAAGTGAATGGAGTATTTATTTGAGGTAAAAACAAAAACGTGTATGACATACGTTTTAAGAAAACGTAAAAGGTGAATGAAAGCCCATAAATTCGTTTCACTGGTTTCTTTATTATTTGAATTGGGCTTGGGCCCAATCCATCCATATTAAACTAGCTTATTTGGGCCATTTGAACTTAAAATGTATTTTGGTCCTTCTTTGAACTCCAAATGGGCTTTTAAGCCCATTTCCCAAATGTGGGACCCACTTGGCCCGTTTCCTCGATAAATGATTAAATCCTCTTATGTCGAGCTCGATTTTTGGCTTCTTGATCTTTTTCATCATTCTCGTGTCGATTTTCGTCGGTTTTCGTGAACTTGGTACCTACACACATGAAAACAAGAAACACACATATCCAAGGCATTTTTGATACAAATCATGTATAATTTCAATGTTTAAAGCTACGAATGATATGAGTAAAAACACTCATATCAAATTCCCCCATGCTAAGCAATTGCCGTGTCCTCACGCAATGATAAAATAAAACTATGACTACACCATTATTCAACTTTTGACATTAATGTATTGCTTTCATTATTCGATAAAATAACTTTCGGATCATAAAACTCAAATAGATTCATCGTCCCCGACTTTTCACTTTTCCATGCCAAGTGCAAAAACAAGATCATTGTTATTATAAGTTGGTAGACTAACACGAACTCATGTGGGCCAATTAATCACTTAGACTCCCTTATTCCTATGTGTATCTCTTATATTTTATTGTTGTCTTGAATGATCACGAGGATGCATCGTTGACTTATTTCGATAATTTATTAAGCCGAAAATAAAGTGAACGATTTAATCAATAGTTAGCTAAAGGACAAAATCTTTTAAAACTGCTTCTCGGGCTCTCATAAAGTTCATATCTTGGCATAACTTGTTTCGCGATTTGAGACCTTTCTCGGATCGATATTTGGCAGTGACTTAATACTTCCAATCTTGAGAGACGTTCACGAAATAATGGTCTTCTCTTCATAATATTTCTTCACTTGAATTTTTGAGAGATTCATACTTGGACCACGACTTCTTCATTTTTCTCCAATCTTTACTTGGGATTTTGATTAACAACGATCCGCCTCCTTTTTGGACTTGGCTTCATTTATCCTCATACCTTATTTTTGGTCTTTTTGGATAGACTTCTCCATGACTTTTTGGGAGTATTTTGCTTTTCGTCGTGTGTCTCGATCCTTCATATTGATTTTTGAATAATGAATCTTCACATCACTTGAGATCTTTAGCAATAAAACATAGCCCTCATGTCTTGTTAGGACCTTTTTGGACTCGCCAATCTTCGCATCCCGCTTCAATAAGTTATGCCTTGGCTATGAACTCTAATCCATACCGAGCAACTTTTAAACGATCTTGGGCTAGAAGCTAAGTAACTTTTCAAATCGTTCAACATTATTTATTGCAATTAAATTTATTAACAAGTGATGGGAGAATAGGCTCATAATTAACTCACATAAATTCCCGAAAGAATACCGAACTTATAATTGGCTCTATCATCTCTTGTTCTCCATATTGTAAAATTCCTAGAATGAAATCAATGGATACTTAGCCTATTAAATCAAAGTTTTGGGTTTTCAAGTCATCTATAGGATCTTGCAACTTCTTATACTTTTGCAAGTTTTAGAATTTGCGTTTTAAAGTTCCCTTGATAGACGACTTTCTAGGATCAATTATAGGAGCTTGCGAAAAGTTCTTGTTCTTAACTCGAATGAATTAAGACCTTCGCGTTTTAAAGCTCCCTATATAATAGCCTAGCAAAACTTAATTCAAATACGTTAAGGAAAAGCTAAGGTTAAAAACCAAGTCGAGTCAAAAACTATTCTTATTGAAAGCCTACATTCGTGTCAAAAACACTTATTTTATTATTAAAAACTTAAAAATAACACTAAAAATTTAAAATTTTATTGAAAAATGAGAAAAACCACACGTTTGGACACGACAAAAGCAATAACAAGCGATTATATCGATTGACTCCCCCATGCTAAAACCAAACATTGTCCTCAATGTTTCTTAGCTCAAGAGTGACACCCCCTTGCTAAGACACGAAGAGTCTAATGCAAACTCCTAGCATGGAAAGAGCACGCAAATCTATAAGCCGTTTATTAATTATGCCTCAAGAAAAACGTTAGTCAATAATAATCAAGGGTAAAGAAAGTGTGCCCCTTTTTGGCATTCAAAGAATGGAAGATCAAGTGGACCGGCAAAAACCGAACACGAGAGTCTTCAAATATAAGGGTCATACCTAAGATCACAACACAACAAATCACGAGCACGAGCTTGAAAGATCAAGCCTTATTAGGTGTTATAAAATAGAAAGAAGATAGAATGAACTCGTTTTTGTTCACCGAGTCATGAGCTCGACTCGATCCCCGCATTCATTGGTCCTTAGGGAAAAAGGTGCAAACCGGCATATTAGGATAAAATCCAACATAAAGCGCGATGCCGGGGTCAAAGATCTCATCCTCGTTGTCGGATGACAAACGAAAGGATAAAACTCCAACACTAATCTCTAACAAGAGATGGTAGTCACAAACAATAGTATAGATGTAGCATGCTCCATGAGATAAACTCGCACCAATATGATCGAAAAATCTTTCAATTATTACATCGGTGAAAGTCCGAGATTTCCCTAAATCAACGATTCCGGGATCGAATACCTCGTCCTCGGTGGAGAAAGGAATAGACAACAAGGTGTCGTCCCCCCATGCTAATCCTAAGTCATATAAAGCACATGGTAATGGTGGAACATAAGTCTCAACCATAGTGGTTTCAACTTGCATGACTTTGTTGACCTTTTCACTCTTTTGAATGTGAATAAAGGGGTCATGGTACTCAAATCGAGTCACATGAAAAACCCGCACATTAAGATCAAAGCGAGTGGGAAGGATAATTGGATCAAAAGTAATTTCTCCATCCGGGTCAACATTGTCCTCATCATAAATCGGGTGATCAAACCAAGAGTCTTCATCACCTTCATTAGACTCTTCCTCAAATTCCGAAGGAATGTCTATATAAAGAAACTCATCATCCTCCTTAAAGAAAAGCTCATCATCACAACGGTTGTGAGATGTAGGAGGCATGATGTTCTCAAAATCCTCTTGAAACAATGGATTATTGTTCATTGAAGGTTCAAAGAGAGGATTTGAGTAAGTCACGAAAGTGTCATCAATCTTGTCATCACAAGAAATGTCCGACAAAGTATCGAGTGTGTCACACTCGGATACTAGATCATCATTCTCATTTGAAGGCAATTCATCGGCGAAATCCTCGAGAATGGTAGGTAAAACACTAGAATCACGTTCGATCTCGAGATCGGAAACGTCTTCACTTCCCCGTGGAAGTGGATCAAGGATAGCAAAAAGTTCATCGATGAACTTATCACATGAATAGTCACTAACCTCACTCGGATTGAAGTTAGGAATCAAAGGCTCTTCAAATGAAGATTGTGCCTTAGGAACATCAACATGATCCATAGAAGAGAGTGAAAATGAGTCCATTTTCAAAGATTGTTCAATTAAAGCAATGTCACTCTCGGGATCAAAATTCTCACTAACAAACTCACTAGCATCGAATGGCTCACTAAGGTATTCATCAATTTGTTTTTCAATCTTAGCACTATCATCCTCGTGTGGAGTGAGTGAAGATGAGGAAAGGTTACAACAAGTTTCAACAAAGCAAGCTTCTTCATTTGATTTTGACTTTCCTTTATCACAAATAGAAGTTTCTAAAATTGGAAAGACACCTTTATCAAAAATAGCTTTCTTATCATTTTCAATTGCTTCAACAAGCTTAACACTTTCAATTTTCTTAGCAACAAATCTTGGAATCCTATCCGGTTTAAAAACAATGCTTTTATCTCCATAAAACAACTCAATTTCCTCTTTCCTCATATCAACTAAAACATTAGCCGTGCACAAAAATGGTCGTCCTAAAATAATTGGCACACGAGGATTGGTCTCATAATCGACTATAGTAAAATCGGCTAAGTACAAGAAGTTTCCCACTTTCATTATGACATTTTCCGCTATACCAACCGGTCGAGTGGTGGTTCCATTAGCAAGCTCAATGATCATACGAGTAGAACTAAGTGGTGCATAATCGATGGTCTTCCAAAGGGCTAAGGGCATGATGTTTATGCTAGCTCCTAGATCGGCTAGGCCTTTGCAAACCCCAAGCTCATTGAAAACACAAGGTATCAAGAATTGACCCGGATCTTTATATTTCTCGGGAAAGAAATCAAAGAAAACCGAGGTACTAATCACATTCAAAGTAGCCTTGGTAACTTCTAGGAAAGTTTCCTTAGGTGGAGGCTTAAACTCAATCACTTCATCTAAATCCTCACAATCATCATAAACGATTACGGCCTTAAGCTCTCCCTTCGGGTTTGGAATGGTATTGCTAGGTAAGCAACCCGAAGAAGATGACGATTTAGACATGAATCCCTCAAACATAGAAAGCAACTTATTTTGACTTTGTTCCAAACTTTGGTGCATACGATTTTGACTTTGTTCTAGCCTTTGTTGATTAAGCTCAATCTTGTTGTTTTGCCCTTTAATCGTGTTTTGAAAATCAAGTCTCAAAGTATTAATTTGCCCTTGGATGTTATTTTGAAAAGCTTTCATGTTTGCCTCATTTGATTTCATGTAACTTGACAAATCATTTTGGTTGTTCCCTTGAAAACCTTGGTTGTTTTGATTAGCATTAAATCCATTTCCTTGATTATAATTCCCTTGGTTACCACGGTTAAAATTATTCCCATTGTTTCCATTGTTGTACCTATTTTGAACCGGTGGAAAACCCGGTGGAGCAACATGATTTTGACGAGGAACTTGACCGTTGGAGCCATAAGTTCCCGTCGCGGCAAAAGCACTAGCTTGATCAAACCCCGCGTTCAAACAAGCATAATTAGGATGTGCTCCACCACACGATACACAAACATTCTCAACCATATTAATCGATCCATGAGGATTCTTCCTAATCTCACTCAACAAAGTCGCAAATCCACTATCAATCTTAGAATCCAATCTAGAAATCTCGGGATTAGATGAATTCACATTGGAAACACCCGGTGTGTTTCGTGAATATTGTGCTCTAGACTTATCCTCAATTATCCTCCACGCGTCTCTCGGTGTTTTTCTTAAAAGATTACCACCCGCGGCGGCATTTAAAGAATCTTGTTCAATCATATTTAGCCCATTATAGAAAGTATTTATTTGATGCAATTCCGAGAAACCGTGGTGTGGACATTGTCTCAACAAATCCTTAAATCTCTCCCAAGCAACCCCAAACGATTCATGCACTTTTTGTTCAAATCTAGTGATCTCATTTTTAAAGTGTGTTGTCTTGGACGGTGGAAAGAAGTAATTCATGAACTTTGACACTAAATCATCCCAAGTTAAGATCGAACCCGGTGGTTCTTTCTCATACCAAAGCTTAGCATTACCCTCGAGTGAGTACGGAAAAAGCATGAGCTTAATCACGTCATTCGGCACATCTCTAAACTTGAGAGTCGAGGTAATTCGATTAAAATTCCGTATGTGAGAATGCGGGCTATCGGTCTCATTGCCACGAAATTGGTCGGCACGAATGAGCGATAGAAGACCCGTCTTAATCTCAAAATGATCCGCCAAAATAGCCGGCACAACGATTGCTTCCCCATACCCTTCGGTGGGTGCACGGAGCAATTCCTCCATTGTTCGGTTATCGGCCATCTCTACAACAATAGGTGGAAGCTCGGGTTCCACTATTCGTTGTTGACGATTTCTATTTCTACGAGGTATATTTTCAAGCCTATTAAAATCTATCACAAGACGAGAAGAACGTAATTGCATACACTACAAAGACGAGAATTTAGAGGATTGAAGAAAAGAAATTAGACAAGAAGAAGATTATTTTTGGTATTTTATTTGGTATTGCTCAATCAAAAATGATCGATAAAAAACAAGGAATAAGGATAACTACTATGGAAGTAAATTACCCTCGGTCGACTTTGAAACGATAGGTGAAAACCTAAACGTCTCGAGGTTCAATAAGTAAACAACAAAAAATAAGATTTATTACTACTTGAGTCGGCAAACCAATAATAGGTTGTCCCTCTCAATATACGCACAAGCAAGCGGGGAAACGAGGTGGCACAAAGCACTTAAAAACCTTTTTCCTTAGACGGCCTTTTATAGCACGTCGCCTTATACCCACCTTATAGTTTGTATAAATCGAGTTCAAACTTCTTATTAGTATTTATCTATTTTGCCTTTATTTTTGTTTTGGGTTCGAATACAATAGCTAGGTGATGAAATCCCAACTAAGGCTTATTTGAAAAATATTTAAAATTATTGTTCTACGTAATACAATATATTATTCACAAAAAACGAGAAAAACGATACATACTACGTAATAGAAAAATAACAAAGATTTCCGAGGACGGAAAGGGTCTTCAAATCCACGATCAACAAATCTCCACAAAAGCGAATCGTACACAAGATCCCCGGCAGCGGCGCCAAAATTTTTGATGTGTCGTGGATTAACACATATACGTTATAGGACAAATTTAGGTAATTACCTTTAGGAAAAAGTAATTAACCAAAAATAAGTCAAAGACGGATACGATTAAACACTTGAGTGAGTCGAGTTCGTTGTACACAAAGATCTTATGAATTTGAGACGTTTCGTTTTGATTTGAACAATCGATTTGAATGTGTCGTTGGTTTTTAAACTAAAATTAAAATCTACAAATTTTAAGCTATTTAAAAATAATCCTAAGTGCATGAATCGTTAAACCCGCTAATTAAGTTTTAAACTAACAATTAATTACTTAAAATTAAAATACTAATTAAAAATTAAATCTATATTAATAATCTAATTAAACTATTTTTTTTTTTTTTTTTTTATCAACTTTATAAAAGAAATTAAAAGAAATAGATTTAATTAAAGTTAAGACTATGTATTTAAATAAAATAAAACAAACTGGCAGCCTACTTTAAACTATATTAACTAAGTAAATGGAAACAAAACCAAAAGAGCTCTTAGCTCAGATGGTTATCACGTGTGATGTTAAACCGTGAGGTCACGGGTTCAATTCCCGTGAGGGAAATATTTTTTTTTGGATTAAATTATTTTTAACAGATTACCAGAAAACAGTCTCAGGAGAGACTTTGTGAAAGCTTATTTTGATAAGCTGATAAGACCAAGCTTCTTTACTTATCAAATCAGTTGGATTTGATAAGCATTTAATCATGAAAAATAATGCAGAAAAATCAACAAGCAGTAGTTCAAATTAAGCAGCAAAAATGCGGTCACAATTTAAGCAAACAACAATTTATAAAAGCAAAATCAGTCTCAAAGCAAATAAACTAAAGATCAAGTAAGCAGTTAACAATATCACAAGAACAAGCAACTCGGCAAACACGCAAAGAATAACTATCACACAGTCAAAAACTAATGCGACTATCTAAGAACAAGCATTTCTAAATCACGAAAACTCAGTCTCGATCAAACCAAATTAATTCAGGCAAGCCAAACAGGTATAACGAATTGCTAGCTACAATTAAGCAAGAGATCCGCTACACCTAACATTGAGCAACTAGAAATCTTATAAAGATCCTACACATATTATGCATCTCAACAGATCTCAAGTGTTTCTACTCATTCTTACAAAATCTATAGCAGCTGTTTAATCAAATCATCAAACTGAAAATACGAGTAGTATATCCATAACCTACTAAATTAAGCAGATATAGTAGCTTTAACATCCAAACTCATCTCACAATCTTAAAATCAGATAAATATTCTATCATGGAACATTAAACGGCACAGTTTAAAAAAAATAAAACTAACAAATCATTAAACTATATCATTTAAAACCAATCTGAAACTTTATTCTAACATAGAAACCTGACAAACATTTCTCAGCATTCAAACTAAACATAAATTAAACAAACAAAAATAAAAAAACGAGACTCACCTTTTGTCGAAACCTCTGAGATGAAGCGACAGCGCTGAGCTGGCTTATGACCCGAATCTACACCACCATATCACGAACCCAAACATCACAGAATCGAACCAGAATCTCCCTTATTCCACGAACCAATCCACAGTTTGAAGTTTAACAGTGGGTTAAACCTTTTAAATCCCTATTCTAACTTCAATTATTTAATATAAGCTATGAAATAAGCTCAATCAAACAACCATTCATAATATATCAATTTGTTATAGAAGCGATTAATATGAGATTCGAGAAATAACAATCACGAGATTCAAAGAGATTAAAACAGATTATAAAAACTTTTATTAAATCATTTAAATCATTACAATACTTGAAAAATTAAAATTACATTAATCCTATAACTAAATTGACATAATAACAGTAAAGAAAGAAAGGGATGCCTTTTACATGAATATTGGGGGGTTTTTATAGCCAACCCCCGAGGCTATTGGTGAGCATCTTCTTGCGAATATTCGGATATTCCAAACGATTATTAGCCTTTGATCTTCAATTCTTTAATCTCTCTCTTCTTTGATGGCTGAGATCTCTCGTAGCTCACACGGATCGCCAACGTGGCGCATATTTGTGCTTGTTGTGCTTCTTTTGAGAGCTGTGATTGGTGGAATTAGATGGTTGAGGTGTCTAATCCAGTGGAAATCTGCCACGTATCCCCTAGCCTCCATCTATTCTCTTCCTTAAGATGGGGGGTTTTATTTCTTTCTTTGTGAATTAATCGAATTAGTAAAAACCCCCATGTAACTCTTATTATATACCCATCTAGGGTAAATGAACAGTGTTGTTTTGCAGGTTTTTAGGGTTGAATAGTTTGGGGAAGAAGGTGATTCCTTGTTTGTAACGAAAAGTAGAAATGTGTGTGAATTAATGGAACAAAACTGGTGTGGAAATAAATGAATGGTTTTAATGGATTGTGACGTGGGACGAATAAAGTGAATGGAGTATTTATTTGAGGTAAAAACAAAAACGTGTATGACATACGTTTTAAGAAAACGTAAAAGGTGAATGAAAGCCCATAAATTCGTTTCACTGGTTTCTTTATTATTTGAATTGGGCTTGGGCCCAATCCATCCATATTAAACTAGCTCATTTGGGCCATTTGAACTTAAAATGTATTTTGGTCCTTCTTTGAACTCCAAATGGGCTTTTAAGCCCATTTCCCAAATGTGGGACCCACTTGGCCCGTTTCCTCGATAAATGATTAAATCCTCTTATGTCGAGCTCGATTTTTGGCTTCTTGATCTTTTTCATCATTCTCGTGTCGATTTTCGTCGGTTTTCGTGAACTTGGTACCTACACACATGAAAACAAGAAACACACATATCCAAGGCATTTTTGATACAAATCATGTATAATTTCAATGTTTAAAGCTACGAATGATATGAGTAAAAACACTCATATCACAGTTCCCCTTACATCAATCATGATGGACCAGATCAGAAGAGAAGCTGCTTCCAAACCAAGAGCAGCCCAAGCCCCTCTTGCTGATGCCCCTTCTAGAGATACCCCTGCCAGTCAACTTCCCCCTGCCAACTCACAACATGAAAGGAGAACCAAAACTAGGTTTGCCAGGTCTCCCTTGCATGGTGAATCTTCAAAAGTAGCAGAGAGGAGAGTATCCAAAAGGTTGGAGCACACTAGGGGTTTGGCTGCCACTACTGTCTCATCCCCAAGGGATGAGCAGGATAGTGACACCATAAGTAAGTCCTCTCCCTCACTCAGTGATACTCAAAGAGGGGAGAAATCTCCTCCTAGGGTTGAGAGCACACTGAAACCACTATCCATCTTGGAATTGACGAGTATGTGCGTTAGCTTGAAAGCGAAAAATGCACAACTTGTACAAACTGTCAAAAAGCAAGGTTTGGTTATCAACAATTTAGAGACCAGACTTGCTACACTTGAGGGGAGGAGAAGACCTAAGCTTATTGTCTATACAGATGAGGATGCTTCTAAAGGGGAGGAAGTTCCTTAAACATATGAGTCTACTTAGTGGTATGCATTTCCTAGTGGACAGGATCTAGGACAAGAAAAGGTGGCAAGTGATGAGAAAGGAAGTGATAAGGGGAGTGCCACAAAAGATATTGCTCAAGTCTTGCTGAATATGGGCAATCAAGAAGAAGCCCCTGCTTCTACAAAAGTTTCCCCTGCTAAAATCGATCCCCCTGTTGTAAGTCCTTCCACTGCTAAACCTATTACTCAAACATTTGTTAGGAAGAACAGAAGGCAACCAGCTCAGAAGGGGATAAAAATTAGAGAAGCTGTACCCAAAGAAAAACCAGCAATGGATCCAAAAGACAAAGGAAAGGGGAAGATGATTGAACAGCCCAAGAGAAAGTACAAGCACAAAACGCTTGAACAACTAAGGGCTCAAGAAGAACATGATGAACAAGTAGCTCTCAGAGTTCAAGAAGAAGAGCTACACATGCAAGAACAGAGAATGCAACAAATGAGGCCCAAAGAAATGCTTAAACAGGTTGAAATCATGCATAGAGAACTAGATGAAAGGGTACCTCATGTGAAAGAATTTCTAGACCAATGGGAAAAGGAGTTGGTGAATGCTCCTTTGGAAGACAGGTATGAACTGACTCTTTTGGTTTTCAATTATGAAAAGGAATATCTGGAAAGAAGGATGAGTCAGATTCAGAAGGAAAAGTATTTGAGGTCTGAAAAGGAGAGGTTGGCACACTACAAGGTTATGCTTAAAAGACACAAGAGGTGGACTGATGCTCACTTCAAAAACATGACTTTTGAGGATATAGAGAAGGCAGTCAGGCCAGTTCTAAAAGAGACTAATGTGGATGACTTCATAGGTATAAACACTCCTGAAGAGGTTGAGTATCCCAGGAGAAAAGATGAGGTGATACAGAAAGCTAGGGAGTCCAGAAAAAGAAAGGCTGAAGGAGTAGAAGTGGAAACAACACAAGCAGGTGCATCATCCCAAGCAGGTGTAGTTTTTCCAGCAATTGAGAGATCTGTTCTTAATGAACAGAGAGCAGCCAAAAAGTTAAAAAGTATGGAAAAGGTTGGTATAGTTACTAAGAAACTCAACATCCCTCCAATGAAGAAATAGATAAGCAGTTGATTGTGCAAGAGAATGATGAAATCCCACCAAGTGAGTTTGGGAAGAAGTATGCCATAGTAGAGTATGATGTTTATGAACACAAGGGGATGTCTTGGTGGAAGCTTACAAGAGCTGACAATACAGCACAGACATTTTTAAGGTAAGATCTGTTATTTCAAACTTTAGATAGTGAGGACTTAGATGATCTATGGAAACTTTTAAAGAAGACATTTTTTGCAAACCCTACTAATTTGGATGGTGTAGAGAAGGACTGGGTGATTTGGGACTGCATGCACATGATGTATGAGCATGAGATGTTTGATCCTATCTTTGATGCAGTGAATGGGGGAAATATGTTATATTGGAAGTTGTTTACCAATTTTGGGGTTTATGAGGTAGCCATGGAAAGTGTAAGTGTTTATTTGCTTAATCATCGTTATTATCCTTTCACTCAAGAGACCTTGAAGAAGCTGGCACAGGCTGATTTGATTGTGGATACTAAAGCACCTGTTGCTTATGATTTTGTAAGGTTAATTTATAATCAACTTTGGCCAGGAACTTTGTAAGCATCCTCATCAACTAGCATTTATTCAGAAACTTGTCTTTAGGCTAAAGCACAAGTTTAGGGGAGGATTGTTGGGAATAAATATAAGAGTGTTAGTTCCCCTAGCTGGTTAGTCAGAGTTTCCCCTGCTAGAGTAAGTTCCCCCTGCTAAATAACAAAGGCAGGGGGATTGGTTCCCCTGCTGAAGTCAAAGACCCTGCTACTAAGATAAACTTGGAAGAGATTATGACGCGTTTCAGTTACTACTCCGAGATAGTTTCCTAGTTTGTTAGTAGTGATCTTGTACGTGAGTCCTTGTGCTATAAAAGGACTCACTAGGTTGTCATGTAAAATATATCTTTCTCTGTTCATTTCATTTCATACTTTAAGGTTTTATAACCCTAATACCACTATTGGGTATTCGTATATCTATGATATATTAAAGTTCAACGTTTGATTTAAACATTTGTTCTTGTGCTAAACACTACATTCTGCATCTTGTTTAGTTACTTTGTGTTGCAAAGTTTCTCTAGTGTTAGATTGACTTTATTCTTTCTATCACAACCCTTAAACAAGCTAAGGTTTAAGATCTGAGTTTGGGATCAACAGATTTGCCCAAAATCATTAGGGTACTACCACTCACCATTGATTTGTGTTCTAAGAGTTGGGTTGGGTTCTGGTCTCCCAGGGTGATGCTTGATTCCACCACAAAGACTAGCTAGCCCAAGAGCGAGCAGCTACTTGATAAAGGCTTATCAAATCTGCTCATGTTGCTGTAAAGATTCAACAGGTGCAGATGTTTTCCAAGCTTTCAAGAAGATTCTCTGAGTTCTTCGTTGCAGCGTGCTTTGTATTTTTGCTGATGATGGTTCTATTGCTGCTATGGTTATGTTATTTCAATCCTCAAGCTGTTTTTACAAGATCTACCGAGAAACTTGAACTCAACCAGTCAAATTCAAGTTTAGGGGAGGATTGTTAGGACCTATGTAATAGGTGATTTGTAATAGGTGAACTAGGAGGTATGTAGTTCTTCCTGGTCCTAGTAGTAGTAGGAGCAACACGTGCTCCTAGTCTGGTAGAAAGTCAAATAGTAGTATTCTTAGTAGTTTGTTAGGATATGCATGAGATATCTTAAGAAAGGATATGCATATCAGTAGTTACACGTTTTGTGTTTAATGTACTTTAGGGTTTCCTTGTAGTATAAAAAGAACCCATTGACAGAAGGGTTAGACAGACCTTCACCAGTTTTCATTTGATATCAATATAATATAAATCCTTAGAAAGGATCAAGTTATTTATCTAGTTATTTTGATTCTTCTTGTTCTTAGTATCTGTATTCTGCACTAATACTTTGTGTTTCATTAGATTCTCTCTGTGAATAGACTTGTGATTACAAAAGTTGTTCACCATCCTTAACAGGCTGAAAGATCTACAACTAGTGTACCCAACAAAAAACATCTCAAATATAACTATGATACCCTAAATTCCCTTCAATACCCTTGAATCCCTATAACTGAGTGATAAACTCAAGGATTGTAAAAGTATGAATACATAACACATATGAATAAGTAATAAAGGATTATAAACAAGTAGTAAACTATCATGTGAAGGTATGAAGTTATCCAAGAATAAGTAAGTACAAGCTACACAAAGCTAAGTACAAGTAAGTGTACATAATAGTCTAGATTATCACCTAGAAATCCCTTGTAAACTAATATTTCAAGCAATATGAGTACACACGTATGAATAAAAAATACAACATGCTAGTTATAATCTATTATATAAAGAAGAGATAATTGATCACAAAACACTAATATTCACTAATCTAGAGCTAATTACAAAGTAAGACCTAATAATCAAGATTGGCATATAAAATCCATTTCACATTGAATTAAAGTCTAATCTTTTGTAAACAATTATAAAACTCAAATAAGTATCATATTAAGATTATACATTTATTTTAAGCTAAGTTACAAGTTAATAAAGCAAAATGTACAAGTTATCAAAGCATAAAATCTTAAGCTCACCTAATTATACCTAAGATATGATTACCCTATACAAACCCTTAAACTAAGAATGTATAATCCTTAGAAGTCATAAACATAACATATAAGACCTAGAGTAAGTGTTCATAATGATATAAACCCTAATTACCCAAGATAGAAAGTCATTAGGCTTAATGACCTAGAAACCCTTATATTAAGCATTTTACATAGAATCAATGCCAAGTCTTTTAGGACAGGTCTACCAACACTTATATCATTACATTAAGGTTATAACATTATCTTAATATAATGTACAAGCACCCTAAATCACAAGGTACAAGATTTTAATGCATGACTTGTAAGTTAGGTCAAAATAGGTATTTTCACTCTTTAGACATGTTTACTTAGAATAACCTATTAAACCAAGTGTGGAACCACTTTAGATACTTGAAACACAATTTCTAAGATCTAAAATGAGTTTACATCAGTATCTAAGTGAAGGATAATGACTTTTATTAAGACTTAACCCTAGATCATTAGAAACCCTAACCTGCCTAAGTTTTCTTCCCAATTTCACTTCAAACCTTTGTTAAACTTCAAACAAAGGACCTAAACTTTCTAATTACAATTTTTAAACCCTAATTATACCCTAATACATCACTAATCACATTCCAAAGACCTTAATCACCAAAATTACCAACCATAAAGTTACAAGCCCTAGTTTTAGACCCAGTTTGGTTTTTCCCTTCATAATCAAGTTTAAACACTTTCCCTCCAATTCTAAGTTTGAAATAAATATTTGTATGATATTTTAGGCCTTCTATAAGACCTCTAAGCTGCTGTATCACCACCTTGTAGATGTAGAATCACCATTCTTATCATAACATTGCTGTGACATATTCCTAGCCACAACTTAGATATTTTTAATCCTAGAATCTATAAACTTGAATAGACCTTCTTTAGCTTCCCTTAGTCACTCCTCTATAGCTCTTACACGTTTACAAGCCAGACTTGGAGCCTAAGTGATGGAAATACTATAAATAAGGGTGAATACACAACCTTAAGAACTCGCACCCTGTTTTCTCTCTACCTCAATACCCATTATGATATTCACTTCTATAAACATTCTAGTACTCTTAGAAGACCAAAAACCAGGTCTAGAAAGAAGCCATTGAAGGTGTGGTAGCAAGTTGTGCTCACAAGAAGTCTTAAGGAGCCATTTTGGAGCCACCTAGGTAACCTCTATGATAACTAAGCTTTGGTCTTATTATAATGTTTTCCTAGAATTTTTATAATGTTCATAGGATGTTATAAAACTAATCTAAAATCAATTAGATCATATGATCATTTAAAATGAAAGTTATAAGCTAAAGATGTCTTAAAACTCTAGTTTTATAATTTACATGAAATAATGAGCAAAACCCCATTTCAAATGCTATAATTCTGTAGAAAAGTTGTTATTATAATTATAAATGTGTTTTAAAACTTTTTCCTAAGTTCCTAGATCATTTGGAGTATTTTTAAGCTTGTTATGTGATTATAAACAAGTATAGGGACTAAAACTGTCATTTTTGAAACTATAAACATTTTGGGCCAAAAGTATCATTTTATGAAAGTTAAAACTATAAGGATTAATATTGTAAAGTTTTAAACCCTAAGGTTAATATTTGAAGGATGAAAATGTAAATATTAAATTATATACTTAAAAGGTTAAAAGTGTAAATATGCTAAACTTATAATATTATGTACTAAAAAGGTAAATATTCCAAAATTAGAAACTTAAAGGAACATTTTGGTCATTTATAAAACTATATGTATGAAAGTTATATAATAAAACCTATTTTCTAAAGTTATATTAACTAGAAGGACTATATATGCCAATTATGGAACTAAATGATGTAAAATCTATTCTATAATTAAATCAAGATAAAAATGGTACAGGTGGCACAATTCTACGTGAAGAAGTAATACAAAAGTCTGACATGGCAATCTATGAGCAAATTTCGGTGTACAGTGTGAATGCCAAGCAAATTGATTAAAGCTTTAACAAAAAAAACCACCCACACGTTCATAGCAAGAAATAACTGCATGATTCAACTCCTTTGCCTCTCTTTCTTATTCAGTACACTATCAATAAACTAAACCATATCAGTTGCCTTCAAACTCCCTCTCTTAGAGATTGCTTTTAATCAATCTCTTATATCAACTTACACAAACAAATAACCACTATAAGAGATTGTTGGGGTAAGTTTTATGTTTTTAGTTTTCTTATTGTTTTTATGTATATATTATGACTTCTAATAATCATCTTGACCATCAATTGTTTGTTGAAAATAAATCAAACTAATAATACTTCTCATGTTTCATTCTTTAGATTCTGAAATATTTTTGTAAGGTTCATCTATTCTGGAATTTTTTTGTAACATGTGCATATCAAGTATATGATAATATGTCTAACCGATCTAAAAAGTCTTAAGTTTCTGATTTTTGTATGAGTTTATTGATATAGTTTCTGGTGGCCGAAATGGGTTTTAAGTTAGGTTGATTAATCTTGCCGAGTCAACTGCAACCTTCTTCATGTTCAACCTCGATCTTCTTTAGTCCGTGCTGCCCTATTGAGGTTTATAAGTTTATTATAAGTTTATAACTGTTTCCCTAATTAATTGAATTCATATTTAGTTACATCACATCCCACTTTTAAGAAGTTGAATTCACATAACATTTATCTACTAGGTATAGCAAATGCCAAGTTTTTGGCATCTGGTAACAAATTAAATCCACTTCTATATGTTGTTTAGATTGGATGGGTTTCTATTTTTTTTAATCATTACAGTATCATCACCCTGCCTTATAGTAGATGAAGTCTTTTCTCTCAAGCGACACCATGAGTCAAGTTCTTAAAAAGTGGCACTTTCAAAATTTTTTTATCCCCAACGCCTCTCATAACTTTTCTCCAACCGTTTATTGGTTCAACAAGAAAGATTTCAATGGTAATCATGGTAGAGTAAAAAGAGTCTCTAATTATATACTTGCTCATGTTATTGACCTATTCTGTCAAGTACATGTTTAGACAGGTTACCAAAATTACCCATGTTGGCCCTTTTTAAAAATACATGTTTTGGCCCATACCTGATGTACCAAATTTACTGTTAGATTACCTATTTTCATCTCTACCATTTAGTTATAAGTTATCAATCATTTTCTCATGTCTAAGAACACATGGTTAAACTTAAAGTAAGTTGTGTGCTAAAGTTTCTGTGGTTGTTCGGTTGCGGGTGTGGTTTGAGGCTTTTTGTGTTGTTTCTTGACCGGTGTTTGACTGATATGCTATTGCTTTTGAGGTCTTATGTGTAGTGTTCGGTATTATCACCTCATTAGTGTTACATGTGAAGATGGAATTTGATAGCTTCAGATCCTAAGAAGTATGTTTCTATCCAAATACTTGAAACTACTTGGCCACGAAGATAAGCAGTTGTGATAGGTAATCCCAAACACCATACACACTCCAAGTATCGGACGAAATAACTGAACTTTTCATTCACAAGTTAAACTTGGTAGCATTTAGATCATGCCCAGTGTCCATTCCAAACACCCTCTTTTTAAAATACTAGGCAAGATTTGTTCACCCATTCGGCCATGTCTGCTAACTATTTAGGTTTGTCTATTTAGTTTTTTCATTATCGATTTCCAGAGTTTAACTTTGGAAAAGTGTTGCAGTTATCTATGCTTAGGACATCATCATATTGGGGAGCGAAATTAGGTTGTTTAGGATGTTGCAGCTGACCGGGCTCATCCACGTGCAAAATCTGTTTGCTATGCTCCGCTTGGTCGTGTATAGGCATTTTGTTTCAGGTAACAGTTTCCCTCTTTACCAAATATACTCCCTTTAAAAGTCTTAACGTGTTATGGTCATGCAATCTAGGAACGATGTTCTAAAAAGCAAAACGAGAAAGACCATAGTATGAAAAGTTTCATAGTTATAGGAATTGACATAAAAGTTTATCTAAAGCAGGCCTATATCCATCAGCTATATTGTCAAATGACGATATGTCACAAAGGTGGTTGCTTTTTTGTTTAAGTTCTCATCTCAACCTATGGAATGAATACGAGTAATTGCTAAGTTGCATTACACATAAGGTATTAAAAGAAACATTGTTTTACCATGTAACTCTGTTCTATTAATCTATTACATATAACTAGCAAGTAGAAACTCATAGTAGTTAATCTACCTTTAGATATTGAGGATGATAAACTGTTTTAGTATTAATGTAGATACCAATAATTTTGCTTAACCATTTAACATGGGTAAAACAAATATAATTGTGGACAAAATTTAAAGTTGCACATACCATTTAGAGATTTGTAAGATAACGTGACATAACATCTTCTTGGATAAGATAAGAAAAATTGCTAAGAGAGATGGGTTGCAATGCAATTCGCCGAAGTGCTTATAGTGTTTTATAGTTTTTAGTGGATAAATATAATTTCTTACTAAACCAAAAACTTTTCGTATGGTAACCCTAACATATAATTACTGATTTTGTAGGCCTTCAACTGTAGAAAAAGACATGAATCAATTCGGAATCATTATCCTTCAGCTCTTCACAAGGACACTGGTCAACTCAGAAGATCAGATAACTGAAGTTACGGACGAGGTAAAGTAATCAAAATTCCATACCTTATTGGTTATCTTATTTTAAGCATCATAACCAACTAATCCAGTATGCGATTTTCATGTTTTTAGCTATAACGGCGTTTTGACCAAGTCACCAAATAGACTCAAAGAAGTGACAAATACGAGCAGACTCCCTTGGTGCACCAGGTACCTTTACATCGGAGGTTCAAGGAGCTGAAACTTCAGTTTGATTCAAGAGTGGGAAACATTGATGCATCTATGCAATATTCCGTACTAGATATGGAAAAGGAGGTACG
Organism: Glebionis coronaria; assembly: GCA_025667525.1. Classification (NCBI taxonomy): domain Eukaryota; kingdom Viridiplantae; phylum Streptophyta; class Magnoliopsida; order Asterales; family Asteraceae; genus Glebionis; species Glebionis coronaria. Next base: position 45,383,366 of record CM046881.1, read on the forward strand.
TGATCTTCTACCCGTTGAAGTCAAAGAACAACGAGTTAGTAACTTAGTTTATTCGTCTATGTTTGGAGGATCTGTTGTCATTATGTCGTATCTTAAACTCATTTCGACAACAGTTCTTTTGGGTAACTAACTAAATGATAACTTTGTCATCCTTGTGTTACAAATATTGATTGTTAGCGTGTGTAGAAATGAGGGGTGTTTGGAACAAGCATATGCAAAAATAAAATGAACTAGGATTGGGCAAGTGTACAATAACATGCGCTTAGATAGGTCAATATTGAGTTTTTTGGATCCGTTATAAATGTACATCAGTAGCAATGAAGTTCGCTAAACACTATACACATGTGTGTGTTATAAGCCATACTTATTTTGGCTGTCAATAGGAACTGTGCACACTGATTTGAGTACATTTGAAGTCATGTAACTTCAATATTAATAAGCTTAAGGTTCTCTGATTTCATCTTGAGTATCGTTTTTAATGTAACTTTGTACTTATTTTTTAACTGATCTGATAATGTGCAAGTTTGTTTTCTTGAATGCCCATGGTTGTTGTAACTTAAGTGTGTGAAGACAGTCAAATAAAGTTGAATGTGTTAGTTCGTGTGGTGAAATGCGGAACTTAGTTGATTAACTGATTAGAGTTTCCCATTAGGAAGTGGGTTTGTGATAGATGAATGTAGTTCGAGACATTAAATGTAGGTTTAGCTACCAATGGAACCTTTTAATTGCTTACTGGTGTAATAGGCCGGCATGAAGTGCTAACAAGCATTTTAAAGTCTGGAACAAAATGGAAATATGCAACAGGCAATAACAATCCAAACTATCCTAGGAAACTAGACACAATCATGTATGTTTTGGGTATTTGCATGTGGGAGAGTAATATATGTTAACTAAGATGTGATTCTTAATGTCTTAAATGTTTGAATATGAGTTTCTTTACTAAACAAGTATCCTTCCATTTATTTATTGCTCCGATTTTAGTTAACACATTTCCATATGATATTGATGAGTTTTGCATTTTTTATATTTCTTATACCTAAATAACCAGGTTGGTTTGATATATCGAAGACATGTAGCAGCAAGTTCCTATTTTTCCGCATCGAGATACGTAACACAACCTTTTGTTTGTTTGTAGATAACAAACACGGAAATAGGAGGTTGTGTTAACCTGAAAGCCTCAAAAGACCGGCTTGACGGTGACGAGTATGGCTTCACGGAAGTCAAACAAAACACCTAGCCTAGCTCCTTTTATGCTGTTTTGATGGACATAGAATCAGCTTTGACTCTGCAGAAAGTGAGTGATTAATAGCGAACATATTTGTATTTACTTTGCGTATCTTTTTTCTAAAGACCTCTCACAGCGAAGCGAGCGCGTCAATACTTGTATTACACATGATTTCTTAAATGCACAACTGAAACATCAAATTATCATTTTATAACTCCTTTAACAGATTCGTTGAAGTGTGTGTACATTATGCTATAATTATTCAACCTTAGACATTCAAAATATATACAGTATAATTTTAATCAGCTATATTAGAAAACCGTCCAATGGACGGGTAGAGACCTAGTATTAATAATAAAATAACATACTAACTTTTGAAGAAATTTCTTATATGAATGTATCATGTTAGTAGGAAACATTGTACAAAGATGTTCCAGCTTGATATTATGTTTCACTTAGTGGTTGGGTTTACGATTTAAAGTGCCCTCGCTCCTCAAATGTTTATAGAATGGCTTATGAGTATAATGGCCCGAACAATGATGCTATTATTATGAGAAATTATAAAACAAAGAATACATAATTAATATTTAAGAATATTGAACTCAAAATCAAAGACTTAATACTATACAAAAATATGTTAATCCAGGTTTGTGTGAGACCAAGTTCTTGTTTGCTAGCCCAAGTTGTTCTATATGATATAAACCTGCCAAGATACATAATTACTAGATATAAGGTGAGTTCATAGCCTCACTAAAGTATACTACTTTCAATGATTTAAAAACCCATGAGGGGGTATATGTTAAACTGGAATACAAGTATTTTTGGTATGCTTCCCATATATGTTTATTGACACTATGTTTAGTGTTGCCTTGAAAGTCCCTTTTTAATTGTGAACCACTAATCAATTCATAGAAATGATCGCTAATATCATAAATAGTACTATTTGAGGACTGGCGTCCCTTGTCTAGGCAAGTCGCACTTGCTAGAACCTTAGTGGTCAAACAGTCATACTTTATTTTGCTATACAGGATAGTTTGGCACACTTCATCACAAGGGCAATTGTTGATTTCTGATATGTCTAGCTGTGGTATCATAAGCTTAGTGCAGTAATTCATTAATTTGTTTTGTGGGGGAATAACAACGTATCTCAGGAAAAAGGATCTTGTATTCAAAAATGATTTTAAACCTATGAATTCACTCAACCGTTATGTTGTTTTTAAGCATATATTTTAGGTGTTGAAAACTGATAGCATGGAGCAGCATAATGATGACGTGGAGAGATATAGACTTCGGAATTTTTATCATTCAAACCTATTTTCTAGATCTCGGGAACGTGTAAAGTATAGAGTATGTACAATTGTTTTATTAAAAATCTCTGATTTTGAATGATAATTGATAATAAATAAATAAAGTTTATTAAAACGCTCTTTTGAGTTTTTTCTATTAATGTGGCTTATATTCCATGAAGTAATACCCCAAAAATATTGTTCCGCTATGTCAAGGTAAAAACGGGGTGTTACAGAGTGGCAACTCTTCTTTAAATTAGATACATGAAATGTATCCTAAACATTACTCAATTCTTTAGGCAACTCTAGCCTATACGCTACCGGTCCAAATCCTTTATATAATCTCAAAAGGTATTACTTATTCCTAGGTAATATCTTACCTTTCCATACCAATCGCACTACACCTTTCCAATGTGAGGATTTTAACATCACTTTATCACCAACTTAAAACTTAAAGGTTTCCTTTGATCGTGCGTATAGCCCTTTTGGCGATCTCTTGTGGCTTTTAATCGGTCCTTATTCACCATTACCTTATCGGTTGTCTCTTGAATAAACTCGGGTCCAGTTAACATACTTTCTTAAATCTCTGCCCACACCATTGGCGATCTACACTTTCTTCCACAAAGTGCTCCAAACAGCGCATGCTTTACGCTTGAATGATAATTATTGTTATATGAAAACTCAATCTAATGCAGATGAGTATTAAAACTTCCACCAACATCAATCACACACTCTCTCAACATTTCCTCCAATGTTTGTATTTTACGCTTGCTTTGTCCATTCGTTTGTGGATAATAAGCCGTACTCATGTCCAATCGTGTACCCAATGCTCTTTGCATTATGTTTCTAAATCTCGAGGTAAATTGTCCATCTCGATCCGGAACAATCGACAACGTTACTCTATGTCATGCTTCGATCTCATCGATGTATAACCTTGTTAGCTTCTCCATCTTGTAATCTTCTCACATCTTCAGATAATGGGATGCCTTAGTCAGTCTATCGACTAGCACCCACCTCTTATTACTTTCAACCCTAGGAATAAATTCCATTGCTATCTTTCCCTTCCTCCACTTGTTAGAGACAATCTTATATCTCTGTAATCATATTCGGCCATCAATTCGTATGACTACGATTACCCTTCATCGTACTTCCTCCAAAGCGAACAGAAATCTTCATCTTATACTCTTCTTCCAAAATCGAAGTCCCTATATCGGCCACCAATGGAAGTCTAAATCCATACCTACTTAAGCCACCATATCCTTTCTCTCTATTTTTTTCCAAGCCACACAACATATTTTTTGACGCGTTCTTTGCATTGGACAACTCAACTCGTACTACCAATATCTTCCCTCGAATTCTCATCTTGAATCATCATGCGTATATCTTGAACTCCTATTGGCTTCACTCTTTCTTTCCTACTTTATGCTTTAATGATTATGCTTGCTTTTTCGGAGATGGTGCTTGGCATTGCAATCATTGTCCCCTAACAACTTCATCCATCGTATATTCCTCATGTCAATCCTCTTGAATGAAAATATGTTGTAGACGTTCATGACCTGGTTAGATCATTCTCTACGTCTCTGATGCGCGTCTTGCACTCTTAGTTTTAAATTTATAAACAAGACTTATTAATTCCTTAACTACGCATACGAGCAAGTATACTCGTTCAATTGTAGCAAAGTTAGGTAAATCAAGATCGTCCCATTGGATTTGCGTATATTCATAACATGGTAATGGTGTTGGTAATAGGATTGTCACTACCGATATTACCGCTAGAACTATTGTTGTAAAAGAAAAGATAATCAAACGTAATACTTGTGTAAATTCTATTTCATCCGTAGGAGAGATAATTTGTGTGTGTTTAACAACTATGAATCACAAATCTAAAGTACATGGACCCCATTCCATGGTGTATTTCATAGAGTCCATATTAACAAATTGATTTAGACAAACCCTTTCGACCTATGATTATCTATTTCAATTCATTATAATCACCATTTTCTAGAAAACAATAAGAGATAGGTTTAGTTTAAATGGGTTCTTTCGACCTATACCCAAGACAAATCTTTTGACAAGTTTCTTTAACCAACTCGTCTTGGTGAGTGTCAATCACCAAGAAACCAAATTGACTCATGCACAAATCATTTAGAACATAGTTTACCGGAAATCCTTTCGACCTTTAAATCCAATAAAAACTTGATTTCATTGATTATCAAAACGTGTTTCAAGAATTTATCAACCATACTAATCCAATTACATTTCCTTGATCATAAGATCAAAACTCCCCTTTAGAATCTATTTTCATCACACAAGCATATCACACTACTCGAAAATCATACTTAAACACATTTCATAACAGTTCATCATCATCACATTTAACATTCAATAATACTTAAATTAAGAATAAAACCAATTCAAGTACAAGAGTCTTTACCAAACGATTCTTCAAACACAAAATCACTAATACAAGAACTTATAGCAACTCCAAAGCCTCCAATTGATCAACAAACCTCCAACCGAATTTCCCCTATGCGAAATTCGTCTCCCCTATACGGATAAACAGGGTTTAGTTATCTTTTGGGTTATGTAAGATTGGTTTCCTAACCTTTGTCAAGGGTTAGAATGATTACAATAATAAACACATGCATAACCATAGCCTTTGGGTCCAATTTATACATGATAATCCTTGGGGAAGAGGCAAAAACGACTAGGAGGTGTTATAGGAGGGAAATGATCAGCCTCCCATTAATGGTGATGAGTAATGAGTTTGATTAAAGTCGTTTAACCAAAACCCGTTTTTGAAGTTGCTGGTGGATTTTTGGAGTAGCCGCCTACCTTTTTAGATTGTGGCTCCTTTTTGCTATTTTGCTGGCCCCATTTGACTTTGTTGGTGGCTTTTTTTCCTACTGCCTCTTTCTTTACCATCTTTCTCCTTTTCCTTTTTTAGTCCTTGTTATTTCTTTCTTCCTCTTTCTTTCTTCCAAACTTCCCAAGATTCGTTATTCTTCTATTCTTATTCACATGAGAGCTTATATTTCCATGCCTCGTTTATCTTTTCGCTTCCAGTTCTCGCCTTTAATTCTTATCTTCGTGTTTCTTCTTCCATGCTAGCTACAAAACACAAGAACCAAACTTTGCACAATATTAGCCATAAAAGTCCGTTTATTACCACAAATACTATACTAATAGTGAAGATAACTCTTATGAATACATGTTGGATTTGAGGTTATCAAATCCCCTCACACTTTAGTTTTGCTCGCCCTCGAGCAAGTAAAGTAAAAATAAAACCAAGGAAATAAACGCAAACTTTTATTCGACTTATCTAATCTATTTTGACTCTTATAAACAAAAAGTAGCATATATTAATTCGATGGGGTGTGAGCACCCGAAAATGTTATCAAAAATATATTTTATTGTTTTTGAAGTAAATAAAAGCAAAACCACGAATCACCAAATGATCACCTCTACCTTTCTTGACATACCACTCTTTCTTTTCCTTTTTCTCTTCTTATTTTTTTCAACTTCAAGTATCACGTCTTGACACATTGGCCAATCGACACTACCATTTAACTTCTTCTTCCTTCATCTTCATAATTTATAGCCCATTGGCTATTTATATTCAAGCTTATAGCTCATTGGCTATTTGATTCTTCTTAGCAACCCCCTCACACTTTGGATGAGCATACGCTACAAAAATACGAACTAGAGTAGCTAATTCTCTTTTGTTGAAATAACTCATGCGAATACAAAGTGTGATCAACTCGGAATCATCAAAAATACACTTCCAACACCCATGATTAGCAACAACTTTTAATCACTTTTTTTTTTTTCAAAAATTTTCCTTTTATAAATTATTCTTGTCATAATCACAAAAATTGTGATCTCACTACGGATTAAAAATACCAAAAGAAAATTTTTTAAATTTTAACTAATTTTTATATTTTCTAATAATTTTGAAAAGTAACCATATTTGACAAAAATATACCATTTTTCCTATTTGACCAACCCCTCACACTTAAGTTAAACATTGTCCCCAATGGTAATAAACGAACTTCAAAGTATAAAAAAATTGGTAAAAAAAGGTCAAAAGATACTACCGAATTGAAAATATGATCCGCATGTATGTTACATCATGAGTTTACAGAAAACTCCATATTTTTCATCAATGTCGGGTTCGTAAATCAATCTCTACAAATACTACATTAACAAAAATATTTCTTCCAAAACCAAATAACATAAAACATAAAAGTCACATTGTTTTAAAAATCCTAATTCAAACACTTAAAGTTTTAATCCTTGCAAGACAAAATAAATAAACCAACGTTCTTGAAATAGCAATGTCTTACAAATATTCATGCATCATGGCGTCTCAATCATCCATGTCCTCATCCTCGTCACCGTCATTAGCTCCTCTTGATGATCCTCCAACATCAAAGTTCCTTGAAACAATAGAGCTACCTCTACCATATTGACCCGCACCCATGCACAAATAGTCTCCAACGGATATTCCATCTCCTCCAAAGTGAGTCTCGTCCCTACTAGGGTAATGTGTGTGAGAATGGGGGGTATGGTACATATGGGTATGGATATGGTGGAATATTGAGTGGCTCATAAGTTGGGTAGCTAAAGTGTGCTTCATCCGCCAAGTGATGTTGAATCGGCACGGAATGCTCAAGGATGTAGTTGTTCCTCATAGTCATCGTATCTCTCCACATCATCATCCTTTCCATTTCACTCAAATCTGCATTCCAATCACCCCAACTAGAGTTTACCCCACTAGTATCATGCTCTTCTTCCACATTAGCTCTTTGTTGCAAAGGCTCCGGATCTCTTAGACACTTCCTCTTCTTGTCTAACTCTTTTTCCAAAGCTTTGAAATCCCACTCTTCATTCTCAATTAGCTCTAAAATTTTAGAGATCACACTATTGCTCAAAATATTGAGTCTTCTAGATATCCAAGTCACATAATATCCCCCACAAATTTCACTTACCGACTTCATTCCGAGAGCTCTCTTGTATAAGTACTCGGAAATAGCCCATACCAAGTTTACATCTCTCTCTCCACTTGATGCACTCATCAACCAAAGGTCCGTATTTTGGCACCTTTCCCTACTACATGTTCGATGCTCAATTTGTCCCACAATGAACCTTTGTAACATTCTCATAATTAGTTCCTTAACCAATCCGTTTCTTTTGTTCCCCGCGGTGTCTCCTCCTATTCTTTTCCAATAAGCATACACATTTAGCGACGCCCTACTAGTCTCTAACTTAGGAAAATGTCGCTCAAATAAAGGGTCAGCTAAATCATCCCTATCATACAATCCTAACACTTCTCCAAATTGTGCTAGTGTGAAATAATGATTTCCCCACATAGCCTAAACCAAATGCAAAACTCCTCTATCACATTTTTAACTTCCTTTTTGAAATAAAAAGTTGAAAAGAATTCAAGACATAACTCCGGGTATACCTTACTTTGTATTTCCAAAGCCTTCTCAAATGAGTGATCCTTGAAGGTTACCCCCGAACTGTGTGTGTATTTCATCCTCAACTTTTCCCTCAAATCTTCATCACATCCATATTCTGCAAGAAACTCCCAATCAACGACTCTAGGTTTACCAAAGATCTTCCCTTAAAACCTTGCCAACCTTAGATTGTAAGCATGTCGTTCCGTGTCATTCACATTCCTCCACTTCAAATGTTCGTGTGCCACGGGCCTCACCTTGTATGGAAACTCGCTTCCTCCACCATGCTTTACTCTATACTTCGCAATCAATGGATTGGGTGGAGTGGTTGTCTTTTGCTTCTACAACATTAAAACGTTAGTCCATTTAAACTATAAAAGTTATATTTTACACAACTATACAATAAATAAAATAAAATAATTTTTTTTACAGAATTAAAGTAGCCGGCCGGCTCCTTTAGAGTGTTGGCGGCAATATGTTAACAGTGGGAAAGTAGCCGGCCGGCTACTTTAGGGTGCCAGCGACAGTGGGTCAACAGTGGGAAAGAAGCCGGTCGGCTCGTTGAGCAGCCGGCTGCCTTAAATTTTTTTATTTTTTAATTTTATTTATTCATCCCCATTAACACTTCCTATCTTTCCCCAAACTCATAAAATGGATCAAAATACTTACGAACATCATCCATCTTTCGTAAATTAATTTGCCAATTCATCAAAAACACTAAAATTAACATCTACAACCTCTAATTCTTCATTATTCTAAAGAATCTAGTCAATCTTTAAGATTAAAAACACCTAAATTGATGAAAACCCGCCTGAGTCTATCATCAAATTATCACTAAATCAATCTTCCCTTACACTAACAATGGCTTAATTTCCCTATTCATATACATACCCTAATCTTTTCCATGATTCATACCAAATCAAATCAATCTAATTCACCTTATGTATTATGAATCAAAAAGTAAAATCAAAAGATGGGTTAAGAATTCAATTACCTTGTTGGGTGCCATCTTAATCTTTCTTCTAAAAATCTAAGAAATTTTTTCTTATATTCTTTTCTTCTTCCTCTCTTTTTGTGTATGTGTGTGATGTGTGTGTTTTGGGTGAGTAGCCGCCAGCTTCTTTTAGGGGTTGGTGGACTTCTAAAAAATTTCCAGATTTTCATTAACGGGTTTCATTCCGTCAATATTTTCAAAAAATTTACATCACCACATAAAAATCCTAAAAATAAAGAAAACAATAAAACTAAATTAAACAAATTACCAAATAAGTATAAATTCCCAAGACAACCAAAGAAAATTACCAAAATGCCAAAGTGTTAGTAAAAAGTAAAAAAAAACTGAAATATAAGAAGAAGAAACCTTGTCTTCGTTTTATTGGATCTTCTTCTCGCGTCTTCGATTCCCCTAGTCCATGAAATAATCCATGTTCAAACTATCATCCGTCTTGAATTTTTCCGATAGCTTCCGTTTGGTGCTCTTTGTCTTGAACCCACGTGTGTACATATTGCCACATGGTGTTGTGATTTCAAGTCGCACGTGCCAAAACTTGTCACCTTCCTTTCTTATGTAATTGCTATCTCCGTCCGGTCCCCAATCCACATTCTTAAGTTGTACCGGTAATGAGCCCAAGAAGTCCGTCATTTTCTTGAAAACCAAGATGTTCTTGAAAGGATTGAAATAATCTTTAATGGCTAAAGCTCTTTCCATAGCATCGTCACATTCTAAATATGGTGCTCCCAACAGCCCGTACATTGGATAACCATCCTCGTCTCTTCCTACTTCAAAGCAACTAAGATACTCATCCCCCATTTCTCTTGCAAAGTCAAAGTACCAAGGCTTAACCCTTGGTCTCGGCAAGTAGGTATGAATGGTAATACCATCATTAATTGCAAGGGTACCACGTCCCAAGTCAATTATGGATCCACAAGTGCTTAGAAACGGCCTTCCTAATAGCAACGGAGGGTCCCTATCCTCCGGAATGTCCATGATTAGGAAGTCCACAACATAGGCTTGAAATCCGATTTGGACTCTAACGTTTTTCACTAAGCCTATTGGTTTGGTTTGGGTATTGTCCGCCATGGTTAGATTAGAAAAATATGGTACCGGATTACTCAAACCTAGCTTTTGGTAGATGCAAATGGCATTACACTAACACTAGCCCCCGTATCGGCCAATGCATCGAAAGGTGTAGTTCCATTAATCAAGATTGGAAGAACAAAATTGCCGGGATCCGGCATCTTCTTAGGTAGACCATGTTGTATGATCCTTTCTTTGACATGTTCATTGAATTCCTTGTCTTCCAAACGAGTCTTCCCCATCTCTATCTCGTCATATTTCTTCCTATAGCACATATAATTTTCCAAAACCTCCACAATAGGTTTTGGCTCCTTAAATTCTGATTCCTTCTTCTCTAGAATGATCTTTACCCTCTCTTTTTGTTTATTAGAAAGAGGGTAAGACAATGGTGATGGGTTAGGCATGAACGTGGAAGGATATCCTTCCTCAAATTCGGGTTGTGCCGGCATGTACAAATTTGGAGTAAGCTTGTTGGCCTCCAAATTCTTATTGCGTTTCGCTTTTCCCATCTTGGCAATCTCACTTTAATTCTCATCAACAACGGGTCCATCTTCGACTAAGAATTCTATGTAATCATCTTTTTTCCCCTTCAACATGGACAAATTAACCACAAGAATCCTATGCTCAAAGTCAACTACACATCTAGTTTTTCCCACAAAAATTTGTAACCAAAGACCACCGACGGTTCACCAATGTCAGTGTGGTCTATGACAAGAAAGTCCATTAGGAAGTAGCCATGGATGTCTACCCTTACTTCGTGCACAATTCTTCTCCCGTATTTGGTATACCCCATTCTTACAAAACCGAGCCTATATAGCATTTCCTCCGTCATATAGTTGCTAGGATAAGTTAGGTTCAATTCAGCGTCCCATGCCCCTTGATTGTCAACATTTCATGGTATAGAAAACCTCATCATAGGTTCGGTATATGACCGGTACGGTGCACGTTGGAAAATCGCCTTTTCACACCCATCTTCGTTAACTAACACACTTTTGTGTGGCAAAGCCTCCCATAGTTCTTTCTCTTCCTTTGTCTTTTCAATTTTAGTGATGCTAGACTCGCATTCATCACTAAGTTCTCCCTCTATCTCATTGAGGTATACGAATATTTCACTTAGGGAATCCATGTCTTTAAAATAAAACTAAAACCAAAAAATTCACAAATGTTAGTGTTAGCGTTAGTCAATACTAATATACAAAACAAACAAAACAAGCATACTATCCTAGAACAAAATTAAACAAACAATCAATCAAAATAAAAATATTTTTTTTACAGTGTGAAAGTAGTCGGCCAGCTCCTTTTGGGTGCCGGCTGCATTGGTGTCGTAGAATGAAGTAGCCGACCGCCACAACAAAGTAGCCGGCGGCATGTTGACATCAGAAAGAAAGTAGTCGGCCGGCACAGCAGAGTAGCCGGCGGCTGCTTTTTCCTGCAGCAAAAACCTTTTTTTCTTTGATTTTCGATTTCTTTTTAACCACAATTTTCTAATTTTTTCTAACACATATTTTTGGAGTTTTTTCATTAAACAAATAAGAACAAACAAACTATAAACACAAAAATTAAAAATCAATCAAGCAAGAGCTTGATCCAAACACTAGCTTATTGCTTTTTATTCTCTTTTTTATTTTATGAAGGCTATGAACTCATGGCATTTTAAATGTAATGACATCAAATAAGCACAAGAAAATATTGCTATTATAATATTATTCATAATTACAAATTCTTAAACTCAATTCCTTATTCAATTTTATTTTGCTAAAAACTAAATTTTACACCACTACTAAATTGTAATGATTATAACATGAAAAGTAAACAAATCCTCGGCAGCGGCGCCAAAAACTTGATGCGCGTCTTGCACTCCTAGTTTTAAATTTATAAACAAGACTTATTAATTCCATATACTCGTTCAGTTGTAGCAAAGTTGGGTAAGTCAAGATCGTCCCATGAGATTTGCGTATATTCATAACATGGTAATGGTGTTGCTAATAGGATTGTCACTACCGATATAACCGCTAGAACTATTGTTGTAAAGGAAAACATAATCGAACGTAATACTTGTGTGAATTCAATTTCACCCGTAGGAGAGATAATTTATGCGTGTTTAACAACTATGAATCACAAATCTAAAGTACATGGACCCCATTCCATGGTGTATTTCATAGAGTCCATATTAACAAATTGATTTAGACAAACTCTTTCGACCTATGATTATCTATTTCAATTCATTATAATCACCATTTGCTAGAAAACATTAAGAGATAGGTTTGGTTTGAATAGGTTCTTTCGACCTATACCCAAGACAAATCTTTTGACAAGTTTCTTTAACCGACTCGTCTTGGTGAGTGTCAATCACCAAGAAACCAAATTGACCCATGCACAAATCATTTAGAACATAGTTTACCGGAAATCCTTTCGACCTTTAAATCCAATAAAAACTTGATTTCATTGATTATCAAAACGTGTTTCAAGAATTTATCAACCATACTAATCCAATTACATTTCCTTGATCATAAGATCAAAACTCCCCTTTAGAATCTATTTTCATCACACAAGCATATCACACTACTCGAAAATCATACTTAAACACATTTCATAACAGTTCATCATCATCACATTTAACATTCAATAATACTTAAATTAAGAATAAAACCAATTCAAGTACAAGAGTCTTTACCAAACGATTCTTCAAACACAAAATCACTAATACAAGAACTTATAGCAACTCCAAAGCCTCCAATTGATCAACAAACCTCCAACCGAATTTCCCCTATGCGAAATTCGTCTCCCCTATACGGATAAACAGGGTTTAGTTATCTTTTGGGTTATGTAAGATTGGTTTCCTAACCTTTGTCAAGGGTTAGAATGATTACAATAATAAGCACACACATAACCATAGCCTTTGGGTCCAATTTATACATGATAATCCTTAAGGAAGAGGCAAAAACGACTAGGAGGTGTTATGGTAGGGAAATGACCAGCTTCTCATTGATGGTGATGAGTAATGAGTTCGATTAAAATCATTTAACCAAAACCCGTTTTTGAATTTGCTGGCGGATTTTTGGAGTAGCCGCCCACCTTTTTAGATTGTTGGCGGCTCCTTTTTGCTATTTTGTTGGCCACCATTTTACTTTGCTGGTGGCTTGTTTTCCTGCTGTCTCCTTCTCTACCATAATTCTCCTTTTCCTTTTTTAGTCCTTGTTCTTTCTTTCTTCCTCTTTCTTTCATGCAAACTTCCCAAGATTCTTTATTCTTCTATTATTATTCATACGAGAGCTTATATTTCCATGCCTCGTTTATCTTTTCGCTTCCAAATCTCACCTTTTATTCTTTTCTTCGTGTTTCTTCTTCCATGCTAGCTACAAAACACAAGAACCGAACTTTGCACAATATTAGCCATAAAAGTCTGTTTATTACCACAAATACTATACTAATAGTGACGATAATGCTTATGAATACATGTTGGATTTGAGCGTGATCAGTATCGTACACCTAATGCCTCTAGCATTCAAGGGCAAAACCACCACGTCCAATTTCTTATACGTAAGTCATGCCCTCCTTCTCATAAATCTTCAATTGTCACGATGTCTCAACATGCACCTTTTCTCGGTGTCCTCGCATGTATCCTAACACTTGCTCCACGCATCACTATCCTCCTCTAAATCGTCCAATCATTATGGTAATGTCAAGATCGGCTCATTAGCCAAGTTAGTTCTTCAACCTTCGAAAAGTTTCCTCTTCTTGTTCAATTTAAACCTTGTTGAGCTCCACATGAATGTTGTTATTACTAATATGTATCCTAAAAATACGTTTCTTGTAACCAACATCTACACTGGGAAAACTTCACGTATAACTCTTTTTATTCAACGGCTCCACAATTATCTCACAATGCGACTCATGTTCCTCCTTAAACTTCAAGTAGATCTAAATGTCGTCGATAAATACAATGACAACTTGTCTCTATACGGTCATGCATACCTAACTCATTAACTCCATGATAACATCAATTTTATAAAAATATCTCTTTAAGTCATCTTCTATCATTGTGATCGGTGATGAACATAGGTGATTTGTGGTTGTTATTTATGATCAAATCCCATGGTAGGTTATAGGTCACTGAGAAAATGGGGAGATTAATTGGGTCGCTGGATAAACAGACGGGAAGATTCGGGAAAAACAGGTAGCTTTGATTTGGTTCGTTTGGCGGGTGAAAGAAAATGGTAGAACTGGTGGCTTTATTTTCTTGATCGGGTGGAATAATGATCTTGCACATAAGTGTTTTGATCAAACAAGTTATGTGTGGTGCAACAACAGTCGAGTGGTAGTTGGCTTTAGACGTGGCCGGAGAAGAGGTCGTGAGTCCAGGGGAAGTCAGGAACATGGTGCAAACATTAAGGCGTTTGAAGTTAAAATCTAGTGATTTTGGATGTGGAAGGGAAGAAGTCGAGGATCTAGTAAAAGTCGAGATGGTAGTGAACGTCTCCAATGGGAAGCCATGTCATGTTACTTGTGTTGAGAACAATTAAAAGAGATGAACAATTCGAGAATCAAGATTGTTCGAGAAGAACGTAACTAAGTGTCGACATGAATGAGTAGCGTGAATAAACGATTAAGGGGTGAATGTTAGCTTAATCGTTTATGACTGGGTTCATGCATGCATGGTTGGAACACTTCTAGTTAATAAGTGTGCACGTTTTTTATGTTTTATTAAACAATATGTTATTGGTACATTTTTAACTCAATCTCATGGATATGTACGTTGAGGAGAGTTGATTGTAGTTGTGCTGGTTCTATACGATAGTTAGTTGGTAGTATTTTAGTGTTATTTTGTGGTCTACGTTGTATTCAGATGGATATATATATAGCTTTCCTCTCATATTTAAAATGTATGAAAGTGAGTTTGGTTCTATTTTGATCCAAACATATTTTCATATTCTACAACCCCAAACTAGAAGGTTTTAAAATGAAGATGGGTATACATAGAGAAATATTAACTATTTTTTGTACGATTCCACGGATGGCGCCAATTGTGCTACCAAAATCCGCATGATCTTCAAGGCGGTGAGATGGACATTTGACTCGCGTTAACCTTGACTTCAGGTCTTCAGTAACAATGCTGAAAAGACATACTAAGATTAAAAGATTAAAAGGTTAAAGCGGATAACATAATAAACGACACGCCACATATGTGCAACTGATACAAAAAGAAATATCACTCGAACCGCATACTTTTAAAGCTTGTTTGCCAAAAGTTTTATATTGTGCTTGAATGTGCCTAGAAATAGTTCTCTCTTGTTGATTTACATCATCATCACAATCACCTCCCTACATACAAATTTAATGTGGAGATAGTGATTCCAGCCAAGTAACTTAAAAAAGGGTCAATTTAGTTATATATATAGAAATCATTAAGAATATAACCATCAGTTAATACGAATTACTAACATGGAGAGCCTCTTCCACAGCTGTGGAGAGTGTATTCTCAATTATTGGCACGACTGCGTGCACAACTATAAATATTTGCTTCTTCGGCATTTTCTCTGTAGCCACGAGTGCATCCTTCTGTGCAACTGAGGCTAACGTCGAAACTCGGTGATAGTGTTTTTTGTTTAGTTTATCTTGTTTTACGAACTCTTCTTGAAAGAGAGGCCAATAAGTATCAGAATCAACTACATTTAATTTCTCCATTCTCTTTTCGATGTTTGCCTCTATCCTCTTACCCTCTCTTGCAAATTGTTCCACAACTACCTCTAAAATAATGGGTCTAACTAATATTCAGATATCTCGATTCAAATTTTGAATATCCGAAATTTCATATATTTGAATTGAAAAAAGTTAACAGAAATTTTGGATATCCAAAATTTTGAATTTTTGTATAAAATGTGTTTGGATATTTGTATTGAAAGACTTTTTTATTTGGGGGGTTGGTCTTAGTCAAAACCCGTTTGATACTCCATATACTCACCCCTTTATACTCTTAAAAAATTTCATGTGCACCTGATAACTTAATGTTCTAGATCCGCCTGAGCTACCAATTCAACCATTTTAACCCATCTTAACTACTACTTTGACTTATAATTGGACCAACCATCACCTTTTACAACCTATACAAAAACAGTGCAAGACAATTTCAGGACGGGTAAGACCGGTTACAGAATGTATGCATTATACACATATCATGTGGGATTTTTTTGACATCCTACATTCAGGATGCATGTTTGTGATAAGCTAAAAAGAAACATGAAAGTTTTTGGAATGTACAAGTATTTGTTGACAACCATGACATTAAGCTAAGCTCAAAAGAAAGGGGGCCTATATGTATTATACACATACCATGTCGAGACTTTGTTTCAGCAACAAGATCTTTGATAGTATCCCTTATTTAACGAATGACTTGTGGTTCCTCCTACTTCTTTATCATTGGTATTATCCCTGGAGGTTTCCCTAGTTGCTTGTTTCACAAAAAACTTGTTCTTTACAATAGAGTCGGATAAGATTTTCTCTGAACGTTCGACTTCCTGAGTTGTTTTATGAACATCTTAGTCGTTGACAACAAAAAATCATGTAATTAAGGACAAATGTCGAACACGATTTGGAATGATCTCTTTATTTATAGTCTAATGTTTTAATAAAATAAATATGCATTAAAAAGGTACACTATGTGTGACTTTGAATCCAAAAGACCATTTTCATTTAGATACTCTTTCCTTTTACGTATTTGAGCGCTACAAATTAGAAAAAACCTCGATCGACCCATTCTTAAGTTTGATTAAAAAATGTCAACTCTAACTAAAAGACATATATTTGAGAGTAAATAGTTTATAAAACGAAAAAGGCAACTACATTAAGATGAACCAGAATAGCAATGTAGAGACGACAACCTCAAAGATATAGATCCAGAATCATCATAAGCATCAACCAGACTTTCAAAAACCAACTGATTTTTATACAATTCGAACTGTTGAAGATGAACAGGGAAAATAACTCCAACAATCAGAGTCGTTGTAAGTCATATAGTACTCTCACTAAAACAAAGTAAGTGAATAGTCTACATGTAGTAGTTGATACGTTTTTTTGGTAAAAAATCGTTTTTGATCCCTAGTAGTGGAATAAAACAATTGTAGCTTTACATACTAGAGTAATGTTGGCTTGTTAGGTTTACTTCATATATGTTTTAACATAACTTTTGGAAGGAAAAAAGACCAACGTGTAAGGTATTTGACTTTAGTATCTATCTTTGCATAAAAAAGCCCAACGTTGTTTTATGTTTTTGTACGATATATAGAGAACTACTGCTATATAATGTAGCACTGAATAGAGAAATAGTTGATCATGTTGGATCAGTCGCAACTGATATATGTTAAGAGATCAAAAGTATATGTATTTGGGCAACTTGTACTTTACATTATAATTGTATTTCGACGACTAGTTTTTAAGTCATTTTACCACTTTGGGGTTTAATAAAATAACATAGTATTTTGCGTGATCCGTACTATTGTGCAACATGTACTTTTAGACAACTTATTGATAAAATAAGTACCTGCTTTAATAATTTTTTAACTATCTTATAATTAATTTAACTGAATGAAATTATTGATTTTATAAAAGCAAATACTACAAACACACACACAAAAACACCAAAAAAACACACAAAAATCAGAGACCCAAATAACACAAATACCTAAAAAAACACCAAGAACACACTCACAAACACCAGAAACTCAAACAACAACAACAACACATAAGATGTGAAAATCCTAAACCTATTACAACACTGTGTTACTAATCTCCTAAGGGTAATCCGATCGAGTTGTACGATGCTAAAATCAATGTCAGATCTATGGTTAAGTTGCTTCCTAAAGTTAAAGGTATTTTGATAAAGAATATAAACCTGAGAGGTTTTTTAAGAGAACGGTATTTGGGTCTCGGTTAAATATTATTTCTCACGATAATGATAATCATCTTATGCATTATGTTCTCCAACATCAGGTATTTGTGTCTAGTATTCGTGTTGACCCGTATTTATATTCCATACTGGAGATACTTTTTGCAGTTTGGTCGTAAAGAGTATTGTTTGATTGTCGGATTTTGGTTTGGTAACGTTCAAAAAGAGCAAAATCCATTTATTCCCTTTTGCGATCGTGTATTTCCTGAAAAAAAAAGTACACTCACTATAGATTATGTTAAGGCATTTGAGCTTTTACCTGTTCTTAGAGATGCAAATAAATGGCTACTGATATGTGATCATGATGTTGTCAGGGTGTGTCTATGGATTGCTACTTAATTAGTGTTAATGGATATTGAAAAAAGGAATTGTATCCCCAAGCATATATTATACTTGATGGAAGATGTTGATGCTTAGAATGTGTTTTCATAGGATGAATACATGTGGCATAACTTTTATCAAAGGACTGAGTTGAAGAAAACCCATTATTATGTCCTACATATAATATGTACGGATTTTTTTGGGCTTTCAAGTTATATTTAACCAATAATTTTTTCAATACATTATAAGAAGTAAAGTAATTTATGTATTGAATTTGGAGTCTTTCCTAAACAACGCATTATGGTAGGTTAAAAATGAGACTGTTAATCCACGTGGTATTGCTTGGAGTTACTAACAATTTTGTAAAAACAGATCATGTACTCTTTGGACATGTAATCAGACACATAGACTACCATTGTTGGATAATAAAGTTTTATTTGTACTGGTATTGATCCTATTCATAAAAAAAATCTAGTTATAAGTATCAAACCCCAAGGCTGAGCTATTTGCAAATGATGTAGAGATGATGCAACAACTGCTCATTGATAGTGTTGATTTATTCCTTTTTTACTCGATAGAGATATTCGTTCTGGTGAAGATGTTATCGTGAAAGATCAATAACTGAAATCGCCCAATTGAAATGTAATCTCCCTGTCGAACTAGAATCGGGATATTCAGCGGGGTGGTTCAGATGTACATGAAGCCGTAGTAGATAACAAACGTGTGGATGAAGCTGAGAAAGGAGATGGAGTATTTGAATATGACGTATGCCCTCTAGTAAGGGGGTGTTTGTTTTAGCTTATATAATGTAAGCTCATTTCAGCTTATATAATATAAGCCCCAATTTTGTGGCTTATTTGGAGACTTATTGACTTATATGAGTGTATTATGATATAATAAAATTACATAAACCCATAAGTCTCCAAATAAGCTTAGAAAATTAGGGTTTATGAAATATAAGCCGAAATATCGCTTATTTTCGGCTTATATGACATAAGCCTCAATTTTGTGGCTTATTTTGAGACTTAAGGGCTTATATAAGTGTATCATGATATAATAAACTTATATAAGCCCATAAGTCTCAAATAAGCCACAAAAATATGACTTATGTTATATAAGCCAAAATAGACTTACGTTATATAAGCCAAACCAAACACGCCCTAAACATGCTGATGAACAAACAAGTGTTTTTATTGCTCAAGTAGTTGGTGAGTTGTATTCTCTTAAAAAAACAAATTTCATTGATAGAGCTAAGAGCATCTACAATACTCAAAGTTGTGTAAAGCTTTTTAATACTTTGAAAAGCTATTTGAAAGGGTTTTTAGCATTGTGATAAAGGCTTTTTGATGAGCTTTTTGTCAATGACTTGAGAAACCTTTTTGTCAATGACTTGAGAAACCTCAAGTCATTCTCTCAAGTTTTTGCTATTTATTGATCATACATTAATTGCATTTAATGCATCAAGTCTTAAGACTTGATGTCATTGTGGGTGCTCTAACAAAGAAGTGTGTGGACGATGAGCTCCAAGATGTGAATACCCGAATATTAGCTTTTAAAAAATATGTGTATGTGGTACCTCAAGGTAGGGATGAGCACGGTATCGGTTTCGTACCGAATTAGTGGTACTTATTTTTTCCCGAGCATAAACTTGTGTTGCCAGTACCGTACCGAACGGGATTCGAATATCGGTACCGGTACCAGGAAATCGGGTTTTTCTCGTTTTTTCGGGAATTTTCCGATTTGGTACAGGTCTTGTATCGAATTAGTGGTCCCGATTTTTTTTCACCTTATTTAATAGTCTTGGTACCGTACCGAACGAAATCCAGGTAACGAAAATTAGTACGATTTCGATTCAATTTCATTTCAGGATTCGAGTCGAAATGCTCATCCTTACCCCAAGATGAATTGAATCCCCCCAACTATGGACAACATATGTCTAACACTCAAAAACCCATAATATGACATGGGTTGGGCTTTGGTCCATAACAGACAAGCCCAACTACCCCAAAAAATCGTCTAGACATGATTAGCCCAACCCATAAGAGGAGCGTAAACCAGTGAGAGCGCAATTCCAAATTTTCAAATCACACACCAACCAACCAACCGTTACTCACTCACTCACTCAAATCATCTTCTTCAACAAACTTCATTTCATTTCATTTTTTATATATAAATAAAAATCCTCCAAAACACACATCTTCAAATCCATCCGGTAATTCATTATTATTTTATTATTTACCTTTTTAATACATTATTTGATGATTAATTAGGCTTTATTATTACTTATTACTTGATTATTTAGTTTTTATATATTCTGGTTAATAATTAGGGCTTATTGTGTTCTAATTTCACGATTATTTTAGTTATTAATTTCAGATACAATCACATCACCTAAATTAGGTATTTCTATTCGCGAGGCGTAATTCGCGATTTATTAGTCCTTGATTATTTACTTTTTATATAGTGTGTTAATAATACATTTGATTGGCGTATAATTAGGGCTTATTATCTTCTAATTTATGAGTATTATTAGTTGTTAGTTATTATTTTCAGTTACAAAAAACATCACCTAAATTAGGCGTTCATATTCGCGTTTTTATATAGTTTGTTGATAAATTTTAGTGTTTATTATGTTCTAATTTTCGGTTATTATTAGTTGTTAGGAGTATTATTTTCAGTTACAAAAAACATCACCTAAATTAGGCGTTCATATTCGCGTTTTTATATAGTTTGTTGATAAATTTTAGTGTTTATTATGTTCTAATTTTCGGTTATTATTAGTTGTTAGGAGTATTATTTTCAGTTACAAAAAACATCACCTAAATTAGGCGTTCATATTCGCGTTTTTATATAGTTTGTTGATAAATTTTAGTGTTTATTATGTTCTAATTTTCGGTTATTATTAGTTGTTAGGAGTATTATTTTCAGTTACAAAACATCACCTAAATTAGGGATTCATATTCACAACGTGTAATTGGTAATTCACTATCATCGGACTAGTTTTTATATATGTTCTAATTTCCCGATTATTATCACTTAAAAGGGGATGTTTGTTTCGCCTTGTATAGTCTCCTTATGTCTTATTTGGTTTTCGGCTTATTATGTATGATAACCTCACTTTTTGTGGCTTCTTTTGCAACTTTTCGGCTTATGTCCATTATGTCATGATGAACTTATATAAGCCGAAAAAGTTTCAAAATAAGCCACAAAAAGCGAGGTTACGAAACATAATAAGCCGAAAACCAAATAAGCCATAAGCCCGCTATTTCAGATACAAACAATGAAACAAATCACCTAAATTAGGGCTTTTTATTCACAATTATTATAATTTTAGGTATTCTTGCGATTGGTTATTAATAAGGGGTTGTTATGTTATAATTTTAGGTATTCTTGCGATTGGTTGTGTGAAATTAATTGATTGGCTATATGGCGAGAGATCGAGTTAAGCCATGTGTAGATGTTGTTGGTAAGATTAGAGTTGTGGCGAGGATCCGAGGTTTTAGGGATCAGGAATTGGCGACTAGTGATGGTGTACGATCTTTATCGGTTGTTAGCGTGCGTTGTTCGGGTGATAGTAGTGGAGCTGAGGAAAAAGTTGCGATTACGTTTGATGATCCGTCTTCGAGGTACTAATCTAAACATGTTCTTCTATTATTAATAATTAAGTGTGTTATTGACTGTAAGTTATGTGTTTGATAACTGTGTAACGTGAGTGGTTGTGTTGTTCTTACAGCCGCAAAAATGAGTATATGGTCGACGGTTGTTATGGGAAAAGTGAAGATAATGGTGCGATATTCGTAAAGGAGGTTAAGCCTTACATTTCAAGGATGTTTGACGGTGAAAGCTCGACGTTTATTGCATTTGGAGCTAGAGGCAGTGGCAAAACGTACACAATCCAGGTAGTCTTTGTTTCATTTTTCGAGTGTTAGATGTTTAGCTCCATTGCACACTTAGCTAACTAAAAGTCTAAAACTATTGCAATTAACGTGGTTAAATTATTTTGAAGTTAAGTAGCCAACACTATCAAAGTAATCTTGGTTCGGAGGGATGAATGACAATGGGTATGGATCTATCAGTTAGATTGTTTGGTTTGCAGTTGGGTTGTAACACATCAAGAAAATAAAGGGAATCAATAATCCCACCATTTTAGTGGGGTATGGCCAAACTCATAGTTTGTAGGTTTCCAGAAACCTATGCGTACCAACCAAACATGTTATTTGATTTTCATTCCCATTCCTGGTAGCTCAACCCTCCAACAAAGCACACCCTTTGTTTTCTATGTTGTAATTGTTTGTTTATGGTAATCTGTAATGAAGTTCAATACTGTTTACGCCATTCTGCAACTTCTGTCGTAGTTCAGTTACAGTGAGAGACTAATTATATTTACTTTGTATGTTGTTTTCAGGGTGCGGGTGAAAATTTTGGTTTGGGTATGTTGGCAATTGATGAGCTTCTTAGGAGTGTGGAAGGAGGAAGACATACAGTCGCAGTGTCCATCTACGAAGTTTTGCAGAACCATGTTTATGATCTATTAGATGCAAACAATAAGGAGGTTCAGATACTAGAAGACGCCCAAGGAAAAATAACTCTCAAAGGGCTTTCCAAGGTAAGTTAAATGTACAATAATAGAATCGAAACTTGACTTGAATATAGCTAGTGTACTTGTGTGTTGTGTGTTAGGTTCTAAAGATGTATCAGATATACTGACATTTAAACTTTTTGGCAGGTACTTGTGAAATCAATAGCAGAGTTTCAGAAATTATACTGTGGCGAGAGTAGCTCAAAGAAATCAACACAAAAGATACCACTTGAGCCGCCACGAAGAAGCCATAAAGCTCTAATGATACACGTTTTAGCTTCTGATGAAGAAGGAAATGCAGAATGTGCTGGGAAATTGAACTTTGTAGATTTGGCAGGTACGAAGGATATATATTTTATAAGACATTTTTGTAGTAGTTTTTCGCTTGATGTCACTATTAGTCCAGTTTCCTGTTTTTAACTATATCATAATATGGTAGGCTACGAAAATACGAGAAGTAGCACTGATGGAACCAACTTTATAGAGAGTACGCAAATCAACAAGTCTTTGAATGCACTGCTTAATGTCTTATATGCCATCAATGCGAGTGAGAGTCGTATTCCTTTTCGAGAAAGCAAGCTTGGGAGAATGCTACAGGCTTACACCGGTGGAACTAATAATATCTCAATGCTCGTTTGTCTGGTAACTGTTCTAATGCGTAATTTCTCAGAATTATGATTATTATGTGTAGATGATTAACTCGTGAGCTTTTTCTTGACTGCAGAACCCATTATTCTGTCCGGATACTGTCCATGCAATAACTTTAGCTTCAAGGCTGAAAAATATAAAACCGGTGACTATGTCCTGTTCTGCAAAGAAACCTTCCAACTCTCGAGTACCTCTATCTTTAGATAAAACCGATCCTGCTGTGAGTTCATGTTCTACCACAAAAAAGCAAACAAACCCCCGGTATCCCTTGTCTGCAAAGAAACCTGTCCAATTTTCTGCAAATAAAGCCAATCCTGGTGCGAGTGTGTCTACAACGAAGAAACAAACTAACCCCCGGTTTCCCTTGTCGGCAAAGAAAACCAATGTTGTGCTAAAAGGAAGGTAAAACGAAATTATGAATATTTTATCACACTCAGTTTAGGATAAAATTGTTTCTGATTCTTATTAACTTGTATATTTTTTGCGCCTGAAGAAAACTTTTTGGTGGTTTGGAAAAAGCAAAAGGCATAAAGGAACAAGCACTGACCACGGTAAAAATTTAGTAATGATATCGTATAGTTCCTATATTTAGTATGTGATATCAGAAATTAGAATTTTGTCATAACTAGTTACCATATGATCAATTTATTCAAAGTGTATGCAGGAAAATAACGAATCAAGCATAATGTCAGAAGGTGACACCACAGTCGTAACAGGCACGTTGAAGTCAGAAATTTCCAGTGGTGATTTCATGGTTGTACTGGATGTGAAGGAGGTATGATTCAAGTTTTGTGATTCTAGACTTTATTGATCAGTTTTGATGTCTAATTTAATTGTTGGAACATAACTAGGCCATATATTTAAACAAATCACATTTATGATACAGTGAAGGTTTCTCCTGGTAACATGACTTTCTTAGAATAAAAGTATACAACAATCTGAGTCTGAAGCATATGTACCTAGTGTGAATTTCACAAAGCTGCTTTAGGAATGATTATGCTAATGAAATTTGTTTAATTGAAGAAGCTGTGGCCAAATATAACTGGTGCTCTCAAGTATAAGCAGAAATAGACCAGCTTAATATACCTTTAGGTGACTGGTTATTCATTTATAGCAATAAGAAGAATCAGCTGATTATTTCTACCTTATATTTCTGGTTTTTGATTTCTTTTTTGTCATATCCTGCCAGACTAGAACCAAAGTTTCCCACTTACTGGAATCCAAAAGATAAGAAGAGGTTTTTGGTGGGGAAACTAAAGTAAATAGACAAAGGCAGAAAATTGAGTTAAGTAATTAGTAAACATAAATGTTTGCGTAAGTGCAGAAATGTGCGAAGGTAGTTGCTGTATATATATGAAAAGAATAACTAGCCAAAATTTGGGTTTTGTGTTTTGAAATTCAAATCCTTTTCATATCGTGTTAGGTTGAAAATAAGGTGGCGAGTGTCAAATCCTTTTCCTTTTCATATCCTTTTCATATTTGTTCAAGTGTTCAGTTTGACTAAAATACCCCCGTATATCACCAACCAATTCCATCTCTGCCGTCTTTTAGAATTTCATTTTCATACAATTTTCCTCTGTAGTTACTACTCTATGCCTATCTATTAACCATTCTTCAGTCAACCTAATTTGACTTCTATTTTGGCACAACACAAAACGCCACACCACCAGAACCCACCGCGGCGACAACAGATCTGTCCGACCAAACTGTAGAAAATACCCTTTCCTATTGTCTATTCATTAATTACTTCATCTTAATTGGTTTGTTCTGTTTTCCACCATTTCCTTTTCCATACATTTGCCTAGTTTTGCTTTAAGAAATCAGAAGTCTTCTTGGGCCTATAACACTTTTAAATTGTTGTAGTAAACATTTTTGTTTACAAAGTTACAAATTTTGGTTAGCAAGAAAAAGAATCAATGGTTTGAAAAAAACTTTTTGGTTAATATAATATAAATTTGGTTTTTAGTCTGGGCTGAAACAATTTTGAGATTCTTTATGTTGTAAATGATGGTACAGATAAAAAACAATTTGGTAATTGTTGCTTACTTATAGTGAAGGACAACTCCATACTTTCCAGTATCTAAGTTCAAATTTTTTTGACGTGGTTTTTACCAACCAAACAGATAAAGGGGGTTCTAAATCACGATATTTAAAAACTCTAGTATCTAGAATCTCATGGCAATTGAAATTCCATGTTATTTAAATTTACGAACCAAACGCCCCCTAAAGTTTCTATCAGTGTGCGCAGTTAGTGCCAACATGATAATAGTGATACTAGCACTATGCACTTCGGACTTTCACTAGTTCATAGTTTATCTTTAAATGGAACCAAGTCAGTCAAATAAGGCCATAAGGGATATGCTACAAAAGACTTTATTTGAGATTTTGAATCATTAAGTATTCTCATATTCATCATTATAATGCAGGAAACGTGTTCATTTAATGAAGCTTCATCTACCTCAGCTAGTGTGCCTCGGCCACTTGACAAGGTAGAGTCATCTTACCAAATTCGGAGCATGAACACTAATATACCTTTTAGTTGATGTTATAACATTTGCAGAGAAGTTCTGTGGTTTTGCATGAACACTAATATGTCTTTCTTAATGCAGGAAATTCTCGAATATGATGCTTCACAAGAGATGGAGTCGCTTGTAATGAAATTAGAGGTTATTGTTTCTCTGTGGTTTTGCACATCTTTGGTGTTACTGAATTACTTAAGTTTACCACTTCCTTGCCTATTTATTAATGATCTGTTTGTTCACTTTATTGAGTTATTGAGATATATTTATTATGCAGGATACTTCAGTGGAGACACAAAACACTTGTACAGAATTCATTCCTTACGTTAATGGCAAGTTTTTCAGAATATTGTTTAATGACTATAACCTAACGTGTAACAATAAATGTTTCTAACACTTGATTTATTTGTATTACAGCTGATAACACGGAGAAGGAGAACAATGTTTTACATGCTAATGAAGGGCCATCACCACCACTCAGTGTCCGGTTAAAAGAAATAGCAAAGAATTTGCAGCTAACATTAAGTACTTCAACTCCTTTATGTGTAAGTAGTAGACCAGTAGATGCGGACACTGAAGTTGGCGATTATGTTGAACCTGTGGAACCGAAAACGCCCGTAGTTACACATGTTAAGGATATATCAAACTGTGAGTCAGGAACGATTAGCAAACATGGAATAAAGGTTGGTCATTACCTATGATATTATCTTATGAAACCACTATTTAAGTGGGCTAATATATGTTATATTTCAGTCTGATATTCCAATTGTGTTTGTGTATTTGTTTCCAGGAATCACTTGTTCAGGACTATCTCCGATTCTTAAATTCAGCTAGCAAGTTAGTATATGTTTTTTGTCATTGATGATTGTCGTTTTAAAAGCTCAGTCAGATAATAGACTGTTGGTTGTGTAGTCCGTTTTGCTTAGTTCATTTTTTTGTATTTTCCCCGCATCCTTGTGAGTTATAATATGAGCAACTAACGTAATTTCATTTTTTTTTACCAGGGATGACTTAAGGAGTATACGGGTAAACTTTTTTCCAGTATCACTGTTATATACTTATATTATTTACACTTTTTGAGCACTAAAACCTGAAATATCTGCAGGGCATCGGAGAGAAAAGGGCTACATACATTCTTGATCTCCGTGAAGAATCTCCAGAACCTTTTAAAAGCGTAAGAAGTATTTATGTGGTTATACAAATGCTTATTGTTCTTTGTATTTGAGTCTTATATATATACCACCTGTGTATTATTTTGCAGCTTGATGACTTGCAAGACATTGGTCTTTCAGCAAAACAGGTACAGAGTTAATTAGGGAATGATCAAACGATGACTTAGGGGTTAAAGGTTTTGAGTTAATAAGTCTGATATATATTGGATTCGTTTATTTTGAATCTGATATATTGGGTTATTTGAAGGTTTTGAGTTAATAAGATTTTTAAGCTGAATAACCAAGGATTGAAACCAAAATTTACATCTTCCAAGTCTTAATAAAAGCAAGTTGTAAATATCGCTCGGCGGGGTCTCGGCGGTCGACCACCGCCAAGCGATATATCGTCTTACCGGCAATATGTCAGTTTCTCGGCGGGTACTATAAATTATCATTATTTTATATATTTTTATCATTATTTTATATATTTTTATCATTATCTTATATATTTCTAATATTTATTTAATATAAATCTGAAATTCTTATATAGTTTAATAATTTTATTAATGTATTCATTAATTTTAGCTATATATCTTGTAAAATTTACATTAAAAAATAAAAACAAAGTAAAAAAATCAAAATACCAAAAGTCAACCGATTTTGACCGATATTTGACCAAAACGCCAAGTTGGCCGATATGCTCCATGGCGTGGCGGTGGACCACCGCCAAGCGATATATCGCCGATATATCGGCCGCGTGGCGGTGGATCACCGATATATCGGCCGCCATGACCGATATTTACAACACTGAAAAAAAGCATATTATTAAAAGAAACAGGCATTCAAGATTTTTGAGTCTAAGATATGTTGGATTCGTTTACTTTGGGTAGGTCAAGAAGTTGATAAAGAATGCTGCCAGTGATCTTTTCCCCTAGGCGAAATATTCAACAGGATATGTATGGCCTTGATATCTTCTACATCCTTCGAAAGCCTTTGTATTCTAGTTTAAATGCATCCCCCCTCACCCATACCCATCTTGTCGTTGGTCTGCGTCATCTTATGTTTCAGTATATTCATCTTTGTACGTGTGTTGGTGGTGGAATTATATGGTAAAGTTCAGGTTTTCTTCGGAAAATTAATGTAAAATCTAAAAAATTTTTTTATTGTTTCTTGGGATGTCTGATTGAGTTATGACTTGCTCATATCACACACTTCTGTAATACATCTTTAGTTTCTATCATTACTAAATTCCTACCAAAAGAAAAATACATTCATACTATGCTGTATTTACATTATGGTCCAAATACAAGTGATGGTGCTCTCAGATGGTCAGATCACGTCATGTCCAGTGTCTAACCTTTTTACACGAGGTGTCCAGGTTATTAGTAATAATCACGCATCGCAAGGGCACACATAAAAATAACGACTAGAGATTTAAACGAATTGAACGTTCAATTAACCATTCGCTGATTGCTCGGCAAGAAACTCGCTTATGTTCGTTAATAATTGAACAAACACAAACAAGATTTTTGGTCCGTTTAGTTAAATGAACGAACATGAACAACTATTTGCGTTCGTGAACGAACTATTTGCGTTCGTGAACGATCGATTATGTGAGTTCAATTAGTGCGTTCATTACAGCTCGATTAACATCTCAAATATTAAAAAGAAGTTAATAAATAATATATTGAGTATTTCAAAGATCTCTAACATTAATATAAACTATATACTAAGTATTTCAAAGACCATATGGATCGTAAAAAATTAGTTTCATGCTCGTTTATATCAATTTACGTCTATATATATGATCGTTTATGTCCGTTTACTTATTAATAAACGAACATGAACAAGTTCAAATCTAAATAAACGAAATTTTGTCTGATTACACGTTCGCGTTTGTTTATTTGTTCGACTAAAATTAAATAAACGAACATGAACATACCTCGGTTCGCGTTCGTCCGATTCGTTTACGACCTTAATAACTACCAATCTTCCTAGCATACATGTTTGAAAGCCTTGGTAGATATTGCTGTCGTTATAAAGATTTCTAGCATGTGTTATATGTTCGTCTTTAGGTGTGATGCTCAAATGAGTCTAGATTGCAGGGGATACTATGCTCAAACTGAATCTGAGAACTCTTACATTATGATCTTTCAAGTCCCTGGTTGTTGCTAATTCACAATCACAAGAACCACCTCATTCATGTATATTTAACACTTGATAACAAATGTTTTTAAGCATCTTACATAATTTAAACGTTAAAAGAACATGATTTGATTTCTAAATGATTTGGATTTCAATCATACTCCTTGTTGTGTCAAAAGCTCTCTCTCTATAGTGGATAAACTATTTTTTTTAATCTGAATCGGTTTTTAAACTGATTCAGTTTGAGTCAACAGGTCAACAATCGGTTTGACTTAAAAACCAGATCGATTTGAAACTGTTTCTTTTAAGATTTTACCTATTTTTTAATCAGATCAGATTGATTTTAACTGGTTTTTTAAAAGGATCAGTTCAATTTTAACTAATTTTCCACCGATTTTTAAACTGATTCCGACCATTTAAACTGGTTACAAACTGCTAGATTGGTTTGAAAAACCCGATTTTAAAAAAAAATGTTTCTTATAAAACCGCTTTCAATTTAATTTTCTAATCAAATCATAAACCGGCTTTTTTCACACCCCTTCGAGTCCGGTTTCGGACGTGTGGAATAGATTGTGTGAGATAGTCAGATTTTCCTATTAAAAAAAGTTATTGTGTGAGTTTAAATACTTAAAGTTCAGATAGCATAGTACTCGTGTAATATGATAATGAGTATTCGATAATGATTTTTGTTGCAAACAAATATTACTTTTTTACCATTAGATTTGTATTCACATTAATGTTATAATTGTGAAAAATAGAATTAAAAGAAACTTATTAAAAATAAAAATAAAAACTAAAAATTAATAAAAATATATTAAAATGAATATTAAATTAAAGAGTACACAATTTTAGAAAATATGATGAAATTAAATTATAT
This sequence comes from Glebionis coronaria, assembly GCA_025667525.1. Classification (NCBI taxonomy): domain Eukaryota; kingdom Viridiplantae; phylum Streptophyta; class Magnoliopsida; order Asterales; family Asteraceae; genus Glebionis; species Glebionis coronaria. The sequence goes on from CM046881.1 coordinate 45,413,598, forward strand.
AATTAATAAATAGATAAAAAGATTTTTCTGTTTGAAACTAAAAATGTTATTTTAAAAAATTGTTAAAAAAGTTTATTATAAAAAGTTACAAAAACTCTACCTATTTTATTTAATAGGTAAAAAAGTCTGACAATTCAGTTTTGTTATCTTTATAAAATCCTATTTGCTTTATAATGTAACTAGCATGGTAGTATAATACGACGACGAATACCTAATAACGAATTTTAAGGCTAACAAATATTAATCTCTTACCTATTAAGTTTTACTGTTAAAGTTGTAAAAAATTGAATTAAAAAAAACTCACCAAAAATAAAAAAGAATAAAATTAATAAAAATATATTAAAATAGATATTGAATTAAGAAGCATAAGTAAAATTAAATTATAAAAATAATAAATAAATAAAAACATTTTTTCAATTTAAAATAACAAATATTGTTTTTACAAAAGGTTTTAGAAAGAGTTATAATATACGGAATATAATGTTGATAAAAACATCAATAATTTGTGTTTTTAATATGTAAAAAGTCTAAATTTTTAGTTTTACTATTTAAAAAAAAAATCAAATAATATACAGTATAGATACTTAAGTCAGATAATTAGTCGGTAAAGAAAGTAACTAACTAATAAAAAATGTTGTAGGACTTTGACAATATATATGGTCCCCGTATAAATAAATCCAGAATTTCTGGAAAGATGTTATTCTTTTGGGTGCCTTATTTGACTCTTACCATAGTCTTAATCTAGAAATTGCATATTTGTCTAACATTTTTCTTTCATGTTGTGATGCAATTAATATTGATGTTATTTTAGCTAATAAAGTTATCAAACTTCAATAAAACTTAATGATCGCAAGAAAAACGTGAGTTGTATCTTTCACAATTAAGATTAACCATAATCATAATAACAATTATTATTATCTTTCAAGCAATTTTTTCATTTTTTTTAATTTGAATTTCTGACTCGACATTACGAGTCGACTAATCTTTGGATTATTATCTTTTTGTAGTTCGATGCAAATGTTCTTGCGTTGCCTTTAGGTAATCTTGACAAACGTAAAATGTTTTTAGTTTTAAAATAACAAGGTTAGACCAATTGATTATCACTATTGCATCTTGAGACAAATGTCAAATGTTTGATTTTCCTTGAAAGGTTGGAGCTTTTTTTTACGTTTAGTAGAAACGAAAGCAAACTTTATATCTTAGGTAAAGATATGATTCTCTACGTCTCAGCTTTTCTCATACACTGTTTTAATTGATATCAAAACCAATAACTCATGAAAGACGATATTAAATATTAACTATTTTTTCTAGTCACTAATTATATTTTATCTAATTATTTTGTTTATAATTTTGTTTCATCATATTTAAAAAAAAAAAATTTTAATTAAACATTTATTTAATATGTTTTTATTAATTTTTAACTTTTCATTTTATTTTGATTAAACTTTTTTACAGCTTTAACGATAGTAAATTTAATAAGTAAAAGCGAAACATATGATCAACTCAAAAGTAGTCACAAAAAATATTCGCCGCCGTATTATCATTATAATTATTAAAGATTTTACTAACCAATACCCATTAAGCAGAGGTTAATGTGTATTAAATGAACACAAAAATTATATATTAACATTAAAATGCATTAAATAAACTCATAAATTATTATATTTAATCATGATTTTCAATGAAATTAATGTGTATTTAATGAATTTATATGTTACTCCCTCCGTCTAATAATTATATTTCACCAATAAAAAACACGTTGTTTAATAAAAACATCACTTTTTAATTTTTTTTTCTTTTTTACTTTTGACATAATGACAATGTTACCTTTAACTATTTAATTTACAACTTAACTAATATTTTTTATCTATTTTTTTGAAAGTAGACTATTAATTTAAAATGTAAAAAAAAATAACCTGAACTATAATTCTGATTTATAATTATAAGACGGAGAAAGTAATTTGTGTGAAAGGTGATTTGCACATTCTCAAAAGTTATTGGAACACTCAAATTATGTGTATTATGACATTTATACCCTTAATAATTAGAGTGTGCAAATCATTGTGTGACATCCAATTATTAATAATAAAAGAAAAAAAGAAATGATATAGAGTGTATGTAGTACTAGTCCTCCAGGCAGGCTTTATATAACAACACTAAAAAGGCCTCTTTGTTCCTCTCATTTCATTATTACTTTTTTTTTTATATATATTTTCTTCATTCTCCAGATTTCGCCACTTTTTTTACAAATATTATTCCGATCAGTTCGCTGTCGTTTCCGATCTCCGGCGATCTCTAACAAACTTATTCTGGTACTTTACCTTCACCTGCACGTGCTTCTCACGGATCATCGTTTTTATTTATTATTATTTATTTCATTTTATTATGACGTCACCTTTTTAGTTTGATGATCCACTCACTGTTACATGATGATGATGATGATCTGTTTTTTTTTTTTTTTTATACTTTTGTTGATTCATGATCTGTATTATATGTTAGATTCTGTAATTTGCTGTTTAACGTTATGCGAGAATCCGATAATAATGTTTAGTATTAAACGTTGTTCAAAATGTATATGTTTATATTTTTCGCCTAGATAAATGTCATGTGTTTTCTGTTGGAATTGGCACTGAATGTGCTTTGGATAGGTACGGAACTCTGTTATGTGTGAATAGATACTTGTCTTATAGACGCGCTTAGGATTTGGACTGTTGAAGTGCTATGACCTGTCATGTTACAACGGTGTTCTTCAAGTATATACTGTTGTTATTAATTTAGGTACATAGGATGTAATGTCATCGTGTTTCTTTTTTTTAGTGTCTGTAATTTGTTTAACGTTATGTGAATCCGATATTAATGGTTAATAATAATTGTTGTTCAAAATATATATGTTTAAATGGGTGTGATGTCACCTGATATTTTCTATTTTGCGCGTAGATGAATGTCATGTGTTTTCTGTGTTTTTTGTTGGAATTAGCAGTGAAGGTGCTTTGGATGGGTGCGGAACTCCATTATGTGTGAATAGATGGTGTTTGGTGTAAAATTTGTAGTAGAATACTTGTCTTATAGACGCGCTTTTAGGATTTTACATATTGAACATGGTGAGTGTGATTGGACTGTTGAAGTGCTATGACATGTCAAGTATATGTTAGTACGTATGTTACAAATTGTATAGACGCGCTTAGGATTTCACATATTAATTCTAGTATATTAATTCTAGTATTTCATTCTAATTCAAATGTTTTTTATTTTTTAATAAAGTTTTTGTTTTGTTAGTATGCTACAAATTGTATATGTTTAAACGTTGTTCAAAATGTATATGTTTCTATTTTGCGCCTAGATAACTGTCATGTGTTTTGTCTGTTTTCTGTTGGAATTGGCACTGAAAAATGCTTTGGATGGGTGCGGAACTCCGTTATGTGTGAATAGATGGTGTTTCGCTTCAAATTTGTAGTAGAGTACTTTTCTTATAGACGCGCTTTTAAGATTTGGCATATTGAAAGTATTGAACATGGTGAGTGTGATTGGACTTTTGGAGTGCTATGACATGTCATGTTACAACAGTGGTCTTCAAGTATAGGGGGTGTTTGGTTTGGCTTATATAACGTAAGCCTATTTCGGCATATATAACATAAGCCATAATTTTGTGGCTTATGGGCTTATATAAGTTTATTAAATCATGATAAACTTATATAAGCCCCTAAGTCTCAAAATAAGCCATAAAATTCCGGCTTATGTTTTGCGAATCCGATAATAATTTTTAATAATAAACGTTGTTCAAAATGTATATGTTTTAATGAGTGTGATGTCACCTGATTAGATTAATATCACGTGTTTTGTGTGTGTTTTGTTGGAATGGTCAGTGAGGGTGCTTTGGATGTTTGGCGTAAAATTTGTTGTAGTATACTTGTTTTGTAGACGCGCTTAGGATTTGACATATTAAACTTGGTGAGTGTGATTGGACTGTTGACGGTGACATAGTGAGCATGTTACAATGGTGTTATTCAACTATAGTGTGGTTATGAATCTAGGTACATAGGATGTAGTGTCATCGAGTTTCTCTAATTTAGGTACATATGATTGTTATTATTATATGTTAGTGTCTGTCATTTGTATTACATTATGCGAATCTGATAATAATGTTTAATAAATGTTGACGGAAATGTATATGTAGAATGAGTGATGTGACCTGTTATAGTTATAGATTATGAGATTTTTTTTTCATTTTGCTCGTACATTAATATGATATTGGTTCTGTTAGGTTGTAGTTTGGTTCGGCATTGTGATTATTGGCATTTAAGCTGCACTAGGCTTGTTCAGGTAGGTATGGAACTTCGTTATGTGTGAACGGATAGTGTTTGGTGTAATTTTTTAATAATATAGTTAGTTGATATCAGCACCTTGAAACTTTTCAATGGTGTAGTTGAGTTGGTTTTGATTCCTTGCGGTGTTTGTTTTGGCTTATGGCTTATTTGGTTTTGGGCTTATGTCATTAAGCTTTTTAGGTTCATATCATTAAGCTTTTTATTGTATGTTCAGTTACACATGCAACTGATTACATTACATAGGAGATGCGATTTGTTAGGGAAATGAAGGGATCCAAAATTGAAGTAATCTTATACGAATGACGTCATGTTAGAACTTAGACTGTTCTTGCTATTATATGGCATATTGGTAAAACCTACTTTCAACTGTAATGTCTAAATTGTAAATGTGAGATTGGCTGCTGGTACATGACTAAGGGATTTGTTGTCTTGAGGTTTAGTTCAGTCCAGTTATATACTTGTACGTGCTCTCAAAATGCATTTTGTTTTCGTAACGTTATTGTTCAATCAATGTTTTTGTTAAGTTCCATTCGTGACTGCCGCTGCTCATGCACTCTGTCCTTGTAATCATTTTGTGCAGTCTCGGTGTGGAGAAGAGTTTTTGTTAGCATAGATGCCTGTCACAAAACTTTTGGGCGCCAATACCCCAGATGCAATGAACTCAGAGGAGGGGAACGATTCTTTAGATACTTTTCTTAGGCAGGCTGTCGGGAAACAGCCTTTATTTTCGTTTTCGAGGACCGAGGACAACCCTACACAGTGGATACAGTTACTTCATAGCTTTGATCAGCCAGGTATTAACAATATATTTGCCGTCCAAAAATGATAATAGTTCTGCAGATGTTTGAATCAACATTAACATGTATTGTATTGTATATGCTTTCTCTATGTGCAGATCTCACTACTTGGCCACTGCTCGCTCCGATGAAGCCTCAGATGCAGAAATGTGATAAGTGTGCCCGTGAGTTCTGCTCACCTGTCAATTTACGGAGACATATAAAAGTTCACCGCCGGTCCAAGAGATTTCATAAGGCTCTCTTACTTGTATGTGCAAACCAATATCTCTGCTCTTTCTTTATGGAACTATTAGGAACCTAACTATCTGAGTTGCCGATTATAGTCATATTTGCGCCACATATGATATGTTCCTTATATATATTTGGTCTTTTTTCTTTGTTCTCCAGGAGCCTCAGAAGTATAGAGATTTTCTAGGAGCATTTTGGGATAAGGTAAACTTTCATCGCTGCAGTATGCACATTCAGAGGGGTTTTTTATCCCGACATCACTTTGCTCACCCATGTGTCTTTTGCAGCTCACTTATGATGAAGCTCAGGACATTATGTCTTTGGACGATGTTAATCTAGAGGTATTATGCCTGTCCTCTTTCTTTTAACCAAATATACTTTTGAACGCCATGAAGCTCCGAATTTGTCACTAGTTCTAATGTCCGGTTTTTATTGATTTGACTATCTACTTCTGAGTTCGCTTTTGTCCAAATTTGTTGACCTGTGGGGCCAAATCTTTGTCTGATTATTAATTGGGTCATGTGCATGTTATAACGTAACTTCTGAACCATCTTTTCTGATGTTTCCTTTTAGGAAGTTCCAGGCTCTTCTATAGTAAAAGAGATTGCTGCTTATCTACGGAAACCAAATTATCTATCTCTTACACAAGTATATTGGAAGGCTGGCTCTGCACTACTGGTAAATATCTCTTCATTATTGATGCCTGCTATTATTTAGTTTTCATATTGTTTCAACTTTTGACGTATACTTTATTATGCTTAATTGCAGAATATTATTCAAGGTAGACCTCACTTGCTGCCAGTTTCCTCCAAAGAATTATTCAGTGTGCTTGATGATGCTAGTGAGAGAACATTCCTATGCGCTGGAACAGCTGAATCATTGCAAAAATTCGTCTTTAATGGGGAAGCTGGGAAGATTGTCTCCGAGCTTAGAAATTTATTTGCGTGTGCCAGTTTTCTTGTCGAACAAAAATTGGTATAGTCTGTTCTATGCATATTTATTGATAAATATTCATATAGCGTGTGGTATATGACAGTTTTAGATAGTTCATTTGTTTATTGCATCTGAATTACAAACCTTTTTGCCAATAAAAAATAGATCTGCACGAGGCTTACTTGTTACATGCTTAGCAGGAATATTTACGTTTTAAGGTCATATTTTAATTAATGTTCTGTAATTCCATTGAATGTTATCTAAGGGGCTGTTTGGTTTAGCTTATATAACGTAAGCCTATGTCGGCTTATATAACATAAGCCTCAATTTTGTGGCTTATTTGGAGACTGATTGGCTTATATAAATTTATTATGATATAATAAACTTATATAAGCCCATAAGTCTCTAATAAGCTTAAAAAATTGGGGTTTATGAAATATAAGCCGAAATATGGTTTATTTTCGGCTTATATAACATAAGCTCCAATTTTGTGGCTTATTTTGAGACTTAGGGTTTATATATGTTTATCATGATATAATAAACTTATATAAGCCCATAAGTCTCCAAATAAGCCACAAAATTATGGCTTATGTTATATAAGCCGAAATGGGCTTACGTTATATTAGCCAAACCAAACACCCCCTAAACAATTACCTTCAACGTTTATGAACTTATGATATTATGCTTGACCTTGTTGATGGCTTCTATAGAAATTTAAGAAGTGCTATCGACAACCCTAATAATTCTGATACCTCAGAGCTTATATTGTGTCTTTTAAATATTAAAACCAAAGTTAACTGCCTTATCCTCAAATTGAATTCAGATTTGAAGATGTGAGACCATATGTCTTTTGACAGAATCCCTAAAATAATTTATTATCTATGTTTTAGCTTTTCATGTTTATACAACTATTTAACAGAGAAGCTCCAACTTCTTGACTTATGGTGGTACATGTATGGAATAAGTCAACTTTGTAAATACATCAAAGCTAGCATTTGTCATCATTGAGATACTATTCAAAAAAATTTATAAAATTATTATCAATGCAAAGTAATTGTTAAACGTCTTGTTTCTGATAATGATGAAGTTTGTACAGCTACTCATTCAGTTTTGATGTGGTTAGGTGAAGGCATGGCTTGCAGACAAGGACGCTGAGGCATTAAGATGCCAGAAGCTGCTTGTAGAAGAAGAGGAAGCTGCTCAGAAGAGGTTTGTGGCGCCTTATGATCTTATTTCTATATTTCTAGACATATATCTTTGTGAACTCAATGCTGCGATGAGTTATAATCTTATTTCTATATTTCTAGACATATATCTTTGTGAACTCAATGCTGCGATGAGTTGGTGCAAATGTGCAAGTATTAGTAACAATCCTTATATATAATTTAGAAGGTGTTGATAGTTGCCAAAAATAAAATACTCTTAGGAGAATCTTTCGTTAAATGATTTGTTATCCCAAAATTACATTTTATTCCCAGTGTATTTGGTAAAGTTTATAGATTGGTTATATATACTTGATTAACACGATGCCCAATTTTTTTGTTTTGGGACATAGGCAAGCTGACCTTATAGAAAGGAAAAGACAAAGAAAGATCCGGCAGAAGGAACAAAGGGCAAGGGATCATTCTAATAGGCTGAAAGCAGACTTAAACACTGCTATTGATATATCTGAGAGCATCCCATCATCAGAAACTTCCAGCCCTCAAACTGCACCAGAGGTCAATCCTCTCACCCCAGATGCATATGCAGTTGAGCCTCTTAACGCTGTTCAGTTCTCAAGCAATGAAGAAGCCATTGACATCGAAGCACAGCAGAAGTTGCAGGGGAATGGATCACACCATTTCAATGCTCGATGGCAGGTGCAGAAATCACAAAGAGGTGGTCGTAATAGTCCTTATAATAGTCAGAATGGTAATGTGATAAAAAGGGAACAAACCCACAAACACAGGGAACAAAGGGTTCATAGTGGTAAAATTTGGACTAAGAAGCCTAAATCTGGAAATGTTGGTGAAGAGATTGTGAAATCTAGAGTAAACGATGACGCAGTTAATCAAACCCAAACCACTGCTAGCAACAACTGTCAGTTGATGATTGGTTCCATATCTGTGACTGTGAGGGCCAGTACAGGTCAGCATCAGGTCAGCAGTCAGGCCGAGGTTCAAGAAGACAGAAACACAGAAGTTAAGACAAAAAGCGTCCAAAATGGCGCCAACCGTTCTAATGTCAAGTTTTGGAGGCCCAGGCATGACGCAAGAGGTCAGTTGACAGATATAAGCAACAGTCAGACAGTGGAACAGGATACAACATCAGAAAGGGGCACTGAGCAAATTGTTTCTACTGAGAATCATCAGCCAGCGTGTAAGAATGGAAATGACAATTTGGTTACTAACGATTCTAATCTACAAGTTGAAGATGTCGATAATCAGGATCGTTATCCGTTCTCAATAGATGCAGCAAAAGCATTTCTATCCCAGAGTAAGATTTATTGCTCTCAAGTTATATTTCTTCTTTGTTCCCCATGCATTATTCCATAAACTGTTCCCAAAATATTTCCATGTGCCGAGGACAACCAAAATATGTGTTGGGAATTCAGTAATCGGATACTAGAGGTGCCAATTTCGACCAATTCACTTATAAATGGCCTAATGTTGTTATGTTTTAACCTCAACAGCACAAGACAGGTAAAATGCCTGAAAAAGGACTATTACGGAAAAGGGTCGAAAGTTGTCCAAAGTACATTCTTTTTCTTTCTTATGGAAGTGTTTCATATTTGGAAGAAATATATCTATTTTGTAACAAATTTTTTTATCAAAGAATTAGACAAAGGTATGGGTCAAACCAACATGAAACCGTTATGATTCATCTGAGACGATATGTTGACAAGTATTTTCATATAAAATGATGTCTAACTAGCCGTTGTGATTGCTATCATGTCTGCAGGATGGAAAGAAGCAATATCAGGGGAGCATGTGGAGTTAGTTCTAACTTCAGCACCCGAGCTACCAGGCCAACTCGACTGTCAAGAATCTGATGCTCAGGGGCGCGTTGTTGGTAATCCAAATGGTCAACTGGCGAAAGTGGTGGAGATTGATTCACCGGTCAGTGCAAATGTTAAACCCAAGTTTAGGACATGGCCCGATAAGAGCATGAAGTACATTCCAAAACATAGAGTCGCTTAGTATGAAAGGTAGAAGTTTGAAGGAATCCGGAGCAATTTTTAGGTTCATCTCATTATACCCAACCAAAAATGTGCAGTTTGATTGACTTGATGAGATTGTTTATTTACGTTGTTAACAGAAGTACCTGTTTTACCAGTGGGTCTTCTGTCTTTTGGGCAAAGATTTTACCAAAAAGAAACTTGGTATTCTTTATAGTTGATTTTGCAGTTCCGAGAATATCTGTTGTGTTTTTTTTCAATTTTTTCGGTTAGTGTTATTCTGGTATCGTTATGTCTCTAGTCTTTACATATCCATGTTTTAGCACAAAGGGTGCTCACTGGTCCAAAACCGGACCTGACCGAAACCAAATTGGTCCAAAACGCCAGACTGAGGACTGGACCAAAATATTCTAGTCCAGTTTGGTCTACAAGGCATAATCGTCGACGGTTTTTGTAAAACCGGACCGAATGTAACGAAAAGTATGGGCCGAGTACCAGACCGAAACACATTCAGTCCGGTTTCATAAGAAATCACGTCATACTGGAAATAAGATAATATCCAGTACTCGCGGTAAAACACAGTCCGACCCAAACCAACTGTATCTCACATTTAGCCAGGTATTAACTGCAAAGGCGAAGACAATGAACAATTGAGCATAGGTGACCATTTTGTCGCAGTATCTGCAAATGTGTCGAGTGTTCACACTTTACAGGGTACGATAAAAATCTAATAGATGTGTCATAAAAATTAAAAAGCATCAAGTGTGATAGTCTTTGACACTAGAACCATTTTTAACCCACAACAATGTTAGATACTGGATCACGCTTAGATTGCTTGCAGTTGCAGCCTCACATTTTTATGATGGCGATGAAAATACCTCAAATAAACAAACACCAGATCTCGAAGAAAAGATGAAAAACTTTATGAACTGAAGGTAAAAATAATGAAAGAAAAACGAAAAATATTGTAGCTCTTCTTTTCCACTTTTCACATACTGCCTTCAATTGGAAAGGCAAGAGCAAATATTTTTGCTAACATGCCTAAAAATTAAGACTACTTTTCTTGCTATGTCAACATGACCTGAGAATCTATAAGACCAGCGACATCATGCTGCATATGAGAAACCATCGGCATCATGCACGGTCCATGCCTGTTACAACATAACATTTGTTACTGTATATGAAGTATGATTGTCTCTCTGCGCTCTGAGACTGAAAAACACGAGTAAGAGCTTAATTAAAATGAGCTCAGATTCGAAAGGGTAATTCGGTCTTCGAATCTTCAAACATGCAAATAGTGTAAAGAAGAATACATTTCGGTTTCTCAGTTCCTAGATACTGGTGCAACAACGCTCCTATTCTGGCCAAACGGAATGATCCCCTGCACTCTCTCTGGCCAAACTGAGTTCAGTCTTCGAGCAAATTCCTCTACTTCCCTACACAAGAAACCCATCATATGGTAAAAAAACATGCCCCATATGTATTTTCGTAAGAGGGGTAAAATAAATTAAGAAGGATATCAAAACAAACCTGTCAAGTTCTTCCATCAACGCAGGATCCAAATCATCGTCAAATTCATCCTCAGGAAAATCAAAATCGGATCCAAGCATTTTTAAAAGTTTACTTGGACTACCACAATCCTCCATCTCGCTATTATGGGAAGAAGATAGACTATCTGTTTCCTAAATGATCATATAAAGACTATCAATATCAATTAACAGAAAATTTCCACTTCTACCGGTGTGTGATTTAGCTGCCAACCTTCTTATGATTCCCATTTTTAATGTCTGAAGAAGGTTCCTTCGGATTATTCTTTCTTCTGCGATTTTTCTTTTTATTCTTTGTAGATTTGACACCTTTGGAATCTGTAAGCAGCAGAACACCCATCAAAATGCAAATACTTCCGATAAGATGCACACAAGGTTGTAAAATTTTGATAAATAGACACATACCTTCGTTTCCACTATTTATGAATAACAAGAGATCATCAACAGACCGATCATCAACGCGCTCCTCTTCGATCTCAACATTCTGTAACAAAACAGTATAAGTTATAATTGCCACCAAAAACAGAATACGACATCAATGGCAGACAGTGCATATCTTCCTCTTAATACTAGAAATTTCTAATTAGAGCTTTTGACCCAAATGGATCTATTCGTACTTTATATGAATCAAACAGGTAATAGGTCACCTAAGTTGGCATTCTATGCAGAGAACCTATTATAATCTCTTTATTAAATATACATATTACTATTCTACTACAGTACATGCTGTTCTCCTAAATATATTAACGGGTAACGGAACCAAGCCATTGTGACCCGTTACGCAACCACCCGGACCTCCCATGTGTTTACCTCCAGTCAATATACTGGGATTCTAATCATGAATTGACTGGGAATCTAATCATTGTTAAATGTATAATGGAGAAATAACAGTTTATGGGTTCACCTTTAACATTTTTCTCGCTTTCAGCTCTTTTCTCTTTCTTGCATATAACCTGTTTAAAAGACGAACACGCGGATCATTTGTTCTAATTTTCAAAGGTTCCAACTTCTCTTCCTGCAAAAGACAATAAGCGGTTAAATATGATTAAACAATTTAACTCACCTTTCTTTGTGAGAATAAAACCAGTTATTGAGCATAAATACCTCTGTAAGATCATCAACAATATGAAATGTCTCACGTATTTGCTCTGCAGTTTTCCCTTCAATCATCCGAGCCAGTGCACTAGCAGTAAGGTCAACCAACGGCCTTAGCTTGAGGCTATCTGCAGCAGATATCAACTCACACAACTTGTTTGAATCCAACCGTATAAATTTTTCGTCAAAAGTTTTCCGCTCCTGAGAAAACAAGATGCACAATATTAAACATCAGGTCCTTTCGGCTTAATTTATAAAACCAAAGAAGTGGAAAATGGAGAATAAAAATGTATAGATTTGATCCTTGCAGGAATAATTAGAAGCATATACTTACGCAATTTCAACTCACCAATGATTAATGATTAGTTTGGGTTATATTATACTACCAACGAATCTAATAGATCAAATAGAAGATTGTGCTCAATAAGAAATAGGCCGAACATATAAAAAGTCACCCCGCATAATCCTTGTCCTATCATTTGAAAAAAAAGACAACACAAACAAAGAATCAATACTTCAATAGTTTAACCAGACCTTATTAGAGCGCCCTGGTAATTGATGAAACCGGCAATAATCAAGTATCAAGCCTAATATAGCGGGAGTAACTTGCTCGGGAAGTTTTATAGCGTAGTTTTTGGAAGATCCCATGCCTGTTCGAAGAACTTCCCGACATATCATTGGACAGAACATTGCAACTTCTTCCTCCACTTGTTGTATTAATTCATCATTGGTTTGGAGCCAAATAAAAGACTTCATCTGCATTGATAAGACACCAATAATTATAATTTACTAGACGTAAACAGCAATATCGAGCAATATAGCAAATTCATGATTTAGAAAACAACTGTAGATGTTTTACCTCAGGTTTTACGATAGCCATTGAACGTTAAATATTAATCAAACTCAATAATTTACGCCTGCTGAACTAGCTAACATAACTTGATTAAACTTGCACTCTATTCAAGTGGCAGCTGACAAGTGAAAACCTGAAAACGCAGAAAAGTAACTTCAATATAAACCAATGACACATTTCAGCAGGGGGCAATAAAAAGAAATTATACATACACTTGGCCAGCTATATAACCTAATTCTCGCTTATTGCAACAATAACCACCAAATATCACTTTGTAAAACACGTGTGGCAATCATTATTTCTTATATATACGGAATCTTAATAACCTGGTTTAATGGTTATGGGGATACGCTTTCTAGAGTAAAAACTAGAATCTTACCAATCTCTAGTGTCTGAGAAAACCTACTTCTGCGTAAAAACTTTTTAACTAACTTGCATTTCAAACTATGGGTATGTTTGGCAAGGAGAATTCAAGAGCATTTCACAGTTAGCACTTAGCATTTACACTAAACATATAATATACAGTATTTAACTATGAAAATAGGTTGCCCGGAATTCGAAGGAAGGATAATTTCCTTGTTAAATAAGTAAAAAATCAATCCCCAAGCCGTACAGAAAGCTAGTTTGGCAACGAGCGTCAAGCTGTTAACAGAAACGCTACTTTCCAAAAGAAGCAATTAGCATTCTTTTCATTTTACACTAACATAATTCAAACTGCTACATCACCGAAAAAACTTCTACAAAAAAACCGATACCCGTTACGCTGTTTTTTGCTAAAATTCTAATCCACATTCATTTCAACCAAATAATCTTATAAAGGTCACCCAATAGCGCATAATAATCACTTTCAAAACACTACACGGCCAATAGAGAATAATTAGAATCTTATCAATTTCTAGTCTTTGTCAAACACAAACAAAGCGACTACTACGGCAAAAAGTGTTTCTCGGTTCTGTTTAGCATTTAGAAATGAAACCTCGTCTACTTTCCAAATGCTACTTGAAAAAGCAATTAGCGTGTTTTTCGTCACTTTACACGATAGAACTACATATACAGATATGAATACAGCTACTTTCGTTCACCAAATAATCTTTTCATCACTTTGAACCCATATTATTCTAGAAACTAACAAAAGCCAGTTCGATAAAACGCGCGTTTAGCCGTATAGTGACACAACAAATAATCAATAAAAAATCAAACAAGTGAATAACAATAAGCTTAATTAAATCACGCAAATTAATATAAAAACATTCAATCAACAATTAACAATAAAATCCCTAATTATTAAACACAATTCAACAGCGTTAATTAATCAATTAGGACATATAGATTAAAAAAAAACAATAAACAACATTAATCTTAATATAAAACATAATATAACATACCTTTGATTTATTATAATTAATTAAATGAGATAATAATTAATAAAATAAATAAATAAAAATGCAGTGAGAATGGAGGATGAAGAAAAAATTTTGCAGCTAGGGTTTTTTATTTTCCGGTTTTTTTATTTTTATTTTATTTTATTTGTTTTGTTTGGTTTATAAAGATATTATGGGTTTAACGATTTGTTCATGGAGTTGTTTTGACTATATGAAATATGTATTGGGCTTACAAGATGGGCTATGGCCCAATTAAGTAGTTCATATTTGATATGATTAGATTAGATCATATATTTTACAGAATATTTGAATACTAAACTTTATTTGGATATTCCTTCTATATTTATTTTAATTCAATTGATAAGATTAAACAAAAAATATATCTTAACTTTCTTTTTTCAAACATTAATATCTCTTAAACCGTTTATAGTTATACGAAAAAAACCATACCGTTACGAATAGCATTCAATTATATTTCTGTAAGTATGTTATATGATATACTTTTAACAAAAAACAAAATACATTTTTTTCACTTTTGCGAATATTATCATATATGATACTAATATCATATATGATGTTACACCAGTATCATATATGATATGACCTATATCATATATGATAGAAACCAATATCATATAAAATTTAACACTGTTATCATATATGATGAAACAGTATTATCATATATGATATTTCACGTTAAAAAGTTGTAAGTTGTTTATTAAAAAGTTGTTAATATGAACTATAAGTTGTATGTTTTTAATAAAAGTTTTGGTATATTAGTTGTTAACTGTAAAATTAAGATGTAAAATGATTTAAAAGGACAAATTTTTATAAATTATAATATGGTTGGACGGTATATCAGTAATTTACAGCTTTAACAATTCTTGACAATTTAAAAAGCTTTATGAATTAATTTTTTTATTTAAGAATTACTTGTTTAAAATAAAAAAACTAACAGCCCTAAAAAAATTATTGTGTCAAACAAATCTAAAATTTAAAAAAAAAAAAAAAAAAAAACTAACAGCCCAGAAAAATTTTAAAAAAGCTTTACCAAACATAGCCTAAATCAAATTTTTCAGAAATTTTTATAAGATATTGTTAACTTTGGTAAAGATTCATTGAATAGAGCTTTTATGTATATGATAAGAGTATAAGTTGTAAAGTACAAAGTGTAACATGAGGTAGTGTATTTTTATTTTAATACGACTGTTTGATAAGTTAGTTTTTGACTCTAATTAAGATGTAAAATAATTTTAAAAATATTTATAAATTAATAATAATATGATTAGAAGGTATGTGAGTAATTTATAATCTTAATAATTTTAATAGCTATGAATAATTTAAAAAGTTTTCACAATCAACTTTTTATTTAAAAAACTATTTATTTAAAATAAAAGCTTAAACATGATGTATCCAAACAGAGCTACTTATTTTCAAAAAAATATTATTTAAAATAAAAAACATAAAGTTTCAAAAAGAAAACTTTAAAAAGCTTCTTCGAAAAACGCTCCTAAGTAGGGGTTGTCAATATTTCCGACCCAACCCAATTCGAGCATATTCGGGTCGGGTTAATCGGGTTGAAATTTCAATTTAGGTTAGTCAGGTCAATCCGACTGTTTGAATTCAAAATCGGGTCGGACATCAAGTATAATATTTATGTCTAATTCGGGTTTGGGTCAACCCGATTGACCCAAATAAGATTTTTTTTATTTTTAAAATTTAAATTTAATATAAATTTGATTTAAAAAATAATACAAAAAGTTTTTTTATAATTTACCCGAATTCGGGTTGACTCGAACCAGACTAGACCCGACCCGAATAGACTCGACGAACTCGAGTTCAAATCGTGTCGGGTTCGGGTAAATTATTTTTAACCTTGACTCGAATTCAACCCGAACCCGACCAACTCGACCCGAATAGTTTTCATTTGACTTTTTAACTCTTTAGCGGCTTTATTTTTTAATGTTTTTATTTGTATTATATAATAATTAAAAGTTATGCCAACAAAAAATACGTTTAGAAAAAAATTCATATATTTAACATTAACTGTTAGAACGAAAGAAATAATCATTTAAGAGGGTAAGGAGTGGTGGCGCCGTGGGGGCTCAAACCCACGGCGCGGGCTGCGTGATGACTCCGACGACCAAGAAAACCCACGGCGTGGGTGGTGGAAGTGAGTCAAACCACGGGACGTGGTGGGTTTGTTGTGAGTGTGAGTTAGCAGTTTTTTCCAAGTGATGTCCAAGTGATGACTCCCCTATTTTTTCAAGTGAATGTGAGTGTGAGTTTCACTGACGTGGCACCCAAAAAACCCATCACTTGGAGTGATGGTTCCTAGCCCTGTAATACTCTTCACATCGAAAGATCATCAAACCTATTCCTGTGGAAAAACATGATCAGAAGCACCTTAAACACCAAAACCTTTTATTAACAAAGATTTAAGAACACAAACTGAATAAGAAAAATACTAAAGACTACCAGTGCTACTCACGTGTAGCCCTATGATCTACATGATCATAGTCTTACAATCAAAACAAAATAAAACAAGGTTTCTGAGATCAAACAAGAGAGAGAGAGAGAGAGAGAGAGAGAGAGAGAGAGCAAAGTGTGTTTTTCAAGAAAACACACAGATACAAATGAGATACGATAATAACAAAGTGAGAGACGCTCCTCCATATATTAACCTAAAAGGATTTAGAGCCGTTGGTTAAAGCGTGGGCTAAAAGCGTGGGTTTGATGGGCTTGAGCAACGAGTCCAACAACAACAACTTTACTTAAACGACTTCAGTCCCTCATTCCACAAAGCAAAACATTCCAAGTCCATTTGCTAACTGAAATTAACAAAACATGGCAACATAAGTCCCCACAGTTAAATATGGGTTTTCAGATTAGGTATGAAATTTAACAACCCCCCCCCCCCCCCCCTTAATCTGATAACCCATATAAATTTATCATTCCCAGTTTGTTAACAAACTTTTGGTGCAATTCAATGTCCAACCCTTTGGTCAAGATATTTGCAATTTGATTTGCAGATTCTACTTTAACAGTTTTAATCACTCCACTCAAAAAAATTTCCCTCACAAAATGAAGGTCAATTTCAAGATGTTTAGTTCTTTCATGAAAAATTGGGTTGGCAGCTATTTTAATGACTGAGTTACTGTCACAGTGAAGAGTGACTGAAAGTAGGTTCTCAATTTGTAAGTCTTTTAAGACTTTGAGAACCCAAATTACTTCACTAGTTACTGAGGCAAGAGCTCTATACTCTGCCTCAGTAGAAGATTTAGAGAGAGTGTTTTGTTTTTTGCTTTTCCAGAAAACCAAGTTTCCATTAATAAACACACAATACCAAGTCACTGACCTTCTAGTGACAACACATTTTGCCCAGTCAGCATCAGAATAAGCATCAAGAATCATACCTGAGTTTCTTGTGACATGAATACCCAAACCTGGAGAGCTTTTGAGGTATCTTAACACCTTAAAAGCAATTTTGAGATGAGAGTTCAAAGGACAATGCATGAACTGACTCAAACAATGCACATCATAAGAAATGCTAGGCCTGGTGTTAGTCAGATAAATGAGCTTTCCCATAAGCTTTTGATAATCAACAATGTTATCAAGAAGAGGGTCCTCATTAGTAGGCTGATTAGTGATGACAAGTTTAGATGGTAAAGGAGTTTTAGCAGGTTTACAAGCAAGCATACCATACTCAGATAACAAGTCCAACACATACTTTCTTTGGTTTAAACAAACACCATTCTTAGTTTCAACAACTTCAATTTCCAAAAAATAATTGAGTTTACCCAAGTCTTTAATCATAAACTTGGTTCTTAAAAAACTCTTAAACTTTTCAATTTCAGCAATATTATTCCCAGTTATGATTATATCACCAACATACACAAGTAACACAAGAAATAAATTACCCTGAGATTTAGTGTATAAAGAATAATCAGACTTGCTTTGAATAAAGCCATTTTCACTAAGAACAGATGTAAGTTTGGCATTCCACTGCCTAGGAGCCTGTTTAAGCCCATACAAAGATTTCTTGAGCCTGCAAACCAAGTTATCACCCCAGGAAGATATCCTTGGGGTGGTTTCATGTACATAGTTTCATCAAGATCACCATAAAGAAAGGCATTGTTGACATCAAGTTGGAAAATAGGCCAAGATTGTATGATAGCAAGGTTAATCAAGCACCTAATAGTGACCATTTTAACAATAGGGGCAAAGGTTTCATCATAATCAATGCCCTCATTTTGCCCAAAACCTTGGGAAACAACCCTAGCCTTATACCTCTCAACCTCACCACTAGACTTAAACTTTAATTTCCAAATACATTTACACCCTAAGGCCTTCCTACCTTTAGGGAGTTCAACAATGTCTCAAGTGTCATTTTCAAGCAAGGCAGCAAGTTTAGTGTTCATAGCATCAAGCCAGTGATGATTCTGAGATGCTTCAAAAAAACTTTTTGGTTCACTCATTTTGTTAAGTTGAGTGACAAAGCAAAAATTTTCTTTATCAAGTTTGGAATATCAAACAAAATTTTCAAGTCCATACTTGACTTTAGATTAGACAACAAAATCATTATAGTTTCTGGGAAAAACAGAAGGTCTTGAGGACCTCCTCAAATCTTGACCACCCTGAACATTGTTTATAGAGTCATCCCCAAGGTTTCCTTCCATGTTTTGAACATGAGGGGAAGGAATGGGATTAATATCTAAATTTCCCTCAGAGTTAGCATTCTCATCAAGTGTGGCAGCCTCTTCCCTATTCAAGCTGGCATCACTGGTATCATTGCCTGAGGCAATGTGTCCAGTGTCACCTAGACTTGGAGGTGGGCTACTAGCACTTGGTGACAGATTGTCACCATTATGTTTAGCTGCTCTCTCTTCATCATTGGGAAGTTCAGGGTCATCAAGGTCAAAGAAATTCAATAGATTTAAGTCTTGAAAAACATTTTCTTTATTAAAATTATTTTTATTGTAATTAAAAACAGAGTCTTTAAAAGGAAATATAGTTTCAAAAAACTTAACATCTCTCGAAACAAAAAATTGATGCCTATCAAGACTGTAAATCCTATATCCTTTTTGAGAACCAGAATAACCCATCATAACACACTTTTCAGATCTGCTGGAAAACTTATCTGAACTATTAAGAATAGTAGCAAAACACAGACATCCAAACATTCTAATGTGAGAGAGCCTAGGACAAGTATTGTAAATCATTTCAAAAGGGGTTTTTCCATTTAGCACAGAAGAGGGCAATCTGTTAATAAGATAAGTAGCAGTTAGCACACATTCAGTCCAAAATTTAAGAGGAATACCGCCCTGAAACATAAGGCATCTAGCAACATTCAAAAGATGTCTATGTTTCCTTTCAGCAATTCCATTTTGTTGTGGTGTGTAAGCGCAAGAAGTTTGGTGTATGATGTCATTATTTTCACAAAAGACTTTGAAGTTTTGATTAACAAATTCAGTCCCATTATCACTTATGAAAGTTTTAACATTACCTTTAAATGATTTTTAATCAGATTATAAAAGTTTTGAATGTTAGAAACAACTTCATCTTTGGTTTTTATAAGAAACAACCAAACAGTCCTAGTATAATCATCCACAACAGTCAAGAAGTATCTATGGCCAGAGTGACTAGTGACCCTATAAGGATCCCACAAGTCAAGATGAACAATATCACCAAGTTTTTTGGTTTTATGATCACTTAAGGGAAAAGGAATTATGGTTTGTTTAGCTCTTTGACAAACTTCACAAAAAAAGGTTTTCTCATCTTTATCAATTTTTAAAGATTGTTTAAGCACATTAAGAGCAGCGTCAGCAGGGTGTCCAAGTCTACAATGCCAATCATAATGAGACAGGGAGCAGGTAACAAGTTTGTTTTGATTTTTACAATTAATACCTTCAGTATCTAAATAGTATAAACCACCACATTGTTTACCAATCCCCATCACCTTTTTCAGATTCAAATCCTGGTTAACAAAGAAGCACTCGGTTTCATCAAACACAACAAATATTCTATTATCTTTAGCAAGCTTATGCACAGATATCAAAGTAACACAATACTCAGAGATAACCAACACATCAACAAGAATCAGACCATTAGGAAGTTTAAGGTTACCAATTTTAGTTATAATAGCCTCAGCACCATTTGGGTGAGCAACTTTGATTTTAAGATGAGAGATATCAAACACATTATCAAGTTCCCTATCACTATCATTCATGTGTTGGTTAGCCCCAGAGTCAATAACCTTCCCATTGTAAGTCATCCCAAGTTTAGAACTGGTGTTAGAACAATAAAACTTATCAAAGTTTTCATTAAAAACCTTGATAGAGTTAAAAACAATACCTGCCATATTGGCTTGTACATTCTTTCCAGTTCCACTGTTATCTTTAAAAAGAGAGAGAAGAGTAGCCATTTGTTCATCAGAAAAACCAGTAGCACTAGTAGAACCAACAGAGTTATTAGCCATATTTTTTCCTTTAAAATTTTGATTTCCCCTTTTTTCCCATGAACAAAATCACTGGGGTATCCAATGATCTTAAAACACCTATCAATGATGTGACAATTGTACCCACAGTTTTCACAAACCAATTCAGCATTAGAGGTAAAGTTGGGTCTCACAACATTCTGATTATTAGGTCTAAAACCAGTATTACCATTGTTAGGTCTAAAGTTGCCTTGATTACCATTCTGATTAAAGTTGTTGGTTATGGGTCTCAATATATTAGCATTAGGGTTCTAATTTCTTTGAACATTGTTTCTGGTGGGCCCATTAGACAAAAAAGCAGTGGTCTGAGCCCTTTGAGAGTGCCCAGAACCACTGCTTGAAGCCATTCGGTGAGATTCCTCAGTAGAGATGATGACATAAGCCCCCTTAACATCAGGAAGACTTTCTCTAGACAATATAGAACTCCTAATACTCATATAAGAATCATCCAACCCCATTAAAAACTACATAAGTTTCAATAACTGATTATGTTTTTTTAAACTCACTAGAAGCAGAACAAACACAAGTAGGTAATTCAATCATAGCATCATATTGTTTCCAAAGAGCATTCAACTTATGATAATAATCAAACAAATTACAACCATTTTGTTTCAAGGTATTAATCTTATGGTGCAAGTTAAACATGATAGAACCATCAACCTTATGATATGTTTCCTTTAGCTCTTTCCAAACATGTTTGGCTTTTTTTGAAAAAATTTGTCCAAGGAAAAGTTCCTTAGAAATAGAGTTAAGAATCCAACCCAACACAACAGCATTGACCATGTCCCATTGCCTTGCTAAAACCTCATCAGTTACGGACCTTTTACAAGTACCATCAATAAAACCAATTTTATTTTTTCCTTCCAAAGCAAGTAACATAGCATTAGCCCAAACTTGATAGTTTTCAGTTCCCTTAAGTTTCACAGTGACAACAGTTAAAACAGCTGAGTCATTAGGGTGCAAGTGCAATGGGTCACTCAGGTCAAGCTTACTAATAAGTGTAACTGGGTCAGTTACACTTATAGCATCATCATCACCATGTTCAGACATGGTGAAGGGTCAAACGGTCAAAAATGAACTTACAATACTGCAAACAAAGTTCCCAGGAATCTAAACCACTCAAGGGTGGCAGGTCAAGGGCAAGCAGCAAGGAGGATCTAAAATAATGGGTATGAAAAGGAAAACTACCAAACCCCCAAAAGACAAGCAGAAATAATAAAAAAAAACAAATAGCAGATAGCAAATAAAGAGAGAGAAGCAGAGGTTGTACAGTGCTATAAACCAAAGCTCAATCGAACCGTCACTCTTAGATTCACTTAGTCTAAGAAGTGACAAAACCTCCAAGTCACAAACCCCAAAAATTTCTTTAAGGAAAAAATTGGGGAAAGTGACCAAACCAGCGAACAAATCACCGAATCAACAAGGAAACATAATGAATCACCACCAATCGAACAAGCCACCAACCAAAAGTGAAACCCTAATTTTTTTTTTGGAAAAAATTAGAGAAAAACACTTTAATCAAGAGACAAGACCACCAATCAACCCAATCGTCAATAATAATGAATAAGAGAGCAGATCTTATAAACCCTAACAAAAAAATTAATGGTTCAAAACTTTGATTCAAGTAGTAATATTAACAGATCTAGCTATTTCAATAGCAGATCTTTTAAAAAAAGTATAAATAACCAAAAACCCCCAATTTTAAACAAACCCTATAATATTTTTCATCGAGTTTTAACAACCTTGCTCTGATACCATGTAGAAAAACATGATCAGAAGCACCTCAAACACCAAAACCTTTTATTAACAAATATTTAAGAACACAATCTGAATAAGAAAAATACTAAAGACTATGAGTGCTACTCACGTGTAGCCCTATGATCTACATGATCATAGTCTTACAATCAAAACAAAATAAAACAAGGTTTCTGAGATCAAACAAGAGAAAGAGAGAGAGCAAAGTGTGTTTTTCAAGAAAACACACAGATACAAATGAGAGACGATAATAACAAAGTGAGAGACGCTCCTCCATATATTAACCTAAAAGGCTTTAGAGCCGTTGGTTAAAGCGTGGGTCAAAAGCGTGGGTTTGATGGGCTTGAGCAACGAGTCCAACAGCAACAACTTCACTTAAACAACTTCAATTCCTCATTCCACAAAGCAAAACATTCCAAGTCCATTTGCTAACTGAAATTAACAAAACATGACAACATAAGTCCCCATAGTTAAATATGGGTTTCAGATTAGGTATGAAATTTAACAATTCCCTTTTCATGTAAGTGTCAAATTGTCATTTACGTCTCTAAATTTTTTAGCACCCTTCACAAAATTATATAATGAAGTCTTTTAAGAAAAAATGTTACTTATAAAATATGACCATTTATAGATAGGGCTAATGTCTTTTCCTAAAACGCCTTACATTTATTTTATTTTTCTCAAAAAAACTTTGTAACTAAGCAACCATATAATTTTTTAAAATAATGACACGTGGTATAATATTTTAATAAGTTTCGATTATTATTAGTACTTTATGTGTAAGGTATATGTTTTTTGGCAATTTTTATAAAAATTATTTATTGTATTTGTTCGACTGGTTTTTATTTACTATATTTGTAATTTATAACAACTTGTCACTTTTTCGACAATTTATTGATAAGCAACTTAAATAATTTAATAATTAATTTTAATCATTATTATTGTTATTCATTTTCATTTTAACCCTTCTATACTTCATCTACACCGCAAAACACACACACCAAAAAACACATACTTGAATACACCATCAAAACTTAAGAAACCCCATTCCCAAATCTCAATTCAGAGTTGTACAATTAATCCCAACATCCCTTAAAATGTAAAAATCATCATCGTCTTGCATCATTATTTTACCAATTCAATATACGTAATCCGGTATAGTTGTACGCTTGCAAAATAAGTGTCCGGTGTATTGTTAAATTGCGTCCTGAAACTAAAGGTATGCTAATTAATCATCCAAATCGTGATAGGTTATTTAGGAAGACTGTTTTTGGCCCTAGGTTGGATATTCCTTGTCACGATATGTGTTTGATATTCTATCTGATTCCCCCTATTTATATTCCATATTCGGGATAAATTTTCGCAGTTTTGCTGTAAAAAGTTTTGTTTGATTACCGGTTTTCGATTTGGTAACGTTCATAAAGAACACAATACATATAGCCCCTTTTGCGAGCGTGTATTTTCAAAAAAAAAGTGGTACAAAGAATCTTAAGGCTTATGAGATGTTAGGTGTTCTTAGAGGTGCCAACAAATGGTTACAAATTTCTGATGATGATGATGTCAGGGTCTGTCTATTGGTTCTTACAGAATTAGTTCTTGTGGGTCATGAGAAAAGGAATTGCATTCCCAAGTATATATTATCGTTGGTGGAATATTTTGATGCTTGGAATGCTTCTTCTTGGGGTGAGTACTGGTGGCATAACTTTTACCAACGCACAATGAATGTTGTAGCAAACCATTTGGCCTACCACTTGGCAGAGTTGAAAAACCCCGTCGTTATGTCCTATATACGACTTTGGTTAGGCTTCTAAGGTAAGCTTATTGTCAAAACTAATTTCACTATATTTTAACAAGTATAGACATTTATGTATATTATTATTATAGATATGGATTTTGGAGACTTTCCCAAACAGCGCATGTTGGTGGCTAAAAAATGAGAATGTTATTGCACGTGGTATAACTTGGACAAGGTTACCAAAGTTTGGAAAATTATATCATTCAAGTTTCCTTGTACCGGTAAAAAGAAAAACACTTCACTATTTTTATTGTTAATTAATGTTCTATTCTATTCGTAGTGACCTTATACTTATAACAAAATACTTTCCAGTATCAAACCCAAATGTTAGACCTTTTGCTACTCATGTAGAGCTGAGCAAAGAATGGCTACTTCATAGTGTTGATTTTATTCCATGTTTGGTTGATAGAGACATTCATTTTGTTGAAGATGTTAATTGAAAAGTTCAACAACCACATATCGTCGAATTAGAATGTAATTCCCCTCTGCGACTACAATCGAGATGTGCAGCAGCTGGTTCTCATTTACATGAAGATGTAGACAACAAAGTTGGTGATGAAGAATATAAAGGATACGGAGTTTTGTAGCTGACATCCCATGTAATGGAAGTGTGGATCAACAAACAACTGTTTCTATCGATGAAGTCATTGGTGAGTTGTATTCCCTAGGGAAGCAAGTTTCATTGTTAGATTATAGAAAGACGTGAGATGATGAAGGACTAGACGCAGTTAAAACTCGAATATTAGCTTTATAAAAGTTGGTTCATTTGGTTCCCAAAAGTGATCTGAATTCACAACAAGGGTAAACATATGCAAACACACATAACGCTAAAACTTTTATCATTCAAGAAAGTTGTGTACCCAACATCAACAATAACATCATTGTTAATGAAAAGCCATGGTAAGTATAGTATAACATAAATGTGGTACTACTTGTTTGTGTTATAAAAGTTTTTTTTATATTTAGTGTCATTATTTATTATGCAAATGACTATCTCACCAAGTCATGTTGTAAATCACGAAGCTGATGTTGAGTCAGGTCATGGTATGGATGTTGATGTGAAATATATGACCTGTGATTATAATGATTCACAGATGTGTTACGGTAGTTTGGGCATTCAGCATTCTTATACAGGCATGTGTTGTTTCACACCCAAATTTAGATGTCCTTGAAACAAAAGTTCAAGTACCTGTAATATTGCCAAACTTTCAAAAGCATTCCCTCACTTCCAACTTATTTGTACCTACAGTAGTCCAAATTTATATATAATGTTATTTTTTTTATTTAGTCATGTATTTAAGTACAATAAAACAAAATTATCAGAATTACATATGATTACAAGTTATTGAATGACGACATTTATGATGGGAAAATTTCTTTGCATGATATGGATGTAGAACAGGAAGTTGACAAGTTGGTTGATAAGGAGATAATAACGGAGGTGCGTCCTTCTAATGCCTTGATGCATTCTAAAAGACAAGAATCAACAACCTTGTGTTTCGACATTACGATATTTAAATTTCACATGTTTCATCATTAAATTATGTTCACAAGTTATATTGCTTTTAGGTTATATAAATATTTGTTATTTTAATATATTATTTTTTTATAAATTCATGAGCAGATGACTCCGAGTCATTTCCGTAATGTTGTTACTATTGATGATGCACCGTGCTTAAAGAAACTTTTTGGTTTATGAAGTTAAAAAAGAACAAATCTGAAGAAGCTTTTTGGATTAATCAGGTTATAAGGTCTATAAATGCAAGGAAGAAAAAGACAACAAAGCGTCTAAAAAACGTTGAGCGTAGGCAGAGGTTGAAAACTATTGAGAGGGAGGTTATTTACACACCCGTGTATGACAATCAGGTAAATTATTTGACTAAAATATACTGTCAAATCTCATAAAACGTTTTTTTCCTAATATAATCAATTTTGCGTATTTTATACCATAAATATCTTGCTTTCTTCAGGATATTTCTGAAAACCCAAGAACACGCAGGGTCAACCATTTCTATTGTTCCTCTATTGTCAGTCCGTTTGTTGAGGTAATATTAGTGACAATTGTAACCCTACATTTTACAAACCAAAAATAATTGATTTTGATACTAAATTGTTTGTTAGGTTTTGTCACGACCCGCTGACTACAAAATTGACAAGGTCACTATTCTGGATTCATTTTTGAACTATTTACAGCTGCTAGACTCACCAGAGTATGGTTTTCCTCGGGGGCGTCGTGACATTGTGGGTGCTCGTAAATTTTGGTTATCCTTAGCCTGTTTGCAAATTGGTAAAGACAGATGGTTGTCTGTCTTAGTAAGTTAATACCAGACTTAAGTTGTTATAAGAATCTTTGTTCAATAACATATATGTAACTTGTTTATAATTTTGTCACAGTATCAAGATTTATGGGTTGACTTATTGTGGAGTTTTAGACCATCGAATGAATATTGGGCTATGGTCAGCCCTTATTTATGTTCCTCCATCCTCGGTGGTTTGATGCCAAATTACTTTTCGATGGGGTTAGATACGGTGGCATGGCCTGAAGTCGATAAGATGGGTATTTACTTTTTCCTATGTGTTTTTAGACACATTTTTAAGAAATTTATTGAAAGTAAGTAAAACATGTTCCATTATGTTTTTTATAGGTTTATTTTCTTGTTAATGAACCAGGAAATTATTGGTGTCTGGGCGAACTTGAATTATCTACTAGGAAGGTATCATTTTACGATAGTCTAAGATGGATGAACGGAGGAAGGCGATGGTTTTTTAGAAACATGGTCAAGGATTTACCAATTCAACTAGTGAAGTATCTGACCGGCCAGGGGGTGTTACATAGCAAAGGGATTTCAGTTTCGGACTATGAAATAACATATGCCTTTCTAAAAGTCCAGACTCAGGAAACTCTTTATGGTGATTGCGGTATTTGGGGTTGTATATTCTTATACCGCTTGTCCCATAATCTTCCATTGGAATTTGGTGACCTCTTACAAACAGCTCTTACTTATCGTGAAAGATTTTTTGAGTTCTTTTGGAAGCATAAAGTCGAATCAAAGTTTTTGTGGTCGAAAAAGGTATTTAACAACCCTTTATTTTAAAAACCATCCTTAACCCTATATTGTTGATATAAATGCATACTCATGTTGATAGTAGGTTAAAACAATGAACCACTAGTAATAAAAATTTTGTAGCTTTCTATTAATGATAACAGTAGATTAGTGGTTCTAAAGTCACTCATAGTAGAATTGGGCTTAAACCTTCCACCTAAAATAATTTTTGGGTTTTAAAGTATTTGTGGCATTAAATTATATAGTAAATGTGTTTCTCTGTACCAAGAATAAATATCGTTAACTGGTAAAAGTGAGTGTGTGTTTATTGCAGTTACTTATGTATTTGCTACGCATGTAACATTTACTTCAACAAATATAATGTTACTCTAGTTAACTCGCGCATGGAGTAAATGATAACAAAACATTTGTATTTATAACTATAAATCTTTAGAATGTTTTTTACATGAAGTAGCAATCATGTATTTTGGATGTAACTGAAAACAATACTGAATTGGTAATGACTGTTTGTAAATTTGATATGGAAAAATAAAAGGAATGCAAGCAAAATATTACATATAAGAAAATACCATTGAATCAACATAAAAATTATATAGGTTATTATTAGTACAATAAGGTCAACAAGTAACCATATTGTGTTCAAAAAGAAAACGACACATCCTTTCACGATATGGGTAAGGGTGGCGTCAACAGCATCATCGGCAGACAAGGGTATTCTATGTGCAAGTGTGTATAAAAATATATAAACCCATACACCACATTCGCAAAAAATACCACTTTGTTTAGGGACATCGTGAGCTAGACTAAATGTAATGCTATAGTTGTTGGGATATAAACCTTTCTTGTAAAAAAATTTCGCTAGATCAAGAACAACTGACAGACACACCTGTATGAAAATATATGAGTTATAACAAATAATTATGGTATATAAAAAGCACAAAATTGAATTTTTTAGCAAGTTGGTGAAAATGAAGATGCTAATTAATTTTTAACAAGTTGGTAAACGTTTATTTGATTGCAACATGTTTAGTGTATGTCCTGCATTTTATATGTCACTGATGATTTTAGTAAAGGTAACATTGAATAGGTTGATTTAGATTAGAATAAGAGTTACATAAGTAACCAAAAGAAACACATTGTAACAAAAGATAGCACATACATTAACCTAACACATGAAAATGGAAACCTAACATAAGATCTGAAAGTACGACATTGACAGAAGAAGTGAGTGAGTGAGCGCAAAGAGCATGATAATCGCAAGCTCAGTTTTTACACATGTTCACAACAAAAGAGATTTTCTTCAACACCTTGATTTGTGTTTCACATATGAGTTTCATCAGATTTATAGCTTTCTTCAAATCATCATCTTGATGTTCACGAAGAAGCTTGACACAACCAGTGTTACCAACCAACCTCTAAAGCTCAATTATTTGTTCACACCTAACTTGAAAACGACCAGTCAACTGAACTATGATGTTCTGAGTTTCCCATATGAAGTTGAAGTCAGAAGTGTTGTCTCTTTCGAACAACATTTGCAAAATATCACCAAGCACAACTGAGTTTGTAGCAATGGCAAGATTTTCGAGTTGAGACATTTTTAAGTTAGAAGGTGTGCAAGAAGTAATAATTAGGGTTTAAATGGTGGTATGCAAGTGGAAGGGTGATATGTAGGTATTTATAGATAAAACATAATGCAGCTTGTATACTTTGTGTGTAGTGACCAAGAAAGAGATGGAATAATAAACCAAATGCATTAAATTGTGATTAGGAAGGACAACTATGGGTAAGAGATTAACATTAGTCAAACACAATCCTAGCCATTGATTTTTCATAAACTAGCTTGATGGAGCCAATGACAGATTGACAGCAAAGTTACTATTGAAATCTAACTAAATCTTGTTGTAAACCTCAATGCCTAGTTAACAAGTATCTAGTTAAAACATAGTGCACATGCCTTCTAGATTTTGTTGCATTTTATTTTAAAAACTAGAAAAAACAACAACCTACTATCTATGCCTGCTAATAGCCTAAAAACACATAGTAAAAACACATTAATATCCTTTTACTATTAAACAACCACTGCCATTTCAGTTAACAAAACATTTATGACGAATTCAAACTCTAAGAAATCAAAAATCGCCACCATCTATGACCTCACATTCGATATCATGTTTAACATTTTCTTGCATCTACCTTGTAGAAAACTATAAGGGCGGTTGAATAGTTTTTACCGATTAGTTTTAATTACTTTGAAACTTTTTCGTGATTATTATGGATATAGATGAAGTGTGATCAGCAAAGTAATAGACGTGGGTAATAAAGAGACAAACCACAATGCACAATGATTTATAGTGGTTCGGCCTAGCAAGATCTCACTTATCTCGCCCCTACTTCCACTCCTCGAGTCTCCACTAGATAAATCTACTTCACTAGTAAACGAATCTCCTTTACACCAGTGGAGAAACCTTCACACTTAAGCTTACAATCTTTAACGACACCTAAGCTAAGATATCGTGTTCTTTATAAAGGCACAACAACGCTTTTTACACTATATACTTGTGGTTTACAACACCAACCACACTATTACACAAGTAGGTAGAAAATGGGCACAACAATGGTGATTGTGTAGGTAACACTTAACACATTCACAAAATGTGAAGCCTTGAAGGATCAAAGCTTACTAGCTTAGAATAGAGATTTCTCGTAACCGATCTTGAAATGTATAAAGATCTAAATCACAAGAGACAAGAGAATAGACAAGAGCGAGGTTACAGAGCTAGATATATGTAGAGAGATTAGAGAGAATAGATAGAAGAGGGGCGAGGCTTAAGCTTGGGCAAAGCTTGGTATTTATATGCACAACATCAGACACCCACGGAACCTGTCGACTCCCTTACCTAGGGGTCCGTCGGGTCTGACTTTTGTTGCCTTATAAATGTTTGTCCAAGATCATAAGTAAACATTGTATGTAGCCTTGGTTGACGTTATATGTTTGATGGAGAGAGGTATATTGTCCATTTTTATTTTTACACTTTAAGTTACATAAGTTGTATAAACTTTTATAAAAGTTTAGAACATAAGTTCATGGATTAAAAAGACTTATGTGTTGCTTGTAATACAAACATAAAAATATGTTTGATGTTTTGTCATTAACAAAACGTTAAGCATGATTAAAACATGAATATCGTTTTAGTGCAACTTTTGCATTTACAATCTCCTCCTTTTTGTTGAAGACAAAACATGAACTTATTTTTAGTTGGTAAGAGCATCAACATATAAGTTTTTAGAAATATGAACTTATTTATTTTCTCCCTTTTTTGTCGAAATAAAAAACGAAGGCGAAATGGAAATTTTTTGAGAGAGATATTGAGATAGCATGAGAGAGCAATATAGATATCAAATATTTTTCCATTGTCTCCCCCATGGTTCATACTCCCCCTAATTTGGAGAACCCGGAGACATGGATTATGAAATCCTACAAGAAAAGGGTTAGAAAAATAGACAAATGGATACATGTACATGAGAGGGTCCAACATAGGACCGTATGAATTAACACATTTTTACAAGTACAAGAAACATGTAAACGGGTTAAACAATTTGTTTGAGTCACATGGTACTCCCCCTTGAATCATGCCCATATGATCAAGCTAAGGTTAACATATTTTCTGCAAAAGAGAGTTTGTTTCTCGAAAATAGACGAGATAGGAATATAAGCACAACATTCAAACACATTTGCATACATGTAAACTCTGAATTTTGAATAATATAATAAATAAAGTTTATTTAATCACTCTTTTGAGTTATTTTCTATTATTATGACTTGTGTTCTATGAAGTAATACCCCAAATTAATGTTCCGCTGTTACACCATGGAAAACACTTCTCACATGTCTTCTGTCCACGTTGCTACAACGAGATCGCCTGCCCGCCAGTTGGGCCGATGGTCCCATCGCGGTTCTCAAACCGCTGGCACGTCAGCTTACACCCTTGGCACCTGGTCAGGTAACAATTTCTCTTTGGCCCTTTCTTCTGTCACCATTTTTGCTTCCTCAAATTGGGGGGTTAACGTGTTCCTTTGTTCTATGTGTCAGGTGACCCCGTCTATCGTGATCTGGGAGATTGTTGTTACTAGTGTCGCCATTGTGATGCTTCATTCTGGCTTAACGAGCGCTTGAAGGGGACTGACTATGCTTGGGTCCCAAAATACCATGCTTGGTGGAATGGTGGTAAAATGTATATGTCACAGCCAGCTCCACCTCCTGCAACAATCAATCAGTTATTCTCGGACACCCATGTTAATGCAATGATGCCTAAAAACGTTACTTGCATTTTTTGGCCTCGCTTTGTTTTGATTACGACAATATGTAAAAACAAGCATTTACGAAAACAACGAAAAACGAATTCTTGAGTTCAAGTATTTTTCATTTCAACTATTATTACTTAAGGTATGTACAAACAAGTACTCATCCTAATTAAGTGATCAAGGATTTAATCTTTCCTTAAAACTCACTTTTTATTAAGTGTGACAAGTTTTTATTAAACTTTCTATTTAAGGAAATGTTTAATTATATTAATTATTTGAAAATTTGAAAATTTGAAAATTTGAAAATGCATATTCTATCTTGGTTTGGAATATCCTTTCAGGATATTTTAATCACCAGATTCGAACCATACCACTAAAAGACAAAAAGGAGCGGAGTCTACTCCGACGGTTCCTTAAATGGCTATGTGGTTCCTTATCGATAAGGAATCGCGGGCTGCAATAAAGAACCGCAGGCAGATATAGTCGTTGGAGCCTTGTCTTATAAATAGTGGACCATTCTCATATTTTCTCTTCACCTCTTTTGCACATATAATTCCAAATTCTTTCATACTTCTATAATCACTCAAATCCTTGGTCATTTGGTTGATTCCTATTTGTTTAGAAGTGAATCTTTCTTCTTCCATCTCTTCATCTCCAAGTACAAAAAGAAGAACACTTTCATTCTTGAAGTGTTGTGTCTACCTTAAAGATCCATTGAAGATCAAATCTTATTTAGTCCTTGTTGTGTCATTGTTGTGAACATCCAAGTAGTTGTGTCTATTTGGAAGTTGTGTATGTACTAAGGTTTATACTTGGTCCTTAAAGTATACTAGTGTAGATTGGTCCTAGCTAAGATTAGGGCTCGACTTTTAGCTTAGAGTCAGAAATTGGATAAGCAACGTTGTGTACGGTTTCTCCTTCTTAAGGAGCTTGTTGATTAGTGAACTCTCGAGTAAGGAGTACTCGAGGAGTGGAGTAGGGACGAGGAGTGAGATTCGTTTCCGAGCCACTATAAATCCTTGGTGTTTGGTTTGATCTTTCTTTCCCTTATCTCTTTACATTCATTATTCTTTATACTTGTGATTATTAGTTTAGTTGCACTATACCTTGTTCATATTGTGTATAAGAAGGTTTCATATAATCACTCAAGTCTAAGTTTTTGAAAAGGATTTTTTAAAACCATCTTTTGACAAGTAAATTTTAAGAAACTATTCAACCCCCCTTCTAGTTTCTACAACCCATTTCCTTGAAAATATCCAAGCGTATAATCACATGTTTTCCATGACTTCATTCCGCGCGGATATTGATCATTCGGTTAACCAAGGTGCTGGACCATACGTTTTCAAAATTCCTGGCCAGATATACCATCGCCTTAGGTTTCTTTGCCCTGAACACGGTGAACCGCCTAGATTCTTGCAACTTTACATATATGACACCCATAATGAGGTTGCAAATAAGCTGGCCCTGTTTGGTGGTCAAGCGGATACTCATTTGCAGCCTACGATTGTGATACATCTGATACAAGTACTTGATGAAAACAACGCGTTAGTACAGCTGTTTAGGACGGCCCGTGATAAATGTCAAGACACAAATATTGCAGATTTCAGAATACGACTATACAACATGGGCATTACCCGTGGTTATGAACTACCTACCGCTCGTGATATTAAAGGTATCGTGTTTGAAAATGGCCCCGGACTCGCAAAAACTATGATGTCATCGTTGAATACAGAGGTAGGCCAGTAAAGAGGGTTAACAAGCTACATCAGCCATACATGTCGCTTTAATTCCCTCTTGTTCGCATTTACGGAATCGGGTTTCCATCCTAGGCTGATTTTGAGACCCGTGATGGACGTGGTGAGGGGTCAACCGTTACTATGAACAGATACTATAAGTATCAGATTCATCCACGTACCTGTGATTACGGTTTAATCTTTAGGAGGTCGCTTGTTCCAGTAGTATGTTGTAGTCATCTATTGCTCACTCGAACATGCAAGACTTGATTTCATCCGGAAACACCAAAGTGATATCCGTTCAGACTATTTGGCTGGTATGTACGACTCTTTGCAGAGAGGTGAACGAGATGAGAATCAGTGTGGAAAGCAGATTATGTTGCCCATGTCTTTTACCCCTCCCCTTGCTACATGTACAACCATTATATTGACACACTTGCCCAATGTAGAGCACTAGGGAACCCACAGTTCTTTATTACATTCAGATGTAACATTAAATGGCTTGAGATACAACGATACATGGAACAATATCTCTGGCTAACCACAACAGATAGGCCAGACGTCGGGTGTAGAGTGTTTGAACAAAAGGTGATTGAATTTGTTAAGTATATGAAGGAAACACGTCTGTTTGTTAACTTCATGTGGCCCAAAAATCTAACAATCGTGCCTTGCCTACCAGTTTTGTACACGATCGAGTTCTAGAAGCGAGGACTGCCACATTGCCATATAATCCTGTGGCTCGCTGATAAAGACATGATAATCGATCCAACCCAGCTCAATGCATTCATTTCTTTAAAGCTCCTGAATCTTGAAACCGACCCGACAACGTTTGTTGTTGTGTCTGAATTAATGATGCATGGCCCATACGTCACAGTGTATGAATTACCGTTCTTGGAGCAAAAATTTACCAAAGAAATTCAATGACCACACTTTCTTTGATGACGATGGCAACATACACTATCGTCGTAGAGATTCGAGCATCTGTGTGCAAAAAAGGGAATCAAAGCTCGATAACTCATACGTCGTGCCCTATAATCGGACACTTTCATTGGTTTTCCATGCTCATATAAATGTGGAATAATGTGGCTGGAGCATGTTGATAAAATATTTGTTCAAGTATTTTTCAAAAGGGCATGATAGTATATTCACAAACGTATCGAATCCTATCGATTGCGCCTCAACCTCTAGCTCTACCTAGCGGCCACCTACAGATGAAATACAATATTTTGTTGAAGACAGATACATTTGTCCGCATGAGGCTTGCTGGTGAATCTTTGACTTCCCAATCCATACCCGGGAACCGGCTGTTCAGACATTGACAGCCCATTTGGAGAACATATAAGAGGTTACCTTTAGACAAAGAGACAACATTGATGTCATTGTCAACCTTCCCGAGAAAAAAACCACTCTTACCGAATGGTAAAGCTACAATTCAGACAATGTAGATAGGCGACATTTGACCGATCTGAAATTCCCAGAGTTTGTTTGGTACGCAGATGCAAAAGCGTGGAAACCCCGAGTTATTAGAACGAAACACTCATTTGGGAGATTAAATTTTGTTCATCCCAGCGTCGGGGAGCTCTTTTACTTTAGAATTCTCCTAAGCCACCAGAGAGGTTGCACATCGCCAGTAGACATTCGCACTGTCAACCAACATATCCTTCCAACATACGGTGCAACATGTGAAGCGTTGGGCCTGCTTGGTGATGATCGTGAATGGGACATCGCGCTTGAAGAAGCGACAAGGTAAGGCTCTACTTCCGAAGTAAGAACTATCTTTGATCAAATGTTAATGTTCTGCGAGATTGAAGATCCTCTAAAGCTTTGGGAAAACACTGGGAACGTATGTCTAATGACATACGTGCAAGAGTGTCTGCAATGACGGGTATACCCGAATATTTTGTGAATGATGACAAGAAAAGTGGGTAAATTCTATACGATATTCTAGGCATCATAGGTGGTTATGGGAAAACCTTGACGGAGTATGGTTTACCAAACCCTCCGAAAAACTGTTAGATGATCTGAAGAATAAACTCTTAATGGAAGAAAAGGGCTATAAACGAGCGTTGCTTAGAGAAGAAACTGCTCAATCTACAAAAATTAAACACCGCCCAACAAACAATGTACGATATTATTAATGTTGTTGCCGAAAAGAACCAGCAGGAGTTAATCTTTGAATATGGCCACGACAGGACTGGCAAGACCTTCCTTGCTTCTTTTCGCTGGTCAAACAACATATTCTAGGTTCAAAACTCCATTAGAATTAACAGATGAGTCGTTATGTCACGTAAAAAACACACTCAACTTGGCATTCTTTAGAGGGACACCCATGTCATAATCTGGGATGAAGCGCCTATGAACAATCTTCGTTTCTTTTAAGCACTAGACAGGAATCTTCGAGACTTGATGAGTAAGCCTGATACCATTTTCGAAGGGAAATTTGTTATCCTAGGTGGGGACTTTTGGCAGACACTCCCTGTTAAAAAAAGAGCTTCGAGGTTGGAGCTTATCGGCCTATCGATCGCACATTCAGACCTATGGCCAGAGTTCAAGGTACACACACTTAGTGAAAACATGTGTCTTATGCGCGAGGTCCTCGATCCGGTTGCAAAACAGAATGCCTAGACTTTGCTTCGTGGCTTTTAGACGTTGGTAACGGGGTAGTTGGGGAACCAGATGTCGACGAACCTGAAAGTGCTAACTGGATATCTATACCACCAGAGTATTGTGTCAGTGGTGACGAGAAAGGCCTTTTTGAACTTATAAACTTCATATACGATGCTGAAACACTGGAACGACCCACTGCAACAACTCTTTAGGAAAAATCAATCGTTTGTCCCAAAAATGAAATTGCAGACGTGATCAACGATTGGATCCTAGCTGGAATACCAGGTGAAACAACAACCTATCTAAGCAACGGCGAAGCCTTCCCACATGGTGGAAACATCGCTGAGATAGATATGTTATACCCAATGGAATTTTTAAACACGTTGCATTTGCTAGGGTTTCCTCCACATGAATTGTAGCAAAAGGTCGGGTGCCCAATCATGATGTTTCGCAATACTAATCTAGCAGGCGGTCTTTGGAACGGTTCCCGGCTGATTGTCAAATTGCTTATGTCGAAACTAATTGAGGCCCAAATCATTACATGCACATGGATAGGAGAAAAAAGTCTTCATACACAGAATCCCACTGGTACACAAACACACAAATTTGTCATTTATATTCAAACGTAGACAGTTCCCAATTAAAGTATGTTACACCATGACAATAGATAAAAGCCAAGGTCAATCACTTTCAAAGACCGGGGTGTACTTACTTGACTCGATTTTTAGTCACGACCAACTGTACGTCGCTTTGTCACAAGCGACTTCACCGCAGAGGCTTAAAATCCTAATAAAACAACAAGAAAATCTATCCGAAAACACCACTAAAAACATTGTTTACAAAGATTTCCTCCACAACATATAACACAGCTTTTGCCAAAGAAACTGAACACAAACGATTAACGTGCATTGCACACATAGAAATACGCATTATATCATACACACGATTTTATACTCATGTAGTGCATACATATACACTGAGTACATATTAAAAGTGTCTATTGTATCCCTTTTAAAGTTAACAGGTTTTTTATATATTAAGGTACACACCTTTCAAAATGTTTTCTTTTTTTTATTTTTGTTTTTTCCTTGTCTATACTGCTACGTTCCTGAACATCTTTAATTCTTATGTTTGCTCCTGATGAACTCGCCCTACATGCTATTCTATAGACCAGAACTACTCCTCATCTGTTTCTTTATAGGAAGCTAACATTACACTGTTTCCTATGCAGCTGAACAACCAACATGGCCGATACAAGTAGTAGCGCTTTAGTGCATGCAGCTACACCGATCTCTGACTTAGCTCCTGGTGTGCGCGGATATGTCATAGAAGCTTTTGCTTATCGGAAATGGACTGCAAAAACCTGGTCAACAAAAGCCATCCCAACCATGAGAGACTTGCATTTTTGTTGTATGTTGATTGACAAGAATGTACCATTTGTTCCCTTATAAAATTATAACAGATATATGTGCACCAGATCACTGACCTAACACGGTAACCTATCCCACGACCACACAATCCAGGCAAACATAGACCTGAACAACACAACGTCTTTGATTCCAAGATATGCTAAGGGAAAGTTTACCGAATTTCTGAATTTTTCTGCGAGAAGACAAGTCCTTATCAACAAATACTACCACACCCAACTACACTCAGATTTGGGAAGATAACAAAATTTGAATGTTTGGAAGGTGTCGAACAAGAATTCCTACAACATTATTTTGACTTCGTTTCATACAGCGAACTGCCATCGCGTCTGCCCTACCGTGATGAACAAAAAAACCGTCTACCCGCCCCTCACAAGTAATGGTAATGTACGGTGTTCGTGTTTTTACCAAATAAACGCTAACAAATTCTTTTTGTTTTTGTTTTTTGCCTTGACATACTGCTTTGGCTTTATTCAGTCTATTGGAGATTTTCCACCTGCAGGAAGCCAAAGTTTTCGCAGGAAAATTGATATTCAAAATTTAGAGTAAGCAATGCACCTTACAGTCAACGTGTCTACTAATACATGTTACCAGAAGTTTAATACACCTTCTATTTATTTAGGGGAAATGTGGTTGAGGTAACTCTCTGGGATGAACTTGCCACCCATTTTAAGAAAACATAAATCGAGAAACAGTCGCCCCTGTTATGATTGTTGTGACATCATGTAGAGTTTCACAATACAGAGGTGTTGTAGAGATTTTAGCCACACCAGTAACACATTACTACATCAAACTACCGGTGCCTGAGTTTTTTCAACCCCGTGCTATGTGAGAGTTATTCTCGTTTGCTTCCTTTTTTATTTTTTGTCACATTCTCCAAGAACATGTAACACAACACAGATTCATAGAACGCTTCAGGATAACTCCCGTGCTACGTGTGACAAAACACCACTTCCAACCACCTCAGACAGAAGAGCAGAGAAACACACAGTCATTATCTACCCTTTTAGTGCAGAGTCCCGACAGCTTCAAGGTATACTACATAAAAAAATGCGAGCCTTTCAATGCATGAACACCCATAATCTGTTTACTTTTGTAGGGAGTGAGCTTTGTATGCAATGCAACAATCACAACCATGTTTCAAAAAACCTTGGTATTACGTGTCCTGTAGCAAATGCATCAAGAAACCGTTAGAATACAAGGGAATATATATTTGTGAAGACCATGGTGAGATGGAATCCCCTGATTTCATGTAAAGGGAAAAAAACATGCTTCCCCGAAACAACCACATATACTGCGTTCAAAACTACCCCCGTATTTTGTTCCCAACAGGTACAGCTTAAAACTTTCCGTCCACGATGGAACAACGAAGGCAAACTTCATGCTTTTTTCTCAGGTTGCGGTTGACATTACTGGCTACGAGTGTTCTGATCTAGCCCGTAAATACAGGATGACCGATCGTCGCACAGTCCCAACTGAGTTAACCACCATCGTTGGCCAAACGAAAAAATTTGTCATCCGCTTTTCTCCATCAACACACAAATGTGCCAGAGAGTTCAATGTAAACAACATCCTAAAACCGCAGGAACTCATTGAGGACCACAAACCACTTTAGTTAACAAATGAAACACGTGTTGAACAACCATGTGCTAGTGCAAGTCCATCCAAGCGGGAACCGACACCAAAGGACAACACAACATCAGTTGCAGTCACCCCCGCCCTTCCAATCACGCCATCAGGTTTAGGTAACCGTAATTTATATGCAAACACTATCTAAGGCTCATTTATTTATTTTTCCCTTTTATTCGTGATATTGATCGATACATAGAAACGCTTTAAGATATCTTTTGGTAAATTAAATATATTACATAAGTAAGGTTATTACAAACATAGGAACCTAGATGTAGGTACACATACAAGGAAAACGGAAAACACAAACACACTACTTCAACTTATGTTACAAACACGCTCTTAAGGAGCTTTCAAACAACACACAAACACACGAAACGAAAATAAAAAGGAACTCCCAGTAGCAGCTACCTCCCATGACTACTTTATTATAGTGAAACCACAAAACACCCTGCACCACAGCGCACGACCTTTCACTCAGATCCATTACCAGAAATCCTCCTTATGAAAAGTTGTTTCTGCCGAATACGCCTTGCTATCGCTGTGATCTCTGCCTGCAGCTGTGTTCGGAAGAAACAGTCTTGGTCAGGCATCATACCCAAAACGAAACCATCCTCGCAACCAGTTCCTCCCCTTCAACAGTACGCAACTCCTGGCTGAAATGCTTTCTCTCAATAATTGCCATATTCACTTATTGGAAAAGACTTTCGACCTTCTGTTTCCACACATTATCTGCCTGAATGTCTCTCCAAAGATAAGTAACAAACATGTCGTCCCAGTCCTCCGACTGAGCTGCTATTGCAAGTGCGTCACACCTAGGGCGATATGCCATTTGTTTCTTTCTTCTTCTCTTGGATACAATGGTGGCTAGATGTGAGAAACCATTGTCTTCCAAACCCTTTATATACACCATCACACATGTAGTGCTGTCACATACACATGCACCCACTATCAACAACACTATTCCCACTAACCTTTCCTGGTGATATTACCAGCTTTCCAAAAGTAGTAAAAAAAATTGTAAAACCGCCCAAAAAAAACATGTCCACAAACTGCAAAAAAAAGAAACCCAATAAAGCATGCATTATCAACAACTACAGACTGTGCGTATAGCACGCTATGTTTACCACTTTCGCCCACTTTAACCTCATACAGTTCTTTAGCACACCGAGGCAAGATTTTTCTAGGCAACCACATGCCATTTGCGTATTGTACACATGTCAACAAAAACACAAATAAAAAAACATTCCACCACAAACATTAGGCACAAACATTAACATTCCATAGACATTAAAACAGTTACATCGACAGATGCATTAAACACGTTTCTAACATACACGTTTATTAGAGACATTCATGTCTAACACAATTGCATGCCACCAAACGTGCGAGAAGGACAATGTTCTAAACATGTTAACAAAAAAAACATTATGCTATAAACATAAGTCAACACATTAACATTCCATAAATATTAAAACACTTACATTGACAGACGCTTTGAACAACATTAGACGAAACCGACTAATTTCCATCACAGACGTCCTACAAAACACACATCTTGGTACAGATGGTTAATAATAACACAGTTTCACAACGACAGAAAGACACATACATTGCACGCACGAATAACGTACATGCTTATTAGAAACATGCATGTCTAACATAACCTCATCACACCAAACTTCCAATTAGGAGCTCCATGTCATGGACGCAAGGACACCAAAATTTCGAGTAGGATCTCCATGTCATGGACACGAGCGTCCGAAGAATCCAACATTTCCTGCAATGTTAGAAGCTCAATAGAATCACGATCTACCAGCTCAGCTAGAAACGTAACCATCCTCTGCATAACCGAAACCGGTCCAATGCTGCACAGCTAAAAATAAAGAGCCTCCCTCTCAGCCTTATCCTCGGCCAACTCATCATACAACGATACCAAGTTCCTCCTCCATATAACTACTTCGTCAATACGTTCCCGCAAGTAATGCGGAAACATTGTCTTCCACTGATTACGCCCGGGTATGTTCTGCAAATCACAGACCCTCACTCTCCAACTCATTCTCTTTTTTGATGTTTGAAAGAAAATAAAAGCTCAAGTATGTCACAAAAAACTACATTATCCCACTTAAATAGAGGTTAACCAATACAATAATGCTAATTGTTATTAAATGCTAACTGCTACAGGGAGCCAAAAGCACACCAACATATGTCAACCTTCCATGATGAACCACAACATCCTTATACACAGATGTATAGTCACACCTTTCCACAACTCCCAAATTACTGAACTCAACAGCTGCCTCTAAAAAGCTACTTAGTAATACAACTTGGCAAAACTCCCAGCCACACACATTCCACTATCCACATGTTTTTAATGTAATAATATATTTGATTTGTAGGTAATCCATGTTGTAACACCCTATTTGGATAAATGGACCGTTACGTAATAACTTTTGGCGTGTCATCAAAGCATGCAAGGTAAATGTCTAAAACATTAAATGACAAACCGAAAACAACATCGGTTCCAACATAAGCTCCACACACGAAATGCATAAGTAGAATGTAAAGGAAAGGACTAAACAATGTCCAACAAAGCAAAAGTATGTAAATGAATTAAAGAATGAAAGAAGATTGGCGCCTCATTCCATGCACGTACTCTTGGTTCCTAGCTTTGCCCTTTAATACCTGCCGTATTGGGACATGGATAGAAAATACGGCTGAGCAATACGCTCAGTGTGCGGATATATAACAATGGATGTAAAACATAAACATAAGAAAGTAATGAAATGAAATGAATAGCAGCGTAATAAGTGTAAGTCCTGGAAAACCTGGTTTAAGTTCATAAGACTGGTTTTATATTTCTAAAAGACTTATGTTTAGTTTATCTTGAAAATCTGTATTTTAAATATGCCCGGATCCTATATAGGTCATGTTATGTCAACGTGCATGAATACATAGAGGGGTCATCTCATCATGCAATTAGAGGGGCTGCCTCTAATTAATATATATAAAATGAGTGGAGTGATCAGCTCCTGTAACGGATGCAAGGCACACATCACAGTTACCATGAAATCATATTAACTTGTCCTAGGATGCACCCATTCGCCCCACATGATAATAGTAACAAAGGCCAAATAACGTAAAGGGACGCTGCGAGCAATCACTCTCACCGCAGAAGAGTCATAACACTGGTGGCTCCAGTGCTATGGTTATGGAACCCCCATAACTAGGTGAAACTGGCATGTATGTATATAGCTCAGGCAATCTAAAACAATCTTAACATATACTGGTGTGTTTAAGACACTTAAACTGTTGGGAAAACAGATGGATGCAAACGGGGAAATCCTAAGTATAGGAAAGAATGTCTTTACTGAAGGACATAA
Organism: Glebionis coronaria; assembly: GCA_025667525.1. Classification (NCBI taxonomy): domain Eukaryota; kingdom Viridiplantae; phylum Streptophyta; class Magnoliopsida; order Asterales; family Asteraceae; genus Glebionis; species Glebionis coronaria. The sequence goes on from CM046881.1 coordinate 45,456,107, forward strand.
TATCCGTACCTTATGTCTAGTAAATGAAGACAAAAACGAACGTAGAAGATCACCCCGGCTTCACAATAGCTACATAATGAAAGGACATGAATAAGTGTCGGTTTTACTTATACATACTTGTTATTTAGTTTACTTGGCGTGTTCATACTTATTATACTTGTTCTTGTCTTGTTTTATCATTTCATGTTTAAATCATGTGTTTCTTATAGTTTCATGTGTTTTAGATTCATGTATTTCATGTTTTATGTGTTACAGTACTTGTTATAACATAATGAGTAACTTTCTAAAAATAGCAGGTTTCTATATATAGTAACTTTCCAAAAATAGCAGGTTTCCATATATAGTAACTTTACAAAAATAGTAAGTTTCCTTAAATAGTAAGTTTCTAAAAATAAAATTTTTCCATAATTAGTAAGTTTCCAAAAATAGAAAGTTTCCATATTTAGCATGTTTCTATAAATAGCATGTTACCATATTTAGTGTGTTTCCATATTTATCATGTTGCCATAATTAGTATAATACCATAATTAACATGTTTCCATAATTATATATTTTCATAGTTAATCGTATGCTTATTAAATAATTAAATGGTACAACATATAGTTTAATAAGCTTATATTATATCATGTGTAATTCATATTGTAAAGTTTATTAATAATAAATACTTAGGCTTGACTTATTATATTAATTAATAATATTATTCTATGTTTATCATAAGTTATTATTAATTAATAATGTTACATGTTCCATGTTATTAAACTTTATCTTAAAATATATTAATTAATTTAACCTAAGTTTTAATTAATTAAATCAATGATCATGAATAATTAAATTATTAATTATCTTAACATAAGTTTATTTAAATAAATGTACATACAAATATAACATGGTTTATTTAAATAAACATTATAACCTAAGTCATATGTTAATTAAACCATAAATTAATTAATTAAGACATAACATAAAGTATTTTTCATAAATGGCTTAATTACATGTTCTTGTAAAAATGTCAAGTTCCCGAGCCCAAAACCCGATACCCGACAAACGAGCACCACAACCCGAAGGCTGCGGTCTCTTGCTGCCATGACTCGTCCGAGCCAACAACCCCACCACCGAGAGCCAAGGTTCTCGGTTCGCTGCTGCCCGAACACCAAAACAACCCCCAACTTGCGATGGGGTTTCCCCTGCTTGCGAAAACCTTTCCACCGAGCCCCTAGTGAGTCTCGGTTTCCCCCTGTTGGGCCAAGTTCCCCACTACGGGGTTCTTGGTCCTTGCGGTTGTCAACCAAACACCACCACCGCCAACCAAATGTTGCGGCTGGTGGTTTTAAACCAACGCCGACCCCATGAGGGGTTGCTGCTGTTGGAACAACAACACCACCTAGACAATAGTGGATCTCGGTTGGCTGCGATCGGGACAAACCAACCCCCAAACCCGTGTTTTGTCTTTAATCTTGATAGATCTATGATTAATTACATGTTCTTGATTTGTTTTTAATAATCCCAACATAATTAAATAAAAAAAAGAAAAGATTAGAGTGATACCGAACACGTGATTTAAAAGGGAATGAACACGAATACACTACCGTTGTAAAACAAAGATAAAAAAAAAATCAATCGTCCTTGTGGTTTTGTTGTTGTTCGCCGCGGCCAAGAAGAAAAAGGGAGAGAAGAAAAAAATGTTTAGGGTTTTTGAAATTCTCTGTATTTTATGTTTATGAATCCTTGTTAGTGTACATAAGGATTTATTATTGGACATGGGCCTTGGGCCCTTCTTTCTTCCTTGTTTGGACGCAGACACACACACACACACACACACATATGTACACATTCATTTGTTTTTCGTAACTTAATTTATTATCGTGTGTGTTCGTTTAGTGCTCGTTTTTTTATGTCTTTTATATATTAAGTATTATTCGTGAATACTTATCGTGCATTTACATGCATGTTTACATACGTAATACTTACAATAATTAATTAATATACATAACGTTCGCATTTAATATTCATGATTCATGTCTTATATTAATTAATTATAAAGTTTAAATTTAACCGTAAATTCGTGCATTTAATGATCTTAGGGTTTTTTAAACGAGTTTTACACATGTGCTATACACTATTGCAACACATGCCTTATTTGACTATACAGAAACCACTAACAAAAACAAACAATGTTGGCTTAACTATATTGTTGCCCTAACTATTTTATTCATCTTGGTAAGCAGGTATCCTTCCAGCTGACGTTGTGTTAGACATTGCTAAAACAATTGTTGAGACAATTAAAAGAGAAGAACCGAATGGAAAAACAACGACTGCCAAGCGTCAACTCCTACTTGACTTAGAAGCAGCTGTCAAGAAAAAGAAATCGTCATAGACATATTAACAAACGTACCGAACTTATGCTTTTGTTGTAACCTGTATGTCATGGCAACCTATGCGTCATGTAACAATATATTAGTAATTAACTGTATTATCTTTATGGCTCCTAGCCTACGACAACTTTTTGTAAAAAACTACTTTACAAACCGTCTAATGCTGCGAACCGTCTAATGCTGCATGTACAAAACAATTTCTACATTAACATTATCGACCTAATTCGATAACTACGCTGCCATCCAAATAACACCCACAAAACCCCCGCGACAGAACACGGACATCTCCCCTATTTACCAAACTTTTGCAAAAGATGGGGAACTTGTGGTTGGCCATTACATCTTTTGAATCCTCATTAAATAAGACAATTGTTACCAAAAGTTATTTATTAAAATTAAACAGAATAATCTTGAGAAGTTACATTATTGTGGTTGGTATAGTTTCAACTAAAATCTTGAGAAGTATATATATATATTTTTTTTTGATGTTTTCTAAAAGAAATTTTGTTCGATCAAAATCTCATCTTGAACTATCTTTCTCCTGAACCGAGCACGCAGTATTTTGTGGTACCAAAACAAATTGTCTCAAACCATGTCAATATCACATTTTCATTTGTATTATTTTTTCTCGGAAATTCCATGCATGTCACACCAAGTATCACACCAAGTATCATCGATATATTCACATCTGTGCATGTTACCAAAAAGCATTTTCAGGATAGAGCCAAAAAGTTCAATACGAAGATCAAACTTCGATATTTTTTATAAATTACCCTATAAAATATTTTATAGAAAGACAAATTATAAAAAAACCTAAAAACTTTTAAAAATTTACCTTACAGTTTTTCGCTAAAGATGTCACATGACCTTTGTAACCTTCTTTTGTCTCCGCCTTTGGGCATGTCACCGAAGTCACGACACCAATTTACTACTATGTGATATGGTCTTAACAAGCTAAACAATGTGTATTTAACAACGGAAAGACTAAAAAAACCTAGACAAATAATTTAAGACCAAATCCAAAATGGCAATATTGTTGAATGTTGATATGCTTCGACCCCAATCTTAAAAGCCATTTGAATCCATTGAGCTGCTGCTATAAATGTTCCACTTGTCATTGCATGTGTTACCTGATCCCACATCATAGCACAAGTTAATTGCACCCAAAGTAGGTTCGATTTTAATGTGCCAACAATGAACTGTACTATAGAGAAATAGTAGTATACATAAAGAGCATCAAGCCATCTCAGTTTCTGAAGCATTACTATTGCCAGGGATGGCATTACATAAATCGAGTGTAGCACGGACTACACCAACTCTGTCAAAAAAATATAAAAAATTATACGTGCAACCCTTAATAATATATTTTTTGCTCCTTTATTTCTTTTACGTGCTACTCTAGTTAAGCTAAAAAAATATTTGCTGTGCAAATTTTTGCATAGTTTTTTTATTTTTTTTATAAAATTCTGTTCACCTATATGTGTATAAACTAATTTGTTGAATAGTCTTTACTCTTAAAACAAACCATGTTGGTGTATCATGCATTGCATTTTCAAGTTTCAAAAGTCGTATCTATAAGACATGAGATATCGTGTTTATTGTCGTCAAATTAATGGGTTAGCTACATACTCCATAATTGATAAAAACGTATATTTACAAACAGTGACGGAACCAGAAAGTTAGATAAAGAAGGTAAAAAGAAACTTTCTTAACAAAGGATGAAAATAGAAATATAAAGTTTTTACATAGTTTCGCTTCAAGGTGAAGAGCAATTTAATTTTCGCTTCAAGGTGTTGCGGACCAAGAGGGCATACGGCCGCGAAGGGCATGCACACGTGCCGACGTCCATACCCTTCGTAAAACAAATATGATCTTGCAACGAAGCCAGTAACTATAGAACTTGAAAGCAAGAAATATTCCACACCAAAATACTGCATGGTTTAACATCGATTCAATTAACAGAAGATACTACAAGTAAGAACCATATCCTTACAATCTTAACCACACAATAAAATCCATAAACATAGTTATTAACCTTAAAATCAGAAACAACATAACCTAAAACCATAAGCCAAGAACCAACTTAACAACATGTTCATGTGAAATTACCCCAAACAAAGCCATCTGATCAAACCATATGAATTTCGATCTCGATTTCCAAACCATTTCACTCTAAGAGCAAGAATTCCTTATCCTTTTCGAGATTTTCCATAGCACTTGCTTCCAAACTGATCTCAACATCAATGCTTCCCTCACCATCTTTTCCTTGATACAAATAAACCATTCCATCAAACCTGTTATTCGACCCGCTCCTAACACTTTCTGGTTTACCAAACCCGAAATCCACATCGTAAACCTTAAACCTTGGCGAACTACCAACCGCCACACAGTTAACTCCAGCATCCTTAAACTGAAAGATAATAGGATTGCTCTCCCACTCCTTGTTACGTGCCTCGATCGCCTTCGCGTCATGCATGTCTATCGCTTTTTGGATCATCCCCGCAGCGAACTCTGGAGGATTAGCCTGTAACAAACCGGCGGCAGTGACGGTGAAGATCGCCTGGATCAAGTTACCGAAGTAACTTTCGGGCATCGGTGGATCGACTCTCTTGCGGCAGTCGGCAAACACCGTGTAGACGGTGTAGTCTTCCGGTTTTAGCTGACGGGCACGCGTGGCCGCGTGCCATATGTGCGTGGAGAGTGACTGGAAGGTTGAGAATGGTTTGGTGGAACCTTCGGGTGGATTCGCGTTGACTTTTGCCTTAATTTTCTCAATCATCGGCCCCGAGAATTTGAAGATTTTTTCCCGTAGAGGTGGGGCGACCGGGGGCTTGGCGTCCCCGTTGGTTTGGGCAGGTGGGGTGAGATCGAGCTTCACGCGCGTGTTACGCGCCTGAGTCCGGTCAAGGAATGGTAAAACGGGTACGGATTTGGATCCGGTGCAAATTTTGGCCCATGAACTCATGAAATGCCAAGTGGATGTCCCATCCAAAATTGCATGGTTGAATGCACAGCCCATTACTAGCCCATCTTTCAGCTTGGTTATCTGTAAATAAGCCCAAAAACTATTTAAGAAAAATATACAAAAATTATTTAAGAAAAATATATAATGTAATTTGCAATTATATAGTAATAAATAAAATTATTTAAGAAAACTTATTTCAGATCGATAAATGTAAACAAGTAACATGTATGTGACTATTTTTTCCACGAGTCATTTAATTCAGTATGTACATTTGGTTGGTTTGGACAAAAAAAAGTAAACCAAGGCCTAAGAATATATTTAAATAGAAATACTTGCAACTATATTAGTTGGGTTACTCGGCGCGATGCGACGGCAAGTACCCGTGTGATTATACTTTACGGTGAAAACCTTTGAAGTATTTCTTGTGGCATAGTTTTTACTTCATAATGATCGGGATATTCGTGTACTATAAATGATATGTTACAAGTTTTTAACGGGTCATTATAAGTCTCTATAAGGTTTGAATGAGATGTATAAATGGGTTGTAACAAGGTCAATGAGTCAAGACTACAAACTAAAAACTTTGATAACTTTGTATATTACTGTAATATGATTATTATTACGTAGTAATAATACATAAATGTATTACAATTAAAGTAAGACCACATTGGTAGGTGCAAGAATTCAATATACTCATTTATTGTAAGATTTTAAACTATGTTCAATGTGAAAAGCAAAACATTGTCTTAATATATTTTTTTTTTTTTGAAAATCCATTTTAAGTAATACAGTACACACTATTATAATAATGTTAACACTTTCTTTTTTTAACTTCTTTTAGCTTATTGGCTTGTCGTGTGGATCTAAAAAAACTACATGTCAGTAGAATGTTTTTTCTGCTCGTTTCTAATTGCTAAAAATCCCAACATGCTTGATTAGTATAAACATTCAATTTAATGATCATTAAGTTAAGATAACTACGAAACTTAAAATGGATTGAGGTCCTCTCAAGTTAATCTGATCATAGACGGTAATGTTTTGTCATAAACAAAATTGTAAGAAGAGTGACAAAACAACCGATCATGTTTATATAAGTTTAGAGAATTTCGATTTATAAAAAAAATATTATATTTATAAGAAATTGCAATATCTCACAACACAAAAGAACAAAAATAGTATTTGACTATGTAAAGCTAGTAATTGCAAAGTAGCAAACCGATAAATATGTAATGAATTGCATTTACTCAATGCCATTTTTCTAACTCCCATAAAAAATACAGAATTCCATTGAAATTGTAATTTATATCTCATATATCCATATGTATGCATTTAAAACAAAAAATAAAATGGTTCGAACCTCGTAAATTAGTCGGTTAATATGTCCAAAATCATAGTTATAAAAGACAAAAATAAATAATAAGATGTTACCTGAATTGACAAAAGAGGACGTTGAAGACCTTCCAAGTTCAAAACACCATTACAAGGGACCAACTCTTTGAGTTTAATGGTCCCTTCCTCATCCATCAAATCCGCGGCCTCAGTATTTTCCAAGGCCGCGGATATAAACTCCACACCTTCCATGTCATCATCATACACCACTTTAAACACACCCTCATCATCTTTATCTAGCTTTCCCGCCAATTGATGAAACTCTTCCAAAACAACTTTTAGCCCATCTTTGAGTTTCTCAACAATGTCATTAAACTCCTCAACAACATCACCTTTGTAGATCATCAACTTTTGGTTGTAGTAAAAGGCTATGTAAGGAAGATCAAATGTGACCAATTGACACTCTTTTCTACCTAGTGGCTTTTGAGGTTTCACATAGGTTTTGCTTAGGATTTCCACCTTCAAAGGCTTGGTGTTGTCTTCATTTGTGGCTTGAGGTGCCATTTGTATTTGTTGATTATTGAAGAAAGAAAGATGTGTGTAGAAAATGGGTTTAAGTGAGGTACTTATAATTCATTTGAGTATGGTTGAAATTGCATTTATGAGGTTAATAATGTGAGTAGTTGTGAAAATTTATTACGTTTTTGGTCTTCTACCATTTGCATCTATAGTATGGATGGAAGTTAATGAGTAAAGGTTGGTTGTTCTATCTTTTTAAAAATAGAAGCATTATTTATGAAAGAGAGGTGAAAATAAATTAAATGTTTATATCCTTCACATGATGTTATAAACTTAATATTAACTTATAATAATACGAGGTAATATAATTACAAGTGAATGTATTGAAACTGGAATATGGGAAAATGATAACTGAAAATGAATCGGATAAACATGGATGAAATATTGTTTATTTTTGTTCGTTTAATTTTAGTCGGATAAATACACGAATATGATCGCTTACATAAACGTATCATTTTTCATGTTTATTTACTAAAAGCATAAGGTTGATCTTAGACTTATAATTATTTGTATTTTTAATAAATTTAAAAAATATATAAATAACCATTAGATTTTACATCATCTATATTTTATACTTTAAAATATAACATATATATATTATTTAAAAAAATATTTACGCACATGATTATAAATAATCAAATTAACATACAAATTATTGTCTATTTGTATCTAATACACAAGTTATTGTTTATTTGTATATTAGCGTTTAACAAAATCAAGTAATATAATTAGCGTATATTGTTATTAATAGAAAAATAAATTTCAAAGCTTGAGATGATAATATATATATACATGATTCTATATATTATAATGACACATATTATTTAAAGGTCGTAATGTGTTATTAAATACACATAATGTTTTAGAACTGTAGAACCAAATTTTTAAAATTAACATATAATGAAAAAATTATATAAAAAACATGCGTGCATAAATATTAACTATTTAGTATTAAAAATTAAATATAATTTATTCAATAACAATAGACATTACCGAATCATCAATTCAAAAATTGCTTCATTATTTAATTTCAAAATAAATTTATCAAATATTATTATTTGTTATATTATCTTCTCAAATTATGTGTGTGCATGCTTGTGTGTATGCATGACTGTTTTCTTTCTCAACTAATTTTGTTGATCTAAAAAAATTTTGGAAAAATCACTTAAAAATGTAGTAAGCTTATCATTTTTTATGATTGTGTGTACTAAACTATTTTTTTTTTCATTGTGCGTATTAAACTTTCAAATTCCTATCATTGTGTGTATTTGTGACCATTTTACCCTTACTTTTTTCAAATTTTGAAGGGTAAAATTGTCATTTTATAAGGCAAAATCGTCTCAAAATACACGCAATGATCGAACTTAAAATTTTTAATACACACAATGAGAAAAAAAATAGTTTAATACACACAATCATAAAAAATGATAAGTTTACTACATTTTTAAGTGATTTTCCCAAAAAACTTACGTTTGATTTTAACTTATGTGTTAAAATCAATGATTTTGTTGATCTAATATTTTTTAACAACATATGCTTTTCATGAAAACTCTAAAATGATTTATACTAAATATTTTATTGTATAAAATATATAAACATATATTCTCAAAAAAATATAAATTTTACATAAAACATCACTAAAAAGTTATTACTCCTTCTGCTTAAAAATTATAATCCTTCGACAAAAAATATACTATTTAAAAAAATACATTTATTACAACATTTTTTTTTACTTTTTCCCTTAGAGCACAGGGTGTGGTTTGGTGCCGTCGTGCTGAGCCGTAGGAAAACACCAAATTTTTCAAGGGGTGTGGTGTGTGGTGGGTAAATGATCCCACCACATCAGGAACACGAAAACACCACATTTCACGCTCCTTGGTTGGCTTGAGCCGTGGTGTTTTTGTGGGACCCACTATTAAAAAAAAATTAGAAACAAAATTATAAAAAAAATTGTAAAACAAATTTATTAAACATTTCATTAAAATAAAAAAAAGTACATAAATTAAAAAAAATACGAAAATTAAAAAAAAATTAAAAAAAAAATTACAAATATAAAAAAAGTACATTTTATTGCTCTTCTTCTTGATTCCACAAGTGTTCAACAAGGTCGTATCGAAGGTCTTCGTGCGTTGCTCTATCCCGAAGTTCTTTTGTTTTCAATTGTTGTCTTTCGCATCGTTCGACCCAAGTACGTGTAATGTTGGGTTCGGGAGAAACGTACATGTGCATATATTCACTTATATCGAACTTTTGGTCTTTCAATATCATGTTGTGTAATATAATGCAAGTGTACATAATTCTCCTAATGATGTTCATTTGATACGCTCGTGCCGGTTGTTGTATAATTCCCCACCGACCTTGTAGCACACCAAAGGCTCTTTCAACATCTTTTCTTGCACTTTCTTGAACCTTCTTAAACTTCAATGTTTTTGCATCCCTAGCGACACTAAAAGCTTTGACAAAAGTAGACTATTGTGGATAAATACCATCCGCTAAATAATAACCTTTGTTATAAGTATTTCCATTGACTTCAAACGGAGTTTCGGGAGCTCTATCGGCTAGAAGGTCATCAAATAACGGTGAACCATTTAACACATTAAGGTCGTTATTTGCACCTGGTACCCCAAAATATGCATGCCAAAACCATAATTGTTGATCGGCTACGGCCTCAAGCATTATAGTCGGGTATTTTTTACATTTATTTTTAAATTGACCATGTAACGCCTTGGGGCATTTAACCCATTCCCAATGCATACAATCTATGCTCCCTAGCATTCCCGGAAGACCGTGTTTCTTCTCATGTAAATCATATACATGTTGGACATCCGCTAAATTAGGTTTTCTCAAATATTCTTCAACATACAATATATATATGCATTTAGTAAAATGCCATAAGCATTCATGGGAACAACGTGCCGCACATTGCAAATACTCGTCAAATGCATCGGGGCTTGAACCATATGCCAATTGACGTATGGCGGATGTACATTTCAAACGAGTAGAAAACCCCAAACGACCCGTTGCATCTACACGTTGCTTAAAAAAATGGAAGTATTCGGGCAAAGGGTCGACATAATAATTTTGTATATCACTAACAATTTTATTAAATAAAGTGGAGCTCATATGATACCTTCGTCGAAAATATTCTTCCGGATATATAGGTGGCGTATCTTCATCCCCAAAATAATCTCGTTGTAGTTTTTCTTCCGCCAATTCTCTTTCACGTGGAATGTAGCGTCTTGTATACGAGTTTCTTTCGTCTTCAACTTCGTCTATTCGATCTAAATAATCGATGTATTGCGCGTAATTATTCATATCAAGTGTGGAGTAATACTCATACATATTGGGAATGTCTTCCATTTTAAACTAGTGTGTGTATATAATTGTTGAGGTGAAATTGGTGAATTGTATGTGATTTATAGGTGAAAATGGGAGTTTTATAGGTAAAAAAATAGGTTTTTTTTGAAAAAAACGGACCTCAAACGGTCAAAAAATCAATTCCAACCGCTATAAATTTTTTTTTTTTTTTTTTAAAAAAATAAAAAAAAATTAAATATGCACGAAAACGCGAGACACGAAAACGCGAGACTGGGTACGGTCTCGCGTTTTCGTGCGAAAACGCGCGCCGTCCCCTCGGCGCGAGGCACGAAAACGCCGCACGGGGTGTGATTTCTCGCGACGTCGTGTCGCGTTTTCGCACGACGCGAGGGGCTTGATGCCCGTACCCTGTGCTCTTAGCTAAATAATTTAAGTTTATTCAAAAATTTTGAAATTATAAATTCAAGCAAAAACTAAAATTAATTATCGATATATATAACACTCGTACATGTAGAAACATTAAAACTAATTATTGATATATATAGTATAGGGTGAGCTATCCAATTTAGCTGTTGTTGTCCGTCACCCTCTCATACCTTATTTGTCCAATGTGAAAACGGTACGACATTGAGTTATCGTGTCTTTATTTCGGTAAATATCATAACTATAGCACAAACGAACAAGTATTATTTGGTTGGTCATGATTTCCCTTTCATTATTTTTTTCACTTGAAGAGTTTTTGTAAAAGGGACACATAAGCATTGAAAATTAATTGCTTGAAAAAGTGGTTAAAGTCTCCTTTTGAGTTCTTTGCTCCTATCTTTCTTTTGACTTTATTTTTATCGTCTTCTCATGGTGAAATAAATACGAGTAACAAACTTGGTAGCTGTTATAATGCCCAAGTAGGCAGGTATATGTGAATAAAAGAATTTACTTGAGGTACTATGAGGCTGTTTGTTTTAGCTTATATAGTGGGCTTATAAGCTTATTAGCTTATATAAGCTTATAAGCTGAAATCAAGTGTTTGGTTAAGCTTATATAAGTGGGCTTATAAGTTTATATAATGAGGTTTTGGTAAGCCAAGATTTTGTGGCATATGTAAGATTAATTGGACTTGTATAAAAATATTACTTAAAAAGATTTTTATACCCTTATTTAATAATTAATATCCTTTTTATTTTTATGTATTTTTTTGTCATTTTATCATATTAGTTATATAAGCTAAACCAAACACTTAACAAAGGCTTATAAGTTTATTATATAAAAGCCATAATTTGTTTATATAATATAAGCCTAAGCCCACTTAGACTACCTTTATCCACAACCTATCACAACCCAATCTTTCATAAAATATTATTTTCTCTTTCAACCAATCTTAACATTTTTTAACATTCATCAACAAACTAACCCAAACCAACCCAAATTAATTTAAAATATTATTTTTATATTTGATTTGATTACTAAATTGTTCATATAAAAATTTCACATAAAATTATACGTCACTGAATTCATGTACCGATCTTAACTTGTTTCATGCTTAACTTTTTATAAATAATACATTTGATACACAACTATTTTACCAAAATACTACTAGTAATAAATTAAATACATGATAAAAAAATGTATAACAGCTAATCTCATTAAACAAAAGTCTATATAGGTTGCACTCCATAAAAAAAAACAATCATTAACACTTGTTTCATAACATTGTCTTTATGCAGATATGCGTGAATGTTTCATATCTGCATAAAGACAGTGTTATGAAACAAGTGTTAATGATTGTTTTTGTTTTTTTTTTTTTTTTTGATGAAAGTGTTAATGATTGTTTTGATACAACTAGTGACCAACATTTAGCATTTTGTACACAATATATAATGCTTTAGATCAAAACACTACATGAAGAGATATTAGCAACCAGAAGTGAGCATTTGGACAGTTCATCTTGACTGTACTGACCCAAATTAAATTGGATAATTTTGGTCCAGTCTTCAATCTGAAGTTTTAAATTATTTGGATCTTCGGTCTGATCAATCAGGTTCGATCTTATCAAAACTCGTCGATCACATCTATGGGACTTGACTGTACCAAAAATCGAATCGGTTCGGAACGGCCCGAACCAAAAAATACCATTTCGGTTTGATCTTAGTCCTGAGTTTTAGACTATTTCGATTCTAAATCCAATCCGATCCGATCCCGATGCTCAACCCTACTAGCAACTTAACATTTACACAATTACACTTAGGGTGCGTTTGGTTTGAAGTCGGGTTTTACTTTGAGTGTGGGTTTATAAAGTATGGGTTTAGGTTTAGGTTTAGATTTGATTTTATGTAGGTTTTTGATTTGATGTATAAAAAATAAAATAAATTATTTTAATAAATAAATTATTTTCATATATAAATATAATAATTGAAATAAAAATTTATGAGAGATAAAGATACTGGACCCCATAATTTTTATAAAACCCACCTTATATCCCCTTGTTTCTTCTTTTGGCAACTAAACAAACAACACTATTGAGAGTCAAAGGCACCTCCAAATGGAGGCAAACAAACACGCCCTTAATGATACAAGTACACAATTATGTTACTAAATGCATGTTTGCCAAGAATTTGTTCGAAACTTTTAAAAAACTGTTAACCTTTTGTTTCATAAACAAACTATTATTACATTATCTTTTCATTAAAAGTAGTGTAGGGTTTATTCCCTACAACCCTGATTACTAGATGCGGAATCACCGATCGAAGAACACACACACAAGCAGAATCGACAGAAAAGCGACGCCCACAAGGTAATCCCTAATCGTTCCCGATTAGTTTTATTGAAAGAATGACGTGTTTGGTTTGTTCCCCCTCACCTCCTTTAATAGAGATGAGGGGGAACCGACTCATACAATGACCTATGGGTCGGGTTGGGCTAGGACACAGCCAACCGACCTTTATTCATAGTTATTAGGAAACTAGGCTACTCGACTCTTGATTCCTTAGACACGACATAGGCGAATATAATGACTAAACATAACAATTTCCACCTTAGGCATATATTAGCCTATCCCAACACTCAGCAATTCCAAGCAGTGTTGTAACTTGCGTCCAGGTACCACCTTCGTCAAGGCATCCGCAGCATTGTGTTCAGTACCCACTTTCAGAACTTCAACCGTCTTTGCTTCCAAGACTTCTCTGATAAAGTGATAACGCACATTGATGTGCTTAGTCCTTTCATGAAAAACATGATTCCGCGATAAGTGAATCGTGCCCTGATTATCACAATTAACTGCAACATTGTTGAGCTTCACGCCCAACTCTTCCAAGAGTCCCCTTAGCCAAATAGCTTCCTTCACAGCCTCCGTAAGGGCCATATACTCTGCCTCTGTAGTTGAAAGAGCCACCACGTGTTGTAGCGTTGCCTTCCAACTTACAACACATCCTTGTACTAAAAATGCGTAACCAGTGAGAGACCTACCTTTATCCGGATCTTTAGCGTAGTCTGAATCAACAAAACCTGTTACGTCCACATGGTTACCACGATTTGTCCCATACACCAAACCCACGTTTACAGTGCCCTGCAAATATTTCATAATCCACTTCACTGCTTTCCAATGGAGTTTACCCGGATTCGCCAAATATCTGCTAACTACACTTACTGCATACGCTATGTCTGGCCTCGTGCATACCATCAAGTACATCAAGCTCCCAACCGCATTTGCATATGGCACCCTACTCATTCTTTCAACATCACAATCCCTAACCGGGCAATCCTTCAACGACAACTTGAAGTGCCCACTCAATGGTGTCTGAACCGACTTCCCATTGTCCATTCTAAACCTTTTTAAAATTTTAGAAATGTACCCGGATTGTGACACCCTCAGAATCTTGCGACTCCGATCCCTGACGATCTCCATACCAAGAATCTTCTTTGCTTCCCCGAGCTCTTTCATGTCGAACTCCCTTTTAAGCAAAGACTTGGTAGCCGCGATCTCAGCCTTGCTTTTACAAGCAATCAGCATATCGTCTACATATAACAATAGATAGATATACTCCCTTGGTGCATAACTCCTGTAATATACGCAGCTGTCGTAACTGCTACGCTTAAACCCGTTGCTCAGCATATACTCATCGAACCTCTTGTACCATTGCCTAGGTGACTGCTTCAAACCATAAAGAGATTTCTTTAACAAACATACCTTGTTACCTTGTTCAAATCCCGGTGGCTGCCTCATGTAGATCACTTCTTCAAGATTTCCATGTAAAAACGCCGTCTTTACATCAAGCTGCTCCAGCTCATAATCTTTACACACAGTTAATGCAAGTATAACCCGAATAGATGTGTGTCGAACTACCGGCGAAAATACTTCATTGTAATTAATACCTGCTCTTTGTGTGAATCCACGAGCCACCAGCCTTGCCTTGTACCTAGGCTTTTGAACACCTTCAATCCCTTCCTTTATTTTGTACAGCCATTTGCAGCTCACCAGCTTTTGCCCAGCTGGATGATCTACTAACACCCAGGTCTTGTTCTTCCTCAGAGAATCCATCTCTTCTTTCATAGCAGCTTTCCACTTAGAATTGTCTTCACAAGCAACTGCTTCCTGGTATGTCAATGGTTCATGAGTATCTTCTTCCTCTGCTGCAGCAAACGCATAAGCAACCATATTACTCTCATCCCGAAACCTTGCCGGTTTCGTTCTTGTCCTTGTCTCTCTATCTCGAACCAATTGATAATCTGTGAGATCCGGTGGATGATCAATTTCTTGAACCCCTGCATCTTCATCATAGCCATCTTCGTGATCTGACTGATCTTCCTGATCTGTCTGGTCTTCCTGACCTGGATGGTCTTCCTCAGGCGTATGATTATTTAATCTCTGCAGTTCCACCTCAAACTGTAATTCCTCAACAGACTTATCTTTACCTGCACCAGTATCCTTCAACGTGTCTTTGTACATGACAATTTCATTGAAGACTACGTTCCTGCTTGTGACTATTTTAGGCGATTCTTTATCAAGCCTATATAGTCTGTACCCCTTAACACCTTCAGGATACCCCAAAAGAACGCATTTTACAGCTCTCGGCTCGAGCTTACCTTGTTTAACGTGTGAATACGCGACACAACCGAAAACCCTCAACATCCCATAATCACTAGGATGTCCCGACCACATCTCCATAGGTGTCTTCTTCTCAATCGCTGTCGATGGTGACCTATTTATAAGATATGCGGCCGTACATGTCGCTTCCGCCCAGAAGGTCTTGGGCAATCCAGACTGTATTAATAAACAACGTACCTTTTCCATGAGAGTTCTGTTCATCCGTTCTGCTAACCCATTCTGTTGCGGCGTCCCGGCAACTGTCAAATGTCTAGCAATCCCACTCTCAGTGCATAGCTGATTAAACTCCCGGTTATAGAACTCAAGACCATTATCCGTCCTAAGCTTCTTAACCGTCCTCCCAGTCTGATTTTCTACTAACTGTTTCCACTCTTTGAACTTTTCAAATGCTTCATGTTTGAACCGGAGAACATAAACCCATACCCTTCTGGAATAATCATCGACTATAGATAAGAAATACCTCTTACCTCCCAATGATTCCACCTGAGACGGACCCCATAAGTCTGAATGAACATAGTCTATCACTCCCTGAGTAGTGTGCCTTCCTACACCGAAACGTACTCGATGTGACTTTCCCAGAACATAATTCTCACAAAAATCGAGCTTACCTAGACTCTTCTTTCCAAACAAACCCTGCTTTTCCAGCACGTGTAGTCCCGCCTCACTGATATGTCCCAGTCTTTTATGCCAAACCTGCACAAGACTGTCTTTTTCTTCAACACTAGCATTAAGCTCACCGGCCAATGCATGGCCATCCAAAGAGTACACGCAATTCTCCCTTCGGGTTCCAGATATAATAACCCTAGAACCATTTATCACCTTGACTTTGCCTGACTGCAATTTTACGGTATATCCCTCTTTTTCAAGAGTTCCCAGCGATATCAAGTTTCTTTTCAATTCAGGAATGTACCTGACATTGTGTAACACAAAACTTGACCCATCTTTCAGTTGTACCTTTACCTTGCCAATACCCCTGATCTTGCACTCCCTGTTGTCGCCCAACAGTACGCTGCCCCCATCGCATTCCAGAAAATCAAAAAATACATCTAACCTGGGTGACATGTGATATGAACCTCCTGAATCCATGATCCAGTCTTGCAGTCTTTCTGCACTCATCGCCATCATCACCTCAGAATCATCGTAAATCGAACCATTGGAGCTTGGTTGATCATCTTTCTTGACGTAACCTTTTGACTTCTTGCGATTGTTCTTCGGACAGTCTCTTCTCAAGTGCTCTTCATATTGGCATATAAAGCATTTGAGTCTTCCACCTCGAGACTTCGATCTTGAGTTTCCCTTTGACTGATGCGAATTCCTGCGATCAGTTCTTCCCCTCACGTATAACCCTTCACCATCACCCCCCTTTGCCTTGGATCTTTCTTTGATTTCCTTTGAATTTAGTGTGGCCATCACGTCCTCCAAAGTCAAATCTTCCCGTCCATAAAGCAAGGTATCCACGAAGTGTTCGTATGATGCTGGTAAAGACGTGAGTAACAATAAAGCAAGATCTTCATCTTCGAATTTTACCTCAATATTTGCTAAATCAAGAACGATTTTGTTGAACTCATCTATATGCTCGGAAATCTTTCGTCCAGTCGGCATGTAGAATGTATACAACTTCTTCTTCAGGTACAACTTGTTGGCCAATGACTTTGTCATATACAAAGACTCGAGCTTTGACCAAACCCCCGCTGCAGTCGTCTCCCCGGTAACCTCTCTCAGGACCTTGTTACCTAAACACAAAATCATGGCACTGTGAGCTTTCTTGTCAAGCTTAGATTTCTCTTCAGCTTCCATAGTCGCGGGTAAAACCTCCAGAGCTGCTTCGCATCCGTTCTGGATTAATAAAGCACGCATCTTGATTCTTCATAACCCGAAATCACCAGTTCCATCGAATTTCTCGATGTCAAACTTGGCTCCCGTCATTCTTTATCCCTTTATTAGTTTGCTAAACTTGTGAAAAACCTCACAATCACAAACGAATAAAGTCCCTTCGATAACTCGCTAAACCTTGTGATACGTTAAACTTCACAATCACGAATTACGAAGTCCCCTTGTGGAAAAATATTACAAAGTGAATCCTTTTGTTTTTATTAAAAACAACAAATAAAATTAGATTTTAAAGTATTAAGCCCAAATTATACTTTGGACTAAAGTATAATCCACCTTGGCCCAATTTAAAAAAAAACCTAATCCACCACACTCCCTTTGTAATATCTGTGTTGTTTTGACAAATAAAACAAACAGCCGTTGTCTTCTTCCTTCTATCTTCTCTCTGTTACGACACAAAAAAAAAACGACACCTCCTTTGATCTTCAACGAATCAAAAACCAAGGAACCCTTAATGTCGATCGATACCTGCTGATGCTCCTTGATGATCTAAATCCGTTCATCAATAACCCTTCCTCGATCGATCCTAGTAACCAGTGCACCCTGCGAACCTGGGCTCTTGATACCACTTGTAGGGTTTATTCCCTACAACCCTGATTACTAGATGCGGAATCACCGATCGAAGAACACACACACAAGCAGAATCGACAGAAAAGCGACGCCCACAAGGTAATCCCTAATCGTTCCCGATTAGTTTTATTGAAAGAATGACGTGTTTGGTTTGTTCCCCCTCACCTCCTTTAATAGAGATGAGGGGGAACCGACTCATACAATGACCTATGGGTCGGGTTGGGCTAGGACACAGCCAACCGACCTTTATTCATAGTTATTAGGAAACTAGGCTACTCGACTCTTGATTCCTTAGACACGACATAGGCGAATATAATGACTAAAAATAACAAGTAGTAAATTTTTACAATATACGCCATGTATCTAACAAATTCTAATTGAATCTACAATTTCTAAGTTGATTTCAATCCCCAAACTACTAAACCAAAAAAGACTTTTGATGCTACTATTTCTACTTAGTACTACTTCTCAGTTCTCACTACTAACAATAATGTGACCTGTATGTTATGGACTTGTTCCCAAACAACATCAATTCAACTGCATTTTCTTGTTGATTCATTAATGGTATAAATGTGGGTGTTTCCATTTATTCATTTCATAGTGTGGATATCGTCATATCGGGTTCATAATCCGAGTCACGATCCTCTACACTCTTTTTCTGTGACACGTATTTTTTGTTGCTTTGTTAGATCTAACATAACATTTATTTGATAAACAAAATATATAAACATCATAACACATGCGGAAGCGATTAGGATCAAGTAACATAACATGCATATAACCAATCGAACATTAAAATTAAAAGGGTATTTTACCTTGCAAAGATTCCTAGTAAAAGAACACTTTAAACCAATCCAAGATTAACCAAAGGAGGTTAGCCTCAAAAAAGCTATTCGACAAGATAGGTCACGCGAGCAGAACCGTGTCGTAGTGATGAAAAAAACCGAACCGAGTATACTCTAGGATATAGTCGGCCGAATATGGTGTTTGGCAAGGTTTCAGAGATTATTTTCTTTCACTATGAATGAGCAAAGAAAACAAATGAAAGCAATTGTATTTATAGTGTGTTAAAGTTAAGGTTAGGGGACAAAGTATTTATAGAGAATATATACTTTGTTTTAACCAAAATTTATCAACAAAATACACCTCCACCAAGCCTCATTAAGGCCGGCCAAACATCCCTTAAAATAGAGGGGACCAAAAAAAAACATTTTTTCCATTTTTACAGTTAACGCCCGTTAGTCATTTTCCATTAAATATTTAATGGTCGTTAGTCACGGTTTTTAACACTCGTTAACAAATTAACTATATTTAAATAAAACATAATTAATTAATTAAATAGCTCTAAACGTTTGTGTGTAATCCCATAGTCTCGAGTTCGATTCTAACACACGACTATTTAAATACGTCTACAAACAAACACTTTTTAGTTTTGATAAATATAAAATCGAATAGAATGTAGAGGGGTCAAAATGGGTGGGTCGGACAGGTAAAACTGTGGGTGGTTTAAACGGACGCATGTTAAAACGAGAAAAGAAAATATATAAAGAGTGAAAATAAAAAATATTAGTACTTGTTTCAAAATCGAGGATAAAAAATTCAATATAAAAAAGTCGTCGAGTATTTTATTTAGTATCTTGCATGCGCCCGTTAAACTAAGTTAGTGCCTTACATGTGCATTTAGTGTCTTACATGTGCGTCTATTTAATCTATAATAGTGTATAAATATTTTTTTTTTAAATATTTAAAATATCCAAACTTAGTAAAATGACAAAATGTGTTACCTCTAATAAATTGAGATCATCCTCTAATTTTTATTTTTTTTCCCTCATCAAACATACTTAAAGAAAGTATTGATCAAATTTGAGTGTGTATAGCGATAGACTTTATTAATTAAAAGGCAAAAACATCAAAAATCACGATTACCTGTAAAAGATACAAATAATATTAGTATAAGTTTTGAGTTATTTTGCAAAAAGCAGACTTTGATATATTTTATTTTCGAACGACAAATTTACTAAGCAACAACTATCAAAAAGCTAGAAAAGACGTCTAAAAAACAAAATGATAGTTTTAAAACCAATCTAGATCTATACCAATAGATGTGATTATATGTATCAATGGTGTAGCAAATGCTTTTTAGTTGAAAATGTAATATAGATGAAAGATTTAAGTTCGTTTGAATATTAAATCCCTAATACAATGGATAATATTAAAAAAAACCTATTTTATTTTTTTTCAAACATTTATATGTCTTAAACCGTTAATCGTTGTGCGAAAAAAATACCGTTACGACAGACATATGATATATGATACACTTTCGACAAAAAAAAAAAATCGTTTTTTACGTTTTTTTCATTGTCGAAAATTATCATATATGATAATAACACTAGTATCATATATGATATAAACCAATATCATATATGATTCAATAATAATTTGTAACCTAACACTAATATAAGTCTAGCTCAGTTGAATGGATGCATTTGGTTATAGTCTTTATGTGGGGGAGGTCAGGGGTTCGACTCCTGTCATTCCCCATGTGGGGGATTTTCCCAGAATTGGCAGCCGGGTTTGAATCCCATCGCAATGCCTTGAAGCCCCTTAATGGGAAACTGGATGGCTAGCATGGGGGTTGATATTCTCTTCGTGAGATGATTCGAACTCGGGTTGAGAGACTTGGTGCCTCGGTGGCACGCAAGATACTCCGCTGCACCAAACTGCCGTTCAAAAAAAAAGATATTTTACGCAAATTTTAAAAAACGGAAAAAAAGACGATTTTTTTTTCTTCAAAAGTATATCATAATGCATATTTGTAGAAAACTTATTAAATGCTCGCCGCGATAGTATATTTTTTTCATTTAACGCTTAATGGTTTAGAAGATATTTAAATTATAAAAAACAAATGAAATAATAAAATACTTTTAATCTTATCAGTTAGATAAGATGGAGATGGATGATGTGGATGAGTCCCTTGTTATCTAAAATAACTCCACTCTAAATAAAAATAAAGGTTAACTTTTTTTAAGTTATATTTTATAATTTCGAGTTGTCTCAAATTAATTATTTATTTTCAAAACAAAAAAATAGATTGAGTTTATTGTATTATTCTCATTTGAAAAGATAAATTTTAAACGAGTGATCAATTAATTGGTTAAGGTTAAAATTATTTTAATGAAAAAAGTAATAGAAAAAACTGCAATAATAATGTTTTTTTAAGTTATGTGTTTTTATCGGTGAATAATAATTTTAGAACGAATGAAATAATATGTTTAGAAGTATTGAGAGTTTGAAATGTTAAATAGTAAAGCCTTTTTAAGTCATTGGGTTAGGTTTAATAATCGGGTTAACTGAGTCAAATCATCAGATCACGAGTTCGATCACTAAGTTTACTCGATCGAGTTATCGGGTTACGGGTTCGATCATCCGATCAGTTTAGTCGAGTAACAAGGTCACGGACTCGACCACCGAGTCAATCCGGTTGAGTTATCATGTCAAGGTTTTGACCATCGAGTCAAGTCAGTCAAATCATCGGGTCAACACGATTAAGTCACTAAATTACCGATTCTATAATCAAATCAATTAGCATACCTTTAACCATTTGCGGCCAGAAAATTTTCACTGCTATCTTTTTCTTTATAAAGCAAAATCCAAAGTAGGGACTTTTTCAATGGATTCTTTCCTTAGTAGCAAATAATTGTTTTATTTATTCCTTTAGAAAGTGCTTGACTTCCTTAATTTAGTAATAAAAGTCTGATTTTCGTGCTATGTTTAATTGATATTTTAAATTTCATGTTAAAATTATAAGTGTAAAAAACGTAAAGAAAAAAACTTATAAAAAACGGCTCAGAATGTTTAAAACTTTAAGGTTATCAATATGAGTTATAGAATTTTAGGGGTCTAAATCGAGTTTTTAATTCCTTTATCCCTAAAAACTTAAAAAGTCAACAACCCACACCAGAACATGAAACCCCCATCCGTGGAACACCACCACAAAGCGTATATTTTTACAAATCCTAAGTACTGAATCCCCACTTTCATATGAACAATTAAGGTACTTTTTTATGTCTTACAAATCCTAAATACTCAATCCCAAGTCTTATCTTATTTAAGATTTTATCTGATGTGTTGTTTTGCTGTTATATGGGGTTGATTACACATGGAAGTACATCAAGCTTTTGTAACCAAGTTCTCTGCACGGTTGAATGCGGAACGGGTCAAACAGGGTTGCATAGGTTTTTAAATTCAGCAATACATGTGGTTGCGCAACGGGTCAAACAAGGCGTCTTTTAATAGGGGAGACCTTTACTTTCTTTAATTGTGTTGTCGAGATTGAGGTTATAAATTTAGTAGTGTGTTTCTTATAATTTGTTCAAATGTAGCCGTGTTTAACATATCTTTAATTGTTATGACAATATGTACATCAGTTAAGCATGAGACTAATTTTTAAAAAAATGCATGTCTGTTATGTATGATGTTATGATTTGAGTGGCCAATTTGCTTTAAGAGGTTAACTTGTGATTGTAGTCAGCATATATGTTAGTTGTTTTAATAATAAAACTTGCAAGTGAACTTTGTATAAAGAAAAGAACCCATTCCAGTACCCAATTAGGCATAGGCTTATATCTTTTAATTAGGCTTATTGTAGCTAACAGAAGCTGTTAATGAACTGTTGCGCTTCAACCTCTGACTTTGTAAGATTTACAGCAATGGACAAGTTACATGATCGGTGCATCTGCTATGATTGGTGCCTCTGCTTTGCTTGGAGATACCATTTTCAGTGACTACACTAATGAGGCTAACCTTTTGGTGTATTGAATAAAGTCGTCTATTATACTTTCCTGTTGTTGGAATTTGGGAACGGAGGGAGGGATCACTGCTTGGTTTATGCTTAAGGTTTCGACTGCCAACCGAGTTCAGTGTAAGAATACAACATATTATGAAGTTGTATACTATTTGTATAAGCCGGGGCTTTTTGTGTTGAACTTTTACTTCAAAAAAAAAGATGTATGATGATTTGAGAAGTCGGTATTTTCTAATAACGCTGAATGGGATTTCTGTAGGCAAGAGATAGTGATAAAAAGCGTTGTTTTATCCTATGAAACTAATTTTTGCTATTAATCTATGCTATATTAGGACTTTTTGGTTGATCCTAAAAGTGAAAGCAACTATATGAATGAGTGTCAACCAACTACTTAAAAAGATAGATGTCCTGATATTTTCAATCAGCTTGAGTAAGCTTGAGTTAGTAGTCCGCTTTGTTTTTTTATGAATAGAGTTTGTAGGCCAAATCAAAATGTTGTATTTTCCATTTTTTCGGATCCTAATAGTAATAAGTGAGACTGCAAATTTATCAATCCAATAAG
The DNA here is from genome assembly GCA_025667525.1 of Glebionis coronaria. Lineage (NCBI taxonomy): Eukaryota > Viridiplantae > Streptophyta > Magnoliopsida > Asterales > Asteraceae > Glebionis > Glebionis coronaria. The sequence continues at coordinate 45,479,594 of CM046881.1, forward strand.
AGTGCCAATGGCAAATTTTATGGTTGGTGGACTCAGCTAACCATAATCATAAAATAGGTTGTCCATGATAAATCTTTTATAATGTCTGGTTGGTTTTAATATTTCAGGAAGTATAGACTCTAATACAATGCTTATTCACTCATGTGGTTGTCACGCAATTTAGTCTGTTCCTTTATTAGGACCTTTCGATGTTTTCACAGTGGTTCATATAAATGAGGTTGCAAGCAAGAAGTTCTACAGCCTGCAGGTGAGTCTATTTAGGTTTGTTATTAACTTTTCATGTATTATTCGTATTTTTATCGTTATTCTTGGCCGTTAACTTGCAGTTTTTATATGAAGTTAGATTTGGCATAAAAACTGAAGTAGTCAAAGTACTATGATTGGTATTACACAACCTGCGTGTGGTTTTGCTAGCAACAAAAACACGTGTGGCATATGAGCTTGTGGTTTTGCTAGCAACAAAAACACGTGTGGCATATGAGCTTGGTCTTGCTGTCACGATGTAGGAAAAAAGGGTCAGTTTTTAATGTTAGGTATGACAAAAAGGTTGGTGACATCTGTTTCACTAAGTTTATGAGTGATGGAAGATTGCTTGAAGATTATTACTTCATAAAGATAGGTTGTATGCACGATTGACAAAAATACAAGTTGATTTTGTGCGATGACAACTGAACATATCATTTCTTGCAGATGGAGTCATTGAAGAGGAGAAGCTATAAGATTCTTTGCAAAACATTTGACTGATAGGTGTGTAAACACCCATCCTTTTACCACTTATAACTGGCTAAAACAAGACCAAAACACGTATTTAATATCATTTGTTTGGAATTATGCGTGGTTTTTGTGTTTATTGTGTTTTCAGAGCCAACCAGATAAATATTTAAGAAAACATGGGATTGCACGGGTTTTACCGAAGAAAAAGACTCAAGATAAAGTCTATTGTCCAAGAGATGCAAAAGATTTGAAGTCACTGGGCCTATTCGAAGATTTATCGAAGAAAAGGACCAAAGATGGAAGATTTACATAAGTCGAAGAAACTCAAGTCTATTAAGCGAAGAAATTAAAAGACGAGTTGAATTTAATCGACGACAAATCCCGAATCAGAATCGAAAACGTCAACTCTACTGAAAAGACGAGAAGACGAAAAGAGAGAAGAAAGCTCACTCACCAACCAACCACTAGGAGTATAAATAGACTCTCCTTTCACATTTTAGGGAGTTAGTTTTAGTTTTTCTTTCCCCAATATCTTTGGTTCGTGGCATCACCAACACCATTAGGGTGTTTGGTGATTTTTAATTTTTCCTTCAATCTTGTAAGTGTTTTATCATTACTATTGTTAAAATTAACATTAATCTTTCAATTGAATCCTATCATTCATCTTGTTCATCTCCTTTTATATTCAAAGTTTCAAAAGTTCTTGTTTGATTGATTTTTATCTTGTGAAAGTTGTTGATTTAGTGTTTTTATTGTTGGGATTTGTTACTTATGGTATTTAAATGATTATTGGTTGATTTGGTAAAACCTTTTTGAGTAATTTTGTGTTTTGAATCAAAAATCGTCTTTGCTGAACTGTTACTGTTCTTTCTATTCGGAATATTCCGAATAGGTCTTTCTTTCCGTATAAGCAGTTTTACTATTTCCTTACTCGGAATATTTTATATATTCCGAATAGAACTTGTTTTTCCGAATAGGAATTCTTTCCGAATTGGGCTTACATTCCGCATAGCAAGATTTTTTATACTCTTATTCGGAATATTTTCATATTCCGAGTAACCTTCTTGGATTTTCCTTTATTCGGAATTTTCTTTTTATTCCGCATAGTCCATCTGTTTGTTTCTTACTCGGAATATCTTGTATATTCCGAATTGAGCATTTATTCCGAATTGAACAATTATTCCGCATAGGGAATGTTTTTCCGCATAGGCCTTATTTTCCGAATAGGACGTTTTTCCGAATAGAGATAAAATTCCGCATAGAATTATATTCCGCATAGACCATTTTTCCGAATAGCCTGTTTTTCCGAATAGGACTTCATTCCGCACAGGGCAATTATTCAGCATAGTTATTTTATTCCGTATAAGGTATTTTCTGTTAGGGTATTTTTCCAGTTACTGTTTGATTTAATTTCTTATTCAAGTTCGAGTTTTATTTTTTTTTATTTGTTTTAAGTTTTAATCTTTCTTTAATTTACTCATTTCCCTGTTTAGTAGATTAGAAAATCAAACTCCTTTTTGTCACCAAGAACAATCATTCCACTTAGAACTGTGATCAATTCGAGGAGATTCCGAGAAACGAACTTTCAAACGAGTAGAAAACATCTTGTATCAAATGGCGCCGCTGCCGACTCTTCTCGTTAAGATCAAAAGTTTTTTTGTGAGAACTTGGATTTTGGGATCCGTTCCCCGTGAACGTTACTTTTCCTTAAAAATCTTCAAAAACACTAAAAAATATAAAATTTTCAAAAATCCAAAAAAAATAAAAAAAAAACCATAAAAAACCAAAAATATTTTTGTATTGTTTTTGCCTTGTTAGTTCTTTTGCATGTGTATGCGCACTCGATCCACGTCTTATCAAGAGCCCGAGCCTCTCGATCACTTAGACATGGCCGGGCCGGTGTACCACCTCCAAACAATAATAACAACAACAACCCACCCTTCAACAACATGAATAATAACAACAATGAGCCTCAACCAGATAATCGCCCGATGATTGAACTGCTACAAGCTCCTGTAGATGGCAACACTGATCCAATTGTTATACCAGCAATTGCAGCCAACAATTTCGAGCTCAAATCAGGCTTTATCCAGATGGTCTCTGCTCAACCATTCTTGGGACGTACCATTGATGATCCACACGACCATATCAAGAGATTCTTGCAACTCACCAACACGGTCAAGTTCAATGGTGTTCCACAAGAGGTTATCAGGTTACAACTTTTTCCCTTTTCTTTAGAGGGACAAGCCCGGCATTGGCTTGCTAAGGAACCGCCACAGAGTATTCTCTCGTGGACGGATTTGGAGACTAAGTTTATCAATTACTTTTTCCCACCCTCTCGTACTACCGCTTTGCGGAATGAAATCATAAATTTTGAACAAAAGTACGATGAGTCGTTCAGTGAATCTTGGGATCGTTTTAAAGATCTTTTAAGAAAATGCCCACAACATGGTTTTACCAAAGTACATCAAATTAATACTTTTTACAATGGTTTAAGCATGAGTGACCAAGATTCACTAAACAGTGCCTCAGGGGGTAATCTTTTGGCTAAGACTTCCAATGCTGCTTGGGATATCATTGAGAATAAGTCTCGTGTGCAAACCAAGAGTGTTCGGACCAATGTCGCTAGTGCTAGCACTAGTGACAGCGACAAGCGACTTGACAAAATCATTACGCTTCTTGAATCGCTTGTCACCCACACCGTTAACAACAACAACAGCAGCAACGCTAAAAACGCTCAAGTCAGTGCTGTTAACCAACCATGTGAGATATGCAGGGGTCCTCACTCTTACACCACTTGTACCGCCACCCAAGACTACCCTGCTGAGAATGTGAATGCAGCTTATGGCACCTATCCTCAACCTGCTTATCAAGCTAGACCTCAAGGTGACCGTAATTTGCTTAGCTACCGCTCCAACAACTACCTCTCACCACCCGGTTTTCCCCCAAACAACCCAAACCAACAACAAAACCTCAACCGCCCTCCTCAACAACAACAACAACCTCGTACACCATACATCCCTCCTCATAAGCAGCAACAACAACCTCAACGAAACAACCAAGTATACCAACAACCTCCTTATCAACCACCCGCATACAATGCTCCTCCCAACCAACCCACCGCTCTTCACCAAGAAGTGGAAACTTATATGAGGAATAACGATGTGATTGTGGGAAATCTTCAGAGAGAAGTGCTCAACCTGAAAGCAGACTTGGTCAAACAAGGGAATGATTTGAGAGCCGACATGAGAAACACGTTGGATAGCCAAACTAATGATTTGAAAAACATGATGGCTAGTTTCTTCCAAGGTAATCAACCCTCTTCTTCGGGTACTCTTCCGAGTAACACCGTTGCGAATCCAAGAGGGGAGATGAAAGCAATCACCACTCGAAGTGGCAAAGGTACCAAGGAACCCGAGCTTCCTATACCTCCACCGGTGGTTGTGACTAAGGAGAACGAGTCACCTGCTCCTATTCCTCATCCTTCTCCTTCCCCAATTTCTCCACCTCTTCCTTCTACCCCTCCTCCACCCAAGGATGTGAGTGATCCTATTCTCCCAAAGCCTTTCTCTTCTTCCAATATACCTTATCCATCTAGGTTGAGGAAAGAGAAGCTCAAAAGCAAGGACGATATTCAGGTTTCTAACTTTCTTAAAATGTTTAAACAACTGAATTTCAATATCTCCTTCGCTGAGGCTCTCGCTCACATGCCTAAATATGCGAAAATGTTTAAAGATCTTCTGAGCGACAAGGAAAAGCTCCTCGATATTGCCAACACCCAACTTAATGAGAATTGCTCTGCAGTGCTCTTAAGGAAATTGCCAACCAAGCTTGGTGATCCGGGTCGTTTCTTAATCCCTTGCAATTTCTCGGGAGTAGAGAATTGCATGGCCCTAGCCGATCTAGGTGCCAGTATTAATCTTATGCCTCTAAGCGTTTGGAAGCAATTATCTCTCCCAGAGCTAGTCCCCACCAAAATGACTTTGGAATTAGCTAACCGTACGGTTGCTTATCCAGTAGGGATAGCCGAAGACGTCTTTGTAGGAGTCGACAAATTCACTTTTCCTGCTGATTTCGTCGTCGTCGACTACGAGATGGACCCTCGTGTACCACTGATTGTTGGTCGTCCATTCCTAAGGACCGGTCGCACTCTCATCGATGTTGAAGCCGGTGAGCTTATCATGAGAGTGGGTGACGATAAAATCGTCTTCAACATGGGAAAGTTGTCTAAACAACCTTATTCAAACGAGAGTGTTAATTGTATTGACGTTCTTGATGAGGCTTGTGAAGAACACTTCTAAAATGCTTGCAAAAGTATTCCCACCTCTCTTCCCAATGTTGAGACCGTGTCCTCTATTGATTCATCATTGACTCTATTTGGAGATAGTGATTTGTTTTGGAAAGATCTTGACGACACCATGGGAGATGTGAACTTAGCTACTGATGATTCTCCCACCGATGGGGATGAAGACATGCATTTCTTTGACAACCTTCTCAACGAAGACAATCCCTCTCCTCCATCTCCCACGGTTATTGCTATTGATACTCCGACTTCGAATACGCCTCCCGTCGACAATCCTTCGGATTTAGAACTTAAGGAGTTGCCGCCCCATCTCGAGTATGTATTCCTTGAAGAAGAGAAGAAGTCGCCAGTCATCATTGCTAAGGACCTAAAGGAAGACGAAAAAGCCCGACTTATCACCGTGTTGAAAGATCATAAGAAGGCTATTGCTTGGAAAATCTCTGATATTCGTGGAATTGATCCTCACTTCTGCACACACAAAATTCTCATGGAGGACGACTTTAAGCCCACAATTCAAAACCAACGAAGGGTGAATCCAAAAATACATGAAGTCATCAAAACAGAAGTTATCAAACTTCTTGATGCGGGTATGATTTACCCTATTTCGGATTCACCATGGGTTAGTCCAATACATTGTGTGCCCAAGAAGGGCGGAATAACCATTGTTCCCAATGAACACAACGAGTTGATTTCCACTCGTCTCGTTACTGGGTGGAGAGTTTGTATAGACTACCGCAAACTCAATGATGCCACGAGAAAGGATCATTTCCCTCTACCTTTTATGGACCAAATGCTTGAACGATTAGCGGGTAATGAATATTACTGCTTTCTTGATGGTTTCTCGGGTTATTTCCAAATATCCATCGATCCCCAAGATCAAGAGAAGACAACATTCACTTGTCCCTATGGCACATTTGCTTACAAAAGAATGCCTTTTGGCTTATGTAATGCGCCCGGGTCTTTCCAAAGGTGCATGTTAGCTATCTTCCATGACATGGTTGAACAAACCATGGAAGTCTTCATGGATGATTTCTCGGTCTTCGGGGATTCCTTCTCTTCTTGCCTTGCCAATTTGGAACGTATGCTTAAGCGGTGCGAAGACACTCGCCTTGTTCTAAATTGGGAAAAATGCCATTTTATGGTAAAAGAAGGCATCGTGCTGGGACACAAGATTTCCAAAGCCGGTCTTGAAGTCAACCGTGCTAAAGTCGATGTTATCGCCAAGTTGCCTCCACCTTCAACCGTGAAGGGTGTGAGAAGTTTCCTGGGTCATGCGGGCTTCTACCGTCGATTCATCAAAGATTTTTCTCAAATCGCTCGCCCGATGACCCACCTATTGGAAAAAGATACTCCTTTTATCTTTTCCAAAGAGTGTCTTGAAGCCTTCAACTCGCTTAAGGATAAACTAACTAAGGCACCCGTCTTGGTTACCCCTAATTGGGAACTTCCCTTTGAGTTGATGTGCGATGCTAGTGATTATGCTATTGGAGCGGTTCTGGGACAAAGAGTGAACAAACACTTCCAACCAATCCATTACGCTAGCAAGACAATGACGGGGGCACAATTGCATTATACGACAACAGATTAAGAGCTTTTAGCTGTTGTCTATGCCTTTGAAAAATTCCGCCCCTATCTTGTCCTTTCCACCACAATCGTGTATACCGATCATTCCGCGTTGAAGTACTTGTTGACAAGCAAGATTCCAAACCAAGACTTCTTCGCTGGGTTTTGCTGCTCCAGGAATTTAAAATCGAAATTCGCGATAAAAAAAGGAGCTGAAAACCTAGCCGCGGATCATCTCAGCAGACTTGAGGATCCTTACCAAGGGGATCATCCGAACAAAGAAATCAATGATTCTTTTCCCTTGGAGACCTTAATGTCTATAAATTCGAATTCTGATGCTACCCCGTGGTTTGCGGACTTTGCAAATTACTTGGCGGGTGGAATTCTCAAGGAAGGGTTGACGTCTCAACAAAAGAGGAAATTATTCACCGACATTAAGACTTACTTTTGGGACGACCCTTACCTATTCAAACAATGTGCCGACCTGATTATCCGCTGATGTGTTGATGGACCGGCAGCTTTGAAAATCCTTGATGCTTGCCACAAAGGACCCACCGGTGGTCACTTTGGTCCCAACTACACCGCCAAAAAAGTGTTTGACTCGGGATTTTACTGGCCCTCCGTATATCATGACGCTCACAATATGGTTAAACGATGTGATGATTGCCAAAAACAAGTCACGATCACACATAAAGACGAGATGCCTCAAAATTTCATACAAGAATGTGAAATCTTTGATGTTTGGGGTATCGACTTTATGGGGCCATTCCCTTCTTCTAAAGGAAACAAATACATCCTTGTAGCCGTTGACTACGTTTCAAAGTGGGTTGAAGCCAAAGCTTTACCTACTAATGACGCAAGGGTGGTTTGTAACTTTTTGAAAGCTCTATTCGCTAGATTCGGTGTGCCTCGTGCCATTATTAGTGATCGTGGGACTCATTTTTGCAATGACCAATTCGCAAGAGTCATGGCTAAGTATGGTGTAAATCATCGTTTTTCCACAGCCTACCACCCACAAACTAATGGCCAGGCTGAAATATCCAACCGAGGACTTAAGCGAATTCTAGAAAGAACCGTGGGAGAGCATCGTGCCGCATGGGCTGATAAACTTGATGATGCTTTGTGGGCTTTTCGTACTGCATACAAGACTCCGATTGGTTGTACACCATATCGTCTCGTGTACGGGAAAGCGTGCCACCTCCCCATTGAGTTGGAGCACAAGGCTTACTGGGCCTTGAAGTGGGCCAATTTTGATATCAACAAAGCCGGTGACCTACGCAAGATCCAACTCAATGAGCTGAATGAACTCCGTAATGAGGCTTATGAAAATTCTTTAATCTATAAGGAAAGGACTAAGCTCATTCACGACTCTAAGATTAAGAACCGAGAGTTCCATGTTGGAGACAAAGTCTTACTTTTTAACTCTCGGTTGAAAATCTTTTCGGGCAAGCTGAAATCTCGTTGGTCCGGCCCATTCACCATTGCCCAAATTTTTCCATATGGTACTCTCGAGCTCGCTCAACCTAATGGACCTAATTTTAAGGTGAATGGCCAACGAGTGAAGTTGTACTTTGGTGAGGACACCTCTCAGGAGGTGATTCCATCCCTCACCATGTTCCCCATGAACTAATTTTGGGTCGAGTCAGGCTCGTGACTCGGTTATAAAAAACAAGCGCTCCTCGGGAGGCAGCCCGAGTATCTATCCTTTTATGTTTTAACCTCCTAAGTGTAGGGGGACCTACATAGGTGTTTGTATTTGTGTGGTGATGTGATTACAGGGATACGTGCACTCTTGAAATCTTTAAAGAACCGTGCTCCCGTGTTATCCGAAATCCGGTTCTATCTCTCAACTATCGTGATTCAATTTTCTTCATACTCACATTTGAAATTGATCACTTTAGTCGTCTCTTCCTTAACTCGAGTTAACCAACGTGCACAATGTCATAAGTGTAGGGGAGACTTTTCCCACATGCTTAAACATTGAGGACAATGTTTATCTTAAGTGTAGGGGGACTTCTATCAAAGTTTTAAGTGGACTTTTCCATGAAAATGCCTTCATTTAACCGGAAAATCCTATTTTTCAACATTTTTCAAATTTTTTATTAACTTTGGCCATTTAGTCGTAATTTTTAAATTTTTATCTTTGCTTTCATATGTATATATCCCGCAATAAAGTCAAAAATATTAATAAAGTGGTGTAGCTAGTTTAGAAGTCTTTGACATATTAGGCCCGTTGCGGTTATTTTGACTCAACCCGAATAGACTTATCTAAGTTTATTCTAGCTAGTATCCTTAACCATGTAGACCTTAATTGGTTTATTAGGCTAAGCATCCACGAGTCTCATTACTTGAGATTTTAAATTGTGGAGAACGAGAAATGATAGAGTCAATTATAAGTCGGTATTCTTGCGCAAGCTCACTTGGTGTAATTATTCGCCTATTCTCCCATCACTTGCTAATAATTTATCTGCAATAAGTAAGGTCGTACGATTTGAAAAGTTACTTTGCTTCTAGCCCAAGATCGTTTAAAAGTTGCTCGGTAATGATAAGAATTCATAGCCAAGGCATAACTTATGAAGCGGGGCGCGAAGATTGGCGAGTCCAAAAAGGCCCTAACAAGGCATGAGGATTCCATTTTATTGCTAAAGATCCAAGGTGATGTGAAAAGCATTATTCCTAAAATCAATATGAAGGATCAAGACTCACGACGAAAAGCAATCAACTCCCATAAAGATCATGGAGAAGTCTATCCGAAAAGACCCTAACAAGGTATGAGGATAAATAGATCCAAGTCCGAAAAGGAGGCGGATCGTTGTATCTCAAAATCCCAATTAGAGATTGAAGAAATAATCATGAAGTCGTGGTCAACAAAGTTGGAGTACCCCTCAAAAGTCTCCAAGTGAAGAAACTCTATTATGATGAGAAGACCATTATCTCAAGAACGTCTCTCGAAGATATGAAGTATGAAGTACATGCCAAATATCGGCCCGAGAAAGGTCTCAAATCGTGAACCAAGTTATGCCAAGATATGAACTTTTTGATATCCCGAGAAGCAGTTTTAAGAGATTTTGTCCTTTAGCTAACTATTGATCAAATCGTCCCACTTTGCTTTCAGCCTAAATAAACTATCGAAATAAGTCCAAAAATGCATCTTCATGATCATTCTAAGACAAAAATAAAATATAAGAGATACACCTAGGAATAAGGGAGTTTAAGCATATAATTAAGCCATGTGTGTAAGTGTTTGATTTGCTAACTTATAATAACAATGATCTCGTTTTCAAGTTTAGTTTGGGGAAAGTGAAACTTGAGGGTGATAAATCTTCGCAGCACCAAAGCCCTAATGTAAGTCCTTGATCTCTTGGCAAGTTATTTCCATATAGCTATTTTCAAGTGAAAATGGTTTTCTATCCTTTTGTTTGCTTTAAAGTTTTAATTCCTCTTAGTACTTTAGTTTTTGTTTAGTAGTATGTTAATAAGGCCAAGGTTGATTGATTATGAGAAAAGTGTAAATTTGCTTTATCACTAAGCATTGCATGAGGGCATGGCAATGGTTAAGTGTAGGAGATTTGATAGGTGTGTAAACACCCATCCTTTTACCACTTATAACTGGCTAAAACAAGACCAAAACACGTATTTAATATCATTTGTTTGGAATTATGCGTGGTTTTTGTGTTTATTGTGTTTTCAGAGCCAACCGGATAAATATTTAAGAAAACATGGGATTGCACGGGTTTTACCGAAGAAAAAGACTCAAGATAAAGTCTATTGTCCAAGAGATGCAAAAGATTTGAAGTCACTGGGCCTATTCGAAGATTTATCGAAGAAAAGGACCAAAGATGGAAGATTTACATAAGTCGAAGAAACTCAAGTCTATTAAGCGAAGAAATTAAAAGACGAGTTGAATTTAATCGACGACAAATCCCGAATCAGAATCGAAAACGTCAACTCTACTGAAAAGACGAGAAGACGAAAAGAGAGAAGAAAGCTCACTCACCAACCAACCACTAGGATTATAAATAGACTCTCCTTTCACATTTTAGGGAGTTAGTTTTAGTTTTTCTTTCCCCAATATCTTTGGTTCGTGGCATCACCAACACCATTAGGGTGTTTGGTGATTTTTAATTTTTCCTTCAATCTTGTAAGTGTTTTATCATTACTATTGTTAAAATTAACATTAATCTTTCAATTGAATCCTATCATTCATCTTGTTCATCTCCTTTTCTATTCAAAGTTTCAAAAGTTCTTGTTTGATTGATTTTTATCTTGTGAAAGTTGTTGATATAGTGTTTTTATTGTTGGGATTTGTTACTTATGGTATTTAAATGATTATTGGTTGATTTGGTAAAACCTTTTTGAGTAATTTTATGTTTTGAATCAAAAATCGTCTTTGCTGAACTGTTACTGTTCTTTCTATTCGGAATATTCCGAATAGGTCTTTCTTTCCGTATAAGCAGTTTTACTATTTCCTTACTCGGAATATTTTATATATTCCGAATAGAACTTGTTTTTCCGAATAGGAATTCTTTCCGAATTGGCCTTACATTCCGCATAGCAAGATTTTTTATACTCTTATTCGGAATATTTTCATATTCCGAGTAACCTTCTTGGATTTTCCTTTATTCGGAATTTTCTTCTTATTCCGCATAGTCCATCTGTTTGTTTCTTACTCGGAATATCTTGTATATTCCGAATTGAGCATTTATTCCGAATTGAACAATTATTCCGCATAGGGAATGTTTTTCCGCATAGGCCTTATTTTCCGAATAGGACGTTTTTCCGAATAGAGATAAAATTCCGCATAGAATTATATTCCGCATAGACCATTTTTCCGAATAGCCTGTTTTTCCGAATAGGACTTCATTCCGCACAGGGCAATTATTCAGCATAGTTATTTTATTCCGTATAAGGTATTTTCTGTTAGGGTATTTTTCCAGTTACTGTTTGATTTAATTTCTTATTCAAGTTCGAGTTTTATTTTTTTTATTTGTTTTAAGTTTTAATCTTTCTTTAATTTACTCATTTCCCTGTTTAGTAGATTAGAAAACCAAACTCCTTTTTGTCACCAAGAACAATCATTCCACTTAGAGCTGTGATCAATTCGAGGAGATTCCGAGAAACGAACTTTCAAACGAGTAGAAAACATCTTGTATCATTGACCATGAAGCTAAAGTTGTGTTAGAGGTAATTTGCTTCTTAGTTGATATGAGGTTATAGTTTTCGGTAAGAACTCGACTACTATAGAACCATCTTTTGAACAGATACATGGTGTGAAAAATATGGAAGTTTCTGTTAATTTTCAAAGAAAATCTAATAGAGTATTATGTGCGCCAACTAGCTTTAGAACAATATGATATCGACCCCATAAAAAGGGTACTTGCTGATGTAGCTTCCATCTTATAAAAAATAGTAAACACCTAAAATGCATCAACTCATGGGTTTTTTATGCGTCTACTTATATTAACGTGTTTAGCTATTTTAAGTAGTATTAATTGTGTATATTCGGGTGATGTAGGTGCGGATGATGACCAACCAATGATTATGAAGCTTCTAGAGATACAAATGATGGCCAGTAGGATGTGGCCCTATCCGCGATACAAAATATGGCTTTTCATCAAGTTTCGGCTAAAGGAATGATTAGTTGATTAATTCAATGATGCACAAGAACTGGCCGATTCATTTGTTGTTGATGTCGTTCCTACAGTATTTATGGATGTTCCCTAGCCACATGTTCGAACCTGAACTATATTGACCATATTGAACCTGAAGCAAATATGACATTCATATGCACCAAACCCAATATGATCTGTATCAACCCAACTTATTTTGAAACTAAAAGGCTTGGACGAAAATTCCTACATATCCAGGTAATGTGAAAATTGAGTATTGACTACAAATATGTGTTCATATGGCTAAATTTTCATGAGTATTCTAACATCAAGATGTTACTGAATTTATAAGAATCATGTATGGCAGACTGACACCAGTAATTTCACGGAGAAACAAATCGACGACTGCTTATTGTTATATATATTAGTATCAATAAGTTAACTAATAGGCCTATGATCTTTGCAGCTTTTGTATGCCGATATTGAGGATGAAAACGATGGACCGAATCTTGCCTTGCAGGTATGAATGAATCTAGCATTTTTTTCGTTAAAAGAAGTTTCATTCTCAAATATTGTTATATATCATTCTTTATTGTTCATGATACATGCTTTACATTGAGAGGTTTGGATTAGCTTATAATAAGGTCATTTTATTTAGGTTTTGACTTTATAGTTGGTTAGCTCTCAAAAAATGATCTTTTTAGCCTTTTTTCAGTTTGAGCTGCTAAAATAACTCCAATGCTTGAGTTAAAGATAATCTGAAAATAGGTATTAAAGTGAAACAAAGGTAATTGCCATTCAAGTGACCTTTTGAATTTTTATGCTATGCACAGTGAGTTGAAAACGATGGGTCAATGAAAGGTTGATTCTTGATTGAATATGCTCTAATAAAAGTACATGGTATTGTTAGTTTAAGAATTTTCATTATTGCACAAACCTGGATTATCTAGAAGAGAATTGATGTGTTTTTATCTATGTTCACCTATGACACTATAGTTCAAGAAACGAAATACAAGTTAGTATCTACATAATATAGTTGCTAAGTGAAATCTAATTATAGCCCATTTTTTAACGGTAATTTTATTAAGGGACTCTAGCAAAAAGCTAGAGAGAAAAGTGACAAGTTACAATAATGAATTATAGCACATACATTAAGTCTTGTGCAATAATGTCAAGTTATTATTATTTTTTTCTGTACTAATTTATACTTAGTTTCTTGAACTATAGTATCATAGGTGTGCAGTTGAAATCCCAATAGCATGCATATTGTATGTTGTACTATGGGGTCAAGCCAAAGATCTCGAAGAATTGAAAGAAGAATAAGAGAAAAAGATGAGGATAGCGCGCACAATGAAGTTACTGAGATTTTGAGATTTTGATATGCAGACACAAGGATTATCATAAAATTAACTAGAATGTTATAATGTAGTTTGGGCATCATGTATCTTACCAATATGACATCCATGTTTCTTTATGTTTTAATCTATTACTATGTATATACATATACTTATGTTATCTATACAAATAAATAGACTGACTAACATATCTGGGATTTACGTTGGCAAAATTAATTCAGAGTGTAGAAAATGGGTGAAATAATCAATGCAAAAAGTAATCACCAGTTAAATATTCTTCAACCAATAGAGATCGGTTAACATATTTTTTGTGTGTTTTATAGGCACATGCTCACACAAGCTGTGGCACACGCCCACACCAAATATCGATGGGTTTTATACCAAATATCTATGGGTTTTGTTTTTACCGGATAAGATGGCATGTCAATTCGGGTTGATTTAATGTAAATAATTTTCAAATAATGTATCTTAACTAATACATTATTTACAATTTTAGAAAAAAAACCCGTGGGTATTATGACTAGTATACACTTATAGTAAGTACTAAGTATTATGCATTGATATTTATATTTTTGTAGGATAATCTATATATTAAAAACAAAATATTTTTGAAAGCGTAAATCGATTAGATGAACATACAAGTCATCTCTTTTTAAAAATATTTTAATATTTTTCTTAAACTTTTGTATTTTTATGTTTTTTTATATTTTTTAATTTTGTATTTGTTATAAAATTATCGAACAAAATATTAAAAGAGTGTAAAGTAAAATATGTCTTGTTCTTTCTTTAAATAACATATATGTCCATCAAATAGAAACAAATAAGAGCAAAGTATAAAATTCATCTATGTGGTTTGTTAAAAGTGTGAATTAAATTTCACGTCGAAACTTGAGACATATTACATTCAATCGTTATAAAACTTGTGCACCATATATAAAAAGAGTATTCGCGTCTTTTTGTTTATTCAAGGATGTATTTTGCACTTTATTAAAAAAAATCGAAAAATATTTTAATTAAAAAAATATTTTTCTCGAAACCTTTTTCTTTTTAAATTATTTTTCCGATTTTTTTAATTTAAAACCATTTTTAGAAAAGATAGATTTTAAATTTTTTTTTTCAAATAAAAAACTAAATTTTCGAAAAATAAAAATAAAAATTTGTTTCTAAAAAGTAACTTTCGAAAAAAAGTTTTCATTATCTAGAAAATAAAAAAAAACAAATTTTTAATTTCGAATTTTTTTTAGAAACTAGAAATTGTTTCGTAAAAATTTTAATTTGTTTTTTAGAAATTATTTTTTTTTCGAAAAAATAACCTTTTTTTAAACTATTTTCTTCCCAAAAAAAGGTTTGAAATTAAAAAAAAATCGAAAATAAATAATTTTCCAAGAAAAATGGTATCGAAAAGATAATTTATTATAAATTGAAATATTTTTCCGAATTTATTTTATAAAGTGTAAAATATATCTTTGAATAAGTAAAGACGTGAATACCTTTCTTTTTATATCTTTGTTGGATGTAATATTTCTTAAGTATCAACGAGGAATATAATTCACACTTTTGACAAATTATGGAGATTTTTGTACTTTACTCAACAAATAACTTTCGTGTCTGACAATTATATAACTATTTTCTTTTCTTTCGAAAAATCTTCATTCACGTAGCATATTTGTGGTGTCTTTTTTTTTTTTTGAATTTCAAAGTTGTATATACGTATAAAAGTGGTGTGATAGTTTGCAATAATGTGAAATAGCTGAATTTTGGACCCACGTTACATTAAAGATAGCCCAAATCGAATCGAATGCATATTATCGCCGCTACCATAACTTGATAAATTTCCAACAACCAAAAGTACCTTGCCAACTCATATCATTTCCACCGCATAACTAGGGGCGAAGCTAGGAGGTTTCCGAAGATACACAGAAATCTGATAGAATTTTGTCACGTAATATATATATTTATTGAAAATCTTTATTTTTTTAAAATAAACCCGGTCCTTAAATTATCTACTACATAAACATTTGTATTAAAAATTTTGTGCACGTAACTAGTCGGCATGATGAGAGTTTATGCATGATCGTTTCTGATCATTTTTATGAGTATTTTTAAATACCGGTGTTTGGATTTGCTTACTTTATAAAACCGTAATATATTTATAAAAATAATAACCTTAACATAATTTTTTGATCTAATTCATTTATAAAAAGTTTTAGATTAAACGCAAAAATAAAAGCTTATTCTAATTAAGGGGTGTTTGTGTTTCCGTTTTAACATAACTTATTTGATTATTACGGTTGTAAAATGGAATAATCTAGTTATTAGTGTTTGGGTAAGAGTATCAAAAAAGCGCTTATCTGCGTTTGAAAGGTATCAAAACCAAGTTTTGCAAAAGCACCATGGGAGGTGCAGTTACAAAACGAAAAAACTAATGCAATGTTTTTTAAATTAACATTACCATAGTACCCTTGTTTTAAGGTAATATTGCATGTACTTTTTAGTTTGAATATACTTATTTTGGTCAATTTACATATCAATTTAATAAATAATCTAATTACTAAATAATCAAAAAGTGATTATCTGATTATTACAATTTCAAACCGCATAATTAAATCCAAACATTATTTTTCAAAATTTCGTTTTCAGACCGCTGATTATCTGATTATCAATTTTCAAAACAAATAATATATTTTCAATAAGTATTCCCAAACACCCCCTAAGTACCAAATCACTAACTCAACCAAGTATCAACTACTACACCCTACATGTGTAAAAGGGGTCACACTATAGAGACCCTCTCGCTCACTCAAAAGTCAAAAGTATAAAATTTGTTTGTATTTTTTCTGTTTTAGAGTCTAACACAAAATTTATTTAAATACTCTTAACTTGTCAAACATTATATTTTTCATTTCGAATTTTCAGTTTCACAGTTTATAAAAAATAATATTACAAAAATATTAAAAAAAAATAGGGTTTTGCTAACAGCAGCCCTATGGGTTGTTTTTAAAGTCACCATAATTAAAAATCAACATTTAGTTAACATAAAATTTTCCATGGTTAAATAACATAATTATTAATTTAACAATTAATTAGAATAAATCATTCTATATTTAACTACACTTACTATAATTATGATATTTAAATATGTATAAATATAGAAATAATGAGTTCATTAAATGCTACTTTACATAAATAACATGTCTTAAAAACAACCCATAGGGCTGCTGTTAGCAAAACCCAAAAAAATATAGAAAGTGAAATTTTTTAAAGAGAATACGGATGGTGTTTAAGAGTCTTAATAACCTAGCACATCTAAAAATGTGTTCAGATTTTTTTAAAACATTAAGCGAGTACTCGCGCATAGCGACGAAAATTTATAGTGACAGATAAATTATGATATGTGATATTATGAGTGTTACACGCGGCGTTCAAAGTAGAAAGTGAAAAGATCAAAATAAAATTACAACCGCTCGTAATATACCATAAGTTGAGTAAGGTTAATCAACTATATGAATTAGAAAAATAATTATTCATTCCATAATCAACAAAAAAGAAGATCTCATGTTTGTGTACGGATGTATTATATGCATCGTAGACGTAAAATTTTAGCCGATTTCATCCGTGTTATGCTTATAAAATTTAAACAACAATGTACTTATATAAGAATACTTTACACATTGTTCATTCGAAACCATTACCACCCGAACAAATCTTAGTGGACAAATTCCACTCATTCTCACTTTGCACTCATTGTAGACCTAGGCGTTCAGACTACGGCGATGCCCCGGCTACATCTTGTTAAACATTAATAAATATATATAAGAGATATATACCTTGCACAAATCGAATGAACTAATGTTGATGCCCACGCTTTGCTACAGAGCCTCTCCGTAAATGTGGTTAACATTTGTACTTAAATGTGGTTAACCTTTGTACGTAAATGTGATTAACCATTTTACCTACGTACATGTATCAGCGTTTATTCCTGAGAACAATGCATTAATAAATGTTGGTTAAGAGAGCATAGAAATACGATGTATTGTAACATACCTTTAAAAAACAATCTTTATTTATCGTTAAAAGATATGGACCTAGTCAAAATATCATACAATTTGGTGTTATTGATTTTAGCCATTACATGAGGTACAAACTTTGCTACAAACAAATACAGTTAAAAAAAATTTGGTCATGCCTCATTAATCTTTAGACATTACTTACACCTATATTATGTAAAAATTAGAAAAATACCTGGTAAACATAACTATTAGAGCACAATGAGTCATCACTCCAAGTGAGTCGATTTTGGGATGTCACGTCAGCGAAACTCACTCACTCACTCACATGAAAAAAACAGGGGAGTCATCACTCCAATGATTTCCAGTTTTTCAGAATTTTACAAAACACCCCCTAAACAAACTTAAATATTTAACTATAGTATACATTACGAATACTTAATAAAAAAACATGCTCGTACACTAAAAAAACCAAACGAAAAAAAGTTTAAACAAAAAAACATATATTTAAACATGTTTAACTTTGTAAGCCTTTTAAAATCTATTGTATTTGTAAATGAAACTAGATTGAATTTATAAGACCAAAAATGTAAACTTTAAAACCTGTGGGGGGCGAAGTGTAGATGACACATAGTCATCATCTTCCTCATCTTCTTGTTCACAGCACACACCATAAACAACCACCACCACCACCCCTTCTACCGCCATCAACAGCCACCACCACCACCACTACATCTTGGCCACCAAAACACAACACAAAACAAAAAAAAGGGCTGGTCACATGTTTTTATACCTTGGGGGTTGAACGAAAAGTTTTTTAAAAAAAAACCACCCACCCACGCCAAGTGACTTCACCCACGCCCATGGCTCACGCCGTGGGTTTTTGTGCTTCTCGGGTTCATCACGCGAGTCGCGCCGCGGGTTTGGCACCCCACGGCGCCATGACTTCGAGTGCTCTTACACACAAAAGTGATTAACAGCTCGTGATCAGAAACCCCTTCATCAGCAACCCGGTGATCAACAATCCGTAATCACCAATAAATCCTTTCTTTTTTGCAAGATGTTATTTTCAACACGTCATGGGCATAATGGTGTTTCGTGTAGCAACCACTTGCCCAACTTTCTTTATTGCTCTTAGAGCAAACGGTGTCACAACGTGACACCCTCGCCGCTCCGACGTGGCATCCTCGCCGGGGCTCGCCGTGACACCATCCTAGCCCTCGCTGCTCTCCATTCGCCAAACTTCAACGAGATGAAAAAGAGAAAAAGTGAGCCCCACCTGCAAAAAAATCCGTTAGGCAACGGTTTAAAAATTTTATCTTTTTTTTAATAAATATCACTTATTTTTATCTTAAAACACACGCACACAACAAACACTTTTAATCAAATCTTTTCGCAAAAACTTTCAATCAAACTTTCAAAAAATGAGTAGCTCGTTTGATTATTCCAATCCGTCCGATCTCGAAGATATGGAAGAATACGAAATGGTGATGCAGATTAACGAAGATGAAGAAGATGAAGTTCAACAGCATCGTAGATACATTTGGCGTGAACGTGAAGTCGCCGAACAACGTTTAATGGAGGATTATTTTAGTCCAAATCCGAAATATACGGAGGAAACGTTCAGAAAACGATATCTCATGAGACGGGAACTATTTTTGTAAATAGTTGAAGGTATTGAAACTTATTGTGCAACAAATAATCCTTTATCCAAGCATTTTCACTTTTTTACTATTCGATATGATGCTACGGGTATGAAAAGTATGAGTGTCATCTTGAAATGCACATCCGCCCTTCGCCAATTGGCAAACGCCATAGTGGCAGATGGGGTAGATGAGTACTTGCAAATGGGGGAACATTTTGCGCGCGATTGTCTGGACTTTTTTTGTATGTGTGTTATAGATTTGTATCAGCCCGAGTTTTTAAGAAAGCCTAACTCAACTGACGTTCAAAGGTTGTACAACACACATAATACGATTCATGGGTTTCCGGGGATGCTAGGTAGCCTTGATTGTATGCATTGGGAATGGGTGAATTGTCCCAAAGGGTGGTACGGGCAATTTGGGAGAGGTGATAAAAAACACCCAACCATCATTCTAGAAGTTGTTGCATCATACGATTTGTGGATTTGGCATGCATTTTTTGGGGTTGCAGGTGCGAATAATGATATTAACGTGCTGCATAATTCACCATTTTTCGACGACCTTTTGGCTGACAACGAACCAGTGGCACCGTATATTGTAAACGGCAGCAATTCGAAAAAGGGTACTACCTTACAGATGGTATTTACCCTCAATGGTCATGTTTTGTTAAGTCATTCAACCAAGCACGCGATGACAAAATCGCTCTATTTAAACGGCGTCAGGAAAGTGCCCGGAAAGATATTGAAAGGGCATTTGGTGTCCTACAAGGACGATGACGTATAATTGCTCAACCGGCGCGTGCTTGGATTGTGAACAAGCTACGCATAATCATGTACACGTACATCATTTTGCATAGAGAAATACTAAAACCACACACATTTTACATAAAGTTATCCACACAATGACATGTATTGTTTATGATTGGATGTTTATGAAAGAGAAAATCTAAAAGTAAGAGAGAGAATACCACTAAATAAAGAACATGTCATTGTGTGGATATTTTTTTGTAAAATTTGTGTGGTTATAACATTCCTCTTTTGCATAACATGATTTTGAAGAATCGAAGGTTTGCGATATCCGAAGCAGCTGAAATATACATCCCTCCTGGGAACCATTTGTTACGGTCATGGGTCGAGCGATGTGCAATCCGTCGCAGGAAACAAAGAGAACTCCGAGATAGAGAAGTACATTCAAGCCTTCAACGGAACCTCATTGAGCATCTCTGGGCACAAGAGCAACCATGAATAATCGACCGTATTTTATATCGTATTTTTTCTTATTGTGCTTTTTTTTCGTATTTGTATTTTTTTAAGTATTTGTATTTTTATTTGAAGTATTTGTAATTTTTAATTTTATGAAATGAATTTTTAGTTTGTGTGAAAAATGAAAAAAGAAATAAAATGGTGAGTGGTGGGACCCAAGTGAAGAGGAGAGAGACTAGTTGTGAGCGAGGGGTGTTTAGTTGGTTTTTGTTTTGGTTAGTTGAGATGATATGGCACTGAGGGGGCACAAGTGAAGAGGGGAAAGCTAGCCGTGACACTTTTTACTCTTATCTTTAGGTTTTTTCATGTCTTTTCAGCAATCCTTCTCCTATAAAACATACATCCATAGATATAAACATCACTCTTTTCATTCATAATCCAACTGGTTGCATGTGTAGTTTAGCCTGCACATTATTTATGAAAATCCCACGTACGAATAATAGAGGTTGAAGAAAAATAAAAATTATGAAGTTTACGGGAAACACTCTTATAGTGGTTATAGCACATACTCATAGTGACTATTCCAAACACGGACATGTAAAGAAAGAAGTTCAAAAGTTGTACTAATGTTGTAGCTCAAAATCGGCCTTATTGCCTTTCAAGTGTGATATGATAAGCTAAGTAATCTTTACTATCTCCGATAAGATCCCAACAACATATCTAATCATACTATCAAACTATATATATTAAACTAACAAGAGTGACAAAAGTGACTCTAACCTCAAATACTTTCTTAAACTCAATGAACCAAATACTTTTCTATGACTAAATCCACCACTTCATAATCACATCATTACCACGCACCACCTTGTAGTTACAGGCATACATCGACATCATTTCCTTTTTATATTCTTCTTTTTCCATATTGTTTTCTTGGGCATACATCACTTCATAATCAGATAAGTTAGTATATCATATGAATGTTTGTTTTGTATTAGAACTTGGTAATGTCCAATCCTTTTCATATTATGATGTAAGAATCACGAAAAAACATGTATATTTGGATTTTGGAGCAGTGGAAGTGGAACAGAAGGCACAAGCATAAATGTATTTACCTTTAAACTATGAAAGAAGCAACAAATCATCATCTTCAACTCTTGATATATAGTTTTCATCCCAAAATCATCTCCATACATACATGTATTTACAATCAAAGAAATATTAAAAAAAAATTAGTATGAACAACATATATGTGAAAACATATAAACCAAAAAGGATTACTGAAGAATCCCGTTTGTATTTAGAAAACATTGTCCAACCATATAATTTCTAAAGATAACTTTACAATAATACGTTTCAACGTGCCAGCTTTTCAACAACGCGTTTCAACTTGCGAGACAATTATTTTCAAGTTTCATATGTTTCCTTATTTGCAATTGTTGAATTTTTTCAACTTTCAACATTTTGTATTGCTCCATTATAGGTAGCATAGATAAGCATGCATTGTAATGTATCAAATGCTTAAAAAAAAAAAGATAAACGGAATATAACGAAATTAGGGTAAAAACGAGTCAAGCTTCATATTAGTAAAAAGTTTGAGTAAGTCGCGCGTAAATGAGACAGGCCTAAATTGATTATCATTCAATAAACAAACCTGTGCCCGATCTTTATATAGTAAACTTGAATAAACTCGCGATCGTAAACAAGCTTTAGTATAACATCCAAAATAACTAACAACCCCAAGACAAATAAATAAACGAGCTTAAACAAATAAGCTCTAAACTACAATATTATTCTATGTAGGCATATGATTACTGTTTGACTAATACGGAGTATTATGTTCGGATAGTGTTTTCATTTTGTTTGAATATGCAATTTTTAGCTTTTGACATATTTGACCTGCTATAAATATGATATGTAGGTTATCAAAGGTCACATTTGAAAATGTGTCTATTGTTAGAAAAAATTGTAAATTGTTTATGGTTATAATAGAAATATATGTTCTATATTAGTAATGTCAAGAAAAAAAAAAAGTAAAATACGTCGATTTAAACATTCAGTTTTAATGTAAAACGTACTAGTTGATACATATTTGGAGGTATTTTTTCAAAAAAAAATATAAGTTGGTCAAAATAGTGCAACTTGCATACCACTTATTTCTAAATTTTATTGTCAGAGCCCGTAAAAATATTATCTACATGTTTTATTTAAAATTTGTATACACTTATTTCTACTAAGCTTTTATTCTCTAGTCCGTAAAAAGCAAACACAAACGATAAATCAGATCGCCGCAATTTAGAGGTGGCAAAACGGGCGGGCGGACGGATATGGGCGGCGGGCTAAACGGGCAACGGGCTAAACAGGCGCGGGCTAAATGGGCACGGACAAAACGGGCGGGCGAAACGGGCGCAAGCTAAAATGAGAACGAAAACATATAAAAACGTAGAACTAATAAATAAAGATACTTGTTTAAAAGCCGGGGATAAAAAACTAAATATAAAATATCCGCCGAGTAGCCTAATTAGTGTTTTACATGTGCGTCCATTAAGCCCATAAGTTTCTTACATATGCGCCCGTTTAACCCATTAATAATAAAAAATGGGCAAAAAGTGTCTCATCCTTTTTTGAAATGGGCAAAAAGTGTCCATATTTATCAAAATGGGTATGATTTGCCACCTCTACCCGGCATAATGGTATTTCATGGTTTTGGGTCGTATATTATTTTTATGTCGAAACGAGTCATATTGTCTTTCATGATAGCTATATCGGAAAAAAGGTTCTCAAAGTTGTATAGTTGCGCCTAACGCAATGATTCACTCGATCAGCCGTATAAAACTACAGGTTGCTGAGTAGGCTCGCTATTAATGTGAAACAAGAAACCAATTCTCAAACAGCTCGCCGTTCCTGAAAGAGAAACGATCTAAACGAGTCAATAACAAACTACAGATGCAAGTTTTTTTATGACCAGTTTCTACGCACACATCAGGCATCTGGATGATTGATCATAACCTGGTCTACCAAAAGTCTTACACCAGTAGATCATCATGATTCTCCAAGCCGCAAAAAATATAAAAGAATCTATCCTGTTCAGAAAACTAATAATCATGGACATAATATTCGTAATTATTTTCTGGAATAGACAAAAAAGAAAGCAACCTATGATCATCATATACATGATGTACAAGTCTTGCATCTTTGCCAGAACATAACTTTTGATCCACAATGATAGTAACTAATGTGCCAATATTTTTATCAAGTTCTTCCTGACAAGCAACCAGATAATCAGATAGCCATTAAACGTAACTAATGATAGCTACGTTAATACTGATCATGCATTACAAAACTCAATAATATACCATATATTAGCTTTATCGTAGCTGCGGTATATAACCTGTTCAGTTCCACTCCCTTGTTCTCGTTTATAGCCTCAAATATTTCTTCTAGGAATTTCCAATTCATTCGCAGTTCCATACAATTTATATCCATGTTTGCATTAGGTAATGAGTTAGAAGTCGATACCTCAGGAATTGTCTTAGCATCACCACTGTTTGATGAAGTCTGACCACTGTGCGTAGAAGCAATTCACTCATTATCTCCTGTTTAGGTTTCTTAAGGTCAACAAATATAGCAGAAGGAACATCTATGTCAGGGCTCGCGTCTCCCGAATACACAATCAGGAAAGGATCCTCTATGCTTAGAAACGCTTCTACAACCAGTTCTAGATTCAAGTTTAAGCAGTTACCTGACATTTTTCTTATTAAAATAAACACAAACTTCCTTGGAAGCAAATAACCAATATTGCTTCTCCCAGTCAGCAAACAAAGCAAAAATTTAGAACATTCTGGTGCTTGCAGACATATCAAAGATAACATCATTACCAGCCTCAATGCTAAAAGTGGAAGGTAATACGAGACGTTAATCTTTGATGTTCGAATCCATGATTCAACTTTATCTAAATTGAAGAGCATATCTTCGATTCTGGCAAAAATAGGCCCTAACTCCTCAGGCTTTGTATATGTCTGTTGTAGTGCCGGGAAGGTTGCATCATTAGAGGGAAGATAGGTAAACCATTCAACAAATGAAGATTTAGAAGTGTAAAGGATTCCTCCAGGGGAAGACGACATGAAAAGTAGACGAT
The DNA here is from genome assembly GCA_025667525.1 of Glebionis coronaria. Classification (NCBI taxonomy): domain Eukaryota; kingdom Viridiplantae; phylum Streptophyta; class Magnoliopsida; order Asterales; family Asteraceae; genus Glebionis; species Glebionis coronaria. Next base: position 45,504,128 of record CM046881.1, read on the forward strand.
CCAATAGATGCACATAACTGTGAGGTGATATGTACTCAGTACACTTCCAGTCTGCAGAAAAAGGATGATGTAAAGCATCGTTGAGTGGTACAGCAACAGAATCTGTACATCTCAAACTCCTCACAACTGACTTCCATTTGGGTTTCCCCCGTAACAGACTTTTTCTTAATGTCTGAGTCCATTTTTGCAAGCAACCTTACTTTATTACAAAGTTCTTCCTTCCGAGCGAACTGCTTTAATGGCCAACCTCGGTTTCCGTTTCCCCATAATGAGCTGAAAAACAAATACCAAACTAACAAAAGAGCAGCCTCCTTCAAATGACCAGTCTTCTCCAAAAGATCGGCCTCTTTTAGAGGATCGCCGCATGATCTCGCCAACTCAGCAGCTTCAAGCAAATGACCTGATTCTTCTTCCAACACTAAAAGTTCATCGAGGCAGCCTAACGACCTCAAGAATATACGCTTTGATTCCATAGAACAAAATGTTGACAAATTTCATCAGAATCTTTATGTTTGTGGTAATTAAGAGCACAACTCTCCAAAAATTCTTGCTCGACTTCTTCTATTTATTTATTTTTATTAATAACATGTTCTTCCCAGTATTCTATATATTGCATGCCTAGATCAAAAAGTTTCCCTTTTTCGCAAACTGACAGACAATTGGAGAACTGATCTCCTTTAGCGTAGGATTTTGCGGCTTTACTATAACACCCTGCTAGAGTGAAACACTGTTATGATCGTATCAAACACTCTGCAGCTGCATCAAACTTTCCACACTTATGCATATAGATTTTTCCTGCACAAAACAAAGAGAGCAAATTAAAGGTGGCTAGAGTTGAACAGGTCATTTTTAATAAGTTTACAGTCCAGATGTTGATGAAACTATTAAAAAAAGAAGTTACCAGCTCTTTCGTACTCCCCTGAATCACAATAACATAATGCAGCAGACTCAAATTTCCCAATAGACTCGAACATTCCCGCTGCTTCTTTAAGATAACCTAAATAGGAATCATGATTTGTTTCCCGTATTTGATCAGCGGATACTCTCAGACCAGAAGCCTTGGCCAATTACTCCCACGTTGTGTCTCCAGCTCTTTCAAAACATAATTTTTCCATTGCAAAATTGTTCTCATAGAAAAGCTGACGACCATATAAAAATATGAAAAATGTCAATACAACAAAACAAAGAAAAACTAAAGCATTAATAGGGCAAAAGTTAACCTTTTTTCCACGTCCCCCGCCACTCCTGAGGGCTACTTTCGACCCGCATAGCCTGTGCCACTGAGTCATTTAACTGCTGTACTTGAACAAGTCTCCTCACTTTCCAGTAGTCAAACATTGGCTTGGAGAGCTCCTCTTTGTTCTCGCAAATCCATAGCCTTTGCCTTGTTCGAGTTATGGCCACGTACAATTGTTTCAGTTCAGAACACAAAACACTATGTCTTGCTTCACTGAATACTGGGAAAGATTGAGGAAGTTCTTTGTCGAGCCAATCACGTTTTCCCATGAATCCATATATAACTCTCCACCGGTCTCTCAAAGGTGATGTCCCAAAAAAGTTGTACAACAGTACATCCTAAATAATTACGGCAATCAAACATTAAAAAACTTTATTGGCAATTGGAGATCGCTAAAAATGATATATTTATGACAAGGATAAGAAACTGACCTGAAACTCGAGACCCTTACATTCTAATATAGTGAGAACAAGAGCTTTTTTTCCAACGTACTGAAAATTTCATTTTTTGCATGGTCATCACGTACCAATATGACTTGTTGAGCACCAAACCCCACAATTTCTCCACCACTTCTACTACCACCAAAAATTGTCACAATTGCATTTTTCATCATTACCAGACTCCAATAAAACAGGAGCTTCACCAGAAACATGACTAGTTTCACGCTCTAAACCGTCTATTGAGTGAACAAAATAACAGTATAAAATGTCAATGACGCTTTGAGCTAAACTGAGCACGCCAGCATGAGTCCTAAATATTAGTCGGTATATATGTTTGTACTGGACTTTGGTCATTGTTAGGCCTAGCCCATATTCTAGAATAATCTCAGATTCTCCCAAATCGAATTCCCCACGTTCAGTTTTCATCTTTTCGTATTCTTGAAAGAGCTTGTAAAGAATCTCTCTTTTTTGTTTGCTTAAAGTTGAAGTACGACTTTCAGCCAATAAACAGTAACCCTCAAAGCTTAACTTTCCATCACTGCATTCCACAGCCCTTGTGCCACCTTTTATATGAGATATTATCTCGGTGAACACTCTAGAAGGATCAAGCATTTTTGTTAGATTTGAATTAAAGCGGGGCCAGTAAATTAGTGAGCTAAACGTATCAAATGTAACCTCCCTTAATCTTATAAAACTTTGTAAGGCAACAGATCTTGAACTTATACGGTTACCATGAGAACCTTCTCTAGCCTCAAGAAATTTTTCAAAATATGAACTTCCCGATGTACCGTCCAACATCATCAGAAACTTTTGAAGTGTTAGTTCACTGGCATGTTAATAAACGTGTCTGGAATATCATTCAATTCTGATGAAATATCCGCTTTATCAAGATTGATGTCTGCTGATGAACTCCCATGACTTGAAATACTGTCAAAAACATTAACTTTTGAAGTCAGAACAAGACCGTATATATGGGGAAAAAAAAGAGAAAAGATGGAGTATCTGCACACCTTGTAAGGTGAGAAACATTCTGTTTCACAGCATAACACAAATTTGGGCTGACGGTCACAAAAAGCTGGCGAAGAACACTCTGTTTGCTAATTTCAGGATCATCAACTTCAGCATCTCTAATACGGCAGCTTTTTGCTTCATAAATCCCATCCGAAACTATGCGAAATCTGTGTTCTTGCTGGAGCAGAATAAATGTTCTCAAGTCGTTTTGTGAGTTTCGGAATCTCCTCTAAGGCTAATATATCCCAAACCTTCAAAACTTGAGTATAATTGACTTCCTTGATGATGTCAATAGTACAAATCACATAGAACCCTCCAACCTTAAATTGCTTCAAGATTTGTGAAGAATTTTCACAACACAAGTCTACACTTTTGTTCTTGGGCCGCCAGCCACTAGAAAGTTTGAGTAAAAGGTTTAAAACCTGCTTCTTCAAGCGAGAGCCTGTCAGCTTTCCGAACGTTTTTCTGAAGTTGTCACTAAAGAGAACCTGATAGAATAAAGCTGAACAAACATGAACAACAAATTATGATACATAATAATGATATACTAGTAATTTGGTAAACGATTAATCACATACCTTCCATTTTGCATGGTTAAAAAGTACACTATTCCCGTTAACCAAGTCATCAAGTTGTTCTAACTTTTTCTTTGCTCCAAGTATTGTCATCTTCAAGCATTCATCGGCATCAACATCAAACAAACAATGCCGGCTCCTTGCATCACAGACCAACTCTTTCCATATGGACTCATTATTAGTCAGGGTACTTTCATTTCCCAAAATCCAAAGACAATGGCTGCAAAAAAATCGAGGACAATATCATAGTACTATTTTAACAACAAAGTATTCAGAGTAATCAATTGTTAGAAAAGTGAGTAGATTGCATACCGTGCTCGTGTCAAGGCAACGTTAATCCTTTGATCGAGGACTAGATATAAAGCCAACAGACCCATGAGTATTCGACCTTACTGTCGACAAAATTATAATATCTTCTTCTCCACCCTGAAACCCGTCAATTGATTTAACATTCACTGTAAACCCATCAAGTTCTTCATACTTGTCAGCAAGTTTTTCTTGAATAAAAAAAACTTGGGCAGCATAGGGAGATATAACACCTATAGTAAGCTTCTTCTTTGAGTCCTTCCGTGCTATAAATGAGATAGACACAAATGTTAGAGATTCTGGCACAGATTTAATTATGCTAAAATCTTATAGAAGAATCTGAAATAACATAACCAGTATGCACACCTGTAAAGAGATTTTTAACAATTTTAATCACAAGAGCTACCTCAACCATATTTCTTTGGCTTTTTCTGTCGTCATCTTTTTCTTCTCTTCCCCCAACAACATTTATAAAGGAATAGGAACCAAACATTGGTCCTGAAAGATACCTCTTTCCGTAACTTTTAGATAACACATTTTGTGCATCTAGGACTTGATTTTGATAAAACTTCAAATTTGGGAAGAAACTAATTGAAGGATGCATTTTGTATTGCACATTGAGAAGGTGCTTAGAAGTGACCCAAAGAACTTAAACGGTCAAATAAGCTTCTTCCAAAACCAGATTCAATACAAACCTATCCACAAACACGGAGTCCATCAAAATAGAATTTATAGTAATAGTCTTAAGGTAGAAAGATAAGCATAGACTTACGTTGCTTTTAATGATTGCAGGTAACTGTCGCTCGTCTCCAATAAGAATAGCATGTTTCACTCCCGGAAGTGAAGGGGAATGGTGGATTCTGCCTCTTTCAGTTGAGCAGCTTCTTCTAAGACAACCACGTTCAAAGGCTCCATATTGACAACTCCAAGTCGTTGAAAATATAAGAGAAGCTCTTTCAAAACAAAATTGTTTTATTGCAAATTTGTTTGAAAAACATGGAAGAGAGATGTTTATAAGAGATATTTGCAAATCTCTTAGCAAAGATATACATGACGTAATAGAATCATCTTGCAATGGTGTAGAATTAAAGAGGTCTTCAAGTTCTTCCAAAACCAGATTCTTTTGAAACAACATAGATTCCAAAGAACTTAAATTATCCAGAAGAGATATCATATTCTGGAAATTATTTTCCCCCATAAAACCTCTCGAGATATGAGTACAGAATGTAATAATACACCTTCGGAGTGGCGTTGCAGAAGAACTGAATCGCTCTTGTACAAATTCAATGAATGATTTGATTTCCAACATTGTTCGTTTACCTTCGTTCTCATGTCTGAGTTGTTTTTCTTTCAGTGACTCGTTTTCGATAAAATTATAATATTCGGGAACATAATTTTCCAATATATCAATCATAGATATTAGGCAATGCTTCCAACCAGTCACTGGCCCTAAGCATTCTGCAAGCCTCTTTATCCTATGCTCGAGATAGATTTCTTCATTGTCAGTACTAACTTTCAATCTCTCCTTGGTGCCAAACAAGAGCAAATCTCCAACTGAACACAAACAATCACGACTTGCAGTTTTCATTTTGAACGATTCTCGTACCAACTCTGAACATGTGAGGCTAACTGTACTATAGCCACGTTCGTTGGAGCACACACAAGAGTCTTGTGCTTCATTCGCATAAGGATGAAAAGCAATACACTAACTGTCATTGTTTTCCCCATTCCAGGTGGTCCCCATATTTGATCCACAGATGATATATGACAACATTGCGTTTTACTAAGAACAGCCATAACTGCTGCTCTCTGGGATTCATTCAAGTTAAGCAATAGTTGTCGATCAAGTTTTTGAGATACAATACTATCATAACCAAAAGAACAGACATTGCACTTCTTCTTAACCTGCAAACAACATATCCATTATTAATAATAGCATATATCACTAAACGGACGGAAAGCTTATTCAACTAATTTCTCACCATAGAGTCCGTGTAAAGAATCTCTTTGATTATATTTATATTTCTATGCAAGTGAAGTGAATTCCATATTCTTTTCTGACTTGTTACATTCATCACAAAAAATGCAAACAATCCGTCTTGGAATTCAATAGGTTGTGATGCCTTGACGCTTATAGATGTACTATCATCTTGGTTACTTTTGACCAATGCGAGTGCCCATGTTCTTCCCACATGCTTCAAATCAGTAGAGATTCTGGTTTCCCATCTACTAAAAGAAGCAGATCACCAATTAATATATGGTGATCGTCTTTAACAAGTTCACTACATTGATCGATTTCTTCTCCAACGACCAACCGTAACATCATAGACCATATTTTCACCACTTTTGGAGGCGTTAAAAGATACAATATCAGCAAATGGAGCTCTATGCATGATCTCCATGGATGAGGCTAGCTCGAAGCGTGTTTCCTCTAACAAAGGATAGACAAAAGAGCGGAAATATTGTTGTTCAGACTCAAAAGTAAGTGGTATGTTGTCCACCTACAACAACAGCAAGAATCAAAGTATTTAATGAGGTAAACAAATTGTTACTGTGAAACCATATTGTTTTAACTGTGAGGAAGTCGTAACAAGTTTATGATTTCTCTATTTCAAAACATGTTTACGAGGAAACGTTAACCTCAATAACTTTAATGATATTTATATATTCGAAGGGATGTTTGCCGTAAAATATGTTTAAAAGTTTCATCCAGACATTTAGCTAGGAAAAGATTGTCAATCAGCTGCAAAAATAAGTAGAGAAATATTTAAAACTAAATGTTAAACTTGTTGTGAAATAGATGTTGATTGAGAATGTCATCAAGAGATCATGAAAGTACGATTTTTGTCAACTCATGCTCTCCCAAACACCCTCCTTCTTCTTCTTCCATAATCACTACCTCTAAGCTACTAATTCACTGTGTTTTAACAATTGGTACAAGTTTCTTATGTATCATGTACAACTCTTTATACAAGGATCCATTTATTTTTCGGATAACATTAATTAAGACTTTTGTTTTTTTTGACAAAACTGGTCATCTTCTTAAACCCACCTTCTCATGTGTTCAACTAAAGTAACATCTAGTTAAAAAGAAAAAAACTTTTATTTTGTTTAATTAACCTCTCAAATTAACCTCCTTATTATAAAGGGAAATCACGGTTCCTAGGAACAGTGATCCCCTCACAACCTTATTAAAAAAAACTATTATCTCGCCTCTCCCATACAACGCCTTCCCTCACAAAAAACACACACAGAGAACACACGCTGTTCTCTGCACACGTCCCGTTTTGATCACTCCGTTCTTCATTTGGCATTAATTGAGTCATTTGGCATTATTTGAGTTTTTTCCCTTTGGAATTGCCCCTTCATCGTTGCCCCTTTGGTGATTAATTGTGTTAGTGGCTACACTCCATGAACTCATAAGTGACTCACACACAACACAAACGTATGTGTGTGTGGTGACCCGATCTAATCTTGGTCGGATTTTGATCTATACTTGATCAGATTGTTCATCTTTATCGGATCTTTGATCTATATATGTTTGACCGGTTGCTATTGTCGTTGTATGTGGTGACCCGATCTAATCTTGATCGGATGTTTGATCTATATACTTTTGACCCGTTGTTGTTGTCGTTTGAATAGTTGGTTTGTTGGAAACCATAATTCTTACTGGGGTTTGCTGGTTCAATCATCTTCTTATGGTAAGTAACTTTTTGTTCCAGCTTTTATAAATTGGTGTTTGTATGTGTTTACTGCTTCTTAAGGTAAAAAGAAGTGATTTTTTATTTTCTTTTAAACCAATAAAAAATAACTACAAATGATAGCTTTGGTGTTCGTTTATGCTTTTGTGTTTATACAATCAGGATTCCTCTACAAAATATAAGAAGATATCAATATTTCGTGTCACTTTTTATTGAGGTTAAAATTAGATTAGGTTTTGCTTTCAGTTTTGGGGTATTCTAATTAGGGGTTTTGGGGGCTTTCTGAAAATCATCTCTAAAAATAAAGTATGAACTTTTGGAACGTTTTCTTTCGGTTTCGGGGTTTTTGGAATTAAGAGTTGTTTATATGATTTTGCCTAATTATTAGATTTCTTTTATTCTGGTCATCTAATTTGTTATTGGGTTTTATGGGATTTTGATTGTTACCTGATTGTAATAACTGTTTGTAATGTTTGCTTCTGGGCATCCAATTTGTTATTAGGGTTCGTGGACTTATGATTGTTACTTGATTGTAACAAGTATGAGTAAAGTGGCCCGAGTATTTCTGTGAATATATTGCAAATATGTTTCGGAAAACTAAATAGGCTTCATTGGAGGGGTTGCATTGTTGTGATTCCTGACTTTTTTGTTGTTGGGGTTGATGGCAGGCGATGATGACGTTCGTGTCTTTCATTGCCGCTGTTGATTCCGGGCGACGATATGAAGCTCTCATAAGTTTGACGACATACATATGATTGGTGACACGACCAGCAAGGTATGAAAACCAACTATTATGATTATCAACGGTCTTATGCCGTGTGGTTGATATCCAATTAATGTCGTTCGGTTTTGTCCATGTGACCTTTTAAGGTTGTCGGCATACATACGGTTAGTAGCGTGACCAAGAACTTACAGAAAACCACTATTATGATTATCAACAGTATTATGAGGTGTGGTTGATTCTGTGGCTCTTTCTATACGCCAGTTTGATAATGTCGTTTGGTTTTGTCCAGGTGGCCTCTTAAGGTTACCGGCCTACATATGATTGGCAGTGTGACCAACAAACTATCAAAACCCACTATTATGATTATCAGCAAGCTTAAGAAGTATGATTTTTTACATATGGTTTATGAGAACGATCTCTTCAATGTGAAAGAGTGAGATTATTTTAGCATTTGGTTTGTGTGCGAGTGCTGTCCATACACGAACCAAAAAGAAAGACACCGACTCTCATTTGCCTTGGTGTCTTCTTTTTTGCTGAAAGCATGCACATGATTACCGTAATGCATTGCTGAAAGGCGAAGTAAAAGAAAGACGTAGGTTGTCATTTGCCTTGGTGTCTTCTTTCTGCTGAAAGCATGCATGTGGTTATACCCGTATGGTTCCTGTTGTGAGGCAGTAATGAGTTTAAATGTGTGCGTTTTGGCAAATTAGGACTAAAAAACTGTTCATTCTGATGACCTTTTGTGATTCAGATCAACCCACATGTTAAGCTCGGTTTTTGTCAATTGAACAGGAAACGTAAACAGATAAGCCTATTTCATAAGAAACCCCAAGATAGCGTTTGTGAGAGGGTTTTGGAGATTCCCCTATTTCATAGATTTTAACTCATTTCAGCTATTTGAAAACGGAGCGATCCCATATCTTGGTAGGGCATCTCAGTAGAGATGCAGCCATGGTGGGAGTACGTTTACCCGTAGAACTGTGCCTTATTTGAACGTACTCAGAAAAAGGCGGGGCAGACTTTGAAGGTTGTATTGGCGATGAAGATATTTTTCGTGCGTGTGTTAGCCGGTTTCCAACTGTAGTTGGTTGGCGATGATGATATTTGTCAGCGACCTGATTTTCGGCGTGGCATCACGGAGTCGTGTTTACAACCATATCAGGTCGCTAGCTTGAGTCGCTGGTAGCACGCTTCCAAATCTGAGCCACTACATTGTACCACCAGAATTTCCACCTTACCAAATGTATGGATACCCTTCTAGGAAAGAGGGACAGTTTGAGATGTTTAGGCTGTTACTTTTGATAAGTTATGAACTTTCTCACACCAATTGATCCTAAGGGAAAGCACCTGAGTTTGAAGGTGGTCTCAGAACCCAAATAGAGTGATCACAACGGGACGTGTGCAGAGAACGGTGTTTGTTCCCTGTGTGTGTTTTTTGTGATGGAAGGCGTTGTCTGTGAGAGGAGAGATGATAGTTTTTTTAATAAGGTTGTGTGGGGGCTCACTGTTTATAAGGATACCGTGATTCCACTCTATAATAAGAAGGTTAATTAAAAAAATCTTCAGATAGGCGGTAATGAGTATAACCGAGCGTTGTTAAAAACGAGATTACCTGTATGGCGCAACGACCTTTTAAGGTTGCAGCCAAGACGTGTGAGTGGTCTCTTTTCTAAACGCCACCATACCTGAGCCTGCACATTTATTATAACTCTAATACAAAAGGAGAATTGAGAAAACCGATGCATCATTAAATTATTAATCGTCAAGTATGTTTTTAAACTTTGTACTACCTTTAAACTTCAAATTTGGGAAGAAACTAATTGAAGGATGCATTCTGTATTGCACATTGAGAAGGTGATTAGAGTGACCCAAAGAACTTAAACGGTCAAATAAGCTTCTTCCAAAACCAGATTCAATACAAACCTGTCCACAAACACGGAGTCCATCAAAATAGAATTTATAGTAATAGTCTTAAGGTAAGAAAGATAAGCATAAACTTACGTTGCTTTTAATGATTGCAGGTAACTGTCTCTCGTCTCCAATAAGAATAGCATGTTTCACTCCCGGAAGTTGAAGGGGAATGGTGGATTCTGCCTCTTTCAGTTGAGCAGCTTCTTCTAAGACAACCACGTTCAAATGCTCCATATTGACAACATGCAACTTGTAGGAACTCGAAGTCGTTGAAAATATAAGAGAAGCTCTTTCAAAACAAAATTGTTTTATTGCATATTTGTTTGAAAAACATGGAAGACAGATATTTGTAAGAGATATTTTCAAATCTCTTAGCAAAGATATACATGACGTAATAGAATCATCTTGCAATGGTTTAGAATTAAAGAGGTTTTCAAGTTCTTCTGAAACCAGATTCTTTTGAAACAACATAGATTCCAAAGAACTTAAATTATCCAGAAGAGATATCATATTCCGGAAATTATTTTCCCCCATAAAACCTCTCGAGATATGAGTACAGAATGTAATAATGCACCTTCGGAGTGGCGCTGCAGAAGAACTGAATCGCTCTTGTACAAATTCAATGAATGATTTCATTTCCAACATTGTTCGTTTACCTTCGTTCTCATGTCTGAGTTGTTTTTCTTTCAGTGACTCGTTTTCGATAACATTATAATATTCGGGAACACAATTTTACAATATATCAATCATAGATCTTAGGCAATGCTTCCAACCAGTCACTGGCCCTAGGCGTTCTGCAAGCCTCTTTATCATATGCTCGAGATAGATTTATTCAATGTCAGTACTAACTTTCAATCTCTCCTTAGTGCCAAACAAGAGCAAATCTCCAACTGAACACAAAACAATCACGACTTGCAGTTTTCTTTTTGAACGATTCTCGTACCAATCTCTGAACACGTGAGGCTAACTGTACTATAGCCACGTTCGTTGGAGCACACTCAAGAGTCCTGTGCTTCATTCGCATAAGGATGAAAAGCAATACACTAACTGTCATTGTTTTCCCCATTCCAGGTGGTCCCCATATTTGATCCACAGATGATATATGACAACATTGCGTTTTACTAAGCACAGCCATAACTGCTGCTCTCTGGGATTCATTCAAGTTAAGCAATAGTTGTCGATCAAGTTTTTGAGATACAATACATCATAGATCATATTTTCACCACTTTTGGAGGCGTTAAAAGATACAATATCATCAGCAAATGGAGCTCTATGCATGATTTCCATGGATGAGGCTAGCTCGAAGCGTGTTTCCTCTAACAATGGATAGACAAAAGAGCGGAAATATTGTTGTTGAGACTCAAAAGTAAGTGGTATGTTGTCCACCTACAACAACAGCAAGAATCAAAGTATTTAATAAGGTAAATAAATTGTTACTGTGAAACCATATTGTTTATACTGTGAGGAAGTCGTAACAGGTTTATGCTTTCTCTATTTCAAAACATGTTTACGAGGAAACGTTAACCTCAATAACTTTAATGATATTTATATATTTGAAGGGATGTTTGCCGTAAAATATGTTTAAAAGTAAATTCAATATTATGACAAAATAAGCATATAAGCATACACTACAATATTCGACCCCTTCCCTGGCCAAATTCATGACGTTTCCCTGGCGACATGTCGCCAGGGATAGAGAATCCCTGGCGACATGTCGCTAGGGAAACGTCGCCAATGAAGGCTGGTGCGGGAATGTTTCCCTGGCGACTATTTCGGGTTTCCCTGGCGACTAAGTGGGCCCCGCAGCTCTTTGGTTCAAAAATTGGTGCCACGCTGGATTTGGTGCGGGAAAGTTTCCCTGGCGACATATTTCGCCAGGGAAAAGTTGGCTGATTAACAAACTTAAGTAAACATGATTATTAAACCTCATTTTTTCCTGGCGACATGTCGCCAGGGAAACTATTCGTAGCATTAACAAGTCAATGCCTGGCGTTGACAAGTCAACGTTGTGCTCGAGTTTCCCTTGCGACATGTCGCCAGGGAAACTTGGCTAACTTTTAAGAAAGTCAAGCGAGTCCAAGTTTCCCTGGCGACATGTCGCCAGGGAAACTTGGCTGACTTTTAAGAAAGTCAAGCGAGTCCAAGTTTCCCTGGCGACATGTCGCCAGGGAAACTTTGATGACTTTTCTGAAAGTCAAGCGAGTCTATGGTTTCCCTGGCGACATGTCGCCAGGGAAACTTTGGCATTTTTTTAGCAGCCTGCACAACAGGCTATTTCCATATTTTTTCCGGAATTTTTCCGGAAAAAATCTACCAAAACCTGGGAATACAAATACAAAACCTGAAGATATAAATACTAAAAATCTACCACGAATCTAGTACCAAAACACAATAACATGTAACCTCTCGATCGATTGACTCGATCAATACAAATACATATGTCACAACTTGAGTACAAAGTTCCTAGTTACACTTATTAAACTTGCAATTCGGGGTTTACAATTATTAAACTTGCATGCTAAGGTAGGAAAAACAAGACATACTAACCATTATTGCCATTCTACCCGTCGACATTATCATTACCACTCCCGTCACTCCCACCGGCGCCACTACCGCTGCCTCCCGTGCCACTCCCGCCGGCGCCACTACCGCTGCCTCCCGTGCCACTCCCGCTAGCACCACCCGATAGGAATTGTGAGAACGCATATGCGAACCTATGGTCACTTCTCATAAAGTCATACACCTGAGATGCTTGTTCCAATCATGGGTCGATGGCAGGAGGAGGAATATATTGAGCAGTCCTTCTCGGCACTATCTGGCCGACACCAGGCATGTGGCCTCGCTGCTTTCCAGCTCGGCAAATACGGTTGATCTCGTCTTCTGTATGTTTGCCTGCAGCCTTCATCGCAAGCATCTTTTCCTAATGAAGTGACAAAAACAAACGACAGTTAGTATATTATTTATTAGTCGGGTTGGTACATTATTTATCGGCAGAGAATAGTAAAAAACCAAGGCATATCAAAAAAAAATTAATTAATTAATTAATTTAAAAAAAAATACTTACATACATAACGCGGTCCGCATCGCAAGGAAAATTCCCATCCTGGTCGGTGTGCGCAATGAAGAAGTGATCAATGACAATCGGGGGTGGCACATCAGCTTCAATTGCAGCTTGCGTCTGTACATACATAGACACGCATATATAGAATGAAGCAAATTCAAAACAAAAAATCACAACACACCAAAAAATATAATCAAAGACATATATGTATGTAAATTAATTATAGAATTTTTCACCACTTCGTCTTGAAGGCGTGCCAACGATCGGGATCCCTGCCGACTCAGTGTCTTCTGCTTAGACCGGTTCTGGGAGTTCGTCAGGCATCTTTTCTCATAATCCGGATTACTCCAAAGTGCGATATGTTTTTCCCAGTCCTCGGAAGTAATTTCCTGAGGACGCTCGTTGCGGACTCTGTCGATGTCTACCGTGCCGGTATCGATGTCTCGGACCCAATGCTTTGTCTTGAGCGTATTTTTTCGAGAATTGTAACTCTTTGTAAGCATTTGATTGATGCCGCCACGTATACCCTTCCATGTCTTAGGATCACTCTTGTGGGGTGTCAGATTAAACTTAGACTGCATTGGCATACAACAAATAAAACAAACACAGAGTTAGAGTTAGAGATATAATTTATACATTATTTTGTTTATTTATTTAATGGCTTATATATTTATTTAAATTTTATAATAAAAACAACTTATCCTGATAAGCATAAGCTTTTTGAAAACAGCTTGTTCTGATAAGCTTATCAGGACAAGCTGTTTGAAAACAGCTTGTTCTGATAAGCTTATCAGGACAAACTGTTTGAAAACAACTTATCTTAATAAGCTTATCAGGACAAGCTGTTTGAAAACATCTTATCCTGATAAGCATATCAGAACAAGCTGTTTGAAAACAGCTTATCCTGATAAGCATATCAGAACAAGCTGTTTTCACACAGCTTGTTCTGATAAGCTTATCAAGATAAGTTGTATTCAAACAGCTTGTTCTGATAAGCTTATCAGGATAAGCTGTTTGAAACAGCTGAATCCGAAAAAGCTTATTACATTATTCTCATCAAATGTATATTTATTTAAATTTTTTTATATTTATTCGAATTTTTTTATATATATTTAAAAAAAATTTATATGATATAAATAAATAAGATACAATTTGTATATTTATTTAAATTTGTTATTTGTTTATATGATATAAATAAATAAACAGATTTATTTAAATATATACACCATTAAATAAATAAACACAATAATGTTATGAACATAAAAATGATAACTGACCTCTATGTTCGCCCAAACCAACGTCGTGATCTCATCAGGGACATCATTCCAACTTGGGTAGTACAGTGGCACGAGCCTCCTGATACAATCCCCGATGTAATTAGATAAATGCTGAGCATGCGCGCCGCGAGGCTGGAAAGATTTTTCTTCAAAATCTATCGGGACAGGGCCATGCTCACCAACTTCCTCCAACAAATCGATACATCGGGTAATGCCCCGAGTCTTTCTACCAGCCTCTCTGCCGCCCAAATTTTCTTTTCTTTTGCCTTTGCCTGCAAAAATCAAGTGAGTGACAAAGTCATAAAAATTCAAGGCAAGCAACATATATATGCACCAAATTTATGATTGTGTTACAATAATCCAAATATTCTTACCTTTATTTCTAAATAAGGCAAAACAACCGCTGCGGATGTTTGGCGTAGGAGGTTCATCCTCACCACCACCGTCACCACCGTGTGATCCTACAACATCTGTTGACATCTGTACAAGTACAATTAGCATAACATAGACAAATTCATGAACAAAATAATATAAGCATGCACAAATCCAAATACAACACATCCAAATAAATATACACATTTAAACAATCCACAACAATTAGATTCATTCATTCTAACAAATAAGTGTCTTTTGCAAGTTCCAACTAAAGGTCAATCTTCTTCTTCACTGGAATAAACTTTGTCTTCACCATCATCATCATTCACACGTTCTTCATCACTTAAATCATGAGGGACGTCTTCATCATCAGTAATACCATCGTCTTCGTCATCAACATCAATGATATTTGGCGGTGCATCAACCTCCGTTTCGTGGCCATCTATATTCAAGGTCACATCACCCAAGTCATTCAAATCAGTGGAAAGTGGTAGATCAGATGAGTTGTCGAAATGTCTAATATCAGGAATGGCATCTGACACTATGACACCCCCGTTGGAAAACTTTTTATGACTAACATGTTCAACGATCTTCCAGTTGGGTTTGTTCTTATCTTCAATGTAGAAGACTTGTTTGACTTGTGTTGCGAGAATGTATTGATCATATTTCCACCACTCAGCTCTTGTGTCGGTGAGTTGTGTCATGTTGTTTCTATTGATAAGACGTTGTTTACGTAATGTGGGGCGAGTGTCGAACCACTTAACTTTGAACAACATAACACTTAACGACAAATAACTAAACATGAGGATCTGTTGAAGCTGACCATAAGCCATTGTGTTCTCAAGGCCAGGCGCACAAATGCCGCTGTTTTGAGTTGTACGACGTTCATCGCGACTGTGCACGACATACCTCACACCGTCGACTATGCAAGAGTTTAGTGAGATTGGATGCGATGATGGTCCACAAGCCAAAGCGAATAACTCGCTGGTGCTGATAACCTCTGGGTCTTTGTCATTGTCTACGTGACATTGACAGATCTATGAGGAATAAAGGATTAGGTACAGAAAACTACTTATAATAATATTATTTTTTACAGGTAAGTACACAAGATAAGTCTAAGTTTACCTTATTCCCAAACCACGCGGGGAATTCTTTTTGTGTGTCTTTGTCAGGATATGATCTGAAAAACGTTCATGGTATTAGAATAAGTCGTTATTGTTAAGAAAAAGAAGTTTAAAAAAAAACGCGTACCTCTTGAACTCAGAAATATACTTGTCGATTTCAGGACTGTTGTTTAGTACATACCATTCCACTTTCTTGAACTCTTGATAAGGGAACAGAATAAACGACTTTTTCCCAAGCGGGTGACATACCGATCGGAACACCTGAAACTGACACGTTGAAGGAGGGGGGTCCACATTACGGTCGAGACGATTAAATTTAGTGATAACATCATCCCGAAAATACTTAGAACAGAAAGTCAATGCTTCTTGTGCAACATAACCCTCCGCAATCGAACCTTCTGGCTTAGCTTTATTTCGTACATAACCTTTTAGCTCTTTCATGTATCTTTCAAATGGATACATCCACCGGGGGCGGATAGGCCCTCCTTCAATGGCCTCATCAGGTAAATGGATAACCAAGTGAACCATAATGTCAAAGAAATCAGGAGGATATATGAGCTCAAGATCACACAAAATGTCAACTATCTTTTCTACAGCAGTCAACATGTCATCCACCATTAAAGTTGCATAGCAGAGTTGCTTAAACAAGTTACATAGGTCGATCAGTGGTCTTGCAATCTCAGCAGGCAAGTATTCCTGAAGTGCGAAAGGAAGTAAACGTTGCATCATTATATGACAGTCATGAGACTTCATGCCCGTTATATTGGTATCATTATCGGTCACTTTGTGCTTGAAGTTGGATCCGAACCCATCTGGTAGTTTAACACTTTTGATGTACTGACAAAACTTTTTCTTGTTCTATGGTGTGAAGAAACACGAAGCCTGAGGCTTCTTGCACTTCCCGTTTTTACTTTGGGTGAGCCACAAGCTTTTTCGAATGCCCAACTTTTCCAAGTATTGTCTTGCCTTGACAATGTCTTTATATTTGTCATTCATCAACAAAGTGTTCAAGATGGCCTCCAACACATTTTTTTTCGATATGCATGATGTCTAAATTGTGTCTTAGTGAAAGAAAAGGCCAATACTCAAGCTCGTAAAAAATAGACCGTTTAGACCAGTTAGGCTCAACACGAAAATTACGTGTTATCTTCACACCCCCAAAATTCTTATGTTTACTGGGCAGTCGATTTGGCAGTGAAGCGTGTTGATCGTTAATCCGGTCCATGGTAAATGTTCTAGGACGGGGCTGGTGTTCGGGTTTACCATTGAATAAACGTGAAGTCCTGGATTTATGGCGGGGCGGTAAGAATCTTCTGTGGCCAACATAAACTATTTTTCTTGCCACATGAAGAGATGGAGTGTCGTCATTACATGTAGGGCAAGCCTTGTAACCTTGCCCACTATACCCAGACAAACTACTTCGAGCCGGAAAATCATTGATGGTCCATAAAAGCATCGCTCTCATGGTGAATGCCTCGCCTGTAGTTTGGTCTATAGTACTGACACCATCCCATAAAAGTTTTAGATCATCAATTAAAGGTCTCAAGTAAACATCAATGTCCTTTCCCGGAGATTTAGGGCCAGGAATTAACAACGTCAGCATTAAAGAACCCTTTTTTATACACAACCACGGAGGCAGGTTGTATGTTGTCAATATCACCGGCCACATGCTGTAAGTCTGACTAAGGTTGCCGAATGGATTGAAACCATCAGCAGCCAACCCTAATCGAACATTTCTTGGTTCTGCTGCAAAATCAGCATACTTGGCATCAAATTTCTTCCAAGCCGCACCATCACACGGGTGTTGCATCTTACCGGGCTCCGTACACTTTCCAGTAGCATGCCAAATTATATCCTTTTCACTTTTACTAGACTTGTACAAACGTTGTAGTCTAGGAATGATCGGAAAGTAACGCAACACCTTCTTAGGAACTTTCTTCCCCGGCGTGTTAGTGTCTTTCCATCTACTTGTATTACACACCGGACAGAAATCCAAATCGATGTATCCTTCCCGAAATAAGCAACAATCGTGTTCACAAGCATGTATCGAATCGTACCCTAACCCGATCGTTTTAAATGTCTTCTTTATTGCATAGTATGATGGTGGGAGCTTGTATCCTCTGCTTGGGGGAAAGATAGTTTGCAAAAACTCTAGAATATCATTGAATATGGTATCGGTGATTTTACCTTTGGCCTTATAATGTGTAAACTTTGCCATAAAGTCTAATCGAGTCGCTTCTACACAACCAGGGTACAACGGCTCATTGGCACTGCGATATAACTCTTCAAACTCGTTAGCTTGAGTCCGTCTGTTACTTGAGTTGGGAGGAGGTGGAGGAGGAATATAGTCCGGAGGAATATAGGTAAGATCATCAAGTAACGATGTCATGTCACTAATCAAAGGTTGTCTTGTGTTATCTATTATTGGCAGTGGTGGCGGTGGTGGTGGAGGAGGTGTAGGTGTAGGAGGAGCCGGTTCACCATGGTGTACCCATGTTGTATAACTGTTGTCAAACCCGGACTTCATAACGTGGTTCGAAAGAAGGTCGATATGTACCGGGAGTCTTGTTCGACAACGCTTACATGGACATGGTATCTGATTCAAACTATTCACAAACTTCCTGGAATGCTTGACAAAACTGGTAAGACCCAATATAAATTCTGGTTGATGACGCTCTAACCGTGTCCAACTCTTATCAATGAGTACCATAACTGTGTTTTAACGATAAATTTAGTTATTATATGCAACTTAATTAACACAAGGAATTTTAAAAAATAATTATTATATATTTCATAAATAATAATATGTATTATATCAAATTATAAAAAATAATTATAAAATATATAATTATTATTTATAAAGTATATAACTATATAATAATATTTATTAGAAGATATAATTATCAAGTATAGAAAATAGTATGTTCACCTAGTGCAACTATGGAAGGCAATCCTAACCCACCCTTTGAATGTTTCGTCTCATATATGAATGCGTATAACCGATTTACTATTTGAGAAAATTTCGGCAGCATTTCCCCTCAACTCCCCAAATATGTGTTTAAAGACATATTCGTAGGAGTAAAGGAGAAACACTGTCGAAATCATCTCAAATACTAAATCGGTTATACGCATTCATATCCTAAATGAGACAAAACATTCAAAACGCAGTCCCAAACAGGGGACTTTCCGAAGTTAATTCCTAATAAATTAACTTCGGACGGGTTTTCTATAGGTTGATCCATTTCAGACGGGAATTTTTTGAAATTGATCGCTAAAATCCTAAAACAATCCTAAGGCTTAGTCCAATAAAACATGTATATCATATAATAAAAAAAGCTTATTCTGATAAACTTATCAGAATAAGTTGTTTGAAAACAGCTTATCCTGATAAGCTTATCAGAATAAGCTGTTTTCAAACAGCTTATTCTGATAAGCTTATTAGAATAAGTTGTTTGAAAACAGCTTATCCCGATAAGCTTATCAGAGTAAGCTGTTTGAAAACAGCTTATCTCGATAAGCTTATCAGAATAAGCAGCTTATTCTGATAAGCTGTTTTCAAACAGCTTATTCTGATAAGCTTATCAGGATAAGCTGTTATCAAACAGCTTATCCTGATAAGCTTATTACGATAAGCTGTTATCAAACAGCTTATTCTAATAAGCCAGGTTAACCTGTTTGAAATTAGCTTATCCAAAAAAGATTCTTATAATTTATTCTCATCAAATAGGTAACATAAGGAGTGTTTGGATTTACGTTTAACAAAAATTAACAAGTTTAAACATCCCGGACGACATGTCGCCAGGTAATTTAAAAAAAACAAAAAAAAACAATATGTATTATCAATTACAATTAAAAGTTAAAAAAAAACATACCGTTAAAGAGTGGTCGGGTCTCGGCTGTGGTCGGGCCGCGGCTGTGGTCGGGGCTCGGCTGCGGTCGGGTCTCGGCTGTGGTCGGGCTCAGCTACGGTCGAGACTCGGCTGCGGTGACCGGATATGTAAAAACAAAACCAAATATACTATCAATTATAATATAAGTTATATAAAAAATCAATTACAATGTAAATTACAAAAAAATTATATAAAAAAACCTTAAACTATCAATAACAATATAAATTATATAAAAAAACCTTAAACTATCAATTACAATATAAATTATATAAAAAAACCTTAATATAGATTACGGTGGTGGTAGTGCCGGTGAATGTAGATGGCGTGGTGGTGGTGTTGGCGAATGGAGATGGTGGTGAGTGGTGGTGAGTGAACGTGTGCAGGTGTGGAGGAGAGTGGTGGTGAATGGTGGTGGTGGTGATATAGCAGCGAAGGGTGTGGAGGAGAGTGGTGGTGGTGGTGATACAACAGCAACAACAGCGAAGAAGATGAGTTTTTTTTGGATAAGTGTTGTGAGAAAAGAGAAGCAGATCTGGTCAATAAAGGTCCATAGTTTCCCTGGCGACAATCTCTGGCGACATGTCGCCAGGGATACCATCTACTTTTGTCGTTTAGCCAAAAACGCGCGTGATTGAAAGTTTTTGGAGGGGTGTGACAAAGTTTCCCTGGCGACAGATACCTTTGACTTTTCAACGCATATACACGTACCTAAATTGTTTTGTCGTATCTCCCAAACCTTCGCTAGCGACGTGTCGCCAGGGAAACTATCCCTGGCGACATGTCGACAGGGATAGTCAAATATGTCGCAAGGGATAATTTTTGTGAAAATAAAATTTATTGTTACTTATGTATTATTATAATTAGTAATAAAATAATTATTATTATTGTTATTATTTATAAAATAATAATTATTATTATTACTATTTATAAAATAATTATTATTATTTATAAAATAATAATATCATCCCGGTCAGTTTAATTTCTAAATTCATTCCGATTTATTCCGTTTAGTTTCTTGATTTATTCTAATTCGGTAACCATTTAACATCTAATGTTTAACAAATGCATATCGACTCATCCATTGAACATCTAACATGTAACCAAGACATGTCGAGTCATCCATTGGACATCTAACGTGTAACCAAGACATGCCGACTCATGCTTTGAACATCTAACGTGTAACCAAGACATGTCTACTCATCCATTGAACATCTAACATGAAACCAAGACATGTCTACTCATCCAATGAACATCTAACGTGTAACCAAAACATACCGACTCATCCATTGAACATCTAATGTTTAACAAATGCATACCGACTCATCCATTGAACATCTAACGTGTAACCAAGACATGTCGACTCATTTATTGAACATCTAACGTGTAACCAACACATACCGACTCATGCATTGAACATCTAACGTTTAACAAATACATACCGACTTATCCATTGAACATCCAACGTATAACCATAACAAACCGGGTCATCCATTGAACATCAAACGATAACCATAACAAACTGGGTCATCCATTGAGCATCAAACGTATAACCATAACAAACCGGGTCATCCATTGAACATCTAACGTGTAACCAAGACATGCCGACTCATCCATTGAACATCTAATGTTTAACAAATGCATACCGACTCATCCATTGAACATCTAACGTGTAACCAAAACATACCGACTCATCCATTGAACATCTAATGTTTAACAAATGCATACTGAATCATCCATTGAACATCTAACGTGTAACCAAGACATGCCGACTCATTTATTGAACATCTAACGTGTAACCAAGACATGTCGACTCATCCATTGAACATCTAACGTGTAACCAACACATGTCGAGTCGTCCGTTGAACATCTAACGTGTAACCAACACATACCGACTCATCCATTGAACATCTAACGTTTAACAAATGCATACCGACTCATCCACTGAACATCTAACGTGTAACCAAGACATGTCGACTCATCCATTGAACATCTAACATGTAACCAACACATGTCGAGTCGTCCATTGAACATCCAACGTATAACCATAACAAACCGGGTCATCCATTGAACATCAAAAGTATAACCATAACAAACCGGGTCATCCATTGAACATCAAACGTATAACCATAACAAACCGGGTCATCCATTGAACATCTAACGTGTAACCAAGACATGCCGACTCATCCATTGAACATCTAATGTTTAACAAATGCATACCGACTCATCCATTGAACATCTAACGTGTAACCAAAACATACCGACTCATCCATTGAACATCTAATGTTTAAAAGATGCATACCGACTCATCCATTGAACATCTAACGTGTAACCAAGACATGCCGACTCATTTATTGAACATCTAACGTGTAACCAAGACATGTCGACTCATCCATTGAACATCTAACGTGTAACCAACACATGTCGAGTCGTCCATTGAACAACTAGCGTGTAACCAACACATACCGACTCATCCATTGAACATCTAACGTTTAACAAATGCATACCGACTCATCCATTGAACATCTAACGTGTAACCAAGACATGCCGACTCATCCATTGAACATCTAACGTGTAACCAACACATGTCGAGTCGTCCATTGAACATCCAACGTATAACCATAATAAACCGGGTCATCCATTGAACATCAAACGTATAACCATAACAAACCGGGTCATCCATTGAACATCAAACGTATAACCATAACAAACCGGGTCATCCATTGAACATCTAACGTTTAACTATTGGCGGGAAAACGTTGGCGGGAAAACATTGGCGGGAAAATGTTAACCATTTCCCTCACTTTTTGACCATAAAAGGATTCACACACACTTATCATCAGCAGATCACACACACACACACACACACTTATCATCTCCTACCAAACTCACCACCACCACCACTCGATTTGGTAGTAGATGGATCCCCGTGAAGCTTATAAGTGTACATGTGGAAATGGATATATAGTGTTGAGACAGTCACATCAACACCATAGCTTTGGTAAACTTTATTATGCATGTCCTCTTTCGAAGGTAAACAATCTAAAGTATTTTTATTTATGTAATATGTGTGATTTCTAAAATAACATGTCATGTCATTTTTTTTATTTTGTAACAGCCAAAAAAACAAGATTATGTATGTGGAAATTTTATATGGAAGGATGATCTAGATCTCCAACTCCGTATAAGATCTTCCTCTGGATATTCAACACCTCAAGGTTCTCCTTCAAGGCGTTCAATACATCCAAGTTCTTCTACAGGATCTTCTGAATCTGCAACCACTGAGTGCTCAAATTGCAAGATCAAAGATCTAAAGATAAAGATGTTAGAGGCAAGACTAGAAATGGAAAGGCATCCTGAAGACCACGCATGTCAATCGGCTGCAATACTTCATGAGCTTTTAAATGAAATAGAAAATCTTAGCATTGAGTAGTAATCGACTGCACTACTTCACAAACTTTAAGTTGATTAGTAATGTCTGTTTGTAAGTTTTCCATTTGATTCCACAAGGGCTATGTATAATATTATGAATAAATAAATGTTTGTTTTATAAATGTCTCATTTTTATTATATAAACGTCGCAAAAATAAATTAACATCGGATGGATAGTTAAAATAATAGTTATTTGGAATAAATAAATATTTGTTTTATAAATGTCTCATTTTTATTATATAAACGTCGTAAAAATAAAATAACATCGGATCGATAGTTAAAATAATAATTATATGGAATAATTAATATTTTTTCATAACAAGCAAAAACTAATTAAATATATGACAGGGAGTTTCCCTGGCGACATGTCGCCAGGGAAACTTTTGGGATATGGCGGGTAAAAACCCGCCACGCATTTTGTGCTTAACTTTGAAACTAATTACGTATGGCAAAAGTTTCCCTGACGACATGTCGTCAGGGATAATTTTGGACAAAGTTTCCCTGGCGACATGTCGCCAGGGAAACTTTTGAGGGAAAATTTCGCGCTCTTTCACTTGGTATCTGATTTTGGACGGATTATCCCTGGCGACATGTCGCCAGGGAAACCCTAGTTAAACTTTGACCAAAAAGTAAATCTGCTTTATCGCCACGTCAGCAATGTCGCCAGGGAAAAATGGTTATCCCTGGCGACATTTTGTCGCCAGGGAAATCCCCGTCACCTGTTCCTAGTTTTCTTGTAGTGATAATCCACTACTTGTACTGTACCCCGTGACCGTTGCCACCACTATGCAATTTTGGGGTGGCAACGGTCACGGGTATCGCACGTGTTGAATTCTAAATAAACTTCCTAAAAAGTGGTTTTAATTAATCCGCGAAAAGCGAACGAGAATAACAATACTATGATTGATGTAATAAAAAGAGAAGGAAGAAAAACCAACCTTGTTGGGAAATAGATGTTGATTGAGAATGTCATCAAAAGATCATGAAAGTACCATTTTGTCAACTCATGCTCTCCTCCTTCTTCTTCATAATCACTATGATACGCCTGTGAATGCGTATCCACAGGAACCATCATATCATTTATTTATTTAGGATATATGTTTAGTATCTTTTATGTTTATCAGTTATTTTGGTGTTTATCACACAACTAATACTTAAGGTTTCATATGTAATCACATTATCAGTCAACCAAAGTTAATCAAATAAACATTCTCAGTTTCTCTTCTCTAATTCTTAAGGAGCCCGCACACGCTATAGTGGTGCTACTATCCCGATACAACCCTATCCGGGTCGTATCAATTGGTGCTTTCATTGAGAGCCCTCAATTCGTTGGGGGATTTTTGATCTAAGAATCAGACGCCTTCTTTTCAATTGGTTGCTCTTTCTCTACAATTGTCTCAAGACGAGTCTCTACTATACGAGCTAAGTAGAAGGCTTGTCCTAATGTTGTAGGCTTAGAGTACGACCGCAATAGTTCTAGTTGTAGCTTCAGTTTAAGTCCGGAAATGTAAAACGAGGCAAGCAAACTTTCAGACATACCTGTTACTCGACTTACAAGATACTAAATAGATAAACACAAAACATAAACAGATAAACACAAAACATAAACATATATCCTAAAAATAGAAGATATTCTTGTCGTAACATTTGTTTATGTTTTGTTACGACAAGAATATCTTCTATTTTTAGGATATATGTTTATGTTTTGTGTTTATCTGTTTATGTTTTGTGTTTATCTGTTTAGTATCTTGTAAGTCGAGTAACAAGAATTTCTGAATCTTTACTTACATGTTATTATATCACTGGAATTAAACCATCTCTACAATGTTTACTCTTGAGGTCAAAGCCCACAAGTTTAGGCGAAGCATTTTCATTAGCCCGGGCAGCAGAAACTCGGTTCACGAACCTAGAAATCTCAGAACTATTGAGGTCGAATCCTGCCACTTTAGGAGAAACCTTCTTTCGTGCCCGTATAATGGAGGCTCGTTTTGAGGCAATTGAGGAGAATATACTGCCCATTACGGAAGAGGTCGTTAATATTGTTTGTCATCAAAAAGTTATGAAAAACCCTAACGTTAATGATGCCGATGATAATGGGACAAAAGGGTTTAGTGTGTTTGACGGTGCATCCACTGATGAGTTGGCACCAGAATTGAATGTTAAGGAGGTTGTTGATGATCATAGACTCATAGATAACAAAGAACAAACTTGGGTAGAGAACAAACTGTGTTGGAGAACTCTTTATGTTGGAGTAATAGGGTAGAGAACTATATGGGTGGAGAACTCTTGGACTGCAAGACTGGAGTGCGCTAGGATTCAAAGAAGATTATGGGATCCCGGAATCACAAGCTTTTCAAGACATCACCTTGAGGGCAAGGTGAACTCGAAGGAGTGAGGAATGTTACGACAAGAATATCTTCTATTTTTAGGATATATGTTTATGTTTTGTGTTTATCTGTTTATGTTTTGTGTTTATCTGTCTAGTATCTTGTAAGTCGAGTAACAAGTATGTCTGAAAGTTCGCTTGCCTCGTTTTACATTTCCAGACTTAAACTGAAGCTACAACTAGAACTATTGCGGTCGTACTCTAAGCCTATAACATTAGGAGAAGCCTTCTACTTAGCTCGTATAGTAGAGACTCGTCTTGAGACAATTGTAGAGAAAGAGCAACCAATTGATAAGAAGGCGTCTGATTCTTCTACAATAATAGAAGTTGCACCCACAAGTGAACAAGGATCTTTACCAAAAGCAATTGTCCATGAAGGTTTAGTCAGTGATCTGGGCGAGTGTTTAAAAGTAGTGGGTACACATTCATTGAGTTGTGATAAGGCTACACGGTCTGACTCCTAATTGACATATTATTCTTCGTGTCACATTGAGGGCAAGGTGAAATTTGAAGGAGTGGGGAGTATTAGTGATTGGGCAGCGGAAGGTGGAAGAATGGTGTTGTGTTATGTCCAAGGTAGCGGTAGGCGTAAGCAGAAAAAGGTGTTAGACGCGGTAGTAAAAGGCACGAGAACTCGGAAAGTGAGAGACGGAGATCCTGGGCAGCGGAAGTTAGAAGGATGGTACTGTGCTATGTCGAAGCTAGCGGAAGGAGGAGGAGGAAAAAGGGTGTTGCTTATGATAGCGGAAGGCATGGTAACTGCGGTAGTGAAAGACGTGGTTACAGTATGATTAGGATATGGGATCCCGGAATCAAGTGTGCTTTTCAAGACATCACCTTGAGGGCAAGGTGGATTCGAAGGAGTGGGCAATGATACGCCTGTGAATGCATATGTTGTAAATTCACTTTATGTGACGACATTTAAGAATTCCCATTAGTTATCATAGTCACACACGCTTAGACTAGACTAGGTACAATGTATAGTTAAGTGTTTGGTGTGTGACTATATATACCCCTCCTAGGCTTCCAAGGATGGGTATTGATTGTGTTTTCATTCTTGTTTTAATACACATTTTCTATTTTCACACACAACCTCTCTTCTCTCTCTCTCAACAATGGCTACCAACTTCCACCACCCACCTAGACCACCGGATTAGATAAAAGCAAATCCACAATTGGTATCAGAGCCTCGGTTCCGTTCTTGGATCGTGTTCTTGTTTCTAATTTGGTGGTCTAAAATTATTTTTTTTGGTCCGTCTTGTTATTTTTTTTTCACGTCTGATATGTTTTTGTCATACTTTTTCTTTTGTCACAATTTGTCTAAAAAGAAACTTTGTCTCATGGTTGCTGGTATTCATATACCACTGGTCCAATAGTCCATGGTTTTATATCTTGTCATATCTGTTATCATGTCCATCACACAGTCATATCTGGGTTCACAACTGGTTACAAATCATGGTCATATCTGGTATTCATAACCCACTTGTCAAAAGTTGTCATCATTTTAAGTCCCTGGTTTCACGTTGTTAGATCTGGTTTTATGTCTAATGTTTCTGATCTTATTTTTTTAGATCTGGTATCATTTTTATCTCGGTTTCTCTTGTTTTTTTGAGATGAAGATAAGTTTTTACCCAGAAAAACTTTGTTCCTAGAAAAACGGAAAAGTACAACTTAAGGATAAGGTTTTCAGATATTCAGATTCACATTCAGATCGGAATATTGCGATCTCAAAAACCAATGGTTTCTACGTTGCGATCGAATATTCCGAAGGAACACATTCGGTGCATTCCGATGGAACACATTCCGACGGATGCATTCCGACGGATGCATTCCGACGGGGTGTAGAGGACTCATTCCGATGGACAGAATTTCAGATAGGATTACGATGGAAAACTAATGAAAACATTGCGATGGGACTGAAACATTCCGATGGACTTATTTTAAAAAACAATGCGATGCAAGTTTCAAAAACATTGCGATGGGTTTTTAATAAGAACATTACGACTGTTTGTACAAAGACAGAGACCAAAATTTGACCAAAACCAACATATCATTTCCACCTTTTATCTCCACAACGACAACCAATCATCTATCCTAATTCCCTTCGACACCTATCCCATCTACAAACTCTCAAAACTCAAAATAAAAACAGAATACAGTTAAATCTCAGATTTATTTTCGTGTTTTAACATGCATGCCAAGATCTTAATTAATCTATGCATCACGAAACTATAATCATCATTGATATTTTGTCGGATTAAATACAAGATTAATATTCGAATATTAAGAAAAGATCTATAACAAATCTGTTATAATCTATTCTTTATTTCGATTATAACCACATGCAGTCAATTATTTCAACCTACCCGAGACCTCAAGATATAGATCTAGAAGACGAATTCGTCTTGATTCTTCAATTTTTATATGGTTCGATTCATTTCTGAGCTAATATATTAAAGGGGTATGGTGGAATCAATCGTACATGGTTCGATTGATTTAGAATAGATGATTTGATTCGATGGTGGGTTTGGTGATTTGGTTATTATGAATCTGTGATGATAAGATTTAATGATATGTTTTATTTTTTTGGAGGCTGGGAGAAAATGGAGGTTTTGAGATGGGGTGGATGTAACAAGGTTGGGGATGAGAGGAGTTTGGGGGCGGATTTATCTAAGAGTGTGATTAGGTTAGTTGTGTGAGAGTTTTTAGGGTTAAATGATCTTATATAACCCCCACTGGCTGCCTTTGACTCGTGTCTTTGGTCATTGTTGGGCTGCAAATGATGGGCTGTGTGTATGGACGACAATAAGTATTTTTTTGGGCCAAAATTGTTTGTATTTACAAAAGGTATACCCTATACACGAATTTTTAAAAAATTATTCATTTTGAATAAAATTTGGTGTATTTTGATATACTTTGGATATTTTCGGGACGAAAGTGACGTGACAAAGTGCCGAGACAAAATATGACGAGACAAATGTGACAAAATTTATTTGACGATTTGGGTATATTTTTAGTGACTACAGATTTTGTTTGATCGGGTATAAATAATGTGAAGTTGGAGACGGATTTTTTCGAAGGCGTGAACTTATTTTATCTTTCAAAGATAACTTGCTCGTGCTTAATCTTAGAATGAAGACTTGTTTATCTAGTTTCCGGGTTCGGGGTGGTTGGTTGATGACTCGGATAACAATCACTTAAAGGGTTTACATTGTTGTACTCTGTGTCACGCGCTTAGTCGACGTGGATAATTTCAAGAGGTGTTGTGCTTATAGACTTCTTCAGTGATGCATTGAGTACTTAGAGATTTATCCACCGTTCCTCATTCAACAATTGTGCAAGCTTAAGTCGCAAGATCGAAGGATTCTTATTCAGTTTCACGTTTGATGTATCTGGTTCATTCTATCAGTGGTCACTTCAAATTGCTTTCACGTGGGTTGGTAAAGATGACCATGGAGAGTTTATGAGTAGAGATTATCGATCAACAGCTGATTCTCACAAAATATATAATTCTGCTTATTTATTATTCTCACAAGATTTCAGGTATATGTGCGTACGATTTGTTGATGGTTCCGAGTTCCGAAACCATCAAGGGGGAAGAAGAAGACACATTGAACGCACAACGAGTACACGTGATGAACTTCATACCTTCTTTTGATTTGAAGACATTCCGGGATGACATTTGTCATAGCCGCAGAGAAAATCAGTGTTTTAACTCGTGGCGTTATCAATCTCTAAACGGTACACTACTGATTCGATGTTTAATTGTTTTGTTGTTGCAATTATTCATCATCATTATCCTATATGGAGAGATATGCACTTCCGGGACTTAATTGACTCTGGTGCATCTCCGGAAGAAGATATGTGCATTTCTGGGACTTAATTGACTCTGGTGTTACGATGTCAACTTCATGAATGGAATAAAGTGTCTGCTTCAGTATTTGAGCTTCATAGTTGGGATTGGTTTATTTTCTTCAACTATGTAGGGGAAAAATGTCTTGATTCTTTCTAGTATGCATAACTTGAACTCTCAGGGGGAAGAAAAATTCAGAAGAATTATTCAAGCGTGAGAAGAGAAGTTGTTGATCTACTTAGTGTGCCCTAAACTTTCAATCCCTCTTAGCAACGTTATCATGTTATATGATGGGATTTGCTTGTTAAATTCCGCTGTGCGCTTAATTATTCTAAGCTTTATTGAAAGCTTTGAAGTTGCTTACGAGGATTGTCGGTTTAGGGGGAAGCTATTTAAAAGCTTCTACATCAAGTTTATGTGGCATGGATTAGGGGGAAGTTAATTCAGAAGATTATCCTTAACCAGAAGTATATGGATTACTTAGCTCGTGCCGTTACAGTATTTCTACTACAAGTTACTTTAAAGATGAGTCGTTTTGAAGTGAAGACTTAAAGTCAAAGGCCTCAGAAGACATCATCTGCATTGGACGCTTCATGGAAGCTTTTGTTCTTAATCATTATGTACTTGTTAGGAAAAATACTGTAAGGAATTCTACACGTCGTCCCATGGGGGAAAATTGTTGGAAATTCACTTTATGTGACGACATTTAAGAATTCCCATTAGTTATCATAGTCACACACGCTTAGACTAGACTAGGTACAATGTATAGTTAAGTGTTTGGTGTGTGACTATATATACCCCTCCTAGGCTTCCAAAGAGGGGTGTTGATTGTGTTTGCATTCTTGTTTTAATACACATTTTCTATTTTCACACACAACCTCTCTTCTCTCTCTCTCAACAATGGCTACCACCTTCCACCACCCACCTAGACCATCGGATTAGATAAAAGCAAATCCACAGCATATCCACAGGAACCATCATATCATTTATTTATTTAGGATATATGTTTAGTATCTTTTATGTTTATCAGTCATTTTGGTGTTTATCACACAACTAATATTTAAGGTTTCATATGTAATCACATTATCAGTCAATCAAAGTTAATCAAATAAACATTCTCAGTTTCTCTTCTCTAATTCTTAAGGAGCCCGCACACGCTAAAGTGGTGCTACTATCCTGATACAACCCTATCCGGGTCGTATCAATTGGTGCTTTCATTGAGAGCCTTAATTCGTTGGGGGATTTTTGATCTAAGAATCAGACGCCTTCTTTTCAATTGGTTGCTCTTTCTCTACAATTGTCTCAAGACGAGTCTCTACTATACGAGCTAAGTAGAAGGCTTGTCCTAATGTTGTAGGCTTAGAGTACGACCGCAATAGTTCTAGTTGTAGCTTCAGTTTAAGTCCGGAAATGTAAAACGAGGCAAGCAAACTTTCAGACATACCTGTTACTCGACTTACAAGATAATAAACAGATAAACACAAAACATAAACAGATAAACACAAAACATAAACATATATCCTAAAAATAGAAGATATTCTTGTCGTAACATTTGTTTATGTTTTGTTACGACAAGAATATCTTCTATTTTTAGGATATATGTTTATGTTTTGTGTTTATCTGTTTATGTTTTATGTTTATCTGTTTAGTATCTTGTAAGTCGAGTAACATGAATTTCTGAATCTTTACTTACATGTTATTATATCACTGGACTTAAACCATCTCTACAATGTTTACTCTTAAGGTAAAAGCCCACAAGTTTAGGCGAAGCATTTTCATTAGCCTGGGCAGCAGAAACTCGGTTCGCGAACCTAGAACTCTCAGAACTATTGAGGTCGAATCCTGCCACTTTAGGAGAAACCTTCTTTCGTGCCCGTATAATGGAGGCTCGTTTTGAGGCAATTGAGGAGAATATACTGCCCATTATGGAAGAGGTCATTAATATTGTTTGTCATCAAAAAGTTATGAAAAACCCTAACGTTAATGATGCCGATGATAATGGGACAAAAGGGTTTAGTGTGTTTGACGGTGCATCCATTGATGAGTTGGCGCCAGAATTGAATGTTAAGGAGGTTGTTGATTATCATAGACTCATAGATAACAAAGAACAAACTTGGGTAGAGAACAAACTGTGTTGGAGAACTCTTTATGTTGGAGTACTAGGGTGGAGAACTATATGGGTGGAGAACTCTTGGACTGCAAGACTAGAGTGCGCTAGGATTCAAAGAAGATTATGGGATCCCAGAATCACAAGCTTTTCAAGACATCACCTTGAGGGCAAGGTGAATTCGAAGGAGTGAGGAATGTTACGACAAGAATATCTTCTATTTTTAGGATATATGTTTATGTTTTGTGTTTATCTGTTTAGTATCTTGTAAGTCGAGTAACAGGTATGTCTGAAAGTTTGCTTGCCTCGTTTTACATTTCCGGACTTAAACTGAAGCTACAACTAGAACTATTGCGGTCATACTCTAAGCCTACAACATTAGGAGAAGCCTTCTACTTAGCTCGTATAGTAGAGACTCGTCTTGAGACAATTGTAGAGAAAGAGCAACCAATTGAAAAGAAGGCATCTGATTCTTCCACAATAATAGAAGTTACACCCACAAGTGAACAAGGATCTTTACCAAAAGCAATTGTCCATGAAGGTTTAGTCAGTGATCCAGGCGAGTGTTTAAAAGTAGTGGGTACACATTCATTGAGTTGTGATAAGGCTACACGGTCGGACTCCCAATTGACATATTCTTCTTCGTGTCACCTTGAGGGTAAGGTGAAATTTGAAGGAGTGGGGAGTATTAGTGATTGGGCAGCGGAAGGTGGAAGAATGGTGTTGTGTTATGTCCAAGGTAGCGGTAGGCGTAAGCGGAAAAAAAGTGTTAGACGCGGTAGTAAAAGGCACGAGAACTCGGAAAGTGAGAGACGAAGATCCTGGGCAGCGGAAGTTAGAAGGATGGTACTGTGCTATGTCGAAGCTAGCGGAAGGAGGAGGGGAAAAAGGGTGTTTCTTGTGATAGCGGAAGGAATGGTAACTACGGTAGTGAAAGACGTGGTTACAGTATGATTAGGATACGGGATCCCGGAATCAAGTGTGCTTTTCAAAACATCACCTTGAGGGCAAGGTGGATTCGAAGGAGTGGGGAATGATACGCCTGTGAATGCATATCCACAGGAACCATCATATCATTTATTTATTTAGGATATATGTTTAGTATCTTTTATGTTTATCAGTTATTTTGGTGTTTATCACACAACTATTATTTAAGGTTTCATATGTAGTCACATTATCGGTCAATCAAAGTTAATCAAATAAACATTCTCAGTTTCTCTTCTCTAATTCTTAAGGAGCCCGCACACGCTATAGTGGTGTTACTATCCCGATACAACCCTATCTGGGTCGTATCACACTACCTCTAAACTACTTAATTTACTGTGTGGGTTTTTACTGTTTTTATAAATGAGGGTTGTCAGTTTAAGTTGTTTATATGAGAAATGAAAGACTAATTAATATGAGTACAAGTTTCTTGTACATAATGTACAACTCTTTATACAAGGATCCATTTATTTTTCGGATAACATTAATTTACTTTATGGTTGTCCAGTGTTCAACTAAACTACTTTTCCCGTAACTTTAGATGTCCCAGAATTATAATGTCTTCCAAAATATATATATGTAAGTAATGAAACAAGTTACAATATTGCACGTAGTTGTATTATTAATTATAAATTATATATAAAGTTTTAATTAATTTCATAAGGATAAAAGTGTCATTTTGCAAAAAAAGTAAGAGAGAAAATACAGTGATAATAATGTTTTTAAAATAATAGTATGTTTTTTGTTAGGACATTTAATTTGGAACGGAGAGAGTAACATCTAGTTAAATAGAAAAAAAAAACTTTTATCTTGTTTGGTGGCCTATAATTCACAATATTTAAAGTTTATCTTGTTTGATTAACCTCTCAAATGTGTTTAATTTATCAATTTCTAACTCGCGTGTTATCATTACTCAAAATTGTAAGAAAATAATTTTATTGATATTTTTATATTATTTTGATTTTTTATACTTTTTATATATCTTTTTACATATTTTTATATTTTTCTATATAAAGGATAAAGGATATTTTTTTAAAATTTCCAATACAAAAGTAGCATGTGAATTAAATACTGGATGGGTTGAACATCGTTGGTTGAATGCTTCTTATACTAATATGATAAAATAAAGTTTGAGTATTATGTGTCACCACATGATTAAACATAAATTATTGATGATCATTTTTGTGCAACCAGTTTCTTATTAGATACCTAGTGCAACGCCAAACACATTAGACTCGAAGAAGTGGAACGTGAAAATTCACTATCACCTCGACTTTTTGCTCCATTTATACAACTCATCTTTCGACCGTAGTGGTGGATGAGAAACTCACTGTCACCCCTACCTTTTTTAGATACTTTTATTCGTAAATAAAAACATAAACAAAAACTTACGAAATTAATAAAAACGCCACTCATACTAAATTAAAAGCTTTGATTCATATGTAAAAACTTAAATGATACATCGATAATTAAAAACGACACAGAGAAAAATAAAAAATAATTTCGAAAATTTTAAAAAAAATAAAAATTTATTCGTACAACCCTTGATAATCATATATTAAGACAAATAATTAAAAAAAAACTCAGCTCTCACCGGCGATCTCACCGACGGGTTCAAACGCCATCCAATCCATTCTTTTGAAGATATATTTGTTCCTCAATTCTTTGCTGATATCATTCGCTGTATAAGGATCTGTAATTGTTTTGATTCTTGCGATTATTATTTCTAATAATCTGGATCATCCCTTACATATTGTTATTTGGCTCGACGATCATCGGAAAGAAGCGATTAGATCTTCTGATTTTGGTAACACGATTATTGATCTTTGATTTTAGGACTCTCTTTTCGATTTGATAACAATTGATTTGGATGGATTCATTGGATCTGTATTTTGTCTGCTATTAGATTGGGATCAATATAAGCCTTAACTTTGGTTTCCTTATATTGGGATGGTCATCTTTTATACCGGAAATTCAAATCAGTTATGTTCCTTCAATTAATTTTTATCTATACCGACGAGTTTTCTAATTAATCTTAGTCAATTTTCATTCGTGTTTTGTGATCTCCCTTCAATCTAAATGACTAAAGAAGATGATGTTTCCAAAATTTCTACATCCGTGTTCATTACTAATTTTCCGGACTCGTTCACTGCCAAAGATCTCTTCCATACCTGTAAGACTTATGGTCAAGTAGTGGACAGCTATATTCCTCAGAAGAGGTCTAGAGATGGTAAAAGGTTTGGTTTTGTTCGGTTCATCAATGTTTTCAATGCGGAGCGATTGGTTAGCAATTTATGTACTATTTGGGTGGGTCGTTATAAAATTCTGGCTAACTTGGCAAGGTTCAATAGGAATGTGAAACATAAGTCTTATAATAAGTCCGGACAAGCTGGGAAATTGGATGTTCCTTTTAGAAACAGCTCGTCTGCTACAAGTAAGGGAGCTGCCTATAAAGGGAATGGTAAATCTTTTGCTAATGTGGTGTCAGGGAATGATGTTTCAAACAAATTAGATACCGATTTGGCCTATTCTATTGTTTTGGATGATGACTGCCTTTACACCAAGGATTTGGCTAATTCTCTCCTTGGAAGGGTAAAAGATATATCTTTGCTGACTCATCTTAAACAAGCGCTCTCTAACGAAGGCTTTGATGATATGTCGTTACGTTATATGGGGGAATTGTGGGTTTTAATAGAGTTCAATTCGGCTAAGTCCAAGGAGATGTTTGCTGATCATAGGGGGGCAGGCTCTTGGTTTTCTGCTTTGAGACAAGCGTCTAATGACTTCTTAACGGAGGGTAGATTCATTTGGGTGGAACTTCATGGCGTCCCACTCAAAGTCTGGTATGTGAATACATTTAAGAAAATTGCAGCCAAATGGGGTGAATTGTTGGAGATTAACGATGAGGAGAATACCTATTTCCACTCTAAAAGACTATGCATTCTTACTAAGTTGAACACGAATATTTTTGAGAATGTTAAGATCGTGTACCGTGGCATGGTGTGTTTGTTTCGAGCTAAAGAAGTTCCAGGCTGGACTCCAGAATTTGTGGAGGAGTTTGATAATGATAGTCAATCGGAAGAGGACAATAATGATCATGAACATGTGTACC
Source organism: Glebionis coronaria (assembly GCA_025667525.1). NCBI lineage: Eukaryota > Viridiplantae > Streptophyta > Magnoliopsida > Asterales > Asteraceae > Glebionis > Glebionis coronaria. Next base: position 45,539,631 of record CM046881.1, read on the forward strand.
ATGACGACCTAAGTTGTGGAGATGCGAAGGAGATGTTGGATGAGAATGAGGTTAATGTGGTTCGAGAGACTAATTTTGAGAAGCCGGATAATAATGAAAATAGTATTTCATCGAATCCTTTCAAAATCTATCCGCTTCTTAACAAAGACAAGGAATATAGACTAGACATGAATATCGAGAATAAGGATAGTATTAAATTCCCTCAAGGTTTCACACCTGTAGGAGATATCAGGAACTCGTTTCTGAGTGAGGAGAATTTTAGTAATACCAACAGGGAGGAAGATACTCATGAGATGGAAAAGGAAGTCCAAGTTACGCAAGGAGACGGTCGACAAAATAAGGTACTATCTCTCATGACCTTGGTTCTGCGGGGTCGAGAAATTTTAAAAATCCAGGGAATCCTAAAGTCACGGGTGGTTCTATGTTATGCCTAATGGAGTAACTAGTTCGGGTAGGTCAAGCTATGGGTTACAACATGGATGGGTGTGTCAAAAATATGACGGAGATCATTGATTCACTAGGAGTGGAAGGGGTTCATCGATGAATTTTATGTCCTTGAATATTCAAGGTCTTGCCCAAAAGGCCAAAAAAGATTGGGTAAAAGATTCATGCATCAAGAATAAAGTGAACTTCTTAACTCTTCAGGAAACCAAGATGGAGAGTATTGACCTTTTTAGTGTAAAAATGTGTTGGGGAAACTCAAGATTTGATCATGCGCATAGCGATTCTGTAGGAAATTCAGGTAGGATCCTTTGTGTGTGGGATTTGGATTCTTTTCATAGAGAAAGTGTGACTAGTTCAGATTATTTTGTTATCATAAGAGGAGTTTGGCTGAAGACCAATGTTAAACTTGTGGTTGTGGTTGTTTACGCTCCTCAGGACCCACGTGATAAACGTATTTTATGGGACTATCTCGTCCATATTTCTAGTCAATGGGACGGTGATATTGTGACGATGGGAGATTTCAATGAGGTGAGATGCAAGTCAGACAGGTTCGGTACGGTTTTCAATGCTAGAAGGGCGGATTATTTTAACTCTTTTATTACGATGGCGGGTTTAGTGTAAATACCCCTAGGTGGTAGTACTTACACATGGTGTCACAAGTCAGCAACCAAGATGAGTAAAATTGATAGATTTTGGTTTCGGATAATTTGTTGAACAGATGTCCTAACATCTGTGCGGTTACGTTGGATCGCTACTTATCTGATCATCGTCCTATCTTGTTACGTGAATCTTGTTTTGATTACGGGCCCGTTCCTTTTAGGTTCTACAATTACTGGCTGTCGTTGGATGGCTTTGATAAGCTTGTGCAAGATACATGGCAGGAAGCTACTGGTGATAATGCTAATGCTTTTCGAAATCTAATGGTCAAGTTGAAATTCCTTAAAGGAAGGATTCGGGAATGGGTTGGTTTAAAGAGGGAACATGTTCAGGCTGAAGGTTCCAGACTCAAAGACGATTTAGCCAAAATCGATGATAGTATCGATAAAGGTATGGGCACGGAACAAATTGCGAAGAAAAGAACTGAGATATTAGACTTGTTACGGAAGTTTCATCATATGCAATCGGCTGAAATTGCTCAAAAGGCTAAAGTGAACTGGGCGGTTGAAGGTGATGAAAATGTTCGGTTCTTTCATGGGTTGCTCAATAAAAGCGGAATCAATAGAACATTAGAGGTGTCTTGATCGATGGTCAGTGGATTGAGGAACCTGTTAGAGTTAAAAATCAATTTCTTCAACACTTTAGGGATAGATTTGTTGCTCCAAAAGACAACCGTATTCATCTAGAAATGAATTTTCCGCGAACATTGACGAGTGATCAACAACATGACTTGGAACGCATGGTGACTATGGAGGAGGTGAAAAAGGTTATGTGGGATTGTGGGATTGATAAATCCCCTGGTCCAGATGGTTTTTCGTTCGGATTTTATCGTCACTTTTGGTCCATTATAAATAATGATATTCTTGAGGTTGTTAAATACTTTTTCACCCACTCCAAGATTCCAAAGGGATGCAACTCCGTGTTCATTGCTCTTATCCCTAAAATAGCTGATGCAAATATGGTAAATGACTTTAGACCTATCAGCCTTATTGGGAGCATCTATAAAATTATGACTAAGATTCTTGCTAACCGTTTGGTTGGTGTGTTGACTAACTTGGTTGACGAAGTTCAATCTGCTTTCATAGCGGAAAGACAAATATTAGATGGTCCTTTTATTTTAAACGAGGTTATGCAATGGTGTAAATCTAAGAAAAAACAAGATTTTTTCTTTAAGGTGGATTTTGAAAAAGCGTTTGACTCGGTGAGATGGGATTTTCTGGACGACATATTGAATAAATTTGGTTTTGGCACCAAGTGGAGAGGGTGGATTCGTAGCTGTTTGATTTCGTCCCATGGTTCGATTCTTGTTAACGGCACTCCAACAGAAGAATTTCAATTCTACAAAGATCTCAAGCAAGGAGACCCGCTTTCTCCGTTTCTATTTATTTTGGTTATGGAAAGTCTAAATCTCTCTTTTCAGCGTGTTATTGATGCGGCCATGTTCACAGGTATAAATCTCTGTTCTACCTTGAATATTTCTCATTTATTCTACGCGGATGATGTGATGTTCATAGGTCAATGGCGGGAGACGAACATTAATACTCTCGTTAAGGTCTTGGATTGTTTTCAAAGAGCCTCGGGTTTGAAGATCAACATGGGCAAAAGCAAAATCCTTGGTACTAATGTTGAGCCGGCAAAGGTTAATCAGGCGTCTATTCGGCTTGGTTGTTTAATCCTTTATGCGCCTTTTACCTATTTAGGAACTAAGGTGGGATGCTCTATGTCTCGCATTAGATCATGGGATGAGGTTATTGAGAAAGTGTTGTCTCGTGTATCAAGGTGGAAGATGAAATATTTGTCTATTGGTGGTAGACTAACTCTCATCAAATCTGTGCTAGGATCTCTGCCTCTATTTCATATGTCTATTTTCAAAGCCCCCGCTTGTGTTCTCAAAATATTGGAATCAATTCGTAGTAACTTCTTTAGAGGTCGGGACTTGGGTTGTATCAAAGCAGCTTGGGTAAAATGGAGTAATGTTCTCGCTCCAAAAAAGATAGGTGGTCTTGGCGTGGCTAGTATGTATGCTCTAAACAGGGGTCTGCTCCTTAAGTGGATGTGGAAATTTTATACTCAAACTACATCTCTATGGACTAGAGTGATCAAAGCTATCCATGGTGACGATGGGAACATTGGTAGACGGGTGAATTCCGTTCATAGATCATGCTGGACTAGTATTATTTGTGAAGCTGAGAACCTTAAACTTCAGGGTATAAACTTCTTCGATTACATTCATCTTAATTTGGGTAATGGTGAATCGACAATTTTTGGAAGGATAAATGGCATGATGGTATCGTTCTCAAGGACTATTTCCCTAGGATTTATGCTTTGGAGAATAATAAATCGATAACAGTAGCTGATAAACTACAAGCTCCTAATTTTGGTAGTTCTTTTCGTCGGAATCCTAGAGACGGGATTGAGCTGAGTCAATATCTTAAGCTGGTCTAGATGGTGGGGTCGACGTCTCTTTCTTCTAATATTGACAGGTATGTTTGGTCTCTGAACGATTCAGGTAATTTTTCTGTTACTTCTTTACGAAAAGCGATTGATACTTATCGTTATATGGGCGAGATTTCCAGCACTCGTTGGATAAAATATGTGCCAATTAAGGTAAATATTTTGGCCTGGAAAATTAAATTGAATGCCATCCCCTCGAGAATGAATATGTCACGCAGAGGCATTGACCTTGAATCCTTATCTTGTCCAATTTGTGATGGAGGAATTGAAACTGTCGACCATTTATTTTTTCAATGCCATGTAGCTCGTCAGGTTCTTAGAAAGATTACTTCTTGGTGGAACTTAGACTACGTGAATGTTAACTCATACGAGGAATGGTTACATTGGTTTAAGACGATTCGTCTCTCGGCTAAACGGAAGGTGCTGCTGGAAGGTGTTTTCTATGTTCTGTGGTGGACGCTTTGGTCCTTTAGAAACAAGTCTATTTTTGAAGTGAAGATTCCGTCAAAGGCAGATATTTTTGATAATATTGTGTCTTTTTCATATTATTGGTGTAAGTTTAGAAGTAAAGCTTCGTTCAATATGATCGATTGGCTTAAGAACCCTTACATGGTGAATTTGTAACTCTAGCGCCTTGCTAGTTTTCATTTTAATAAATGGCTGTTCAAAAAAAATATATTATAGACAAATAGATTAAGGTTCGACTTTCATAACAAATATCGTAAGAAAAATGAACATACATTATGAGCACCACACACTTTCTCAAATTTCTATTTTGTTTTCTTAACAAAAATATGTACTTATTTCCACCACTAAAACACAAACTTAAGCTTTTTTCTCTTTTGAAAACTTTAAAATTTTTATTGTTGTCATACTGAAGCTATGTTTTTTTTCTAAATTACCTTAAAAAATGAGTATATAAAGGCCCTAGGTGGTTAATCATATTCAACATAGTGAAAACATGACGTTTCATAGACAACAAATATCAAACAAACATTGCAAGCCAAAGATTTTATATCCCCGTTAACATGAATCACAAACAACATCGTAAAACATTAAAAAAACATAAGAAATACTGTAACCATTTTATACTAAGATCAACTTCATTACAGAAACGGACAATTACAAATAGTTGTCTGAAAAAAACTCCTTATCGTCGACGACTTTAATGAACCCCAATAATAGACTTAATAATCCGACCTCCAAGTAATATTGAACCATAAGTAAAACCACCTCCGAGTTACAACCATCCGACCTCGAAGAGTAAATAAACCATAATAACTAACTAAATCAAAATCTAGCTAGTAATAAACTAAAATAAACCATCTGATGAACAATAATAACTACTAAATCGAAACCCAGCTAATATACTCTAACCCGAATTATATACATTACTATACTAAACCATATTAATTCAACAATAACTGATGGCGTATAGCATGGATACGGCCCATTGGGCCTAAAACCACACTAAAACTTAGGCCCAAACCCAAGTATACGAAATCCCATCACGATGGCAAGACCCTAAATGGATCAGTTCCCAGTGAACAGATCCGTAACCCAGGTACCAGATGCGCTTTCTCTGAAATGCGTCAGGAACCCCTACGGACAAATTCTCAAGAAGCATGTCCGCAGGTCACGATTAGACAACAAAAGACAAATGGGCTGTGGGACCACAAAGCCCCACTCTTAAAGTACTATCCGAAGTACGAGAAAAGACCTAGTACTTTCCTCTATAAATAGTACTCCATTGCACTCCAAACGAGGTACGGTTTTCTTACTCATCTTTACACACATATATATCTTTAACGATATGAATACTTATTCTCGCGTCAGAGTCTAATCATGGGGTCCGTCCCCACGTTAAGGACTAACTGTATACTCTACTTGTGCAGGAAATCGTCAATCACATCTCTTAAAGTATAAGATCTACTATAAACCAAGACTTCTAAGTACCTTTCAACAAGAGCTTAGATTCGTACTTGACCCTGACTAATTATTGTACTAACAATAACCATAACCATCCGAACTCGAAATAAACTGAAATCAACCATCCGAAGAATAAAACAACCAAAATTATCAGAACTAGCAAACTAGCGTGTGTCTGTGTGTGTGAGTGTGCGCACGTGATATTGGGACACTCGCAACACACACACATGACAAAAACATAATGTAAATTAGACCACGACAATAGCTGCCACCGCAGGTGGTGGTAGAGGTGGTGTTGATGCAGATGATGACGGTAATGAAGATGATGACGAGGGTGGGTAGTCTATCTTATTGTTTGGTTTCGTTTTGTTGTGTTGAGAGTAGCCACAAAGGATGGTTTTGGCTGTAGGTTTTTTTTGCAATACTGCTCATGTTGTTTGTTTCTTTTTGGGGTGCTTTGTTATGGGCAACACTGGTACTTACGTCATGGGTGGACTTAAGGAGGTTCTCGAGGTTCAGGAAATCCAATGGATGTTTGTATCGTAATACAAGTTTTGAATATCTGAAATGTAAAAACTTAGCTAAAATAATGGGTATAACATAAACTTAGCTAAGATTTTTTCAAATGAACTCGTTCCCAAAATTTGTGTTACGTAAATACTTCTTAATTCGAAATTTTGGATACGCGTAAATACAAAAAATTTATTCGATTCTAATATCTGAAATTTAAAAACTTAGCTAAAATAGCAGGTATAAAATAAATGCATCATCGCAAATTTCGGATATCTAAATTCATGATATATCTTGTTATGGACAAGCCTTTTAAATGATTTAAACTCACAACAAAAAACTATAATTAAAAAAACACAAGAAATATTGTAACCATTTTATATTAAGATCACTTCATTACACAAACGGACAATTACAAGTAGTGATTGTGGTGGTGATTGTGGTGGGGATTGTGGTGGTGATTGTGATTTTTTAACATCCTCCATGTTCCTGTTGGAGATTTTGGGGTTTTTTTACTTTTCACAGATCTGGGTAAAGTAGCAAGAATGGAGGGTCTTGTTGGTGGAGGTAGAGGATGGTTGATGCATTTATGGGGTGCAGTAATTACGTGCAATCTTCTACATCAGTTACAAATCATAAAGTTTTGGTTTGCTTGACGTTTGTGTTTGTATTTTCCCATGCCTGGTTTTGTTTGTTGTGAAAAGTGAAAGTGAAAATAAATGATTCTATTATGGGTGGGGTTTTTATAGCGCTGCAATGGATATCCAAATTCATGATATATCTTGTAATTGACAAGCCCTTTAAATGATTTAAACTTACAAAAAAAAATTATAATTAAAAAAACATAAGAAATACTGTAACCATTTTATATTAAGATCAACTTCATTACAAAAACGGACAATTACAAGTAGTGATTGTGGTGAGAATTGTGGTCGTGATTGTGGTCGTGATTGTGGTGGTGATTGTGGTTTTTGAACATCCTCCATGTTCATGTTGGAGATTTTAGGGTTTTGTTTACTTTTCCCAGATCTGGGTAAAGTATCAAGAATGGAAGGTCTTGTTGGTAGAGGTGGAGGAGGGTTGATGCATTCATGGGTGTAGTAATTACGTGCAATCTTCTGCATCAGTTACAAATCACAAATGTTTGGTTTGCTTGACGTTTGTGTTTGTATTTTCCCATGTCTGATTTTGTTTGAACTAAAAAGTGAAACTGAAAATAAATGATTCTATTATGGTGCGGTTTTTATAGCGCCGCAAATTTTGGATATCCAAATTCATGATATATCTTGTTATTGAAAGACCTTTAAATGATTTAAACTTACAACAAAAAATTATAATAAAAAAACATAAGAAATAATGCAACCATTTTATATTCAGAACAACTTCATTACAGAAACGGACAATTACAAGTAGTGATTGTGATGGTGATTGTGGTGGGGATTGTGGTGGTGATTGTGATTTTTTAACATCCTCCATGTTCATGTTGGAGATTTTGGGGTTTTGTTTACTTTTCCCAGATCTGGGTAAAGTAGCAAGAATGGAGGGTCTGGTTGGTGGAGGTGGAGGGGGTTGATGCATTCATGGGGTATAGTAATTACGTGCAATATTCTGCATCAATTACAAATCACAAAGGTTTGGTTTGCTTGACGTTTGTGTTTGTGTTTTCGCTTGTCTGGTTTTGTTTGTTGTGAAAAGTGAAAGTGAAAAAAAATGATTTTATTGTGGGATGGGATTTTTATAGCGCCGTAAATTTCGGATATCCAAATTCATGATATATGTTGTTATTTACAGGCCTTTTAAATGCTTTAAAATTACAAAAAAAAATTATATTTTAAAAAATATAACAAATACTGTAACCATTTTATATTAAGATCAAGTTCATCACAAAACAGACAAATACAAGTAGTGATTGTGGTGGTGATTGTGGTTTTTGAACATCATCCATGTTCATGTTGGAGATTTTGGGGTTTTGTTTACTTTTCCCAGATCTGGGTAAAGTAGCAAGAATGAAAGGTCTTGTTGGTGGAGGTGGAGGAGGGTTGATGCATTCATAGGGTGTAGTAATTACGTGCAATCTTCTGCATTAGTTACAAACAGAGTGATGCAGATTAAAAAAGAAGAAGTCTGAGCAGAATTGCGAGAAATAAAGAAGAAGAAGTCTGAGCAGAGCGTTGTAGCTTCAGGTACTTTATTTATGATTGAATTGTTCAATTTAACATATAAATTAAATTCCTGGGTATATGATACGGGATGCGGTATTAACATTTGTAATACGCTGTAGGGGTTTAATCTGTAAAGGAAGCTATCCTATGGGGAACAATTTCTACAAGTGGGAAATGGTGCACAAGCAGCAGTTGAAGCTATAGGAACATTTAATCTAGTTTTACCTTCGGGTTTAGTACTGAGCTTGAATGATTGTCATTATACACCTACAATTGTTAGGGGTGTTATTTCCTTTTCTTGTTTATTAAATGATGGATTTGTTCACACGATTGATAATAATGGCATTTCTGTTTGAAAAAAAATGGTATTTTCTATTTTAATGCAATTTCTGTGAATGGTGTGTTTGAATTTAACATGCATGATAATGAATCCAAGAACAATAAATCTGTGTTTAGCATTAGTAAGAAATATGTCCAAGTGGGAGCTGTAAGTTTATGGACTTATATTTAATAGTCGTGTGATAGGATCAAACTCGAGATTACGGGATTGCACACAATACGTAAGAGTTAATTTAATTAATAAATATATTTATCGTATTTATTAATTAATTTAATAAATATATTTATGTATTTATTAATTTAACCGAGCAAGTAACTATATAACCTTAACGGTCGTTAACTAATTAATAGTTAAGTATTAACAAATATTAAATAAAATGTAGTATGTGTAAACAAAAGGAAAGAAGTTTGAAAGATTCCGGAACACCCCTAAGGGGTGTTTGGTCGGCCGGTTATGGGCTCCAGGGGGGGGGGGGGGGGTAATTGTTATCTTTTATTCATCTTGGGCTATAAGTATTTAGGCCTATAAATACACCTCCTAACTTCTCATAATTTACAAATCATAAATCTTTTCCCCTCTTCTTTCTTTTGGTCGATCTCCACCGTCACCAACAAAGGGTTTCGGTTGGTTTTTCTTGGTTGATCGATTGTGTACGTAATCTAGTCCTAGACCCTCTCTAGGGTTGTTGGGTAGATTATTTACAAACGTTGTAACTCGGTTTTCACATGCTAGAATCACAGTTAGCTCGTTATATTACGTGTGTACAAGAACGTAATATAGTCTTACTTTAAACTATTTCTTGGTGTATACGGTATTAGCCCGAATTGGTGATTCGTTCTTCGTCTTGTGGAATTGCTTTAGCGTAAAGGTATGTAACCCTAATTCGATTAATTATAATTGTGTTATTATTATGATATTGTTAAATCACTTCCGCTATATGTGCTTTGATCTCGTTCAGGGTTTTATATAATTGTTATGATAGTAATAAACCTTCAAAGGGCTCATGCAACTGCAAAAAGATTTGAAAAGGAATTGATCGTGATTTTTAATATATCATGCGAGAAATAAAACGATACTAAATTTACATTTGCTATTAACCCATGCGAAAGAGAGAGCGTATTGGGATGCCCATAGCTTGATATCGTTAATAATAGCAGCAACGCTCAAGAGGGTCCGATGTTTTTTTTTGAACGACGACTTTTTATTGAAACTAGCAAGATGCTAGAAAAATTACAAGGAAATTAAATAAGGATTTTTTAACCACTCAATCCAACGAGAAGAAAAACGACAACGCCATTTACACCAATTAAAGGAATGCGGAACTATATAATCAAAAATTTCCGAACGATTAGGCCTTTTGTCTTCAAATAAAATCCGGTTGAGAAATATATAAATTAGCCACCACGCGACGAAGAAAACACACTCCAAAATCGTTTTAAGTTTAACAGATAACCGAATAGAAGATAGCCAAACGGGCCAATCTTGAAAAGAAAACCAATCTTGACAATCTAGACTCCCCCAACGACATACACTGCGAAGAATACTCTTGGCTAATTCACACCGGAAAAATATATGAGTAGTATCACAAACGAGGAAATCAGACGTTTGAATAGTAACCCCTCGTTTTAGTAAATTGATCCTTGTAGGCAAACAATCGCGCCGAGCTCTCCAAGCAAAAATATTAATCTTATTAGGAATACCTTTTAACCATTTGGTTGTGTCGTTTTGAGGCAGAAGAGTATCATCAAGAAAGGCACGAACTTCTTTAACCTTAAAACTCCCATAGCCAGATAAGTCACAATACCAACGATCACTAACACTAGATAAAGAGATTGATTCTAGCATGGACATCAAACATAACAGTTGGGACTGTTCGATACCACCACGAGCATTTCTTCTAAACGAAGCTTCGAGAGGAGCACTAAACTTAGAATCAACCGAGATATCCTTGTTCATTTCTAAAGCGAACAACCTAGGGTACTTGGCGTAGAACGGTAATCACCACACCATTGATCTAACCAGAATCTAGTCGAACATCCGTTCTCAAATCGTTTTCTATAGTGCGCCCAAAAATCAAACCCTTTGTCTTTTAAATGTTGTAGCTCTCTTAAAATAGAACATCAATTGGAAGAATAAGAAGTCGAGTGTGAATCAATAAATTTACCGTATAGGGAACAAATTGTTTTGCACCAGAGAGATCCATCATCTGAAATAAAACACCAAATCCATTTTAACAGAAGAGCGCGATTAAGAGCGAAAAAACTAGAGACTCCAAATCCACCATTGTTCTTTGATGCCAAGACCTTATTCCAAGCGATCTAAGTGATCCTATTTTCTGCCTGATCCATGCCATTGAAAAAACGACTACGAATGCCTTCCATAATCTTGATAACACCACACGGGACCTTAAATAACGACATGTTGTAAATCCGGGTCGCTCCAAGAACCAATTTCAATAACATTAGACGCCCTCCAATAGAGAGGGTTTTAAGCTTCCATCTAGATAACCGAGCCTTAAGTTTAGATACCGTACCTTCCCAAGTAGTTAGACGAGATGACTAATGACCCACCATGACACCAAGGTAACGAAATTGACTGTTCATGAGAGAACAACCAATACCAGCAACAGCTATTTCAACGACTTCCAGAGAAATACCAACCCCAAGAAGCTGGCTTTTATGTATGTTAATTTGAAGACCGGACGCTAAATAGAAGCACTTCAAAATCATGATGATACCACAGAGATTATTTGGAGACCATTCCCCAATGGACATAGCAGCGTCCACATAAAAAGGTGGGATATATTAAGACCTGGTAATGAAATTCCTTTAAACATTCCCTCGCCAACATCCCGATTAAAAGAAAGATGAAACGACTCCATAACTAAAATAAAGAGATACGGGGATAAACGTCTGGTGGTGAAGTATCCTTCTCGTCCGATCTTTTTGATCTAACGCCTTAGTCTACGTCTTGTAGGATCTCCAAATATGTGAGCAGCATCAGCAACTTGTAGAATCTCCAAATTATAAGCAGCATCAGTATTTTGTAAAAACCCTAACTTATGAGCAGCAACCGCATCTTGTAGGATATCAGCAAGTGGAACACGCCTGAGATGATTGAAAAATCGACTTGCAATTACTCATGGAGTATTGTAGGTGAAATACACGTGGATAACGGTATGTGTAGTACACGTGGAATACGGTACATGGAGTACACATGGAATGTGGTACATGGAGTATACATGGAATATGATACATGGAGTACACATGGAATGCACATGAGATGATCGGTATGGGTGTCAATCATCTGACATGCTTTTAAAGGAACTAATTGATTAAACGGTTAGAAAACCCCGAACTGAAGCGAGCAACATGATAGCCTAGGCATTCCGACGTAGACATAATTATGGTTGCATAGAAAAACGTCAAAATATGATTAAACGAAATTCGACGATGATCAACATGAAAGCATGATTAATGAAAACCAACCATGACTATCATGAAAGCAGGATTAAATGAAATCTATCAATGTCTAGCATGAAAGCATAATCAATATGATGAAAACGTAATCAACATAAAGAAGCATGAAACAAAATCGGCATGAAAACGTAATCATGAGAGTATGAAAACGTAGTTGTCATAAAGAACATGAAAACATAACCAACGGAGATTGAACATAGACTGGTGTGGATGGATATGGTTAAATCCACAAAATTTGAAGAAAAGGCATGTGACTAAGTATGGATGATTACGGTTCAATCCATACTTGTCAAATTTCAAGGGGAAAACATCATGGATAGTAATTAACAACAAGGGACTAAATATGGTTAGTTGTGGTCCAGTTCATACTAGTCAAAACTTCAATGAACATCGTGAGTAACGATCAACAATACTCAAAAATAAAATTATCGTTACTTGGAATGTAACAACGTCGTTTTAGGAAGAGCTTGGTGACTACCCACTAGTCACAACAAGTTTTATAGCCTACAGGGCGAAACCTTGGGCTATGATACCATAATTATAACACCCCACTTTGATAATAAGTGGACTGCTACATGATAATTATAGCGTGTCATCAAAGCATGCAAGGTAAATGTCCTAAAACATAAATGACCATAAGGAAAACCGGAATTAAACATCGGTTCCCAAACATAAACACAAAACAAGCATAAAGTAAATGAAGTGCAAAACAAAGAGAAATATAAGGTAGCTCCCATCCTAAGCACGTCATCTCCATGCTCGAGTCTTTCCTTGGGTACCTGCCGTTTGGGTCATGGAAAGAAATAATACGGCTAAGCAATACGTTCAGTGAACGAATATAATGACATAGTAAAAATGACTGAAACATAAGTGAAGTATGAAAATGTAGCGGAATAATGTAAGTCCTGGAAAACCTAGAAGTTGTTTAAAACATTAATACTGAAAAGGTTTAATGATTGTGTTTTAATGAAAAGTCTTAAGTTCATAATTATATTGAAAAGCTTATATTCATGTTTATACTGAAACTTTATTTTAAATGCCCAAGAGCCCATATAGGTCATGAAGGTATCAACGTGCATGAATACATAGAGGGGTGACCTCATCATGCAATTAGAGGGGTTGCCTCTAATTATAATAGTCTAGGTGGAGGGATCAACTCCATGTAATAGATGTAGAGCACACACCATAGTTACCATGTAATATGATAAACTTGTTCTAGGATGCACCCATTCGCCCCACATGATAATAATATAAAAGGCCAAATAACTGAAAGGGATGCCGCGAACAATCACCCTCACCACGGAAGAGTCATAACACCGATGCCTCAAGTGTTATGGTTATGGTACCTCCATAACTAGGTGGAACTGGCATGCATGTATATAGCTCAGGCAATCTAAAATGTTAATCATATTAATTATTGATAAGTTAAATATAACTACTCGGGAAAACAGATGGCTGCAAACGGGGAAATCCTAAGTATAGGAAGAAAATGTCCTTACTGAAGGACGGAATATCCGTACCTTGTGTCCAGTAATGAGGATAAAAACAAAAGTGGATGAATTACTCCGACTTCACGATAGTTACATAATAAAAGGGACATGAATGAGTTGTCTGTTTAACTATTTACTGATTATTAGTTTACTTGGCGTGTTCTTAACTTGTTTTACTTGTTCTTGTCTTGTTTTATTGTTTCATGTTTTATCATGTGATTCTTAGTGTTTCATGTGTTCTTGATTAGTGTATTTCATTTTTTATGTGTTACAGTACTTGTTATAACATAATGAGTAACTTTCTAAAAATAGCAGGTTTCTATATACAGTAACTTTCCAAAACTACCAGGTTTCCATATATAGTAACTTTCCAAAAATAGTAGGTTTCCATAAATAGTAAGTTTCCAAAAAATAGAAAGTTTCTATAATTAGTAAGTTTCCAAAAATAGAAAGTTTCCGTATTTCGTATGTTTCCATAAATAGCATGTTTCCGTATTTAGTATGTTTTTATAACTAGCATGTTACCATAAATAGTATATTTCTATATTTAGCATATTCCTATATTTAGTAATAAGCTTATATTATATAAGTCATGATTATTAAATAATAATAATATAGTAAAGTTTAATAATATTAATACTTTAGTCTTAACTTATGATTATTAATTAATAATATAATACACCATATTATAAGTAATTATTAATTAATTACATTACATGATTATAATAAGCAAACTTTATCTTAAATGATTTAATGTATAATTAAATTAAAGTATAGTTATTAATTTAATTAAACATTAGTTAATAATGTAATTAATTTATTAAGCTGAGTTCTAAAATAAATTAATTAAATGTACATGTATTTATAACATGAATAATTATTTCTAATAATTATTAAAACATATAGTATATTAAATGGCCATGTTTAATTATCATAATAATTATATTAATAATTATAACCTAAGTCTTGTTTATTAATTAATTAAATTAACCATGTATATATTAATATTTTAATATAAGTAAATTTAGCAATAGTTTAGACATACACACCCCTTTGGTGTGTTCGGTTCTACCCGAGCCCCACAAGGACCCACTGAGACCATGGGAGGTCTCGGTTTGCCTCGAACAACACAACAACACCACAGCCGCAAGGCTGTGGCTTGCTGCACCGACCACCAGCAGCCACCAGCTGCTTTGCCGGTGCCACTTCTTGGCACAAACACCCCCGGCTTGAGTTAGGGTCCCCTTGTGCACTGTGTTCCCACCAAGAGCATAAAGCTCTCGGTTCCCACTGCTTACCAACCAACTTCCCCTGGAAGGGGTGTTGGTGTTGCTGTAAGTTTATGGACATATATTTAATAGTCGTGTGATAGGATCGAACTCGGGATTACGGGATTGCACACAATATGTAAAGAGTTAATATAAATATATATATCGTATTTAATAATTTATTTAATAAATATATTTATGTATTTATTAATTTAACCGAGCAAGTAACTATATAGCTTTAACGATCGTTAAACAATTAATAGTTAAGTTATAACGAATGTTAAATAAATATATAGTATACATAAACATAAGGAAAGAAGTTTGGAAGATTCCGGAACACCCTATGGGGTGTTTAGTCGGCCGAAGCATGGACTCCAAGGGGGGAGGGGAGGGGGCAAAAGTTGCCTTTTATTTATCTTGGGCTATAAGGGTTGAGGCCTATAAATACACCTCCTAACTCCTCATAATTCACACAACAATAAATCTTCTCCCTTCTCTTTCTTTTGGTCGATCGCCACCCCCCATCAAGAAAGGGTTTTTGGTTGATTTTCTTGGTTGATCAATTGTATACTTAATTTAGTCCTAGCCCCTCTCTTAGGTTGTTGGGTAGATTAATTACAAGCGTTGTAGCTCGATATTCACGTGTTAGAATCACGGTTAGCTCGTTGTATTACGTGTGTACAAGAATGTAATATAGTCTTACTTTCGACTATATCTTGGTATATACGGTTTAAACCTGAATCGGTGATTTGTTCTTTGTCTTGCAGAATTGCTTTAGCGTAAAGGTATGTAACCTAATTCGATTAATTATAATTGTGTTATTAATTATGATCTTGGTAAATCGCTTCCGCTATATATGCTTTGATCTCGTTTAGGGCTTTATATAATTGTTATGATACTAATAAACCTTTAGTGGCATCGAGAGCCGTTTTAACATGTTATAATTATCGAAAATCTAAAGTTTTTTTTAACTATAAATGTTTTGAGTTAAAACTACATGTGGGATAATTTTAGATTATACTGCATGATTAATTGTTATGTCATGTATGGTTACGATCCGTAGAGATTTAATTGTTAAGACTTATGGGGATTTCATGATTACGTGCATGTTTTCATGGATCGTAAAATCATATGTTTATATGATTTTATGTGCTACGTGATTATTTGATTCAATAAATCTAGAATTAGGGAAGACTTTTATATAGAGATATAAAGACCTAGATTCGATGATTATTGAATAAATCGTATGCATGTGGCTATTTGATTTATTTGTTGCACATATAAATTGTTATTATGTGTTTATGATTTAATTTTTTTTACTTGTTTATATAAAATTGTTGAATTGTTGTAAACAAGGGTTTTTTTTAAAGAATAATATGGACTAAATCATATTAAAAATAATGATTTGTTAGAGATTTATAAATTACATAAGATTACGTTGATTGGTGAATTGCAATATAATCTAACGGCCTACTCAATTTAGACAAACTATAAAGTGAGTTTAACGCATTGCTGGTCATGTACCCGGTTAAGGAAGGAGGTGTTATGCCATTGGTCACTGACTAAATTCCTGGCTCGCCTGTGCATCAAAATTGAAATTACCTACGATTATTAATTGAATTGTACCTTAAGGGTGATTTACCACAAATTCACATCCGAACCACAATGAACAAGGGTATTGCTATGTGTGTAGCCGAGTTTAGCAATGTACGATGTGATGAGTTGTGGGTAAATTCTTTAATTAGTTTAACCAATGGCGCAACATAATTTATGAAGAAATTTAATATCATGAAAAAGTTTACTAAATGTTTTATTATACATATGCTATGGAGATTGTATGCATGTTTCTCCATACATAGATTTTGACATCAAAATTTATACCCTTAAAATTTAAGTCGAGTGCTCCTAATTGACGAACAGTTGAAATTACTTCGTCATCAAATGAGATTTTTGGATGATGTTCTGATGGTGAGAAAACCGTTTGTAGAATGAGAATTCGTATGATGGTTTTACATTACTCAGATTAGACGAATTAATTAAGTTACTCAGTGAGATCTGGAAACTTAATGCATTCAGAAGGGATGAAACATATTTACAATGCAAAACGTTTTTGGCAATGTAAATCCCTTAAATATCTAGAAATTGAAAATTGTTTGTTAATTGAATTGTTCGACGAGTCGTTGTGTTGAGTACATTCATTACTAGCAGATCAAATGATGTAATGGATCTATGTCAATATAGTTCTAGAATTCAAGGAAAATAAAATGGTTGTCATACCAGGGTAGTTTTATTTTCTTGAAAGTATTTTGTTATCGAAAATACTAATATTTGAACTTATTTCTGTAGAAATGGCTCAACCCACCAATAACACGATAAGTTATTTGTTCAAAGCTTTCTTTGAACGACCTGAACTTACTGGCCCAAACATCAATGATTGGTACCGCTCGCTAAGAGTTGTCTTGAGAGCATCGGGTACTATCGATATCTTGACTACTCCCTATTCGGAGGATCTTGCTGAAGGAGCATCTGATGCGCAAAGGCTTGAACACGCTGCTAATGTTAAGAAGCACTCTGAGGTGGCTTGCTTAATGCTGGGAAAAATGGCTCCTGCACTTCAACAGAAGTATGAGCTATTTTATCCGAAGTGAATGCTTGATGAGCTCAAGGCTATGTTCTAGAAGCCGCAAGCTGTGGAGATCTACGAATTAGTAGATGCTTTGCATAGCTGCAAGCAAGCTCTAGGAAAGTCTGTAAGTGCCCATCATTTGGAGATGGGGTTTATATCTCATTACACTAGGACAACCCTATGATCATAATATGGCTATTAACATGATCAATAGTTCCCTTAACAAAGACTTCAATGATTTCGTTAGAAACTATAATATGCATTGCACGGGGAAGACAGTTAATGAATTGCATGCAATGCTCATTGACTATGAAAAGAGGTTGAAAGACAAGGCATCTACCGCTACGCCTTTTATACTAACCATACAAAAGGGTAGAGTGAGTAAGCCAAAACCGCAAACGAACAAGAAGAAAGGCAAAGGCAAGGGTAATAAGGGCAAACAAGTTGCGACTTATTCGAAACCCAAGCAGAACTTTGCTAAGAGGAGTCAATCTCAAAAGGATGAGACTTGTCACCATTGCAAGTCAAGCGGTCACTGGAAGAGGAATTTCCCTCTTTACCTCGAAGAATTGCGAGAAATAAGAAGAAGTCTGAGCAGAGCGCTGCAGCTTCAGGTACTTTGTTTATGATTGAATTGTTCAACTTAACATACAAATTAAATTCCTGGGTATATGATACGGGCTGCGGTATTAACATTTGTAATACGCTGCAGGGATTTAATCTGGAAAGGAAGCTTTCCTATGGGGAACAATACCTGCAAGTGGGAAATGGCGCACAAGCAGCGGTTGAAGCTATAGGAACTTTTGATCTAGTTTTACCTTCGGGTTTAGTACTGAGATTAAATGATTGTCATTATGCACCTACAATTGTTAGGGGTGTTATTTCCTTTTCTTGTTTGTTAAATAATGGATTCGTTCACACGATTGATAATAATCGAATTTCTGTTTGGAAAAATGGTATTTTCTATTTTAATACAATTTATGTGAATGGTTTGTTTGAATTAGACATGCATGATAATGAATCCAAGAACAATAAATATGTATTTAGCATGTGTAAGAAGAGAAAGTTTGACAAGAACTCTTCTTATCTTTGGCATTATAGGCTTGCCCATATTGGGAAGACTCGTATACAAAAGCTTTAACGTGAAGGTCTTTTGGATAATATCAATGATGAATCATTTGATAAATGTGAGTCTTGTATCTCTGGAAAGATGACCAAGAAACCGTTTAATAGCAATATTAAAAGGGCTACATATCTACTTGGACGTATACATACTGATGTGTGTGGACCACTTAGACATACGTCAAGGAAAGGTGTTAGCTAATTCTTAACATTTACGGATGATTATAGCCGTTATGGTTATGTTTATTTACTTAAGCATAAACATGAGGTATATGAAACATTCATAGTGTTTAAAGCAGAAGTAGAACTGCAATTAGGGAAGAAGCTTAAAGCTCTTCGTTCTGATAGAGGTGGTGAATATTTAAGTCAAGAGTTTATAGATTATCTAAGTGAGAATGGAATTGTTCAGCATCTTACTTCTCCCTATACTCCACAACAAAATGGTGTATCCGAAAGGATAAATCGTACATTATTAGATATGGTACGATCTATGTTTAATCTTACAACTTTACCTTTATCCTTTTGGGATTATGCTCTAGAATGTGTTGTTCGTATATTAAATATAGTTCCCACGAAGAAGGTCGATAAGACACCATATGAACTATGGCATGGCAAGAAGCCATATTTGTCTTATTTAAAGGTCTGGGGTTGCGAGGCGTATGTGAAACGTAACTCGGGTGACAAACTCCAACAATGATTTTTAAAATTTATCTTTGTAGGATACCCTAAGGAAACTATGGGTTACTACTTTTAATATCCACCTGAGAACGAAGTTATTGTTGCTAGGTATGGAGACTTCCTTGAATCTGATCTTGTAAACTAAGAATTCAGTGGGAGAAATTATGATCTTGAGGAGAGTCATATAGATACATTACCTTCTGAAAACACTAGCGATGTAATTCCTGTAGAACCAGAAAGTCTGGCGGTTCCACCAGAATTAGTTCCTCTGCGTAGATCCGCAAGGATTAAAAACGCAAATAGCAATATATGTCTTAACATAGAGGATGATGATGAGTTAGGGGATCTGGGTGAACACGCTAATTATAAATCCGCCATAGTTGATCCTGAGAATGATAAGTGGATGGTTGCTATGGATGAGGAAATGAAATCCATGATAGAAATGATGTTTAGATTCTTGTAGAACCACCACCGAATGCTAAAGTAGTGAGACACAAGTGGATATACAAGAAGAAAACGGACATGGACGGAAAAGTACAATCCTATAAAGCTCGTTTAGTAGCTAAAGTTTTTACACAAACTTTTGGCGTACACTACGAGGAGACATTTTCTCATGTAGCTGACTCAAGAGCTATTAGGATTCTCATAGCTATAGCAGTATACTATGACTATGAGATATGGCAAAAGGATGTTAAAACTGCCTTCTTGAATGGTTGCTTAGATGAAGACATCTATATGCAACAACCAGAAGGGTATGTTGATCCTGAGAATCCAGGACATGTGTACAAACTTCAAAGGTCCATTTATGGTTTGAAGCAAGCATCACGTCAATGGAATAAAATATTTGACGAAGAAATCAAAAAGTTTGGATTGGTTCAGAATCGTGATGAGCCATGTGTATATCGCAAAGCTAGTGGGAGTGATGTAGTATTCGTAGTCCTATATGTTGATGACATATTAATCATGGGAAGTAACATTCCAAGACTTAAAGCTGTTAAGGATTATCTTCGTAAATGTTTTTCTATGAAGGATTTAGGATAAGCTGCATACATTCTGGGAATTAAGATCTATCGAGATAGGAAAAGATGGTTAATTGGTCTATGTCAAGATGCTTATATAGATAAGATTTTGAAGAAGTATAATATGCATAATTCCAAGAAAGGTTTTCAACCTATGGAAGTTAAGCATAATCTGAGTCATGAGATGGATGCATCAACTCTTGAAGAGGAGGCATACATGCAGAAGGTGCCTTATGATTCGGCTGTAGGATCTATAATGTATGATGTTAGATGCACGAGGCCTGATGTGGCGTTCGCTCAGAACTTGCTCTATAGATACCAACAGAATCCAAGAAAGCTTCACTGGACTGCTGTTAAACATATTCTAAAGTATTTGAGGAGTAAGAAAGATATGTTTTTGGTATATGGTGGAAAACCAGACATTGAACTGAATGTTACAGGTTTCTGTAATGCGTCCTGGCAATGTGATAAAAACGATACGAAGTCTTAGACGGGTTACGTTTTTTTATCAATGAAGGAGCAGTTGACTGGAAGAGAGAAACAGACAACGATTGCAATGCATGCTACTCAATCTGAGTACATGGCTGCTTCAGAAGCTGCAATGGAAGCTGTTTGGATTAGGAAGTTTATTTAAGATCTTGGAGTGATGCCTTCAATTAAAGAACCTATTGATATGTATTGTGACAATTCTACCGCAATAATATTTGCCAATGACCTTGGAGTCATGAAAGGCGGCAGACACTTTATGCGTAGACATCACTACGTTCGAGAACAAGTTGAAGCTCGGGAAATCAAATTGATAAAAGTTCACACAGATGATAACGTACCAGATCCTTTGACTAAGGCATTGCCTAGACCAAAGGTAGTTAAGCATGCCAAGGCTATTGGGCTGCAACTAGCTAGCGAACTCATGCAATAAATCTGTGATTAGTATTTGGATAAAGGATGTTATGACATTATTAATATAATAAAATAAAGATTGGGTTTTGTTTATTTTTATTATTTAATAAGTGTATCCTATTTTACATGTTTTAATCCATGAATAAAAGTTATGCTAAATGTCCGTCGTCGATTAATAATATGGGAGTATTATTAAATTAAGACAAATCAAAATAGTGATAGAGTATACTTGAAAGTATATTGATCAATTTTGGATGATATTCGATGAATCAAATATAGGACTTATCCCAACTATATGTTATTACTTTATGGATCTTTGTCACTAAGTAAAACATAAATAGTTATCCTTAGACTTGAGATACCAGGAAACTGTTATGAATCTAGTGCATCTCTGTGGAATAATCTAACGCTAAACGTAACTGGTAGCTATAAGGATTATTTTCAAAAGTGTTGCAAAATTCATAAGTTTTGCTCGTAGTCAATATGGAATTTATTTCCTCCAATTTCGTTTTGGAGTTTAATACAGCTGGGCCCCTCGTGGGATTAGTAAGATGTTTGTGTGGCCACACCCAAATTTGTTTTGGTAATCTTGTTGAATCCGTGAACGAGAAACATAATGGTTAATGAAAGGAATGACTGAGATCCATATCCTTATTAACGTTGTATTAGAAATAAAAAGATAATAATAACTGTAACACCCCATTTTGATAAATGGAATGTTATGCGTGATTATGGCGTGTCATCAAAGCATACAAGGATAAATGTCTAAACATTACATGACTATAAAGGAAATACCGGAATCAAACATCGGTACCCCAAAGGTAGAACTCATCACACACAAACATAAGTACTGTAAATGAAAGGACTAAACAATGTCCATGGAAATGAGTATCAAAGTATAAAGAAATGCATAAAGTAAAGAAGGCTAGGAAGCTTCCAATCCATATGCACGTACGCTTAAAGTCTACGAGCGTCCCTGAGTACCTGCCATTTTGGGAACATGAAAAGGAAAACGGCTGAGCATAACGCTCAGTGCACGGATATACAAGTACAGCATGAATAATATAAGCATATAGACATGAAGCAACGGAAAAGACTAAGTCCTGGATAACCTGGTTATATCTTAGTAAAACTGGTTTTATAGTTTGAAAAGCCTTATGTTTGTCTTGTAAAAACTGTTTAACATGTTTACCATTAGCCAATATAGGTCATGAATTATCAACGTGCACGAATACTTGGAGGGGTGACCTCGTCATGCAAATTAGAGGGGCTGCTTCTAGTTTAATATACTGGTTTGGGTAGGAGGGATCAACTCCTTGTGAAGGATGTAAGACACACACCACATTCATACTGAATAATCTGCTGAAAACATGTAAACTATGATGCACCCATACGCCCCACCTGATAATAATATGGCCAAAAGCTGAAAGGGACGCCACGAGCTATCACTCCGTCGTGGTGAAGTCATAACACTTGTGCCTCCAGTGTTATGGTTATGGTACCTCCATAACTAGGTGAAACTGGTCATGCATGTATATGGATTTAGGTATTCTAATTAAACATAAGCAATTCAAAAACATATAAAACATATACTGGGGAAAATAGTTGGCTGCATACGGGGAATCCTAATAAGGAAGAATGTCCATACTGAAAGGACGGAGAATCCGTACCTTGTGTCCAATGAACGAAGAAGACGAACGGAAGAGAGTCCTACTTCGGTATCACTAATGCTACATAAATACATACGTGTATAAGTATCTGATTACTGAATACGTAACTGGTTTTATATCATGTCTTAGCTTGTTTTATATGTTCATGTCATGTTTTACTGATTTAAGCTTTATACTGTTTTTATCATGTATTCTATCTATTATGTTTAAGTATTTCTTGTATTTCATGTATTATTATACTTGTTGTGTAATAATAAGTAACTTTCTAAAAATAGCAGGTTTCCAAAAATAGAAAGTTTCCAAAAATAGAAAGTTTCCAAAAATAGAAAGTTTCCAAAAATAGAAAGTTTCCAAAAATAGAAAGTTTCTAAAAATAGAAAGTTTCCAAAAAAAATAGATTTACTGCTTAAAATAGATAAGTTCCTAAAAATAGAAAGTTTCCAAAAATAGATTAGCTGCCTTAATTAAATAAGTTTTTAAAAATAAAAAGTTTCCATAAATACAAATAAGTTGGATTATTAAGCTAATTATATAAGCTTAAGTGTTTACTGATTAATATACTAAGTCATGTAATTAAATAGTATAGTTTATTAATTATTTCATGTGAATTAAATAAACTATAGGTCAAAATATTTAATTAAATATAACATGATTTAATAAAATAAAGGTAAAAATACTTAGGTTAAAACATGTATTATTATCTATTAATAATATAACCTAAGTCATGTAAATTAATTAATCATAAGTCATGATTTTAATAATTAATTAATTATATAGTCTGAATAAGATGATAAATACTTAGGTTAAAATTCATGTATTAATAATAATATTAATAACCTAAGTCATCTATAAATTAAATTAATCATGTACATGTTTTAATTAATTTAATTTAAGTCTTGTAAAAAATAACTTGTAAATATAATTAACCTTGTAAAAACAACTCATGAACCGAACCGTGTTTTAAATCTAAACATGTGTGAACCGTATTTATGAACCCCGTGAACCGGTCACAAACGCACCCTTGGTCAATACTAGCCGCCGGCTAGCCAAAAGCTAGCCGGTGGTTACCCTTGCTGCCGCGGCATGGGGGTTCCCCCTGCTTTCCTTATTTAGCCACCGGCATAAGCCGGTGGTGGTCCTTTGTCCTAGTCGCGACCTACCCGAGCCAAGACATACCCCGACCGAGGTCGGGGTTCCTCTTTTTTTTCTGTTGCCGAGACACAAGACACCACAACGAGACCTTGAGGTCTCAGTTGGTGCGAATCAAAAACAAACCGAGGCCCCCTTGGGGCTCGGTTCTTGCGTCGGCCATAAACAAACAACCCTTAAACCCTTGATTATTTTACCCCCATGTTTAATTACATGATTTATAATTTGTTTTTAATTTGTTATTAAAACATTCATGATTTCATGTGATTAATAAATCAAGATCATAAAAAGAAAAGAGGTTTAGGGTTATACCGATCACGTGGATCAAAGGAGGATGAACACACTAACACCCTTGCAATAAATCAACACCAAAATCAACCAAACACACCTTGTGTGTGTGTTATACCCGGCGGCCAAAGAAAGGAGAAGGAGAAAAGATTTTAGGGTTTTCTTGTTTTCAATATTTTTGTTATAATGAAAATAATCTTTTCCCTTAATCCTTGTTTAGTAAAAATCAATGGGCTAGGCCCTTTTCTTGTCTTGTAGCCGTGGGTAAGGGGACCTACATGGGGTAACCCATATGTTTTCCGTGTCTAATATTTAGTGTGTTCTCGTGTTTGTGTTTTACGTGCTTTAAATAGTTATTGTTCGTGTCTTATTATATTTATTCGTGATCGTAATAAATATACATACATACGTAATACTAAGCTCGTGATTAATTACGTTCATGATTTCATGTTCGTATGTTCGTGATTATAATTATTATTAAAATAATTATCGTGTCTTAATACGTAATAAATACTTATCGTGTCATATCACGTACGTAATACTTGTAATTCTTGTTCATGAAACGTAAACATGCTATAAAAGGAAAGTTCTAATCATGTACGTATGATCGTAAGGGTACTATTCATGGTAAAAGCATGTGGGTTTTACAATAACGATGCCGAATCGTTAAAAGGTTTTGTCCAAGAGACCTTACTCGAGTTGCACTAGAGACATTGCTAGTGTAACTAGACGCTAGTCAATGTAATCACGATATTCGAAATATGTCCAAGTGGGAGTTGTAAGTTTATGGACTTATATTTAATAGTCGTGTGATAGGATCGAACTCGAGATTATGGGATTGCACACAATACGTAAAGAGTTAATATAATTAATAAATATATATACCGTATTTATTATTTATTTAATAAATATATTTATGTATTTATTAATTTAACCGAGCAAGTAACTATATAGCTTTAACGATCATTAAATAATTAATAGTTAAGTTATAACGAATGTTAAATAAATATATAGTATACTTAAACATAAGGAAAGAAGTTTGGAAGATTCTGGAACACCCTAAGGGGTGTTTAGTCGGCCGAATCATGGGCTCCAAGGGGGGAGGGGGGGGCAAGAGTTGCCTTTTATTTATCTTGGGCTACAAGGGTTGAGGTCTATAAATACACCTCCTAACTCCTCATAATTCACACAACAATAAATCTTCTCCCTTCTCTTTCTTTTGGTCGATCGCCACCCCCCATCAACAAAGGGTTTTTGGTTGATTTTCTTGGTTGATCAATTGTATACTTAATCTAGTCCTAGCCCCTCTCTAGGGTTGTTGGGTAGATTAATTACAAGCGTTGTAGGTCGGTTTTCATGTGCTAGAATCACGGTTAGCTCGTTGTATTACGTGTGTACAAGAACGTAATATAGTCTTACTTTAGACTATATCTTGGTATATACGGTTTAAACCCGTATCGGTGATTTGTTCTTCGTCTTGTGGAATTGCTTTAGCGTAAAGGTATGTAACCTAATTCGATTAATTATGATTGTGTTATTAATTAAAATCTTGTTAAATCGCTTCCGTTATATGTGCTTTGATCTCGTTTAGGGCTTTATATAATTGTTATGATACTAATAAACCTTCAGTTGCGACTGCCAAGCCAAACCAGGCACCGACCCCTTATGGGGTTCGACCGCTGGTACAAAACAGCACCGAGAGTCAGATGACTCTCGGCTTGCGTGTAAACCACAATAAACCAAAATAAAACCGATCCTCATGTTTAATCTTTTAATTACTTGTTTTTAATAACTTGTTTTTAAATATCATGAACATAAGAACAATAATTAAGAAGATTAAAGATTAAGATATACCGTATGTGTGAATAGTTTAGGGTTTAGATCGCGAACACAATACCGTAAATTAATTAGATCAAAAGCCAAAAATCTTTCTTGTGTGTGTTGTGTATGCCGCGGCCAAAGGATAAAGAACCAAAAGGTTTTTTATTTATTCTGCAAAGTGTATAAATGAAATCCCCTAGTTGTTTTATTTGTTTAAGGACTTGGATTAGTCAATGGGCTGGGCCAAAGCCCTCCTTGTCCTCTCTTTAGCCGTCCAACATAAACACCCCCTTTATATATTTCGTTTTGATTTTCGTGCTTAAATATTTATCATGTATGTTCGTGTTTTAAATGTCGTGTTTTATTGTTGTTACGTTTTAAGTACTATACATAAATACTTATCGTGTATTAATAATAATATTAATGTACGTAATACTTGTCGTAATTAATTAATATACGTAATAATTACATTGAATGTTCATGATACGTGTTGTAAATTAATCGTAATGTTTTAATTTGATCGTGTTTTCAATCATTTAATGTTTTTAGGTATTTTATGCGGGTTTTACATGGCTGTTTATGTAGGAAAATCGAAGTTGACATTTGAGTTGGCTGTTTTGAGGGACAACCAACAAAGGTATTGCGCATTCTTGTCTTTAAGCTATTCTTGATATCCTATTGAAATCGAGATGGTTGACTAGTATTTGATACGCAATCAGTTCTCTTTATACGCATACTACAAAAAATTAGATTTGGTTGTTTTTGAAGGTTTATGATCACCATAACAATTATAAAAAACCCTAACATAGATCAAAGAGCATACAGCGGAAGCAGATTAACAAGATCTTTAAATAACACAATTATAATTAATCAAGGCTAGGGTTACATACCTTTTCCTTAGCAGAAAGATCACCGGTAAAAATAGATCAAGAACACCACCAGGATGTAATCTAAAATAAGATCACACCACGATCTTGTACACACGTGATACGATGAGCTAATCGTGAGTCTAGCACGAACAGAACCGAGCCTTCCAAGCCTATGGAAGATCTACCCAACAACCCTAGAGAGGGGCTAGGACTAGATCTAAAATAGCTTATAGAAAATCAAAGGTAAACCCTAATAAGGGTGTGTTTGGCCGGCGGTTAGGAGCAAAGAGAAGAGAGAATAGTCCTTGGAAAACCTATCTTCCAAGTTTAAACAAAAGATAAAGCCAAAATTTTTTCTTCCTTATCCCTTTCTTTGATAAAATCCGGATATACACATGTGCTAAAAGGGGTTTCCGGAACTTTCCGACACCTTCTTTTAGATTCTTTAATATTCTATAACGATCGTTTAATACTTAACTTTTAATTACTTAACGATCGTTAGGCACAGTTTGATTTAATAAATATAATAAATATATTTAATAAATAAATTAACTCTTCACGTAATGTGTGCAATCCCGTGATCTCGAGTTCGAACCTATCACACGACTATCGATTTTAAAGTCCATAAACTTTCAGCTCCCACTTGGACAAAATTCGAATATCGTGATCACATTGATTAGCGTCTAGTTACACTAACAATGTCACTAGTACAACTCGAGTAAGGCTTCCTGGACAAAACCTTTTAATGATATATAATCATTATTATTATCCTCTCATTTCAAATACATTGTTAATAAGGATATGGATCTTAGTCATTCCTTCATTAACTATTCTGTTTCTCGTTTACGGATATAGCAAGATTACCAAAACACATTTGGTGTGGCCACACAAACATCTTACTACTCCCCCGAGGGGCCCAGTTGTATTTATACTTCAAATAATAATTTGAAGGAAACGAATCCCATTTTGACTACAAGCAAAACACATGAACTTCGCAACACTTCTGAAAATAACCCTTATGACTACCAGTTACGTTTAGCGTTACGTTACCTTACAGAAATGCACTATACTCAATGCAGTTTTCTGGCATCTCAGGTCTAAGGATAACTATTTATGATTTACTTAATGACAAAGATCCATAAAGTAAAATCACATAGTTGGGATAAGTCCAATATTTGATCCATCAAATATCATCCAAAATTGACCAATATACTTTCAAGTATACTCTGTCACTATTTTGAATTGTCTTAATTTAATAATACTCCCATATTATTAATCGACAACGGACATTTAGAAACATCAAAATGCTCATGGATTAAAACATGTAAAATAGGATACAAAATCAAATAACAGAAAAATAAACGAAATCCAATCTTTATTTCATCAATTCAATAATGTCTTACATCCTTTATCCAAATACTAATCAACAGATTTATTGCATGAATTCGCTAGCTAGTTGCAGCCCAATTGCCTTGGCATGCTTAACTACCTTTGGCCTAGACAAAGCCTTAGTAAAAGGATCAGCTACGTTATCATCTGTGTGAACTTTTATTAATTTTATTTCTCGAGCTTCCACTTGTTCTCGAACGTAGTGATATCTACGTTTAAAGTGTCTGGCGCCCTTCATGACTCCAGGGTCATTGGCGAATATTATTGCCGCAGAGTTGTCGCAATATATATCAATAGGTTCTTTAATTGAAGGCATCACTCCAAGATCTCCAATAAACTTCCTAATCCAAACAGCTTCCATTGCAGCTTCTGAAGCGGCCATGTACTCAGATTGAGTCGCATGCATAGCAATGGTTTTCTGCTTACTGCTCTTCCAGTCAACTGCTCCTCCATTGATGACAAACACGTAACCCGTCTGAGACTTCGTATCGTCTTTATCACATTGCCAGGACGCATCACAGAATCCTGTTACATTCAATTCTGTGTCTGGTTTACCCCCGAATACCAAAAACATATCTTTCGTACTTCTCAAATACTTCAGAATATGCTTAACAGCAGTCCAGTGGGACTTCCCTGGATTCTGTTGGTATCTATTGACCAAGTTCTGAGCAAACGCCACATCGGGCCTTGTGCATCTTACAGCATACATAATAGATCCTACAGCCGAAGCATAAGGCACCTTCTTCATGTAAGCCACCTCTTCAGGTGATGATGCATCTTTCTCATGACTTAACTCATGCTTAACCTCCATCGGCAAGAAACCTTTCTTAGAGTTATGCATGTTATATTTCTTCAATATCTTATCAATATAAGCATCTTGGCTAAGACCAATTAACCGTCTACTCCTATCTCGATAGATCTTAATTCCCAGAATATATGCAGCATCTCCCAAATCTTTCATAGAGAAACATTTACCAAGATAATCCTTAACTTCCTTAAGTCTTGGAATGTTACTTCCCATGATCAATATGTCATCGACATATAGAATTAGGAACACTACATTACTCCCACTAGCTTTGCGGTATACACATGGCTCATCACGATTTTGAATAAATCCAAACTTTTTGATTTCTTCATCAAATCGCTTATTCCATTGACGTGATGCTTGCTTCAAACCATAAATAGACCTTTGAAGTTTGCACACGCGTTTTGGATATTTAGGATCAACATACCCTTCCGGTTGTTGCATATAGATGTCTTCATCTAAGCGACCGTTCAAGAAGGCAGTTTTAACATCCATTTGCCATATCTCATAGTCATAGTATGCTGCTATAGCTATGAGAATCCTAATAGCTCGTAAGTCTGCTACAGGAGAGAATGTCTCCTCGTAGTCTATGCCAAAAGTTTGAGTAAAACCTTTAGCCACTAAACGTGCTTTATAGGATTGTACATCACCATCCATGTCAGTTTTCTTCTTATAGATCCACCTATTTTTCACTACTTTAGCATTTTTAGGTGCGTCCACAAGAATCCAAACATCATTGATTTCCATGGATTTCATTTCCTCATTCATCGCAACCATCCATTTTGACTTTTCTGGATCAGACATTGCGGATCGATAGTTAGCAGGTTCACCAAGATCCCCTACTTCCTCCTCATCATCCTCTATGTATAGACATAGTTTGTCCGGCGGACGTATAGCCCTTTGAGACCTACGTGGAGGAATTAATTCCGGTGGAACACTCAGACTTTCTGGTTCTACAGGAATTTCATCGCTAGTATTTTCAGAAGACAATGTATCTTCTTGAATTTCTTCAAGATCATAATTTCTCCCACTGAATTCTTGATTTACAAGATCATTTTCAAGGAAGTCTCCATACCGAGCCACAACTATCTTGTTCTCAGCCGGATAATAAAAGTAGTAACCCATAGTTTCCTTAGGGTAACCTACAAAGATACATTTAACTGAGCGTTGTTGGAGTTTATCTCCAGAGTCACGTTTCACATACGCCTCACAACCCCAGACTTTCAAATAAGACAAATATGGCTTCTTGCCATGCCATAGTTCATATGGTGTCTTATCAACCTTCTTTGTGGGAACCATATTTAGAATACGAACAGCAGTTTCAAGAGCATAATCCCAAAAAGATAATGGTAAAGTTGTAAGATTAAACATAGATCGTACCATATCCAATAATGTACGATTTCTCCTTTCAGATACACCATTTTGTTGTGGATTATACGGAGAAGTAAGTTTCTGAACAATTCTATTCTTACTTAAATAATCTTTAAACTCTTGACTTAAATATTCACCACCACGATCAGAACGAAGAGCTTTAATCTTCTTTCCTAGTTGTAACTCTACTTCGGCTTTAAACGTTTTGAATGTTTCAATTACCTCATGTTTATGTTTAAGTAAATAAACATAACCATAACGGCTATAATCATCCGTAAACGTCAAGAAGTAGCTAGCACCTTTCCTTGACACATGTCTAAGTGGTCCACACACATCAGTGTGTATTAAACCAAGTAGTTCAGTAGCCCTTTCAATATTGCTATTAAAAGGTTTTTGGTCATCTTCCCAGAGATACAAGATTCATATTTATCAAATGATTCATCATTGATACTTTCCAAAAGCCCATCACGTTGAAGCTTTTGTATGCGAGTCTTCCCAATGTGGGCAAGTCTACAATGCCAAAGATAAGAAGAGTTCTTGTCTAACTTACTCTTCTTATTCATGCTAAAAACAGAATTATTTTTCCTCTTGGGATTTATATCATGCATGTTAATTTCAAAAACACCATTCACAGAAATTACATCAAAATAGAATAAACCATCTTTGAAAACAGAAATTCTATTATTATCAATCGTGTGAGTAAATCCAAGATCCAACATACTAGAAAAGGAAATAACACCCCTAACAATTGTAGGTGCATAATGACAATTATTTAAAGACAGTACTAAACCCGAAGGTAAAACTAATTTAAATATTCATATAGCTTCAACTGCTGCTTGTGCGCCATTGCCCACTTGCAGAAATTGTTCCTCATAGGTAAGTCTCCTCTTCAACTCAAATCCCTGCAGGGTATTACAAATATTAATACCACATCCCGTATCATATACCCAGGAGTTTGATTTGTATGAAAGATTAAATAACTCTATTATAAATAAGTTACCTGAAGATGGTGCTGCAGCAACTTGCTCAGCCTTCTTCTTATGTTCTGCCATTTCATGGAGATAGAGAGAGAAATTCCTCTTCCAGTGTCCAGTCATCTTGCAGTGGTGACAAGTCTCATCTTTCAAAGATTTCTTAGCAAAGTTATGCTTCGGTTTTGATGTAGTCGCAACTTGCTTGCTCTTATCAACCTTGCCTTTGCCTTTCTGCTTCTTATTCCCTTGCGGTTTTGGTTTCGACACTCTACCCTTTTGTACATAAAGTACTTGAGGAGTAGCAGTGGGTGCCTTATCTTTCAAACCCTTTTCAAAGTCAATGAGCATTGCATGCAAATCATTAACTGTCTTCCCCGTGCAATGCATATTATAGTTACGAACGAAATCACCAAAGTCCTTATTAAGGGACCTATTGATCAAGTTAATAGCCATATTATGATCGAAGGGTTGTCCTAGTGCGATGAGTTGTTCCATATAACCCCTCATCCCCATGTAATGTGCACTTACGGACTTTCCAGGAGCTTGCTTGCAACTATGTAGAGCATCAACCAGATCATAGATCTCTACAGCTTGTGGCGTTTCATACACTGCCTTGAGTTCATCAAGCATCTGCTTAGGATGAAATAGCTCATACTTCCTTTGAAGTGATGGAGCCATTCTCCCTAACATTACAGCAGCCACCTCATGGTGCTTCTTAACGTTAGCAGCGTGTTGAAGCCTTTCCGCATCAGTTGCTCCTTCAGCAAGATCCTCCGGAAAAGGAGTTTCCAAGATATTGATGGTACCCGCTGCTCTCAGAACAATTCTTAGTGAGCGGTACCAATCATTGAAATTAGGGTCAGTAAGTTCAGGCCGTTCAAAAAATGCTTTGAACGCCGAGCTTATTGTCAGATTGTTTTCGGGTTGAGCCATTTCTACAGAAATAAGTTCAAACATTAGTATTTTCGATAATAAAATTCAAGAAAATAAAATTACCCCGATAATAAAACCATAGTATTTTCCTTGAAAAACTAGAATCCATATTGACATAGATTTATCACATCAGTTGATCTGCTAGTGACAAATGTATTCAACACAGTAACTTGTCGAACAATAATTGCCAAATCATATTGCAATTTCTAGATATGTCAGGGATTTACATTGCCAAAAACATTTGCATTGTAAACATGTTTTATCCCTTCTTTATGCCTTAAGTTTCCAGTTCTCACTGAGTAACTCAATTAAGTCGACTAATCTAAAGAACGTAAAACCTTCATGTGCAATCTTATTCAGTCATGAAGTTTTCTCTCCATTACAACATCGTCCGATATCTTATATGACGACAATTGTAACTTCAAGTGTTCGTCAATTAGAGGGCATATGACTTAAATTTTAGGGTATAGATTTTGGTGTCAAAATCATGTATGGAGAAGCATGCATACATCTCCATAGCATAAGTTTAATAAAACGTTTAGTAAACTTTTTGGTGAGACTAAAAGTTCATCATATATTTGCAAGTTGAGGTATTGGTTAAACCAAACAACCTTAAAGAATTATACTAATAACAACCGTAGGTAATTCCAATTTTGACGCACAGGCGAGCCGGGAATTTGGTCAGCGTAAAAGCATAGCACCTCCTTCCTTAACCGGGTACTTGACCAGCGGTGCGTTATACCCACTTTATAGTTTGTCAAAATTGAGTAGGCCGTTAAGTTGATATTGCAATTCTAATCAACACAAATCATATGTAATTTAGACCTCAAAATAATTCATTAATTTTGATAAGATTTAGTCCATATTATTTTTCTTAAAAAAAATTACCCTTGTTTACAACATACAATTAAAAAAAACGCATGAAAACAAGTAGTACAAAAAAAACTAAATCAAATAGCCACATGCAAAAAATTTATTCAAAGAATATCAAATCTAGGGTTTTTATTAACATAAAAAGTCTTCCCTAATTTTAAAACTTTGAATCAAATGAAGCAAATAGCAATCAAAATTATATGATCCGTAAAAAAACATGCATGTTTATTACGGATCTTCCATATTCTCTTAACAATTAAAAAAAACTACTACGGATCGTAACCACACATGACATAACAATTAATTCATGCATACATCTAAAGTTAATTACCATGTAATTGTAGGGTTTACAAAATTTTATTTTTTTTTATATAAAAAAACGGCAAAGCCCTTTTAAAACAAAAAAAACAAAACCCTTAATTTTTATAAAACCTAAAAAACAACATGTAATTTTAACACAAATCATATTAGTTAAAAAAAACTTTAGATCTTGATAATTATAATCATGTTAAAACGGCTTTCGATGCCTCTGAAGGTTTATGATTACCATAACAATAATAAAAAACCCTAACATAGATCAAAGAGCATACAGCGGAAGCAGATTAACAAGATCTTTAAATAACACAATTATAATTAATCAAGGATAGGGTTACATACCTTTTTCTTAGCAGAAAGATCACCGGTAAAAATAGATCAAGAACACCACCAGGATGTAATCTAAAATAAGATCACACCACGATCTTGTACACACGTGATACGATGAGCTAATCGTGAGTCTAGCACGAACAGAACCGAGCCTTCCAAGCCTATGGAAGATCTATCCAACAACCCTAGAGAGGGGCTAGGACTAGATCTAAAATAGCTTATAGAAAATCAAAGGTAAACCCTAATAAGGGTGTGTTTGGCCGGCGGTTAGGAGCAAAGAGAAGAGAGAATGGAGTGAAAAATTATGAAGCCTTAGGTTTGTTTATATAGTCCTTGGAAAACCTATCTTCCAAGTTTAAACAAAAGATAAAGCCAAAATTTTTTCTTCCTTATCCCTTTCTTTGATAAAATCCGGATATACACATGTGTTAAAAGGGGTTTCCGGAACTTTCCGACACCTTCTTTTAGCTTCTTTAATATTCTATAACGATCGTTTAATACTTAACTTTTAATTACTTAACGATCGTTAGCCACAGTTTGATTTAATAAATATAATAAATATATTTAATAAATAAATTAACTCTTCACGTAATGTGTGCAATCCCGTGATCTCGAGTTCGAACCTATCACACGACTATCGATTTTAAAGTCCATAAACTTTCAGTTTTATCTCTTCTCAAGCTTAAATTTTTCTACGAAATGCTTATTTGCTGAAATGTAATTTTTCAACTCGGACTTGTGTACTTGTAAATAGGCCGGTTTAGAAATGGATGTGAAGTTGCAACATATCCTTGTTGATGGTTTAATAAGAGGAAGAGGACCTTGAGTAGAAACAAGCCGGTATAGGAGCAATATGGGTGGTAATATGCTAAAACCCGAGCTTCAAAGATCACAACTATATTTATATATGTTACATGAACTAGGATTTATCGACCAGATTCCACGACTCAGATGTGGCAAACCTGCAATTCTGCAAAGGCTAAACCATTATACCTGCCTATGCGTCTATGGATATGGCCCGATTGTTGATTTGTTTCTCCACCGTATATCATGTGTAATTAAACACTAAATCCTAATCCTAAATAGATTTACGAAGTTGCTAACTTCTTGAATGCAGCATGTTATTCTGCATACGTTTCACATACTTGTTGATTTTGTTTCGTTCTTGCCAGTTTCCTCATTTGTGTTAAAAATAACTAGTCGTTCCTAACATAATCATATTCAATATAGTGAAACCATGACGTTTAACGTGTGACTTCCCTAAACTAGTCATAATCTCAGTTTATATTTGTTGGACTATTAATCTTGTTTTCGAACTGAACTGGTCATGACACACGACAATGTCGCATGTTACCGTACGTAGCCGAATGTGTTTTTTTATTGCAGTTCGAGACTAATTTAGTACGAGACACAGTAAATTAAAGCAGTCCCGAGTTAGATACACTGTAAGGGCGTTACAATATTTTCTGGAATTCAAGGTGTTCACCAATCTCCATTCTTAAGCGGCGAGGCGCTAATTCCGAGCTAGATACAGGCATACAGTTAGGACGTTAATTCTTACCCCTTATAAAGAAAAGTGAGATTTTAAGTCTTTGCTACAAAAACGAAGAGGTCATATAATTTTTCACGGAGAAATACTCATGCCCAATATATTTGTAGGTCTACTGAGCCTGAAAACGTCTGCATGAAAGCATAATATTTAGCTCAAAGACATGTTGTTCAAATATGTCTTAGTATATAAGCTTAGAAGAGTTTCTCTCATTTACCAATGTGGTACAAAACCAAAACTCATTTTCATTTTTAAGCACCAACTTCATACTGAGCGTATATTTGCTCGTCGATTGTTTAATTTTGAAGTTAATAATGGACGCGAAGTATCCATTGCAACATTTCCTTGCTAATGGTTTAAATCATGAGAAGAAACAGCACGGTATAAGAAGGGTATGGGTAGTTGGTGCCTATCATATACTACTAAAACTAGCCCTGGACGACCTGTTACCGTATATGTCCATGATAAGCATTAAGCGCCATCCTTATATCCATTTACTAAATTTAATTGCACAAGACAAACTAGAATCAGGACAACCCCTACCGGAGTTTCGTTTTTTTAAATAAGAAAACCAGTTTCTTACAGGAATACCCGAATACACGACTTTACAAGCAATTTCAGATACTAGATAGTCTAACGAATATAAGTAGTCACTAACAAAACCATATTCAACTTAGTTAATAACTGAACATAACAAAGAAGTTGTCCGTCGTTGTTGGTGTCAAGAACTAGGATTTATTGGCCAATTTCCAAGACTCACACATTTTGCAAAGGGAAATCAATCATGCCTACATTACAGGGCTAGGCGTGTAAGGATAAATGTTGCATACATTTTACATCCTGATTGGTTTTATACAGTTGTGTTACAAATATAAGTAGTCACTAAAATAACCATATTCAACATAGTTAGACCATGGCGTTTAACCCATAGATAATTTCATAAATAACTTTAACAAATGATGCATAATTTTTAAAAAACAAAGTAAGTAAAACAATTACAATTGAGATTAAAAAGCTGTGAGGAAGTCAATATGGGAACCGAACCTTGGCCACCTTATCAAAGGTGACAAGCCATTTTACCATGCCAACAACCCAGTCGCGGAGCCAGCCGAAATTCCAAGGTGGTTCCTTGGTTTAGTCAAGGTAAAAAGTCAACAAGTCAACTAATTATTCGATGAATACTTTTGGTCAGGTCGAGCCAATTTCAACACCATTTTTGTTAAAGAAGGACCATCTAAAATTAATAATAGACATAAACACTCTAAGACAGATATATATCCATTTCTACTAGTACTAGTAAGTACGTTGTTTACTACGTAGTAAATAAAATCCGAAACAATTTCAAACTTTCATTGATATGCATGTAATATTAATTTTTTAAAAAAGAGTAACATACAACAGAAACTAATACTTTGTAAATAATACTAAAGTAAAAGGACTATGACCAAACATTGGACAAAAGTAAGACACCAGAAATAAAATAAAGAGTTTGGAATTCTGTGTCATCTTCTTTACCTCAAATACATGTTCTTAAAAACCTCCATTACCGTAACAACGTGAATCTTGTTATGTAAATATTTATTTCAGCCTCTCTTTTCTTCCTTTCTTGTAAAATCAGATATAAGGTGGTTCCCGGTCTGTTTCCAAGGTAGGTCCTTAGTTTTTGTGTGGAAATTTATACAAAAATCTTAAAGAACAAAGAACTAATCAACCAACCTCCCCTTTATTAACTGCCTCAGGCTATTACTTCAACTGTAATACCTGGGTTTGTGATCAAAATGAATACAACTGAAAAGAATCAATAACAAACGATCTCACAGATTGAGATCAACCAAAACCTAACAACTAGAGAGAGTTTTTCAACTGTGTATGTGACGATACAAACTATGAGATAAATAATGAATAAAACAGCTAGCTAAATATCTATTTATACTACTTTGCAACTGCATCCTTGAGCTTCTATGAAAGTATATCTTTAGTCCTCCAATATTGCTCCTTTTAGTCCCTGCACATTTATAAAACTACAAACCATATATAATATTTATAAAACTTACCTTTCTTACCCTTATTAATATGAAAGTGGCAAAAGTAATCCCTGAGTTCAAGAGTTAGGATATATCAGTATACAAGTTGTATACTTCTCAACATCCCCCCATAGACTAACTCTTGTACATATCATACAAACCAAGATTATTACAAAACTTGTTATGTTCCTGAACACTCAAGCCTTTAGTGAATATATCAGCAACATTGTCCTCAGACTTAACCTTCACAGTCTTTACAATACCATCAGCAACTTTCTCCCTTAAGAAGAACAACTCAGTTTCAAAATGTTTTGTTTTCTCATGGAAAACTGGGTTTGCAGCAATTTGAATTGTTGAGCTATTATCACAATGTATAGGCACAGGAAGAGAGATATTAACATTTAGCTCAGTAAGAATTTTAAGAATCCAAATCACTTCACAAGTAACAGTATTCATGGCTCTATATTCTGCTTCAGCAGAAGACTTAGCAAGCATAGACTATTTTTTACTCTTCCAAGATATAAGAGAATTACCCAAGAAAACAGAATATCCAGTTACTGATCTTCTTGTGACTTTGCATTTAGCCCAATCAGAATCAACAAAGATACTAAGCTCAAGATTACCCTTAGTAAAAGATATACCTTTACCAGGTGAGTTTTTTAAGTATCTAAGAACTCTAAAAGCCAGTTTCAAATGTGATTCCATAGGAGCATGCATAAATTGGCTTAGAACATGAACAGCATAACTGATATCTGGTCTAGTATGAGTTAGATATATTAGTTTACCAACCAATTTTTGGTAATTGTTTATACCTATTAAAGGTTTGTCAATAACAGGTTTGTTTTTGTTTTTAACAGAAGTATCTTTAGTTTCTATAGGTGTCCCACAAGGTTTACAACCAAGCATACCAAATTCAGAAAGAACCTCTAAACAATACTTTGTTTGAGTTAAAAACAAACTGTTATTAGATTCAATAACCTCAATACCTAAGAAATATTTAAGTTTACCAAGATCCTTAATCATAAACTTGGAACTTAAAAATTTCTTAAATTTTTCAATTTCAGTAACATTATTACCTGTGATAACAATATCATCAACATAAACCAATAAAGCAAGGAAAACACCTTTTTTGTTTTTAATGAATAAAGAGAAATCATTCTTACTCTACACAAAATCATTCTCAATTAAAACTGAAGTAAGTTTCTCATTCCATTTTTTAGGTGCCTGTTTTAACCCATATAAAGACTTAACAAGTTTACAAACTTTCTTGTCATCCTTATCAAAATACCCTTCTGGAAGTGTCATATAGACATCTTCTTCCAGTTCACCATAAAGGAAGGCATTATTTATATCTAATTGATATAATGGCCAATTCAGATTAACAGCTAATGTCAAAAGACATCTTACAGTAACAATTTTGACAACAGGAGAAAATGTCTCCTTATAGTCAATCCCTGCTTTTTGATTAAAACCCTTAGCTACAACTCTGGCTTTAAATCTTTCTAATTTCCCATCAGAAAAATATTTAACCTTATAAACCCATTTATGCCCCACATCTTTTCTTCCTTGAGGAAGATCTGTTATAATCCAAGTACCATTTCTATTTAAAGCTTCTATTTCTAAGTTCATAGCTTCAATCCATCTATTATCTTTACTAGCTTCAGCATATGTTTTTGGTTCTTGGATTTTATCAAGACTAGTAGTAAAAATATAGTGTTCAATACTCAACTTAGAATAATTGACATGTTTATCAATGTTGTACTTAACCTTAGTATTTATTTGGAAATATTTAAGCTCAACAGGCATACTAGTCTTTCTAACAGATTTCCTAATCTCTCTTTCCATTATAGGACTGTTAATTTGTTCATTAAAACTTTGATATACTGTGTCATCACCCTTAGAATCTATATCATCTTCAAGTGTTGCACTCTCCAAAGTATTCCTGGTGGCTTCTTCTAATGTGCTATCATTAGAATGTCCCTCATCATTCTTTTTAGCATCACTAGTATTTTCAGTACCTCCAAACAACACTTGGTCTGTGCCCTCACTCCTATCAGTCGTCCTATTATCTCTCTTTTCATCATAGGGATCATTTAACAAGTTATCCTCTTGATCTGTATTGAAAAAATTTATACTATTTATATTTTCAACCTCAAATTGAAATCCTTTACTTTCATACTTGTTTTTGAAAGGATAAACAGTTTCATAAAACTTTACGTCTCTTGAGAAAAAGAACTTTTTGCTTTCAAGACTAAACAACTTATATCCTTTTTTGTCAAAAGCATAACCCATAAAAACAGACTTTTAAGATCTAGAGGTAAACTTATCAGTATTATTAAGCACAGAAGCAAAACAAAGACAACCAAAACATTTTATATGAGAGAGATTAGGTTCAGACTTATAAATCAATTCATATGGTGTTTTTCCAGACAATACTGAGCTAGGAGTCCTGTTAATCAAATAAACTGCAGTTAGAACACACTCAGTCCACATGTTTAGAGGAATTCCCCCTGGAACATGAGAGACCTAGCTACATTTAACAAATGTCTATTTTTCTCTCAGCTACCCCATTCTGTTGAGGAGTATAAGCACATCTAGTCTGTTGAACAATACCCTTGTTTTTACAAAAAACAAACATATTATTATTCAAAAATTCAGTTCCATTATCACTCCTAAATATTTTAACAGATTGATTAAACTGATTTTTGATCAAATTATAAAATCCAACCATGTTCAAAAACTTCATGTTTTCCCTTCAACAGAAAAACCCATACAGCCCTAGTATAGTCATCAACCAAGGTCAAGAAGTATTTAAAACCTTATCTACTAGAAACTCTATATGGACCCCAAACATCCATATGAACAATCTGGCCAAGACTTGTGGTCTTATGTTCACTTAATGGAAAGGGTTCTCTTGTTTGTTTTGCCTTATGGCAAACCTCACAAACTTCACTTTCATTTTTCATATCAATGTTCAATTTTTGCTTAAGAACATGCAAGACTTGGTCTGATGGATGGCCAAGTCTATTATCCCATATACATTTAGATAAAGAACAACATTGAACATTATGATTTTCAATTCTCTTACCTGTATTAAGAAAATATAGACCATTTTGTTCTCTACCAGTCCCCACTTGGGTCCTTAGCACAGAATCCTGTATCACACAAGAGTTTTCATCAAAAATGACTTGACACTTATTATCTTTACTTAACCTTTGAACAGACAACAGACTAACTTGATATCCTGGAACAACCAGAACATCATGAAGAACAATGGAATCAGTAAGTTTAATACTGCCAATGTGTGTTACCAAAGCATTAGTTCCATTTGGATGTCCAACTGTCATACCAAGCTTTGATACATCAACAACATTAAACATACCAATACAAGTAAAAGTCATATGTTGACTAGCACCTGAATCTATTATCCAGCCTATATACACACTGTATGTACTAATTTTTGTATTATAATTGAAAAATCTGGATGAACAAAAGCTAATAGCACAATTAATACCTGCAACATTTGTAGGAATACTTTCAGATCTAGTTTTACTACTTATCAAGTCCATCAACTGCTTATATTGTTCATCTATAAAAGTCTTAGATGAAACATTCACATGATCACTACTTCCAGTAACAACATTGTTACTAGAAGTACCTCTATTAAAGCCATTATTTCTTCTAAAATTTTGTGGATACCCAATAAGTTCAAAACATCTGTCAACTGTATGACCACTCATATTACAATGAGTACAAAC
This sequence comes from Glebionis coronaria, assembly GCA_025667525.1. NCBI lineage: Eukaryota > Viridiplantae > Streptophyta > Magnoliopsida > Asterales > Asteraceae > Glebionis > Glebionis coronaria. The sequence continues at coordinate 45,580,827 of CM046881.1, forward strand.
CAAAGAAGATCTATTGTTATTGTTAGATCTAGTATTACTAGACCTATTATTAGCATTGTTATTAGATCCAGTATTATTCCAAGTATTAGCAGATCTAGTATTATTAGGTCTAACATTACTAGGTCTAGCAACAAAAGCAGCATACTAGTTCCACTTCCTCTATAATCACTTTGGGAATGAGATCCCCTATGTGACTCATCTCTAGATAAAGTAGCAAAAGCACCCTTAACATCAGGGATTGGATCACTTGTAAGAATTATACTCCTGATAGGAGCATAAACCTCATCTAATCCCATGAGAAATTGCATCAACTTGATAAGTTGATCATGAGCTCTCAATTCATCAGAACTATCACAAGTACATTCTGGCAAATTGACCAAAGAGTCATATTGCCTCCACAAAGCATTAAACTTGTGGTAGTACTCAGATAGAACCATCCCTGATTGAGTTAGAGAATGTATTTTATAGTGTAAATTGAATATAACAGATGCATCTTTTTTACTATATGTTTCTTCTAATTCATCCCAAACAGTTTTAGCATCATTAGAAAAAACTTGTCCTATATAAACATCTTGTGAAACACAACCCAAAATCCAATTTAACACTACAGCATTACACCTATCCCACTGGTTTTGCAAAAAACCAGCATTCTCAGGTCTTTCAATACTACCATCTATGAACCCCAATTTATTTTTAGTATGAATAGCTCTGGTCATAGCAGCTTTCCAGATTTTAAAATTTTCTGTTCCTTCTAGTTTAAACCCAACTAGAGGAACCCCACTAGTATCATTACTGTGTAAGTAAAGTGGATCAAAAACATCAATCTCATTATTACCAGAACCCCCCACTTGTTCTTTATTCTTGGCATCAGGAGCCATATTAACACAAACAATGACCAAACAAAACAATCAATCACACAAAGAAACACAACAAATACCACCTTATATCTCCACAACACCAAAGTCAATCAAGAAAACTTCCTTCAACACCTAATCCCACTAAACAGATAAAAGAGAGAGATAAGCGTGAGATGATACAATCACGCGCAGCAACCAGCAAGAACACCAACAAGATCAAGAAGATCTAGAAACAAGTACGCAGCGGAAACCAACCACAAATTCAAGCAAACCTGCAAGAATAAGCACACAAGAACACAAATAACAAATAAAAACAAACCTTACCAGATTTGAATAACCCTAATTTCTGAAATTTAGGGTTTTCAACCAAGATCAACATAAAAACTAAATTAATCAACTACAATGTTGATTAATCTATCAAGAAAGCATGAATACCCAAAAACCCCCAAAAAAGGTCCAAACCTTAATTTTGAGAAAACACAAATTGACCACAAGAATGATCAATTAACATCAAGAATCAACATATTCTACCATAAAACACTTTAAAACACCCTTAATTTGAAAAACCCCCAATTTTTTACAAAACCCTAATTTTTGAAAAACGAATTCGATCTTTGTATCAAAGCCAACCTGGCTCTGATACCATGTGGAAATTTATACAAAGATCTTAAAGAACAAAGAACTAATCAACCAACCTCCCCTTTATTAACTGCCTCAGGCTATTACTTCAACTGTAATACCTGGGTTTGTGATCAAAACGAATACAACTGAAAAGAATCAATAACAAACGATCTCACAGATTGAGATCAACCAAAACCTAACAACTAGAGAGAGTTTTTCAACTGTGTATGTGACGATACAAACTATGAGAGAAATAATGAATAAAACAGCTAGCTAAATATCTATTTATACTACTTTGCAACTGCATCCTTGAGCTTCTATGAAAGTATATCTTTAGTCCTCCAATATTGCTCCTTTTAGTCCCTGCACATTTATAAAACTACAAACCATATATAATATTTATAAAACTTACCTTTCTTACCCTTATTAATATGAAAGTGGCAAAAGTAATCCCTGAGTTCAAGAGCTAGGATATATCAGTATACAAGTTGTATACTTCTCAACATTTTGCTCTACATAGTTTCTAAAGGGTTTAAGTTTCTAAGGTGGTTCCCGGGAACCACCCTAGCATAGTGTAGATCCGCCACTGCAACAACCCCATCAGTTAATTAGTTAGTTTACTTTTTTTCTTTTATGTTACGACCAGTTGGATCCAAGAAAAAAAATCATTACTTTTGGATGAAACAGTTGTAGTTACAGAAGTACGTAGTATATAGTTGCTTTACATACATGAAAGAACAAAATGTTTGTGTTTTTTTCTCCTTGACTATAATTTTTTCGTAAATACTCCGAGACAATCGAGACAACTTGGCTCCATAGTTTGACATGTGTCCCAAGGCAACCAAAGCAACCGAGCAACCGAGGAAACCCGAGACAACCCGAGGCAACCTGTACTTGTATCGGACACGTGTCAACATATAGTGCAAAGTTGTCTTGGTTGTCTCGGATACCTCGGTTGCCTCGGGTATTTATGAAAATTTTAAAATCAAAGGGCATTTGTCACAAACTCTTTTATAAAAGGGGCATTTGTGGAAATTACCCAACTAATAATATGAAACTGAAAAAAGCTGATTACAGACGCAAAAATTCCAAAATACCCAGATTATTTTTTGACTTGACGAAAAAGTTAACATCTATTCAAAACAGAGACTATTTGGGTTACAACCTTTTAAAAGTTAAAGTTAGCGGTGAACATAATTTAGTTTAGGGACGAAACTTGTGTAAACCATAAAGACAAAACACGTAATTGTTTTCTATAAATAAGTTTATTATCGTACCAATTATTTGATTAGCCTTTTATTGTTTTAATGGTCTATGCAAAAATATCTCTAAAAATATTTCAAGACGTGGTATTAATATTGACTTTATTCTACGCTCGATATGCGACAAAGAGGCTGAATCTTCTATCATATTTGTTCCGCATGTCATTTCGTTAGAGAGGGTTTCTACAAAATAAGTAGCTGCGGGACGTCCCATTTATAGAGATGTAGACTTACGAGGAGTGGCTTCTTTGGATATCGAATCTTCGTATTCCCATTAACATTGAAGAGATGTTGGAAAGAGTATCTCTACTACTTATCTTAACTATCTTATAAAGCAAAAACAACGTTGGTTGAATGTTGAAAATAGAATGGTCCCACCATTCTATTTGTTTATAATAGTTGTACACTATATTTTCTTGATTTTAGTTGTACTATCTGTTTATAATAGTTGTACACTATATTTTATAATTGTTGAAAATTATATAAGTTGTACTATCTGTTTATAATAGTTGTACACTATATTTTCTCATTTTTATGCAACGGTACACTTTATACATTTATTATTTTCTCATTTTTCCATCTTTCTCATCTTTTTCTTTTCTTAATCTGTAACCACCTGCAGAGACGGTGCTACGATGAAGAGTGCAACGGTTAGTTTCGATTCGGACAAGGTAGGTTAGTTTCTTTTTTTGGATTGGTTGATATATTTATTGGATTGGTTACAATCTTAGCAGTCGATCAAAGATTACCCCGTTCTTGATTTATTAAAGATTAATTTATTGGATTGGTTGATATATTTATTGGTTGATATATTACCCCGTTCTTGATTTATTTCGAAAGTGGTTAATTGTATTTATTAGATTTATTAAAGATTAATTGTTTTTTGTTTTATGCACACTAATAATTACTCACGCCTGCACATCTTCACCTTTCTTAAAAATAGTACTCACGCCTATCTTGGAAACAGATGTACACATTTATTGTGTTCTCATCAGTTTGAAAATAACCTATCTATATATTACTTTCTCTCCAGTTTATAATCTATCTATTACTTTCTCTCTAGTTTCCTCAATTGAATCATACTCATATCACGAATGGAGTCAACAAGAGATGTGGAACAAAATGTGATCAATTCTGTTGATGGAGAGGTTTGGTTTCATTTTGATATGTTTTATTATCTTTTATGCACTTACCCTTCATACAAAAACAATAATTTTTCTTCTTTTACTGGTTAGGTCGACATGGAAATACAAGAAGCTTTTGGGACAATGCAAGTTGAGGTTGAGGAAAACCCTACTGCAGTGGATAATCATATTGAGGTAAAGCTCATTTTTTATGTAGTTTATGTAGTTTTTGCTTATTGTGTAATCAAAACATGAATTAATTTAAAAATAGTGTTCAAGTAAAGCTCATTTTTTATAATAATTAGCTAAACTACAAGAAAAAAGCAAATAAGCTCATCTACAGATATGAATTTTCTGAGTTTCATAGTTAGGTGTTTGTTTAGGGGGCTTGTAGCTTATGTAGTTTTTGTTTATATAGATAAAGAGATATAAACTAAAGATATATAAACTGGAAGCTAAAAGTTACTCAAAGATAAAACAAAGCAAAAAAAAACAATTGCTATTAACTGGAATCTAAAGATATATAAACTTGAGATGAAAATCAATAAATATTGATTTCTTGATTTTAGCTTATAGGTTTTTATGCTGAATTTGGATTTGAGTTTGTTAGAACCAAATGCTAATAGCTTTTATTTTTATTTGAGATTTATTTCGAATCTGCTTAGTCTGATCTTATAGAGTTAATGTTTAGTTTATATTAGATCTGATATTTAAATAGGTTAGAATTGGAGTTTGAGTTCTTCGTTAACTCTTTGTGATTTGATATAGATGAAACCTGTTGATTTCTTATTTGAGTAATCTGCTGATTTTGGTTGAATCTGTTGTTTTTGAACTGCTGTAAGCTAGAGTGTATATTAAACAGGAAAAAAGAAGCAATATTAAACAGCCCTTAATATGCAGATATTATTTGCTACTTAAACTCTATTTGACTTTTATGCATATGAGAACTTGTGGATTGAAATAATTTGCGAATATGTTATGAGTAAGGTTAAGGTAGTGGGGGATACTTTTGGAAATTGGTATTGGTGGTTGCTGTTGTCCAAACTCCAGCTGTTTTATATTGATTCTATATGTTGGTGCTTTATATGGATGATGGTATAAATGTGTCATTATTCTGAAAGCGCTTTTTGCCTCCATCTTTTGACAAACATAATTTTTTATCTATTTATTGTGTGTAGAAGAAAAGTCATAATGCTGGTTTTCTGTCATTTTCGGATCAAATTTCATGTATTAAAAAACCATCTTGCCTTACCCGTTGTTTGGTATCTCTGTTTTTTCTTGTGCAATAATGATTTCTGAAATACAAAAAGGGATTTATGCGTTTATAACAAAGGCTGGGTTGGTTGACTTTTGGTTTATGCAGCTGACAATGTCTCAAAACAAGATGAAGGTTTCATAAATCCAAAACTATGTTGGTTTAGAACATAAGACAACTTTCTGAGAATTTAGTAAAGAAAATGGAAATGTATTATTTATATACCAAGTTTTAAGAAAATTTCAAACTGCTTACATTTGGCAAACAGGAATCCTTTTACGCTACTGTATGTTGACGTTATTATTGTCTGCGTTGTGAATTTTTTGCCATTTTGTAAAATAGTGTGCTTTTTGGATCAAACTAATCAGCGTAGCCTAAGTCTATAAGTAGCTTAGATTTGATTGAAATATATGCGTGATGTGATTTTACGCTATTATATGTTGATGTTTTTACTGTCGCCGTTGCGAATTGTTTGCGGTTAATGTGCTTTTTAGATCGAAATAGGGTAAGTTGCTGATGAATGTATTTGTGAAGTCGAATAGCCATGCATTGGGGTTCATATCAGTTTCGTTAGGTATAATTTATCTAATTTACCTTTGTTCGAGTAATTTTTTATTTTATTTATTTGATGTGATCAGGTTTTATCGAGTTAATTAAGATGAAGTAAGTTAGATTTGACTGAAATGTACGCATAATGTCATTTTACGCTGTTGTACCTGTCTGCATTGTGAAGTTTCATAATATAATGTGATTTTTAGATTGAAGGGCTAATTGTTTTTACACACACACAGCTGTTTTATATGAGAACTTGTGGATTGAAATAATTTGCGAATATGTTATGAGTAAGGTTAAGGTAGTGGGGGATACTTTTGGAAATTGGTATTGGTGGTTGCTGTTGTCCAAACTCCAGCTGTTTTATATTGATACTATATGTTGGTGCTTTATATGGATGATGGTATAAATGTGTCGTTATTCTGAAAGCGCTTTTTGCCTCCATCTTTTGACAAACATAATTTTTTATCTATTTATTGTGGGTAGAAGAAAAGGCATAATGCTGGTTTTCTGTCATTTTCGGATCAACTTTCATGTATTAAAACACCATCTTGCCTTACCCGTTGTTTGGTATCTCTATTTTTTCTTGTGCAATAATGATTTCTGAAATACAAAAAGGGATTTATGCGTTTATAACAAAGGCTGGGTTGGTTGACTTTTGGTTTATGCAGCTGACAATGTCTCAAAACAAGATGAAGGTTTCATAAATCCAAAACTATGTTGGTTTAGAACATAAGACAACTTTCTGAGAATTTAGTAAAGAAAATGGAAATGTATTATTTATATACCAAGTTTTAAGAAAATTTCAAACTGCTTACATTTGGCAAACAGGAATCCTTTTACGCTACTGTATGTTGACGTTATTATTGTCTGCGTTGTGAATTTTTTGCCATTTTGTAAAATAGTGTGCTTTTTGGATCAAACTAATCAGCGTAACCTAAGTCTATAAGTAGCTTAGATTTGATTGAAATATATGCGTGATGTGATTTTACGCTATTATATGTTGATGTTTTTACTGTCGTCGTTGCGAATTGTTTGCGGTTAATGTGCTTTTTAGATCGAAATAGGGTAAGTTGCTGATGAATGTATTTTTGAAGTCGAATAGCTATGCATTGGGGTTCATATCAGTTTCGTTAGGTATAATTTATCTAATTTACCTTTGTTCGAGTAATTTTTTATTTTATTTATTTGATGTGATCAGGTTTTATCGAGTTAATTAAGATGAAGTAAGTTAGATTTGACTGAAATGTACGCATAATGTCATTTTACGCTGTTGTACTTGTCTGCATTGTGAAGTTTCATAATATAATGTGATTTTTAGATTGAAGGGCTAATTGTTTTTACACACACACAACTGTTTTATATGAGAACTTGTGGATTGAAATAATCTGCGAATATGTTATGAGTAAGGTTAAGGTAGTGGGGGATACTTTTGGAAATTGGTATTGGTGGTTGCTGTTGTCCAAACTCCAGCTGTTTTATATTGATTCTGTATGTTGGTGCTTTATATGGATGATGGTATAAATGTGTCGTTATTCTGAAAGCGCTTTTTGCCTCCATCTTTTGACAAACATAATTTTTTATCTATTTATTGTGGGTAGAAGAAAAGGCATAATGTTGGTTTTCTATCATTTTCGGATCAACTTTCATGTATTAAAAAACCATCTTGCCTTACCCGTTGTTTGGTATCTCTGTTTTTTCTTGTGCAATAATGATTTCTGAAATACAAAAAGGGATTTATGCGTTTATAACAAAGGCTGGGTTGGTTGACTTTTGGTTTATGCATCTGACAATGTCTCAAAACAAGATGAAGGTTTCATAAATCCAAAACTATGTTGGTTTAGAACATAAGACAACTTTCTGAGAATTTAGTAAAGAAAATGGAAATGTATTATTTATATACCAAGTTTTAAGAAAATTTCAAACTGCTTACATTTGGCAAACAGGAATCCTTTTACGCTACTGTATGTTGACGTTATTATTGTCTGCGTTGTGAACTTTTTGCCATTTTGTAAAATAGTGTGCTTTTTGGATCAAACTAATCAGCGTAGCCTAAGTCTATAGGTAGCTTAGATTTGATTGAAATATATGCGTGATGTGATTTTACGCTATTATATGTTGATGTTTTTACTGTCGCCGTTGCGAATTGTTTGCGGTTAATGTGCTTTTTAGATCGAAATAGGGTAAGTTGTTGATGAATGTATTTGTGAAGTCGAATAGCTATGCATTGGGGTTCATATCAGTTTCGTTAGGTATAATTTATCTAATTTACCTTTGTTCGAGTAATTTTTTATTTTATTTATTTGATGTGATCAGGTTTTATCGAGTTAATTAAGATGAAGTAAGTTAGATTTGACTGAAATGTACGCATAATGTCATTTTACGCTGTTGTACCTGTCTGCATTGTGAAGTTTCATAATATAATGTGATTTTTAGATTGAAGGGCTAATTGTTTTTACACACACACAGCTGTTTTATATGAGAACGTGTGGATTGAAATAATTTGCGAATATGTTATGAGTAAGGTTAAGGTAGTGGGGATACTTTTGGAAATTGGTATTGGTGGTTGTTGTTGTCCAAACTCCAGCTGTTTTATATTGATTCTATATGTTGGTGCTTTATATGGATGATGGTATAAATGTGTCGTTATTCTGAAAGCGCTTTTTGCCTCCATCTTTTAACAAACATAATTTTTTATCTATTTATTGTGGGTAAAAGAAAAGGCATAATGCTGGTTTTCTATCATTTTTGGATCAACTTTCATGTATTAAAAAACCATCTTGCCTTACCCGTTGTTTGGTATCTCTGTTTTTTCTTGTGCAATAATGATTTCTGAAATACAAAAAGGGATTTATGCGTTTATAACAAAGGATGGGTTGGATGACTTTTGGTTTATGCAGCTGACAATGTCTCAAAACAAGATGAAGGTTTCATAAATCCAAAACTATGTTGGTTTAGAACATAAGACAACTTTCTGAGAATTTAGTAAAGAAAATGGAAATGTATTATTTATATACCAAGTTTTAAGAAAATTTCAAACTGCTTACATTTGGCAAACAGGAATCCTTTTACGCTACTGTATGTTGACGTTATTATTGTCTGCGTTGTGAATTTTTTGCCATTTTGTAAAATAGTGTGCTTTTTGGATCAAACTAATCAGCGTAGCCTAAGTCTATAAGTAGCTTAGATTTGATTGAAATATATGCGTGATGTGATTTTACGCTATTATATGTTGATGTTTTTACTGTCGCCGTTGCGAATTGTTTGCGGTTAATGTGCTTTTTAGATCGAAATAGGGTAAGTTGCTGATGAATGTATTTGTGAAGTCGAATAGCTATGCATTGGGGTTCATATCAGTTTCGTTAGGTATAATTTATCTAATTTACCTTTGTTCGAGTAATTTTTTATTTTATTTATTTGATGTGATCAGGTTTTATCGAGTTAATTAAGATGAAGTAAGTTAGATTTGACTGAAATGTACGCATAATGTCATTTTACGCTGTTGTACCTGTCTGCATTGTTAAGTTTCATAATATAATGTGATTTTTAGATTGAAGGGATAATTGTTTTTACACACACACAGCTGTTTTATATGAGAACTTGTGGATTGAAATAATTTGCGAATATGTTATGAGTAAGGTTAAGGTAGTGGGGGATACTTTTGGAAATTGGTATTGGTGGTTGTTGTTGTCCAAACTCCAGCTGTTTTATATTGATTCTATATGTTGGTGCTTTATATGGATGATGGTATAAATGTGTCGTTATTCTAAAAGTGCTTTTTGCCTCCATCTTTTGACAAACATAATTTTTTATCTATTTATTGTGGGTAGAAGAAAAGGCATCATGCTGGTTTTCTGTCATTTTCGGATCAACTTTCATGTATTAAAAAACCATCTTGCCTTACCCGTTGTTTGGTATCTCTGTTTTTTCTTGTGCAATAATGATTTCTGAAATACAAAAAGGGATTTATGCGTTTATAACAAAGGCTGGGTTGGTTGACTTTTGGTTTATGCAGCTGACAATGTCTCAAAACAAGATGAAGGTTTCATAAATCCGAAACTATGTTGGTTTAGAACATAAGACAACTTTATGAGAATTTAGTAAAGAAAATGGAAATGTATTATTTATATACCAAGTTTTAAGAAAATTTCAAACTGCTTACATTTGGCAAACAGGAATCCTTATACTATCTCATTGGAGTTCTCACTTAACATGACAAACTAGTTTAAATGCATTACCGAGTTTGCAGTTTGCAGATATCTTTTGCAGTTAAGAATCTTAACAACCCCGTTATGTAATGTGAACCACCTTATCTGCATTAGAATCAGGGTCGGTCCTGAGTTTTTTTGTGCCCGGGGTGAGCCGAATAAAATATGCCCCCTTATACACAAAAACCACTTTCGAAACATGCGATTTACTTAAACCTTGATTCCTTAAAAAATCAAGAACAGGGTGGGTCATAGATAGGGATTTCAAGAACAGTGTTGGTTAGGAGTTTTGTATTAGAAAGTGTATTATCATATCTCTGTTTTTTTATTTGATTCTTCTAATGTGATTGAGTTAACTGATCTTAGTCTGCTGTTATGATTAGGTTTTGCCTATCGTAATTTGCTTGTGATACTTGCTATTAGATGGGGATTTAGAGTTCAATCTAGAGTTTGCTGATAGTTTATAATTTTTTTAAAGCTTAAAACAATAATTAAAAAACTTGGCGTGCCTTCATAAGCAATCCCAAACACCCCTTAAAATAAGTTCAGTTCAACCAAAGCTGCTCTAGCATTGTTGAACCAAATAGAACCCAATTTTTTGTTGAATTTGCTGCATTTCTAGTTGTTTTATCTGATCTTTGTTTAGTGTATCTGAGAATTTGCTGCATTTGTAGTTCTATTTCCCGAAGCGCTTAATTTTAAGTTACTTATTTATAAGCTTAAGCAGGAAAAAAGAAGCAATATTAAACAGCCCTTAATATGCAGATATTATTTGCTACTTAATATTAAACAGCCCTTAATATACAAGATAAAATAATATCCAAGTTCTAAATTTTGCATAAGAAAGAAAGTTGCTTTAGCTTCTTTAATACCAAATATATGCAGAATGTTGTCTGCAGATAAGTATACAAGAGCATTCGGTAATAATAAAGTTTTTACAAGTTTGATGTCAATACAAGATATAGCTTCGCAAAAAAAATGATTACATGAACATTAGTTACTGTCCCTACTGTTGAGCAAGTCTAAAACAGAGTAAGCTGCTTTCTGGAAACGCTCCTTCTCTTCCTCTAAAGTGCTTTTCCTCTCAAGAGCAGATTCTTTGCATTTCTCTATGTCTTCTACTATTCCATCCGAACCTTGGTCAATTTCACTGTAGGTACAAAAAACGTGAAAGACAGAAAGATGGTTTCACTAATATAGCCATTCACATAGATACATAATAGTTACCACTAAGGTAACTTTATTAATATAACAAAGTAACACAAAGTGATAGGGGTTATGAAAATAATACGAGTTTAGATACGAGATAGTGAGATACTGTGAGTTATGCGCAGAAAGTATAGATAAGCTAAACGAGAAAATATAGACCATTGATATAACGTTTATTTAGTTTGGCAACTTTCTTTACTTTTCATTCCCGTTGTCTCGTCCTCTTCCCCTGAAGACATTTCATAGACAAATCCGAGGCCATACATTGTGCTTACTTTCTACACTAAGATTGGGCATCTTTTTTGTTGATATCGTTTTCTATTTTTTATTCTCTGATTAGCTAAATAAGTTGACAGTTTAATGCTATTGTTAGTAGGTAAATACAAGATAAAATAATATCCAAGTTCTAAATTTTGCATAAGTTCTAAATACAAGATAAAATAATATACAAGATAAAATAATATCCAAGTTCTAAATCAGGTATGTAAACAAAACACAATTCAAATTAAGCTGTCAGATTTAAAAAAGTCAGATTTAAAAAAGTCAGATTTAGTGATCCATCCTATCAATATTACACAGGGGAGTTGTTAAGCAAAGTTGCAGAATTATCTATTTGAGATGTGCTCTTCAAATTACCTACATGAAACTAATTTGCATGAGACTGACTGGATATTATTGTCTTTACAATTCAGTTGTATGTGTGCAAAGTTAAACTATTATGTGTAAATATCAATTGCCTAATCCAAAATCTCATACCAAAACAGAACATATTTTTATCATCAACATTATTACCTTTAACATCAACGTATACAATTATATTTTCTGTAGCAGTGGGATCCATACTTCACAGTCGACACTTTTGATGCCCTCAACAACCCACATGCGTTTTATAAAATCGACAAAGTTCGTGTCCGAAATGTTTGGATGGATGAAAAGGCAAACAAACTCTACATTATCATGCAAGACAAAAATGTAAGGATTTTAAAATCTACATTGACGGAAGATACATTATTAAATTTTCTTCATATTTACAAATATTTTACGAGTTAATTATATTATATTTTCTTTATACATTCTATTAGGGACTAAAGATGGCTGCTCAAGTGCAACATGACCTGCTAAACAGATATAAAAATAAGGAATTGTCACAAACTTTTGTCTCAATACATCATTTCAAAATAGGGTATGTTGACCCTACCCAATACCCAAGGTTTGAAAATTATAGTTTCGCTCGCCATGATTGGATCATTCTGGTGGACGCGAAACGGTCATCACGAAGATTCTGTCTGCTGATGTAAAGGATTTCAGTGTGAATGGCTGGATACCTTCAATTTGTGGTCTTCTTGGTGATAAAACACCAAGGAAAATGCTCATCGGTACAAAAATAAAACTTTCACATTTATATACTTCATGACGAATAACTAATAATACGTACTTTTTCGATTGTCAAAATATAATAGTATTCAATGTAATTGTAGATACCGTTGGAAGAGTTATCAAAGGAGAATTAAAAAGATATTTTAGCTACTTAACATGTGAACTATGGTTGCGCGATTTGACGTAAGTCTCTTCACCAAAAATGATTTAACATTTATTATTTTCTGGAGCTTACTTGACAACTAATGACTTGTTATAGAGGAGCTGATATCAAGTTTCTCGCGCATTATACACTACACAAAGCACCAGCAAGGTTGTCACGAGTTATAATAGAGAAGGGTACCATCTTCATAACTCGTATTAAACTCGTCAAATACGACACTGGTATTTCCAAATCCCAAATTATTCTTACCTTTTCCATATTCTACGTGATTTTTTTACTTTCGGCTAAACTCTACCTCATACCCCTAATTTTAATAGGCAACTTTTTGTGTGACACGGAAATATCAACTGTCGAGTTTGACCCAGATATGAAAGAAACTGAAGCCTTGAAAAAGATGAATATATGATATCGCCAGAGTTCACTTCTTTGTTTTGCATGACATGGATCATACATTTGGTCTTTTTTTTCAATAATTTGGTCTTTTTGACAATCAGTTTGTCATATGCGAACCGTTGAATTTATTTCTTATGTTTTTTCTTTAAATCATGTTGAATCTTGCTATGGTTGTTTGGTGTTTATCAATTTAATATTGAAATTTTTCAGAGAATTATACATGGTTGTTTCTACATTATAAATTACTCTGTATTCTGGTTAGTATTTTCAGAAAACTATGCATAGTGTTTATCACGTTAACATTGAATTTTCAGAGAACTATACATGAGGTTAATCAAGTTAAAAACAATTACTATATAAAAAAAATACTCGATTTTTCTAAGAAAAAAAGGACCTAATCCAGAGTGACAATAAAAATATACCATATCAAAACAATGTAAAGTATATTAAAAGAATTTCGTTGACACTAAGAAACGATAGTATTATTAGTTACACATTATAAAAACTTGATATTGGACCGGATTTACTGCTGGGCTCCGAACCAAATATATTAGACAATCTAACATTATGTTCAACCCACTATGGTTACTTTATTTGTGAGCCAAGTTCATATATCCGTAACAATAAATATCCCCCAAAAAAACTATTTAGTTGAACCTTGGTGAGTTCATCCAAAGCTAAATAAGTAGTTGAGAAATTTAAATTTGAATCAATTATAATTTTAGAATTTAAATATTACATTCATTTAATAAATAAATTTTATTAGATATAAGACAACAAATTTTATAACATAAACAATTTAAAGTTAAAATTATTTTTAATAAAACACGAGATCTCATGTGTATTTGATAAAAATAAACGTGTCAAAATTTAAATAAAACTTATTAAAATGATTAAATAAATGTGGTATTTGCTTCAGCTTCTTGAACCTCTTGACAAGATTCCAAATCTTTTTTTAAGTTTGAAATTTGGGTGATGAATGATGTGATTATTAACTCTTTTTTTGCAGCTTGAAAACATAATGAATGGACTTACAAAATCTAGCACCAGTATTCTAACTCCCATTCATTTTGATTCAAACAATGGTACGGTTATTCAACTTTTCTGGTTTTCAACTCTCTTTTTTACAACGCTCACATGTAAATAACAATCTCTAATGCGGTTTTTCAATTTTATGCTAGAAAAACGCAAATCATTGTCTACTAAAGATGTTCGTGCAACACTAAAGGGAAAAAAAGGCAAGACAAACTTTGCCTATTTTGAAGAACCTCCAAATAGGGCACCGTTTGGAACATTACACAATATCATGAAGACAAATGTCCCTCAAACCCGAAACATTCCATTACAAACACCTTCACCTCAAAACATGTCAAGAGACAAAGAAAATATAACACCATCGCCTCAAATTTTGTCAACCAATAAAGAAAATATAACACTGTTGCAAGCACCACGTTCCTATAGTTCACTCTCGATAGGCCCAAGTGTACCTGTAGACCCTTCCATTCTTAAAAGACGAGAATACCAAAGAAGTTATCACCAACGACGTAAACAAAGAAAGCTAGCAGAAAACACATTAGGTAATATATTGTACATATTGTTCTTCTTTACATTGATTTTTTAACGATCAAACTAACGCATGATTTGAACTTCATAACAGACGATCAAAGGAGTAGTAACGTATTATTGCCCATATTTGATCAAGAGTGCAATCAAACATCGAATGGTAAGCTTCTTTAAAGATATCAAATACAGCTATTTACTACATGTATTTACGTTATATATCTGTGTAGGAACCAATCTTCATGTACCACCCGTAGACCCGAACGATGTTAAAAGACGAGAATACCAAAGAAGTTATTACCAACGACGTAAACAAAAAAAGCTAGCGGAAACAAATTCTTGCATGGAAACGCAAACATCGGTCGGAGCTACACAATCTCTTTCGGTTTTGCAACGTGAAAACACAATAATTACCATCGTAAATGATCACATGGAATCACAAAGAGACTCCGGACCTACACAGTATCTTTCGTGTTTGACACGTGAAAACACATTAGGTAATATATCGTACATATTGTTCTTCTTTACATATATTTTTTAACGATCATACTAACACATGATTTGAATTTTACAACAGATGATCAAAGGAGTAGTAACGTATTATTGCCCATATTTGATCAAGAGTGCAATCAAACATCGAATGGTAAGCTTCTTTAAGAGGGTTTCTCATATTGTTATTTACTACATGTATTTACGTTATATATGTGTAGGAACCAATCTTCATGTACCACCAACCATTCGACCAACCACTCGACAGAGGAAAGAATACTAAAAAAGTTATTATCAACGTCGTAAAGAAAACAATATAAGGGAGGCGAATACCAACATAGGTAATATAACTCTCTATACTATATACGTCTCTAACGAATTTTATATTATATTACCAATAATGGTTTTAAATTTCAAACTAGATGCTCAAACTGAAGACGATCCGTACGACTTTGTATTCAATGATCTTCCTACAGAGCATCGTCTACTGGAGCAACCATCGTGTGTTCATTGTGGAGCAAAGAAAATACAGTACGAGTTCCCTACTTTGTGTTGCATGACCGGTAGAACAACTTTGAAACCCTTAGACATACCTCCAGAACTCTACAACCTATTCACATCGCAATGCCAGTTAGGAAAATGTTTAGGAAAAACATACGTGCCTACAACACAAACTTTTCTTTCGCATCTATGGGTGTAAACTTGGACAAACGATACAGCGCTAGGGGTTCTGGAGTGTATACTTTTCGCGTGCAAGGAGGGATATATCATAAAATCGATCAATTGGTTCCTAGAGATAGCCAACCAAGGTATTTGCAGTTGTACTTTTATGACGGGGAATCTGATTTTGAACACAGGTTAAAGTGGCCTAATCTTGATAAAGAGATTGTTACAATATTATCTCGCGTTCTTGCACCAAACCCATATGTTCAGACCTTTCGATCACTTGGTAACCTTGGCACGCTCGACAAGTATAGGGTCGAACTAAATGCATCAGTTAAGATCGACCAAAGAGTTTACAATCGTCCTACAACATCTGAGGTATAAACATGATTATAAAAATCATATCTCTTATCTAAATATAAAATCATATATCTAACTTAAACGGTTTCATGTGTTATGTTATGTCAAAGGTCGCTGGAATTTGGGTGGAAGGTAATAACAACATCCCTTCATACAAGAGAAGTATTATTGTGTATGGGAAGTCTGAATACCCTTCACAAATACAACCTTATTTCGCTTCCTATGATCCTTTGGCTTATCCGATGTTTTTTCCAAACGGCGAGGCTGGATGGCATTCTCGAATACCATGAAGAGGTGTAGACATAAGAGAACTCCTCGATAATGACGATGATGAGGCCGAAGACGACGAAGGTACTAAACATATTTTAATATGCATATCCACTTTTCTTGTATAATGCCATCTAACGGTAATTTTGTATAATGCATCTTTGCCTAGCTAAACCGTTATATTTTATTAATGACCCATGTTAATAGATTATACTAATCAAACAATCTAATAACAAACATGAATATAAGAGACTGCCCCATATATACAAAATAGCCTATACAAACCTACCTTTAAAATTAGTTTATTTTGTAGTTTTCTAACATGTGGATCGATTTATAACAACTTGATAGAGTCCTCACGCATCTTTTTAACATCGCCGCACAGGGATTAACACAAACACTCGTAGAAAAACAGTTACTATGTGAGAGTATTACTGTTACAAATTTCAAATTCGGCCACATCATAACTTGATCTTGTTTGGAGGGCGATTGTTTCAGCAATTTGTGGTAGACACATACATAAAGATAGAGACTTCACGCTTGCAATTTTTTGAAAAGAATCAATCCACAATTAGAGCTGATTTGTATCAAGGAATAGTTGATTCTATTATTGCCGGAGAAGTTCATTCAAATAGACTTGGCCAAGTTATTGTGTTGCCTGTCTCTTTTATCGGAGGACCCCGTGACATGCGCAGACGGTTTTTGGATGCCATGACGTTAGTACAAGATGCTGGGAAACCTGATGTATTTCTAACCATGACTTGCAATCCCAACTGGCCAAAAATCGTAGAAGTGCTTTATGAAGGACAAACGGCCCAAGATCGACCAGCCTTAGTTACAAGAGTGTTCCATGCAAAATTAGAGTCTCTTAAGCACTGGCTGTTCACAAAACATATCCTTGGCATCGTTTCATCATATATATATGTTATCGAGTTTCAGAAACGGGGTTTACCACATGCACATTTTCTTTTGATTATGAGATCAGCTGACAAATTGGCAAATCCCGATCATTACGATAAAGTTGTATGCGCTGAAATTCCAGACATGGAGAAACATCCAGAATTGCACCAATTGGTTTTAAAGCACATGATTCATGGTCCTTGTGGTCACTTAAATACTCAGTGTCCTTGTATGGAGGGTGAACCAAAGATATGTCGCTTTAATTATCCTAGGCAATTCCAAGAAACAACGCAACAAGGAGACGATTCGTACCCATTGTATCGACGAAGAGACAACGGTATTAAGGTAAACGTACGGAACAATGTCCTAGACAATAGATGGGTTGTTCCATATAACCCTAAATTGTTGATGATGTTCAATTGTCATATCAATGTGGAGGTGTGCTCGAGTATAAAATCCGTTAAATATGTCTTCAAGTACGTCTACAATGGTCATGACAAACAAGTTGTAAACGTTGATCCAGAAGGAGAACAAGTCATTAACTAGATAAAGAGATTCCAGGATGCGCGTTATGTATCACCCCCCGAAGCTATGTGGCGAATTTATGGCTTCCCCCTATCTAATATTCATCCTTGTGTTATGTCACTGCAAGTTCATCTACCAAATAAGCAGTTGGTTCGGTTTACAGAAGACGATGTACTGACCGACATTCTTGGGAGAGAAAGGGATAAAAGATCAATGTTGACTGCCTTTTTTGAACTGAACACTACAGATGAAAACGCGCACCAATATTTTTATAAAGACATCCCTAGGTACTATACATGGAGTAAGAGTACACGCAAGTGGAGCCCTAGAAAAAAAGGGAAAATGAGAGGGAGAATGGTTTCCGCTAATCCTGCTGAAGGAGAGCGATTCTATCTACGTGTACTATTGCAACATGTTAAAGGCCCTACAGGATTTAAATATCTTTACACAGTCAACAACGTATTGTACAATACATTTCGTAGAGCGGCACTAGAAAGAGGATTAATAAAGAGTGATAATCACATAGATGCTTGTTTATGTGAGTCCTCTGCGTACGAGATGCCTGGACCTCTTAGAAGACTATTCGCAACTCTTTTAATCTTTTGTGAACCAGGAGATGTTAGAAAGTTATGGGATGACCATTATGAATCTCTTTCAGAAGACTACAGTTTACATTGTACAAGTGCAGAGCGGGTTCAAAATATGGTTCTAATAGACATATTAGCAATTCTACAATCCATGGGTAAAAGTCTTGCTGATTTTGATCTTCCCAACATCAGTGCGGATGTACGTGCATATGCATATGGATGTCGTGAAGTACACGAGGAAAGCTCGATTGTTGTAGAAGATGAAGATATACTTGCTCGACATTCTCTCAATACTGATCAAAAATTAGCATATGATACCATAATGAGACATGTTGATGACGATTCTTCGGGCGTGTTTTTTATTGATGGACCTGGAGGAACTGGTAAAACGTTCTTGTATAAATCTTTGCTTGCCACTGTTCATTCTCGTGGACTTATTACACTTGCCACCGCTTCGTCAGGAGCTGCTGCAAATAACATGACAGGGGGCAGAACTGCTCATTCGCGATTTAAGATTCCTATCAATCTTACTACAAACTCAATGTGCACCGTCAAAAAACAAAGTGGCCTTGCTAAACTACTTTGTCAAGCAAAGTTAATAATATGGGATGAAGCATCAATGGCTAAAAGACAAGCTGTGGAGGCGGTAGATCGAACTATGCAAGACATTACCGGGGTAAAACTTCCTTTTGGTGGCAAGATAATGGTTTTGGGAGGGGACTTTAGACAGGTTTTACCGGTCGTAAGACGCGGAACACGAGCCCAGATTGTAGATTCAAGTCTACGAATGTCACCGCTTTGGTCTATCATTAAAAAAATGCGGTTAACCATAAACATGAGGGCTCGAACAGACCCATGGTTTTTAAACTTTCTATTACGAGTCGGTGACGGAGTTGAAGAGGTCATCGACGAAAACTACATACGTATACCCGATGACATGACAATTCCATACACAACCGAGGCTGCCTCAAAGGATGCATTGATCAATGAAATGTTTCCTTCCTTTGATAACAACGTTCAGACATCTACTGATATAGTTTCAAGAGCAATATTATCAACTAAAAATGAACACGTTGACGGCATTAATGACATGTTGATAGATAGATTTCCTGGGGAAGAAAAGGTTTACTATAGTTTTGATGAAGCGGAAGACGACCCACAAAACTTCTATCCTCTTGAATTCTTAAACCCTCTCAACGTGAGCGGATTGCCACCACATTACTTGCGTTTGAAAATTGGATGCCCGATTATCCTTTTAAGGAATCTCGATCCGGCAAATGGATTATGTAATGGTACGAGGTTGATATGCAAACGCTTTGATCCTAATGTCATTGATGCTGAAATTGCTGTCGGACAGCATGCTGGAATTAGAGTGCTCTTGCCAAGAATTCCTCTAACTCCATCAGAAGAAGATATGTTCCCTTTCAAGCTAAAGAGGACACAATTTCCTGTCCGCCTTTCCTTTGCGATGACAATCAATAAAGCTCAGGGGCAAACAATTCCAAATGTGGGTGTCTATTTGCCTGACTCTGTTTTCTCCCATGGCCAACTTTATGTAGCATTGTCTAGAGGGATATCACGATCAACAACCAAAGTTTTAGTGAAGCCAGTCAAGCAGTTTGCTGAAGAAGGAGTGTACACCTCAAATGTTGTATACCAAGAAGTTTTGCGCGATGATTAATGGTCGTTACATTTTATCATTTATTGTTTGACGTTTAATTTTAATAACTGCTTTTTAATATGTTGTTTTGTATTAGATATTTTATTTAAAACTGAATTATCACATGTTACCACATTTTGCAATTATACTTGGATCTTACCACGATGTGATGTTTCGTTAATTATCTGTCGCTAGGCAATTCCGCCGCTATGCGCGGGTACTCGCCTAGTAAAGGAAAAACCCCAAAACCTTGAATGTTGAAAAATAACTTAATTATGGAATTGTTGAAAAATTTAATGCATAGAAGTTGGATATTAATTATGAAATTGTTGAAAAATTAAATGCATATAAGTTAGATAAAATAAGAAATGTTGAAAAATTAAACCATAAACAATTGCATAAGTTACCGGGTCGCGTGTTCCACGACCGGATTAATTCGGTCGAGTAACTTGGTCAAGGGTTCCACCAACGGGTCAACCCGGTTGAGTCATCAGGTCACGGATCGACCATCGGACCAAGCCGATTGAGTCACCGGGTAACGGGTTCGGCCATCGAGCCAATCTTTTCGAGTCACGGGTTCGACCATCGGGTTAACCCGATCGAGTCACCGGGTCACGGGTTCGACAACTGGGTCAATCCTGTCGAGCCACCGGGTCACCGGTTTCGACCACCGGGTCAATCCTATCGAGTCACCGGGTCACGGGTTCAACCACCAGGACACGGGTTCGACCACCGAGTCAACCCGATCGAGTCTGGGAACAGGCTCGCCTACCGGTTCAACCCGGATGAGTCACCGGGTTACCGATTCGACCATCGGGTCAATTAATAAATCATTAATTATCTATCGCTAGGCAATTATTGGGTCACGCGTTCGACAATCGAATCAATTAGCATATCATTAATTACATGTCTTTAGGTAATTCCGCTGCTATGCGCGGGTAATCGTCTAGTGTTATATTATGTGGTAGTATATTTGGAGCTTCCGTAATAAAAGCATCTTGGTTGGATCTTTCAAAAAAAGGCGTTTATCTTCGATAATATAGTGAGTCGTTCTTTTTATTAATGTAGATATAGACGTAAGGCTTTTTTTAGTTGGATTCATATGATCGAAATTTGGAGGTCGTGTATTATAATTTGGTCATACTAAGCATAGGTTTTCTTGCTTTCGCGGGTTTCCTCCTAGTTCATAAACAAAACCGTACGTAGATATCTGAATTAGCCTGAATGCCTCGGCACCAATGACTAATGAACGTCTTGTGGTAATTTTTCCAAACCTTATATACAATATTTTCTATTTCCAATATACAGCTTAGAAGACGTTATTGTTGTAATGGTCGATCCAAAAATAGTACTTAACTTAAAGGTTTGTCATGTCATTTGAAAATTTATGTTTACATTTATTTTATTTTTTTTTAAAAAGAGAAAGTGCAACAGAGCGAGTCGAATTTCACTTTTTATAGTTATGGACTTGTAGTTGATTATCACCACTACAAAGAAACCAACATTCTGACTGAAGCCTTCAATTAGACGCGATCATGACTACAGACCCTTCGGTATCAGTGATTTCTTCTCCACTGGCTGATACAGTACTTGTTCGATTTTAGCCTGTGCCGTCTCCCAATGGCACAAATCCTTTACGTATGGAGGTCTCAAACTTTAAGTCCATTCACTACGGAGTATATAAATGGCTTATAGCGTCTTTTTAATAGCTTTGGAAGGGTTCTTTCTATTGTTTTCTTTTCTTGCACGTACCGGTACGGTTGATATTTTTGTGTATCACTGAGTTTTCATAAGTTAAATCACCAGTTCACGAACTATATATATTACTAAGTTTATCATGAGGACATATTGTCACATTTATGAATATGATTGATTGGCCATGTAAAGCCATATATATATAAGGGTAAATTGCATAAAAATGTAACCATTTTAAGTTAAAACTCAATTAAAGGTATCTAACTTTTTTTTTCTCAATTTAAGGTATCGATCTTTTTTTCTTGTTACAATGTTGGACAATTAACAAATTTAAAGGTTATATAATAACGATCGTTTACTTTATTATTGTATCGTTAGTCCTTTACATTAACGAAACTTTATAATAAACTCAAAATTAATTTTGTACAATTTTAGACCGTTTTTCACCCTTTTGGTCTGATTTTTACCATTTTCGTTTGTTTTTAGTCGTTTTGGTCCATTTTACAACATTCGTCGTTCTTTTACCGTATTCAACCGTTTCGTCCATTTTTTATACAATTTCGAGCCCTTCTGACCGTTTGTGTCCATTTTACGGCTTTTAACTGTTTTCGTCTGTTTTTCTGTTTTCGGCTTCTTTTTTACCATTATTGAGCGTTTTTATTTGGTTTTTTTTTCATAAAATAAATAGGAGATAACGACAAGAAACAGACGAAAACTGTAAAAATAAAGGCCGAATACGATATCAAACACATTAAAGAAGGTCGAAAACGGTAAAACCGATAAAACGACAAAAAACATACTAAAACGATTAAAAACCGAATGGAAACGGTAAAAGTCAAACAAAAAAGATAGAAATCGGTCTAAAACTATAAAAAAAACATGAATTTTGAGGTTATTATAAAGTGTCGTTAATATAAAGGACTAACGATGCAATAATAAAGTAAACGGTCGTTAATATATAACATTTAAATTTGTTAGTCCCAACATTGCAACAAGAAAAAAGATTAGTACCTTAAATTGAAAAAAAAAAAAAGTTGAGTACTTTTAATTGAATTTTGACATAAGATGAATAGCTTTTTATGCTATTTACCCTATATAATCATGTAATTTTAATCTTCAAACAAGCTAATGAGCCAACTTTACGAATTCAATTGATATAGTTTCGATCACTCATTGTTTGCGAGATACCCAATTTTCCAAACCAAAGAAAACACTAATGAACAGGTTCTGCATAATTTAGTAAGTTTGCTCCAAAGAGCAAGTTCATGGTATGCACAATTTATTCATTTTTATTTGATGAAAAGAATTAAAAATTTTAAAATTTTTGCACACTGAATTCATGGGATTCGAACACGTGACAGGTAGGTTAGCACATGTAATCAACTGGCTTAGCTCAGTTGGCCACCAAGGTTCCACTAAGTGGTTTCCTTGGGAAAGGATTCCTGGAGGTCTTGGGTTCAAGACCTACCAAGGACCTTTTAGGCGAAGCGGATAAGGAGTCTAACCTAACTAGGCGAAGGTTCGAAGAAGACATTCTTCCGCTTGGATGTCATTGCACGACTCGACCCACTAACCACTAACATTTGCCGTTCTAAAAAAAAGTAGGTTAGCACATATTTATCTTATATGTAAACCAGTACGAACCTCACAAACACGGTAAGAGTATCGGTACGAAAAATCAATCTCGACGTTAGAGGGATAGGATACCGTGATTCAGTTGACGAGTGTTATAATCAAAATCATCATATCGTGTATGTGTATATGTTTCTCTTTTTTCCGTAACATCACTAACATGCTGAAAACCATTTTACTAATTATCAAAAAAACTATTAGAAATGTTATTTTGTGCAATCCTCCAATGTTGCACTTAACTTGTAACGTGTGATATTGTGTTTTGTTTTCTTGTTGGGCCTTTTTCTTGTTTATGGGCCTTATGTTTTCCTCTTGGGCTTTTGTGGTCGTTGGAGCGTGTATGATGGTTTCTAGCTTATATTACCCTAGCATTTCATTTGCTAGGGTTAGCACTCTCTCTCTAACTCACACACTTATTGTGTGTGTTTGACTGCTCACTTTCTCCATCTAACCATTATTGGTTATGGGAGGTTTTTCATCTGTTTCATCTTGATTATTTTGTGTGATTGAGTGAATCTTGTAGTGAGGGAGATTGGATCAACCTAGTTGGGACAATCTCACATTTATCTTGTAATCGTTCGACTAGCATCCGTTTTGGGGACTAGTCTTTATCTTTTTGTTTCGTACTCTGATTTATAATAAAAATACACCAAGGGGTGGTTGGTTGGGTGTAAGATCTACTTGTTTTGTTTTGATATTATGTTTTAACATGGTATCAGAGCACAAGGTTGTAGTTCTTTCAGCCTATCTAAGCTCTCTTGTTGGTTTTTTGCTTTATCAGTTTTTCAGTTTGTGAAACCCTAATTTATTTTTTAGGGTTTTACCTTTTGGAGGTGTTCTATAGATTTCTCTTCGTTCTTGGAAGCTTTTATTGGTGGTGCCGTTCTTTTTCCCAAAGATTTGACTAAGGGTTTTCACAAACCCTAATTTAATTTTTGGGGGTTTTGCTTCTCTGGTGCCCTGGAAGCTTTGTTTGGTGGTGCCGTTGACTATTTTGGTGGTGCCGTTGAAAAAACTCGAAAGATCCAATTAGGGTTTCTCAAAACCCTAATTTGATTTTTGGGGGTTTTCTTCTTTGTTGGTTTCCTGGTATCACTCTTGGTGGTGCCGTTACCATTTGAGAATTATTTACTCAGGTATTATTTATTAGGGTTTGCTAACCCTAATTTATCTTCATTTTTGGGGGTTTTCTTGTGGTGGCTCACCCATCCTCTAGACTAAGTGAATCTAGAGATTGGGTGGTTTTTTGTTTCATATTGGCTCTTTTATTGCACTGTAAGTCTTTTTTCATTCTCTTTCTCTCTATCTCTTGGTTACTTTGTGAGCTACTGTTGTTTGAGTTTGTGGGTGCAAACGGATTCGGTTAACATCTTGACCCTCCAGCCTTGACTGGTGTGGATACCTGCTCTGGCCAATCCCAATTCACAACTTAGCATTTCTGGTGCTCACCTTCTGGGTGCTTATTGCTTTATTTTTTGCTCTTGCTTCTTGTTTGTCTCTGGTTTTTTGCTGGTTACTTGCTTTATTTCTTGCTCTTATCTGTGGGTTTATTATTGTTCTGCTTGCTCTCTTTTTTTGTTGTGAATCATGAGTGCTAGTGGTGCCCCTCCTACACCAAATGGTGGTGGAGGAAATGGTGGTGGTGGAGGTCCATCTGAAACCACTCCCACTCCTATTGCTCTTATAAGCAATTTGGATGCTGGTAATCCACTTCATATTCATAACAGTGATAATAGTAGTTCTGTGCTTGTTCCTTTTAAACTTCTTGGGACTGAAAACTATAGAATGTGGAATAATGCTATGAGACTTGCTTTACAAGCTAGGAACAAATATGCTTTTGTTGATGGTTCTTGTTTAAGGGAGTCTTACACTGATGATGTTATGTGTGCTCAATGGGATAGATGTAATGCTATGGTTCTTACTTGGATTATGAATGTTGTCTCTAGTGATGTTTACATGGGTCTTGTTTATTCTGAAAATGCTGCTATTGTGTGGAAAGACTTGAATGAGACTTATGATAAAGTTGATGGATCTGTTGTTTATAATTTGCTTCAAAAGATTGGTTCTGTTAAACAAGGTGGTAGTACTTTGGCTGATTATTATCATAGATTAAATTCTCTTTGGAGAGAATTTGATGCTGTTTCTAAGATTCCTAAATGTATTTGTGCTGTTAAGTGTGCTTGTTCTGCTAGCACTGAGTTAGCCCTGCATCAGCAGATCATGAGACTCATGTAGTTCCTTATGGGCCTTGATGACTGCTATCAGCCTGTTAGGACTGCTCTTCTCACCAGGGACCCTCTCCCTGATGTGAAGGAGGCTTATGTCACTGTCTCTAGAGAGGAATCCCATAGGGGTATTCCTGACACCTCTGGTCAGACTGAGGCAAAAATGAATGCTACCTCCTTTGCTGTCAAAACTTTTAATCAAAATAGGAGAGGTAATTCCACCAATGGTAACAACAACACCTCTAACAGACCTTTTAAGGACAATAGTACTGGAAATTTTAGGGGTCCCAACCCCAACCTTCTTTGTACTCATTGCAATCAAACTGGCCACACTATTGATAGATGTTTTGAGTTAAATGGTTATCCTGCTTGGTATAAGAAGAATGGTAATGCCTCTAAGCAATCTGGTTTTAAACATAACTTCAATGCCAATTGTGATCTAAAAGTTGGGGATAAGCAAAATTCCACTTGTGAATCCCCAACTTCTTTCACCAGTGATCAAATGCAGAAACTTCTCAGCTTGATAAATGATTCTTCCAGAAACACTCAGTCCAATATGGCAGGTAGAATCTCCTTTTTTAATGCTAATATTTGGTTCAACATTCATTTCTCTAAATTTTTTGTGGGAAACACCAAGTTTACTACCAAAACCATTACCTTGGGTTGGATAATTGACTCTGGTGCCAACCAGCATCTCACCACATCCATTGTGGGGATGACTAATGTTGTGGATATTTCCAATCTCAACATTTCTGTTGGTCACCCTAATGGGACTATTGCAAACATTAGTCACATTGGTAACCTTAAATTATCTAACAATGTGATTCTTTATGATGTTCTTGTTGTTCCTGGTTATTGTGTTAGTCTGCTTTCTGTCAATAAACTTATAAAGGATAGCAAGTTGTTTGTTGGTTTTGATGAGGATAAGTGTTATATTCAGGACTTGGACAAGGGGATCATTCTGGGGACTGGTAGTGAATCTGGGGGGCTCTATGTGTTTGATGACTGTAAGACCCAGAGTTTAGTTAATGCTAACTCTGCCATGACCTTTCATACCTCCAAAGACCTTTGGCATTGTAGGCTTGGTCATCCTTCTGATCATGTCCTTAATATTCTTAAGACTGACCTTCACCTGTCTAAAAATACCAACATATCTGTGTGTGAAACTTGTCATAGGGCCAAACAAACCAGAGAGCCCTTCCCTTTGAGTGATCACAAATCTAACCATCTTGGTGATTTGGTTCACTTGGATCTTTGGGGCCCTTACAAGGTTCAGAGTAAGGAAGGGTATAGATACTTCCTTACCATTGTGGATGACTACTCTAGAGCAGTATGGACTTATCTTTTGAAAACTAAAGATGAAGTTTTTGATTGGCTTAAACAATTCATAAGTCTTGTTCAAAATCAATTTGATTCAAAAATCAAAGTTTTTAGATCTGATAATGGGACTGAATTTGTTAACAACAAGATTCATACTATGCTCTCTACTATGGGTATCATCCATCAGACCTCTTGTCCTCATACCCCTCAGCAAAATGGTATTGCTGAAAGGAAACATAGACACCTTCTTAATGTTGCCAGGAGTCTTATGTTTCAGGGAGGGATTCCTATTAATTTTTGGTCTGATTGTATTCTTACTGCTGTTTACTTGATTAACAGGCTCCCCTCTTCTGTCTTAAATGGTAGATCTCCCTATGAATTGCTCTATAAGAAAAAACCTAATCTCTCTCACTTAAAGTGTTTTGGCTGTCTGTGTTTTTCTACTTGTCTGAATAACAGTGACAAGCTCACATCTAGAGCTGAAAAATGTGTTTTAGTTGGTTATTCTTCTCTAAAAAAGGCTTATAAACTTTTTAGTTTGGATAATAGAAGATTCTTTTTTTCAAGAGATGTGAGGTTTTATGAAACTGTTTTCCCTTTTAAGATGAAAAACAATATAGGAAGTGAATTGGCTGATGTAGTTACAAGTGATGCTGATCTCTTATCCTTTTTTGATGATCAAACTCTTTTAAGTCCCAATGATGATGAGAGAGCAACACCTGTTTTGGATGGTAGAGTTAACCCCACCAATGAGGATGCCTCAGTGCATCCTCAGGAGGATGACTCTGCAACCATCATAGGTGAAAACCAGCAATCCTGCTCTGAGGGCACAAACAATCTTTTTCATTCTCCTGATATACCTTTAGAGCAAAATGAGATCACCACTGAGGTAGTAGGGGAACCTGGTGTTAGAAGGTCTTCTAGACCTACCAAACTTCCTGTTAAGCTTAATGATTTTGTTCTTGATAGCAAACTTAAATATGGTATTGAAAAACATGTCAATTACTCTAGACTTAGCACTATCAATTTTTGTTTTGCTACTACCTTGAATCAATCTTTTGAGCCCACCTCTTATTATGAGGCTGTTAAGGACAATAGGTGGGTTGAAGCCATGAACAATGAGATTGAGGCTCTCTTAAGGAACAATACTTGGACCCTTTGTGATTTACCTGTTGGGAGAAAAGCCATTAGCAACAAATGGGTTTATAAGATTAAATACAAATCCACAGGCACTGTTGATAAATTTAAAGCTAGAGTTGTTGCTAAAGGGTACAGTCAAAGAGAGGGCATTGACTTTGATGAAACATTCAGTCCTGTTGTTAAAATGGTTACTGTTAGATGTCTTATTAGCATTGCTGTTTCTAATGATTGGCCTCTTTTTCAACTTGATGTTAATAATGCTTTTCTTTATGGGGAATTGGATGAGGATATTTACATGACTGTTCCTTTGGGTTTTAACTGTCAAGACAAGAACAAAGTGTGTAAGTTGAACAAAGCTCTCTATGGACTTAAGCAAGCCCCAAGACAGTGGAATGCCAAGTTAACCACTGTCTTGGATGAGCATGGCTTTATCCAAAGTAAAAATGATTACTCTCTCTACATCAAACAGTCTGATAATCTTTTCATTGCACTTCTTGTTTATGTTGATGATTTTATCATCACTGGTAATAGTGTTAAGGAAATTGATAACCTCAAAAATTTTCTTAAAACTAAATTCATGATAAAAGATCTTGGGATTATGAAGTATTTCTTGGGAATTGAAATTTTTGAAAATACCAATGGTATTTGCATGACTCAAAGAAAATACTGTCTTGAGCTTATCTATGAATTTGGTCTGTTGGCTGCTAAACCAGCAGCAACACCTTTACCTGAAAATTGTGTGCTTGCTGTTGATGAGAGTGAGAATGATAAATTACTTAACAATGTTTTTGAGTATCAAAGACTCTTAGGGAGGCTCATTTATCTTACTCACACTAGACCTGACATTTCCTATGCTGTTCATTGTCTTAGTCAGCATATGCATGCCCCTTTACAGTCTCATCTGAAAATTGCTCTCAGAGTTATTAGATATCTTAAAAACTCTCCTGGTACTGGCATTCAGATTTATAAAGATACTTCTTTGAAGGTTTCTTGTTTCACTGATGCTGATTGGGCAAAATGCCTTAAAACCAGGAAATCTATTTCTGGGTATTGTGTTTTCTTGGGAAGGACTCTTGTATCCTGGAAAAGTAAAAAACAAGCTACCATCTCTAGATCTTCTGCTGAAGCAGAATATAGATGCATGGCTAGTGCCACTTGTGAAGTCATTTGGATAACCAATCTCTTGAATGATTTTCTGATTAAGTGCTTGTTTCCTGTTCACTTATATAGTGATAGTAGTTCTGCCATACAGATTGCTGCTAACCCTGTTTTTCATGAAAGGACCAAGCACTTTGAAGTTGATGT
Organism: Glebionis coronaria; assembly: GCA_025667525.1. NCBI lineage: Eukaryota > Viridiplantae > Streptophyta > Magnoliopsida > Asterales > Asteraceae > Glebionis > Glebionis coronaria. Next base: position 45,610,176 of record CM046881.1, read on the forward strand.
TCATTTGATTAGGGAAAAGGTCCAAGATGGTGTCATTAAGACTTTCAAGGTTGCCTCTGCTGATCAAACTGCTGACATTTTCACAAAGGCACATGGAATATCTCAACACTTGAAGCTTTGCAACCAATTGAGGCTTGTGGACATGTTTGGGAAATAATGCTCTTTACTGCTCTCTCATTTTCGGATTGAGGAAGGGTGTTATTTTGTGCAATCCTCCAATGTTGCACTTAACTTGTAACGTGTGATATTGTGTTTTGTTTTCTTGTTGGGCCTTTTTCTTGTTTATGGGCCTTATGTTTTCCTCTTGGGCTTTTGTGGCCGTTGGAGCGTGTATGATGGTTTCTAGCTTATATTACCCTAGCATTTCATTTGCTAGGGTTAGCACTCTCTCTCTAACTCACACACTTATTGTGTGTGTTTGACTGCTCACTTTCTCCATCTAACCATTATTGGTTATGGGAGGTTTTTCATCTGTTTCATCTTGATTATTTTGTGTGATTGAGTGAATCTTGTAGTGAGGGAGATTGGATCAACCTAGTTGGGACAATCTCACATTTATCTTGTAATCGTTCGACTAGCATCCGTTTTGGGGACTAGTCTTTATCTTTTTGTTTCGTACTCTGATTTATAATAAAAATACACCAAGGGGTGGTTGGTTGGGTGTAAGATCTACTTGTTTTGTTTTGATATTATGTTTTAACAAGAAAGAAACAGATTATACATGAAATGTGGAATTAAACTAGATATGGTAAACTGGCGCAATGGCAGAGAACCAAAGTTGACAAATTACACGGGTCAAAATGAATCGTGTCTGGTAAAAAATGTCAACAGATCTTCTATTTGCCAATTTGTCGGGTTAAGTTGATCAACAAATACTTTTTGCCCACTTTTAGAACGTTATAAATATAAATTGCACAAGCCCAGGTCGTTGAGCACCAAGACCAAAACAAAGGACGACTTCAATGATTTAGGGACCTCAAATTTAGTCGCACGGTCACAAGTCTATATTTCGAATATTTGGCAAAATGGTCTACAAGGTGGAAATTGATTTTCTCTTGGTCTTTTTTTTGGAAATGGCCCTAGATGAAAACCAAAAGAGACACTGGCCAAAATATAGCTGCACAAGTTTCTTTAAGGTATCAAATACACTTTGTCATTTGTTAATGGATCAAACTGAAGAGATTTCGAGTCAAGATCAGAAAACTGGTTCCTTAAAGCTTGTTGCATTCCATTCATCGAAATCACTGCAGCTAATCGGCACGTCACAGTCTTGTGAAGGGCTCTCGTAATATTTCAAAAAGCTGATTCACAAGAGATCTGGCTCGAACTTAGGTTATCTTGTAAACACAAGACACACTTTGCCAGCTCCACTGCAAATACAACCTGTTACATTTTCAACTTTTTATATACTTGTTGAAACCAGTTTGAGTTTGAGCTATTTGGTTTAGCCACTTTATATTCTCAACTTTTTTGTATTTGTTCCAACCATTTTGGTGCCCAAACATAAAAAGGAAATGAGACACGAACAAGAAGTACATTACTTCACAAATTGTGAGGCAAGATAGAATCAATGGGAGTATGAGAATAGCAAACGCAAACACTCAGTTGACCGGGCCTTAGTACAGTTGATATCATTCTCTTATCGCAAACGTTCAGTTGACCGGTCAAATTAATCTATTTGGATATTGGCCTAGATTCAAACTCGACTATTGACTAATTAAGCGAATTGGAACAGGTGTTGATCGCCTGAAACCGGATCCAAGGTCTAGTTGGCATAAAAAATGTATAGAATCAATGGGGAGTATGAGAATCCAACGTTGATTAGACCTTTTTCATAAACCAATATAAAAAACGCTCTAATTTTTGTTACAAAAACTTTGGCTAATAACCCCATTTATAAGTGAGGAGCTAATTACTAACCTTTATAAAGAAAATAAAAATAAAAGTTTTAATTCTTTGTTACGAAAAACTAAGAGGTCATATACTTTTTCAAAGTGAATTACTAAACCCCGATTAACTATTAGGATTTAGTATCTCAATTTCGAAACATAATATTTAACGCCAAGACATGCTATTTATATGCATACTGTATATAACCTTAGAAGATTTTCTCTCATTTATCAATGTGGGATGGAACTAAAACTCGTTTTTATTTTTGAAGTTTCTTTTTCATGTTTATAACATATATTAGCTCGTCAATTGTTTAATTTTGAACTTAATAATGGATGTGAGCAACATTTTCTTATTAATGGTTTAATAAGAAGAACGTGATCTTGAAAAGAAACAACTCGGGTATAAAAGTATTTAGCTAGTTTTTCTTATACATATATTGTCGCCATTCAAAAAAAAAAACCGATACATCCATTTATATCCATGACAACTCATCTACTATCTAAGTATCTAAGTAACCAATAATTAGTTATAGTCTCACTTTTTATATTTATTCAAACCACTTTGAGCTATTTCCCGGTCTAGACACACGACAATGTCATGTATTGCCATAGCCGAATGTGCATTGTTACTGTTCGAGATGGAGTGAAGTTAGTACCATATGAGTACGTTTGCTTCGAAACAAACAATCCCAAGTTAGAAAAAGTAGTTTTTAGAATTTTCCGACATGCTTGAAAGACATGCTTGGCACTTGTTCACGTATGATCCCGGCCGATTGTCTTCGGCTGAGTACTTTGCTCCGGCAAATGGACGAGACCAACACATTTAATGTTAGCCAAAGTAGGTGTCATGCATTTAATGCTGGTAGCAGACATGAGAAAAGAGAATGTCTGGGAAGTGACAAAAGGTAAATTGGACCGCTCTATTATCCAACAAACATAGCTTTACTCACATTCAACAAATGATTTAAGGAGAAGATCTTGTCTCGTGCTCAGAACCAGTCTAGTGACATGACTAGACACTTAGGTCCACTTTATGGATTAGTATAAATACTCCTTCATATTTATTACACACACAACATGTTGGGGTTTACTTCGTTCCAACATGGTGAAGATAATCAATAGCCTAACTACGTACCAACGAATGGTTATCGGATATCTCTTGAAGTCGTGTAATCACTTTCCAAAGAAGATTATTCGACCCTATGCCTGGGTTAACACGAATACCTCCTTGGGATAAAACCAAGGGTTAGTTCTTGTTTTAGGCACAAATCAAGAACTTTGTGCGTGTAAGTGTTTCTTGTTATTGTCTATTTCATCATGCAAATATGATCACTATTTATAGTGATCCTAGTCCTAGAAGGATGTAACTCATAGTCAATGGTAATTAAGAGCATTAATCGGCCAATTAAGCTCATAATTACCTACATGAAACCATAGTGGTTACATAACCATAAACCTGGTCATCAAGTCAATATTCAACCCACATTGATTGGTCAAAGAGGTTACAAAGACTTTGTGCATCACCAGGAGCAACGTCCTAACCAGGAGCAACATCCTGACCAATAGCAACTTGCTCACCAGGAACAACTTCCTAACCAGGAGCAGCTTCCTACTGATGAACTTTCAACCACTATATTGAGTCCAGGGAGGTCAGGGACTTAATGGGTGTACACTCCGTACCTCCAAACCCATTTACAAGTGTGACTCGATCCCACAATTGCACTAAATTTCCAACAATCCTCCCCAATTTAGTACAATTCCTTTTGCATGAAAATCAACTTTAACAAAACCAGTGCATAAATGAAAATGTCCTGAGGATTGAATTTCCATATTAGTACATCACTTCAAATATTCGAGAATAAGGGTGTTCTAAGAATTGAACCCTTCAACTACTTTGAATACCTGAAGATAAAATACACACAAGTTTTCAAACACTTAAAATGCTCCTGACACCATACAAGCCATGTGTCCATATCCAATTCATAAATGTTGTAAGAGCCAAAGTCTATGCTCCTTGAGGCGGCGAAACCTCAACATTTACATAGGTGGTTCCTCTTTAGTTCATGCTCCTGCTTAAGCACTTTTTCAAAGAAATTAACCATTAAGAAGTTTATAACTTCATCCTCCTTTCAGCAGGTACAAGCACATCCTTGGGATGATATACATGTGCTTCAGTCCCCTGAATGTTCAGCTTTCCACATTGAACTCAGCTCCCAAGTTTCCTCAGGAGGGAGTTGGGTGTCCTAGCATTCAGTGACTAGTTTGGACTTTAAACCCATCCCTTTAACAGACTTTATAACCAAGTCTCTAGCCAATCCCTTCGTCAAGTGATCAGCTAAGTTTTGTTGAGACCTCACAAACTCTATTGATATCACCCCATTCATGATTAGCTCACGAATCATGCTATGTCTAACACCTAAGTGTCTAGACTTACCATTGTACATTTGGCTATAAGCCTTAGCCAATGTAGCTGCACTATCACAACGGATAGATATGGGTGCCATAGGTTTGACCCACAATAGAATCTCAAGAAGCAAGTTTCTCAACCATTCAGCCTCTTTACCAGCAGCTGCTAGAGCCACAAATTCAGATTCCATTGTTGAACCAGTAATGCAAGTTTGCTTCTTGGATGCCCAAGAAATTGCACCACCACCAAGAGGAATACCCAGCCACTTGTGGATGAATTATCCTCAGTATTGCTGATCCAACTTGCATCAGTGTAACCTTCCAACACTGAAGGATATCCAGTATATGACAAACAATAATCTATTGTTCCTTTCAAATACTTTAGTACCCTCTGAATTGCTTGCCAATGCTGAGTACTAGGATTACTAGTGTACCTACTCAGTTTACCCACTGCAAAAGCAATATCAGGCCTAGTACTAGTCATGGCATACATCAAGCAACCAATCACCCTAGAATACTCAAGCTGGGAGACAGCCTGACCATTGTTAGGCATTAGTTTCTCACTTGTATCCATAGGTGTACTCACTGGAGTACAATCAAAGTGATTGAATTTCTTTAGGACCTTCTCAATATAATGAGACTCAGAAATTACAATACCATCACTTTCATGTTTAATCCTTATGCCAAGGATAACATCATCCTTCCCCATGTCTTTCATAGAGAACCTTGATGACAAAAACTCTGTGGTTAAATCAACTTGAACTTGGTCAGTACCAAAGATTAACATGTCATCAACATATAGGCAAATGATGACTCATTTACCAGATTTATCAAATTTGCTATATACACATTTGTCAGCTTGGTTAAGTAAATAACCATTAGACAAAACCACTTCATCAAACTTTTGATGCTATTGCTTAGGTGCTTGTTTGAGTCCATATAAGGACTTAATCAGTTTACACACCTTACCTTCATGACCAGGCATGATGAAACCTTGAGGTTGGTTCATATAAATCTCCTCATCTAAATCACCATTCAAGAATGTTGTCTTCACATCCATTTGATGAATAATCAGATTGTGAATCCTTGCCAAGGCAATCAACATTCTTATGGTACTTATGCGTGCTACAAGAGCATAAGTATCAAACTAATCTATTCCTGACTTTTGTCTAAATCCTTGATTGACTAATCTTGCCTTGAACTTTTCAATAGTTCCATCTACTTTCATCTTTCTTTTAAAGATCCATTTGCATCCAAGTGGATTGTAACCTGGAGGTAGATCAACCAACACCCAAGTGTTGTTGCCCATGATGGAATCTATCTCATCATTAGATTATGGCACCAGTTAGAAGATCTGAGACACAGAATCCACCAGCTGCTACCGGTGGGATTGACCCAGTCATGCTCAGTCAAATGATCGCGGAACGAGTGGCTGAGGCACTCGCAGCAGCTGAAGCGATCCGTACAGCGAGCACGCAAGAGGAGACAAACCAAGGGGCCACTGTTGCCAATACGCGGACCTGCACCTACAAGGAATTCCGTGCGGTTACACAAGTGAGTTTCCGTGGTACTGAAGGTGCAGTGGGTTTGACTAGATGGTTTGAGAAGTTGGAATCTCAATTTGGGATTAGCAATGTTGCTGAAGCTGATAAGGTGAAGTTTGCATCAAGCACATTGGTGGATAGTGCTTTGACTTGGTGGAATGTTTATGCTCGTGCAGTGACCATTGATGTTGCACAAGCTACACCTTGGAGTGAGTTCAAGGCTATGTTTGTTAGGAAGTATTGTCCACGAAATGAAGTCAAGCAGATGGAGGTTGAGCTATGGAACTTGAAAGTCAAGGGTACCGCCCTTACTGCTTACAATCAGCGCTTTCAAGAGCTAATTTTATTGTGTCCCGAAATGGTGCCCAACAATGACCGATTGTTAGAGCGATACATTGAGGGCTTACCTTTGAACATCAAGGGGAATGTGACTTCATCAAAGCCGAATGACTTGCATGAAGCAATTGATATGGCTCAGAGTTTGATGTACCAAGTGGTGCAAGAGTTGGGGGAGAATGCTGGAGACAAGAGGAAGTGGTCTGGTAATCACTACAACACCAATAACAACAACAACACTAATAACTACAATCAAAACAAGCGTCAAGAGGTGGCTAGGGTGTTTACTGCTGGGCAAAGTAATGCTGGAAACTATGTTGGAAGATTTCCTTTCTGTGGAAAGTGTGGCCGACACCACGAGGGAGCATGTCCTCCTACATGCTACAACTGTGGAAAGGCTGGACATAAGGCAAAGGAGTGTCGAGCACCACCCCGTCCTGCTAACCAAAGAGGACCGGGAACTCAAGGTGGACAAGGAGCGAATGTTACTTGTTTTGGGTGTGGAGAGAAAGGGCATTACAAGAATAAGTGTCCAAGCAGTGGGAACCAAGGTCGTGGTAATCAAATTCGAGGCAACCAAAACCACAACCAAGAGAACCAGAGGCAGAACCAGGGGAACCGGGGAGGAAATAATCGAGCCACAACCAGTGCTCCAAGTGGATTCACGGCACCTAGCAAGGTATATCATTTGTGTGCTGAGGCTGCAGTGCAAGACAACAATGTTGTGACTGGTATGTTCCTAGTCAATAACAACTATGCTTCAATATTATTTGATTCTGGTGCGGATAGGAGTTTTGTGTCATCTGCATTTAGTGAACGCCTAAATATCACCCCTACTGCGTTAGATATTAAGTATAATGTAGAACTAGCCGATGGGAAGTCAGTGACCACCGATGCTATTCTGAAAGGATGTAGTCTAAGGTTACAAGATCATTCGTTCAGTATCGACTTACTCCCCATAGAATTAGGAAGTTTTGATGTCATCATTGGAATGGATTGGATGTCGAAGCAACACGCGGAAATTGTATGTCATGAGAAGTGCGTTCGTGTTCCTTATGGGAACGATGTACTAATCATACAAGGCGAAAGAAGTGGAGTGAAGAATAGATCGAGACTGGAAGTCATCTCATGTATTAGAACCCAAAGATACATTGAGAAGGGATGTCCAGTGTTCTTGGTTCAAGTAACGCAAAAGGAGGAAGAAGAAGATCATGAGAAGAAGGTTGAAGATGTACCGATCGTTAGAGATTTTTCAGACGTATTTCCAAAAGAATTACCGGGGTTACCACCAACACGACAGGTGGAGTTTCACATAGAGCTTACACCAGGTGCTGCACCCGTTGCTAGAGCACCATACCGCTTAGCACCAGCAGAGATGAAGGAGCTAGCTGAACAACTAAAGGAACTTTCTGACAAAGGTTTCATTAGACCGAGTTCCTCACCCTGGGGAGCACCGGTCCTATTTGTCAAAAAGAAAGATGGATCCTTTAGGATGTGTATTGATTACCGAGAGTTGAACAAGCTGACGATAAAGAACCGCTACCCATTGCCAAGAATTGATGATCTTTTCGACCAACTACAAGGATCTAGCATATACTCGAAGATTGATTTAAGGTCGGGATATCATCAGCTAAGGGTTAGAGAAGAAGACGTCCACAAGACGGCTTTTAGAACCCGATACGGACACTACGAGTTCCAAGTTATGCCCTTTGGTTTGACAAACGCACCCGCGGTATTCATGGATCTCATGAACCGAGTTTGCAAACCATACTTGGACAAGTTTGTGATTGTATTCATCGATGATATTCTCATCTACTCTCGTAATGAAGAAGAACACAAGGAACATTTGAAGACCATACTAGAGCTGTTGAGGAAGGAGAAGTTGTATGCAAAGTTTTCCAAATGTGAGTTTTGGATAAACACAGTGCAATTCCTTGGGCATGTAATCGATAGCAGTGGTATCCACGTTGATCCTGCTAAGATCGAGGCTGTGAAAGATTGGGCGACTCCTACAACACCCACGGAGATCCGCCAATTTTTAGGTCTTGCTGGTTACTATAGGAGATTCATTGAGGGTTTCTCCAGGATAGCTAAACCAATGACGGAGTTAACTCAAAAGGATAAGAAGTTTGAGTGGAAAGAAGATCAAGATTTGGCATTCCAAACATTGAAGCAGATGTTGTGTGAAGCACCTATACTAGCCCTACCCGAGGGTAATGAAGACTTTGTGGTGTATTGTGATGCATCCATAAAAGGGTTAGGTGCGGTGTTGATGCAAAGGACTAAGGTCATTGCTTATGCGTCAAGACAACTAAAAGTGCACGAGAAGAACTACACAACTCATGATCTAGAGTTAGGAGCAGTGGTGTTTGCCCTAAAGATATGGAGACACTACCTTTATTTCACAAAGTGTGTTGTATTCACTGATCATAAAAGTTTACAACACATCTTGAATCAAAAAGAACTCAACATGAGACAACGACGTTGGATAGAGTTGCTCAGTGATTACGATTGTGAGATCCGTTATCACCCTGGCAAGGCGAATGTCGTAGCTGACGCTTTGAGTCGAAAGGAGAGGATTCTTAGAGTGAAAGCCTTGGTGATGACCATTGGCTTAGATCTTCCATCCTTAATTCTCAAGGCTCAGAAGGAGGCAGTCGAGGAGGAAATTCTCAAGACTGAAGATGTTGAAGGCATGATAAAGAAGTTAGAAGCTCGCTCGGATGGAACATTATGCCTTGATAATAGGAGTTGGTTACCGTGCCATGGTGACCTACGACCTTTTATTATGCATGAGTCGCATAAGTCAAAATACTCCATACATCCGGGATCTGACAAGATGTATCATGACCTTAAGATGTTGTATTGGTGGCCGAACATGAAGGCGGACATTGCTACATATGTTGGCAAGTGCTTGACTTGTGCCAAGGTCAAGGCCGAACACATGAAACCATCAGGACTATTGGTCCAACCCGAACTACCAGAATGGAAGTGGGAAAAGATCACTATGGATTTCATTACAAAGCTACCTAAAACCTCGGCTGGATTTGACACTATTTGGGTTATCGTCGACCGACTCACCAAATCGGCTCACTTCATACCAATCAAGGAGACAGATGGAATGGATAAGTTAGCAAGAACAAACTTGAAGGAAGTAGTCACGAGGCATGGTGTGCCTGTGTCTATAATCTCTGACCGAGATAGCCGATTTACTTCGCAGTTTTGGAAGTCGCTGCAGAAAGCATTGGGAACGCAGTTGGATATGAGCACTGCGTATCATCCCCAAACTGACGGTCAAAGTGAAAGGACCATTAAAACCCTAGAAGATATGCTGAGAGCTTGTGTGATCGACTTTGGAAATGGACGGGATAGGCATCTGCCATTGGTGGAGTTCTCATATAATAATAGTTATCACACTAGCATTAAGGCAGCACCGTTCGAAGCATTGTATGGTAGAAAGTGTCGTTCACCCGTGTGTTGGGCAGAGGTTGGTGATGCTCAACTCACTGGACCCGAGATCATACATGAGACTACTGAGAAGATCTTTAAGATCAAGAGCCGTATGCAAGCAGCACGAGATCGACAAAAGAGTTATACTGACAGGAGACGCAAACCTCTTGAGTTTGAGGTTGGCAATAGATTCATGTTGAAGGTCTCACCTTGGAAGGGTGTAATTCGCTTTGGAAAGCGTGGAAAGTTGAATCCTCGTTACATTGGACCATTCAAGATTATAGAGAGGATTGGCCCCGTGGCCTACCGTTTGGAGTTACCTCAAGAACTTAGCCGAGTGCATAATGTGTTCCACATTTGCAATCTGAAGAAATGCTTATCCGACGAGACACTCGTTATTCCTTTGGAAGAGATCCAACTTGACGACAAACTCAACTTCGTAGAAGAACCGGTGGAGATCATGGACCGTCAGGTGAAACAGCTCAAGCAAAGTCGTATACCTATCGTGAAAGTCCGTTGGAATGCACGTAGAGGTCCAGAATACACGTGGGAACGTGAAGACCAATTCAAGATCAAGTATCCTCATCTTTTCGCTAATCACCCTACTACAACAACGTCTTGATTTCGCGACGAAATCTCTAAAACATGGGGATACTGTGACATCCGTCAATTTTCCATCTTTATTTTTCCCATGTATTTATTTAAGTTGAGCTTTGTACCTTGTGGGTTTAACAAATTGAGAAGTTATCTCATGTTTATAGAGTATCATGGTTTTTATTTTTTTTTATGTGTTATTATTTGTACTTAGCATTATTTGGAGTCATTAGGAAATCGTGTCATTCATCACTTCATCATTTGATCTTAAACATCAAATGTTAACTAGTTAAGTTAACAATTCACCAAGTTTCGATAAACACAAAAACACTTTCACTTTTCACCATTTCATTTTACCTACACATTAGTTCCAACAATACTACACTACCATTTATTCTAACCTACTATAAACTTACACTATCCTAAATAAATCAACTAACCTCCACTCATATTTATACTTAAACTATAATAAACAATAAAAGGGTAACTACCTATCCCCATATTTCAATATACAGGCTCACATATTTTGTGTGATTCGAGTCATTCCAAAAATCCTAGGTAGAACTTTTGTAGTCTATATCCCTTTTGAGCTAAGACAAAGACATGCACATATCAAGCAACACATCAACCTTCCTAAATTAACTTATAACTATCATACTCTTTTTCATTATCAATACACAAACACAAACTCCATTGTTTCTCTTTCTACTGCCGAAACAAAGCACCCCTATATCATCATCAACATCATCATCTCCACCATGAATATCATCCTCATTCTCCATCTTTAAAAACCTTAAAAAATCTCATATTCACTCATATAAAACAATCACATACACTTACTTAAACATATTCAAGAACACAACATACAATGATGAATGCACGCGATTAGGGTTTCGTTGAGCTAAAGATTTTCGTGGGTTCGAGCTAGGACGAGTTAGGGTTTCAAGTTGCGGGTTCATTTTAGGGTTTTCATAAGTTTTGTTTGTGGGTTCTTATCTTCATCGATTCACATAGCGTTGTAAGGCTCTAAATCCTTGTTTTATTTTCGTTCCTAACATGTTACTTGTACTTGCACATCTAAAAATCATTCTTGCAACTACTAAACAAGTTTTCTTACATGAAATCACAACTTACTTCAAAAATGGCTAAATGGGTACGCTGAAATCATAAGCAAAAGTATATTTTCGAAAGTGAATGCATCATATTTGAGTAACATAAGGTTTTGAGACGAAAATTTTAAGATTATTTGAGCTAAAAACATGTTTTAAGTTTTTGTGTAAATATGTTGTTCAAACTAGTATACCGAGTCAAAACCACGTCAAATCGTGTCGTTTTTGTGGTGGGATTTATAGTCGGTGTCGTAACGGTTATAGTGCAACTTGAATTTTCGAAAACGGTCAAATAATGAAGTCACTAGTAGGCTTGAAAGTCTCGGTTTGTAATTTAAGTGAAAATGGTTCTTTTCTTTGTGTGTCTCCCATCGTCGAGCAAAAATCAAAACCACCAAAGTAAATAATTTTTTTTATATTAGTACTATGTACTGTATCTATGTTGCGCAGGAGGAGGGTGGGGGCCACTTTGGCTGTGTCATGTTTAGTGACAAAATGGGATAAAAAATTAATTTGTTTTAAAACGTTGTAACATTATAAAACGAAAAATGTTGCGTCTTTTGTTCTTGTGTCATAATAAAATATATTTTTAATGGTACATGGAGGTAATGGGTTGTGACGTCAGGGGTGTAAGGGGGGGAAACCAAATGGACATGTTTTAAAAGTATTTAGATTTAAATAGAAAAATTAAACCCCGCTTAATTAGTAGACTTATCAAAATTTGACCCCTTAATTAATTTAAACATAAAACTTAAAACTTAATAAATATTAAATAAATATTAATATAATTTAACCCGGACTAAATTGGTGTCACGGTTCGCGCGTGGAGCGTGGGAGTAGGCATTCTTCGTGTAAGTCGTATATGCCGAGTCCCATTGACTCTAACCGAACTAAAAGACCCAATTAAAGTGGGTCCCGGACAAGGGTCTCATATTTTATTTATAGACGACCCAAAAGGGACGATCACTTTATTTATTTATTTTTGACCTCCATATTAATTGACACTAAGAATAATAAGACAAAAAAAAAAGAATGATATATTTATTGGACAAAAATTAGGATTAGGACCGTACTATTATATGGACTGTATTGGACTGAGACTTGGACTATTATTGGACATAGATAGAGACCAATTACCAATTGACCCAACTAAAAATATAATTAATCGTCGCGTCTAATTTTCTAAAGAGTCTGTCTTGTGTCGTCTTAAATTAATTATTTTTGTGTGCGTTTTTATTTTATAAACTTTGTCATATTTTGACCTTTTAAATAAAAAGTATATATTTTTATTTATTTATTTAATTGGTGCAAGTACAATGTAATGTAAGAATAATTATTTAATTGCTTTACTTGTAGCTTAGCTAGTTATTATTATTGCTAGGCTGCGGTTTGGGTTGACGTTGTTGCGAGCATTTTTCTGTGCCTACTGTTTGATTACTTTTGCTTGACTATCATTTGAGGTGAGTTTATAGCCCCACTTTTTAACTGCTTTTACTGCTTTTTGGGGTGAGACATTGCTTGATTTAACGTATGAACACAAGTGCATTAACTGATTTATATACTAGTCTAAGTCCCACTAAAAACCCAGTTGCTTTGGCCCGTGAATCGTGAATCGTTAATTACTTTGTGTAAGCGCGAATGTTATGGATAGATCTATCGGGGTTGACGCCCCTGTCTGGCTTGGTCCAACAGAGGACAAGCGGGCACAGTTTCATTTGAGTCTGAGATAGGATGTCGCGGGTTTAGGCATCCAGTTGGGCTACATTTATATGATTATACTGCCGGTGTTGTTAACGCTTCGGTGTCACGAGCTTAGACTGTAATAAATGATTTTATGATGACTTTGTATTTGTTATATTGTCATCATGTTTGGGAAAAATCTTGTGGTTCATTAAACACTTCAAATTAACTAAACCTATGAACTCACCAACTTTATGTTGACGCTTTAGCAATGTTTTTCTCAGGTATTAAGAATGAAGATGCTATGTGAGGTCTCATGCACTGCCGTCATTTCTATTGAAAATAAAGATCATTTGCACTATTTGAAAACCTTGTTTTTGTATCTGTGACCAGTTTTATGCTTCCGCACTATGTTAAAACTCTTTATTTTATCAAATGCAAGTGATCAATTTTCCGAACGTCTCATTTAGAGGTCGTTCTTTGTAACTATGTGTATGATAATCATGACGTCACCACTCCCTTGTTGCCATTATACTATGATATTTTGGAAGTGTGACAGATTGGTATCAGAGCCATGGTTATAGAGAACTAGGTTGCATTTAGTTACTCTAGACTATAACTGCTATATGTTTAATCGATTATCATACGGATTGTAAGTATTAAGTATATATATACATGGATATATATATATATATGTAATGAACAATTATTATTGGAGTCGAGTGATTCAACGTTATATAATATATGATAAATGGGATACATGTGATTTAACAATTACGAGATATATTTATATGGAGTACATGTGCAACAACAAAATCTGAGTTATGTTATATGGGATACATGTGGTTTGAACAATGATTGCTATATGTTATGTCGATGTCCCTTTCACGGACTAATTATATGAGATATTTACACACATCTATTCTGTTTATGTTACAGCAATGTCTTCTTCTGGTGATTCGGCGTCTTCAGGGGCATACCACCACCGCAGTTCACAGTCGACTGTCAGTTCATCGATGGGATTACCTAGAGGATCACCATCAGGATATCCGTGGTACCGGATGACTTCAGATGATGAGACCGAGAGAGAGACTGAGGAGGTTCACCGTTCACCGATCCATATCCCTGATGCACCAGCAGATGATGTGCTTAGCCTAGAAGGCGGAGGAGAGGACGACCTAGCCGCTGATGTGGTGCAGTCACCAGGGCAGGCGTCGGTCACTAGGGGTGAACCGATGGAGGATTTTGAGGATGATGATACGGAGTTCACCGATGGAGAAGGTGAACCCATGGAGGTCACAGACACTGAGGACCCACCTGCTGCATATGTTGCTACTCCTGAGGCTTCCATCACACTCATCTCCTCGTCTTCGTCCGAAGACGAAGGGGAAAGGGCGGACATCACTACCCCAGCACCCGGCACTCTGCCTTTCTACTATGTTAGGCGACGTCTCCGAGGGAGAGCCGCCCGACCACCACCTTCACCTTACCGACCCCTCATACCTTTCTCTGCTACTGACAGGCGTGCAGCCCGCACATCTGCCAGTCTTGCCCCAGAGGTGTCACCACCACCACCACCACCGCTGGAGACTGTACCTGCTGTGTATCAGGAGATGCTTGCCGATGTTGGTATCTCTACTGGACCGAGAGCTGCGACCCCTATTCCTAGGAGAGCTACATCAACCGTTGTGATGCTTGGAGCAGCGGATGGATGTGTGACGACCCGTTTGAATAGGTTGGAGGATGCTGTGGAGACTTTGGGTGAGGAGTATGAGGAGATGCAGGATAAGCTGGAGGCATTGACAAAGAAGAGTCCAGTTGAGGATGAGACGACATTGACGGTTTATGTGACCCGTCTTCGAGGACAGCTCCATACTGTTCTCGACCAGATGGACACAATGCCGAATGATCGTCTCAAGGAGATCGAGAGCCTGATGACCCGTTGGGGAGTGGAGCCACAGGTTGAGGTGGGTGGACTAGAGGCACCTGTTGAGGATCCTATTGCTGACTTAGAGGGCAGGTTTAGGGCCGCTTGCCATGATACCGAGGTCAGACTTAGGGATGCCCAGGCTCGCGAGGACTTGGTTGAGAGGAGGCTGGCAGAGTTAGAGAGAGCACTTCACCAGCGTCGTGAGGGTACTAGTTAGATTTACCATATACTGTTGACTCATTGTTGTACGACCACTAAGCTATGAGGTTTATCTCAGCTAGTTGGCATTTTCAAGTTTTCCTTATTATGTATGTCGGATTGTGAAGTATTTCGAAACATTTCTATGGATGTTAGGTTATGACATTATCTTATTTGGGTTACAAATTGGTGCGATCATCATATATTGTTTATTATACCATTGAGCATTTCATAATTGTATTGTGTGTGCCATGAATGTTATGTCTGGCAAAACTCATTGTCTTGTTTACCTTTTAGATTATGGCACCAGTTAGAAGATCTGAGACACAGAATCCACCAGCTGCTACCGGTGGGATTGACCCAGTCATGCTCAGTCAAATGATCGCGGAACGAGTGGCTGAGGCACTCGCAGCAGCTGAAGCGATCCGTACAGCGAGCACGCAAGAGGAGACAAACCAAGGGGCCACTGTTGCCAATACGCGGACCTGCACCTACAAGGAATTCCGTGCGGTTACACAAGTGAGTTTCCGTGGTACTGAAGGTGCAGTGGGTTTGACTAGATGGTTTGAGAAGTTGGAATCTCAATTTGGGATTAGCAATGTTGCTGAAGCTGATAAGGTGAAGTTTGCATCAAGCACATTGGTGGATAGTGCTTTGACTTGGTGGAATGTTTATGCTCGTGCAGTGACCATTGATGTTGCACAAGCTACACCTTGGAGTGAGTTCAAGGCTATGTTTGTTAGGAAGTATTGTCCACGAAATGAAGTCAAGCAGATGGAGGTTGAGCTATGGAACTTGAAAGTCAAGGGTACCGCCCTTACTGCTTACAATCAGCGCTTTCAAGAGCTAATTTTATTGTGTCCCGAAATGGTGCCCAACAATGACCGATTGTTGGAGCGATACATTGAGGGCTTACCTTTGAACATCAAGGGGAATGTGACTTCATCAAAGCCGAATGACTTGCATGAAGCAATTGATATGGCTCAGAGTTTGATGTACCAAGTGGTGCAAGAGTTGGGGGAGAATGCTGGAGACAAGAGGAAGTGGTCTGGTAATCACTACAACACCAATAACAACAACAACACTAATAACTACAATCAAAACAAGCGTCAAGAGGTGGCTAGGGTGTTTACTGCTGGGCAAAGTAATGCTGGAAACTATGTTGGAAGATTTCCTTTCTGTGGAAAGTGTGGCCGACACCACGAGGGAGCATGTCCTCCTACATGCTACAACTGTGGAAAGGCTGGACATAAGGCAAAGGAGTGTCGAGCACCACCCCGTCCTGCTAACCAAAGAGGACCGGGAACTCAAGGTGGACAAGGAGCGAATGTTACTTGTTTTGGGTGTGGAGAGAAAGGGCATTACAAGAATAAGTGTCCAAGCAGTGGGAACCAAGGTCGTGGTAATCAAATTCGAGGCAACCAAAACCACAACCAAGGGAACCAGAGGCAGAACCAGGGGAACCGGGGAGGAAATAATCGAGCCACAACCAGTGCTCCAAGTGGATTCACGGCACCTAGCAAGGTATATCATTTGTGTGCTGAGGCTGTAGTGCAAGACAACAATGTTGTGACTGGTACGTTCCTAGTCAATAACAACTATGCTTCAATATTATTTGATTCTGGTGCGGATAGGAGTTTTGTGTCATCTGCATTTAGTGAACGCCTAAATATCACCCCTACTGCGTTAGATATTAAGTATAATGTAGAACTAGCCGATGGGAAGTCAGTGACCACCGATGCTATTCTGAAAGGATGTAGTCTAAGGTTACAAGATCATTCGTTCAGTATCGACTTACTCCCCATAGAATTAGGAAGTTTTGATGTCATCATTGGAATGGATTGGATGCCGAAGCAACACGCGGAAATTGTATGTCATGAGAAGTACGTTCGTGTTCCTTATGGGAACGATGTACTAATCATACAAGGCAAAAGAAGTGGAGTGAAGAATAGATCGAGACTGGAAGTCATCTCATGTATTAGAACCCAAAGATACATTGAGAAGGGATGTCCAGTGTTCTTGGTTCAAGTAACGCAAAAGGAGGAAGAAGAAGATCATGAGAAGAAGGTTGAAGATGTACCGATCGTTAGAGATTTTTCAGACGTATTTCCAAAAGACTTACCGGGGTTACCACCAACACGACAGGTGGAGTTTCACATAGAGCTTACACCAGGTGCTGCACCCGTTGCTAGAGCACCATACCGCTTAGCACCAGCAGAGATGAAGGAGCTAGCTGAACAACTAAAGGAACTTTCTGACAAAGGTTTCATTAGACCGAGTTCCTCACCCTGGGGAGCACCGGTCCTATTTGTCAAAAAGAAAGATGGATCCTTTAGGATGTGTATTGATTACCGAGAGTTGAACAAGCTGACGATAAAGAACCGCTACCCATTGCCAAGAATTGATGATCTTTTCGACCAACTACAAGGATCTAGCATATACTCGAAGATTGATTTAAGGTCGGGATATCATCAGCTAAGGGTTAGAGAAGAAGACGTCCACAAGACGGCTTTTAGAACCCGATACGGACACTACGAGTTCCAAGTTATGCCCTTTGGTTTGACAAACGCACCCGCGGTATTCATGGATCTCATGAACCGAGTTTGCAAACCATACTTGGACAAGTTTGTGATTGTATTCATCGATGATATTCTCATCTACTCTCGTAATGAAGAAGAACACAAGGAACATTTGAAGACCATACTAGAGCTGTTGAGGAAGGAGAAGTTGTATGCAAAGTTTTCCAAATGTGAGTTTTGGATAAACACAGTGCAATTCCTTGGGCATGTAATCGATAGCAGTGGTATCCACGTTGATCCTGCTAAGATCGAGGCTGTGAAAGATTGGGCGACTCCTACAACACCCACGGAGATTCGCCAATTTTTAGGTCTTGCTGGTTACTATAGGAGATTCATTGAGGGTTTCTCCAGGATAGCTAAACCAATGACGGAGTTAACTCAAAAGGATAAGAAGTTTGAGTGGAAAGAAGATCAAGATTTGGCATTCCAAACATTGAAGCAGATGTTGTGTGAAGCACCTATACTAGCCCTACCCGAGGGTAATGAAGACTTTGTGGTGTATTGTGATGCATCCATAAAAGGGTTAGGTGCGGTGTTGATGCAAAGGACTAAGGTCATTGCTTATGCGTCAAGACAACTAAAAGTGCACGAGAAGAACTACACAACTCATGATCTAGAGTTAGGAGCAGTGGTGTTTGCCCTAAAGATATGGAGACACTACCTTTATGGCACAAAGTGTGTTGTATTCACTGATCATAAAAGTTTACAACACATCTTGAATCAAAAAGAACTCAACATGAGACAACGACGTTGGATAGAGTTGCTCAGTGATTACGATTGTGAGATCCGTTATCACCCGGGCAAGGCAAATGTCGTAGCTGACGCTTTGAGTCGAAAGGAGAGGATTCTTAGAGTGAAAGCCTTGGTGATGACCATTGGCTTAGATCTTCCATCCTTAATTCTCAAGGCTCAGAAGGAGGCAGTCGAGGAGGAAATTCTCAAGACTGAAGATGTTGAAGGCATGATAAAGAAGTTAGAAGCTCGCTCGGATGGAACATTATGCCTTGATAATAGGAGTTGGTTACCGTGCCATGGTGACCTACGACCTTTTATTATGCATGAGTCGCATAAGTCAAAATACTCCATACATCCGGGATCTGACAAGATGTATCATGACCTTAAGATGTTGTATTGGTGGCCGAACATGAAGGCGGACATTGCTACATATGTTGGCAAGTGCTTGACTTGTGCCAAGGTCAAGGCCGAACACATGAAACCATCAAGACTATTGGTCCAACCCGAACTACCAGAATGGAAGTGGGAAAAGATCACTATGGATTTCATTACAAAGCTACCTAAAACCTCGGCTGGATTTGACACTATTTGGGTTATCGTCGACCGACTCACCAAATCGGCTCACTTCATACCAATCAAGGAGACAGATGGAATGGATAAGTTAGCAAGAACATACTTGAAGGAAGTAGTCACGAGGCATGGTGTGCCTGTGTCTATAATCTCTGACCGAGATAGCCGATTTACTTCGCAGTTTTGGAAGTCGCTGCAGAAAGCATTGGGAACGCAGTTGGATATGAGCACTGCGTATCATCCCCAAACTGACGGTCAAAGTGAAAGGACCATTCAAACCCTAGAAGATATGCTGAGAGCTTGTGTGATCGACTTTGGAAATGGATGGGATAGGCATCTGCCATTGGTGGAGTTCTCATATAATAATAGTTATCACACTAGCATTAAGGCAGCACCGTTCGAAGCATTGTATGGTAGAAAGTGTCGTTCACCCGTGTGTTGGGCAGAGGTTGGTGATGCTCAACTCACTGGACCCGAGATCATACATGAGACTACTGAGAAGATCTTTAAGATCAAGAGCCGTATGCAAGCAGCACGAGATCGACAAAAGAGTTATGCTGACAGGAGACGCAAACCTCTTGAGTTTGAGGTTGGCAATAGAGTCATGTTGAAGGTCTCACCTTGGAAGGGTGTAATTCGCTTTGGAAAGCGTGGAAAGTTGAATCCTCGTTACATTGGACCATTCAAGATTATAGAGAGGATTGGCCCCGTGGCCTACCGTTTGGAGTTACCTCAAGAACTTAGCCGAGTGCATAATGTGTTCCACATTTGCAATCTGAAGAAATGCTTATCCGACGAGACACTCGTTATTCCTTTGGAAGAGATCCAACTTGACGACAAACTCAACTTCGTAGAAGAACCGGTGGAGATCATGGACCGTCAGGTGAAACAGCTCAAGCAAAGTCGTATACCTATCGTGAAAGTCCGTTGGAATGCACGTAGAGGTCCAGAATACACGTGGGAACGTGAAGACCAATTCAAGATCAAGTATCCTCATCTTTTCGCTAATCACCCTACTACAACAACGTCTTGATTTCGCGACGAAATCTCTAAAACATGGGGATACTGTGACATCCGTCAATTTTCCATCTTTATTTTTCCCATGTATTTATTTAAGTTGAGCTTTGTACCTTGTGGGTTTAACAAATTGAGAAGTTATCTCATGTTTATAGAGTATCATGGTTTTTATTTTTTTTATGTGTTATTATTTGTACTTAGCATTATTTGGAGTCATTAGGAAATCGTGTCATTCATCACTTCATCATTTGATCTTAAACATCAAATGTTAACTAGTTAAGTTAACAATTCACCAAGTTTCGATAAACACAAAAACACTTTCACTTTTCACCATTTCATTTTACCTACACATTAGTTCCAACAATACTACACTACCATTTATTCTAACCTACTATAAACTTACACTATCCTAAATAAATCAACTAACCTCCACTCATATTTATACTTAAACTATAATAAACAATAAAAGGGTAACTACCTCTCCCCATATTTCAATATACAGGCTCACATATTTTGTGTGATTCGAGTCATTCCAAAAATCCTAGGTAGAACTTTTGTAGTCTATATCCCTTTTGAGCTAAGACAAAGACATGCACATATCAAGCAACACATCAACCTTCCTAAATTAACTTATAACTATCATACTCTTTTTCATTATCAATACACAAACACAAACTCCATTGTTTCTCTTTCTACTGCCGAAACAAAGCACCCCTATATCATCATCAACATCATCATCTCCACCATGAATATCATCCTCATTCTCCATCTTTAAAAACCTTAAAAAATCTCATATTCACTCATATAAAACAATCACATACACTTACTTAAACATATTCAAGAACACAACATACAATGATGAATGCACGCGATTAGGGTTTCGTTGAGCTAAAGATTTTCGTGGGTTCGAGCTAGGACGAGTTAGGGTTTCAAGTTGCGGGTTCATTTTAGGGTTTTCATAAGTTTTGTTTGTGGGTTCTTATCTTCATCGATTCACATAGCGTTGTAAGGCTCTAAATCCTTGTTTTATTTTCGTTCCTAACATGTTACTTGTACTTGCACATCTAAAAATCATTCTTGCAACTACTAAACAAGTTTTCTTACATGAAATCACAACTTACTTCAAAAATGGCTAAATGGGTACGCTGAAATCATAAGCAAAAGTATATTTTCGAAAGTGAATGCATCATATTTGAGTAACATAAGGTTTTGAGACGAAAATTTTAAGATTATTTGAGCTAAAAACATGTTTTAAGTTTTTGTGTAAATATGTTGTTCAAACTAGTATACCGAGTCAAAACCACGTCAAATCGTGTCGTTTTTGTGGTGGGATTTATAGTCGGTGTCGTAACGGTTATAGTGCAACTTGAATTTTCGAAAACGGTCAAATAATGAAGTCACAAGTAGGCTTGAAAGTCTCGGTTTGTAATTTAAGTGAAAATGGTTCTTTTCTTTGTGTGTCTCCCATCGTCGAGCAAAAATCAAAACCACCAAAGTAAATAATTTTTTTATATTAGTACTATGTACTGCATCTATGTTGCGCAGGAGGAGGGTGGGGGCCACTTTGGCTGTGTCATGTTTAGTGACAAAATGGGATAAAAAAATTAATTTGTTTTAAAACGTTGTAACATTATAAAACGAAAAATGTTGCGTCTTTTGTTCTTGTGTCATAATAAAATATATTTTTAATGGTACATGGAGGTAATGGGTTGTGACGTCAGGGGTCTAAGGGGGGATAACCAAATGGACATGTTTTAAAAGTATTTAGATTTAAATAGAAAAATTAAACCCCGCTTAATTAGTAGACTTATCAAAATTTGACCCCTTAATTAATTTAAACATAAAACTTAAAACTTAATAAATATTAAATAAATATTAATATAATTTAACCCGGACTAAATTGGTGTCACGGTTCGCGCGTGGAGCGTGGGAGTATGCATTCTTCGTGTAAGTCGTATATGCCGAGTCCCATTGACTCTAACCGAACTAAAAGACCCAATTAAAGTGGGTCCCGGACAAGGGTCTCATATTTTATTTATAGACGACCCAAAAGGGACGATCACTTTATTTATTTATTTTTGACCTCCATATTAATTGACACTAAGAATAATAAGACAAAAAAAAAGAATGATATATTTATTGGACAAAAATTAGGATTAGGACCGTACTATTATATGGACTGTATTGGACTGAGACTTGGACTATTATTGGACATAGATAGAGACCAATTACCAATTGACCCAACTAAAAATATAATTAATCGTCGCGTCTAATTTTCTAAAGAGTCTGTCTTGTGTCGTCTTAAATTAATTATTTTTGTGTGCGTTTTTATTTTATAAACTTTGTCATATTTTGACCTTTTAAATAAAAAGTATATATTTTTATTTATTTATTTAATTGGTGCAAGTACAATGTAATGTAAGAATAATTATTTAATTGCTTTACTTGTAGCTTAGCTAGTTATTATTATTGCTAGGCTGCGGTTTGGGTTGACGTTGTTGCGAGCATTTTTCTGTGCCTACTGTTTGATTACTTTTGCTTGACTATCATTTGAGGTGAGTTTATAGCCCCACTTTTTAACTGCTTTTACTGCTTTTTGGGGTGAGACATTGCTTGATTTAACGTATGAACACAAGTGCATTAACTGATTTATATACTAGTCTAAGTCCCACTAAAAAACCAGTTGCTTTGGCCCGTGAATCGTGAATCGTTAATTACTTTGTGTAAGCGCGAATGTTATGGATAGATCTATCGGGGTTGACGCCCCTGTCTGGCTTGGTCCAACAGAGGACAAGCGGGCACAGTTTCATTTGAGTCTGAGATAGGATGTCGTGGGTTTAGGCATCCAGTTGGGCTACATTTATATGATTATACTGCCGGTGTTGTTAACGCTTCGGTGTCACGAGCTTAGACTGTAATAAATGCTTTTATGATGACTTTGTATTTGTTATATTGTCATCATGTTTGGGAAAAATCTTGTGGTTCATTAAACACTTCAAATTAACTAAACCTATGAACTCACCAACTTTATGTTGACGCTTTAGCAATGTTTTTCTCAGGTATTAAGAATGAAGATGCTATGTGAGGTCTCATGCACTGCCGTCATTTCTATTGAAAATAAAGATCATTTGCACTATTTGAAAACCTTGTTTTTGTATCTGTGACCAGTTTTATGCTTCCGCATTATGTTAAAACTCTTTATTTTATCAAATGCAAGTGATCAATTTTCCGAACGTCTCATTTAGAGGTCGTTCTTTGTAACTATGTGTATGATAATCATGACGTCACCACTCCCTTGTTGCCATTATACTCTGATATTTTGGGAGTGTGACACATCAAAGTTAGCATCCCTTGATTCAATGATTGAGTTTATTGAAACTGAATAATTAGGTTCAATAACATAGAACCTATAAGCCTTGGAATGCTCAGCATATCCAACAAAGATGCATTCAATGCCTCTTTCACCCAAGGTTTTCACCTTTGGATCAGGGAGTCTTACAACAGCCCTACAACCCCAAACTTTGAGGTAGTTCAAGTTTGGTTTCCTTTTAGTCCAGAGTTCATAAGAGGTAATCATGTTCCTTTTATTAGGAACCCTATTTAATAAATAGCAAGTTGTTAACATAGCTTCTCCCCAAAACCTTTGACTCAGTCCTGAGTAGGACAACATGGAGTTAACCATCTCTTTTAGTACTCTATTTTTTCTTTCAGATATACCATTTTGTTGTGGAGTATAGGGAGCAGTTGTCTCATGGATGATTCCAACAGACTCAAAGTACAAAGTATCCATGTACTCACCTCCCCTATCAGTCCTAAATCTTTTGATTTGGACTCCTTGTTGTAATTCAACTTCAGTTTTAAATACTTTAAATTTATCTAATGTTTCATCCTTAGTATGTAACAAATAAACATAGCAAAACCTAGAAGCATCATCAATAAATGTTACCAAGTATTTCTTATTCCCTAATGAGGGAGTAGCATGTAAATCACATAGGTCACTATGGATTAGCTCCAAAACTGTAGTTTCACGTTTTACATCCTGAAATGGTTTCTTAGTAATTTTGTTTAGCATACAAGTCTGACACTTATCAGTGTCCATGTCAAAAGTTGGAATTAACCCATCCTTAGACATATCTTGCATCCTCTTATAGTGGACATGGCCTAGTCTAGCATGCCATAGTGATGAATCATTCAGTTTAGTGGTAGTCATCAGGACATAATCAACATTTATACTAGAATCAATATTAAGCCTGAACATTTGATTACTCAAATAGCCAAAACCAATAAACACACCATGTTTAGATAAAACAAATTTATTAGATTCAATCACTTGTTTATAACCACAAATATTCAAAACACTACTAGAAACCAAGTTCTTCCTAATATTAGGAACATGCAAAACATTAAACAAAGAAACAATCTTTCCAGAACTAAATTTAAGATCTACACAACCACGTCCATGCACTAGGGCTGTTGACTCATTTCCCATGTGAAGAATAGATCCATCATTCATTGACTCATAAGTCTTGAACCAGCATCATCTTTACACACATGTATTGTTGCTCCAGAGTCAACCCACCACGCAACATCATCATCCTGCACAAAATAAGCTTCAGATACATATGTAACATAATAAATCTGGAGAGATTCATTAAACATATTCTGACCTTTTGTGCCTGATCCATTAGCTTGGTTGCCAATGTTAACACCTTTGAAATCCCTTTTGAAGTGTACAGGTTTCCCACACTTCTAACAAGCCACTGATGAATTCTTGTTAGGATTAGCTTTGGTGTTATCCTGATGCTTACGTTTGCCCTTGTTATCATTGTACCTGGTGGAGTTGTTATGCTCCACCATATTGACAACAGATGAACCAGCAACATTGCTGCTCTTTGGCTTATCACTTTCATGCACCCTGAGGGATTCCTCAATGCGCAAATGACTGCCCAACTCAACAAGAGTTAACTCCTCCTTCTTATGTTTCAAGGTGTGCTTGAAATATTTCCAATAAGGAGGTAGTTTGTCAATGACACACGAGACCTGAATGGTCTCATCCATGTTCATTTTATGTTGTGTAAATCTGCCAAGTATTCCAAGAAGTTCATTGTATTGTTCCATGACTGGTCTTAAATCAGTCATTTTGTTATTTGTGAAATCACTCACAAGGAACTTCTTACTTGATGCATCCTCAGCCATATATTTGGCTTCCAAGGAATTCCATAGTTCTTTAGCAGATTCAACATTTTGGTAAATATCAAATAAAGAATCAGACATACCATTGAGAATTATGCCGCGACACACATAATCATCATTCTCCCATTTGCTCCTTTTCCTCAGTTCCTCCAAAGTAGCATCATCACCACCATCAGGAATAGGAGTGGTCAGCACGTACACCACGTTCATGGTAGAAAGAAGAAAGTGCATCTTCTTCTGCCATCTCCTAAAATCAACCCCTTCAAACTTGTCCAGATTGGAGAAGTTAGCCACCATATGCTTCATTGCCGCCGCCATTGATTATCACAAAATAATCTTCTTTGATTGTTGGGGTTTACTTCGTTCGAACGGGGTGAAGATAATCAATAGCCTAACTACGTACCAACGAATGGTTACCGGATATCTCTTGAAGTCGTGTAATCACTTTCCAAAGAAGATTATTCGACCCTATGTCTGGGTTAACACGAATACCTCCTTGGGATAAAACCAAGAGTTAGTTCTTATTTTAGGCACAAATCAAGAACTTTGTGCGTGTAAGTGTTTCTTGTTATTGTCTATTTCATCATGCAAATATGATCACTATTTATAGTGATCCTAGTCCTAGAAGGATGTAACTCATAGTCAATGGTAATTAAGAGCATTAATCGGCCAATTAAGCTCATAATTACCTACATGAAACCATAGTGGTTACATGACCATAAACCTGATCATCAAGTCAATATTCAACCCACATTGATTGGTCAAAGAGGTTACAAAGACTTTGTGCATCACCAGGAGCAACGTCCTAACCAGGAGCAACATCCTGACCAAGAGCAACTTGCTCACCAGGAGCAACTTCCTAACCAGGAGCAACTTCCTACTGATGAACTTTCAACCACTATATTGAGTCCAGGGAGGTCAGGGACTTAATGGGTGTACACTCCGTACCTCCAAACCTATTTACAAGTGTGACTCGATCCCACAATTGCACTAAATTTCCAACACAACACGTCTTAGTATTTACTCACATTGAACACTATCATTTCGGTATTCCAAACCGGATACCACTCTCGTGATCGTTACTTACTCCCACGCTGAAGCTTGGTCTCGGGGACAAACCTGGGACGAGGCTAATGTTCGTTATTCGTTGTTTTTAGGTTATACACTTGGATACAAGCTTTATTCACACGTGACCGAAGTAAATTCGTCGGTATTCAGGTATCTAGGGAATTTTGCTTCAACAGCACTCATTTCCAACCTTATACAGCTTGGAAGACACTCGTTGTAAATTGATGTAATGGTCTATTCATAAACAGTCACGTAAAACATAAAAATAATTAAAAAAAAAGTATTTATAGCTTTTATCGAATTTATAAATACACATGTTTTATATATAGACTTAATGGTTTGTCAGAACCTAGTCTAGTGAGACATGACTAAACACTCAGTCCACTTTATAGAGTAGTATAAATACTCCTTCATATTTATTACACGCACACAACACGTCTTAGCATTTACTCACATTCAACACTATCATTCTGGTATTCCAAACCGGATACCACTCTCGTGATCGTTACTTACTTTTTCACGCCGAAAATTGGTCTTGGGAACAAACCTGGGACGAGGCTAACGTGCGTTATTCATGTTATTAGGTTGTACACTTAGATACAAGTTTTATTCACACGTGACCGAAGTAGAATCGTCGATATTCAGGTACCTAGGGAATTTTGCTTCAAAAACACTCATTTCCAACCTTATACATCTTGGAAGACACTCGTGTAGATTGATGTAATGGTCTATTCAGAAACAGTAACGTAAAACATGAAAAAATACAAAAAGTATTTATAGCTTTTATCGAATTTATAAATACACATGTTTTATATATAGGTTGTGTTTGGTGAAGAGCTTTTAGAAGCATTTAGGAGCGGAGAGCGGTGAGCGATGAGTATTAAGCGTTGTGAAATTTAATGTTCGTTTGGTAAGCTTTTAAGAGCGGTGACTATTTTTTCGGAATTCTCATTTTCCAATGCTCATTAAAGTAACATTTGAGAGCATTGAGCATTAAGAAGATGTTTTACATAGTATATTAACAAATACAACTATGTTACCAAACATCTTTATTAAACATAGCCATAAACTTAATGGTTTGTCATGATTTTTAGAAATTTGTTAAAAAGTCTATTTTTAAAAAGAGGATCTGTTGGTGGTAAGGGCCGAACTATGGTTCTCTAAAGTAAATACATAACACCCGACCTTCTCAACTACACATCCTCTCATTCATATTCTTAACTTTTTTATTTTTGATATAATACAAATTTCATACGAGTAATTCTCATTATAAAAAATGAAAAATTATGTGGACACTTTTAAATTTAATTGACACATTAAAATTTAGAAAAAAAAAAGTTATTCACAAAACAATGTCCAATCAAGATAGATGCAATAAACTCAGCTAGCTTGAAAACAATTAAAGTGGAGTAATTAAACTGGTTAAGAGATACGATATGAAAGTGTCATGTAAAAATACGTTAATCGACTTTCTGCCGGCCAATGTACTATATTTAAACAGTTACATATATAAAACTACACGAGCCGGAGTTATTGAGAGCTTCTGAACTTGATTACGGATGAAGTTTTGCACAACATTCCTTCGTAAAACTACTACTCCGTAGCTTATATTTCATGTTGCCAACAAAAATAAAGCAAACTAAGTATATTATTGGCGAAATTTTAACATTTGTTTTGAAAAGATCGAGTTTTTGAAAACATGCAAAATAAAAGAGTGTACAATAACTTTGAAACATATAAAAATTAATTTGTGCACTAATTGTCATAACTTTTAAAAGGACCGAAACCTTCCCGGCCCTTGATAGTTTCGCCATCGGACGGAACGGTGTGTTTTAGGTTCTTATGACTCTTTGGTCGAAAGATAATATGAAAGTGCATTTGGGCCAAAATTTGCAAACTGGAGAGCCCAATAGAGTTAATATTAGAGACAGTCAGACAGACACCAAAACGAAGGCCTAGTGCAATGATTTATGTGCCATTTAATTTGAAGTATGTTGCAAACTTGCAAAATGCAACTATGAAGACTTATTGCTCATCTAAAAACTTCTAACCTTAAATTTTTCTAATTTCTTTTACATGTTTTTCTACTTACCAGAATACAGTGTGTTATAACAATAATGTTTTGACATTCAGATTGACAAACATCATACTATCTTATAAAAGAGATTAGACATTCTTTTTATTTAATACTAAAATATTAAGTAGTACAAAAAATACATATTAATACAACCAAGAAAATTAAATTTAAATAATACAAGATTTTAATGCATTATGTACAAATTTATATCTCTAATATATATACAAAACATTTAATCATACTTAATTAAAGCATAATTAATAATACAATTAAAACACTCCATCATCACAATTTACAAGCAAAATAACATATCGTATAAATCTCCTCTATCATATTTTTCTCCCTCTTTCCTTACAATCATATGTACAAATCACTTTTTTGTTGATCTTCTCATTCAAATGTTCAAAAGAGGTTATGTCAATTCTCGCATTTAATTGAGTTCCGAAAATAAAGTTACACATATTACATATTATATATACGCTATAAGTAATAATATTCCTATATAAAAATTACGTTTTTAATACATGTTTTTAAGTGAAAACTATCGTTATCCATAAATTATTGTTATGAAAGACGCATAACCGAATAACATTCACTCTCAGGAAAGTTTAGTCACATAGTACCCGCCGAACATCGCGCGAGTACCCTACTATTGTATTTAATAGATTTGATTTTGTTATAAAAAAATGCTAGCGACACAGATTAACCTCCGCATCTTATATCATTGAAATTCGAAGAGGAATTCGACCTTAAATTATTGGCTTTTGCTTATATTGATTTCTCAATTCATACGTTTTGTGTTTGATAAACCTAAATCAGCGACTGTCAAAAGTTATATATCTTAAATTTGGTAAAAGAGATTAGTAGCTTCCGACATTTTAACTAATCATTTATGGTTTAGCCACTAAGTGTAAAACCTTTTTTTCTTCCATCTAGTTTTGTTATTTAGAGTTGAGCATTTTCGGCGACTGGATCTTACCGGACTGATCGGACTAGACCGAACATATTACGATCCGGTCTTCGGTCTATTATTTTCGTTATTTCATCCTAGGTCCGATCAGTTCGATTTTATCTTACAAAAAACCAACGATTATATCTTGTAAGATCTTATCGGATCAAACCATTTCAGTTTGATCTTTGGTTGGATGTTTTTTACTAAACTCGGTTTCGGTCTGATCCGGTCTTGACACATCGAGATTGGTATGATAATCAAACTTTAGACCTCACATTTTTAGTGACTATAATCGTAATTCCAATGTAACAAACTAATATACCACAATGGTTATAAGTTTCGAAATTGTAAAAGTTATATGTGTGGTTTGATCAAATTTCACCTTTGGTCTTTTTATGATTTGAAATTACCAAAATACCTTTATTTTCATTCTTTAGTAGTTTAGTTTTTGTATGGCCAATAGTATTTTAGTAATTTCATGTTTCAATAAGACCAAAAGTGCAACCCAAAATTTACTACACGAACAATTTTTACAATTTCAAAATTTAACGAATCAAACATGCAATTTGACCAAACCACAAAAATGATTTTTACAATTCTCTCTAATGTTAGTGAATAACTTTTATAGAACTAGCTCAAAAAACAATGAGGGAAGTGCAAAAATCATCCATTTGTTATTTTGAAAAATCGAATTAGATCCTTCGTTAGTTTTTTGGACAACAGTCATCCATCCGTTAGTGCGCGGGGCATAATACATCCCTCATGGACTAACGGTGAAAATGTTTTTCTCGTTAAGAATTAACAAGGTTTAAAGAGAGTGCATCTTTTTCTTTTTCCTTTTCCAGGGATGTATGGTGAACCTTATAATAACTTGTTTCAAAAATAAATATATTTTCGAAAAAAAAAAATTATTCTCGAAAAAAAATTTATTTTCGAAAAAAAAGTTTAATTTTTTTAAAGAAAATTATTTTCGAAAGAAAAAGTTTTATTTTCGAAAAAAATTTATTTTCGAAAAAAATAGTTTTATTTTCGAAAAAAAGTTTAATTTTCGAAAAAATGCTTTATTTTTTTTTCGAAAAAAGATTAAATTACTTTCAAAATTGTTTGTGTCAAAACAAGTTATTTCGAAAATAAAACTTTTTTTCGAAAATAAAATATTTTTTTTCGAAAATAAAACTTTTTTTCGAAAATTAAATTTTTTTTTTTGAAAATAACTTTTTTTTTCGAAAATATTTTTTTTTTAGATAAATTTTTTTTCGAAAATAATTTTCTTTTTGAAAATAAATATTTTTTCGAAAATAATTTTTTTTTTCGAAACAAATTATATTAAGGTTCAGCATACATCCCTGGAAAAAAAAAAGATACCCTCTTTTTAAATCTCGTTAATTTTTAACGAAAAAACATTTGCATCGTTAGTCCAAAAGAGATGTACTGTGCCCCGCGCACTAACGAAGAAATGATTGTTGTCAAAAAAACTAACGAAAATATAATTCGATTTTTCCATATGCCATATGCCACAAAGATAATTTTTGCACTTCCCTCAAAAATAATATTAAGCATATAAAACGTTGCGAAAATTACTGGCATGGCCATAACTTTAGTAACCTTTCTGGAGAGGCCATATTCACGTTGGAAATCGAAAATGGCCATCAACCTCGGGAAATTTTTAAGACGACTTTCATTTTGCCACGTGGCGCCCTATTAGCCACAAAAAAAAGTCTTTACTTCGGTTTCATCGACTGACATGGTGTCAGTCAAACTTTTTGGTTGGGCCCCGTGCATATTTAATGTCTGACATTTAGTATACTCGTTTTAAAACTCTCCCGAGCATCCAATGCATATAACCTACCGGTTCCCATTTTAACACCAAACACACAACCTCACAAAACCAAAAACCCGATTTTTACTGAAAATGGATGTTTTGAGCAGCTAGGTTATGCTAAATCCTCAATCTCTCAAAACCAAAAACCCGACTTTTATTAAAAATGGCAGTTTTTAGCAACTAGGTTATGTTTAAGTCATAATCTCATAAATATATTCCCGAGTATATTTAAATATAACGGAGCAGCTAGAGTCAATTTGGTGGTTTTTTGCCCTTTCTTTTTTATGGCGGTATGTTATTTAATATTTTTAATTTCATTAATAGTTTTTTATGTTTATTTGTTATACATTATTGATATGTTGTTATTTTTAAATTTTAGGATTATAGTGTTACGTTGACGTGTAGAAGCAAGTTATCTTTGTTACCGTTTTTCAGAGAAAGATTTAGAAACACACCCAAAGAACGTTTGTTTAGGCAATCATGTTTTGGTTGGTTGTGGAATTTGCCACAATGTGTAGAGACTGGTCTTTTAATACATTTCCTTGCTTGTTGTCAAACGGATTTTGTAGAAGAAGAGACAGAAAATGTTCCGTTATGTTATGATGTTGGTGGTCATATCATAAAATTTGGCAGGGAAGAATTTTGCTTAATGACTAGTTTAAAATTTGGTGTACAGTTTAATGGTAGTTATTTAAAGGGGCCAATGCCGTTTAGGAGACGTGTCTTTTCATCAGCTTATGATACTCGTCATATACTCGTTAGGGATTTATATAGATTTGTTAAAAGCGATGCATTTGAAAACCTAAATGACTATGATGCTGTACGGGTTACGTTGATAGCTGTGTTGGAGTTGGTGCTACTTGGGCATGAGTCTAGTTACATTGTTCCAGAATGGTGTTTTAGGTTAGTTGAAAATTTAGATGCATGGAACTTGTATCCGTGGGGTTCGTATGTTTGGTCGACATTGTATAATCAGTTAAGGAATGCCGTATACGCACGTGCCGAACACCACCACGCGAATGTAGACAGAGACCAAGACGAAGAACCACCCAAGTATCAATTAATGGGTTTTACATGGGCTTTCAAGGTAAGTTACTTGTTGTGTTTAGTCTAACTAAAATATAGTACGTGTATAATTTGAATACATTTTATTTTCAGGCTTGGATGTTGGAGACTTATAGCGTTAATGCGGTGGATTATTTCACACGACTTGATGGTTATCCTCGATCAGTCCGGTGGTTCCGAGAAAAAAAGTTTTTTCGTAAACAAATTCCTACTTTAATTGATGTGAGTTATACGACGCTTAAACATTCCTATTTGTCAATAATTAATTTATTAATTTGTTTATGTGTTTAATTAATCTTATAATATTTTGCAAGGGTGTTATACCAAACGAAAGGTTGTATCCCGACGAAGTTGAGATGTCGTCAGACTGGTGGATTGATAGCCTTAGATATTTCAATAATGAGATACATCAACCGCCCCAAGTACCTGAGTTTGATAACCGATATAGTCGTGATGATGTACCAGCAGAAGTTTACACAGTTTTGATGGAAAAGGATCGAACTATCCAAGAATTGAATGCAAAAATTATGGTAAATGGTTAACATGATGTATGTACATGTGTATCATTGAAAACTTGACGTATAATTACTCCAACTATTTTAATGCAGGCATTACAGGGTTCTGGCCAAGTTTCACAAAAAAAAAATGTCGTTAATGAGTCTGATGTTTGTGGGTTCGGTAATGAGTTTACTGGTACTCAACATAGTGGTTTTGTTAACATTGAGGTAAAAAAAAAATTTATAATTGTCATGTTACTTTTACTTTTATGTTAATTAAAAATAACTTTGAATATATTGTATGTTAGGAACAACAACTAGATGGTTTAGGTAATTTTACCCCAGTTGGTAGCCACTTCTTTGACGATATTCGAATTCCGTCGCCACATACACCGTCTTATAAAGTGACTCCAAACGCTTCGTTCGGGCAGCCTGCTAAGCCATCCTCCAGTCATAGTATGTATCAAATGAATAACCCGATGCCCCACGAGGGTTTTGGTCGATGGTCTAAGGTTGATCGAACATTGGAGGGTAACTCTTCACAACATCGTGATATTCGCGGCTTACACCCAGTAAGTAGATCATTATTATTATTTAATTATTTATACAAGTTAATAATGTAAAATATTTATTTTAGTAAGTGTTAAATTGTAATTAATTGTCAGAAAATGATAGATCGTGAAAGAAGAGCACGTCGTCCAGGACCACAAAAATTGAGCCCATTTACATCTCTTCCGCCTACAACCAAATTAGGTCCGGGAAAACGTGGTGGAAAGTCAAAAAATAAGAGTGTGTTCGATGACATTACAACCTTTAATCTGGGTGATGAAGAGAACGGTGAATTTGGTTTTCAGCTTCAAAATCAAAGTCCAACCACAACAGAATTTGTTTCGTTTGAGAACGTAGATCCCAATAAGGTATATTTTTAGCTAAATATTTTTAAAATGTTATGTTAATGCAGACCGATTCTTTATTTGTTTGCCATGTTTAGGTAAGGCGAGGAATGTATGTTACATACGAGGAGTTTATGCAGAACCCTGTTGATATATTCTTGGATTGTCATGTCAAGGGTTTTCTTGTCATGGATACGTTCTGGTATGAACTAGTTCCTCACCTTACCAATATAAGCCTTTCAAAGCGTAATTCTGTAAGGGCTGGTTGGTTGTCAGATGATGTAAGTTTTTTTTACTGTTCAAGTATTAACAATTTATTTAGTAGCTATTGAAAATAAAATTTTAACTTATGTTGAAACAGCAAATTAATTGTTGGATTGAGTTGCTCGTTAGGCGTCGACCGAGTGGGGCTGATTGGACAGTTGCAAAAACTGGGACTGCAACGTATTACCCTGGATCAAATGTTTTTTATCTTTTATTTGATAGGTTCTTGAAAGGAACTTTGAATGGTTCGACGTGTCCATACCCAGCGTGGCATGACGTACAAACTGTAAGTATTTCCATTTATATCTTATCATCGTAACATATATTTAATAGTATTTGCTATAAAAGATATGCGTTCTACTAATCAATTGTATATAAATATGATTTACATTTGTAGGTGTATATGCCAATCAATTACGGTAATAGTCACTGGGTAACCGCTATAGTTAATTTAATTACTGACCAGGTGGCGATCTTAGACTCATTACATTGCAATATTCGAAAGGATGCCCTGAAGAAGCAATTTTCAGAATGGTCAAGTGTGGTGAACGGCCTTTTGTATCGTCAAGGTTATTTTAGAAACCGCATACGTAGACCACATGATTTCAAAGTATCCTACAACGAAGTCAATTTTCAAGTTCCACAACAAGGAAACTTTATGGATTGTGGGGTAATAACATGTTGGTTGATATACAACCTTTCGCAAGGTATAATCCCTTCTGTATTAGGTGAACCTAATGCATACTTTCGCCAAGTTAGAGAAGAAATGTCGAAGTTTTTCTATACCCATCGTTGCGAGGATACAAGGGACTGTGGCTATACACAGAATTTGTTTGTTTGAATGTTATCCGTCAATCTCTAAGTGTTAAAAATAAAAGTTTCTGTTATTTATCTTTTTTCGTTCAAATTGTATGTTTGTTGTTATTTGACTAATATTTATATATCAAACTTATTAAGAAAACAACAACTAGCATAGATGTGACTTATCAATAACAACAAAGCTACTGACAATGATGTGACAGAACCCTGACATTTAAAGTTTTTAGTGTGACAATACAATGAATTTATGTTTGTCTCTTTAAAAAAATCCCGACCTTAATTTTTTTGGAACACTATATATACATTTGTTAAATGGCTACATATTTTGTTAAATATATCAATAATTTTTGAAGGATGGCTGAAGATAACAATTCTCATTACCCAAAGAATTTGTACAATTTTGTTGGTTCTGCCACACAACCTATTATGGCACGTACTTCCTCCCCAGGACGTCTAATTGCTTCACAACCCAACCAGCCCCTACCTTTGACCCCAGTTGTTTTTCCAACTAGTGTTGAAAAACCATTGAGGATCATACCTGGACCGGCTGGTGTTCTTCAACAAGCAAAGTATAGAAAAGCAACAGTGTTAAACGAAGTTGGTGATGTTGTTGGAACATCTACCCAAGATTATGTAAAGCAAATAGTTGAAGATGCAAGTGAGGATGATCATTTTTCGCGTGACCCTTGGATTTGCGCAATACAGTATTTAGCTGATGAAGGGAGTAGTGTGATCGGTTGTTTAGGTGACATAAAAAATTTTATGACACATAAAGGGAAACTTGAAAGAGTTGTTGCGGTAGTTAAAAGTTGAACCTAAATTCAATTGGCGACCTTAATTTAACACTTAAAGATACATCTGGTATTGTTGCTGGTACAGTTCATCACAAAGTTATGGAAAAAGAGGGATACAAAAAGTCTATAGCAGTTGGAGCTGTGTTGATACTTAAAAACGTGTCCGTGTTTAACCCGAAACCAATAGAATATTATCTTAACATCACCTTGAAAAACATTGTTTCAGTGTTTGACAACAATGTGATTTATGGTTATTTTTAGTTTATGTTTTACTTTGTGTTCTTTGATAAGGACATGTTGTATGTGTACTTTTAGTTTATGGATGTATTTGTGTTGTTTTCCAGTGTATCAATTCAGAATCAATTTAATAATATTTATTTTATGTTTGTGTGTCTAGATTTATTTGTAATTTAAAATGCAGTTATTAAAGACAAACCATATATTATATTGATTAGAAAACATTGAATAGTACATAACATAGTAACTTGAACGAACACAAAACAGAAAGACATATTGTAAACACTAAAATTATTTGAAAAACACATAACGTCTAAATAGAAACCTAATTTCCGTATATAACTTCGTTTTGTGGTCGGTCAACCAGAATTAAGGATTCTTTGTATGGACCAACGATGAATGAGCCACGATTTCCTTGCATAGCTCCAAGGTTTTGAAATGATTGCAAATTTTGGTTGTACACTTGCACCACATTAAGAAACATCACTCTGTTGACATCAGCTTCAATTATTGGCTCTTCATCAATTGTAAAGCCTAATAATTTTGGCAGATCATAATACGGCATGACACGAGTGAACAGTAACGTAGTTGAGTTAATAAAACCAGCAGCATCAATTCCTATTATCCATGCACAAATAATCCTCGCATCTTCATGAATGTAACTTCCAGAAATTACAAGTGAGGTTCCAAGATTAGTAACATAAAACGGTGGGGGAATCATTGAAGTAATTGTTTCAGGAATGTTTTGTACATGAAATCGTCTAGCAAATAAATCAAACGAGACAATTAAGTAAACTTTATCTGAAAAAATACCCTCAGGATTTAAATATTCAGATCCCACCCAAAAAGTTTTACCCCCAACCACTGCTTGCCCTTTCCTTTTTATTCGAATGCTATCACGTGGTAAACGATCAATGGGAATACTGGTCCATCTATTTGACCTTAGCGTAAACACATGAACGTACCATGGTCCCTGTGAGTATAGGGGGTAATTTATTTTCAAAAGGGTTGTGTCTAATGTTCTTGGATGAACACCAAAACCAAATATCATTTTTGGTGAATTGGGTTGAGACACGAAGTTTGGTAGAATAATAGATACACACTTTTGTATTGAAGGGTTCCACAATACAAGAGCCATATCATCAGCAAACGCGAAGCACCATATACCTTCTGAAGTTGCTATTGGCTTAAGAGCATTTAGATTTAATTGAGAATGAATACGTGTGCACAATCGGTCATTATGCACCGCATACAAGTATCCATCATTACCTTGCTTATATGCCAAATTTAAAAAAAAGGATTTGTGGTGTGTGAACCGTAACTACGTATGAAGTCCCTAGCTTGTATCTCATAACGCCATCTCCTACAAACGTTGCGAAAACGAACTAAATCGTCAACACCAGACTTGAGCATTATTTCTCTTTGAACCTCAAATGGTAAATAATCAGACATAGTTAAATTATAAATATTTCAGAAATCACAAATTTGGAAATAATCAAAAATTTCTAGGAATTTATATTTGTGAAGTTAATTATTTAACTTTAAAATATCATTGTTTATTCTGACATTGATTAGACTAGTCACTGACACCTTACAATGTCTCAGGTATTATTTCCCGAGCATAAAAATATCATTGTTTATTCTGATATTGATTAGACTAGTCACTGACACCTTACAATATCTTAGGTATTATTTCCCGAGCATAAAAATATCATTGTTTATTCCGACATTGATTAGACTAGTCACTGACACCTTACAATGTCTCAGGGATTATTTCCCGAGCATAAAAATATCATTGTTTATTATGACATTGATTAGACTAATCACTGACACCTTACAATGTCTCAGGTATTATTTCCCGAGCATAAAAATATCATTGTTTATTCCGACATTGATTAGACTAGTCACTGACACCTTACAATGTCTCAGGGATTATTTCCCGAGCATAAAAATATCATTGTTTATTATGACATTGATTAGACTAGTCACTGACACCTTACAATGTCTCAGGGATTATTTCCCGAGCATAAAAATATCATTGTTTATTATGACATTGATTAGACTAGTCACTGACACCTTACAATGTCTCAGGGATTATTTCCCGAGCATAAAAATTTCATTGTTTATTATGACATTGATTAGACTAGTCACTGACACCTTACAATGTCTCAGGGATTATTTCCCGAGCATAAAAATATCATTGTTTACAATGTCTCAGGTGTATAACTAAATGGATCTATTTAAGTATCAACTTAAATTGTTTTTGTTAAACAAATCCACATAATCTTACTAGAATAATAAAAAAATGTCTGACTACATTCCCTTTGACACTCAAAGAGAAATCATTGTTAGGTTGCCTGTAGAATCTTTGTGCAGGTTTCGTCTTGTGTCTAAGCGATGGAAATCTTGCATTGATCGGCGAAGTTTTATTCGTAGGTTTGGTTCGCGTGAAGTTGATTATTGTAGTTTCATCTTACAATTTAGGGAAACAGATGAAAGTCAAATGTACAGGGTTGATGCTGACTTAACATTTACACCAACAAATTCTACAGTTAATGATCCTGCCCTGAAGGCACTTGCAACGTCAGAGGGGATTTCGTGTTTTTTAGTTACCAATGATGTTGCACTTCTGTTATGGAACCCGTGTATGTCAAAGTCGGTAACCATATTGACACCATTCCAACAACTAGAACCTCCTGCTACTAAAAGAATTTTTGGGTTTGGGGTGTATCAACCAACACAAGATCCAACTATAGTCAAAATTAATTATGCTATAAATGGTCAGGGTACATGGTCTGTATCAGTATTTCGAATGACTACCCGGTCATGGACCAATCTTGACTCTGTTGGTTTTCCTAATGCTACTATTAGAATTAAGAGGGGTAGTCAGGCAGTTGTTGATGGTAAAATATTTTGGTCAGCTTGTGAAAAATACGTTTGTGATCAAGGTTATCTTCACAGAAGGTACGTGATCGTGTCATTTGATTTGCTTACCAATCAAATCTTAGTCCAAGATGTTCCTCAAGAAATCATTAATCACATTCCACCGCCATTCACGGTTACCCAATCTGAAAACACTCTCGTCCTTGGTGGTAGTACAGCTTGGGAATACAGTAGGAGTGCTATGGCATGGGATTTAATGTTGAACGGTGGAATTGTTAGTGTTGGTCCATTGCATTATTTTCTCCCTATGCCAATTGAGCATAGGCCCAAAATTTTGGGATTCACAAATGATGATACCCCAATTTTTGAAACGAGCGTTGGTCCCTACGGTGAACCACACATACTAGAAACATAGAATCATGATATGGGGATCTTTAATAACAACGAAGCTATTCAAGAAATCCCGGGTTCGTTTATGGTTGGCCTGTACAAGGAATCTTTATTCCTTCTAAACCGTCCAGTTAGTGATATAATTGCATAATGTATTTTACCTTTCTATGTAATAGGTTATGTAATTTCATTTCTGTCCTAATAAAAAAAAAATATTTCATAGTAAATATTTATTTCCTAATGTATGTTTTTAATGAAATATTTTATTTATTAATGCTCTCTTTAAAACTCTCATTATTGATGCTCTCTTTAAGACTCTCCCGAGTATCTTTTTAATTGTTACTGACATTTGATTAGAAAACTCACTGCCATTATTGATGCTCTCTTTAAAACTCTCCCGAGTATCTTTTTAATTGTTACTGACATTTGATTAGACAACTCACTGCCATTATTGATGCTCTCTTTAAAACTCTCCCGAGTATCTTTTTAATTGTTACTGACATTTGATTAGACAACTCACTGCCATTATTGATGCTCTCTTTAAAACTCTCCCGAGTATCTTTTTAATTGTTACTGACATTTGATTAGACAACTCACTGCCATTATTGATGCTCTCTTTAAAAATCTCCCGAGTATCTTTTTAATTGTTACTGACATTTGATTAGACAACTCACTGCCATTATTGATGCTCTCTTTAAAACTCTCCCGAGTATCTTTTTAATTGTTACTGACATTTTATTAGACAACTCACTGCCATTATTGATGCTCTCTTTAAAACTCTCCCGAGTATCTTTTTAATTGTTACTGACATTTGATTAGACAACTCACTGCCATTATTGATGCTCTCTTTAAAACTCTCCCGAGTATCTTTTTAATTGTTACTGACATTTGATTAGACAACTCACTGCCATTATTGATGCTCTCTTTAAAACTCTCTCGAGTATCTTTTTAATTGTTACTGACATTTGATTAGACAACTCACTACCATTATTGATGCTCTCTTTAAAACTCTCCTGAGTATCTTTTTAATTGTTACTGACATTTGATTAGACAACTCACTGCCATTATTGATGCTCTCTTTAAAACTCTCCCGAGTATCTTTTTAAATGGGATATAAATGTTTATCTTAGCAATGAATAAACCATAATTTTAAAAATGTATTCACAGCAAAAATCATTCAAATGTATAATTCACTTTCGCGATCAAGAACGTGGTGCTATGATGCGTGCAGATATGACGTACTCAATGTTACTTAAGATGATATACAAAAAGTTCAATTTGAATCCCGGCGAAAAAATACAACTTTCGGTCAAACTTTCTTCAATTGATAGTATGCTAGATATTACTGACGACAATGAGGTATCTTTTTTTGTTGAATGCGCTTGTTCTTCTCCTAACGAAATACCCAACTTGTATGTTCGTTTACAAAAAAAAATGTTCAATTTTTTCGATGATAACGAATTTCAAAACAAAGAATCACAAACTGATGAAGATTCAGAAAATGATATTGTAGATTCTGGATATAAACATGAGGCCGATTTTACAAAACCAGGATCTTCATTTGCTTTTTTATCGGATGAAGAAAATGACAACAACGTAGACATTAATAACGAAAAGGTTGATTCTGGATATAACAAGAATGCAAATTTTACAAAACCAGGTTCATCATCATGTGCGTTTTCTACACATGAAGGAAATGAATATGATGATAATTCATCTAAACATGATAATAATAATACTCAAAACCCGTTTTCAAATAAATGGAAAAATTTAATGTCAAACTTACCTAACGTCCCGGAAACCCCCTTTTATAAGTCAAAACCTACGATAGCAAGGGATTACAATGAAGATACACAGGTTTACGTTGGAAAGGTGTTTTTAAGTTTGGAAGCCCTAGATTTGGCCGTTAGGTTGAAAGTTATCGAATCCGGTTATCAATTTAGAGCTAAAAAATCAAACATCAATACTCGTGTTTATCATTGCTATAATTTTGAAGAATGCGACTGGATTATTCGGGCAAGACGTTGGCCAAAAACAGATGCGTTTGAGATTACAAGCATGATTGATATTCAAACATGTCCAAAAACACAAACTTTTCCAAACCACAGAAACGCAAACAAAAAAATTATTGGTCACATATTTAGAGAAGAGTTAAAAGATGATAAGCGTGATTTGAAAAGTAAAGATATACAAAAAGCCATCATGTCAAAATATAAAATAAGTGTATCATATCAACAAGCGTGGAGAGGTAAGGATTATGGGTTACACATGATTAGGGGATCGCCTTATGATTCCTTTGAAATGTTACCATATTATTGTTACAATTTATCAAAAAAAAAATCACGGAACTGTCACACGTATTAAGACAAACGAAGAAGGAGTTTTTGAGATGTTGTTCATTGCCCTAGGTGCTCAGGTCAGTGTTTTAATTTTTATATTATTCATTCATTAGTATAATAGTGATGCATTATTTTTTATATGTTATATTTTGTATTTTTTACCTTCAGATCCGAACGTTTCTTAATCAACTACGCCCTTTGCTTATAATCGACGCTGCACATTTGAAGGGTTTGTACAAGGGTGCAAATTTGTTAGCTGTGGGGATGGACGGAAACAACCAAATTGTGCCGATCGCTTTTGGTATATGTCGAGGTGAAACTGGCCCAAACTGGTCGTGGTGGATGTCGGTACTTAAAGAATGTATTGGTGAAAATCCAAATATGATTTTCATATCCGACAGACATGCAGCTATAGCTTTGGCAATACGAAACGAGTTTCCATTAGCGTTTCATGGTATATGTTGTCGACATCTAATGATGAACCTATCGTTGAAAAAGAAGAGGACAAAAAAAATTTACTGGAAGATTTGCAAGGCTTACACGGTGGAGGATTTTACATACAACATGAACATACTTCAAGCAGTTCAGCCTGATGCGTACCAGAAGTTAATTGAAGCAGGTCCTCAAAGATGGTCAAGAGCGTATTCTCCCCGCCCCCGCTACAATTATTGTACTTCTAACAGCGTCGAGTCTGTTAATAATTGTACAAGAAAGACAAGAAGTCTACCTATAATAATGCTGACAGAGTCGTACCGGCAAATGGTGCAAAATTGGTACTACGATCGGCGTCAAGCTGCAGGTAGTTATGTTCATAATTATAAAAGTAAAACTCTAAAAAAAATTTATATAAACAATAATCTGCCTTTTTCTACTAGCAAATATGAAGTACGAAATCACAAATTGGGCCGCGGATAAGGTGGAGAAAAGGAAGATTAAAAGTGCAACATGGATCGTTCACGGCGTCAATCAATATCAGTACCAGGTTATGGATGGTCATTATAACCGATTGGTCGACTTTGGAAACCATACATGTGAATGTCGTAAATGGCAGATTTCAGGCATACCGTGTGGGCACGTGATAGCTGTAACTAGATTTTTGCGCATAACAGATTGCGTACAATTTGTAGCAGATTGGTTTAGAAAGGAAAAATACCAAGCCACGTACGCAGAATCCATCCACTTTGTTGGAGATGTGCATGAATGGGAGTTTCCTTCACATATACGTCCCATTATACCTCCTGAAATGTATAGCCCACAACCTGGCCGTCCTAAAAACACCAACAGAATATTGTCACAAGGTGAGTTACCAAAGGGTATACATTGCACCCGATGCAATGAAGGGGGACACAGGCGTGATCAGTGCAAAAAATCATACATCCCACAACCACCAGTAAAGCCTCGCCGACAACAAGTTCCAACAACAAACAATAATTATGCTAGTCCCGTCGACGAATTTAACCAAAAC
Organism: Glebionis coronaria; assembly: GCA_025667525.1. Classification (NCBI taxonomy): domain Eukaryota; kingdom Viridiplantae; phylum Streptophyta; class Magnoliopsida; order Asterales; family Asteraceae; genus Glebionis; species Glebionis coronaria. The sequence goes on from CM046881.1 coordinate 45,652,974, forward strand.
ACTTTTAACGATTTCGGACAAAACACTTCACAACCATTTCAACCTTACTTTCATAACTCATACCCAACAGATCATTTCCAAACTCAAAACCCTGAAGTGCCACAACCTGATAACGTTTATGGAGGACAAAGCTTTAGTCACAACATACATCCCTCACAACAGTATGATCATACACAGAGAAATGACTATCAGAACACATCTTTTGCGAACGAACACTACAATTCACAACAATACACCTCTCAACACCTAGATGATATAAACCTAAACAACTCTAGTTGGTTCAACAACTTTGGTTTTTAAGAGAAACAAACTTTGTTTGCATTTGGGCTAGTTTGGTGTATCTTGTAATATATTTCCTTTCGCAATAAATTAAGTTCATATAATCAAACACCCACAATGAATTATACACTGGCATATCATTTATTATTGATAAAAAAGGTGACATGACAATACATTTAAGTAGTTAAAGGACTAAATGCACACATCTATATAATGCACCTTCACACAAACAAATATCACAACGTCTAGTAACCCATTTTCATATTCCAAACATGAAATACACTATCCGCTTGCACCATTATGGAAGGTTCTCTTCACCCCCTGGAAGAAAATTTGTTGGTGGTCTCATTGCAACAATAGACCAAGTCGACCTTCAAACTTTTTCACCAAATAAAATCAAATTTATTCTGACCAACAATATAGGTTACGATCCTACCTCCTCAACATTTCTATACATAAAAAAACTAATTGTTTTCTAGATTCAGGCCTGATCTCATTGGACGATGCTTTACGAGACCGTGAATTTATCCAAACATATACACATGTTCCTAGAACTGAACTACATGTATATGTGTCTCGTGTCAAATTATCACCTTTGGTTGTGGCGGAACAAAACATCGACAAGGGTAACAAACAGAGAGAACAAGATAAGCCTTCATGTTCAAGAAAACTATTTGAGTAATTTGCAGCAAGTGGGGACATATTCATTAGTGTATGCTATGAATTTGTAACCCACTACTTTGTAATGCATTCCCAGACTTGTTGCTTTCAAATTGACTAGTCTTATCAATGCTGCAATAGAAATAAATGAACTACTGTTCCATTTCATCTTCTTGTTATATATATGTCCTTACATTTAGACTACAATCCATACTCATCTTTAATTCAATCTTCTCACAAAAAAAAACATGTCAACCTCAAATCAAAATACATTCGAATTTCAAGTCAACCACAATGGCCAATTCAAACTTAACCCCCTAAGATATGAGCACGGTTCAGTACTGGATGTTAGCGTTCCACCAATGTTGTATGCAGATATGGTTAGTTACATAAAAAAAACTAACTGTTCTATATTACACCCATATAACAATTGACAACATATATTACGCACTACCACAAATCAACAACTTACAGGGTCTGAAAAAATTGAAGACCGATTATGATATCGATGTTATGTACGACATTGCTAAAGTCTTTGGAAAACTCCAGATTTACGTTTCTCATCAACCGGTAGATTTAACCACGGCGTTGATTCCAAATGACGGTTCATTGGAGGAATCGTTAACAGGTATCATTTCTAAAGAAACAACCCTAAAACCGCAAGAATCACTCCGGTATCTACATCAAATGCAGAAACAAAAGAATACAAAGTTAGATCAAAATAGATCGTTCCAACTAGTTACAAAACCAATACCAACTACACCATATACCAAAATCAACTACAATTTTCTCGTTCATAATAAGGGCCAATTGGTGATAGATGCAACTAATAACCCAACATATGTCAACGGTGGTACAATGATGATCAACATCCCAAGAATGAAACTTAAAGATATTAAACAATATCTTTTCAACATTCTTTCTTACAAAATCCATGCTCTTTATTACAAAATAAATTATTACGAGAAATCTCACACAATCAAACTAAGAAACAACTATGACATGCATGTCATGTTCGACATCTCAGCAGCGCACGGCATGTTGGAGATATACATCGACCATGTAGGTGTGGATTTTATTATACCAAACTACATATGTTCAAATGCTGCCCTTGCAAAAATGATGGCCGATGTAATAACAGGTTACGAAGGTGAAAATGAAGATGAAAATAAGGAAGTAACACAAAATGATTTCACAAACGACCAAATGATTGAATGGGCAGAACAAGAACACCTGGAGAACGAGGAGATTAAGGAAATTTCCCGCATCAGACCTAAAAGGTTCCTCTTATCTACTAACTACAATTAACAGCATTTGTTAGTAGTACTCCATCATTTGTTAGTAGTACTCAAACTGTCTTATTGATATGCAAAATTTAATGTTTAATAAGTTATTTTAATTTTCTTTATGTATCAAATGTCATGCCAATATTTAATTACTCATCACATGTACTATGACATTTCTTTGATTTGAATATCTAAATTATCACATCAAATCACTGACAATGTCCTTCATCTCATATGATTTTTCCCGAGTATGTCATTGTCTTAGCTGGATGCTCACATGCTTTCACTGCTTTAAATGTCAAGGAATCAGTGGACCATTTTTCTCATATTATTTGAATACTTATATCATTATTATAACGCTGTGATAGCAACTACACATATTCGTATTCACTATATATATCTTCAAATTAATCTCTAACCCACACAATTCACAAACAATATTTCTCCCACACTAACATAATATGGATGCTTCCTCAAATCAACTTAGAACAGATGTTATTGAGAGCATAGAAAGGGATCTACAGGATGAGATCACACTTGCACACAATTTGGTGACAGAACTGAATTGTTACTTCCGACGAATGCGTGCCCGTGAACCACGAATTAGGTTGGTGGAGTCTATGCAAATGACAACAGTTACCAGTTACGGTTTGCATACACTTCTTATGGCTCAAGAAGCAGATCAACGTATGTATCACAACTTGATTGAAGTAAGGAAAAATTTGATTATAACTATTGCTAAGAAGGAACGATTAATTCGTAAATACAGATCGATATAAATTATCCAATCCTGTAACAAAATAATCTTGCTACTTTCATGTTTGGTGTGTTCCGTTGTTTTTAATAATTCTAATAATATTATGCTTTTAATTCGTAACTACAGATCGATAAAAATTATCTCAACCATGCATGTACAAGAAATTTGTATATATTCATTTTACACATAATATATTTTTCATTTCTTCATTATTTTTTTCTATTATAACGTTATACAAAAATTTGCGTATACAGCATTCCGACTCATAATTTAAATAGAAAGTATTATACAATTTTTTTTCATCAAAATCAACACAAATGTCATACTTTGGCCATTTAAATATTTTTCAACATGCCAATTAAATTTTTTTCACCTTATCAATAAGTGAATAACTATTTAAAATCTATTCAAAAGGCCAATAAAATTTTGTTAAAAAAATTCATAAAGATAAACTAAACAAGCGCAAAGTAGGGGTTACACACGAATTTTACTAAGTTTTAAAACATTACTAAAATTTATTACTTTACAAAAAAAAAATTAATTGGCATGTTGAATAATATATTAAATACTAATGGTGCTGTTCGACACGTACGTATACGGCATTCCGACTCATAATTTAAATAGAAAATATTATACAATTTTTTTCATCAAAATCTTCACAAGTGTCATACTTTGGCCATTAATATATTATTCAACATGCCAATTAAATTTTTTTCGCCCTATCAATACGCGAATAGCTCTTTAAAATCTATTCAAAATGACAATAAAATTTTGTTAAAAAAGTTCATAAAGATAAACTAAACCAGCGCAAAGAAGGGGTACACACATTTTACTAAGTTTTAAACATTACTAAAATTTATTACTTTACAAAAAAAAAAAAAAAAATGCTCGGGAGAGTTTTAAAACGAGTATACTAAATGTCAGATATTAAATATGCGCGGGGCTCAACCAAAAAGTTTGACTGACACCATGTTAGTCGATGAAATCGAAGTAAAGACTTTTTTTTTGTGGCTAATAGGGCGCCACGTGGCAAAATAAAAGTCGTCTTAAAAATTTCCCGAGGTTGATGGCCATTTTCGATTTCCAACGTGAATATGGCCTCTCTCAGAAAGGTTCCTAAAGTTATGACCATGCGTAATTTTCGCTAAAACGTTTCGTGAGTTGTCCTATGTGAAGGTGACTTGGTGCAATGATTAGATGCATTGTCTACACTTATAAAAACACAAAAGAATACATTTAATTAATCCAAACACTATCTAAAACTATACCCAAGAAATCTATCTGCATACACATAAACTAATCCAAGTTTTGTATACTACGAATCTTGTAAAGGAGCTTTGTTTAGAAATTTAGAATAGTAGTAATGTTTTGAAAGTCATGTAGAGGTGGCAAAATGGCGGGCGGCGGATTAAACGGGCGACAGGTTAAAAAGGCGAGGATCTAAACGAGCGCGGGTTAAACGGGCACGGGTAAAACGGGCGGGCGAAACGGGAAGGTTAAACGGGCGCAAGCTAAAATGAAAAAAAAAACATATAAAAACGTATATGTAAAAAATAAAAATACTTGTTTAAAAGCCGATGATAAAAACTAAATATAAAATATCCGCCGAGTATCCTAATTAGTGTTTTACATGTGCATCCATTAAGCTCATAAGTTTCTTATATATACACCCGTTTAACCAATTAATAATAAGGAATGGGAAAAAAAATCCCTATTTTTCTTTAGAAAAAATTTCACGTTTGGTCTCTATCGTTTACCCCAAACATCAAGTTTGGTCCCTATCACAAACTAAGTGCACAGATCGTCCCTATCGTTTACACTTTGGATCAAAAATGGTTCCTATCCTGAATGGGGGTTAGTTTTCTCCGTTAAGTTCAATAAGAGAGGGGTATTTTAGACTTTTCCATATTATACATTAATAAAATATATTATTTCTTTTTTTCTTTTTAATATTTTTCTTTTCTTTTTTATATCTATCTCTCTCTCTCAAACCAAAATCCAGATCTTTCTCTCTCTCAAATCTAGATATTTCTCTCTCTCTCAAACCAAAACCCAGATCTACCACTTCCCACCCCACCGTCACACAATTCATATCTATCTCTCCTCATAATTAGATCCATCACAAAATCACCAAACCCTCATCTATAACAAAATCATCGACTCCATAAACATAAACACACCCTCACCCTACGATTCACCATACTCCAAATATATAAAAAAATACAGATCTGAATCACTCCCACCTTCTCCCTTCATAATTCCACCATTACAATCTAACATTCCCACCATCTCCCACGAACAGATCCAAATCAACCCTGTTTTTTATTCCAACAATCGAACATCAAATTTGGATCCATTCTCGTGGCCACCATGAGGAAAACCTTCTATCTAACTTTTTGTTTTGATTTCGATTTGGATATCGTTTTGATGGTTTCGGAGTGTTGTGGTTTTCTTGAGATATGGGTTTTGAGAAAGAGTGTTGAATGATTCGGTGAATGGTGGTTATAGATACTCTAGTTTGAAAAAGAAAAGTGTGAGAAGATGGAGTGAGATAATGGAGGAGCAGAGTTTGGTGGAATGCGAAGATTGGGTTATCCAAATCTTTCGTAATGAATGAACATCTTAGTTCTTTCAATAACTTTAGTAACTTAGGCTACGTTGATCCATTATACATGGAAACTGGTAGGGTAACAAAAGAAACAGATGTATACTCTTTGGGGGTGATATTATTCGAGGTTCTATGTGGAAGACAAGCAACTACAAGAGATGACGAAAAGGGATGGGTTTCTTAGTAGATTGGCGTTGCAGGGGAGAGAGAGAGAGAGAGAGAGATAAGTATGAAAAAAAAATTAAAAGAAAAGAGTAAGGAATTGTATTTGAAGTATATGTAAAAAAACAAAAGACCAAATTACCCCTCTATTCATACCACTTAACGGCCAAAATTAACTCCCATCTAAAATAGGGACCAATTTTGATCCAAAGTGTAAACGATAAGTACGATCTTTGCACTTACTTTGAGATAGAGACCAAACTTGATGTTTAGTGTAAACGATATGGACCAAACGTGAAATTTTTTCTTTTTTTTTAAATAAACAAAAAAATATCCATATTCATTAAAATGAGCAAGATTTATTACCATGTACGATTATGTAAACATTCTCGAACAATATTAAGTTAGCGGGCAAACTCAATATTCTTGTATAAATTTCATTCATCAAAAAGTTAACTAATATAAAAATATTAAGTTGACCCACCAAAACCAATTAAAAAAAAACAACAAACGAATAAAACAACAAAAAACCTAAAGGACATTTGCTTATGTATCATTTTTTATTTTATACGTTTAAATTTTTTAGTTATTCATGTATTATTTTTATGTTATGAATAAGAATTTTTAATTTACTATGTCTATTCCTTTTATTAATTTCGTGTTTGTGTTTATATTTATTTATGTTTTTAATTTAAAAATATTTAAAAAAAAAACAAACGTGAACGGTAAGTTTTTTGTGCTTACAATGATTGAACGAAATTTCAATAAGTTAAGTAAAAAATGAAAGAAATTTGATACGGTAGTGACGTGAATAACAAATTTTATAATTTTATTCATTTTATCCTTTATCCAAAAATTATAGTATCATCAGTGATCCTGTCAAATCTGGTTCGGTCAAGGGCGGATTAGCCACTTATGTTAATCGAATATCAAACTGGACTAAACTGATCCAGACAAGACTGGATTATTTCGGTTTAATTCTCGATCGATATTTTAGACCATTTTAGTTACGATCTGGTCCGATTTTAGGCCGATACTTGAAGATGATAAATGCTGGTCCCACCATATGGGAAATGAGTGTGGAATTCGTGTGTCAATACGCAACAAGTCGATAGATTTACACGCTTTTAAACCTGCGCGTACGATGTTTTTTGTTAACATGAATTCAGCTGGAATCCAACAAAAAAAATACTATCACAATAATCAATTAAAATGACAAGTAACTATTGTCATATTTAGTTTTAATCATAAAATTTCAACTTATTTGGTTTAGTGAGATGGTGAATGTGACCATCAGGTGTTTACTAGGGTTCTTGCCCGCGCTTCGCCGCGGCGCACGACAGGCTTTTGTGGCAAGGGCTCTATTCTATAGTCTCTGAAATGATTCTTGTATAAGTATTCCTTGCCTTCTTCCTCGCCTACTTCCTTGTACTCTTCTTCAACAGTGTCGCCCGCAACAGCGTCGTTTTTTCAGCCGGGTAGTCCTTAGCAGGCACAATTTGCCAAACTGTAAAAAAAAATCAAGTTCACACAACCAATGTAATATACCATTTCTTGTCATTTAGTTGTTTTGGAAAAACATTAAACGGGGAATAAAAGTAAAACTTCTGAATACATTCCTTGTTTTTTTACAGTTTCTGACTCTCTGTAAAACTAACAACAAAAACCAAGACATGTGTTTAGAACATAACCTTTGATATCTTATATTTTAAAGTCACCAAAGCTATTTCAATTTAGACCATTTTGTTCATAACAGATGCGTAAGTGATGGGAAAATGATAATAGCATATATGCTACTAACTGGTATAGTAGTATTCACTATATACATATAATATGATAACAGGCAATAACAGACGCCATAATTTGAAGGCATTTCAAGTTTATTATTAGATTCTTTCTTTTATATGCTATATTTCAATACAGTTGTACATCTAGGCTTTTATATAAAAACAACTTGATTAACCATAAAACCCAATTTGGAGATTAACAAAGGGAAGCATATGAAAGTGTTGAATACTTGAAATAAATGCGTCAGCAAAGCTAGCATAGACAGACCCATAGACTATAAAATTATGCATCAAGTATTCGACGTGAGGTGAGCGTACCTAACAAAGCTGGAGCTGAGAACCAAGCACTTCAAACACGTATATTTACGTACGTTTCTTTTGTTGTAACACTTCCTCAAACGTTGATAAAGTCGTTATAATGGAACAGAAAACCGAAAACGAAAAAAGAACAATAAAAATTTACCCACCTTCAGTTTGAGTGTTGCTGTATTCTAGAGTTTCAGTCGGCATTTTGTGAGCCACTGAACAACACGCCGGGAACCACCTCCTGTTGCACGTTGGTGTATGCCTTCAGAACACCTATGATTTTGCCTAGCAGAATAAGAACATATGCTACCTGAGGTTCCACATGGTTGTGCCATTTAAGTTGATAAGGTTATTTGGTTAAAAAAATATCTTTTAAATTTATGTTGTGCTAAGTAATGAAAAATAAAATCCTGCTTGTTGAGACAAAGTAATTTAATAGAACCAAATGAAGGCGTACAGGTCATATTCACCAAAGAAAAGTCGAACCCTCTAATTGTGGTTAAAAGCGATGGAGGCTTCAACTATGTTTCAACTGACCTTGCAGGACTATGGTTGGTTCTTTTTATATTTTATTTCACTCAAACTAAGTTTTAAAGTATCTGTATAAAATTGTTACATTGAATTTAAGCTAACAGTGTGTGTATAAAACATAATATAGTAAAATTCCCAGAAAAATGAATCACCTTTATTAGGGATGTCTGTGAATCTAAGTTTCACATTTCCGATATCTTGTTGCAAAGAGGAACCGTCCGAGATACGCATCTTTTAAAAACCTTTATGCCTGCGTTGAATATATCATTCTGAGTGAAACCAACTCGTCCAGTTAAACCCTGTTTAAAATTAGTGTGCACATATATCAGAAATTTCGAGTAAATGACGCGAAGAAGTATTTGGAACTAATAATTAAAATGTTTACTAAACCTATATTAAGGTCTTTTGTTAAACAAATTGTCCTATCAATTATTCAATGATTCGACAAAAAAAAACACATACTTCAACTTTATTCTACCTCCAACAGCCTATCAAGCATGGAAGCCTTAATCGAGGAGCACCTGATCAAAGTGCCAAACACCTGAGATTTGTATAAAGTTGGTATTTTTAAATATAATAGATGTCATGTCAAGTTACTAAAGATCAGAATGCCCAACATTGAAATTGCAAAGGAAGAGTTGGTGAACTCTTACCATGGCCTTTGTCGATTCTTCACAGTTACATACCTTGGGACCGGGTTTCCAAAACAGGAACAAAAACACATCGATTTTTAACATAGAGAAGCCCTGTGGTTATTTTTTTATTGGCTCAGAACGATAGAGACTTGGAAAAACAGCGCGTAACTGATGTGGCTGCAACTTTTGTAAGCTGCCAAGCCGACATGCAGAATGCTTCATTTTCAGTTCTTCCTACCGAGATAATTCATCATTGCCTTTCAGAATAATGTTAATGCCAAAGTTCAAAAAAAGTCGTCTAACAAATACACAGCCTGTTCCATTCATAATACCATGTTTAGGCATAAAAAGTCGGCTCAAGTAAGCAAGCAATCGGATATAGGCACATGGCCACCATGGCTGCAAACTTCGCAGCTTGCCCCGCCAGGCGACACATGATCAGTTCGAACCAAATCCCGCTAGGGACACTCAAATAGTATCTTGATGGCCAGTCAAAGCCATTACAATTTCCTCAACTGCTAGTGCAGTGCAGCTGGGCAAAACAAAATTATAATTATCAAGGGACTACCAACTCATGAAAGATAACAATTCCAACAATAAGTAACAGCAAATATACCAATCGAAAAAACACCAACAAAATAATCACAAAATGTATCTCATTATAACTTCTATTAGTTTAGCGTTCACATTATCTAAGTGCAATGATTCCAACAATAAACATCAACAAATATACCAACAGAACGGTCATCATCGCCATAGAAAGCCAAAGACCAATTATAAACCATCATCAAATTTGTCATCTAAGTCCTACCGTCACCAACCCATCAGAGATTGGGGGTGACGATCCGGATAAAAAGAAATGACCATCACCCTAACCCGACCATCGCCAACCCAATCAAAGATTGGGGGCAACAATCAGCGTCGAAATAAAATCAGACACCTAATTCTAACCAAATCATAGAGACATACTGATACGATAGGGCTTTGATTGGTATTTCTTTTTTCTTAGTGAATAGTATCACCACGACCATTCAAAAGCGTTACCATTTATTCAACTGATAGTGTGTCCTTTTCAAAGGTACCGGTAAGACAATATAATCAGCAAAACCACCAAAATTGGTGAAACCATGGCATAAATTGGAGGCGCGTTACCATCATCGCCTGCAATGAGAAGCGGAAACGATAGTATCGACATCTCCAATTGTATCACTATCCAGTAGGGAAAAACATGTAACAGAAAATTAGGCCAATCAATGGAAGAAAGAAAGAAGACCAGTCAATGAATTACTGGATGAAACCCTAAATGTAAAAACCAAATCCCACCTAGAATCTAGAATAAGGGGGGAAAGGAACAGAGTATATACATGTGACTAATCCACCACATCTCGCAAAACCTATCAAAGTGAACATGCAGGACAGCTAAGACGATGGTAAATCAAGATGCCCCCCATGGCTGCAAACACATAGTCGTGTTGCCCCGCCAAGATACGGGTCGCTGTCATCTATCAAGTCCTGACATCACAAAAAATATAATCCTGATGGTGTAGGCCAAAAAACAACCACACTCGAGAATCTTACATAGGGTATGTGTTTACCACCTAAGATACACCACATCCACATCTCGAGATTTATGTGTATAATCCAAACGTACAATCTGATGGTGTAGCCAGAAAAGTACCACACTTTACAATCTTACATACGGTATGATTGCATACCCTAAATGATAGTGATAAAAAAAATAATTACTTTAATAAAAGAGGTTACCATAAAGCAAAGAGATACGAACCAGATCACAACTGTAAATGAACATAGAAGCGACCGTGAAAAGAGTAAATCATCACGTCTCTAATCACAGAGAAAACACCGAAGGCAACAACTGATAACAAAAACCTCATCTCTCATCATCATAAAAACCCACCAACGGCACCAACCAATCGCTAACAAACTATAGGTCACACACACCTAATCAAATGAATACACTATTAGTTTAAACCCAACAGAGAGGCATGTATTAGATCAAAGAGACCAGATCCATCTTTTAGAGAGAGAGAAAACAAATAATTGTTTCCACCAATAAGTTTTTCTTCCAATTTCAACCGTAAGATCCCTTTTTTACCTCCAACCACAAAGAAAAACGAAAAAACACCAATCAACGGTTGAGGCCTATTATTAACCCCGTTTATCCGTTCCGTTGGAAATCAACGGCCATGGTCAGCTTTTAACATATGAAATTGCCAAACGTGGCTGAATTGAGTTTTTTTTAATCATATCTACAGTGGAAAAAGTTGAGATTGTCAGGGATGTGTGTGAGTGAGGAGAGAGGTGTGTGAGATTGTGAATAGAAGAAATATAATATTTGAGGTTATGTGAGGGGGGAACTGTTCATTGGGAACCGAGATTCCCCCTTCTTATTAAGGATATAATTAAGACCTTGTATTTGCTAAAAAAAACTTTTAGCTTTTTTTCTTAAACTGGAAAAAGTGTTTTTTTTTTTAAATATATGTAAATATAATATATTATTTTTTTTTCAATTTTTTAAAACATTAGAAACTCTTTTTTTTAGATAAAAACATCTAATGTAAAAAAACACATTAGAAACTCTTTTTTTTAGATAAAAACATCTAGGTGCCGTTTGGTTGGGGCATATTGAAGGATATTTGAGGATATTCAAAATTTTGACATTTTAATTTCCCCCAAATATTGTGTTTGGTATTACTAACGAAGGAATTTTAAATTCCCTGAACTCCCAAAATGAAGGATATTGAAATTACTCCAAAAAGTGAGGAATTTAATTTACTTGAAAATTTTATTTTATAAACTTTTTTCTAATAATTTTTATTCGGTTTTTTATGTTTATATAAAAAACCATAAAATTTTAAAAATTTATATAAAAATTATTTTTTCGGTTTTTACTCTTTTAAATAGCAAAAAAAAAATTTATATTAAAAATTTATAGAAATTTTTTAATAAAATTTATAGAAATTTTTAATAAAATTTATAGGATTTTTTTACAAAATTTATATAAATTCTATAAAAAATTATTGAAATTTTTTATAAAATTATAATTTTTTTTTTTAAAATTTTATAAGTTTTTATAAAGTTTATTTAACTTTTTTATAAAAAATTTATAAACTTTTTATATAGTTTTTATAAACTTTAAATAAATTTTTTATAAAATTTATAAAAAGATTTATAAATTTAAAAAAAAAACTATATAAATTTTTTTATAAAATATATATAAAAAGTTAAAATTCGATTTTTAATTCTTAAGAAATCTTTATAAGATTTAAATAAATATTTTTATAAAACTTTTATAAATTTTTTATACATTTTTTTATATATTTTTTATAAAAGGTTATATAAACCTTTTATAAAATTTAATGAATTTTTTTTATAAAATTTATATAAATTTTTTATAAAATTTGATGATCTTTTTTTAAAGATTTTATAAGATTTATATAAAAAATTTATAACTATTTTTATAAAATTTATAGAATGTTTTTTACAATTTATATAAATTTTATAAAAACATCCTATAAATTTTTTTTTATAAAATTTATATAAAAAGTGAACATTTTATTTTTACTCTTTTAAATAAAAAAATTTGTCTAAAAAAAATTTATTCGTTAAAACTATTACAAATTTTTGTCAACCAAACAGGATTAAGCATTTTAAATTTTAGAATTTTAAATTCTTGGGAATTCTAATTTATTAGATATTAAAATTCCAGAATTTTAAAATCTTGAACCAAACGGCCCCCTAATGTAAACAAAAAGACTTGATTTACAGATGATTAGATTAAACTTTTGAAAAAAAAAACGAATGGATAATATATGGATGAATATTTCAATCTATTTAGTAACTAGTGAATGATGGATTAGTTTTTTTTAATGAAACAAGTAACATGGGAATTAAAGAAAGTTGGCAAGTGGGACAAGTGGTGTAATACGTATGAACGAAAGATGGATGGTTATTTACTTATTTTCATGGGCAACGTAACCACCATCCTTATGGTTTTTTTTTTTTTTTTTTTTCATAATTTTATATTACAAATAAAAATAAAATTAAAATTAAAATTAAATTTTTTTATGAGATGTATTACTTGTAGAAAAAGGATACAAGTAACCAACCCAAAGTGAAAACCCATTCATTATACAATCAACGTCCAGGCCATAATTCAATTCGTCATCAGTGATCAAATCATAATAGTCTCACACCGTTTATTAAAACTACGTAACATGTTTGTTAATATTAAAAAATTGTCAAATGCAGTTTTTTTTTTTTTTTTTTTTTTTTTTTGCGACTGCTAAAGCGTATATTTTCGTGACGGTGGGTTTTGATTTTCCACCATTTATTTAAAACAAAACTTAATTGGTCAAAAATAATAATAATCACATCTTTCAACTTCAACGATTTTTCATTTCCTATTATTGAATTGGATTAGATTCGTTGGGACCATTTATTTGTATTTGGGACAAATACTATCAATCAATTTAAATAAAATCATTAATCATTTATCATTACAACGTACTTTATGTACTACTACAAGGATGTACATTAATATTTTAAAAAACTATCACAGTATCCACGCAATGCAACTGCAGGTAATAAGTGATTATCTTTTAGTAATTGATTTAACGTTAAAATATAAAAAAGTTGAACTAAAGTAAATAAAATTAATAAAAATGAAAAAAAAAACAAAAAAATTGTGAATATATCAAAATAGATATTTAATTAAAGAGAACAAAATTTTAAAAATTATGATAAAAATAGATTATAAAAAAAATAAATAAGTTAAAAGATATTTCAATTTAAAAATAAAAATAGTTTTTTAATAAGTTGTTAAGAAAATATTACAAATTTTGTTAAAAAAAATAAATAGTTAAGATTTGAAGTTAGGTTTGAATTAAAAATGATTTAAGGGTTAAGTTATTAATATTTTTATCTTAATTTTTGGTTTGGAGTTATGATGTGTATATGCACTCTTTATAGTATAGATTAGTAGTCTTTGAATAATAAATATGTGGTAATGGCAAATTTTGCCATTTAGATGTATATGGATATTTTTTGATATTTTTCAAGAAAAGATAACACATTTTTTGCCCATTTTATATTACTGATTGGCTAATCGGCACATCTGTAAAAAAACTAAATAGGTTTAATGAGTGCACATATAAAAAACTAATTAAGCTACTCGAAGTAATTTTTATATTTAAACTTTAATCCTAACTTTCAAACAAATATTTTATTTTTAATTTTACGTTTTTATATGTTTTTTCCACTATTATTGAAATAGATTAGATTTGCTTGGGACCATTTATTTATTCATTTTTGGGACAAATGCTATCAATCAATAAAACTAAAATCATTAATTTTTCATTACAATGTACTTTATGTGCTAACAATTTTAAAACTCGGTTTTGAATCGACTCGGTCGAGCTATCGGGTCCGAGTTAATCCGGATAAACCTGGTTTTTCAAAAACAAATAAAAACTTTTATATTTTTTAATAATTACTAAAAATTATAAAAACTTTCTTATATTTAAGATATAAATTGTTTAGCAACCAATAGAATACGTAAAAATAAAATTCATCATAAATACGTAAAATTAAAATATTTTTCTAAAAAAACTCGAAAAAACCGAAAATTGTTTAGCAACCAATAGTAACCAATAGAATACGTAAAATTAAAATGATTATAATTATTGAATGTGTTGTTAAATAAGGAATGTTTCAAGTTAATTAATGGTTGATTTTTTATTAAGAAAAGGTTAAATACAAACTCATCAGGTTATGGTTAGCAAAACTTAAAAAAATAAATATGTAGAGTAATATATCTATACATGAAAATAAGTTGGACAGATTAATTCCTAACTTGGACGTATTAAGCAATAAGCTTTACATATTGCCTACCCATTTATAATCACAAATACACAAGACGTTCATTTTAGATGATTACATTTGGTTTACATTTAAATGAGGAACTCTTTAGCCATAAAACATGAAAATATGTTTGGATAACAAATATTATATTTGAAATATTAGGTATGTATGCCTTTTGACATGTAAGTGTTCATTTTTTTAATTTTTTTTGAACATGACATGTAAGTGTTGATGATGCGTGAAGTGAATGACTTTATAACTTGGAAAAATGATTAGATATTTAGGTTAATGTAAACACAGATATATCTATGTTCAGATTATGAGTAAAGTTAATTAGAAATAAAGATGTTTATATGCACTTAGTGAGGTATTAACTAAAGACGTGTCAAATGTTGGTTGAAGACAGATATATTTTTTGGTGAAATGAACTTTGACGATAGATATTGTTCGGGTAAGATAGCTTCACAAGTCACCTTGTATTATAAACATGTGAATGATGTAAATCACAACTTAAAAACAAGCTAAATTTTAGCCAAGAATTGGGGTTGTACAACCAAAACCCGTAAAGAATATGTAGGAGTATAAAAATTTGTATGTTTACGAAGCTACGTAAATTATCTTGAGAGGACCAAATACATATAAACTTATTAGTGTCAAAGTGGTAAATTGTTATATTAAGTTACATTTATCATAAAAAAAACTAGTACACATATTTACATACAGTGCTACATTCTCGGTTTCTCAGCACATATATACATACTTACACATTTTAACCAACACGTTGATAAGCGAGTAACTAAAAAATAAGTCGAAGCCATTTCTCAAGTAAAAGTTTAAAAGTTAAAAAGTAAAGTGTAAAATTTATCTCTGTACTTTGTGAATATGGTAATTTTATCACCGAAAGCAAATTACAATCAATTTTGCCACTATACTTGAAAATATCGTGTAATTTTGTCACCGAGGTAACTTTTTTTAAGTTTTCGTCGTTTTTCTTCGTCAACTCCCACACATGTCTGGTATGTGTTGGTATATTCGTCATTTCCCACCCTTCGTTTTATGCAAAAAAACGTCATCGAAAAGATTTACCCGCCATTCAAGCCACAACCTGGTTTGCACAACATGATAAATGGTTGTTTGACACTTCGTTTCAGGCATTATCAAAATGAATTCCCCACAAAATGAAGATCATGATTGGGTATTATCGCTTGATATATACGATTTCGATCTCCGACTAACGCCCTTCATCCGTCCCTGCAATATCCAACATAATGTTGCCAGCACCACCACGACCACCAAACACATGGTTGCATTGGAAAACCCAATTATTTATAACCCCAATGTTAATTAATGTGCTGAAAATCCGATTAGGACCACCACCAACGAAATCATAGTTTCAGTACAAAACTTAATTGTTGATAACCACAATGTTGATAATTGTGATGAAATACCGGTTAGGACAACCACCACCACCAAAACCATTGTTTCATTGCAACAACACATTGTTGACAATTCAGATGCAAAAACAGTCAAGATAATACCAAGCCCGCTGGTATTGTTCAAATAGCCAAAATCCGTAAATTGGCGGATAAGTGGATTGTGTCCAGGATGTCGTGATGTCCACACAAGAGTCTGTTAGGAAAGTTATTGAGGATGTTGGTGAGGATGAATATTATAGTCGTGCGCCGTGGGTTAGCGCGGTTGAGTTTGTGAATTTTAATGGGGTATTGTGAGTGGGTGTTTAGGCAATGTAAATAACTTTCTTAACAATGGGAAACTTGAGCAAGTGCATGCGATTATCAAGTCTTGTAGTCCGAATGCTTTGGGTGATCTAACTATAACACTTAAAGACTTTTCAGGGTCTTTTTGTGGTGCAATTCACCACAAAGTCCTTGCCGTAGAGGATCTTAAAAAGGATATTATTGTAGGAGTTGCTTTTATTCTTCATAATATCTCGGTGTTCACTCCTAAACCATCCATTCTTTATATGAATATTCCTAAAAAAACATAGTTAAGGTTTTTAGGAAGGACACATTCATTGGAAATTATTGTGGCGTAAATGGTAATGTAAATTGAGTATCATGTGCTTAGGGTTGTTTACTTATTCTAGGTTGTGGTTGCTTGTTGTTTACTTGGTCACATAGAATCAATGTTTTGTTTTGTATGAAAATCTTCGAATTTACCACATTAACGCTCACATATATTGATTGTGTTTTTGCTACTTAAGGGTTGTTTGGATCATTGTTTAGCAACCAAAAGTTTGGATACCCACTTAAGGGTTTACATTAAGCATAATAAGCCAAAACTACAATTTCACAACTTATTAATAAAAACAGTCAATAAAAGAAAAAGAAAGAAAAGAAGAAATGAAAAAGTCTCAAGAGGCAAGTGGTTCAAGTGAGTGTGTGTTAAGGTGTATGGTGTGAGGAGGTCACAAGGTCGAATCCTGATCTCCTTTTTGCTTCAGACAGACTTAGTTTACTTTTTTGACAGAATAAGCTTGACTATAAGCAGTTTGCTTATAGCTAGTATAAGAACCAATTTAGTTTATAGTTTGCTTAATCATAAGTTTGGGCTTATTAATAGAAATAGTTAATAAAAGAAAATGAAGAAAAAGAAGAAATGAAAAAGTCCCAAGAGGCAACTTGTTCACGTGAGTGTGTGCTAAGGTGTGTGGTGTGAGGAGGTCACAAGGTCGAAACCTGGTCTTCTTTTTTTCTTCACACATACTAAATTTACTTTTTCAACAAAATAAGCTTGACTATAAGCAGTTTGCTTATAGCTAGTATAAGCCTATGGTATAGCAGTAATAATAGTGAAGTTTGGGCTTAATTATAAACTACAATTCAGCACTAAAATCCAAGCAAACCTCAAACATAATTAATTCACCACCTAATCTAAGAGTGTACCAAGTTTGAATTCCTAAAACCTAGGTTTGACCCCTTAAATCCTTACGCGTGTATTGTGTAAAATGCTTGGTCAATTTTTTCCAAGTATGAAGTACTAGATGACTCTTTTTAAGCTATAAGTATATGGAACTTAAAGTAATACTTCTAAATTGTTATGAAATAAGTTTGAATAATCCTAGATGAACTAAAGCAATTAAGCCTAACACCTATATGCAAGTAGTGAATAATTATGACCTAAACCCAAACACTCCTTATAACCTTATCAGTTCTTGTAAAAAAAATTATTTATTAAAGTTAAAGTTGAAAGTTCAGTATTTCATGAACTTCTATACACAACACTATCACAATCAGAAGCAAGACTAAGCATTGATCATTTAGACTAAAGAAAAAATTTCACGTTTGGTCCCTATCGTTTATACCAAACATCAAGTTTGGTCCCTATCTCAAACTAAGTGCACAGATCGTCCCTATCGTTTACACTTTGAATCAAAATTGATCCCTATCTTAGATGAGGGTTAATTTTGGCTGTTAAGTCTTGAGAGAGGAGGGGTATTTCGGTCCTTTAATATTTTTAGCTGCATTAAATACATAAAATATACATCTCATCTCTTTGTCTCTCTAGTACTTTCTTTCTTTATTCTTTCTTCTCTCTCATATCTCTTCGTCTCTCTCTTATAACACACGCGGTATGCTTAACAATATTCATCTCAATCCCTTAACAATATTCATCTCAGATGAATATAAACAAGTGCAATATTCATCTCAATCCCTTAACAATATTCTCTCATATCTCTCCAGATCTGATGCAATCCCTTTTACTCTCGATCCCTTAACAATATTCATCTCAGATGTTATGGATTTTCTTGATCTGGCTCTCAATCCCTTTTACTCTCAATCCTTTAACTTTGTGCGTGGTCTTGATCTTGCTCTTGTCATTGATGTTATAGATTTTCTTCTTGTTTTTGTTGTTGTCAACGAAAGTGAAGGCAACCACGAATAGTCGATATCATTATTCGGTTCATCTATGTTTGTCCCTTAACCATTGGTGCCACTGGATGAGGGAAGCCATGAATCATCAGCATGGATATACAACCACCTTCAACCCAGGTGAGTTCCATCGGGATTAAATAGCTCGATGACCATCAACATCATTAAACCAAATCAAGATTCAACCCAAATATGATACAAACCGACTAATAAAAATTGAATCAACATACTAGATGATTTTCTGTCCGAGTGGCCATAGGATGGGATTCGACCTACACACATAGTGGGAAAGGAATTCCTAGTGATTTTTGATGTTGATATAAGATGAGCATTGATTATGGTTATGGTTTCGATGGTATTGAGATTAATTGTTGTTGTTGCTTGACGTGAATCAGAAAAAAAGGATGAGTTGCTGGTGGTTATCAAATCTCAAAAGTCAAGTTGATGGGGTGTAGTGAAACTGATTATAAAATAATCAGTAAAGGTGAATTGAGTTGTGTTAATGGATGATGGAGGAGCAGGGTAGGAGAGAGAGAGAGAGAGAGAGATGGAGATGGAGATATGTGTGAGAGAGAGAGATGAGATATAAAAGAAAAAAAATTTGTGATTTTTAAGTATATAAAAATATAACAAGTAAATGACCGAAATGCCCCTCCTCTCTCAAGACTTAACATCCAAAATTAACCCTCATCCAAGATAGGGACCAATTTTGATTCAAAGTGTAAACGATAGGGACGATCTGTGCACTTAGTTTGAGATAGGGACCAAACTTGATGTTTGGTGTAAACGATAGGGACCAAACTTGAAATTTTTTCTAGACTAAAAGAAAAGGGTACAACTTTATAAAAGGTTGACTTAAAAAAATTAAAATCAAAATACAACCCAAACATAAAGTTTCTACAAAAGATGCAAGACAACATTTTTAATTGTTTTACATAGATTCTTTAAAATTTTCTAAATTCCTTTTTCACAATTTTGTCCCATGTGCTCACTGATGCAAGTCCTAAGATGTAATTCCTTATGGCAGATGGTCTTTTTCCTGGTACAACAAGTTGTTCAACTTTCTTGTTGGACCTCAATTTAACTTTTTAATCATTAGAAGTTAAACATGGCCTAACAGGATCATTCACTTCATGATTTCAGTGTTGGAGTCCGACTCAGTTGTTATTACTTCTGCAATTAAGATATGATTCTATGTTAAAAATCAAATGATAAAATAGATGTTTGGAACAACATAATTTTTTTCAAAAGTACAGATTGATTAATGAATTTTTTTACCTTTCTTTAATAATATTCGTTCCTTTGCTACTTGAACAATCTTTTCTAAATTTTCTATCCTGATTTCAAGATCATCGAAACCCTTTTAAAGATTATGTTCAAAATCTGTCAATGATGCACAAAAAGTAGATTTTTTGTTATGCGTCATAGTTGTTATTACTGGCGGTTGTATTTATAAGGGTAATGCCCTAAATGTGATGGGTTGGACCCATATGTATGACAAATTGTCTTTTGACTATTGCAAAATGTAGAAACTAGAAAGAGGGGGGTAGATAGTTTCTCTTATAATGGTCCTAATAAAAATCCTTTCACTTAGTTTTGTCCCAAAATTATCTTTTACATGAAAACTAGTTTCATAGTTATTAGGTTCAATTCTAATACATTAAAAATATCTAGTGACAATGAAATTCAATGTAAGAATGAAAGCATAAGTAAAGAGTAAGGAAAGAAACGACCTAAAGTACGACACCAAGATTTATAGTGGTTCGGAAACAAAGCTCTCTCTTCGTTCCTACTCCACTCCTCGAGTACACCTTACTCGAGATATCCATTGTATCCACAAGCTCCCTTCTTGGCTGAGAAAATCTTACGACGTTGCTTACATTATTTTTCGACACTAAGCTAAATGTTGAGACCTAATCTTAGCTATGACCAATCTACAAACGGCTCCTACTTCACCATTTTCCGACACAAGGCTAGATGTCGAGTTCTAATCGAAAGCTAGAACCAATCTTCGTCACCCATCTTCTTTTTCGACACAAGGCTAGATGTCGAGTCCTAATCCAAAGCTAAAACCAATCTTCACAACTCTTCACTTTCAAGTTTAGTGAGAACTCACAAGACACATACGCACATCACTTTGTAGTTTAGTGAGAACTAACACACAATACTTATTACTACTAAAAAACACATATCCAAGTATACACATGTAACTTGGATCTACACAAGACAAATCCAAGTATACACATTTACAATAGATTTACAAAAGACTATTATAAGTATCCACAAATACCTTGGATCAACATAAGACTAATCCAAGTATTCACGAATACATTGGATCTACACAAGACTCAAGTATACAAAATGATGAACATGACTAGATCTAAGGAAAGATGATCTTCATCAAGGCTTCATCTTTAATTACATCACAAATGTGTGAGTGATCTTCTCTTTGGACAAGTAAAGGAGAGGATCAAGAGGATAATCATAAGTAAACATACTTAACAAATTAAGTGATCATTTACTAATGATTGGAAAACATAGAAAGAAGATAAGAAGCAGAAAGATTTGTCCAAAAAGAGTTGTTGGAAAATGAAAATATGATCCACTATTGATATGAGACAAAAACCAACGGCTCACTAGGCGCGGTTCGTTAAATAGTATTGCGGTTCATTATCATTCTCGCATACCTATTTAAAGAACCGCGACTCCTAGAGTCCGCTTCTTTTTATCCTTTAGTGGGGAAATTTTATTTGGGTAGTTTAAACCCTCAAAGGATATTCTTAGGGCATTTGGAATATGTCATATTCAAATTTTCATTTTCTATTTTAATAAAACATTTATTAAAAATAAAGTTTATTAAAATCTTTTGTCACATTTGTATAAATGTGAGTTTTGAGGTTAATCACTTTCTATGATCATTAAACATGATTAAGATATGTTTGTGTAAGACGTAAATAATTATAACCTTAATGATAGTGTTTGTTAAATAATTCGTCTTTCGGTTATCTTTGACAACTAATGTCTTTATACTTTGTTGTGATCAAAACTAATAAAGATTAGTTAACACTGATAAAGTTTTTAGGCATGGTTGCATTAACACAAAACATGTGAACCACATCCAAACACCCCTTAACAAGAATCATAACCATAAAACTTCTTTATCATTTCATAAGTGCAAAACATAATACATTAGATAATGATATACGTCTTAGTCATGAACACAGTGATGACTATTGCGGCACGGCGGGCTGCTATCACCAGCTCGTTCAACTTCGCCACCATTTCCACTCAATTCCACGGTACCTTCAACCGCAGGAATATATCCCGTAAGAATGCCCACCTCATTGATCAAGAGGTTCCGATGGTTCATCCTCTCCTAAATTTCGTCAATTATGCCCTGAAGGTCCCTAGCATGTGCAAGATTTCGTTCCCTTTTCCGTGCCAAATTGAACAACATCTGCCTCTCCATGCAAGACGAGTTTGCATCACGGGCCAATCATCACACAATATCAATCTCCAAGGACCGACGTCTTGGTTTGCCATTGAATTGAATTATCATAACTCTTTAAGTTTAAGTATAAGTTTGAGTTTCAAATGATGGTTAGGGGTACTAATATTTATAGACTCACATTGATGATTGATATTCACGAACCGTATAAGGAGTTAAATTCCTTGAGTCTTTCAAATGTGGTGCAAAAACGTCCTTGAAAGTGTGTCATACATTGAACTATCAAGAGTTTTTTCTTTTTCCGCGAAATTTAATTTCAGGGACACAATTTGCAGTTACGAAAGGTACCTGTTAAAGTGTCGGGTGAGAAATCTTCTCGATGACGTTTTTTGCATGAAACGAAAGGTGGGTTTAGGCTGGAAACGATAGGAAATGGCGAATATACCCACACGTGTCAGGCACGTGTGAGAGTCAACTGAAGAAAATGGCGAAAAGTAAAAAAAAATATTTGGTGGCAAAATTGCACGATATTTTCAAATATAGTGACAAAAATGATTGTAGTTTGCTCGGAATAACAAAATTGCTATTTTTACAAAGTAGAGAGATAAAATTCACAAAGTAAAACAACAAATTCTCTTCTGAAATTTCTAAATTTTCAACTAAATTAGTCGTGATCTACTTCCGATTTTTCATCAAGATAACATAAAAATAAAAGGTAATATGTGCCCTCAAGAACATGTTAAGCCACGTTTATTAAAAATCGAGTTTCGTTTTATATCTAAAAATACATTTAATTCTCATTGAATATACTTAAAATTCACCATAAATAAATAACAATTTACATTTAATAAGCCCAAACTTTACTTATATACAAACTCAAATATATACATCTGGACACATATTAGAAATTCCTAAAAATAAAACTTGTCGCTGTAAATATGTTGTGACCAAATCTCGACAATAACATACGACAATCTTGTCAACATATATATCGTAGTTGCCAAGAATCAAGATAGATATGATTTATGTAGAATTGTAGATTGTGTAGTGACAACATATCACAACATGGTCTAATGATATCAACTATCATCTTCATACGGAGTATTTGATAAAGTAACGACCTTTTACATAGTTAGGGTGGAGCTAAAAATTTTAGTTAAGAAAGGCTAATTATACATAAAAAAAATAGTCATTGTGATCAGTGGCGGACGCAGAAAATTTCAATGTAGGGGGCAAAAAAAAAATTGATGATAACAAAGCGAAAAAACTTGAATACGAATAAAAAATTAGGTATTATAACTTAAAAGTTAACGATTTCTAGGTTTTACGGTGTTAAATGTTGGAATTCAATGTGTAAATGGGGGGCAATTTGAAATTCGAGTGGGGGCATTTTATAAAAACGCTCAAGTCTAAAGAAAAAATACACTAAAATCTCGTCTTCTTGGTCGAGGTATGGGGGGCGCCGCCACCCCGCACCTATAAGGTACGTCCGCCACTGATTGTGATAGGGGAGGCTCAATTTAAAAGTTAGTAGAAGAATGTCTTGTGTTATAAGTAAATAATGAAGAAAATAGGTTGATTGGAAGGTTAAGCACCCACTAACTCCGTCCCTGTATATAATATATACACATAATATAAAATAAATTTTAGCACGTAATCTAGTTACTTATAATAATAAGCGAAGTTATTAAAACCCTCTTAAAAATTCATTTGTACCTTTTAAAAAATTCTAAGTTTTTTAACATTTTTTTATCTTTAATTTATTTATTATAAAATTAAAAATTAAAAATACGAAATAAAAATTATAAATCGTAACTGTTACTAGTAATAGTCATATACCATTTTCTAGGCGTCATACTTTAAAAATAGTTGAGCTCGGATTTTACACATAGGACTCGATACAAATTAAGCTCGAGCTCAGACTATTTCATAGCTAAGCGAGACGAACCAAAAACCGCTCATTGAAACCCTAGCTATGAAATAATGTCTCCCACGACAAGCAAGCAAGGATTAGATACGTATTGAATACCTGTACACCTCGCTAGGTAAACTCACCAATATTTGATCATTACATATCTACAAAATCATAAGTTTTAACAGTAAATATTTATACCTTACCTCACCATATTAAAATTCCAACGTTATTCATAAAATACATTAATTGACATACGTGTCTCCTTTAAAAAACATGAACCTTTTCATAAGCCACTTGTTTCAAACACACACACAAACATAAATATATATATAAATATATATATATATAAACCATCATCATCATTTTCGAATACAAAAAAACCAACCCACTTTCACTTTTTCATCATTTTCTCAAAATGTCGTCTGGATTCTCCGGTGAGTTTTCCGGTGGGTTTTCCAGGTCGCCGTTAGCTGGTTTGGTCGGGAAAAGATCGTTATCAGAATATCAACAACATCAAAATCATCAGCTTTACGTAAGGAACGTGAAACCTAGAAGCTATAACTCGTCTGAATATTCATCAGAGTCGAGTTTATCTTCAGTTTCTAGAAGAGATGGGTTCTATAACGGGGTGATGAGTAACTACCAGATTAATAACTTTATTTCCCGAAAGAGTGAAAACGAAAAAAAAATGATGAACAGGTTACAAGAGATCGAAAAAGAGTTATTATTAGACGATGAAGACCAAAATGACGATGTTTCGGGTGTTACTGATACTGCATGGGATGAAACTATACAAAGTTTACTAAACCCGGTTCAGGGAAATCTCATAAAACCCGGTTCACCTTCTCCAGCTTCGTCTTCTTCATCTTCATGTGCTTCTTCATCGGTTAATGTTTGTACGAAACAGCTGGTTTCGGAAGCAGCTGAAGCAATTTCTGACGGGAAGTTAGAAATTGCTTCTGATGTGATCACGCGCTTGAATAAAATTTGTTGTTCAAGCGCGTGTGGAAACCCTGAACAGAAGATGGGTTTCCAGATGGCGAGTGCGCTACTCGCGCGTGTGCGCGTGGCGCCAACCGCGAATGAGATGTATAGCAAGGAGCATATTATGAGTACTCAGCTGTTGTATGATAAGTCTCCTTGTTTTAAGCTGTGTTTTATGGCTGCTAATAGTGTCATCATGAGTACGTTTTCGAACTCGGTTTCGGGTCAACCCGATCATGATCAGGATATGAGTAATAGTAATATCCATGTGGTGGATTTTGATATAGGACATGGGTTGCAATATGTTTACTTGCTGCACGAGATTGCTGCAGCGCGTAAAGGTGACGCGCGGATGGTGAGCATCCGCGCGTTAAAGTTGACAACTTTTAAGGATTTCGGTAATGGTGGTGTTGAAAGGTTAAAGCTTGTTGGTGATGGGCTTAAATCACTTGCTAACAAATTAGGTGTTTTGTTTTACTATAATGTTTTGGAGTTTAAGTTACCGGTTCTAAGTAGAGAAGGATTAATGATTCGAAACGACGATGTTTTAGCCGTTAATTTCGCGTTTAAGCTAAGTAAACTACCTGACGAAAGCGTCACGACGGAGAATCTCCGTGACGAGGTCCTCCGTCGTGTAAAAAGCCTGTCACCGTCAGTCGTGACGGTGGCAGAACAAGAACTAAACGCCAACACCGCGTCGTTTACATCACGCGTAAACGACATATTCGGGTACTACAAAACCTTTCTTGACTCGCTCGACGCGACGATCCCAAGAGAAAACGCGGACCGAGTCAAGATAGAAGAAGGACTAAGCCGAAGGATCACGAACTCGGTCGCGTGTGAAGGTCGCGACCGAGTTGAAAGATGCGAAGTGTTTGGGAAATGGAGGGCTCGGATGAGGATGGCTGGGTTTGAGTCGACACAAATGAGTGAACTCACAGTTGAATCGTTAATGGGGAAATTGAACTCGGGGACACGTGGCAATCCGGGTTTTACGGTGAAAGAAGATACGGGTGGGGTTAGTTTTGGGTGGTTGGGAAGGACACTTACTGTCGTGTCTGCTTGGCATTAGTAGGTTAAGATTCATTGTTGTTTTTATGTAATACTCGTAATAAATAATTACTATTACAATAATTTAATTAAATGTGTTTAGTTCATTAATGTTTGAATTTTTTAGATGTGTTAATTTAATCCCACCTAACGGAAAAGAATAAACGTGGCGATTGATTGTGGGGTCAATGTGTAAAAATGTAACCTCTATGGATGACTGGATGTAGTGGATACAAGTGGTAATTTCAACAAGATATATAGCTCGCGCTTCGCGGCAAAAGGCTAAAGACTAATGACTGGTAGTTTAGTTGACCGATAAAACAAAAAGATGTTCGTGTTTATAACTATAACTGGTTTTGCAAAGAACGAATAACATCGAGGACAATAAAAAAATATTTAAAATGTGTATTAAATTACAATTTCTTTTATAAAATCATACGTATATCACAAGAATTGCAATATTAGGCTCGTTTGATTCGTAATTTCACGACCTTTTCAACGTTATTTTTCTCTCCAAAAAAATCGATAGGTACACGCTCCATATTTGATAATTAAACTTTGTTATACTAAAAACTTGTAAATACTTGAAAGTTTAGGATCACTTTTGTAATTACTTGCATAGTATAAGAGGAGGAGGTTCTTTTAAGTTGTTTTCTTGTCCACGTTTTTTTTTGTGGTTTTCCAAAACGACATAGGCTGTTGAATGAAACGATTTTCCAAAAGAGATACGATGTCGTTTGTGTCTTTATTTAATATATATTATAATTTCTTTTATGGTCGTAAAAATCGTAAATCTGCCGGTTGACTATTTTGTACTTCTTCCATCTTAATTTATATGTTCATTTTTAATTTTTTTATTTTTTTTCGTCAACTTTGACTTTGAATTAAAAATATTATGTTATGTAATACTTGATGAAAACTATATGAATGAATTGAGTTATAAATGTATTTTCATTGGTATAATTTTTATTAAATATTACATAATAAAAAAAATAATTTAAAGTCAAAGTTGATAAAGAATGACTTGAAAATTTTAAAGTGGACAAGTAAATTAGAATAGAGAGAAACTTTTAATCGTTTTAGGCGAGATCAATTGGTGATTAATAAGATTCACATTTTTAGCAATTTTTTGGTATTTTCGCAACTTGTGAGCATTTCTAATGAGTTTTAGTTATTTTTGACAATATTATTAGTAAAATATAACTTAACATAAATATAAATAGATACTGTAACTTTGTAAGTGATAAACACAAGTTTACTGTGTTTTTTTGTATTTTCAGCCAACTTTATAGGTTTTCGAGAAGTTTGACCTCTCTTAACCGGCGTTGACCGCCATTAGTCGCCTTTTAATTAATCAGCAAGGTTGAGGGCCTTTTATACCTTTTTTGTAACACTGTTTTTTCGATTAAAAATAGCGTTTTATAATTCGAGTTGATTTGATCGATTGAGCCGATTAACCTCTCATCCGATTATGTGACTGAACTTCAATTTTGAGCAAAATAATCTTATTAAATCAACAGTTTAATTGGTTGAACTAGGGGTGAGCGCGGTTCCGGAACCGCACCGAACCGAACCGGAACCGCAAGAACCGAGAACCGCAAAACGTAAAATATAGGAACCGAGAATCGAACCGAATACCATGTTTCGGTTCCGCTCGGTTCTCGGGTCCGGTTCGAGTATTTCGGGTCTTACCCGATTGGAACCGCAAAATTTTAAAAACACCCAAACATTCAATATTTTTATTTGTTTACGCATATTTACTTCTAAACCAAAAAAATGTATCAACTATACTATAAGAAGATAAAAAAAAGTAATATTTTTAATATAAAAGTACTTTAAAAAATTCAATTCTAATTCAAATCGTATGTATTCAACGACTTTTTCTTTGTTGTTTATAGATTACAAAATATTATAGAATTTATTATGTATAAATATAAATATCATGTTGCTATAACGATGAACTTATATATTAGTATTTTTGATATGTGAAATATTACGTAAAAAAACCGAAAAATTCCTATATACTTGAAATTTGAACGGTTCTCCGGGTCCGGAACCGAGAACCGCGGAACCGAACCGAACCGAATCGAGAACCGCAATTCTATAAATTTTGGAACCGAGAACCGAACCGCGGTTCTAAAATGCGGTTCGGTTTAGGTCGGTTTCGGTTCGGTTCTCGGTTCTGATTCGGTTCTCGATCCATACGCTCGCCCTAGGTTGAACCATAATCCGATAATTCAACTGAACCAATTAAACAATCGGTTTCTAAAACATTGAAAAAATCTTCATTTTATTGTTTCGTATTTTGACATATTGGCAGATAGATCAGTCAAAGCCTCGCTTAAGTCCATCATGTTTATAGTTAGACTCAGGCTATGTTTGGCAAGAGATTTTTTAAAGCTTTTTCAAAGCTGTTAGCTTTTTTGTTAAAAAAATAATCTAATAGCTCTGTTTGGTACAACAATTTTTAAGAGGTGTTAGCTTTTTATTTTCACCAAGTAGCTCTTAAATAAAAAGCTGTCTCATACAGCTTTTTAAATTGTCAAGAGCTGTTAAAGCTGTAAATTACTGACATACCCTCCAACCATATTATAATTTATTTAAATATATCCTTTTATTTCATTTTACATTATAATTTTTATAGTTAACAGCTAATATACCAAACACTTCTATTAAAAAGAGAGCTTTTTAATAAACAGCTTATAGCTAACAGTTTACAGTTAACAGCTTACAGTTAACAGCTTATAGCTTACAGCTAATTTTACCAAACATAGCCTCAATGTTTTAAAACTTGGGTCTAGGTCGACTCAGATTAACTCAATTTTCTAAAAAAAATATTTATTCTATATTTTAAATAATTAACAAAATTGTACTTATAAAAACTTAAGTATATTGAAAATATAAATTGTTTTGCAACCAATATAATATGTAAAATTAATATTTTGTCGCAAATACATAATTTTTTATTTTTTTTATAAAAACCCGAAGAATTCAAAACCCGGTCGGGTCTTGATAACCGGGTTGACCCGGGTCACACCAAACCCGCCGGGTCAAGCCGGGTATCGAAAATATAAAACCCGGGTTAATATGACCAGTTTTTTCGACCGGAACCGGTTCAGCCGGTTGACCCGGCCGAGTCGACCCGGGTCTGAAAACATTGGTTAGACTTTCTAGATCTGCTGGTGTCTCGTTGAATCAGACTGTTAGAAAAGTTATCGAAATGAAACATTATAGGTTACTAGCAAGGTACCCGCACAATGTGGCGGCAGGTACCCAATAACTATATATTACGACGAACAAACGTATTAAGTTTAACGTTTTTCTGACTTGTTTGTTTCACGTGACTTCAACATTTACCTGGTCAGATTTTATATGAATTATGAATATATATGTAACCCTATCATTAATATCTTATTTTAAAATATTTTAAAATTTTCTCATATATTTTAGATGACACATTTTATTTGAGCGTTTATTTCAAATGACACTTCTCTCATAAACGTCTAATGGTTTCATGCTTAAGCGTTAGAAAGATTTTTGACTAATTCACAATGGTTTCAAGAGTAGCTTTACATTTATCATAGAAAGCCTCACATAAATGAGTGATATAACATTTCGACGTGAATGAAACGCATATGTCGAATGATATAAACAAAAAGGCCGAGGCAACAGATGGTTGTAAAAAAACATCAAAAAGTTAGAAACCAAGAGATCCATAAAAGAAAAGCTTCAAAACTTGATTAATTGTGAGAGATATATAAAAAACTCAAAAGATACCTCAAAACTAATTTAGTGGTGGAGCATTCCGGTGGTTTAGGTGTAACTGTGGTTGAGGAGAGGTTCGCTTGTGGATGTAACTATGAGATATATCAAGGAAGATATTATATGTTTCTTTGTTTTGTACGTTCGTGGGTTAAAATATATATATGTCATTAATTTTAGTGTTACTTAATGGGCTGTTATAACAGTTAAAGTTGACTGAGCTGTTATAAAATTGATTACACATTAAGACATTTTAATTTTTAGTTATAACTTTTAGTTATAAGTGTATGGTTTTGTAGCAAAATTAATACATATCTTTCCAAAAGAAGAAATGTTTAAGGCTTAAACTTTTTAAGACTTCTAAAAATAAAAAGGTCTAAATGTTTTATAAAGTATTAAGATTAAGATAATGATTGGTGATAAAAGCCACGGCTGAATTTTAACATATGCGCGAAAGACGACCGCACACTACCTCCATATTTTAAATGACTGCTTTTAAAAAGACGATAGGATTTATATAATTAAGAGCATAAGGTGCAGTCGGTTCAAGTCGTGGGAAAACACCAAAAAAATTTCACGATATGATCAATTTGGTTAAATGATCCCACATCACAACCTCCACAACACAAAAAATTCACCCTCCTTGATTGGTTTGCGCCATGAGAAAAAAATTAGGCCCGCTTTTCTAAAAAAATAAAAAAAATTAGTTATACGAAAACGCGTGACACGAAAACGCTAGAACCGGTATGGTTCTCGCGTTTTCGTGTCGCGTTTTCGCACGAGAAAGCCCGCCGTCCCCTAGGCGCGAGACACGAAAACACGATTCGCGGTGTGGTTTTTATCGTTTTCGTCTGGCGTTTTCTCATGACGCGAAAAGAAAAACTCCCGTACCCTGTGCTCTAAGAATAAGTTGTTTTAATAATGATAAGAACCAACAAGGTAAGATGTTTGTGGAGGTTAGGGTTGTTAGGCACGACCATCCTTTATAATGGCGTCTATTGTATGATTTCATAGTTGTCAAGGGCTCCACTTTGGTAGGTTCTTTAGCAAAATGTTGTGGTCACAATTTATTGTTTATTTCATCCAACTTAAAGGTTTCGTGCTTCTAGGAAACGACAAAAAATAAACGATTCGTTAATTTTTCTAGACTCGTATAAAGTTTATGATCGATACATAATCAAAGACTTATTTGTACTCATAAAGTTTTGGCATCCATTTTCTTTGTTTATCAAAATGATGTTCTCATTCAACAAGTTTACACTTGCATATGATTCCTTTTTTATTCATGCCTTCATGGATGGGCTCATGGCTAAAAGTATAACTTTACACTAACTGCAATTAAACCACAACACAATTCAACATATTGACCAACACTAAACAAGTTGTTTGTTCATCTTTGTGCATTATACTAACACAAACATTTGATTATAAATTTATGTACTTTTCTTCTATAAAGTAAGTAGATTTGGCTTTTACTATGTAATTTTTATCTAATTATTATTTGCTTTGTAATAATAATCACGCTTGTTTGTGATCCTAGCAACTATAGCTTGACTTTTTTTAACAAACTACTAGAATCAATGTCTGTGCTCCGCCGCGGGTGGATACATAATGTGTTTTCCTTCTGACAAATAAAAATCCCACCAAGCAAAAGCTTGCGAAAACTGTGTATAGTATCAGTGGCCCAACTTGCTCGAGCATCCGTAAAAACAGCAAACCAACAAAGAAATTTATAACCTATATAGACTGCCATAAATATTACAGTTTAAACATTCGAGAGTTCAATCATTATCAAATGTGTTGTGGTTGGTGTATAATACAAACCGGTTACTGTGAATGAAATGCATACAATGAACTCATATATCTTAAGCTAAGGGAGACAAACTGCACACTTATGTTTACTGCTGTTTGGTTCAACCATGCCACCATTAACATTAACTAATCTCTAAATCCCCAACCATTTAATGGCAGTTCTAGACACTTCATCTTCAGCGACATCAACTTCTTTAAATCTGCTCTAAAGTTATGCATATGCATAAGGTCCACCTTGACCGCCCCGTGAAAGGTATTGCATCACGGACATCATCAATCCCATTTGTTTGTGGCGCGCCATTTCAAGTTTGTGGGTATCACATGGATAGTTTGCTGCAACAACCTGAAACAACAAAAATTTATTTACCAGGACGACGTTTTTGAACGTTCAAAACTACATGGTAACAAATATGGAAGTAATAAGTTTCATTTTGAAAGATAAACTACATTAAGCCTTGGTGGCTATAATTAACCGAGTTAGCAAACCAGTAAACATTTTCACATATACGAAAAGAATATTCTCCCTATGTAATATTAAGTATCAATCGAACTGTTACAGAACCAAATTACATATATGACTTATCGTATTCGTCCTTTTCTGCGTTTTGTTTATAGGCAGGGGATTTTATACATAACAATAATATATATTGTTGTAGCTAAAAAATGCAGTAGAATTTTGTTAGCAAACAAAATGGTGATACAATCACTTCACTTATCAAAAGATAATAGTACCTTGTACACAATGGCATCAATGGTATCTGTCGTATCCCATTCTGGCTTTCCATTGTTCTCGCCTGCAGCTTATAAGCTTGTATTCCCCTTAGTATCAGTCATACAATACATAAAGCTTGTACCATTATTTGGTTATTTTGGGTATTTCCGTTTATCAGCTTATTTTGGCAATTGATAAGCACACACGAAGCCACTTACCTTAAAAAGAAGATATCAGTAGGATGAACCATCTGTGTATCCGAGTTTAGTAAGTTCCATCGACTTTGGAACCTGTTTGCTTTGTATTAAAGGATTTTTAAATGGAAAATAATAGATTGTTTTTCTTGATTGTCATCCCAAAAAAGAAATAATCAAATTGTACATGCTAATCCTTTATACACAGCCCTGATACACAACGAAAGCAAATACTCTAAATCGGATGCCTTGATTAAACTATTTCATTTTTTCAGAATTTTGATTAGATTTGAAGTTAATTGCTTATATTTATTCACAAGCTTTTCTTGATGCGACACCAACTCGAATTTCAACTTCTGTTTTCCTAAATTAACAAATAACAAGTGAAAGATATTCAATGACTCAACTCCTATAGGTGGCAAAATGAGTGAATCAAGCAGGCTAGGCAGCGTTGCAAAATGGGTAAAGGTCAATATAACAACTTTTAAAGCGGGTAAATTGACTACCGACACCTTTCTGAAAGAGAACTATATGACATTGTGAACAATGGGCAAATTGAAAAAATATAGTTCCAAATAGACCCACTCAAGTTCTTTTTAATTTTCAAAGCAATCAACTAAAAAACAGAAGCTTAAAACTATTGTTTTACGGGAATCAACGCGATGATATTGGTTTATTTTCTTATTAAAACTGCTTATTTTAAACAGCTTGGAGTATCTTGGATTGCTTCCAAACCATAATGATATTGGTTTATTTGAGTGTGTTAGAAGGAATAAGCAATGAATAAGAAAATATCGGTATGTGCTTATATTCCAAGAATGTATATATAGTGGGGTATGGGATTGCTTATTTTTAGCAACTTATCTGTTTAAAGATAGGTAGGTGCCAACATGGTTATTCTAAACTGCTTATTTACTCCAAGATATGCTAATGGTGTTGATATATATATTTAATTAATGATTATGATTATAAAGCAAGGTTGTTTTGTTAGATTTCTACCTTTAATGAGCGTTAAAATCATACATATATATCTTATCAGAATCAAATAAAAGCATATGACCTTGTAAATAGACAAACCTGAGCAAAAGGCAGGCCTAATGAGATCGCCATACCATGGGCATCTATTTCAACATCTTTGCTATTTGATCTGCGATATCTTAAAGAACTCTGAGCAACCATCTTGAAATTTAATGTGCTCTTTTTCCCACTCAATGTCATCCATATGCAGTCCTTTCAACACACCAGACCTACCCACTCTTAAATTAGATTCATTCTAAAGATCCGATAACTTATGTAAGCTTTCAAAGTCAAATTTCGTGACTGCATGAAAATTAAATTCACAAAATTTTACAATTTTACTAAAACAATTCACATACGATAAAACATTTTTTTAATTAACATACCATAACATAGTCTTTGACTATACACATGTGTTTGCGGGCTGATTAATGAGTTGTGCAGCAGAAAGTTTGAAAGCCTGAAATATCACATAAATCATTAAGTGAACAAAGGCAGGCTATAGAATGTACCTTTTTCAGTCTCGATGAAGTTGTTACTATATTGTTCGTATTTTTTAACATATTGATGATGGGGAATACTTTATACATCACAAAAGATTATCCAACACACTTCCATCATCCACATATTCACTGCCATTCAGTTTGACAACCTTTGGTGATTTGTAATTTCCACATAATGGAGAATACCCCTAACCATATTTGATTTCCTTACTGCTAATATAATTTTCACATCATGCAGACATATTGGGTATTGAGGTTGTTACCCTCGACCGACTTGACCCTATCACAGACACAAAAAAGTCTAAGCGAGTTCACCTCAAAGCTCGATTAAGCTGATGAGCCATATTCTATTACCTAGCCATATTCTATGACTTCATCAAGTTTGAGAACTTCAATAATTTATGTAATAAAAGCAAGATGGTTTCACCTTCACTTAAAATATTTATAACCGAATTAATCAAAAGAATCATAAAAAAATAAAGCTTTGAATGAATCAAACCAAAAAAACGGAAAAAAACAATCACTCGAGAACAAACTAATGGCCACATATATTCCTGCTCAACCTTCTTCCATTTTTTTAACTGGTTTTCAGCAAACACACCAAAAGATCACCCATTAAGTATAAAACCAAACACATACATAAATAAATAAAACTCCAACATAACCCAATAATCAAATCCCAAAGTTATAATGGCTCGGAGGTGAACGCGTTGCACCGATGATTCAAGTGACCGACCTAATTTGGTTGCAAACACGACGTCGTGATGCCACGCCAAAAATCAGCCCGATGACAACCATCATTATCGGCAAACTAATCATAGTAGGAAACCAACAAACACACGCGTAAACCAATATCGTCATCGCCAATTCTTAGGCTTTCTGTCAAGGATCGACAACCACACTGAAACTGTGGCCAACAAAAACAGCACATGATTTCAACTTTGATCAAATACAGTAAAACACGTCCAAGATCAATCATCACAGCACCAACCACCTAACCTCACCGACGCCGCCTACCGAGCATCAACGCCACACATCATGAACGATGGCAATGAAGAAGATGGCGGCAACGAAGAGGGATGTGGGTAGGGGTGTCAAAAAAGTTGACCCGACCCGAACCCGAACCCGAATAATCATATTCGGGTCGGGTCACTCGGGTTCAAAAGCGTATTCGGGTCAATTCGGGTTGACCCGAATTGACCCGAGTTTTAATTAGGCTCGGGTTCGGGTTATATATTTTTACCCTTGACCCGACTTGACCTGACCCGAGTTGACCCGAACCCGACCAACCCGACTTGACCCGACTAAAATTAGACTTTTTACATTGTTGTAGTACAAAATTAGGCCATTTTTTACACTTTTTCCTCAAATTCGGGTTGACCCGAACCGGAGTTGACCCGACCCGAGTTGACCCGACCCGAATTGACCCGAACCCGAGTGACCCGAGTTCTAATTAGGCTCGGGTTCGGGTTATATATTTTTTACCCTTGACCCGACTTGACCCGACCCGAGTTGACCCGAACCCGACCGGGTCAACCCGAATCACACCCCTAGATGTGGGTATGTGGTTCAAACCTTAGTTAGATACCCAAATCATCAGAGATGAGATGAGATATCATCTCATTTGAAAAACCATAAACCTGAAATAGATAAACATGGGTGATGATCAAATTCAAGCTTAAACTAACCAATATGTGTGATCAAATCGAAGGAAGAGTATAAGTGATCTACAGGAAACTGATCGAATCAAGGAAACTAACACAATCAAATCACAAATATAGACTACATGAACATTAGGAACTAAAAAAACAAAATAATTAAACAAAATCAAAAACAAACTTACCAAAATAGTAGTTGTCGATTTTTTCTATATAATAGGTTGGATCGAAATCCATTATCAGATCTATTAGCCGAGAATTAAAAGAGGAAAATAACTGCGCGTATGTGAGGAGAGGGGTGGGTAAGACTTTCCATAAACCATATCAATGGTTATAAACATAGTAGGAAGATAAATCAACGGAGAAAAAAGGGATTTGGAAAAACCCCATACCCGTGAACAGGGAATCAAACCAACAGACGATGAGATGTGGATTTTGTTGTAAAAGTCATACCGGTGACAGGAATCTGAAAAATCTAACGGCTGATAGATAGTCGAAGAATTCCTCCCTCACAGACATTATATTTTGTTTTAATAATGTATTTTCCCTTTCCCCTTATTGTATTAAGAGGGTAATAGCTTGACTTGAGAGCGACATATTAATGTCAGAGAAAACTATAAGGCTGGGGGAGTGGGGAGAAAATCCAACTCGTAGGTCTGAGGTGTCAAAATCCTACGCGTGGGTTATCAAGAACCTCACAAACTCACCATAAAATCTTACGTGTGGGTTACGTTATAAATGCAACAAAGAACCCACTACCGGTGACTTACTCACCGTTCACACATACCTATAAATTTAATTTTTATCCCCATTTATTCCTATATAATCTCTCATTTTACTTTTTTTCACAACTCATATTCATTCATCTTCATCCTCTCAAACACATAATTTCAACATCTTCTTTCACTTCTCAAATGGCGCATGTACTATGGACACCCGCGGAAGAAATAACTTTGTGTCATGCTTGGTACTCGGTTGTTGAAAACAGCGTGTCAAGTAACAGGCCAAATTCTCGTACTTTTTGGGGTTTGGTTTTGCAAATGATGGAGGGTCATTTAGATGATCCAAGGAAACGAACACACGATAGGCTAATGTGGAAATGGAAGAGCCTAATGTGTGTCGTGCGTAGGTTTGTTGGATGTTACAACAACGCAACGCGTACATGGGTAACCGGATCTACTGATGAGGATGTAACGAATAACGCCCTCCGTGAATATGAAGTTGAGTATAGGTGCCGGTTTCAGTATCTTCATTGTTGGGAGGTTTTGAAAACTTTATCCACAGTTTTTTCCTTCTTTTTAGATTATCCGTGTATCGTTTTTATTTATTTATGTGTTGTTTTTAATATGCTTGTAATATTTTTAATAACCTAATGTATTGTTTACGTTTTTAATAAAAGTTTTTGTTTTTAATTCATCCGAGTATCGGTTTTATTTACCCTCATGTATCGTTTTTAATTAAATATATAAATAAATTAAGTAAAAGTGATAGTGGAAAGATAAGGTGGAGGTGAGGTGGTGGTGGGTTTTTTTCCTTAGGCTGGTGGTAGTGGGATGTATCCCACGAGCGAGAGCCATAGACTCGCGCGCAACCCCCATTCCCCCACCCAAACTCGCGCGCGACTTTGTTGCTGGAACCAAAAAACCAAGGCCACACTCACCCTGGGTGAGTTACTAAAGGGGACCCACATGTTTATATATCCGTTGTTTTAAAAATTAAAAAAAAACTTTTCTCAATACCCATTTTTACTTATAAATACCTACCAAAAACTCTTATTTTCAAAAACACATTCACATTTCACACATTCTCCCCAAATCACTAAGAAAATGGAAAATATCGACGAATACGAGTTATTTTTTGACACTGAAAATTCGGAAGCCGCAACGAAACGCAAGTGACGTTTTATTAAAAAAGCGTTGCTGTTTATTAAGAGACGACGCATTGCTAATCGATTACCAAGAAACATCATAACTCGAGACCGAAGAGGTGCTCATGATCGGTTAGTTGCGTCATTTTTTTCGGCGAACCCAAGATACGATGCGAAAGAGTTCAGAAAGGTTTTTCAAATGGGCCGCCCCCTTTTCAACTGGATAGTTAGTGAAGTGACTCGCCATTCTACATACTTTCGTAATAATGTTGATTGTACCCAAAAAGAAGGTATTTCACCATTGTTAAAGTGCACCTCGGCAATTCGTCAATTGGCATACGGCGTCGTTCCTGCTTTTCTAGATATGTATCTGCAAATGAGCGCAAGAACTTCTCGAGAATCACTTGATCACTTCTGTAGTGTTGTTATAGAAATATTCGGGGCTGAGTATATGAGAAAACCCACGTATACTGATGTTCAGAAACTTTATGCGCATCATGAAGCAAAGCACGGGTTTCCAGAGATGATAGGAAGTCTTGATTGTACAGATTGGGAGTGGTTCGGTTGTCCAACTGCCTTTAAAGGGCAATATGTTAGACGAGATCATGGACCGAATCCATTCATTTTACTTGAAGCTGTTGCGTCGTAGGACTTGTGGATATGGCATGCATTTTTGGTGTTTCTGGGTCGAACAACGACATCAACGTTTTATATCAGTCTCCTTTATTTAATGATTTGAAAACCGGACGAGCACTTGAGGTGGAGTTTGTGGCTACCGGTGTACACTATCCATGGGGACACTACCTTACGGACGGGATATATCCGCAATTGGCACCACTTGTTAAAACAATTTCCGAACCAGCATCCAGTGACGATAAGAGGATTTTATATAAGCAAAAATAAGAATCCGTAAGAAAAGATATTGAAAGAGCTTTTGGTGTTTTGAAGAAAAATGGGCCATATTAGCCAATCCTTCACGACCTTTACGGAAAGAAAGAATCATGAATATGATGTACACATGCATCATATTACATAATATGGTTCGAAAGTTAAAAAAAAAGCAATACCTCCTAAGTAGTTCCCAGAAGAAGAAATTCAACCGGACGATGTGTTTCAAACCCAAGAACACGTGCTACAAGTTATGCGGCATATCAGCTCCGCGCATGAACATCACAATCTTCGAGCAGATTTGGTCGAGCATTTGTATGCCAATGCTTAATTTATTATATTTTTTTAATATTTATGTTTTTTTAAATGTTGTTTTTAAATTTCCTATGTATCGTCTTTTAATTTCGTACTGTGTTTTAATTTTCTATGTACCCTTGTTTTAATAAAATGTATAAATAAAAAATATTTAATAAAAAGATGGGGTGATGTGGAGTGAGTTTGGGTGAGTTTGGGTGAGTGTCATTACCTCATGTGGGGAGTTTGAGTGAGTTTGTTAAAAAAGCTGACGTGGCGGTGAGTGACTTATGTGTCACTCCCACTAATACATGAATTTTGCTTAGCATTTGTGTACTCGATATCGTTCTCGGTATCTAACCGAATTGATCACGGTTAGAAGCGGAATAGTCATTCTTGGTGACGAAAAGGGGAGTTGATTTTCTATTCTACTAGAAGGGTAAGTGCGAAATGTAATTAAAATAAGCTAAAAGCTAATCTAGAAAAATTGTCACTTTTTCTCTCTAAAAACTAGAAAAACACTTGGTAAAAACAGAGATTTCGGGAAGCGTGCAATTTTTTGGAAATTAAAACTTTGTAAAAACAAAAAAGAACTTAAACCATCGGAATGTCCTTGATTGGAATCCCATCAGAATGTGTCACAAGAAAAACTATCGGCATAATTTGTCTGAATAACCATCAGAATCAAAGGAAACCTATCGGAATGAAGATTAAAGTATCGGAATAACAGTAAATCAATTCTATCGGAATGCAGTTCTATCTGAATGTGAATGTAAGTTGTCGCAATATTTAAACCATCGCAATATTGATCGCAATATTCTATCTGGATGTAAGTTCTATCGAAATATGGCTGTTGAAATTTT
This sequence comes from Glebionis coronaria, assembly GCA_025667525.1. Taxonomy (NCBI): domain Eukaryota; kingdom Viridiplantae; phylum Streptophyta; class Magnoliopsida; order Asterales; family Asteraceae; genus Glebionis; species Glebionis coronaria. The sequence goes on from CM046881.1 coordinate 45,692,728, forward strand.
GGCAGCGTTTCGTCGCAATAAGCCTTATACCCGATCGCAATGTACGATGCCAGGAGAAATCGCAATGTACGATCGGAATAAGTGATCTGAATACTTGATCGCAAAGTAAAACCCTAAGGGTTATTGCGATCGCAATGAAACCGTCGGAAAGACTGTCGCAATATGTAAACCTAATACGAGGTTTTTGGCCTAGTAAGAAAATTTTATCGTCCGATCTTTTCGAATTGGGAAAGGGAAGAATGTGCGACTCAGTCGTCTTTTGGTGAAAACAAATGTTGTGTCGTTGTAGTAAAAGGAAAATGCACAAACTTAAAAATAAATGGCAGGAAATTAAATCTTAAACCTAATTGAAAATAAATGACGGGAAATAAAAACGTGACGAAAAGTAAATAACGCGAACTTAAAACTATCCTAAAGGCAAACTTAAACTTAAACTAAAGGCAAGTAAACTAAAAGTGCGACTAAGGAAAAAGGCGGGAAAAGTAAAGTTTAAAACTTAAAAACATAAACTTAAAATAACCTAAAAATGCTCATTCGGAATAAAACATTCATTCGGAATACACCTTGGTTCGGAATAAAAGAGGTTCATCCGGAATATCCACTCATCCGGAATAATGATTCATCCGGAATAAACAAATGCTCATGCGGAATGTTCTACTAATTCGGAATAAAAAGGCACTCATTCGGAATACTCAAAAGAAACTCTTCATCCGGAATAACACACTCATCCGGAATATTTCTTCATCCGGAATAAGTGGTTGATTCGGAATGTCTTTATTCGGAATAATTAAACTCTTGGTTCGGAATATGGCTTGATCCGGAATAATATGCTGACTCGGAATAAAAGGCTTATACGGAATATTTACTTCATTCGGAATAACATATTCATCCGGTATACATTAAGCAAAACCTTCATTCGGAAAAACTACTTCATGCGGAATAATAAAGAGAAAATGTTGGTTCGGAATAATAAACTGATTCGGAATAATTAAAATAAAACCTTCATCCGGAATATTTAGTTCATCCGGAATGATGGCTTCATCCGGAATAACCTGGGCAACCGATTTTCGCGAAGAACACGGGCAACAAAAAGAAATGAATCTAATCCAATCTAACCAAAATCAACTAAAAGATTAAACCAAACTAATCAATAAACATCTAACAATCATAAACTAACAATCCTAATCAATAAAAACTAACAATTATAACCAAAATAATCAAAACCCACTTTATCAAATTAATAAAAACTCAAAAACATAAACATAAAGATTAAGATCAAATCAAAACAAGAAAGGTAGATGAGAGATTAACAATAAAAAGTAAAGATTCAATAACATTAAAAGTAAACTTACTTGGAATTAAAGGTGCAAGACAAGGTAATTAAAATTGACAATTAAGTAAATGTGCAAGTAATTAAAATGGAGAGACTAATTTTGTCAAAATTAGCTAACAAGAAAAATGAAAGCTTAATGATCCTATTTATAGTGGAGGAGGAGAGGGAGTGGGAGGAAGCTTCCTCCTCTCTTTCTTCTTTCTTTCTTGTCTCGTCTTTTACGTTCTTCTAAGTTCTTTGACTTTAACGACTTTGTCTCGGGATTTCTTTAAACTCGTCTTGAAATTTCTTCATAAATAAGACTTGAGTTCTTCGGCTTTATCAAACTTCCGTCTTTGGACTTTTTCTTCGATAAATCTTCAGAATAGGCCTTGGACTTCCGTTCCTTTTTGCACTCTTGATTTCTTGACTTCGTCTTTTGTCTTTTTCTTCGATAAAAGCCCGTGAAAGCCCGTGTTTTCTTCCCTTTTTACATTTTTGGCCTAAATCACAACAAAAACACAAACCACGCATAATTCCGACATTTACGACATAAAATACACATTTTGGCTTGGTTATTATTGTAGTTAAGTGGTAAAAAGGATGGGTGTTTACACACCTATCAAATCCCCTACACTTGACCATTGCAACGTCCTCATGCAATGCATTAATTACAAAGCAAGATTACACTTTCCATCACAATCAATCCACATTGGCCTTTATTAAAGAGATAGAAAATAACAAAACAAGTAAAGAAATCAAAGACTTACCTTAGGGTTTTGGAATGTCATGAATGATTATCATCCTCAAGTTTCACGTTCCCCATACCAAGCTTAAAAACGAGATCATTGTTATTATAAGTTAGCAAACTAACATGAACTCATGTGGGCCAATTATTTACTTAGACCCCCTTATTCCTAGGTGTATCTCTTCTATTTTATTATTGTCTTGAATGATCACGAGGATACATTGTTGACTTATTTTGATAGTTATTAAGGCTGAAAATAAAGTGGGACGATTTAATCAATAGTTAGCTAAAGGACAAAATCTTTTAAAACTGCTTCTCGGGACCTCATAAAGTTCATATCTTGGCATAACTCGCTTCACGATTTGAGACCTTTCTCGGACCGATATTTGGCAGCGACTTCATACTTCAAATCTTTGAGAGACGTTCATGAAATTATGGTCTTCTCTTCATAATAGGAATTTCTTCACTTGAAGTTTTGAGAGATTCTTCATACTTGGACCACGACTTCTTCATTTTTCTCCAATCTTTATTTTGGATTTTGATATACAACGATCCGCCTCCTTTTAGGACTTGGATTTATTTATCCTCATACCTTGTTAGGGCCTTTTTGGATAGACTTCTCCATGATCTTTTGGGGAGTTTTTGCTTTTCGTCGTGTGTCTCGATCCTTCATATTGATTCTTGATGAATGATTCTTCACATCACTTCGGATCTTTAGCAACAAAATGTAGCCCTCATGCCTTGTTAGGACCTTTTTGGACTCGCCAATCTTCGCATCCCGCTTCAATAAGTTATGCCTTGGCTATGAACTCTAATCATTACCGAGCAACTTTTAAACGATCTTGGGCTAGAAGGTAAGTAACTTTTAAAATCGTACAACCTTATTTATTGCAGATAAATTTTTTAACAAGCGATGGGAGAATAGGCTTATAATCAACTCACATAAATTCACGAAAGAATACCAAACTTATAAATGACTCTATCATCTCTCGTCCTCCACGGTTTAAAATCTCAAGGAATGAGACTCGTGGATGCTTAGCCTATTAAATCAAAGTTTTGGGTTTTCGAGTCGTCTATAGGATCTTGAAAACTCTTAGACTTTTTCAAGTTTTAGAATTCGCATTTTAAAGTTTCCTTGATAAACGACTCTCTAGGATCAATTATAGGAACTTGCGAAAAGTTCTTGTTCTTAACCCGTGAGAGTTAAGACTTTCGCGTTTTATAGCTCCCTATATAAAAGCCTAGCAAAACTTGACTTAAAAACGTTAAGGATTCTAGCTAGAGTAAACTCGGGTTAAGTCAAAAGATTCACAACGTTGAAAATTAAAACCACTTTATTAAAATTTATTCTAGTAAAAAAAGAAAATAACTATACAAAGGTAAAACTACTAGGCCAAAATAGATCAAAAATTTTGAAAAATGTCAAAAAATCAGTTTTCTGGTTAAAATGAGGACAAATACAAGGAAAAGGCCACTTAACTTCGATAGAAGTCTCCCCTACACTTGATATAAACATTGTCCTCAATGTTTAAGCATGTGGGAGTAAACTCCCCTACACTTAGGACATTGTGCACTTTGTTTAAATCTCGCTAAGGAAAAGACAACTAAAGAGATTCCTATTTTAATATTGAGAAATATAAAATAGTGAATCTAAAAGAGTTCAGGATAGAATCGGGAAGACGGAAACATGGAATAACGGGTCGTTAAAAATCATCAAGAGTGGGTCTTTGAAAGCGCGAATTCCTGAGTATGAGAAGAGAGAAAATAGCAAACACCAACGGGTCTCCCCTACACGTAGGATAAAAATAGCTAAAAGATAGATACTTGGGTTGCCTCCCAAGAAACGCTTGATTTTTGTTCACCGAGTCGTGAGCCTGACTCGACCTTGATTAGCATAGGAAGAAGCATGAAACACATCCACCGGGATCAAATACATGGTTTTCGTCCATCAAATAGCACAAGCTTAAGGCGAACAAGGCAAGCCAAAGAAGAGTAGGCAAGGCTCCCTTAAGCAAAGATGGAGCACGGTGGTAGCAAGGGTGAAGAGGTGCAAGCATATCTCCAATAGTTCCAAAAATATTTCCTTTTATTTCATCAGATGGATACTTAGATGGCTTGAAAATTTCTATACCGGGGTCGAACACCTTTTCCTTTAGGGGAAAATAACACTCAGGCTCAGTAGAATTTGAAGAACATCCGCGAAGAAAATGCACAACCTCGTCCTCAGAAGGTGGACAAAGAGGTGTCAAAACATACGTGCTGCGGATGTTGGTGTCGTCCGGTGTCAGCTCCTTTGAAAGAATTTTCTTCAAATCCGTAGAAGGATGAAGACCATAATCATCAAAGTCTAAAGGAGGAGCATCACTCTCATTTGGGAAGTATGTGTTGAGAAAAGTAGCAAAGTCTTCCTCAAATGAGTAGTCATCCAAAGTAGGATCAAGTGTTGTAGGCGGAGGATCTTCATCATGAGAAGAATCACTCGAAAGAGTATCGGCCTCATCAAAATCATCGTAAGTGGGCATGTCTGGATACTCAAAATTAAAATCATCATAATCATCTCCATTAGAACTAGAATCATCATCATAATCATCAAAGATCGGTGGAGAATCATAAATAGGGGGAGGATCAAAATTGGAGAGAGAATCATCCACATCATCTTGGAACAGTGGATTATCATAGCAAGAGTCGAATAGAGGATTGTTGTAGACGACAAAATCATCAAGCACATTAATCATATTCGCCGATTCTCTTCCATTATATTTGCTTGTAAGCTTCCTCATTTCAAAAACTTGTGCATCATCCCCGACTCTTAAGATGAGTTCACCTTTATCCTCATCTACTAAAGTTTTACCGGTTCTCAAAAATGGGCGTCCAAGTATTAACGGAATACGAGGGTCCATTTCATAATCAACAACGACGAAGTTAACCGGAAAAGTGAATGTGCCAACTTTAACGAACACATCTTCGGCAATACCAACGGGGTAAGCGAGAGTGCGATTAGCAAGCTCAATAATCATCTTCGTTGGTGTAAGGTCGGGCAATGATAACTTTTTCCAAACACTGAAAGGCATCAAATTTATACGTGCCCCGAGATCGGCTAAGGCAGTAAATTCGTCGGTTTGGTTAAAAGTACAAGGTAGCACAAAACGACCGGGATCTCCAAGTTTCTCCGGAAGTTCTTTAAGAAGGGCGGCAGAGCAATTTTCATTCAAGCGCGTATTAACAAACTCGACCATCTTCTCCTTCTTATTAAGCAATTCTTTAAACATCTTGACAAATTGTGGCATTTGGGCTAGGGCTTCAACAAGGGTGAAGGTGATGGTCATGCCGGCAATCTTGTCCAAAAAGTTAGAGACTTGAACGTCATTCTTTGTCAAAATTCTAGCCTTGTCGAGTCGAGAAGGGTAAGGAATGCTGGGTTTATAGGTGGAAGGTGAGGTTGGTGAAGGGTTCTTCTTGGGTACTTCTTCATGACGAAGCGGAGACGGTAATGGTGAACTAATACTAGGCGTGGGAGTAGTAGGGATAAATGGTGGTAGAGGAGGTGTAGATGGTGTAACTGGGGGTGGGATAGATGGTCCTACTAAAGTTGCTCCACTACGGGTAGTAATAGCACTCACATTCGCTCGCGGGTTGGTGACGGTGTTTGAAGGTAGAGAGCCCGAAGTAGAGGGTTGAGTGGTTGGTAAGAAACTAGCCAGCATATTCTTCAAATCATTAGTTTGAGTGATGAAGGAGTTTTGTATATCATTTCGAAGCTCGGACCTAATGTCATTCCCTTGCTTAGTGATATCCCCTTTCAGATTGATAATTTGGCTTTGTAGATTCTTGATTTGCTCTCCTTGGGTTCTTATTAAAGCTTCAACATCTTGATTAATGGGTGGGGCTTGTTGAGCGGTTGTGTGATAAGGGTTAGAAGCTCGAGGTGGGATTTGGTTGCTTCTATTATAATTGTTGTTGGGGTTGTGGTTTTGAGGAGAAAAACCGGGTGAAATATAGTTGTTTGACCGGTAACTTAGCAAATTTCGATCCCCTTGAGGTCGGGCTTGGTAATTTTCCGGTGAATAATTACCATAAGCCGCATACACGTTTTCCGGATTTCCTTGAGTAGAAGGACAATCAGTGTATGAGTGAGGACCGCCGCATGTCTCACAAGAATTTGCTACAGCTCTAACTTGTTGTTGTTGGTTTGTAGCGATGCGCAATATTTTTTGTTCATTTCGGCCATCATGCGGGTGAATTCGGTCATATCGGGGTTTGCTGAAGTAGAAGAAACATTGACTCTCGGGTTGTTCCTTGAAGAAGCGGAGGAATCCCAATTTTTGTGATGAGTAGTCATGTTCTCAATAAGCTCTCTACACTCCTCGGGTCTTCTTTTCATAAATGTGCCACCGGCGGCTACATTAATCGTATCACGATCACGAAAAGTCAAACCGTTGTAGAAAGTATCAATTAAGGTAACGGGGAGCATGTTGTGGTTTGGACATCGATCGATCAAAACATTATATCTTTCCCAAGCATCAAAGAGATTCATCGGGTTCTTGCATGAAACTGCTGATTTGATTTCGAAGGCTCGTGACCATGGATGGTGGAAAGTAGCGCGACAAAAATCGTTGAGTCATCTCGTCCCAAGTATGAATGGAATTCTTCGGGAGACGATCAAACCATTTTTCGGCGTGGTGTGATAAATTATGTGGAAAGAGTTGAAGGCGAAAGACATCCATAGTAACACCGGGCAACTTCATGCTTTGAGTAATAGTAAAGAATTTGTCCAGGTGCTTGTTAGCATCATCATCCGGCAATCCTCGAAAAGGGTTAGTTTGCACTTGTTGGATCATGTGATGCTTCAACGAAAACTCCGGAGCCGTGATTTGCATCGGCGCAATCGGTCCTCCTCGTCCAAACATTGTGGGTTCACAAAGCTCCTCCATTGTCCGAAGATCGGGCTGTGGAAGAACATTGTTGTTGTTATTGTTGAGGTGCGGTGGATTATTGTTGTTGTTCACACCTGCCATAGCTAAATCTTCACGAGTCTCGGGCTCTGGATAAGTAGAAGGTCTAGTACGCATACACCTGCAAAATCAAAAGAAAACAATACCAAAGAAATAGACAATATATATACACTATAAAAATAAAATCTTTTTGGATTTTTTGAAAATTTTAATTTTTTTTTGGATTTTTGACAATTTTTAATTTTCATGGTTTTTTGAAAATTTTTAAGCAAGAAAATAACGCTCACGAATGAACGGATCCCAAAAAGCAACGCGTCTCTCACAGAAAATCGTTAATCTTAACGAAAAGAACCGGCAGCGGCGCCATTTAATACGAGGTTTTTGGCCTAGTAAGAAAATTTTATCGTCCGATCTTTTCGAATTGAGAAATGGAAGAATGTGCGACTCGGTCGTCTTTTGGTGAAAACAAATGTTGTGTCGTTGTAGTAAAAGGAAAATGCACAAACTTGAAAATAAATGGCAGGAAATTAAATCTTAAACCTAATTGAAAATAAATGACGGGAAATAAAAACGTGACGAAAAGTAAATAACGCGAACTTAAAACTATCCTAAAGGCAAACTTAAACTTAAACTAAAGGCAAGTAAACTAAAAGTGTGACTAAGGAAAAAGGCGGAAAAAGTAAAGTTTAAAACTTAAAAACATAAACTTAAAATAACCTAAAAATGCTCATTCGGAATAAAACATTCATTCGGAATACACCTTGGTTCGGAATAAAAGAGGTTCATCCGGAATATCCACTCATCCGGAATAATGATTCATCCGGAATAAACAAATGCTCATGCGGAATGTTCTACTTATTCGGAATAAAAAGGCACTCATTCGGAATACTCAAAAGAAACTCTTCATCCGGAATAACACACTCATCCGGAATACTAGACTCATCCGGAATAAATGGTTGATTCGGAATGTCTTTATTCAGAATAATTAAACTCTTGGTTCGGTATACGGCTTGATCCGGAATAATATGTTGACTCGGAATAAAAGGCTTATACGGAATATTTACTTCATTAGGAATAACATATTCATCCGGAATACATTAAGCAAAACCTTCATTCGGAAAAACTACTTCATGCGGAATAATAAAGAGAAAATGTTGGTTCGGAATAATAAATTGATTCATAATAATTAAAATAAAACCTTCATCCGGAATATTTAGTTCATCCGGAATGATGGCTTCATCCGGAATAACCTGGGCAACCGATTTTCGCGAAGAACACGGGCACCAAAAAGAAACGAATCTAATCCAATCTAACCAAAATCAACTAAAAGATTAAACCAAACTAATCAATAAACAACTAATAATCATAAACTAACAATCCTAATCAATAAAAACTAACAATTATGACCAAAATAATCAAAATTCACTTTATCAAATCAATAAAAACTCAAAAACATAAACATAAAGATTAAGATTAAGATCAAATCAAAACAAGAAAGGTAGATGAGAGATTAACAATAAAAAGTAAAGATTCAATAACATTAAAAGTAAACTTACTTTGAATTAAAGGTGCAAGACAAGGTAATTAAAATTGACAATTAAGTAAATGTACAAGTAATTAAAATGGAGAGACTAATTTTGTCAAAATTAGCTAACAAGAAAAATGAAAGCTTAATGATCCTATTTATAGTGGAGGAGGAGAGGGAGTGGGAGGAAGCTTCCTCCTCTCTTTCCTCTTTCTTTCTTGTCTCGTATTTTAAGTTCTTCTAAGTTCTTCGACTTTAACGACTTTGTCTCGGGATTTCTTTAAACTCGTCTTGAAATTTCTTCATAAATAAGACTTGAGTTCTTTGGCTTTATCAAACTTCAGTCTTTGGACTTTTTCTACGATAAATCTTCAGAATAGGCCTTGTACTTCCGTTCCTTTTTGCACTCTTGATTTCTTGACTTCGTCTTTTGTCTTTTTCTTCGATAAAAGCCCGTGAAAGCCCGTGTTTTCTTCCCTTTTTACATTTTCGTCCTAAATCACAACAAAAACACAAACCACGCATAATTCCGACATTTACGACATAAAATACACATTTTGGCTTGGTTATTATTGTAGTTAAGTGGTAAAAAGGATGGGTATTTACACACCTATCAAATTCCCTACACTTGACCATTGCAATGTCCTCATGCAATGCATTAATTACAAAGCAAGATTACACTTTCCATCACAATCAATCCACATTGGCCTTTATTAAAGAGATAGAAAATAACAAAACAAGTAAAGAAATCAAAGACTTACCTTAGGGTTTTGGAATGTCATGAATGATTATCATCCTCAAGTTTCACGTTCCCCGTGCCAAGCTTAAAAACGAGATCATTGTTATTATAAGTTAGCAAACTAACATGAACTCATGTGGGCCAATTATTTACTTAGACCCCCTTATTCCTAGGTGTATCTCTTATATTTTATTATTGTATTGAATGATCACAAGGATACATTGTTGACTTATTTCGATAGTTATTAAGGCTGAAAATAAAGTGGGACGATTAATCAATAGTTAGCTAATGGACAAAATCTTTTAAAACTGCTTCGCGGGACCTCATAAAGTTCATATCTTGGCATAACCCGCTTCACGATTTGAGACCTTTCTCAGACCGATATTTGGCAGCGACTTCATACTTCAAATCTTTGAGAGACGTTCATGAAATTATGGTCTTCTTTTCATAATAGGAATTTCTTCACTTGAAGTTTTGCGAGATTCTTCATACTTGGACCACGACTTCTTCATTTTTCTCCAATCTTTATTTGGGATTTTGGTATACAACGATCCGCCTCCTTTTAGGACTTGGATTTATTTATCCTCATACCTTGTTAGGGCCTTTTTGGATAGACTTCTCCATGATCTTTTGGGGAGTTTTTGCTTTTCATCGTGTGTCTCGATCCTTTATATTGATTCTTGATGAATGATTCTTCACATCACTTGGGATCTTTAGCAACAAAATGTAGCCCTCATGCCTTGTTAGGACCTTTTTGGACTCGCCAATCTTCGCATCCCGCTTCAATAAGTTATACCTTGGCTATGAACTCTAATCATTACCGAACAACTTTTAAACGATCTTGGGCTAAAAGATAAGTAACTTTTCAAATCGTACAACCTTATTTATTGCAGATAAATTTATTAACAAGCGATGGGAGAATAAGCTTATAATCAACTCACATAAATTCACGAAAGAATACCAAACTTATAATTGACTCTATCATCTCTCGTCCTCTGATAGGTGTGTAAACACCCATCTTTTTACCACTTAACTACAATAATAACCAAGCTAAAACGTGTATTTTATGTCATAAATGTCGGAATTATGCGTGGTTTGTGTTTTTGTTGTGATTTAGGACGAAAATGTGAAAAGGGGATAAAACACGGGTTTTTATCGAAGAAAAAGACAAAAGACGAAGTCAAGAAATCAAGAGTACAAAAAGAACGGAAGTCCAAGACCAATTCTGAAGATTTATCGAAGAAAAAGTCAAAATATGGAAGTTTACTAAAAGCCGAAGAACTCAAGTCTAATTTATTGAAGAAATTACAAGACGAGTTTATTAATCCCGAGACAAAAGTCGAAGAATTAAGAAGACAAGGACTTAATGATAAATAAAGAAAGAGGAAAGAGAGGAGGAAGTTTCCACTAATCACCTCCCTAATCTCCTATAAATAGCATCCATTTCATTTCATTTGTTTTTGTTGGCTAATAGTGACAATTAGTTCTTCCACCATTTAATTACTTGCACTTTATTTTCATGTCATTTTAATTACATGTCCATTTACATTCCTTGTCTTGCACCTTAATTCATTTAATTCCAAGTAAGTTTAATCTTTACTTTTGTTGTTTAATCTTTTCTTTAATCAAGTTTTATATTAATCTCTTCTTCTACCTTTCTTATTTTTGTTAATCTTTGTGCTTATCATCTTATTGTCATGCTTATTTGATTATTTGTTATGCTTTGATGATTATGATTGTGTTAGCTTATTGATTAGATAGCTTATTGTGTGTTTGATTTGATTTTAGTTAAGTTTTTATTAGTTTGTTTTATTAAAAGTTGATTTTTAATTTTTAAATTTATTAGTGTTTTTCAAGTTTTTGATTTGTGGTTGAATTAGTTTTTCTTAAAAGTGTTTTAGATTAAGTTTTGGTAGATTGCTTATTTGATTTTAGCTTATTCGTAGCTTATTTCTTATGATTTTTATGTTACTGTTTATATGTTATCTTTTCGGAAAAGGGTTTTAAATTTTGAATTCACCCTTTTTCTGAAATTGCAATTTTTCCGAAATTGCCATTTTCTCTGAATTTACTCTTTTTCTCAAATTGCTATTTTTCTGAAAAGTCATTTTTTCCGAAGATTTACTTTTTCTGAAAAATCTTTTTTCCGAAGATATTACTTTTTCCGAAATTATTACTGTTTCTGAAATTACCATTTTTTCGGAAGATTTCTCTGAATTCACCATTATTCCGAAAATAGCATTTTTCCGAAGATATCATTTTTCCGAAATTTTACTTTTTCTGAAAAGACCTTTTTTCCGAAGATTTCTCCGAAAAGTTGGTTTTTTCGAAATTCCTAGTTTTTCTGAATTAGTCATTTTTCCGAAAATATACATTTTTCTAAATTTGTTGTTTTTCCGAAAATATGCTTATTCCGAAGAAATGGAAATCTCTTAAACGCACTGTAGCTTTTCCGAAATAGTTATTGTCTGCTTAATTGTTTTAATTTTCTTGTTTTAGTTTTCAAAGTTTTCAAAGTTTTCTAGTTTTTATTTTTAGAGGAAAAGTGACAGTTTTTCTCATTTTACTTTTAGCCTATTTTAATTACGTTTTTGCATTTTTATTTACTTGTCAAATTTACTTTTCGTCAAGTTAATTACCCGTCATTTAATTTCTCGTCATTTATCTTTAAAGTTTTTAAATATTGCTCATTTACATTTTAATTAGTTTTAGATTTAATTTACCGTCATTCACATTTAAAGTCTTGCACATTTATTTTTACTACAACGACCAAATCTTTGTTTCACCAAAAGACAGCTGAGTCGCACGTTTACCAATAATCAATTCGATTAGACCACCACAACGAAATTTAATTTTTATACTGGCCAAAAAGCCATGTATTATCCTCCACAGTTTAAAATCTCAAGGAATGAGACTCGTGGATGCTTAGCCTATTAAATCAAAGTTTTGGGTTTTCGAGTCGTCTATAGGATCTTGCAAACTCTTAGACTTTATCAAGTTTTAGAATTCGCATTTTAAAGTTCCCTTGATAAACGACTCTCTAGGATCAATTATAGGAACTTGCGAAAAGTTCTTATTCTTAACCCGTGAGAGTTAAGACTTTCGCGTTTTATAGCTCCCTATATAAAAGCCTAGCAAAACTTGACTTAAACACGTTAAGGATACTAGCTAGAGTAAACTCGGGTTGAGTCAAAAGATTCACAACGTTGAAAATTAAAACCACTTTATTAAAATTTATTCTAGTAAAGAAAGAAAATAACTATACAAAGGTAAAACTACTAGGCCAAAATAGATCAAAAATTTTGAAAAATGTCGAAAAATCAATTTTCCGGTTAAAATGAGGACAAATACAAGAAAAAGGCCACTTAACTTCGATAGAAATCCCCCTACACTTGATATAAACATTGTCCTCAATGTTTAAGCATGTGGGAGTAAACTCCCCTACACTTAGGACATTGTGCACTTTGTTTAAATCTCGCTAAGGAAAAGACAACTAAAGAGATTCCTATTTTAATATTGAGAAATATAAAATAGTGATTCGAAAAGAGTTAGGATAGAACCGGGAAGACGGAAACACGGAATCATGGGTCATCAAAAATCATCAAGAGTGGGTCTTTGAAAGCGTGAATTCCTGAGTTTGAGAAGAGAGAAAATAGAAAACACCAACGGGTCTCCCCTACACGTAGGATAAAAAAAGCTAAAAGATAGATACTTGGGTTGCCTCCCAAGAAGCGCTTGATTTTTGTTCACCGAGTCGTGAGCCTGACTCGACCTTGATTAGCATAGGAAGAAGCATGAAACACATCCACCGGGATCAAATACATGGTTTTCGTCCATCAAATAACACAAGCTTAAGGCGAACAAGGCAAGCCAAAGAAGAGTAGGCAAGGTTCCCTTAAGCAAAGATGGAGCACGGTGGTAGCAAGGGTGAAGAGGTGCAAGCATATCTCCAATAGTTCCAAAAATCTTTCCTTTTATTTCATCAGATGGATACTGAGATGGCTTGAAAATTTCAATACCAGGGTCGAACACCTTTTCCTTTAGGGGAAAATAGCACTCAGGCTCAGCAGAATTTGAATAACATCCACGAAGAAAATGCACAACCTCGTCCTCAGAAGGTGGACAAAGAGGTGTCAAAACATACGTGTTGCGGATGTTGGTGTCGTCCGGTGTCGGCTCCTTTGAAAGAATTTTCTTCAAATCTGTAGAAGGATGAAGACCATAATCATCAAAGTCTAAAAGAGGAGCATCACTCTCATTTGGGAAGTATGTGTTGAGAAAAGTATCAAAGTCTTCCTCAAATGAGTAGTCATCCAAAGTAGGATCAAGTGTTGTAGGCGGAGGATCTTCATCATGAGAAGAATCACTCGAAAGAGTATCGGCCTCATCAAAATCATCGTAAGTGGGCATGTCTGGATACTCAGAAGTAAAATCATCATAATCATCTCCATTAGAACTAGAATCATCATCATAAGCATCAAAGATCGGTGGAGAATCATAAATTGGGGGAGGATCAGAATTGGAGAGAGAATCATCCACATCATCTTGGAACAGTGGATTATCATAGCAAGAGTCGAATAGAGGATTGTTGTAGACGACAAAATCATCAAGCACATTAATCATATTCGCCGATTCTCTTCCATTATATTTGCTTGTAAGCTTCCTCATTTCAAAAACTTGTGCATCATCTCCGACTCTTAAGATGAGTTCACCTTTATCTACATCTACTAAAGTTTTACCGGTTCTCAAAAATGGGCGTCCAAGTATTAACGGAATACGAGGGTCCATTTCATAATCAACAACGACGAAGTCGACCAGAAAAGTGAATGTGCCAACTTTAATGAACACATCTTCGGCAATACCAACGGGGTAAGCGAGAGTGCGATTAGCAAGCTCAAGAATCATCTTCGTTGGTGTAAGTTAGGGCAATGATAACTTTTTCCAAACACTGAAAGGCATCAAATTTATACTTGCCCCGAGATTGGCTAAGGCAGTAAATTCGTCGGTTTGGTTAAAAGTACAAGGTAGCACAAAACGACCGGGATCACCAAGTTTCTCCGGAAGTTCTTTAAGAAGGGCGGCAGAGCAAATTTCATTCAAGCGAGTATTAACAAACTCGACCGACTTCTCCTTCTTATTAAGCAATTCCTTAAACATCTTGACAAATTGTGGCATTTGGGCTAGGGCTTCAACAAGGGTGAAGGTGATGGTCATGCCGGCAATCTTATCCAAAAAGTTAGAGACTTGAACGTCATTCTTTGTCAAAATTCTAGCCTTGTCGAGTCGAGAAAGGTAAGGAATGTTGTGTTTATAGGTGGAAGGTGGGGTTGGTGAAGGGTTCTTCTTGGGTACTTCTTCATGATGAAGCGGAGACGGTAATGGTGAACTAATACTATGCGTGGGAGTAGTAGGGATAAATGGTGGTGGAGGAGGTGTAGATGGTGTAACTGGGGGTGGGATAGATGGTCCTACTAAAGTTGCTCCACTACGGGTAGTAATAGCACTCACATTCGCTCGCGGGTTGGTGACGATGTTTGAAGGTAGATAGCCCGAAGTAGAGGGTTGAGTGGTTGGTAAGAAACTAGCCAGCATATTCTTCAAATCATTCGTTTGAGTGCTGAAGGAGTTTTGTATATCATTTCGAAGCTCGGACCTAATTTCATTCCCTTGCTTAGTGATATCCCCTTTCAGATTGATAATTTGGCTTTGTAGATTCTTGATTTGCTCTCCTTGGGTTCTCATTAAAGCTTCAACATCTTGATTAATGGGTGGGGCTTGTTGAGCGGGTGGGTGATAAAGGTTAGAAGCTCGAGGTGGGATTTGGTTGCTTCTATTGTAATTGTTGTTGGGGTTGTGGTTTTGAGGAGAAAAACCGGGTGAAAGATAGTTGTTTGACCGGTAACTTAGCAAATTTCGATCCCCTTGAGGTTGGGCTTGGTAATTTTCCGGTGAATAATTACCATAAGCCGCATACACGTTTTCCGGATTTCCTTGAGTAGAAGGACAATCAGTGTATGAGTGAGGAGCGCCGCATGTCTCACAAGAATTTGCTACAGCTTTAACTTGTTGTTGTTGGTTTGTAGCGATGAGCAAGATATTTTTGTTCATTTCGGCCATCATGCGGGTGAATTCGGTCATATCGGGGTTTGCTGAAGTAGAAGAAACATTGACTCTCGGGTTGTTCCTTGAAGAAGCGGAAGAATCCCAATTTTTGTGATGAGTAGTCATGTTCTCAATAAGCTCTCTACACTCCTCGGGTCTTCTTTTCATAAATGTGCCACCGGCGGCTGCATTAATCGTATCACGATCACGAAAAGTCAAAACGTTGTAGAAAGTATCAATTAAGGTAACGGGGAGCATGTTGTGGTTTGGACATCGATCGATCAAAACATTATATCTTTCCCAAGCATCAAAGAGAGATTCATCGGGTTCTTGCATGAAACCGCTGATTTGATTTCGAAGGCTCGTGACCATGGATGGTGGAAAGTAGCGCGACAAAAATCGTTGAGTCATGTCGTCCCAAGTATGAATGGAATTCTTCGGGAGACGATCAAACCATTTTTCGGCGTGGTGTGATAAAGTATGTGGAAAGAGTTGAAGGCGAAAGACATCCATAGTAACACCGGGCAACTTCATGCTTTGAGTAATAGTAATGAATTTGTCGAGGTGCTTGTTGGCATCATCATCCGGCAATCCGCGAAAAGGGTTAGTTTGCACTTGTTGGATCATGTGATGCTTCAACGAAAACTCCGGAGCCGTGATTTGCATCGGCGCAATCGGTCCTCCACATCCAAACATTGTGGGTTGACAAAGCTCCTCCATTGTCCGAAGATCGGGCTGTGGAAGAACATTGTTGTTGTTATTGTTGAGGTGCGGTGGATTATTGTTGTTGTTCACACCTGCCATAGCTAAATCTTCACGAGTCTCGGGCTCTGGATAACTAGAAGATCTAGTACGCATACACCTGCAAAAGCAAAAGAAAACAATACCAAAGAAATAGACAATATATATACACTATAAAAATAAAATCTTTTTGGGTTTTTTGAAATTTTTTTTTTTTTATTTTATTTTTGACAATTTTTAATTTTTATGGTTTTTTGAAAGTTTTTAAGCAAGAAAATAACGCTCACGAATGAACGGATCCCAAAAAGCAACGCGTCTCTCATAGAAAACCGTTAATCTTAACGAAAAGACCCGGCAGCGGCGCCATTTAATACGAGGTTTTTGGCCTAGTAAGAAAATTTTATCGTCCGATCTTTTCGAATTGAGAAAGGGAAGAATGTGCGACTCAGTCGTCTTTTGGTGAAAACAAATGTTGTGTCGTTGTAGTAAAAGGAAAATGCACAAACTTAAAAATAAATGGCAGGAAATTAAATCTTAAACCTAATTGAAAATAAATGACGGGAAATAAAAACGTGACGAAAAGTAAATAACGCGAACTTAAAACTATCCTAAAGGCAAACTTAAACTTAAACTAAAGGCAAGTAAACTAAAAGTGCGACTAAGGAAAAAGGCGGGAAAAATAAAGTTTAAAACTTAAAAACATAAACTTAAAATAACCTAAAAGTGCTCATTCGGAATAAAACATTCATTCGGAATACACCTTGGTTCGGAATAAAAGAGGTTCATCCGGAATATCCACTCATCCGGAATAATGATTCATCCGGAATAATGATTCATCCGGAATAAACAAATGCTCATGCGGAATGTTCTACTTATTCGGAATAAAAAGGCACTCATTCGGAATACTCAAAAGAAACTCTTCATCCGGAATAACACACTCATCCGGAATATTTCTTCATCCGGAATACTAGACTCATCCGGGATAAATGGTTGATTCGGAATGTCTTTATTCGGAATAATTAAACTCTTGGTTTGAAATATGGCTTGATCCGGAATAATATGCTGACTCGGAATAAAAGGCTTATACGGAATATTTACTTCATTCGGAATAACATATTCATCCGGAATACATTAAGCAAAACCTTCATTCGGAAAAACTACTTCATGCGGAATAATAAAGAGAAAATGTTGGTTCGGAATAATAAACTGATTCGGAATAATTAAAATAAAACCTTCATCCAGAATATTTAGTTCATCCGGAATGATGGCTTCATCCGGAATAACCTGGGCAACCGATTTTCGCGAAGAACACGGGCAACAAAAAGAAACGAATCTAATCCAATCTAACCAAAATCAACTAAAAGATTAAACCAAACTAATCAATAAACATCTAACAATCATAAACTAACAATCCTAATCAATAAAAACTAACATTTATAACCAAAATAATCAATACCCACTTTATCAAATCAATAAAAACTCAAAAACATAAACATAAACATAAAGATTAAGATCAAATCAAAACAAGAAAGGTAGATGAGAGATTAACAATAAAAAGTAAAGATTCAATAACATTAAAAGTAAACTTACTTGGAATTAAAGGTGCAAGACAAGGTAATTAAAATTGACAATTAAGTAAATGTGCAAGTAATTAAAATGGAGAGACTAATTTTGTCAAAATTAGCTAACAAGAAAAATGAAAGCTTAATGATCCTATTTATAGTGGATGAGGAGAGGGAGTGGGAGGAAGCTTCCTCCTCTCTTTCTTCTTTCTTTCTTGTCTCGTCTTTTAAGTTCTTCGACTTTAACGACTTTGTCTAGGGATTTCTTTAAACTCGTCTTGAAATTTCTTCATAAATAAGACTTGAGTTCTTCGGCTTTATCAAACTTCCGTCTTTGGACTTTTTCTTCGATAAATCTTCAGAATAGGCCTTGGACTTCCGTTCCTTTTTGCACTCTTGATTTCTTGACTTCGTATTTTGTCTTTTTCTTCGATAAAAGCCCGTGAAAGCCCGTGTTTTCTTCCCTTTTTACATTTTCGTCCTAAATCACAACAAAAACATAAACCACGCATAATTCCGACATTTACGACATAAAATACACATTTTGGCTTGGTTATTATTGTAGTTAGATGGTAAAAAGGATGGGTGTTTACACACCTATCAAAATCCTAATGATATTAAGATGGAAAAACAAAAGGTATTCGGATGGAATACAATAAGCTTCAACCCGAATAAGAACTAATTAAGCAAAGACGAATAAGCACTTATTTAAATCTCAACCAAATGAAAACAAGCATAAATTTAAAAACTTTTAAAACACGAAATAAGCAAACTTTATGAATCAAACTTTAAAAAGACTAAACTTTTTAAGAAAACTAAAAAGTAAATTAGCTAAACACAAAATAAGCCAATAAGCATGATAAGCTCAAAGCTTAAACCGTATAAAACTTAGATGGAAACCAAAAGATAAACTTTTTAATCAATCAAACATCAAGATTAAACAAAAATCAAGAATGATTTTCGGATCAAATAAGTAAAAATCAAGAAAGGTAGAAAGAGATTGAATATGAAAAACTTAACTTGAACTTATAGATTAATGATTCCAAAATACAAGATCAAATCAAAGCTTAAACATGAAAAGAAAGAAAAGATGAAGTTCTAGTGAGAGAAAGTTAAACACTTTCTCTCTCTGAAAATAAAACTAAAGAAAGAAAAAATGAACTAGCTAAATTAACTAACACCCTCCTAATGTGTCATTAGGAGGGTATATATAGGAGGTGGGGAGTGCATGTGTTGCTTCCTTCTTTCTTTCTTCTCGTCTCGACTTAAATTCTTTGTCTTTCTCGACGTCGTCTCGGGATTTGTCGATATAAATTGAACTTGTCTTATAATTTTCTTCTTCTATTAGACTTGAGTTCTTTGACTTAATTAAACTTCCGTCTTTAGACTTTTCTTCGATAAATCTTCAGAATATGCCTTGGACTTCCGTTCTTTTTACACTCTTGATCTTTTGACTTCGTCTTTTCTCGTTTTCTTTGATAAAAGCCCGTGATAGCCCGTGTTTTCTCCCTTTTTCATACTATTATCCTGAAACACAATAAAAACACAAACCACGCATAATTCCGACTTTTACGACATAAAATACACTTTTTGGTCTTGTTATTATTGGTAATAAGTGGTAAAAGGATAAGTGTTTTCACACTTATTAAATCCCCTACACTTGACTATTGCAATACCCTCATGCAATGCATTAATTTCAAAGCACAGTTTACATTTCTCATCATAAGTAACCCACTTTGGCCTTTATTAAACACAAGATATTAAGGAAACTTAAAGGGATCGAAAATAACAAATTATTCAAAGGAAGAAAACAAGTAAAGAAATCGAAGACTTACATTAGGGCTTTGGTGTCATGAATGTTTATCATCCTCAAGTTTCACGTTCCCCAAACTAAGCTTAGAAACGAGATCATTGTTATTACAAGTTAGCACAACTAATACTTATTCATGCGGTTTATATAATCACTTAGACTCCCTTATTCCTAGGTGTAACTCTCATATTTTATTTTTGTCTTGAATGATCACGAGGATGCATTTTTGACTTATTTTGATAGTTTATTTAGGCCGAAAATAAAGTAGGATGATTTAATCAATAGTTAGCTAAAGGACAAAATCTTTTAAAACGGCTTCTCGGGACCTCATAAAGTTCATATCTTGCCATAACTCGCTTCGCGATTTGAGACCTTTCTCGGACCGATATTTGGTAGTGACTTTATACTTCAAATCTTGAGAGACGTTCTTGAAATAATGGTCTTCTCTTCATAATAGGAATTTCTTCACTTGAAGTTTTGAGAGATTCTTCATTTTTGGACCACGACTTCTTCATTTTTCTCCAATCTTTATTTGGGGATTTTGATATACAATGATCCGCCTCCTTTTCGTACTTGGATCTATTTATCCTCATACCTTGTTAGGGTCTTTTCGGATAGAATTCTCCATGATTTTAGGGGAGTATTTGATTTTCGTCGCGTGTATTGATCCTTCATATTGATTTTGATAAATGATCCTTCACATCATTTTGGATCTTTAGCAACAAAATGTAGCCCTCATGCCTTGTTAGGGCCTTTTCGGACTCGCCAATCTTCGCAACCCGCTTCAATAAGTTATGCCTTGGCTATGAACTCTAATTAATACCGAGCAACTTTTAAACGATCTTGTGCTAGAAGCTAAGTAACTTTTCAAATCATACGAACTTACTTCTTGCAATTATTTATTTACAAGTGATGGGAGAAAAAGATCATAATTAACTCACATAATTTAATGAAAGAATACCAAACTTATAATTGACTCTATCATTTCTCGTTCTCCACAATTTAAAATCTCAAGGAATGAGACTCGTGGATGCTTAGCCTAATAAACCAACTAAGGTCTACATGGTTATGGGTATAGCTAGAGTGAACTTGGATAAGTAAACTCGGGTTGAGTCAAAAGATGCACGACGGGCCTAATATATCAAAGATATCTAAATTCATTAAAACGATTTTATTAAAATTTATTCTAATGAAAGAAAATTAACGATAACAAAGGAGGAACTACTAGGCCAAAATAGATTAAATTTTTTGAAAAATATCGAAAAATTAGATTTTCCGGTTAAAATGAGGACAAATTCATGGAAAAGCCCACTTACTTCGATAGAAGTCCCCCTACACTTGATATAAACATTGTCCTCAATGTTTAAGCATGTGGGAGTAAACTCCCCTACACTTAGGACATTGTGCACGTTGTTTAAATCTTGCTAAAGGAAGGACAACTATAGTGATTTCAATGTGAACATATAAGATATGAAATATTGAATCACGAGAGTTTAGGATAGAACCAGGAAGCCGGGTACACGGGATCACGGTTCGTCAAATGTCATCAAAAGTGCTCTTTGAAGCTTTAATCCCTGCACATCATAAGAAACAAGACAACAAACACATATGGGGCTCCCCCTACACTTATTATGAAAACGGTAAAGGATAGATCAACGGGTTGCCTCCCGATAAGCGCTTGTTTTTGTTAACCGAGTCACGAGCGTGACTCGACCTAGAACTAATTCAAGGGAAACATGGTGAGGGATGGAATCATCTCATGAGATATGTCCTCACCAAAGTACAGCTTCACGCGCTGGCCATTCACTTTAAAATTCGGCCCATTTGGATGAGTAAGTTCAATGGTGCCGTAAGGAAAGACTTTGGCGACGGTGAATGGACCAGACCAACGGCTCTTCAGCTTGCCCGAGAAAATCTTCAACCGAGAGTTAAAGAGCAAAACTTGATCACCAACGTGAAACTCTCGGTTCTTAATCCTTGAATCATGAATGATCTTGGTCTTCTCCTGGTAGATCAATGAGTTCTCATAAGCTTCATTCCTCAGTTCATTTAGCTCGTTGAGTTGAATCTTCTGAAGATCACCGGCTTTGTTGATATCAAAATTGTCCCACTTCAAGGCCCAATACGCCTTATGTTACAGCTCAATATGGAGGTGGCATGCCTTCCCGTACACAAGACGATATGGAGTGCAGCCAATAGGTGTCTTATATGCGGTACGGAAAGCCCACAAAGCATCATCTAACTTATCGGCCCACGATGCACGATGCTTTCCCACAGTACGCTCAAGAATTCGCTTCAATCCACGGTTAGATATCTCGGCTTGACCATTTGTTTGGGGATGATAAGCGGTGGGAAGACGGTGATTGACACCGTACTAAGCCATGACTCGAGCAAATTGATCATTGCAAAAATGAGTCCCGCGGTCACTGATGATAGCACGAGGAACATCGAATCGAGTAAAAAGTTGCTTCAAAAAGTTCACAACCACCCTCACATCGTTCGTAGGGAGAGCCTAAGCTTCAACCCATTTAGAGACGTAGTCAACGGCTACGAGGATGTATTTGTTCCCTTTAGATGATGGAAATGGCCCCATAAAGTCAATACCCCATACATCAAAGATTTCACATTCTTGGATGAAATTTTGAGGCATCTCATCTTTATGTGTGATCTTGCCTTGGCGTTGGCAAGCATCACAATTTTTAACCATTTCGTGAGCGTCACGATAAATGGTGGGCCAATAGAATCCTGAGTCAAACACTTTCTTCGCGGTGTAGTTGGGACTAAAATGACCACCGGTGGGTCCTTTATGGCAAGCTTCGAGAATGTCTAAAGCTGCGGGTCCATCAACACACCGACGAATAATCAGATCAGCACATTGTTTGAAGAGATAAGGGTCATCCCAAAAGTAAGTCTTAACATCGTTAACGAACTTCTTCTTTTGTCGGGAAGTTAACCCTTCGATGAGAATGCCACCCGCTAAGTAGTTTGCAATGTCCGTAAACCACGGGGTGTCATCAAGATTTGAATTGATAGACATTAAGGCCTCAAGGGAAAAAAGTCATTGATCTCTTGATTCGGATGATCCCCTTTGATAAGGATCCTCAAGTCTACTTAGATGATCCGCGGCTAGGTTTTCCGCTCCCTTTTTATCACGAATTTCAATTTTGAATTCTTGAAGGAGTAGAACCCAATGAAGAAGTCTTGGCTTGGAATCTTGTTTGTTTAACAAGTACTTCAACGCGGAATGGTCGATATAGACAATGGTGGTGGAAAGAACAAGATAGGGGCGAAACTTCTCAAAAGCATACACTACAGCTAAAAGCTCTTTTTCGGTAGTGGTATAATGCAATTGAGCCCCCGTAATTGTCTTGCTAGCATAGTGGATTGGTTGGAAGTGTTTGTTCACTCTTTGTCCAAAAACCGCTCCAATGGCAAAGTCGCTAGCATCGCACATCAGTTCAAAAGGTATCTCCCAATTAGGGGTAACCAAGACCGGTGCCTTAGTTAGCTTGTCCTTAAGAAGATTGAAGGATTCAATACACTCTTTAGAAAAAATAAAGGGAGTATCTTTTTCCAAGAGGTGGGTCACCGGGCGAGCGATTTTAGAAAAATCTTGAATGAATCGACGATAGAAGCCCGTATGACCAAGGAAACTTCTCACACCCTTCACTGTTGAAGGTGAAGGTAATTTGGATATGACATCAACTTTAGCACGGTCCACTTCAAGACCGGCTTTTGAGATTTTATGTCCAAGCACAATGCCTTCTTTTACCATGAAATGACATTTTTTCCAATTAAGAATGAGACGAGTGTCTTCACACCGTTTGAGCATACGTTCTAAATTGACAAGGCAAGTAGAGAAAGAATCACCATAGAGCGAGAAATCATCCATGAAGACTTCCATAGTTTCTTCAACCATGTCATTGAAGATAGCCATCATACACCTTTGGAAAGTCCCAGGAGCATTGCATAAGCCGAAAGGCATTCGTTTGTAAGAAAATGTTCCATAAGGACAAGTAAATGTGGTTTTCTCTTGGTCTTTAGGATCGATGGGAATTTGAAAATACCCGGAGAAACCGTCTAAGAAGCAATAATAGTTATTACTCGCTAGACGTTCGAGCATTTGGTCTATGAAAGGAAGAGGAAAATGATCCTTTCTCGTAGCATCATTGAGTTTGCGATAGTCTATACAAACTCTCCACCCTGTAACGAGACGAGTAGGAATCAACTCGTTGTTTTCATTGGGTACAACGGTGATTCCGCCTTTCTTAGGCACACAATGGACTGGACTAACCCATGGTGAATCCGATATAGGGTAGATCATTCACGCATCAAGAAGTTTGATAACCTCTTTTTTGATAACGTCATGGATCTTGGGATTCACCCTTCTTTGGTTTTGAATAGTGGGTTTAAAGTCGTCCTCCATGAGAATTTTATGTGTGCAAAAGTAAGGATCAATTCCACGAATATCGGAGATTTTCCAAGCAATCACTTTCTTATGATTCTTCAGCATGTCGATAAGTCGAGACTTGTCATCTTCTTTCAAGTCCTTAGCGATGATGACGGGTAACTTCTTATTGTCTTCGAGGAAAACGTACTCGAGATGAGACGGTAGATCCTTAAGCTCTAGATCCGGAGGATTTTCGATGGAAGGCGTAGTCAAATTCGGATCATCGATAGAGATTTCCTTAGGAGATGGTGGAGAAATATGGTCCTCATTGAGAAGTTTCTCAATAGTACGACTGTCTTCATCCCAATTGGAGGGAGAATCGTCATATTGTAAGTCCACATCTCCCAAAGTTGCTTCAAATTCTTTCAAAAGGAAATCACTTTCTCCAAATGGAGTTAGTGATGGAGCAATAGAGGCAACGATCTCAACAATGGGAAGAGAAGAAGAACCACTTTTACATGCGTCTTTGAAATGCTCTTCACAAGCCTCATCAAGAACGTCGATGAAATTAACGCTCTCATTTTTAGAAGGCTGTTTAGAAAGCTTACCCATGTTGAAGACGATTTTCTCGTCACCAACCCTCATGATTAATTCGCCCGTGACTACATCAATGAGAGTGCGACCGATCCTCAAGAATGGACGTCCAACGATTAATGGAACACGGGGGTCCATCTCGTAGTCAACGACAATAAAATCCGCCGGAAAGGTGAATATGTCGACACCAACGAAGACATCTTCGGCTATCCCCACCGGATAAGCAACCGTACGGTTAGCTAATTCCAAAGTCATTCGTGTGGGGACTAGCTCGGGTAGAGATAATTGTTTCCAAACACTTAATGGCATTAAGTTTATACTAGCACCTAGATCAACTAGGGCCATACAATTCTCTACCCCGGGGAAGTTGCAAGGAATGAGAAAACGACCCAGATCACCAAGTTTGGTTGGTAATTTCCTTAAGAGCACTGCGGAGCAATTCTCGTTAAGTTGGGTCTGAGCGATATCAAGAAGTTTCTCCTTATCACTGAGAAGATCTTTAAACATTTTAGCATATTTTGGCATGTGAGCGAGAGCCTCAGCAAAGGAGATGTTGAAATTCAGTTGTTTAAACATTTTAAGAAAGTTAGAAACCTGAATATCATCCTTGTTCTTCAACTTCTCTTTCTTTAACCTTGAGGGATAAGGTATATTGGGTTGAGATGAAGGCTTTGGAATGGAATTCTCACTCACATCCTTGGGTGGTGGAGGGGTGGGGTTGGAAGGTAAAGGAGTTGGGGAAAGTTGTTCTTTTTCCTTAGTCACAATCACTGGTGTAGGTGTAGGAATCTCGGGTACCTTTAAACCTTTGCCACTTCGGGTGGTGATTGATTTCATCTCCCCACTTAGATTTGCAACGGTGTTACTCGAAAGAGAACCCAAACCAGAGGCTTGATTACTTGGGAAAAAACTAGCCATCATATCCCTTAAGTGATTCGTTTGACTGCTCATAGAGTTTCTCATATCGGCTCGAAGATCATTCCCTTGTTTCGCCATGCCATTCCTTAGCTCGGCTCGAATATCGTTCGCTTGTTTCGCCATGTCACCCTTCAAGTTAATGAATTGGCTTTGAAGATTCGTCACCATATCTTTATTGGTCCTCATGTAAGTTTCGAGGTCTTGGATCAATGTCGTGGGTTGATTGAGAGGTGGGGCTTGGTAAGCTTGATTATTTCCTTGAGGTGGATATGGGTTTCTTTGGGATTGATATTGATTGGTAGCTCGAGGTTGGCTTTGATTGTTGCGGTTAAAATTGTTTTGGTTTTGGTTTTGAGGAGAAAAACCGGGTGGAGATAGAAAGTTGTTGGAACGATAACTTAGCAAGTTACGGTCTCCTTGAGGACGTGCTTGATAGCCTCCCGTAGAAAAGTTACCGTTAGCGGCATACACATTTTCTGGATTGTCAAGAGTAGAAGGACAATCGGTGTATGAATGAGAACCCCCGCAAATCTCACAAGAAGTTTTTACAGCTTTAGCTTGTTGAAATTGGTTTGTAGCCATGGTTAAGAAGTTTTTGTTCATCTCAGCTACTTGGCGAGTAAGTTCGGTTATCTCTGAGTTGGATGATGTAGAAGAAACATTGGCCCTCTGGTTATTCCTTGAAGATGTAGATGAATCCCAATTTTTGTGGTGAGTGGTCATGTTCTCTATCAGCTCTCTACACTCCTCAGGTCTTCTCTTCATGAATGTACCACCGACGGCAGCATTAATCGTATCACGATCACGAAAAGATAAACCATTATAGAAAGTATCAATCAAAGTAACTGAGAGCATGTTATGGTTTGGACAACGGTCGATCAAGACATTATATCGTTCCCAAGCATCGAAAAGCGACTCATCGGGTTCTTGAGTGAATCCACTGATTTGGTTGCGAAGGCTAGTGACCATGGATGGTGGAAAGTAGCGCGACAAAAATTTTTGAGTCATGCCATTCCATGTTTGAATTGAGTTTTTGTGAAGACGATCAAACCATTTTTCGGCATGGTGGGATAAAGTGTGTGGAAAAAGGTGAAGGCGAAGAAAATCCATGGAAGCACCGGGTAGTTTCATGCTTTGAGTGACGGTAATGAACTTGTCGAGATGTTTGTTGGCATCATCATCCGGTATCCACGAAACGGGCAAGCGTTTTGAACTTGCTGGATCATGTGATGCTTCAACGAAAATTCAGGAGCCGTGATTTGCATCGGCGCAATCGGTCCTCCGCGTCCGTTCATGGTGGGTTGACAAAGCTTGCGTAGGTCGGGTGGGGGAACATTGTTGTTGTTGTTATTGTTATTCAAATTGGGGTGGGATGGGTTGTTATTATTGTTATGCACACCGGCCATATCTATGTCTCTAAGAGTCTCGGGCTCAGGATAAGACGTAGAGCGAGTACGCATACACTAAAAGGAAAGAAAATATTTATGATTTTTTTTATTTTTTTTTATTGTTTTGGATTTTTGAAAATTTTATATTTTTTTAGATTTTTGAAAATTTTTGTGCTTGAAAATAACGTTCCCAAAAGAACGGATCCCAAAATCCAATTTTTCTCACTAAAAACCGTTAATCTTTACGAAAAGAGCCGGGCAGCGGCGCCATTTAATACATGACTTTTGCTTAGCATTTGTGTACTCGATATCGTTCTCGGTATCTAATCGAATTGATCACGGTTAGAAGTGGAATAGTCATTCTTGGTGACGAAAAGGGGAGTTGATTTTCTATTAAACTAGAAGGGTAAGTGCGAAATGTAATTAAAAAAAGCTAAAAGCTAATCTAGAAAAATTGTCACTTTTTCTCTCTAAAAACTAGAAAAACACTTGGTAAAAACAGAGATTTCGGGAAGCGTGCAATTTTTTGGAAATTAAAACTTTGAAAAAACAAAAAAGAACTTAAACCCATCGGAATGTCCTTGATCGGAATCCCATCAGAATGTGTCACAAGAAAAACTATTGGAATAATTTGTCTGAATAACCATCGGAATCAAAGGAAATCTATCGGAATGAAGATTAAAGTATCGGAATAACAGTAAATCAATTCTATCGGAATGCAGTTCTATCTGAATGTGAATGTAAGCTGTCGCAATATTTAAACCATCGCAATACTGATCGCAATATTCTATCTGAATGTAAGTTCTATCGGAATATGGCTGTTGAAATTTTGGCAGCGTTTCGTCGCAATAAGCCTTATACCCGATCGCAATGTACGATGCCAGGAGCAATCGCAATGTACGATCGGAATAAGTGATTTGAATACTTGATCGCAAAGTAAAACCCTAAGGGTTATTGCGATCGCAATGAAACCGTCGGAAAGACTGTCGCAATATGTAAACCCCAATGATATTAAGATGGAAAAACAAAAGGTATTCGGATGGAATACAATAAGCTTCAACCCGAATAAGCACGAATTAAGCAAAGACGAATAAGCACTTATTTAAATCTCAACCAAATGAAAACAAGCATAAATTTAAAAACTTTTAAAACACGAAATAAGCAAACTTTATGAATCAAACTTTAAAAAGACTAAACTTTTTAAGAAAACTAAAAAGTAAATAAGCTAAACACAAAATAAGCCAATAAGCATGATAAGCTCAAAGCTTAATCCGTATAAAACTTATATAGAAACCAAAAGATAAACTTTTTAACCAGTCAAACATCAAGATTAAACAAAAATCAAGAATGATTTTCGGATCAAATAAGTAAAAATCAAGAAAGGTAGAAAGAGATTGAATATGAAAAACTTAACTTGAACTTATAGATTAATGATTCCAAAATACAAGATCAAATCAAAGCTTAAACATGAAAAGATAGAAAAGATGAAGTTCTAGTGAGAGAAAGTTAAACACTTTCTCTCTCTAAAAATAAAACTAAAGAAAGAAAAAATGAACTAGCTAAATTAACTAACACCCTCCTAATGTGTCATTAGGAGGGTATATATAGGAGGTGGGGAGTGCATGTGTTGCTTCCTTCTTTCTTTCTTCTCGTCTCGACTCGATTTAAATTCTTTGTCTTTCTCGACGTCGTCTAGGGATTTGTCGATATAAATTGAACTTGTCTTATAATTTTCATCTTCTATTAGACTTGAGTTCTTCGAATTCATTAAACTTCCGTCTTTAGACTTTTTCTTCGATAAATCTTCAGAATAGTCCTTGGACTTCCGTTCTTTTTACACTCTTGATCTTTTAACTTCGTCTTTTCTCGTTTTCTTCGATAAAAGCCCGTGATAGCCCGTGTTTTCTCTCTTTTTCATATTTTTATCCTGAAACACAATAAAAACACAAACCACACATAATTCCGACTTTTACGACATAAAATACACGTTTTGGTCTTGTTATTATTGGAAATAAGTGGTAAAAGGATGAGTGTTTTCACACTTATTAGCCACCAGCCTTAGAGGGAAAGGTATCATGGCTAAGGTAAACCCTCTTCACTGCGCCACATCAGCGCCACGTCATACCAACTAATCTCTCTCCTCTTCTCCAAAAACACCCCCTTTATCACAACTAGTCTCTCTCCTCTTCACTTGGGTCCCACCACTCACCATTTTATTTAATTTTTCAATTTTCACACAAAATAAAAATTCATTTCATAAAATTAAAAATTACAATACGAAAAAAAAAACACGGAAAAAAAAACAATACAAAAAAAAAACAATATAAAAATACGGAAAAAAAAGACAATACGAAAAAAAAAACAATACAAAAAAAAACATCCTAGATTTGATATTTTGCCGCGATTTGTAGTTGTTTCCTCATGATAACCGACTTTTGAGGTTCTGGCAAATCATCGGTCCGAATGGAGAGAAACTCCAGCTCTTTAAACTCCATATCGGCATCCACTTTAGCCTTCTCGGCATCGGCTTTAGCTTTCCTCGAATCGTACAGCTCTTTACCCGCGTTTAATTTGCGGAGTAAAGCATCGTTGATGTCTTCCTTCGAAGTGGTCGATCCACTACCCGTGCTGCTCTCAGTTGTTTCTGATCGTGTCTTCTTGGCGGGTCTCTGTTTGTCGGGTGGTCGACGCTTAGCATCTGGAGCAAATACGTTGCTATGATCAATTTGGTCAAGACCCTCGGGTGCGTTCCATTTTGAGTAGTTTCTAAGCACCCTCCACATATGTTCAAGCGTAAATTTTCGGCGTTCGTTACAAGCCGCGAATTCACGTCGTGCAGCTTCAAGCACGTCGTCGTCGTTTTCACCGCTAGCCTTTTTAAGGCTTTTGAAGAGAGCGTGAAACTTCTGAACATCGGGGTGCGAACGACTCCATTTCCCGGTCAGCATATTCTTCGTACGCTTGATTGAGTTACGCCGGTTGAAATCTTCCAAAATCGTGTTCCAAAAAAACTCTTCAGTTTGATCATTCCCGCGTTCTTTGTCTTCGGAAGCGGCGACCCAAACCTCGGCCAGTATTTTTTCCTCATTAGGTGACCACCGTAGGGGTGCCGAAAATTCAACTTCATCTACATCATCGATGTCGTCCTCGTCTGCGGACAAATCAACCGCAACATTTTTTTTTGCCGGCCGTTTCCCTCTGCCACGACCGGTATTTTTTGGCTTTCGTTGTGGCGGTTGAGATTGTGGTACTTTGAATTGAGTTTCGGGGACATTTTGAGATGGTGGATATTGAGATGGTGGATATGGATATTGAGATGGTGGATATGGATATTGAGGTGGTGAATATTGATTTTGGTGAAACGCTAGTTGTTGTTGATAAATTTGGTGGGGTGTTAATGGTGGAAAGTATTGTTGCGAATAGCCTTGGCCGGATCCTTGGCCGGATCCTTGGCCGGTTTGTGTCACGGGAGAAGAAGACGACGATTGATTCGGATCCGTGCCGTGGTTGAGGATGTTAGCGTAGTTGAGGTAATCGTTTGGGAGGTTTGACATTTTTTTTGTGATTTTTGGAGTGTTTTTTTGATTGAAGAATGTATTTTGTGTGTTTAAAAATGTATAAGGTAATGAGTTTATATAGGGTTTAAAAATAATTAAAAATTTTTTTTTTTTTTTTTTTAAAATATAGCCGTTTCTAGCCGTTTGTATAACGGTTAGAAAATATTGTGGGCCCCACCGAGCATCCAACGAGCAATGTCACTTTGTGACATTTGACAACCGGCGAGGGGGGGGGGGGGGGGGGGGTGGGTGTAACGGCGAGGGCCGGCGAGCGTGCCACCTAGGCACGGCGAGGCACCCTCGCCACCACACCGTTCACTCTTAGTAACCTTAAAAGGTGAGTTTTGAGTGAGTTAGTGAGAGGAAAGAGAAAGCTGAGGTGGCGTTGAGGTGGCGGTGGGTTTTTGAGGCACCACTCCCCCAGCCTTACCTTCCAAGGTTACTAAGAGAGAGGGGTACCATGACAAGGTAACCCCTCAAAATTTTGCCTATTCAGCTGCCAACTCAGCGTCACATCACACCAACACAACTAACAAAAATACCCCCTCACTCAAAACACACCCAACCCCTCACCACTTTGGCCCCGCCACTATCTTTTCTTTTTCTTTTTTTCATTTTCACACAAAATAAAATTTATTTCATTCAAATTAAAACATTACAAATACATAAATAAAAATTACAAATACGGAAAAAATAAAAAACGATACGATAAGATACGCTACGGTTCGACGGAATTTAATCAGTTTCGGGATCCGAATCAGATTTCGATGAAATACCCCAAGAATTCTTGGTGAATTCGGCAGTCTTTTCCCACTTGATTTGCTTCCCCAACTCTTGTTTCTACCTTTCTTCTTCTGCTAATGCTTCACGTAATGCTTCTTCATCATTAAGCAGTTGATGTTCTTGTTCATCAGTAAGACGAAACTCAACAAGTACCTCGTATTCTTCAACAGGGCTCTCTGGTTGATCAACAGTAGGAACTGATGATTCACCCATCGTGTTTGGGTAAGGTTGTAGAGGGTAAGGTTGTGGAGGGATTGTCTCTGGTACCTTTTTCGGCGTCAATGGGTTGCTTCGAGTAGCTTTTCGTTTGTTTTGTTTCTTGTTTGCAAAAGTGTTTTCTTGAGACATGTTTGAGAGTATGATTTTGTATGAGAAAAAAAAATACTAAATGGAAGTAGTATTTAGAGAAAATATAGCCGTTGGAACCCATGTTCAATTAAAATATAGCCTTTAAAAATTTAAACAAAGCCGTTAGAAAATTCATTACTGAAATTAAAATTACAACATAGAAAATAAAATAACATTACTGAAATTAAAATAACATTATTTAAATTAGAACTAGAACACGGAAATTAAAATTCTCTAATCCATTCATTTTTAAATTCCGTTTGTCTTTCGATTTTAACGGCTTCATCAACCAAAGCATCATGTATTGCATCGTCTTTGTTTGATTCTTTTTTCAAAAATTCGATTATCTTATCACGCCACTCTTTTGGAATATTATTGAATTTTTCACATGCCTCCTGCAGTTCAAATTTTGAAGAGGTTGCACTTTCAAATTTGAGGGCTAAATCCATAATCGTTTTCTGTCGAACGTTATCTTCTTTAATTAGGTTAGCAACCAATATTTTGATTTGATCAAAAGTGTGTGGAGTTGAACAAGCCATTCTAGTATTTTTTGATTCAATGTATAACAATTTGTCGATAAAACTATTGTATAATGAAGTACGATGACTAATGACTACGGTTATCAGTAAGAGAGGAAGGTGTCATGACTAAGGCACCCCTCAAAATTTTGCCCAGTCACCTGTCAACTAAGCGCCACATCACACCAACACAACTAACCAAAATAACCTTTCACTCACAACACACCCAACCCCTCTTCATTTGGGCCTCACTACTATCTTTTATTTTTATTTTTTTCATTTTCACACAAACTAAAATTTATTTCACTTAAATAAAACATTACAAATACGGAAATAAAAATTACAAATACGGAATAAAATTAAAAATGATACGATACGATACAGTACGGTTTGACGGAATTTAATCGGTTTCAGGATCCGAATCAGATTCCGATGAAATACCCCACGAACTCTTGATGAATTCGCGTGCCTTTTCCCACTTGATCTGCTTCGCCAACTTTTGTTTCTCCCGTTCTTCTTCTGCTAATGCTTCACGTAATGCTTCTTCATCATTAAGCAGTTGATATTCTTGTTCCTCAGTAAGACGGAACTCAGCAGGTACTTGGTATTCTTCAACAGGGCTCTCTGGTTGATGAATAGTAGGAACGGATGATTCACCCATCGTGTTTGGGTAAGGTTGTGGAGGGTAAGGTCGTGGAGGGATTGTCTCTGGTACCTTTTCCGGTGTCGATGGGTTACTTCGAGTAGCTTTTCGTTTGTTTTGTTTCTTGTTTGCAGAAGTGTTTCCTTGAGACATGTTTTAGAGTACGGTTTTGTGTGAGAAAAACAACTAAATGAAAGTAGTATTTATAGTGAAAATATAGCCGTTGGAACCCATGTTAAATATAGTTGTTGGAAAATTCAAATTTAAACATAGCCGTTGGAAAATTCATTACTGAAATTAAAATTACAACATAGAAAATAAAATAACATTACCGAAATTAAAATAACATTATTTAAATTAGAACTAGAATACCGAAAATAAAATTCTCTAATCCATTGTTTTTTAGAATCCTTCTGTTTTCGATTTTAACGCCTTCTTCAACCAAAGAATCATGTATTTCATCGTCTTTGTTCGATTTTTTTTCAAAAATTTGATTATCTGATCAAGCCACTCTTTTGGAATATCCTTGCAATTTTCACATGCCTCTTGCAGTTCAAATTTTGAAGATGATGCACTTTCAAATTTGAGGGCTAAATCCATAATCGCTTTCTGTCGAATGTTGTCTTCCTTAATTAGTTTAGCAACTAATATTTTGATTTGATCATAAGTGTGTGGAGCCGAACAAGCCATTCTAGTAGTATTTTTTTATTTTAGGGAATGAATATGATTGTTAAAATTGTTAAATGGGAGATAGTTTATATAAAGATTAAGAATTAAAAAAAAAACTTTTAAACCAAACGGCTAGAAATCATAGCCAACGGATATATTTGACCACATCCCTCGTCGTCAACATTTCGCAATTGCGAAATCTCCTGACGAATAGGGGATGGGTGTGGCGACGCACCTCGACTAGGCACGACGAGGGGCCACCTCAGCGCGACGAGGCACCCCTCGTCACCACACCTTCCTCTCTAATATATCATCGTCATATCAGACTTGACTTTTTTCACAATCAAACTAGTATGAAAAGACAACTATAGTAACAAAAAGAACATAACACACTTAAACATAAATATACTTCACAAAAAACATTTGATAAAACACTTTCTCTCACACACAACTATTTGATAAAAACCCCACCTCACACGACTCGACCGAATATGTGACCGAGCCCTCCGTTTGTTGATTGATGACAGTCGCAAATGGGTGCCGTAATAGAGACAGACACGTCCTTGGTCACCATGACCAGAAGGGACGAAGCTAGGATCAAGTGTGACCGGGGCACAATTTTTTTTAACCTTAATATCGTAGAGTTCAATTTTTTAAGTATATTAACTAAATAAGACTAGAAATACATTTTGATGCACCGGGTGCATTTAAGATAAATTTGAGAGAACTTGATGTTTTTTTTTTAAAATTAACATTATATCGACAAAATTTATAGGTGTCCCGGCCACCCACGAGACACCTCCTAGCTCCTTCCTGATGACGAGGTCGTCCGACCCCTAACGGGATTATTTACGGAAACTAACAATGTATGGACGTAATTAGAATGGTAACGTGCTAAAAAACATTAATAATATGTGTCATAATCAAACAGACCAAATTTGATTTGAGGGATGTATTATCATAAATTGTGTTATTGAAATTGGTTAAAGTGAGGGTTTCATCTTCCTTTACCACTGTAATTATCTACTTTTTTTTGCGTTGGACTAATATTATTTATTTATCATGATTGTCGTTTATAATTGTTTTCCTCATATTCTATACGACATGGGGGTACTCATGGGAAATAAGAAAAGGTTGAATTTTGAAAAAATCCGAACAAAATCTCGCTAACTTTTGGGCAAATATATGCATCGATATTTCAACTTACTTTTAACCATTTGTAACTAAGAGTAAAAAGTTCATACTTCATATCACAAAGTACAAATACTTTATAGCATTATTTTGTATCGATTATATCATGTAGTCTTAAAGCGTGCGTCTCAATTCATGTTATATAACCTTCTTTATATATAATACAATGATTACGTAAATGACTTGTTAACATGGACGGAATCAGGTTTCGCGAATGTTCGCGGACCTTATAAATTTTTTCGTTTGAAGAAAACATTGATTTTTGTTAAATGTATTTAATTACACCCGATTTATCAAAATATATGTTTCTAGTATTAAGGCTCAAACTTTTCAGTATATCCGATAATATTTAATTTTGATTCGTCCCTAATTGCTAAAAGAAGATAAGTTGAACGTATAACTCTAAACTATAGAAACTCAAACTAGACGCATAATATATTTTTGGAAATCATATTTGTACTAGAACTCAATAAAGTTTGTCTCGCTTGAATGTGACTTACAAGTTACAAGTTACAAACATGTTAGGATAAGGATACATGTGAAGCACCAAGTGCCACAAAATGGATCAAAGATGATATCATATGAAACATATGGGGCCTAGAATCAGGTACCAGGATACTCAGTAAATAGACAAAGCAGAAGTAAAAGGTACAAGAGTAAATGCTCAGCTAGAGATAATGGAGGGTAAAATAGTTAGAGCCTTTATAGGCAAGGATGTAATGTAACCAACAAATATATATGAAATGCTGCATCAGTGTTACAGTCTGAATCCTTAGTAAATTTTCCATCAATAAAATGTCATAAACTTATGGCTCATGTCTCCACTATATTTAGCAACTCTTTATGCCTTATGCTACTTTGGTTTGGCCATTTTTACATATTTTTAATGTATGTGTTACACATTGTTGTTAAATTATTGACATTGGATGATCATAATATATTGATATAATGTTTTGAGAATGGAATTTTGAATGATATGAAGAACATTATCACTTTGGTACATTTGGATTAAGGATCATTCTCATTGAATAGATTCTTTAACCAATTTCTCAAAAGGTTTAAATCAGAAAAGAATTCTGACCGCGTATTTTTTTTATATTGACTGACCCTTCACCATTTAATCCGGTATTTCGTATCATACTTGTGATGTCAAAAATCCGGTTAGATGTTGGATGGTGGTATTGTAGTTGATAGCGCGGTTGCATATTTGCCATGTGAATATGAAACAAGATGAGGATCGCATCAACTTTATGCGACGAAACATTCGATCGTAAGGTTACAGTTAAAAAAAAAGTAGGTGTCTGTTACACATACATTTTAGCAAGAAATATAAATTTGGGTTTCAGTCACTTTGTAAGTTTTCTGTTCACTTTCTACTATATATTTGAACGTCCTCCTAGTTATATCGTAGATAAACCTTTAGAAATATGTTTAATTACTAGTAATATTTAGCGTACACGCTTGTTATTTGAGGGTATCTGTCAAATGTTTTTCCTAACGTTTCCTCCTAGTTATCTTCCTAGCGATGTGATGATAACAAGTGAAATGATCAAAGACTAAAATGAGGAGAGATATTTGTTAATTATCTAACAAGAAAAATTAGAAATAATTAAATAAATAACGTAACTCCTGCGGCCCAAACCATAGCCCAGTAGATTTTTGGAATGGGCTGCACTTAGGACTTGGGGCTTGTGCTGTATATATATATATATATACAAAGGGCTGTTTTTTCTTTTGCTTAATGCAATTATTAGTACCAGGTCGTGTTCCTATATAATTTTTGTTGTTGTTTTTTTTAGCTTCTTACAAAGTATACTGGTTAATATAGAGTTTTAATGAATTTTTCATACGAGAACAAATTTTTGCAAATTTTTACAAAATTTTCAAGAAAAGAAAAATTCTCATTTTTATTTAATTAGAAAAAAAAAACAAAACATTATTTTCTTTTTTCCTTTTTTTTTTCCTTTTCTAGAAAAAAATACAAACCCATATAAATGTTTTCAAAAATTTAAACTCCTTTTTAAAGAAGAAAATTATTCTTTTATATATAAATTTAAAAACAAAAAAATCTGATTTTTTTTTCATCAATAAACAACACCTTAATTTGATATACCATCTTAGTTTTATACTTTTATTCAACATTTCATATATATAAAATGCAAATATTGATTGTATAATAATGTCTCTTTACTAGTAATATAAAAAAATATGTTAAGAGTTATAAGTCCAAGGGTTAATTTCATATATCCCCAATTAAAACCTTCTAATGTCATATTTGTTCAACAAAAATCTATAATTCTATATTTACACAATTTAATCATAAAATTTGTCATATATATCCATTTTACTAATTTATTTATTATAATTCATTTCAAAATCTTAATAATAATCAATTTAAAATTTACAGACTATTTTACCCTTATAAATAAATGGCGGCCAAACACTCCCTTCTCTTTTTAAGTCCAATTTAGAAATATGGTGGTTGCATGATCAAACATGCATGAACACAATATGATGAGCAAACTTGCGTAACAGGATACAAGATACAAACTTTTAAAATGCTAAGGTAATTATTTTTATTATATTCTTCATCTTATTGTTTATTGCTTTAATAAATGCATTTGCTAGAACAAAAGATGGCAAAAGAACTGAAGCAAATAATGTTGGTGGTCTTTAACATCGTGCATTGTAAATGACGGGGTATATCATGGAGTCATTTCAAGTAAAGGATCTGCATATTCTCATGTGGTACTGTTATTCTAACTACACTAATCACCATCCTAATTGGCCATTTTTTAATCTTCATCCACCAGTACACCGAAAAGTATACAAAATCAGGGTTATATGATTGAAAGAAGACTAAGAAGTAGTAGTTCATGTTAGAAAAAAACAATCAACTTACTGATCATATCAGAAACAATTGAAAGAAGATTGTGTTTTGGGATCTTGATTTTGGAATGAAAAACGAGACCCGTTTCTTCTTTGTAGGCTTTTAGCAGTAGTTTAGAATTGATGCATAAGGGAAGATACTAGAGGTTAGTGGATGAAATTGATACAGTACTAAATACAACTACGAGATCAGTTTTGTTATATAGTTTAGATGTATGGTGGGTATTCTTATCAGATGGGTAATTTTGATGAAGGGGAAAACGGATATTTAATAATATCAATTTATGTTTAATGTTGGATTTAAGTTCTTTTGGATACCAAAGTTTTCTAGGATACAAGGGGACTCATCCCCACCATCCATCTCCATCTCATTCAAGGGCTGAGATTAAATCCTCAATTTACACAACTTTCTCCTTTCTTTCTCATAAAAACACACACCCCGTTCTTTCACTTCTCTCTCTGCCCCGATCTACTTTCTCTCTCTAAAATTTGAAGCGAACAATCACAACATCATCATGAATCCATCACAATCGATTAACTAGATCGATTACTTAACACGAATTCATATCAGGTTTGTATTCTTATAATCTATGCTTATTTTTTTTAGCTTATTTGATTTTGAATAAGCTTATTAATTTATTTTCATTAGCTTTTTTGAACGAAATATGCCAATTGATAGTTTTTATTTTGATCGAATTATTCCGATTGATTGTTCTTATTTTGATCAATTTATTCTATTTAGCTTTTAATTAGGTGATTTATGTGAATAAGCTTATTTGTTTGAATAAGATTTTTAATTAGATGAGAGTTTTAAATAATCTTGAGAATTAGATAGGAGTTATGTGAATAAGCTTACAAATTACACGAGAGTTATGAATAAGCTAGCTTATTAGCTTATGTTGACAAATCGTGAGGTATTTTATGTAAGTTGGATTAAGTTTGCTGATGTAGGCTGCAATAAGCTTGATATATCATGTATGATATATATATATCATATATGATATATCATCACTTTTCATATATGATAGATATATCATATATGATAACTGATGATATATCATATATGATATAACTATCATATATGATATATCAAATAAACCATAGGAAAAAACAGATTCTGTATGAGTATTTTTTAGAAAATCAATATAAACTCTTGAAACTTGTCTTCTATCATATATATGAGTAATTTATTTTGGTGTTAAAATGTTGCATAATATGTTCTTTTTATCTTTTATAAATGCAGTCAGACGGAGATGGTGCGATTGGCAGCTTTGGAGCAAAGCAGAGAGGGATGTTGATTATAACAAGAGGATGTGCATGGATATGTTTTAAGGATCAAGACGGAGTAGGCGTTGTTCATGAATTCATCATTTGATAATCTGTTTTTTTGCATTTTTTTGATTTTGTATAAATTGTTATCATATATGATATCAGAGGTATATCATATATGATTTTACATTAGGTTACGTTCGGTTTGAATTATCATATATGATTCT
Source organism: Glebionis coronaria (assembly GCA_025667525.1). Classification (NCBI taxonomy): domain Eukaryota; kingdom Viridiplantae; phylum Streptophyta; class Magnoliopsida; order Asterales; family Asteraceae; genus Glebionis; species Glebionis coronaria. The sequence continues at coordinate 45,731,603 of CM046881.1, forward strand.
GTTCAAAAGTACATTTTTATGTTATGAACAAGTGTTTGATTATTAATTGTGCATACTCTTTGTTGTAATCATGAATTCATCAGATTCTTTATTTAATAAATCCAAGTTTTTCTTGAGTGTCATATATGATAGTGCATGATCATATACTCCGTATGACTTAATTTATAAAAACCATCGTGACATAATACCAAGAAAGTTAAATCATATTAACAAGATGTTGTACGAGATACCAATTGATTACAAAATCGTCCATAAACTTCAAAACTCCATTAGGAGATTACAAGAAAAAACAAACAATAAACGTAAAAGAAAAATTCACGAGCTTATTCATTAAGCTTCTTGGTCTTTTGGATGCTTGTAATGTTCAACACGCCTTGTAAACAACCTTCTCTACACAAAAAAGAAGATTTAATTCAATTTTCAAGCACATAATCATATATGATATATTTGATCATATAATGATATTTAGCTTATATCATATATGATATAGCATATCATATATGATACTTCATTAGCAAGTCATACTAAATATGTTCAGCCAGATTAATCCATTAAAAAAAGAGTTAATTCAATTTTCAACCACATTATCATATATGATATATCTCATCATATATGATATTTTAGCTTATATCATATATGATATAGTATATCATATATGATACTTCACAAACAGGTTACACTAAATATGTTCAGCGAGATTAAGCTAAAAAACCTTATAATTCATGAAAATAAGCTAATAAGTTAGCTTATAATTCATCATAATAAAGGTGATGATTATCAATAAGCTTATTCACATTAAGCATCAAGTTACCTTATCATTTGACATGTTAAATTCATGTAACTTATCAAATAAGCTATAAAAAATAAGATGAGTTATAAGCTTCTTCACATCGAATAAGCTAAAAAAGATGAATCAAAACAGATCGAATGAACTTTACCTTATTTATGAAGAGGATGATCGATTTGTGACGGTGATGATCGAAGGATTTGATGTTTGTGTTGATAAATTAAGATGTAAATATGTGTGTGTGTGTGTGTGTGTGTGTTTATGTGTGTTTTAGAGAGAAGACGAAGAAGAAATCGATCCCAGAGAGTGGTAGGTGGTGTTAGGTGGGAGGGGTAAAATGACGAAACTACCCCTCCGCTTTTTTTTTTTTTTTTTTTAATATGGGTTGTTGGATAAGATGAGATGGACGGTCCAGATTTGTCCCCTTGTATCCAAAGGATACAAGGTATCTTAAATAACCGGACTCTTAATGTTGATGTAATTATAAATGGGTATATATGACAATTTTGTGATTAAATTGGGGAAATATGGTATAATAAATTTTTGTTGGGCAAATATGGCATTAGAAGATTTTAATTATGAAATTAACACTAAGTCGAAAACCTGAAGGACCTATGGTGACAAGTGTCTAAAGATGGAGGTGTTGTTTATTCACTGAAGTATCGAGTTTAAAAGTGCAAGGACTGAAGATGCAACTATGAAAAAGTGGAGGACTGATGTGCAAGATAGGAGTATATATACTCCTCACCTACCTAACTTTCTCTTATTTTTCGTTATTCGTTTTCTCAACCGTGTGAAATTAAGTGTGTGTATTCTGTTAAGATCAATACGTTTTGATATGTGAGTTTGAGTGATTTTCATTCTTGTTTTGTAATCAGATATTGTAAACTCGTTGATTAATAAAGTGAGTCAAGGGGAGGTTGGCCGAGTTCACTAATATCTGTGTTCTTGGTGTTATAGAGCTTTGATTCACTTGTTTTTACATGGTATTAGAGCCAGGTTGCTCTGTATCATCAATTAAAACTGTTTTCAATCGATTTTGAAAATTAGGGTTTGTTAAAAATTTTGGGGGTTTTGATCTATAATCATAGATCGCAATCTTGAGTTGGTTCTTTGTTTTATTTTGTCAATTAGAGGTTTAATTGGATTTTTTTAGATTAGGGCTTTGTTATTTTTGGGGTTTTTGGGTTCTTGGGTTATTTCTGGTATATTTTCTTGGTTTATTGTGATTAAATCATTGTTAATCACAAGAATCTTGAAGAAACCCTAAAAACAGAAATTAGGGTTTCTTCTGATTTGGTATGTTTTGGATAGATTGTTATTCTTGGTTGTTTAACGCGCAAGTTTTTTTGTTTCCGTTGCTCTAGTTGGTTTAGATCTTCTTGATCTACGCTTGATTTGTTGTGCGTGCTACGTAACACCTCTTACTCTCTCTTTTTAGGTTTTCTTAGATTTTTAGTGGCGTTTAGGAGACGAAGGGATTAGGTAGTTTTGTGGATTTGTTGCTCAGAGGATCTTGTGTGTAGTTGTTTGTAGAGGATGTACAAGGAGTTTCTTGTGTGTTTCTTGTTTTCCTGTTTTTAGACCAATTTCAAGTCTTTGCTCTTGACTTGCCACCTATTGAGTGGTTTGGAAGCCTGAGAACTGTTTTTTGGCTTGATCTTGTGTTCTTCCTTTTTTCTTGTGTGGTTTTATCATTATGGCTAAATCTACTGATTCACCTAAAAGTGAGTCACCTAAATCTCCTAAATCTGAAACTAGTGTTGTTAATATTGATGTGTATGATCCTTTATATCTTCATCCTCAAGATATATGATCTCAGTTAATTTCCTTTAAACTTGAAGGGACTGAAAATTATAAAGTTTGGCCTGCTGCTATTAAATTAGCTTTACAAACTAGAAATAAGTTGGGATTTGTTACTGGTACTTGTGCTCAGGACACTAATGATGGTCCTGCTAGAGATCAATAGGATATATGTAATGCTGTTGTGCTTTCTTAGTTACTTGGTTGTGTTTCACCAGATTTATACAAGGGACAAATTTTTTCTGAATATGCCTAAGATGTTTGGGATGAACTTGAGGAAACCTATAATAAACAAGATGGTTCTGTTATATATAATCTCCATCATTAAATCTATACTTTAACTCAATCTGGTATGTCATTTTCTGAATATTATCATGAGTTTAATTCTTTGTGGAGACAGTTTGATGCTCCTGTTGACTTACCTGATTGTACGTGTAAGGGTTCTGAGGCACTTAAGGAACATGATCAACTTCTTAGGCTGATGTAGTTTCCCATGGGTCTTGATGATTGTTATAGTGTTGTGAGAAGTCAAATTCTTACATCTGATCCCATACCAGATGTTAGGACTGCTTTTGCTACATTATCTAGGGATGAGTCTCATATGAATAGTCTTGGTTCTTCCAAGAATCCTAAGTCTGGGTCATTTGCTTTTGTTGTTAAGTCTGGTGGGAATTCCAACAATTGGAATAAAGGGTTTAATAAAAATAATAATAACACTTGGAATTCTAACAAGACTAGGTCTGGTGGTTATAGAAATGGCAATCTTGTTTGCAAACATTGTAATATGACTGGTGATACTATAGACAGATGTTTTGAGCTTATTGGTTATCTAGCTAATTTCAAAAGGAATAATAATAATGCTACTCAAAGTAATGTTCATAATGTGAGTGTTAATGATAACAAAGGTGATTAAAGTAAGAGTGTTTCCCACACTCTCACTTCTAATTAATATCAAAGATTGATGAAGTTATTAAGTATTTCAGGAGATAATACTATAGGTTCTGTAAGTGTTCTAGGTACCTTTAAAGTCAATAATTGTGTTGTTAGTTTTTTTGGCTTGTAGAATTTTTAACTATAATTCAAACATAAGTACTTACAGTACTTATGTTGGGTGGATTATAGATTCTGGGGCTAGCCAACATATAACTTTTTTGGGAAGCTTTTGTTTAATGTGATAGTGTGTCATTCTTGAATATTAGTGTGGTTCATCTTAATGGAACATTGGAATATGTGAAAAAAATTGGATGTTTTAAAATTAATAATCTGATTATTAAAGATGTGTTGGTTGTTATTGGGTATAAAGTTAGTCTTTTATCTGTTCAAAAATTGTCTAAGGATAATAAAGTTAATGTGATTTTTGATGAAGCTAAATGTGTTATTCAGGGTTTAACTCAAAAGTTCCTGATGGGGACTGATAGTGAAAAGGATGGGTTATACTTTCTTGATGAAGGTATGCCTATGTTAAATAAAAATGTTAGGTGTTGTCATATGTCCAGTTCTATTTGGCACAATAGGCTAGGACATCATGTTGATCAAGTTTTGGATGTCCTTAGAAAAGATAATAATGATATTAAACTTGTTAATGCAATGATGCCTAAAAACGTTACTTGCATTTTTCGGTCTCGCTTTGTTTTGATTAGGACAATATGTAAAAACAAGCATTTACGAAAACAAAGAAAAACGAATTCTTGAGTTCAAATATTTTTCTTTTCTACCATTATCACTTAAGGTATGTACAAACAAGTACTCATCCTAATTAAGTGATCAAGGATTTAATCTTTTCTTAAAACTCACTTTTTATTAAGTGTGACAAGTTTTTATTAAACTTTCTTTTTAAGAAAATGTTTTATTAAATTAATTATTTAAAAATTTGAAAATTTGAAAATGCCATATTCTATCTTGGTTTGGAATATCCTTTCAGGATATTTTAATCACCAGATTCGAACCATACCACTAAAAGACAAAAAGGAGCGGAGTCTACTCCGGTGGTTCCTTAAGTGGCTATGCGGTTCCTTATCGATAAGGAACCGCGGGCTGCAATAAGGAACCGCGGGCAGATATAGCCGTTGGAGCCTTGTCTTATAAATAGTGGACCATTCTCAGATTTTCTCTTCACCTCTTTTGCACATATAATTCCAGATTCTTTCATAAATCTAAAATCACTCAAATCCTTGGTCATTTGGTTGATTACTACTTGTTTAGAAGTGAATCTTTCTTCCATCTCTTCCTCTTCAAGTGCAAAGAGAAGAACACTTTCATCCTTGAAGTGTTGTGTCTACATCAAAGATCCATTGAAGATCAAATCTTATTTAGTCATTGTTGTGTCATAGTTGTGAAGATCCAAGTAGTTGTGTCTATTTGGAAGTTGTGTATGTACTAAGGTTTATACTTGGTCCTTAAAATATACTAGTGTAGATTGGTCCTTGCTACGATTAGGGCTCGACTTTTAGCTTAGAGTCCGAAATTGGATAAGAAACGTTGTGTACGGTTTCTCCACATTAAGGAGCTGGTTGATTAGTGAACTCTCGAGTAAGGAGTACTCGAGGAGTGGAGTATGGACGAGGAGTGAGCTTCGTTGCCAAACCAATATAAATCCTTGGTGTTTGGTTTGATCTTTCTTTCCCTTATCTCTTTACATTCATTATTCTTTATACTTGTGATTATTAGTTTAGTTTCACTATACCTTGTTCATATTTTGTATAAGAAGGTTTCACATAATCTCTTAAGTCTATGTTTTTGAAAATGATTTTTAAAAACCATCTTTTGACAAGTAAATTTTAAGAAACTATCTACCCCCCCTTCTAGTTTCTACAATTGGTATCAGTGCGTGGTTGCTCAAGCCTTTTTAAAATATATTGTATTTTAAAACTTGAATCGATCTATGGATTCCAACAAGTACGTAGAAGGGCAATCCATGCAAAGACCACCTCTTTTTGAAACTGATAGTTTTATTTATTGGAAAAAAAGATTTGAGACTTATGTGAAATCAAAAGATTTAGATCTTTGACAGGTTATTATCCATGGTTATTTTTGCCTTATCATAATGAAGTCTCTAAAAGCAAAGAGATAGTCACTTTTGACAAAGCTAATGATGACACTAAAATGATACTTGCTAAAAATAATGAGACTAAAATGATGATTTATAATGCTTTACCAAAGAAAGAGTACGAAAGGATTTTTATGTGTGAAACCGCTAAAGATATTTGGAAGACTCTTTTAGTAACCCACCAAGGTAATAGCCAAGTCAAAGAAATCAAAATCGATCTTCTTGTTCAACAATATGAACAATTTGTCATCTTAGAAGATGAAACTATTGATAGTGCATTTAGTATATTTAACACTATTATTACTAGTCTAAAAGCACTTGATGAAGGTTTTTCTAGCAAGAACAATGTTAGGAAGTTTCTTAGGGCGTTGCATCCAAAGTGGAGAGTCAAAGTCACGGCGATTGAAGAATCAAAGGATCTCACCACATTATCACTCGATGAACTAATTGGCAACTAGAAAGTTCATGAGATGATAATTTTGAAGGACTCGGAATTGGTGAAATCCAATAGTGAAAGAAAGTCTCTAGCACTTAAAGCCAAGAAGGCACAAAGTAACCATGAAAGCTCCTCGGATAGTGATGATGAGGAATATGCCATGGCGGTTAGAGACTTCAAGAAGTTCTTCAAAAGACGAGGTCAACACGTGAGGCAACCAAGCAACGAAAAGAAATCCTTCTCCAAAAATCGTTTTACCAAGGACAAAAAAGGTGATGGAAAATTCTTTAGGTGTGGTGACCCGAATCATTTCATCGGTGATTGTCCTAAGCCTTCACGCGACAAGAACCACACGGCATTCGTTGGAGGTTCATAGAGCGATAGCGGTGAAGATGTTGATGACAAGCCCAAAGATGAGAAATGTCTCATGGCTCACACTTCTAAATAGGTACATTCCGAAACCGATTACTATAGTAATAATAGTTCTTCTCAAGATGATATAGAATTAGAAGGCCAATACAATAGTTTACACAAACTCAGCCCCTTAAATTTATTAAAAATAACAAAGTGCTAAAATCAACTAGAACTAAGCTTGAAAATGAGATTAGTGAGCTAAGAGAGAAATTAGCTAAGCTTGAGAAAAACAAAGAAGTTGATTTAGGTTGTCTAAAATGTAAAAACCTTAAACAAGAGAATGAAGATCTCAAGAGTACCTCCATTAAATTGGAAAAGTTCGTGAAAGGTACTAGTGCTCTTGATGATATGTTAAACAAACAAATTCATTCTAAGGAAAGACCTGTGTTGGGTTATAACACTAATGAAGCATCTACCAGTGAACCTAAACAAGTTAGGTTTTCAGAAAAACGAACCACTGTACGTGGTACGCCTATATATGGTGCGGTTCCCTATTGCTATGGAACCGCGGGTACTGATAACGAACCGCGGACAGAGGATAGTTTTTGTGAAAATCCTGAACTTTCTAAAATTTCTATTTTAGGTGAAGGGCTAAAACATATTCTAATTAACAAGGTCAAAGTACCTATTATTGAAAAGCCTACTCTAGATAAATTCTAAAAGCCCTTAAGTAAACCTCTAATGGGAACTAGAAACTTATCTAGACAAACATCTACTCCTACAAGAGTACGAAATGAATCAAAACATAGAAGTAGAACACCTACACAAAAAAGGGACGATCAAGCTAAGTCACGACCTAGAAATAAAACTCCAACACCTAGAAGAAATAACAGTAATTTTAGATCAAGACCAAAGACACATATGAGAAACTATGGACAATAAAATGGCCATATGAATTGGAATAATTTTCAACAACAATACTTTTCCCCATGGGGAATGTCTCCTCCATTCATGCATCCCAACCAAATTCAAGGGATTTTTGGAACTAACAACTTTGGACCCATGAGATATTGGGGACCAAATGTTTGATCTTGCGTGTTGTTACCTAGATATGCTTGGGAATCGATTTAGAGCCCGACGAGTGGATTAAGGATAGTGGATGTTCTAAACACTAATCGAAGTTTTTTCTCACACTACAAAGCATATGATGAAGGTAGCGTTACATTCGCAAGTAATCGACGTGGTAATATCATTGGCAAAGGTACAGTCTCTCTTGACTCTATGACCATAGAAAACGTAGAGCACATAGATAACTTAGGTTTTAACCTTCTAAATATAGGTCAAATTTGTGACAATAAGTGTAAGGTCATCTTTTCGCAATATGACAGTGAAATCGTAAAAGATGGAATGGTCATTGGAAAGGGTGTTAGAAAGCATGGGCTTTACGTCATGAAGGTCAATAGGAAGTCAAAGGACAACTTATGTCTAGCGACTTTAGATGATAGTTCTACTCTTTGGTATAGGAGATTTGGTCACGCTAATATGCGTTTAATTCAATCTTTAGTCTCTAAGGAGTTGGTAAGACATCTCCTCAAGATGAAGTTTGATAGTCACTTTTGTGATGCTTGCAAAGTTGGGAAGCAAGTTCACTCAAGTCACAAAGCCAAGAACTTGATTTCGACCTCTCGGTGCTTAGAGCTCCTACATATGGATCTCTTTGGACCTTCCGCCATACGGAGTTATGAAGGTAACCTTTATACCCTAGTTATAGTTGACGACTATTCTAGATTCACTTGGACTAGATTTTTGGCGTCTAAGAATGAGGCTTTCGATCACTTCGAAATCTTTGCTCGAAAAATCCAAAATCAACTAGGATGTTCAATTGTCTCTATTAGGACGGATCATGGTAGGGAATTTGATAATGAAGTGCAATTCGATGCCTTTTGTGAAGCTCGTGGTATTACCCATAACTTCTCGGCTCCTCGCACTCCTCAATCAAATGGGTAGTTGAAAGGAAGAATAGGACCCTCCAAGAGACGAGTAGGACGATGTTAAATGAGCAATCTTTGCCTCAAAAATTTTGGTGCAATGCCGTGGACACATCGACCTATATTCTCAACAGAATTCTTATTCGAACTTTCATAGGAATGACCCCATATGAGATTTTCAAAGGTAAGAAGCCCTCATTGGATTACTTTAGGGTTTTTGGAAGCAAGTGATTCATTCTCAACACCAAATATTACCTTACTAAGTTCGACCCAAAGTCGTACGAATGTATCTTTTTAGATTATTCCCAAACTAGCAAAGCCTACATAGTCCTCAATAGAACCTCGGGTGTAATTGAAGAATCACTTAACGTGACTTTCGATGAAAACCTTCCTTCATCTAAGACATCACCTTTGGTAGATGATGACGATGAAATATACATATTCAAAGCCAAAGATGTTAGAAACATAGGAGTTGAAGACCTTAATGTTGAAAAGGGAGTAAACATTAAGGAGTCAAAGGATCATGCTCTCGACAACGTCATAGGAGAATTAAATCAAAGGACCCTAAGATCTCAAGTCCAAAATCAAAGTAACTTCTTTTGTTTCGTCTCCTTGATTGAACCAAAGAATGTTAAAGAAGCTTTGATGGATGAGAGTTGGGTCATCGCCATGCAAGAAGAAATGAATCAATTCATTGCTAATGACGTTTGGGAACTTGTTCCTCCACCTAGAAGTTCGACCATCATAGGAACCAAATGGGTATATAGGAATAAGTTAGACAAGAATGGTGTTGTGTCTCATAACAAGGCTAGACTTGTAGCTCAAGGCTATAGTCAACAAGAAGGTATTGATTATGACGAGACATACGGAGCCGTAGCAAGATTAGAATCCATTAGAATCCTTTTAGCCTACGCTTGTGCCTTAGACTTTAAGCTTCAACAAATGGATGTAAAGAGTGCATTTCTTAACGGTTTGATCAATGAGGAGGTATATGTGGCTCAACCTCTCAGCGTCATTGATTTTGAGAAACTGGATCATGTTTAAAAGCTTAAAAAAGCTTTTTACGGTCTCAAACAAGCACCCAAGGCTTGGTAAGATAGACTTAAAGCGTTTCTTGTAAAACATGAGTATACCATGGGGATGGTAGACAATACGCTCTTTACAAACAAGAAAGGTTCTCACCTCATTATCGTACAAATATATGTTGATGACATTATCTGGTTCAACTTGTCAATCATTGTGTGATGACTTTTCCAAAATCACGCATGATGAGTTTGAAATGAGTATGATGGGAGAACTTAACTTCTTTTTATGACTCCAAATTAAACAAATGGACGATGGTATTTTCTTTAATCAATCCAAGTATGTTAAAGAAATGCTAAAGAAATTTGGATTAGAAGACTCTAGACCAATGAAGACCCTTATGGCCTCGGATACTAAACTCACCGTAGATGATGATTGTGAGTCGGTAGACAACACCAAATATAGAGTTATGATTGGTAGTTTGTTATACCTAACGGTAAGTCGACCGGATATCATGTTTAGTGTTTGCCTTTGTTCTCGCTTCCAAGAGGCTCCCAAAACCTCTCATCTTGAAGCGGTTAAGCGTATCTTCTTATACATTAAGGGCACTATACATTTAGGATTATGGTATCTTAAAGGGACCAGCGTAGAAACCATTGTCTATGCGGACTCAGATCATGTGGGAGACTATGTGGACCGAAAAAGCACTAGTGGAGTTTGTACCTTCATGGGTTGTTATTTAATTTCTTGGTTCTCCAAGAAACAAACCGCTCTTGCTATATCTACCACGGAAGCCGAGTATGCGAGTGTCGGTAAAGCTTGTCAACAAGCTCTATGGATGAAGCAAGCGCTTGTTGATTACGGGATTTCTCTTGATCATGTTCCCATCATGTGCGACAATAAGGGTGCAATAGACCTTAGCAAGAATCCTGTGAAACATTCGTGAACCAAGCACATAGAGATTCGCCACCATTTCCTTAGGGATAATGTTCAAAAGGGGAACATTACGATTGAGAAGGTGCCATCGGTAGAAAACTTAGCCGATATCTTCACTAAGCCACTTAAGAGGGAACCTTTTAATTATTTGCATCTAGGTCTAGGTTTAATGGAACATATTCCTTAATTGCGCATTTTATTAATCGAGTATTTTTCTCTTTTGAGTCTCTTCTTTCTTTGAGTCACTGAGTCTTGTGAACTCTTTTTGGAAAACCTCTATTCTCTTTTTCAAAATTCTCAAAGTTCTTTCAAAAATGGTCGAGAAATGTTTTGCATTGTTAATTCAATCTAAAAATGTTTTTCATAGCTTCTTGATATTAATCATGAGCTTACATAATTCATATGTATGTGTCTCTCAAATATAGCAAGAACAAAAGAGAACTATAGAGGATCATTGTGTCATGACTTATTGTCTATCTCTATACACCTACAACATCGATTTTGTAACACCCCATTTTGGTAAATGGAATGTCACGTGTGATTATGGCGTGTCATCAAAGCATACAAGGTAAATGTCTTAAAAACATTAAATGACCATGAAAGGAAATACCGGAAACAAACATCGGTACCCAAGTATAAGCTCATCACACACAAACATAAGTACTGTAAAGGAAAAGGACTAAACAATGTCCAAAGAAATAAGTAGCAAAATGTATGATGAAATGCATAAAGTAGAGAAGGCTAGATAGCTTCCTATCCATATGCACGTACGCTTAAAGTCTACGAGCGTCCTTGAGTACCTGTCGTTTGGGAACATGAAAGGAAAACGGATGAGCATAACGCTCAGTGCACGGATATACAAGTATGACATGGAATATCATAAGCATATAAGACTAATAGCAGCGGAATATTATAAGTTCTAAACAATCTGGATTCATGTTCATAAAACTGGTTTTATAGTTTGAAAAAACTTATGTTTTTATGTAAAACTGTATTAATTATCCAAATAGCCCATATAGGTCATGAGGTTACACTATGCATGAATACTTAGAGGGGAGACCTCGTCATGCAATTAGAGGGGTTGCCTCTAATTAAATAGTCTGGGTAGGAGGGATCAACTCCTAGTGAAGGATGCAAGGCACACATCGCATTCACTCTAATAATAATGGTAAACATGTAACTAGGATGCACCCATACGCCTCACATGATAATATAATATAACAACCAACGCTGAAAAGGGACGCCACGAGCAATCACTTCGCCGTAGGGAAGCCATAACACTGGTGCCTCCAGTGTTATGGTTATGGTACCTCCATAACTAGGTGACACTGGTCATGCATGTATATGGCTTAGGCTCTTATTCTAACATAAGTATCAAACATATAAAACAAATACTGGGAAAACAGTTGGCTGCAAACGAGGAATCCTAATAAGGAAAGAATGTCCATACTGAAAGGACGGGAAATCCGTACCTTATGTCCAGTGAACGAAGAAGACGAAAGAATGGAAGTCCTACTTCGATCTCACTAATGCTACATAAATAGTATACATGTATAAGTATTTTGTTTACTGAGTACGTAACTGATTTTATATCGTGTCTTAGCTTGTTTTATATGTTCATGTCTTGTTTTACTCATTTTAAGGTTATGTTGTGTTTATCATGTATTATACATATTCTGATTAAGTATTACTTGTATTTCCTGTATTATTATACTTGTTATGTAATAATAAAGTAACTTCCTAAAAATAGCAGGTTTCCTAAAATAGAAAGTTTCAAAAATAGAAAGTTTCAAAAAATAGAAAGTTTCCAAAAATAGAAAGTTTCCAAAAATAGATCAGTTCCTGAAAATAGAAAGTTTCCAAAAATAGTAAGTTTCCTGAATTAGAAAGTTTCCATATTTAGAATTAAGCTGAATTAATAAGATAATAATATAAGCTTAAGTTTACTGGTTAAATATCATAAGTCATGTAATTATAGTATAGTTTATTAATAATACCATGTTAATTAAATAAACTATAGGTTATATGATTTAATTAAATATAAGCATGATTTAATTAAATTAAAGTGTATAAAATACTTTGGTTAAAATATGTATTAATATTATCTTAATAATAACCTAAGTCATGATTATTAATTAATTATATTTCATGTCTTAATAATTAATTAATACTATAGTCTAAATTAAATAATTAAATACTTAGGTTAAAACATGTATTATTAAATAAATAATAATTAACCTAAGTTCATGATTTAATTAAATTAATTATATGCCATGTTAAATTAATTTAGTTAACTTGTAAAATTTTATATCTTGTAAAATAAATACTTGTACCATTTTAGTCATGAACCGGACCCATGTATTTAATTTAGACATGTCGTGAACCGGACCCGGAATCCCTTGAACCGGTACGAACCAAACACCACTTAAAAGTGCCAAACCGGCTCGACCGGTTGCTACTGTTCTTGTTTAGGCTGCCACCGGTGGTCACCTCTCGGCTAGCCGCTGCCCAGCGATGGTTTCCCACCGGCTGTGTGCCGGTGGTCCCCCTGCTTGCGTTGCGTTCCCTCTGCTTGACGCAACCTGCCACCGGCTGTGTGCCGGTGGTGGGGCTGTTTGCTGCTGAGACCCAACCAAACCACAAGGACACCTCGACGCGAGTCGGGGTTCTTTGTCCCTACTGTCGACCGAACCAAACACCACCAAGATCATAGATCTCGGTTGGTGGCGTGACCAAAAACACGCCGAGAGCCTTGGGCTCCCGGTTTGTGTGTCGGCCGAGCAACCAAACCCGAACAAACCCTTAATTTTTACCCCCCATGATCACGTGACATGTTTTAATCCTTGTTTTATTTAATAATTAAATAAAAAGAATAAAAGTAAAAGAGTTTACGGATTACCGAATACGTGTAAAGATTGGAGAACATTAACACGAACACGATCTTGAATTTGATTGACTAAAAATCATATCAAACACCCTTTCGTGTTGATGTTTGCCGCCGGCCAAGAGAGAGAGAAAGAAGAATAGGATTTTGATTTTTCTTGGAAAAATTATGTGAATGAAAAAGGTTTCCTCCTTTTTGTTTGTTACTAAAAATCAAATGGTCTTGGCCCTTTTCCTTCTCTTGGTGTCGCGACTAGTAGGGCCCACAAAGGAAATCCCGGAGTTTTCCCGTGTTTTAAATTTACGTGCTCGTGTGTTCGTATATTCGTGTTATAATTGTTCGTGTTATATTTAAATACTTGTATGTAACGATATTAATCATATAATATTAGTTAAGTACGTAATTACGTGTTCGTGATTTTTACGTTCATGATTTCATGTTCGTTATTATAATTATTATTGTTAATAATTATCGTGTACTAACACGTACTTAATACTTGTCATAATAATAATACGTACATAACTTTTGTAATTACCAATCGTGACACGTGTTCATGCTATAAAAGGAAAGTCTTAAAATGTACGTACGTTTGCTAAGTGTACTTTTTATGGAAAAAGCATGCGGGTTTTACAACTCTTCCCCCTAAAAAGAATAATTCGTCCCGGAACTATAGATAAAATAAACTGGAAGAGGAACATACCCAAAATTCAAAATATGAAATGAGGGTATGAAGCCCGGATAGACTCCTCTGTTTCCCAAGTGGCTTCCCGCTCGGTATGGTCCCTCCAAAGGATTTTGACGAATAGAATCGTCTTCTTCCTCATGACTCGTTATTGCCTGTCAAGAACTCGTTCGGGTTCCTCTATGAAGGTAAGATCTTTACGAATCTGTTCCAGTGGATACTGAACCATGTGAAGGGGATGATAATTGTACCCTCTGAGTAAGGACACATGGAAAACGTCATGAACGTGAGAAAGTTACGGAGGTAATGCTAAGCGATAAGATACTTCACTGACTCGCTCGATGACATCAAACGGTCCGATGAACCGAGGACTGAGTTTCCCTTTTGATTCCGAAACGTCTAACACCACGTGCCGGTGATACATTAAGAAAGACGTGATCTCCTACGTTGAAATATAAGTCCCTACGATGCTTGTCGGCATAACTCTTCTGACGTGTACGAGCTTCCTGCAATTTTTGCTTAGCTACAGCGACCTTCTCGTTGGTCAACTCTATCATCTCCGGTCCTTCAAGTGTTCGCTCACCAACCTGATCCCAGCAGATTAGGGCGCGACACTTCCTGCCATTCAACATCTCGAACGGTGCACACTTAATGCCGGCGTGCCAACTGTTGTTGTATGCAAACTCTTCTAAACATATGTAATCATCCCAGTCTTCTGTCCACTCTAATGCACATGCTCGTAGCATGTCTTTTAGTGTCTGAATTGTTCGCTCCAATTGTCCGTCTGTTTGAGGATGAAAAGTCGTGCTAAGCTTAAGTTTTGTACCCCAAGCTTTCTGCAGACTCCTCCAAAATCGCGAAGTGAACCGAGGATCTCTGTCCGAGACGATACTGGACGGAGTACCATGAAGTCTCATGATCTCCTTCTTGTAAGTATCGGCGAGTTTGCTGACCAGATCATCCTTGTGGATCGGTAAGAAATGAGTTGACTTAGTAAGTCGATCAACGATAACCCAAATCGCATCATGCCTCCTCTTTGTCTGAGGAAGACCGGTAACAAAATCCATGGTGATCTTGTCCCACTTCCACTCTGGAATGTCTAACGGTTGTAGTTAACCACTAGACCGCTGATGCTCAATCTTAACCTGCTGGAAGGTAAGACATTTGGAGACGTAAGTAGCAACATCCTGCTTCATACCACTCCAACAAAAGTATTGCTTGATGTCGTGGTACATCTTGGTTGAACCAGGATGAATGGAGAATGGGGAGCTATGAGCTTCAGCTAATAACGCTTCCCTAAGAGTAAGATCATCAGGAACACAAAGTCTAGTGCCCTGCCATAAGATACCATCGTCATCTAACCGAAACTTCGTCTGGTGTTCTAATTTTTGAATGATCGCCCAAATTTCACCATCATCCTTCTGAGCTTCCTTGATCCTAGAGAGTAACTCAGGTTCCACTCTAAGATTAGCCCAATAACCGTGTTGTCCACGTAACATGATCTCAATGTCTAGTCGCTCCAAGTCTCTTATAATCTCTTCCTCAATTTTAATGTCGTTTAGCATATCGGACTTTCTACTAAATACATCTGTGATGCGTTCGTCGTGTGATGGATTTGTAGGACAAGTTTTAAATTTATAACACAAATTACCGGATTGACTAAAAACGCACGGGCAAGTATAACCCTTTCGTTTGTGTATAGATTTTATGTGGTAATACCGAGATTGTTCACGAGGATTTGGAAAACCTATGATCATTCAAAAATAAAACTATAATCGTTGATTGTAGCAATTGTAGACAAACAAATAACAAGTAAAATGATGAGATTAATAATAAGATTAAAGGCAACACTTGGTAAGGACTAGTTTGAGCATCCGTAGTGGTATGATTGTGATGACACGTTTAACAAATATGATTATGATAATTAGATCGATAATCCAATCTATTATTTTCAAAAGCTTCAATCCTCGTCAAGACTTTGGTGAAAGAAAACAAGCATTAGACTCAATCACTCAATTCAAGACTTAATCCAATTTCAACACATTCGATTCACGGTCGTTTCACGAATTTGCTAACACTTATAATTATGTTTCTTGATAATCAAAACTTCTTAAGAAATGATCAATACAAAAGATAGCCAATCATAGACAAACCGGCTATGACTTGATAGAAAATAACCCTTTCGACCTATGAAATCTTTACCAACAAATTAAGTTTTGATAACAATTGTCACATGAAACCTAAGTACTAATAGTTCAAAGGAAAGCTTGACATTGAAATAAACATAAATTACAATCATAACCACTACTTCATACCACAAACATCATCCTACCAAGTGTAGAATGAGATTTAGCTACTCATAATAAATGATGAAATAAACTCTAAAATAATAGTCTTACAATTCATAATCAAGAGCCTTACAAAGTGAAAATATGTTTCTAATGATTAGGGTAATGATCCCTAAGAGTTTTGTGATATTAACTTTGCTTTTCGGACTCCAAAAGTGACTTTTCTTGCACCACCTTGCTCAAATCCGGGAATGGAAGTTTGGACAAGGTTGAGAGAGTTATTTATGAGATGATATGAAGAGATATTTGAGTTGTGAAAAGATATATGATTACATGACCCCAAGGGTCTTATTTATAGGCAAAGTTGATGGCATGGAGTGAATGAATGGCTTAGAGCCAAAGACAAATACTTAGAGCCAAAGACAAGTGCTTGGAGCCAAAGAGAGTCTAGAAGCTTCTTGTATGAGCTTGCATGAATGTAGACACAATTTCTGCCTACACAAATGTTGGTGGCATCTTCATCCTGATGGTGGCATCTTTGATGATTTATGCAAGTGGCAACTTGATGGTGCTGGTGGCATCTTCATGCTGAGTAACTTGTATGCTCCTTAGAAATAGTTGTTCTTGCACCCGAAATTAATCTTCAAAGGCTTGTAACTTGTACACGGGTCTTGAACTTGGCTGGGATTCTTCGTACTCGTATTAATCCTCACATTTGTGTTGTTTTACATTTTATTCCTGCAATTGGCTACACAAAGAGTTGCAAACACAATTGGGCACAAATATGCACAAAAGTATCATAGATATAACCAATATACATGTACAAAAGTACGGATAACGCTCCCAAAAACATGTTGGATTTGGGCGTTATCAAATCCCCTCACACTTAAGTTTTGCTTGCCCTCAAGCAAGAAGAAAATAAAATTAAATCCAAAGGTACATGTATTTTATAAAAATTCGATACAAGTCTACCAAATACAAGTACAAGATAAAACTCATCGACTTAAGTTTTTAAGGTTGAAAAATTGAGATATAAAGTCAATACCCATAAAATCTAGAAAGTCTTTTATTTCTAACTACACTAATAACATATGAATTCAAGCAACATGTATCACGACTTAGCAAATTGGCTAATCGATACATTTTTTTTCTTCTTCTTCCTTCAACTTCATAACATTATAGCTCATTGGCTATTTATTTGTCTTTTTGACTTTTTCTTTATTTTTTAATTTTTTTTTCTTTTTCTTAGCTAAAACTCCTAGCCATGGATCAACATACTTACAAAGTTCATGTTGTATTGACAAACATGGAACTTGCAACTTTCTCCTATTTTTGTATTTTTCTTCTACTATTATATGAGACTTTGACTTGGGTAAGTTTGACACAAAAATATATCTCAAATTTTCAAAAATTACCGATTGGATAATTTCTTGAAATTTATATACATTTGCTTGAAACTTTTTATTTACGATAGCAAAACAGAACAAAAACTTTAAAATAGCCCAAAAATATGGCAATTAAGCATCTTTTTTCTCGATTTCCCTACAACCCCCTCACACTTAAGTTTAGCATTGTACTCAATGTGATGAAACTGAACAAAAGTATAGGGAATGAGAGAAAAACCAGAATCACGGGCATATCATGCATCATACAAGAGTCTTGTCTTCGCCTTCAACTTGCGGTACCTACAAAAAAGATAAAACACACAAAAATACGAAAACACTCTATTTTTTGTTTTTATAGTTTGTAGAAACTAGAGGGGGGGTTGAATAGTTTCTCATCGGTTTATCTCCTAATTAAAATTCCTTTCAATTAGGTGAGTGCACAAAACTATCTTTTACTTGAAAGCTAGTTGCATAATGATTAGGTTCAATTCTAATGCATTAACAATGTATAGTAAGTGTAGTGATAATGAATGTAAGTAAAGAGTAAGGAAAGAAACAACGTAGTAGGAAGACACCAAGATTTATAGTGGTTCGGCAAAGAGGCTCTATCCTCGTTCCTACTCCACTCCTCGAGTACACCTTACTCGAGATTTCCACTATATCCACAAGCTCCCTTCTTGGCGGAGAAAACCTTACAACGTCGCTTACATTATTTTCTGACACTAAGCTAAACGTCGAGACCTAATCTTAGCTAGGACCAATCTACACAACGTCTCCCACTTCACTCTTTTACGACACAAGGCTAGATGTCAAGTTCTAATCTAAAGGTAGAACCAATCTTCACAACGTTGCCTACTTCACCATTTTCCGACACAAGGCTAGATGTCGAGTTCTAATCCAAAGCTAGAACAAATCTTCACGACTCTTCACTTTGAAGCTAAGTGAGAACTTCACACAACACAACTACATATCACTTTATAGTTTAGTGAGAACTCACAAGACACAACCACATCACTTTATAGTTTAGTGAGAACTAACACAACTAATTACAACTCAACTAATCATATCCAAGTACACACATGTATCTTGGATCTACACAACATGAATCCAAGCACACACATGTGCAATGGATGTACACAACTCTAATCCAAGTATTAATATATAACTTGGATGAACACAACTAGTCCAAGTATTCACAAATACATTGGATTTACACAAGACACAAATAGACAAATGATGAACATGACTAGATCTTTAGGAGAAGGTGATCTTCATTGAAAGTAAAGATTTTGCTAGTTGAAAAAGTTCGTTTTCTCGGTGTCTAATCGAATTGATCTCTGGTTGAAAGTGCGACTCACTCGTCTTTGGTGAATAAAATAAATGGGGGTTGTAGTAAAATTAAATTTGCAAAACATCAAAGTAAGTGACACGGAAAATAAAGCTAAAAGTAATTAAAACGTAAATGGCGAAAAAATTAAAACTTTAAAAGAAAATTAATTAAATGACGTAAAATTAACACTTGACAAAACGTAAATTTAAAAACTTGAAAATAAAATACTTTAAGAATTAAACTAAGAAACGACAAATTAAAATAAAGCTTAAGAAAAATAAGACGAAACAATGAAAATAAAGCTAAGTAAAAATGGCGGGAAAAATAAATTTAAAAATTAAATTTGAATAAAAACTAATTAATTTCGCAATTCTAGAAAAATATGAAATAATTTTGCAATTAAAACCCAAGATTTCGCAATTATGTCAAAATTGACATAATTCCGCAATTAGCAAAAGACACAATTTCGCAATTGCTAGAAAATGAAAGATTTCGCACTGCTTGAAAAAGACACAAAATCGCAATAATGAAAACCAAGATTTCGCAATCACTGAAAATCCAAGATTTCGCAATGCAGAAAATATTCAATGTCGCAATAATTGCACAATGTCGCAATAATGCACAATGTCGTAAAAAATGCACAATGTCGCAATAATTGCACAATGTCGCAATAGTGTACAATGTCGCGATAGTGCACAATGTCACAATAGCGCACAATGTCGCAATAGTGCACAATGTCGCAATAATTGCAAAATCGAATCAGATTTCGCAATATTTAAAAAGCAAGATTTCGCAATTAAGAAAAAGTTGCGAAATCGAATCAGAAATTCCTAAAAACTAGGAACAAGAAAAGGGACGAAAATAAGCTCTAAAAACTCAACTTTTAAAGAACCATAAGCTAAACAAAACACCAATAAGCTAACTAAAAAGCCTAGATTAAAGATTAAACTTATAAAAACTTTAAAACAAACCACGAAACTTAAAAAGATTTAAACTTTATATAAAAAATATGATGAAAAAGATTAAGATTAAGATTAAACCATTAAGAAAAGTAGATTGAGATTAATAAAAAGCTAGAAATTAAAGACAAAGATTAAAGATTTAAGTTTACAAGATTAAAGATTAAAGATTAAAACTTTAAAACATGAAATAAATCTAGAGATAGAAAGTAAAAACTAGAGAGAGAAAGTAAAACTACACTAATCCTATTCTAAACTAACTAACTAACCACCTCCTAATGACACATTAGGAGGATATTTATAGGAAGAGTAAAATGTTGGTGCTTTCTTCCTTCTTTCTTCTTTTCTCGACTCAATTTAAATTCTTTGTCTTTCTCGACTTCGTCTCGGGATTTGTCGATATAATTTGAACTCGTCTTATAATTTTCTTCTTTAATTAGACTTGGTTCTTCGACTTCATTAAACTTCCGTCTTTAGACTTTTTCTTCGATAAATCTTCAGAATAGGCCTTGGACTTCCGTTCTTTTTGCACTCTTGATATTTTGACTTCGTCTTTTCTCGTTTTCTTCGAAAAAGCCCGTGAAAGCCCGTGTTTTCTTCCTTTTTCATCTTTTGGTCCTAAAACACAATAAAAACACAAACCACGCATAATTCCGACATTTACGACATAAAATACACGTTTTGGATTGGTTATTATTATAATTAAGTGGTAAAAGGATGGGTGTTTTCACACCTATCAAATCCCCTACACTTGACCATTGCGATGCCCTCATGCAATGCATTAATTACAAAGCACGTTTTACATTTTTCATCATAGTTAACCTACCTTGGCCTTTATTAAACATAATTAAAGGAAGAGAAACAAATAAAGAGATTAAAGACTTACATTGAGGCTTTGGATTGTCATGAATGTTTATCATCCTCAAGTTTCACGTTCCCCAAACCAAGCTTAAAAACGAGATCATTGTTATTATAAGTTAGCAAACTAACACAAACTCATGTGGCCCAATTATTCACTTGGACTCCCTTATTCCTAGGTGTATGTCTTATATTTTATTGTTGTCTTAAATGATCACGAGGATGCATTGTTGACTTATTACGATAGTTATTAGGCTGAAAATAAAGTAGGACGATTTAATCAATAGTTAGCTAAAGGACAAAATCTTTTAAAACTGCTTCTCAGGACCTCATAAAGTTCATATCTTGGCATAACTCGCTTCACGATTTGAGACCTTTCTCGGACCCTTATTTGGCAGTGACTTCATACTTCGAATCTTGAGAGACGTTCATGAAACAATGGTCTTCTCTTCATAATAGGAATTTCTTCACTTGAAATTTTGAGAGATTCTTCATACTTGGACCACGACTTCTTCATTTTTCTCCAATCTTTATTTGGGATTTTGATATACAACGATCCGCCTCCTTTTAGGACTTGGATCTATTTATCCTCATACCTTGTTAGGGTCTTTTAGGATAGAATTCTCCATGATCTTTAGGGGAGTATTTGCTTTTCGTCGTGTGTCTCGATCCTTCATATTGATTTTTGATAAATGATTCTTCACATCACTTTGGATCTTTAGCAACAAAATGTAGCCCTCATGTCTTGTTAGGACCTTTTCGGACTCGCCAATCTTCGCATCCCGCTTCAATAAGTTATGCCTTGGCTATGAACTCTAATTAATGCCGAGCAACTTTTAAACGATCTTGGGCTAGAAGCTAAGTAACTTTTCAAATCGTACGACCTTATTTATTGAAATTAAATTTATTAACTAGCGATGGGAGAAAAAGCTTATAATCAACTCACATAAATTCATGAAAGAATACCAAACTTATAATTGACTCTATCATCTCTCGTTCTGCACAATTTAAAATCTCAAGGAATGAACTCGTGGATGCTTAGCCAATTAAATCAAAGTTTTGGGTTTTCAAGTCATATATAGGATCTTGCAATTTCTTAGACTTTTTCAAGTTTAGAATTCGCATTTTAAAGTTCCCTTGATAAACGACTTTCTTGGATCAATTATAGGAACTTGGGAAAAGTTCTTGTTCTTAACCAAAGTGATGTGAAAAGCATTATTCCTAAAGTCAATATGAAGGATCAAGACTCACGACGAAAAGCAATCAACTCCCATAAAGATCATGGAGAAGTCTATCCGAAAAGACCCTAACAAGGTATGAGGATAAATAGATCCAAGTCCGAAAAGGAGGCGGATCGTTGTATCTCAAAATCCCAATTAGAGATTGAAGAAATAATCATGAAGTCGTGGTCAACAAAGTTGGAGAACCCCTCAAAAGTCTCCAAGTGAAGAAACTCTATTATGATGAGAAGACCATTCTCTCAAGAACATCTCTCGAAGATATGAAGTATGAAGTACATGCCAAATATCGGCCCGAGAAAGGTCTCAAATCGTGAACCAAGTTATGCCAAGATATGAACTTTTTGATATCCCGAGAAGCAGTTTTAAGAGATTTTGTCCTTTAGCTAACTATTGATCAAATCGTCCTACTTTGCTTTCAGCCCTAATAAACTATCGAAATAAGTCCAAAAATGCATCTTCATGATCATTCTAAGACAAAAATAAAATATAAGAGATACACCTAGGAATAAGGGAGTTTAAGCATTTAATTAAGCCATGTGTGTAAGTGTTTGAATTACTAACTTATAATAACAATGATCTCGTTTTTAAGCTTAGTTTGGGGAACGTGAAACTTGAGGGTGATAAATCTTCGCAGCACCAAAAGCCCTAATGTAAGTCATCGATTTCTTTGCAAGTTATTTCCATGTAGCTATTTTCAAGAGAAAATGGTTTTCTATCCTTTTGTTATCTTTGAAGTTTTATTTCTTTAATTTTTGTTTAGTAGATTTTAAATAAGGCCAAGGTTGATTAATTATGAGAAAAGTGTAAGCTTGCTTTATCACTAAGCATTGCATGAGGGCATGGCAATGGTTAAGTGTAGGGGATTTGATAGGTGTGTAAACACCCATCCTTTTACCACTTAATTCGGGCTAAAACGAGACCAAAACACGTATTTAATATCATTTGTTTGGAATTATGCGTGGTTTTTGTGTTTATTGTGTTTTCAGAGACAACCGGATAAATATTGAAGAAAACATGGGATTGCACGGGTTTTACTGAAGAAAAAGACTCAAGATAAAGTCTATTGTCCAAGAGATGCAAAAGATTTGAAGTCGCTGGGCCTATTCGAAGATTTATCGAAGAAAAGGACCAAAGATGGAAGATTTATATAAGTCGAAGAAACTCAAGTCTATTAAACGAAGAAATTAAAAGACGAGTTGAATTTAATCGACAACAAATCCCGAATCAGAATCGAAAACGGAAACTTTTCTGAAAAGACGAAAAGACACGAAGAACGGGAAAAAGCCCACTCACCAACCAAAGGAAACACCTATAAATAGGCCATCCCACACACATTTGAGCTAGTTTTTCTTTCTTCCTCCCTTTTCTTTCTCCTGGTTCGTATAACACCATCACCCCTAGGGTGATTGGTGATTTTTATCTTTAGATCTTTAATCTTGTAATTTTAATTTCTGTTTAATCTTGTCAAAACATCAATCATTCAATACCAAGTTCTTGTTTAATCTTTCATTTCATCTTGTTCATCATCATCTTTATCTTCAAGTTCTTAAGTTTTTATTTTCTTGATTTGATCTTCAAAAGTTGTTTGGATTTGTGTTTTTATTAGTGGGATTTGTTGCTTATATTGTCTAAATGATTTGTGTTTAATTTGGTAAAACCTTTTTAAGTGTTTGATTTGATTTTGATTAATTTTGTGTTCCGTGTTCTTCGCTTTAACTGCTACTGTATCTGGGTTTCCATACTTCCGAACCAAGCAAAAAGTTCCGAATGAAGCATTCATTCGGAATCTTCCGAACCAAACATTAAGTTCCGGATCAGTATCTTCCGAGTCAGTTATTTCCGAATCAAACTGTTCCGAACCAAGCCCTTCATTCGGAAGTTTAAAAACTTCCGAACCAGTGACTTCCGGACGAAGCAAAAGTTCCGAATCAACAACTTCCGATCCAGCAAGTTCCGAATGAACATTCATTCGGAAAGTTCCGAATCAGACTAAGTTCCGGATGAGTGAATAGTATCTTCCGAATCAGTTAGTTCCGAATCAAGGTTTAAAGTTCCGGATCAGTTATTTTGTTTGGGTACTTTAAAGTTACTGTTTTACTGTTGATGTTTTACTATCTCTCTGCTCATATTTCACTATTTACATTTTAACTTTAATTTTAATTTGAACTTTAAATTTTCAACCAAGTTTTTGTTAATCTTAATTAAAGTAATTGCCTTTAATTTAGACTTTCATTTCCACTTCTTATTAGAATAGAAAACCAAACCTCTTTATTTAGTAACCAAGAACAATCATTCCACTTAAGACCTAGATCAATTCGAGAGGATATCGAGAGACATAAAATTAGAACCCGTTGCAAATGTGTGTATCAAAGAGACAACTAAAGTGATTCCTATTTCAATCATAAATGATAAAATAATGAATCAAAAGAGTTTAGGATAGAACCGGGAAGATGGGTACACGGAATCACGGGTCGTCAAAAGTCATCAAGAATGGATCTTTGAAATCTCGAATCCCTGCACATGATAAGAAAGAAAACAACAAACACATACTAGGGTCTCCCCCTACATTTATTAGAAAACCAGAATAAAAGGATAGATAATCGGGTTACCTCCCAAAAAGCGCTTGTTTTTGTTAACCGAGTCACGAGCCTGACTCGGCCCCGAATTAAATGGTCCATGGGGAAGCCTCGAATGTAATACCGGGATCAAAGACTTTGTCCTCGGTTTCGGAGGAACATAATAAATGAGAGGCAGGAGGATAAGTTTTGAAGGGTAGAAAAGTCCTCTCAACATAAGAAAAGTATGTGAAATCATAATCCACGGGAGGTGAGGTGGGTAAAGGAATGAAAATGTCATCCCCAAAAGACATATAATTATCACTGAGCGGCAAGGCCGTAAAGGAGGTGTCAATCATGGAGTGGTCAATGTCACCTCCCGTGTCAAAGCATTCATCCTCTGTAATGGTCTCTAAAGGAGTGGATGAAAGGTGCTTGGGAGGGGGACTTGGGATAATATCTTCATGCATCAAATTATCAAAAAGAATATCCCCCTCCATGTCATCATCATCAATACCGGGAGGTATTGATAGAATGTCGATTTCTTCCATAAATGTGTCATTATTCTCAACGGGGGTAATAGATGGGGGTAAAGACTCGGAAATAGGAGTAGAATTCAACGCTTCAATTTCAGCAATAAGAAGATAAACTTTCAATAATTTGTTGCGAAGAATAACATCTTCCACCTCATCTACAAGACCAAGTTCAGTGGGGAACTTCTCGTATGTCGGAGAGAATAAATCAACATCGCCTTCATCTCCCGGAGGAGATTGAGAAATTTCAAAGGTGAAATTCTCATAGCATGGAGAAAATCATTATCATTAAGAGGGACCTCGTCCGTAAGCTCAGCACAAGTCGGTACATCACAAACCTCATCAAAGAATTTGTCGAGACCAAAATCACTAATCTCACTCGATGTATCACTATCCTTAGACGCATTAGGGATATCAAGAGTAGGAGTAGTAATCTCAGAAGATGGGTTGAGATTATAGATATCATCCTCGTCATCATTATAATAGTAGTATGGACGCACAAGAGGATGAGTATAATCACTAAGATTGGATACTTGTTCTTGTTGCTGTCGCTTTTCCTCCTCCCTTGCTTCACGTATGCTAGCTAATTCTTGTTGAACGTATTGAAGTGTATTCAAAAAATTGGCTCGTTCTTCTTCACACATTCCAACAGAAGGTTGATGATCGAGGGTGTATTGTGGGGTCTCAAAATTGTGAAAACCAGAATTAAAGCACGGATGTGGTCCATCATAAATCATTGGTTGAAAAGAAGTAGAACACGGGTTTGGCTCATAATAATTCATCGGCTCACAATAAGAAGTATCGTGAGGGCCCCCACAATTGTTGCAACACGGGTATTGAGAGAAACCAGGTGCATTTTGTTGATATGGATCGTCATATATGGGAAAGGGTGAAATAGTGTCATTAGAAGAGAAGAATGAATTGAAATATGAATTGATCGAATTGCACGATAGACAGCGGCCAAATTCATAATTAGGGATATCCATTCCACACCGTTCGCATGAACACCATTGACAGGATTGACTACCAAAAGATGGTCTTCCACACCCTACACAGTCAACAAACGAATCCATTAAACACAATAGATAAGCAAGAAGAATATTTTTGGTGCAAAACTTTCGAAAAAGAAATGCTTTTTATGATTTTTCAAATATTTTTGGGGATTTTTGAAATTTTTTAATTTTTATGGATGTTTGAAAAATTTTGAGCAAGAAAAATAACGTTCAAGAGTGAACGGATCCCAAAATCCAACGCATCTCTCACAGAAAACCGTTAATCTTCACGAAAAGAGCCGGCAGCGGCGCCATTTGAAAGTTAAGATTTTGCTAGTTGATAAAGTTCGTTTTCTCGGTGTCTAATCGAATTGATCTCCGGTTGAAAGTGCGACTCGGTCGTCTTTGGTGAATAAAATAAATGGGGGTTGTAGTAAAATTAAATTTGCAAAACATCAAAGTAAATGACACGGAAAATAAAGCTAAAAGTAATTAAACCGTAAACGGCGAAAAAATTAAAACTTTAAAAGAAAATTAATTAAATGACGTAAAATTAAAACTTGACAAAACGTAAATTTAAAAACTTGAAAATAAAATACTTTAAGAATTAAACTAAGAAACGACAAATTAAAATAAAGCTTAAGAAAAATAAGACGAAACAATGAAAATAAAGCTAAGTAAAAATGGCGGGAAAAATAAATTTAAAAATTAAATTTGAATAAAAACTAATTACTTTCGCAATTCTAGAAAAATATGAAATAATTTTGCAATTAAAACCCAAGATTTCGCAATTATGTCAAAATTGACATAATTCCGCAATTATCAAAAGACACAATTTCGCAATTGCTAGAAAATGAAAGATTTCGCAATGCTTGAAAAAGACACAAATTCGCAATAGTGAAAACCAAGATTTCGCAATCACTGAAAAACCAAGATTTCGCAATGCAGAAAATATTCAATGTCGCTATAATTGCACAATGTCGCAATAATGCACAATGCAGCAATAAATGCACAATGTCGCAATAATTGCACAATGTCGCAATAGTGCACAATGTCGCAATAGTGCACAATGTCGCAATAGTGCACAATGTCGCAGTAATTGCAAAATCGAATCAGATTTCGCAATATTTAAAAAGCAAGATTTCGTAATTAAGAAAAAGTTGCGAAATCGAATCAGAAATTCCTAAAAACTAGGAACAAGAAAAGGGACGAAAATAAGCTCTAAAAACTCAACTTTTAAAGAACAATAAGCTAAACAAAACACCAATAAGCTAACTAAAAAGCCTAGATTAAAGATTAAACTTATAAAAACTTTAAAACAAACCACGAAACTTAAAAAGATTTAAACTTTATATAAAAATATGATGAAAAAGATTAAGATTAAGATTAAACCATTAAGAAAAGTAGATTGAGATTAATTAAAAGCTAGAAATTAAAGACAAAGATTAAAGATTTAAGTTTACAAGATTAAAGATTAAAGATTAAAACTTTAAAACATGAAATAAATCTAGAGAGAGAAAGTAAAAACTAGAGAGAGAAAGTAAAAATACACTACTCCTATTCTAAACTAACTAACTAACCACCTCCTAATGACACATTAGGAGGGTGTTTATAGGAGGAGTAAAATGTTGGTGCTTTCTTCCTTCTTTCTTCTTGTCTCGACTCGATTTAAATTCTTTGTCTTTCTCGACTTCGTCTCGTGATTTGTCGATATAATTTGAACTCGTCTTATAATATTCTTCTTTAATTAGACTTGGTTCTTCGACTTCATTAAACTTCCGTCTTTAGACTTTTTCTTCGATAAATCTTCAGAATAGGCCTTGGACTTCCGTTCTTTTTGCACTCTTGATCTTTTGACTTCGTCTTTTCTCGTTTTCTTCGATAAAAGCCCGTGTTTTCTTCATTTTTCATCTTTTGGTCCTAAAACACAATAAAAACACAAACCACGCATAACTCCGACATTTACGACATAAAATACACGTTTTGGATTGGTTATTATTATAATTAAGTGGTAAAAGGATGGGTGTTTTCACACCTATCAAATCCCCTACACTTCCGTTCAGAATAGGCCTTGGACTTCCATTCTTTTTGCACTCTTGATCTTTTGACTTCGTCTTTTCTCGTTTTCTTCGATAAAAGCCCGTGAAAGCCCGTGTTTTCTTCCTTTTTCATCTTTTGGTCCTAAAACACAATAAAAACATAAACCACGCATAATTCCGACATTTACGACATAAAATACACGTTTTGGATTGGTTATTGTTATAATTAAGTGGTAAAAGGATGTGTCATTAGGAGGTGGTCGTTGTAGTATAGTGGTAAGTATTCCCGCCTGTCACGCGGGTGACCCGGGTGTTGGGTCAAAAAGTTGATGTGGCAGAAACTCAAAAACGAAGAAAACATGAAGATATATTGTCTAAGCGTTGTCAAGAGCAATTTAGGCGTTGACAAGAACAAATCCAGCGTTGTTGGCTCAAGAGTTATCGTGTGCAATTCAAGCATTGTCACATGCAATTCAAGCATTGACAAAACGTAGACAAAGAACCTTATGGAAGCTTCTATTTAGATAAACATGCAAGATATATTCTACATAAGTTTATTTAAATAGAAGATTTACTTGTTTATTTGTCATTATCTCTTGTAAACCCTAATCCTTATACTATAAAAGGAACCAAGGGTCTTAGGTTTTAATCATCAATTCATTCACAATGTAAACCTAAAAGCGTGTGTGCACTAGACGTGGGATTCAATGTA
The DNA here is from genome assembly GCA_025667525.1 of Glebionis coronaria. Lineage (NCBI taxonomy): Eukaryota > Viridiplantae > Streptophyta > Magnoliopsida > Asterales > Asteraceae > Glebionis > Glebionis coronaria. The sequence continues at coordinate 45,760,434 of CM046881.1, forward strand.
TACACGTCTAGTGGTTGTTTATTATTAATATAATGAGCAACTCTATTGTTTTAATTCATGTTATTGTGCCTAAACACCTTGTTAATGGTTGTTGTTCTAATTCCGTTTTGATTATCTAATCATATGAACAATGATCATTCCTAGTAGCTTAAAAGATCCGGAAACCAAGGTTTCCACAATTGGTATCAGAACCTCGTGGCTCGTGATGCTAGGACCAACAAGGTGTTCGTGTATGGTAAAAAGAAGAAAAATCCGTCTAGGGTTTTTCTGGACGTTTTTGTGTGCGCAGCAGTATTCAGAAGGTCATAACTTTTTATTGGACCGTTGGATCGTCACGAAATTTTATATGTGTGTTCTACATACATATATCTAAATATCCACCGGAGGGATTGTCGAGTTTTATCCCCAGGAAAAAGTTATTAAGCGTCAAAGTCAGCAGTGAGTGAATGCAGTTTTTTGTGAACAGCCATGTTCAAAACACGATCTCTCCTTCGTTAACCGTTGGATCTTCGTGATTTTCGAACTGTAGATTCTTGGCACTTGTGTCTAGAATCTCACCGAAGGAATTTTCGATCTGAGCCCTAATGAAGAAGTTATTCAAGGTCGAAGTTGGCTGCATAATGAGGTATTCAAGTTTCTGCTTTCACATAAAATCATGATTAGGGTTTTTCTTTCAAACCCTAAATCGACATACAAAGCAGAAGTTTATAAGGGTTGTGGCTGTTATAATGCAAGAATCGAGCTAGGTTGGTTTTACAAACCCTAAGTTAGGGTTTCGGTGCTCAAATTCTAAACCCTAGATTCGTCTTTGTTAAAACCCAAGATCAATTTACTGAAGGCTCTCGATAAAACAGGCACATGTGGGATGTGATAGATGCTGCATGTTTGTAGCAGTTAAGACAAATCGAGTTGTTTGTGGCCCAAGATTACAATTGCTCAAAGTATTCACGTGTGGGGACGTTTGAGATACCTTGTTCCCAAATTTGAACGTATCTTCTAATATTGGGAAGTAAAAACAGACGTATGGAAATATATTGGTGGAATATTTTCTATGAGGTATGCATGGATGTGGGGTACCAACACAAGATCAAGTTGCTGATTTTGAGGGATGGAAACGTATATCATGTTTTCCTACTTTGTAGGAATTGATATAATAGCTATCACGTGGATCTGATGTTGACAAGAAGAGGGGTCAAAGATTGTTACGTCATTTATGGAGATATTTTTGGAAAATATATTCTTACGTAATATTGGTTTTAAAACATGGGATCTGATTTATTTTAGACGTGAAGTATGCAAACAAGTATTCATTGGATACAGACACGTGATAATAGGAATGAAAGTGATTTGTTGCCCTAGATGACGTCAGCAGAAAGAAGACGCTGACAAAAGTGAAATTGACTCTGACAGGAAGTATTTTGACGCTGACAGAATAAGTCAACGCTGACAGCGTTGACAGTGTTGTCCGATATATGAGAATTCAAACGCTGATAGGTATTGTCCGATATCGGACAATACATCTGATAAAGATCTTGGATAAAGAGGATATTGGACAACACAATGATTGCTGCTGTTGAGAGAATTGGTACGTTTTGAGCACACAAAAAGGAGGATTATACACACGAAGGTACATGGAATCTCCGTTTTTATAAGAATATCAAGTTGATATTTATGGCTCGGATATTTTTGAAAGGGATTAATGATTTTTAAGTAAGTTAGCAACAATTCATGAAGAATTTTATTGGATTATGTAATCGGGATAGCCTTGTGAAAGAGTTATTCGCTTACAGCTTTTACATATGAAGATATTGACTTGTCATGAAGAGGTGTTGGCTTAAGGGGAAGAATTCATATGGTAAGTTTAATGATTGAAGAAGATTTTCGCGAGTTTGTGTTCTATCATATCTTAAAGTCGTGCACTCCCAGTCATAGACTTTAAAGATAACTTGTTCGTGCTTTAAATGTTTGGTGACGAAGACTTGTCATAACACTTGAAGGAGTTACATTATCGTGCTCAGTGTCTCACTTAGGATGGGAATATTGACAAGAGATCGAGGTCTACTTATACTTTCCAGACTTCTTATAAGTTCTTCATCACATGGATAGTACAAGACATGGAACACAAGGTTGGGTTACTCTACTTCTACATCAAAAATATTATATCAATTGTTCTTCAAGATCATTACATAGAGCTACATTTGGAGAATCTTCAACGATTGCATACATTGTTTACTTTCCTGTTGATGTGACAAAAAGGGGAAGAAATACATGCTACACTTGAGGGGAAGCAATTTGAAGATCATGTACAACTTACAAGAGATACACATAGAGTTTTGCCACTATCAACTAGGGGAAGATTGTTGGGTCAAAAAGTTGATGTGGCAGAAACTCAAAAACGAAGAAAACATGAAGATATTGTCTAAGCGTTGTAAAGAGCAATTTAGGCGTTGACAAGAACAAATCCAGCGTTGTTGGCTCAAGAGTTGTCGTGTGCAATTCAAGCATTGTCACATGCAATTCAAGCATTGACAAAACGTAGACAAAGAAGCTTATGGAAGCTTCTATTTAGATAAACATGCAAGATATATTATGCATAAGTTTATTTAAATAGAATATTTACTTGTTTATTTGTCATTATCTCTTGTAAACCCTAATCCTTACACTATAAAAGGAACCAAGGGTCTTAGGTTTTAATCATCAATTCATTCACAATGTAAACCTAAAAACGTGTGTGCACTAGACGTGGGATTCAATGTATACACGTCTAGTGGTTGTTTATTATTAATATAATGAGCAACTCTATTGTTTTAATTCATGTTATTGTGCCTAAACACCTTGTTAATGGTTGTTGTTCTAATTCCGCTTTGATTATCAAATCATATGAACAATGATCATTCCTAGTAGCTTAAAAGATCCAGCGTTGTTGGCTCAAGAGTTGTCGTGTGCAATTCAAGCATTGTCACATGCAATTCAAGCATTGACAAAACGTAGACAAAGAAGCTTATGGAAGCTTCTATTTAGATAAACATGCAAGATATATTCTGCATAAGTTTATTTAAATAGAAGATTTACTTGTTTATTTGTCATTATCTCTTGTAAACCCTAATCCTTACACTATAAAAGGAACCAAGGGTCTTAGGTTTTAATCATCAATTCATTCACAATGTAAACCTAAAAGCGTGTGTGCACTAGACGTAGGATTCAATGTATACACGTCTAGTGGTTGTTTATTATTTATATAATGAGCAACTCTATTGTTTTAATTCATGTTATTGTGCCTAAACACCTTGTTGATGGTTGTTGTTCTAATTCCGCTTTGATTATCTAATCATATGAACAATGATCATTCCTAGTAGCTTAAAAGATCCGGAAACCAAGGTTTCCACACCGGGTTCGTTCCCCGGCAGCGGCGCCATTTGAAAGTAAAGATTTTGCTAGTTGAAAAAGTTCGTTTTCTCGGTGTCTAATCGAATTGATCTCCGGTTGAAAGTGCGACTCACTCGTCTTTGGTGAATAAAATAAATGGGGGTTGTAGTAAAATTAAATTTGCAAAACATCAAAGTAAATGACACGAAAAATAAAGCTAAAAGTAATTAAAACGTAAATGGCGAAAAAATTAAAACTTTAAAAGAAAATTAATTAAATGACGTAAAATTAAAACTTGACAAAACGTAAATTTAAAAACTTGAAAATAAAATACTTTAAGAATTAAACTAAGAAACGACAAATTAAAATAAAGCTTAAGAAAAATAGACGAAACAATGAAAATAAAGCTAAGTAAAAATGGCGGGAAAAATAAATTTAAAAATTAAATTTGAATAAAAACTAATTAGTTTCGCAATTCTAGAAAAATATGAAATAATTTTGCAATTAAAACCCAAGATTTCGCAATTATGTCAAAATTGACATAATTCCGCAATTAGCAAAAGACACAATTTCGCAATTGCTATAAAATGAAAGATTTCGCAATGCTTGAAAAAGACACAAATTCGCAATAGTGAAAATCAAGATTTCGCAATCACTAAAAAGCCAAGATTTCGCAATGCAGAAAATATTCAATGTCGCAATAATTGCACAATGTCGCAATAATGCACAATGTCGCAATAAATGCACAATGTCGCAATAATTGCACAATGTTGCAATAGTGCACAATGTCGCAATAGTGCACAATGTCGCAATAGTGCACAATGTCGCAATAATTGCAAAATCGAATCAGATTTCGCAATATTTAAAAAGCAAGATTTCGCAATTAAGAAAAAGTTGCGAAATCGAATCTGAAATTCCTAAAAACTAGGAACAAGAAAAGGGACGAAAATAAGCTCTAAAAACTCAACTTTTAAAGAACAATAAGCTAAACAAAACACCAATAAGCTAACTAAAAAGCCTAGATTAAAGATTAAACTTATAAAAACTTTAAAACAAACCACGAAGATTAAAAAGATTTAAACTTTATATAAAAATATGATGAAAAAGATTAAGATTAAGATTAAACCATTAAGAAAAGTAGATTGAGATTAATTAAAAGCTAGAAATTAAAGACAAAGATTAAAGATTTAAGTTTACAAGATTAAAGATTAAAGATTAAAACTTTAAAACATGAAATAAATCTAGAGAGAGAAAGTAAAAACTAGAGAGAGAAAGTAAAACTACACTACTCCTATTCTAAACTAACTAACTAACCACCTCCTAATGACACATTAGGAGGGTATTTATAGGAGGAGTAAAATGTTGGTGCTTTCTTCCTTCTTTCTTTTTGTCTCGAGTCGATTTAAATTCTTTGTCTTTCTCGACTTCGTCTCGAGATTTGTCGATATAATTTGAACTCGTCTTATAATTTTCTTCTTTAATTAGACTTGGTTCTTCGACTTCATTAAACTTTCGTCTTTAGACTTTTTCTTCGATAAATATTCAGAATAGGCCTTGGACTTCCGTTCTTTTTGCACTCTTAATCTTTTGACTTCGTCTTTTCTCGTTTTCTTCGATAAAAGCCCGTGAAAGCCCGTGTTTTCTTCCTTTTTCATCTTTTGGTCCTAAAACACAATAAAACCACAAACCACGCATAATTACGACATTTACGACATAAAATACACGTTTTGGATTGGTTATTATTATAATTAAGTAATAAAAGGATGGGTGTTTTCACACCTATCATTCATCAATGCTACATCTTTAATCACATCACAAGTGTGTGAGTGATCTTCTCTTTGGACAAAGTAAAGAAAGAGATCAAGAGGATAATCATGAGTAAACATACTTAACACATTAAGTGATTATTTACAAATGACTAGAATTAGAAAGGAGAAAGAAGGCTGAAGAAGATGTCCAAAAAGGGTTGATGAGAATGCAGATTTGATCCACTATTTATAGGACAAAACATCCAACGGCTATATCTAGCCGTGGTTCCTTATTGGAGCTCGCGGTTCCTTATCGATAAGGAACCGCCGTAGGTGCTAAGGTACCGCCGGCGTAGACTCCGCTCCTTTTTTTCTTTTAGTGAATTTGAAATATCTGAGGCTTTTTAAACCTTCAAAGGATATTCTTATGGCATTTGGAATATGCCATATTCAAATTTGCATTTTCATTTTAATAAAACATTTTCTTAAAAATAAATTTTATTAAAAATCTTTTGTAATGTTTGACAAAAGTGAGTTTTAAGGCTAATCACTTTTATGATCACTAAGCATGATTAAGATACGTTAGTGTAATGATTATTACCTTGATGATAGTGTTTGTTAGATAATTCATTTTATGATTGTGTTTGACAATAAATGTCTTTGTAATTTGTCGTGATCAAAACTAAGAAAGATTAATTAATACTAACAATGTTTTTAGGCATTACTTTGCATTAACAATCTCCCCTTTTTTATTACGACAAACTATAAACTCATTTATGTAAAATACAAGTTTATTCGAATTATTAGCGAGTTTATCACTTTGGGGCACCAAGTCAATGAGCTAAGGTGACATGCTACACAAAGGTTAGAAGAAAGAAAAGAAACACCAATGTATATATGTGCACTACTTACTAACTAACTTGAGAGGGAGAAGGAAAAGAAATCTCAAATTAGAAGCAAGCATTTGCTAAGTATGTCCAAAGAGTGTGTATTGACAACATCATAGTTCAATTGGTGGAATAAAGGAAGAGAAGAAACATCCAAACCAATAAAAGATGATTTAAAATATCAATGGGTTAAATTTAAGAATTTATAGAATCACCCATAATTAATTTTAAGTTTTAACCATGATCAACTCCTTAACTAATGTGTGAAATAGAATTAGAGGGAAAGATAACACACATAACATTCATATTACAAAAATATGAAATAACATACAAGATAAATATTCATATACACAATATGAATATTTAAAACAAAAAAAATATGGAAAATAGACCACAAAGCATAAGCTATTCTAATAGTGATAATCTTACAAGATTGCTAAAAATTTATTGACGCAAACAACTAAAGTACAAAAAGTGCCTTAGTTGGAAAAGAAAGACGACGAAGCATCATTCGAAGTTTTGTTCACGGGAACAAAAACTTTGAGAGGAGGTCGAGTGAGGAGGAATTCAAGAAATTTTAGCTTGTCATAGATATGAGCAAGTTCAATTTGTTGAAAACGACAACAAGCACACGAGGAACCATGATGCAAAATAAAGTCGTTAGATGGGGGAGGTCCATCAAGATTAGAGGTTGGTGGGGAGGGAGATAATGGATAAGAGATGTTTTCACAATGCCTAGTGAGGTTAGGGAAAGAAGATAGGTCATTGAGTTGAGGAGAGTTGAAAGGTTTAGGTGGTGGTGGAAGAATTTCTTTTTCTCCGGTAATTGGATTTATAGAGTAAGTCTCATTCCAATATTAAATCGGAGAGAAAGAGGAATTCTTGGAGGATTTTGGAGAAGAAGAATCATGAGGATTCTTGTTCTTTTTATCCAAATGGGTTTAACCGAGATTTTCGGTTTTTTTGAAAGCTTAGAAGAAGAAGCTTTAGGTTGAGAAGTGTGTGACAAAGAAATGTCAAGGTTAGAGAATGAAGAATTAGGCATTGTGAGGGATGAAGGAAAGAACTCCCAAAAGAGAAGAATTTAAAGAAAATAGACAAGGCAAAGATATGAAATGAAAAAGAAAGATTTTAGAGAATGTTTAGCCAAATTGGGTAAACAAAGAATCTTAACCAAAACAGTGGTCAAAGAAGAAAGACCAAAAATAAGCCAAAATCGACTTTACTTGGCGCGGTTCTTTAAAGAAGGCCGCGGTTCCATATCGATATTGAACCGCCTAGAGGCTTGAGAACCGCGTCCAGTGGACTGCAAAACCAGATTTTCAAAAGTTTTGGAGAAAGATAAGACTTTTTCAAAAATTTGCAAATCTTGGATTTTTACCTCTTTTAGCACTAGAGTATGCCAGGGTTGCATAAAAGCAACACATTCACAAAGAATGTCTTGACAAAGGGTGACAAAATATTTAAATAACATTTTGGTCCAATTTTAAGTCAAGTTTTTAGAGGTTGTAATAGATTTAGGTTTAGTTTTAAATAAATTGAAGTTGTTTAATGTGATCACATAGATTAAAGCACATAAAAACTAAATCCATAAATCATCCACATGAGAAAATCATGAGAGAAAGGAAAGGAAATACAAGAATTAAAAAGACAATTAACTACTACAAAGATAGCTAACAACTAGGTCTTGAGTTCATAGTTCTCTTTTAGTTTGATCTTCTTTTGAAAAGCATGTTAATTTTAAAGTCCTTCATTTATCTCCTAGGAGGTGGAGGATTAGAAAATAAGTTCAACAAGAAGCTTTGCAACTTAATGTGAGCCCCAATCATTTCCAACCTTCGGATATCAATAAGGTGAAAGTTGTTCAAGCAACAAGGGCAATTAGTTCCATTGTGCATGAAAAAATCAAACAAGTGTGGATCACCCAAGAGATAAGAAATGGGAACACCCAAGAGAGGAGTGTTGGTGGTAGGAGGATGAGAAGAAGGCATGGTATCCAAGGGTGAAATAGGTGAGATGGGTGAATTTGGTGGAGTGAAGGGAAGAGGCTCAAAAACAAAGGAAATCCTTTGATGAGGTTGTGGTTGAGCATTCACATTTAAGGGAGGGCTAGAAATGAGTGGAGATGAAAACTCATTCATTCTTGATTGGAATGAAGAGGAGGTAGAACCATGTGAATGGTTAGTATCATATGTTGAGGTTGTTTGCCATGAGGCAAGTGGTGGTGAAAGTGATGAGGAGATAAGGATAGGTGAGGCTTCACTTTTTGGTTTGAAAGAAGATGAAGAACCAAGTTTAGAGGACTTGAGATTCACCTTAAGGCTTCTTTTGGATGAGGATGTTTTGGAGGAGTTGGATGTTCTAGTGGATACCATGGTTGAATGTTGAGGTTAATAGACGAGTTGAAGGGATGAAGAACACAATCAACAAAAGAGGGTTTAAGAAGAGAAGGGGATGATCCAAACTAGTAATAGGTTAAAATCATTTTATGTGAACAATGAAACTAGGTAGCCTAGTTTAGGAAAGTGCAGGTTTTTGCAAAAGTTTTATCAAAGTTTTACACATATTAAAGAAAACAGTGTAAAGTAAAGATTTTGTTGAAACAGTACTGGGCGGTTCCTTACGTAGGTCTGCGGTTCCTTATCGCTAAAGAACCGCGACATTGATATGGAACCGCGACCAGAGGAGTTTGAAAATAGCACTTCCTTAAACTTTTGCTAGCCCGTATTTTATACTAAGGTTTATCAAGTCAAAGAGAACTAATAATCAAAGACTAGGAGGCTATATAATCACATAAGATGCAAAGAGCCATGTAAATCGAAAAGTCGATACCATGGATAACTAGGATTAAAATACTAGGCAATCCAAACACAAATTGTTAGTTAAAGAATACACAACATCCTAAGATTAGAGATAAGAGAAGAAATAGAGTTCAACAATCCATACATGTTTACACACATGTTAATCTCACAAGAGTGGTATATATCATTCATCTATGATCATTTCCTCCTTGCCTTGATTCACTTCTGATTCGATCCTAAAGATGAAGATTGAGACAATACTGATAGTCTGAATCAATGTCTAGTGAAGACAATTGAGAGATAGATGATGACAAATCATACCGAGAAATGAGAGAATTGTTTTGAGAGACATTTTCATCTTCATTTGAGTCGTGTGTGAGAGTTGAAGGGACATTTTCTTCAATGGGAAACATGACTCGAACCACAGAGTGAAAAGAAGAAGGATTAAGATGAGGATGATCAAGAAGAACTCTCTTAAGAAGCCGTGAGAGAATCATGGCATAAGGAAGAGTAGATCGAGATCCATTGAGAACAAATCTTATCCTTTTAGCCATGAAAAATGCAAGGTTGTATGTAGTAGTGGTAACAACACAATACAACATATGTGCAAGACAAGCAGGCACATGGTTGCGATCACCAACCAAACACATTGCATTTTCCCTAATAATTTCTGCCCAAGGGACCATAAAATCACTAAGATCGCTAGTTAGTAATTCCCAAGGAGTGAGAGCACGAAATTCTCCTTCAAAATTACCAAGAATAGGATGTTCACGAGGTGAAGCAAGGGCACGAGTGATGGCCGAAGCCGAAGGAATCTCAGTCAGGTAATGCACATCAACAGGGGCCGATCCTAAGTGGTTTACACCCCAAGCATCAGTGAACCTACATTGACCTTCGTATGGAACTCCGAGAATCTCACCAAATTCCTCGAGAGTGTATACGAAGGTTTTCCCCTTGATGGAAAATCTTAAAGATAGACCATTGTTGATGTGTATCAACTTGAATGAGTTAAAGAATTCCATGAGGAAAGAAGGAAAGATTGGATAATCAATATCAAGCAAACAATCTAATCCAATGGTATTGAACATGAATCGAATGAAATCAAGTCCACGAAGGTTAGAAGGAACAATATGTCCTTCATGGAAACAACGAGACTCAAGATTATGATAAGCGTTTTGAAAAGAGCGAGATTGATTAGTCAACGAAGGATTAGGCATGTATGTTCTAGTGAGTATATGATCATTTTGATATCTTGTGGTCATGATGATAGTACCTATAAACATATTTCTCCAATTACTCATATGTTACCTATAGATCAAAAATCAAGCAAAGTTAGAATGTGTTTTATCAATCTCTTGATAAATCAAGGTTTAATCCTTATCATTCTCATATTTACAATGTACCCATTTCACCATTGATCAAAACATATGAACTATGTAAGATCAACAATGAACTAGAACATTGGTTTTTCAAAACAAGGTTTTTAGGTAAGCATTTAACAATGCCATTACCAACTTGTTCATGAGTTCATATCAATTCTATCAATCAACCAAACTATTTAGTCAAAATTCGGATTTATTCTACAAATGGGTTTTAATGAAATCTCAATGAATATGAACCTAAAGAATCATAGTAACAATACTATGTCAACTCATATTCCTAATAAGTTTCTAATTCTATGTCAATTTTAAAAAGCCTCAATTATGAATGTATGAACCCTTAGAACAAACTAGATGAAACTGAAAGAAATAACTTACAATTAATTGATCTTGGATGATGGATGAGTGAAACCCACGAACTTGACTAAATTAATTTGAGTAATTGAAGGTTTTTAAAGCTTCAACAATGGTGGAAAAGCAAGGAAAATCGTATGTTGTGTGTGAAGGAGAGAGAAGGTCTAGTTTGAAAAAGATATTTTAATAAAATTGGCACTTTGACAAAAGTTACTGCCCGCGGTTCCTTATCGATAAGGAACCGCGCTATTGAGCTGCCAAGATAAAGAACCGCCTATAGAGGTAGGTTTTTATCAAAGAAAAACGATGAATTTTTGAAAACCAAAATTTTTAAAATACTTAAAAATATATCTTAAACCTTTTAGGATATCATTGACTACCACAACACTAGGTAATAATGTCTTGTTGAAGGATTACGAGTTGAATCGAGATAGGAAAAGACCGAAACGAACGAACGACTACTCGTAGCAAAAATGCAAAGGGAGATGAGTCAAGAGAAGTGAATCAAGACCAAGGACATTGCTCAAAGGACAAATGACATTCTTCAAATTGATGATGTGAAGAGATTGTGTCATATATAGTGGTTTAAGACGTGCCTTTCCGGCGATAGTCTAAACGGCTTTGGTAATGAATTAAACCAAGCAATTTTGATGCATAGAATAATATCATTTTCAAGAGTAGTATTATTCTATTTCAAAATGTGAGCAAAGTATAGATTCACTTTCTCTCCTACATGATCGAATAATTATTGCTAGAATTAATAATAACAATATCCTTGGAATATTTCAATTCCAAATGTGTAAAATCCACCTATAATTTAATGAAGTAGTTTGGTATCTCAAGGGATTCACTAATCTTCCTAGAGATGAGCTTAATTGCACAAGTTACACATGATATAGGGTCTACTAACCGTAAGGGTGCATACCATGGAAATCATGCTTGATACTTTAAGCTTCTACTAACTCACCCTACATCTCCATAGTGAGTCAAGTATCCAAGCAATGAAGGTTTGAGAGGGAAAAAGAAAAGAATCACAAACCACAAATAAATGTCAAGACAAGGATGCCAAGAACAAGCATATAGTCAATTAATGATCAAAAGAATGATCAATAGGGCGTGTGGAAGAACGAGAGCGTACCTTGGCCACAAATTGCATTCCAAGCATTCAAGGAATCGATGCAAAGCTGATTGTAGTGATTTTACACACCTTTAGGAAAAGGAGGTAAAAAAGGAAAGTATTAAGTGATGATTTAGGAAAATCAAACACTAATGACCCTTATGATGTGAAAGTTCGTTTCCCAAAGAGGTATATGTGTGTGAATAATTCGTAATTGATTTGAGATTAATATTTGAAAGAAGGGGATGAGAAAATAGAATGACGAAGACGTGAAATTAATTACTACGACGACTAAACGTAAAACCGTAAAAAGGGCTAAAATAAAAATTAATTCTAAAAATTCCCAAAAAATTACCAAAAATCAAATTAAATAAACTAAGAGTTTACAAATGATCAAAACTTTTTCAAACCTTTTAATTAGTTAAATATTAATTTTTAAATGCTAATTAAAGCCCTAAAAATCAAATAATTATCAAAAAGCCCAAATAAAGATTTTTCACTTAGTAAACCTCTAAAATGACCTAAAAATATTAAAAACTATTTTTATAAGTTTTTAAACTAATTAAAACTATTTAAAATGATTTAAAAACTATTTAAACTTAAAATAATTATAAAAATTATTCTAATGATGATAAAATTAATCTAAGAGTTGCAAAAATCCTATTTTAATGTATTAAACCTAAAAAAATATAAAAAGTGCAAAAATGTGAAATTTGAAATTTAATAATAAAATAATATTAAAATAATATAAAAAATCCAAAAATTATAAAAATTCTAAAAACTTGCAAACTAGTTTATTTTTACCTAAATAATCAGAAAATGAAAGTGAAATTACCTAAATACCCCTAATGGGCCCCCAAATGGGCTAAAACAAAAAACAATCAACCTTAATGGGCTTTTGGGCCCAAAAAGTCAAACTAGGCCCAAATGACCTGAAAAAGCCCTATCTGACTCAAAATTTAATTCTAAACACAAAAGTCTGAAGGCCCAAAAGCTGATTTTGAGCTTATCACAGCTTAAATAGTCAACAGCTTATTCTTATTGGGCCAATAAGCCCATTAAGCAATAAGCCAATGTCATTAGCTCTGCTTAAACACACAACCTTCTTTTGAGATGCCTAAGAGATCTGTGAAAAGAAATTTTGAAAAGCACACTCTATAAGCCAGAAATAAGCCAAGAAGATTTTCACTAAAAGACAAAATAGTCGACTTGGAGTTCTAGACCACCTCAGACCTTCTAATAAGTTGCAAAAGACTCTAAATGACTTAGTTAAGACAAATCAACAAAGAAAAGTTCAATAAGCCAAGCCAAATAAGCACAATAAGCTGATAAGCACTTATTTAAAAGTCAAAGTGTTTGGTTTTCTAGTCAACCCTCAAAGTCAAACCCTCAAATGCTCCAGAATGAAAAAATAGGTCAAATAAGTGACACCTATTACAAATTCAAAGTTTTTGCAGGTTAAAATAATCTAGAATAGCTTATTGATAAGCACCAGTTGAAATAACACTAGCAGTGGCTAGCAGCAGGGGAAAGGAGTTCCCACTGCTTTGACTATTTGACTTGCTTTTTAAGAGAGATCCAGTTGGATTAAAATGGAAACAAGGGCACCCTTATGATCAATGAATCACAAGGAGTCTATATCAACAAAGAAATCACAATTTGGTTCACTCAATAAGCCCAGAATAAGCAAACAGTCCACATATATTGCACAGACCTTGAAAATAAGCAGTTATGAACAAATAAGCAGTTTGAGCATGAATAAGCCAGCCAAATTGAACCAAATGCATACAAAAGCTATAATAAAGTCCAATAAGCACAAATAAACTTGTTTCAAGCAATGGATCAAAGTAAATAAGCAGATTTAAGCACCAAAAGTTACTGATTAGCAAAAGTGATTATCCAAAATCCTTTTGCTGATCTATTTGACCACCAATCCAATTTTAAGCCTTCAAATCTCTTTCCTTGATTAAGTTAACCAAAATTTAACACTTGTTAACCCTAGTCTACCCTTAGATCTAGGTGTCCCCAAATTTTTTGCCAAAATACCCAAGTAAAACAGATTTTATGACCCTTTGATTGATTTAGGTGTTCAAGGCCACAAAACTTGCAGATAATGAACACTTAGCACCAGGTAAAAAAATACCAAACAAATAGAACCAATAAACAACAACCAAGTTGCCTTAAATCCCTTTGAGTCAGTTAACCCAAACACCCCTTTGGAATCTGATTTTGCAATCTTCCAAAGGATTGTTATGATTTAACCTATCAAACAAGATCTAATCAACCTTAACAACTCTTAATCAACCTCAGAAACTCAAATCAAGCCACACAACACATATCCACAACAAATCATGCAAAATCACCAAATATTCAACAAAAATTCAGAAAAATGAAAAAGGAGAGAGATGCAAACCTCCAAGACTTACATCCAAGCCTTGGATTGTTTGAGCTGAGGTGCTAGCAAAACAAGCACCAGATTCTTTGTACATGCTAAGATCAACAAACCAAAGGATGAACAGATAATAGAAAATCTGATTTTTTGAAAACAAGAGTTTTATCCCATAAAACCTTTCCTCAAAAACAACAAAACATGAATATGGAACTCAGATTTCAGCTATTCAATCACCAAACTTTTATAAATAACAAAAGAGAAAACCACAATTTTCAGAAACTCAATTTTATTTCAATAAAAAGGAATTACAAAGAGATAGCAAAAATCTTGAACAAAGGGACTCTCACATGTTGAGGTCTCCTTTATAGACGGATACAAGGCATAAACAAGTAAAACCCTAGGCTATAAAATCCCAAAAGTTCCCTTGAAATCTTCTAGATGCATTTGATATTTGAGTTGTCAAATTGAATCAGGAACGTTCATTTTAGCTTTGTAGTTAAGCCATGAGTCTAAGCTGTTGATTTGGCCACGTCAGATTCCTTGGAGAGGAAGTTGGGTTTTCATTGGTGGACGGGGTTGAGTGTGGGGTCACTTGGGTAGTGGGATTGAGGGTTTTGTGTGTGGGATGAGTTTGGTTTAAGGTGAATCAAGCGTGGGACTGGGTAATTGCAATTTACCCTTTGTTTAAGTGGAGGGAGTTTCTGGGTTCTTGGGGTGAATAGTAACTCCCTTTGATCCGAAATCAGTGGAAGGTAAATGTGTTTGGCGCAATAAACATTTAAATGTTTCATTTGTGGCAACTTTGGTCCTTGTCTTTTGGAAAATGTTGTAAACAAAGTTTATCAGCTTGAACAAACGTATTCCCTTTGTTAAATAAGTTTCTGAATTTAGATTTTGGCCACAAAAACTTTATGAAAAGGAAATTAGGACTTTTATAACTTTGATGTAATTACAACTTCAGTCCTTTTGATATTTAATCCATTTTTAAAGGACTAGAAGTGTAATATTCTTGATCTTCAAGGGTCTTCTTTGACCTTTGACTTCATGAGGGACCATAATTGACAATTTAGAATAGTTGAGGGACTAAACTTGCCAATTCTTCAAAGTTAAAGGACCATTTTATGATTTTGACAAACTTAAGGGACCAAACTTGTAATTATGAATATACAAGGGTTTTAAGTGTCATTTATTCATATTTTGAGGATCAATCTTGTACATCTTCAAGTCTTCAAGGGTTTATCTTGGATAATTCCATAACTTGGGCCCGGTTCTTTGTACGGCTTCGTTTCTCGTGTTCGTTTTTCCTTGTTTCTTGTGATCTTTTGTCTTTTTCACGATATCCATACCTAAAACACACAAGCAAACAAATACAAGCATATATATGGTATTTTATGACATTTTAATGCATTTAAAGCCCGAAAAGAACGATGAGATCATGTATAAAAGCCATCTCATCAAAAGCCCAACTATGACTAATAGTGACTACTAAGTCTTCAAAGACTAGTATCACTTCTACCCATCTTGATATCATCATTCAATGATGTTGGAAATCAAAGAATATGAGTCTTCTACAAGTGTAAGTAACTCAATCTATAATCAATAGAATGATTTATCTTCATGAGTACCTACACATAACAAGATGCAAACTAGTAGATACATTTCAAGAGTAAATCTAAAATGCATTAATACTACTAATTTAAGTAATATGCAATATTAACATTTTAAAAGGCTTATTTTCAACAAAAAATAGTTTTGACCAAAGAAAAACTTTAGTACAACTTAACCTTCTAATTTGAGGAGACAATGGATCGATCCAAGTTTTAAGTACAATATACTTTAAAGATCTTGTGTCACCATCGCTCTGATACCAATTGTAGAAACTAGAAGGGGGGTTGAATAGTTTCTCATCGGTTTATCTCCTAATTAAAATTCATTTCAATTAGGTGAGTGCACAAAACTATCTTTTACTTGAAAGCTAGTTGCATAATGATTAGGTTCAATTCTAATGCATTAACAATGTATAGTAAGTGTAGTGATAATGAATGTAAGTAAAGAGTAAGGAAAGAAACAACCTAGTAGGAAGACACCAAGATTTATAGTGGTTCGGCAACGAGGCTCTATCCTCGTTCCTACTCCACTCCTCGAGTACACCTTACTCGAGATTTCCACTATATCCACAAGCTCCCTTCTTGGCGGAGAAAACCTTACAACGTCGCTTACATTATTTTCCGACACTAAGCTAAATGTCGAGACCTAATCTTAGCTAGGACCAATCTACACAACGTCGCCCACTTCACTCTTTTACGACACAAGGCTAGATGTCGAGTTCTAATCTAAAGGTAGAACCAATCTTCACAACGTTGCCTACTTCACGATTTTCTGACACAAGGCTAGATGTCGAGTTCTAATCCAAAGCTAGAACAAATCTTCACGACTCTTCACTTTGAAGCTAAGTGAGAACTTCACACAACACAACTACATATCACTTTATAGTTTAGTGAGAACTCACAAGACACAACCACATCACTTTATAGTTTAGTGAGAACTCACAAGACACAACCACATCACTTTATAGTTTAGTGAGAACTAACACAACTAATTACAACTCAACTAATCATATCCAAGTACACACATGTATCTTGGATCTACACAACATGAATCCAAGCATACACATGTGCAATGGATGTACACAACTCTAATCCAAGTGTTCATAAATAACTTGGATGAACACAACTAGTCCAAGTATTCAAAAATACATTGGATTTACACAAGACACAAATAGACAAATAATGAACATGACTAGATCTTTAGGAGAAGGTGATATTCATCAATGCTACATCTTTAATCACATCACAAGTGTGTGAGTGATCTTCTCTTTGGACAAAGTAAAGAAAGAGATCAAGAGGATAATCATGAGTAAACATACTTAACACATTAAGTGATCATTTACAAATGACTAGAATTAGAAAGGAGAAAGAAGGCTGAAGAAGATGTCCAAAAAAGGTTGATGAGAATGCAGATTTGATCCACTATTTATAGGACAAAACATCCAACGGCTATATCTGGCCGTGGTTCCTTATTGGAGCCCGCGGTTCGTTATCGATAAGGAACCGCCGTAGGTGCTAAGTACCGCCGGCGTAGACTCCGCTCCTTTTTTTCTTTTAGTGAATTTGAAATATCTGAGGCTGTTTAAACCTTCAAAGGATATTCTTATGGCATTTGGAATATGCCATATTCAAATTTGCATTTTCATTTTATTAAAACATTTTCTTAAAAATAAAGTTTATTAAAAATCTTTTGTAATGTTTGACAAAAGTGAGTTTTAAGGCTAATCACTTTTATGATCACTAAGCATGATTAAGATATGTTAGTGTAATGATTATTACCTTGATGATAGTGTTTGTTAGATAATTCGTTTTATGATTGTGTTTGACAATAAACGTCTTTGTAATTTGTCGTGATCAAAACTAAGAAAGATTAATTAATACTAACAATGTTTTTAGGCATTACTTTGCATTAACATAGGTTTTTATAAAAGCGACACATGCTACACCCCCTCACACTTAATCAAAACATTGGTTAAAAATTGTGGGGTGTAAGCATGAATTTATATTAAAAAGGAAAATCACACTTAAAAGAAAAATTAAAACACACGGGTTGCCTCCCGAGAAGCGCTTATTTTATTATCGAGTCATCAGCCTGACTCGTACTTCTTTTTATTTTTCTTTATTTTTATCGAGTGGAAAGTGTTCACTCTACTCCTCATGATATAGTTTAACAGGTTGTCCATTGACAATGAAGCTTCCTCCATTCTTGTCATAAAATTCAACATAACCGGACGGGTATCCATGTTTTACTATTAAAGGACCGTACCACTTTTGTTTAAGCTTTGGAGCTTTGAATTTATATCGCATATTAAACAAGAGAACTTTGTCTCCTTTCTTGAATTCTTTTCGGACTCGAAGTTTCCTGTCATGATAAGCTTTGGTACGTGCTTTGTATAATTTGGAATTCTCATAAGCTTGGAGTCTTAATTCATCGAGTTCATGCAATTGCAAGAATCGGTTTTCTCTAGCGATTTTGAGATCGGGATTACAGCTTCTCAATGCCCAATAAGCATGGTGCTCAATTTCGAAGGGCAAGTGACACGTTTTACCGTACAATAAATGAAAAGGTGTTGTGCCAATTGGTGTCTTATAAGCTGTTCGGAATTCCCACAGAGCGTCGTCAAGATTCCTTGACCAAATGGAAGGATTGTCCTTAACCCTTTTTTCGATTTGTTTTAAGGCTCTGTTGGTATTCTCAACTTGTCCACTCGTTTGTGGATGATATGCGGTGGCAAAGCGATGGGTGACTCCATAACGCTTTAAGATTTTCTCCATTTGTTTGTTACAAAAATGGGAACCTCGATCCCTAATTAAAGCTTTCGGCATTCCATAACGAGAGAAAAGCTTTTTCAGTAAATTGATTACGGCTCGTGAATCGTTCGTGGGTAAAGCTTCGGCTTCGGCCCATTTGGACACGTAATCAATAGCGACTAAGATATATTCGAACTTATGGGATTTGGTAAAGGGTCCCATGAAATCAATTCCCCATACGTCAAATATTTCGCTAACTTGGATGCTGTTTTGAGGCATCTCATCTCTTCGTGAGAGGCTACCAGTACGTTGGCAAGCATCACAATTTTCGACTAGAGTATAGGCCTCTTTAAAAATTGTTGGCCAAAAGAAACCAGCATCAAATACCTTTTTCGCAGTGGTGGAAGGACCATAATTTCCCCTAGTAGGGACATGATAACATTCATCAAGGATCTTTCTTGTTTCCGCGCCATAAACACATATCCTATTCATGCCATCGGGGCATACCTTGAAAAGGTAGGGATCTTCCCAGAAATAGTGTTTTAGGTCGGAAAAGAATTTACATCGTTGGTGATAGGTTAAACATTTTCTTAGAATTCCTCCAACGAGGTAATTTGCAAAATCTACAAACCACGAAGATTCGTCTGTAGAGATTTTCATAAGTGTTTCATCGGGAAAATAGTCATCGATATCTTCGTCCTTAACTCTTCCATGTTTGGATTTTCAAGTCGCGACAAATGATCGGCTGTGACGTGTTCAGCTCCTTTCTTGTTTTGAATTTCGATGTTAAATTCTTGGAGTAGTAAAATCCATCTAATAAGACGCGGCTTAGCATCTTGTTTAGAGAATAGGTATTTCAATGCGGAATGATCGGTGAATACAATCGTTTTTAACAACACGAGATAGGATCAAAAATTTTCAAAAACCAAAACTACGACAAGTAGTTCTTTCTCGGTGATCGTGTAGTTGAGCTGCGCGCTATTTAGAGTTTTGCTCGCAAAATGTATAGGACGGAAATGTTTTCCTTCGTGTTGTCCTAATACGGCTCCTACAGCGAAATCGCTTGCATCACACATAAGTTCAAACGGTCGCGACCAATCCGGTGATACCATGATCGGTGCATTCGTTAACTTGTCTTTAAGCTTTTCAAATGCCTTTATGCATTCTTCGTTGAAATCTAAGACTATGTCTTTTTCAAGTAGTTTGGTCATCGGTCTCGCGATTTTGGAAAAGTCTTTTAAGAATCGATGGTACAATCCCGCATGACCTAGAAAACTTCTAACGGCTTCAACGTTAGTGGGTGGTGGTAATTTGGATATCACTTCGATCTTGGACTTGTCTACTTCCAATCTGGATCCGGAGACTTTGTGTCCAAGCACAATTCCTTCAGTCACCATAAAGTGACATTTCTTCCAATTGAGCACAAGATTAGCTTGTTTGCATCGGATGAGCATGTGCTCTAGATTAAACAGGCAAGACTCGAATGAGTTTCCGAAGACTGAGAAATCATCCATGAAAACTTCCATGGATACTTCGATCATGTCTTGAAAGATCGCGATCATACACCTTTGAAAAGTCGCAGGTTCATTGCAGAGACCAAAAGGCATACGCCTATAAGCAAATGTTCCAAAAGGACACGTGAAAGTGGTCTTGTCTTGATCGGATGGTTCGATAGGTATTTGGAAATATCCGGAAAATCCATCGAGAAAACAAAAGAATTTGTTCCCCTCTAGTCTTTCCAACATTTGGTCCATGAATTGTAGAGGAAAATGATCTTTTCATGTGGCATCATTCAATTTGCGGTAATCAATACACACACGCCAACCGGTAACGGTTCTTGTAAGAACAAGTTCGTTATGTTCGTTGGTCACAACAGTCATTCCTCCTTTCTTAGGAACGCAGTGAATAGGACTAACCCAAGGACTATCTTCTATGGCAAAGATGATTCCTGCCTCAAGGAGTTTGATTACTTTGGCTTTTACAATCTCCTTCATGTTTAGGTTAAGTCGACGTTGCCTCTCAATAACGGGTTTGGCATCATCTTCAAGATTGATCTTGTGTTTGCAAAATTGCGAATCAATTCCCGGTATATCGGATGTTTTCCATGCAAACGCTTCTTTGTGGTTTTTAAGCATAGAAACAAGACGTTTCTTCTGATCTTCCTCGAGTGAGGCTGAGATAATCACCAGAAGGAGTGAATCCTTCTCTAGATAAGCGTACTCGAGATGTTTGGGAAGAGGTTTTAATTCAAGATCCGTCGGTGGATCATGAATATATTTGTGAACTACAAAGTCCTACTTCGAAGGTAAAACTTCGAAGGGTTTGTTTTCCTCTTCTTCGAGAGTTACTTCAGAATCAACGGCCATGAATACTTCGAAATCACGATCACGATTGGTATCGCTAATCTTTTCTGAAGTTTTTTGGAATGGTGCGTTGTCATCAAGCAATGCATCCAACTCTTTTTCCGTTACTTCATCGATAACATCCACGCGGAAGCATGTGTCATCATTGGAGTGTGAATGTTGCATAGCTTTATCTACTAAGAATGTGACTTGATCGTTACCAACTCCAAGGTTTAGTTCTTTATTCTTCACACGAATGATAGCATCGGCAGTGTGTAAGAATGGTCGTCCTAAAATGAGAGGGACGTGATGGTCTTCCTCCATATCAAGGATTACGAAGTCGGTGGGAAATATGAACTTGCCAACTTGAACAACCATGTTCTCGGTTATCCCAATGGGATATTGGTAAGTGTGGTTAGCCAAACGTATACTCATACTTGTAGGTTTCAAAGTATTGTTTGAAAGATTCTTGTATAATGAGTATGGCATAAGATTAATACTCGCGCCTAGATCGGCCAAGGCGTGACATTCAACATTGTTGGCTAGAGTGCATGGTATGAGAAAGCTTCCTGGATCTCCGAGCTTTGGTGGAAGTTTGCTTTGCAAGGCTGCAGAACATTCTTCGTTCAAAAACTCAGCAAAGATTTGGCCCGTCTTACTATGGTTGCTCACAAGATCTTTGAGAAATTTCCCATAGTTGGGCATGCCGGTTAAGATATCAACAAGGGGAACATTGATCTTAACTTCTTTGATCATCTTAAGGAATTTGGCATTACGAGCCTCCATCTTTTCCTTTCGTAGGCGTTGAGGATATGGAATTTTGGGTGTATACGCCTTTGGTGTTGGTGTTGGAATAGGTGTTGTTTGTTTTGGTTTTGGTTTGGAAGGAGGAACGGTTTCTTCCTTCTCGGGCTCATCGACTTCATCTTCACTTTCAACGGAGAAAGTGGGAGCTTTGGTGTTTGGGTTTTGTGGTGGATCATAACTCAACCCACTCCTTGTGAATACGGCATTCACATGTTCATTACGGGAGGAGGGTGGGCGGTATGCTTTATCCGTAGATGGTTTTGGGTTTGTTTGAGTGTTGCTTGGCAACGAACCACTTGGTCGATTGGCTAATTGGTCGTTGATTCGACCGATCTTGGTTTCGATATCACTAATAGTGGCGGTGTGGTGTCTTTGTCCTCTTTTAACGTTGGCTTTGAGATCGAAGAATTGGTTCTTAATAAACGTGTTTGTTGATTTTTAAGATTCTATGAAAGCTAACAACGTTTTCTCTAAGTTCGATCCTTCGGGTTTCTTCTCGTTTGATGGAACGGAATTATCGTTCTCACGAGGTTGTGAGTTGCGATTTTCGTTTTTGGGGTACTCACGCCAAGTGTCGGGGTTTCTACCGTAGTAGTTACCTCGATAACCACCTACTCGGTATCCTTGGGCGTAGTTTGCTTCTTGTGGTTGTTCTCGTATTGGTGTGTCATCACACTCCGTAGATGGGTGTGGTCCTCCACAAAGAGTACATTCGCCTCGCATCTCTTTCATTTCGTCTTTGATAGTTTTGAATTGCGAGTTGAATTTAGATGTGAGAGCGTCCATCTTTTACATGAGTTTAGAATTTTCGCTACTTTCAACGAAAGCAACGGTTTTCTTGAAAGGTTTGGAACGGTTATCTTTGGACCAATCGAGTTTTAAGAGAACTCGGTCCTCAAGCAATTGATATGCTTCGTTGGGAGTCTTATAAAGAAAGAGTCCACCGGCGTCAAGGATTGCTTGCGTCGGTTCATTGAGACCATGATAAAAGATTTGGATGATGGTTCCTTTTAATAAACCATGTCCATGACAACTACGAAGTAGGTCTTTCATTCGGTTCAACGCATCAATGAGTGTTTCTTGTGGAATTTGGGTGAAACCTCATATTTCTCCCATGAGTCTTTCGTACATGGCGGGTGGAAAGAAACGGCTATCAAAAGCGGTTCTCATTTGTTCCCATGTTTCAATGGTATCGGGCGTCAACTCATTATACCAAACTCTTGCATCTCCGGATAGAGATGATTGGAAGAGTTTGAGTTTTATAGCATCTCCATCGACGTCGGCTTCATATCGGAACATGCCACATATTTCAATAAATTCGGATATGTGCTTATGCGGATCGGCCCGCGTACGGCCGTCAAACTGGCGGTCTTTAATCATTGAAAGGTGATGACCTTTCACGGTGAAGTTTTCTCCAAGCTCAACTTGAACAATATCAGCCTCGGGGGTAGGTGCTACTACTCGGTTGGCTGCCCACATAGATTGATCGTCGGCCATTGGGAATGGTATATCGTTAAATGGGTTATAGACGACAAATGCGTCTAAGAGATTATCAAATGGTGGGTTTTTGGTTTTTGGAATTTGGTTTTCAAAAGAAACAAAGGGTTGCTTCTTGCGGTTTTTCTTTCGAGATTGATGAATATAACGTTAGGGATCGGTGTATGAACTAAGTAATTCTTGACCAGAAGAACGTGTGTTCATTCAAGTCTTGAAGAACTTTTGAAAAATACTACAAGTAACAAAATTAAAAACAAACAAAATATAACTAATAAGAAAATAAGTAAATAAGAAATTAAATAAACTAAACAAAATAAAAACATAAATTTATTATTATTGTTTTTTTTTAAAGATGTCGGCGGCAAAGAGGGATACCGGCCGGCAAAATGTGGATTGTTTGGGCGATGCCGGCGGCAACTATTCGTGCCAGTCGGCAAATTTGATTCTGTTTGGGAGATGCCGGCGGCAGAAGGAGATGTCGGGCGGCAAAGTTGATTTTGCTGCAAAAATAGATTTATTTTTTTTATTACTTTTTGATTTTTGGGCTTTTTGGCAACAAGAACGCTACAATGGGTTTGATTATAGGATGATGTTGGAACTAAGAACACAATCAAATCCCCGACAACGGCGCAAAAAACTTGATGCGTCCGTCATGTGATGGATTTGTAGGAAAAGTTTTAAATTTATAACACGAATTACCGGATTGACTATAAACGCACGGGCAAGTATAACCCTTTCGTTTGTGTATAGCTTTTATGTGGTAAT
Source organism: Glebionis coronaria (assembly GCA_025667525.1). Taxonomy (NCBI): domain Eukaryota; kingdom Viridiplantae; phylum Streptophyta; class Magnoliopsida; order Asterales; family Asteraceae; genus Glebionis; species Glebionis coronaria. Next base: position 45,784,247 of record CM046881.1, read on the forward strand.
ATCGAGATCGTTCACGGGGATTTGGAAAACCTATGATCATTCAAAAAAAACTATAATCGTTGATTGTAGCAATTGTAGACAAACAAATAACAAGTAAAATGATTAGATTAATAATAAGATTAAAGGCAACACTTGTTTGAGCATCCGTAGTGGTATGATTGTGATGACACGTTTAACAAATATGATTATGATAATTAGATGGATAATCCAATCTATTGTTTTCAAAAGTTTCAATCCTCCTCAAGACTTTGGTTAAAGAAAACAAGCATTAGACTCAATCACTCAATTCAAGACTTAATCTAATTTCAACACATTCGATTCACGGTCGTTTCACAAATTTTCTAACACCTATAATTATGTTTCTTGATAATCAAAACTTCTTAAGAAATGATCAATACAAAAGATAGCCAATCATAGACAAACCGGCTATGACTTGTTGATAGAAAATAACCCTTTCGACCTATAAAATCTTTACCAACAAATTAAGTTTTGATAACAATTTTCACATAAAACATAAGTACTAATGGTTCAAAGGAAAGCTTGACATTAAAATAAACATAAATTACAATCACAACCACTACTTCATACCACAAACATCATCCTACCATGTGTAGAATGAGATTTAGCTACTCATAACAAATGATGAAATAAACTCTGAAATAATAGTCTTACAAGTCATAATCAAGAGCCTTACAAGTCATCATCCCTAAGAGTTTCATGATGTTAACTTTGCTTTTCGGACTCCAAAAGTGACTTTTCTTGCACCACTTTGCTCAAATCCGGGAATGGAGGTTTGCACAAGGTTGAGAGAGTTATTTATGAGATGATATAAAGAGATATTTGAGTTGTGAAAAGATATTTGAGTTGTGAAAAGATAAATGATTACATGACCCTAATGGTCTTATTTATAAGCAAAGTTGATGGCATGGAGTGAATGCATGGCTTGGAGCCAAAGACAAATACTTGGAGCCAAAGACAAGTGCTTGGAGCCAAAGAGAGTCTAGAAGCTTCTTGTATGAGCTTGCATGAATGTAGACACAATTTATGCCTACATAAATGTTGGTGGCATCTTCATCCTGCTAGTGGCATCTTTGATGATTTATGCAAGTGGCGACTTGATGGTGCTGGTGGCATCTTCATGCTGAGTGACTTGTATGCTCCTTGGAAATAGTTGTTCTTGCACCCGAAATTGATCTTCAAAGGCTTGTAACTTATACACGGGTCTTGAACTTGACTAGGATTCTTCGTACTTGTATTAATCTTCACATTTGTGTTGTTTTACACTTCATTCCTGTAATTGGATACACAAAGACTTGCAAACACAACTGGGCACAAATATGCACAAAAGTATCATAGATATAACCAATATACATGTACAAACGTACGGATAACGCTCCCAAAAACATGTTGGATTTGGGCGTTATCAATCTGCCACTACATTCGCCTTGCCGGGATGATACTGCAGATTAATGTCATAATCCTTCAACAGCTCTAACCATCTCCTTTGTCTCATGTTCAACTCACGTTGAGTGAAGATGTACTTTGATATGTGTGTAAACACACATCTTTTCTACCACTTAATTACAATAATAACCGGACCAAAACGTGTATTTTATGTCTTTTATGTCGGAATTATGCGTGGTTTGTGTTTTTGTTGTGATTTAGGACGAAAAGGTGAAAAGTGGAGAAAACATGGGAATTCACGGGCATTTACGGACTTTTATTGAAGAAAAAGATGAAAGACGAAGTCAAGAAGTCAAGAGTGCAAAAAGAACGGAAGTCCAAGACCAATTCTGAAGATTTATCGAAAAAAGTCAAAAGACGGAAGTTTACTTAAAGCCGAGGAACTCAAGTCTTATTTATCGAAGAATTAAAAGACGAGTCCAAAGAAATCCCGAGCCAAAAGTCATCAAAGTCTAAGATTAACAAAAAGATTAAGAAGGAAGGACTTAAGGGCGCAATTAAGAAGAAAGGAAGGAGGGGAGGAAGCTTCCTCTAACCATCCCCCTAATCACCTATAAATACTTCTCATTTTCATTTCATTTAGTTTTGTTGACTAATCGTGACAATTAGTTCTTCCACCTTTATTTACTTGCACCTTTACTTTTCATGTCAATTTAAATACTTGTCTTGCACCTTTAATATCTTTAATTTCAAGTAAGTGTTTCTTTTAATTCTCGCACCTTTACTTTATCTTGTTGATCTCATTCTACTTTTCTTCAATCTTTGATTTATGTGCTTTTTACCTTGTTTATTTTTTAAAGGTTTCATTTTTATGCTTTTGATTGTTTTAAATCATTTATTTTCATAGCTTATTTTGTTTATTTTCAAGTTTATAAAGTTTTTATAAAAGTTATTTTTATATAAAATTTTGTTTTTCGTAAAGCTTTTTCATTCCTTGTTTTAAAAGTCTTCAAATTTCTGTTTAGTACCTTATTTTGGTACGGTTTGCCTTAGGATTTTCGTCTTGTGCTTATTAGAATTATAGCTTATTTGTTTAGCTTAATTTGTACTTTTTCCTCCGTATTCCGATCAGCAAATCGGAAAAGGGTTTCACATTCCGACCATAGCTCTTTGGCTTGGTCGGAAAAGGGTTACAATATTCCGATCTGAAGGATTGTACACATTCCGATCTGAGGCAGTAGTGATATTCCGATCTGGGCTAGTGACAGGATTCCGATTGGTATCTCATCCCTCATTCCGATCAAGTAAGTTTGGTATTCCGATTGGGAGGTAGGTTTGGTATTCCGATTAGGAAAGGTGACATATTCCGATCTCGGAGTTCCGATCCACATTCCGACCAGGGGCAATTGCTTATTCCGATCAGGAAGGAAAGTTCACATTCCGATCTTGGAGTTTGTCATTCCGATGGTAAGTTGATCGGAAAATATTCCGACGGTGGGTTTCTTTTAGTGCTTTGTCTTGTCTAATTTTTACGTTATCATTTAAATACTTTGTCCATTTTTAATTCTCGTCACGCTTTTATTTTTAGTCATTTGATTATTTTACTTTTCAAAAGTTTTTAAATATCGCACTTTCTTTTAATTAGATTTAGATTTAATTTTCACGCCATTTAATTTTAACGCACTTTTTCTTTTAATTGTTTTTGCACATTTAAATATACTACAAGGACAACCTTTTTGTTCCACCAAAATAAAACTGAGTCACACATTAAACACAAGTTTTTCAATTCGAAGAGATTGGTACAACGATAATTTTTAACCTGAGTAAAATCGAGTTATTAAATGGCGCCGCTGCCGGCTCTTTTCGTAAAGATTAACGGTTTTCTATGAGAGACGCGTTGCTTTTTGGGATCCGTTCACTTGTGAGCGTTATTTTTCTTGCCTAAAAAATTCAAAAAAAAAAAAAAAAAAAAAACCATAAAAATTAAAAAAAAAAATTGATAAAAATCCATAAAAATTAAAATTTCAAAAATCCAAAAAGATTTTATTTTTATTGTGTATATATATTGTCTTTGCGTTTGGTATTGTTTTCTTTTGCATTTTCAGGTGTATGCGTACTAGATCTTCTAATTATCAAGAGCCCGAGACTCAAGAAGATTTAGCTATGTCTGGTGTTAACAACAATAATCCACCGCACCTCAATAATAACAACAATGTTCTTCCACAGCCCGATCTTCGGACCATGGAGGAGCTTTGTCAACCCACCATGTTTGGACGAGGAGGACCGATTGCGCCGATGCAAATCAACGCTCCCGAGTTTTCGTTGAAGCACCACATGACTCAGCAAGTGCAAACTAACCCATTCCGTGGATTGCCTGATGATGTATCCAACAAACACCTCGACAAGTTCATTACAATCACCCAAAGCATGAAGTTGGCTGGTGCCACAATGGATGAACTTCGCCTACAACTCTTTCCACATACTTTATTACATCATGCCGAGAAATGGTTTGATCATCTTCCGAAGAATTCTATTCACACTTGGGATGACATGACTCAACGCTTTTTGTCGCGCTACTTTCCACCATCCATGGTCACGAGCCTTCGCAATCAAATCAGCGGTTTCATGCAAGACCCCGATGAATCTCTTTTTGACGCTTGGGAGAGATATAATGTCTTGATCGATAGATGTCCAAACCACAACATGCTACCCGTGACCTTAATTGATACTTTCTACAACGGTTTGACTTTTCGAGATCGTGATACGATTAATGCAGCCGCCGGTGGCACATTTATGAAAAGGAGACCCGAGGAGTGTAGAGAGTTAATTGAGAACATGACTACTCACCACAAAAACTAGGATTCCTCCGCTTCTTCAAGGAACCACCCGAGAGTCAATGTTTCTTCCACCTCAGCAAACCCTGATATGACTGAACTCACCCGTGTGCTGACTGAAATGAGCAGAAGTATGCAACTCTTGGCTTCAAACCAACAACAACAACAAGTTGAAGCTGTTGCTACTCCTTGTGAAACATGCGGCGGTCCTCACTCATACACCGATTGTCCTTCGACTCAAGGAAATCCGGAAAATGTGTATGCAGCTTATGGTAATTATTCATCGGAAAATTACCAAGCTCGACCTCAAGGGGATAGAAATCTGCTCAGTTACCGATCAAACAACTACCTTTCACCCGGTTTTTCTCCTCAAAACCAAAACCACGCCAACAACTACAATAGAAGCTACCAAATCCCACCAAGAGCTTCTAATCTGTAGAATATTGATAACCTATGAATCTATGAAGGGGTTTGTTGATTTCTAGAGAGAGAAAGTTAGAGAGAGAAAGTGAGAGAAACTATGTGTTATTTCAATAAAATGGAAACAAGAAAATGACAACAACCAACCCCTTTCCATGGTGGAAAGGGGTATTTATAGTTCCAAGCAAACATGGGCTTGGGCCGGTCCATGACAAGCCCATGGACCGGTTCTTACTTAAGTTAATAAGTAACTAATGACTATTTTCTAACTACGAGCTATTACAACATAAATATTATTGTGGAGTGACCGATACTTCTAATATACGTAAAAACGTATTTCTAACAATCTCCCCCTAAGGGAGGTCACTCCACGTTACAAAGTTCTAAACCTAGCATACTATACTAAGTCTTCGTTCTTTAGCTCGTAGTCTTTTCTTCTTTTCTTTCTTTTGTTGTGAATATGTTGGTTTGATCTTTTTGGCTTTGGCTTGAGAGCATTGTTCTTTGGCCTTTCACGTGCGATCTTTGCCTCTCTTGTGAATTTGCCTTCTCGTGACTCCATGTTCCACACACTTATGTCTTTTTGATGAATTCTTGAAAGTTTCAGAGTTTGGTACAGCGGAAGACTTTATCTTGTACTTTCTTGAATTTTTGCTAAACTTTGTTGCAGAAAAACATAAGCATGTGGGAACGACTTCTACAGGTACACCGCAACACCACCGTCTTCACTGGTACACAGCAACGCCACCGTCTTCAACAGGTACACAGCAACGCCACCGTCTTTAACAGGTACACAGCAACGACACGAATAAAATGGCTTTGAACATTTTATTCTAATTCGGTAGCATTTTACCTCCGGTCGGTGAAGACCGTTGGACGATATTAGATATCGTACCCGTGACGGATAGTTTCAATTAAGTAACTTCCTGACAGGATTTCGCGGGTAAACCCGTTCTCTTTATTCGACCGTCCAAAGCTGACTGCGAACATAAAGAGTGAATCACTTGGATAAATTATCCTTGTGATTAGAAGCCGTCAATTCATGAAACCTGGAACAAGTGAATTTCAATTAAGATTTTCACCATCGTTGCTTTCCAGTTGTCACGAGCTTAATTCATAAAGAATCTTGCACGTCACCTACCAAGTGCTGTTTGATGTTGACACTAGAAGGATTTCCACTCGTTACTGTGATCAATAAAGAGTCACTCTGAGTGTTCTGGCAAGATCATATGATAATGCGAAGAGGCCTGGAACGAGTTTAAGTTCAATTAAGAATTAAACCACTGTTACCTTCCATTTTTTCACAAGATTGGTTCTAAAAGAACCGCACGTGTAACCTACCATGAGCTTGTTTGATGTTGGCTCAAGCAGGATTTCCATCTTCATTGTAATACTTACGTATTACTCGGATGTTCTGGCAATATTACAGGAATATTGCGTAGGACTCATGAAAATCTCTTACTTTTCACAGTGTGTGAGAAAGCAAGGAAAAAATGAAAAGTGTCCTAATGAGACTTTTGATGATCTCTTGGCTCTAGACTCGATTGTGCGTTTTGATTTAGTGAGCGATGGCTGGAGAGGAGTGCCACCTTTTCAATACCAGTCTATTCGGAGTGAACAAACCAATAGATAACGTGTTGATCTCCGTGTGATTAAAACAAATACCTTTTGAGAGATATTTGAGTTAGCTGGGAAGGGTTGTGCATTGCATCACTGGGTCCATGATGTCTTTCTTCAATACCGAGAATCATTAGCAAAAATGACCTCAATAGCATATGTATTGACCCGGTTTCTGCCTAAAGTTGTAAGGAGGGCTTCTTTCTTTACACCCTTTATCTTTACAATTCTTTTTCATTCTTCAACCCCTTCAATGCTTACCAATACGTCATCACTAGCACCTTGTTGTGATTGTTCCAGTGCTAGCTTAAGTACTTGGTCGGCATTCAGCTACGTTCACATTCTTTCTCCATCTTTCCTAGGACTTCTAATTCTATCTAGGGAATTGTCCTTGGGAAGATTCCATCGGCTCTGATGAATCATTGGACTAAACCTATTCCTACCACCCTTTTGTCACCACATCCGTCGTGAATTAAGCGTGTTTTGGGAAGGAATTGCCACCATGAAAAATCATTGAAAATCACCTAAAGTACTTGTGATATTGAAATCAAAAGTTTTGTACCTTAGGTGTTTTGTTCATCAAAAACGCTCCCCCTTAACACGTGCTATACACATATTAAGTTGGATAATCGTTAAGTCTTTTTCATCTTTTAGCCAAGTATCACTTGAGTCTCCTTAATCCCATTTTCTCCCCTTATCCAAAATGTTAACCATTAATATTTGGGATATTGAATGGATTAACCGGTCTTTGGGTAAAAATGAAATCGATGTTTGGCCATAGAACAAGTTATTGCTCCCCCTTAATTTAATAAGGGATAGTTGTAGTGCTTTAGTATGATATATTTTGAAAGATTTAGAATCTCGTGAGAAATTCTTGAAAAATTATCATACCTTAACACTACATCAAGCCATTAAAGCACATTATTCACAAATATACATGTTCACAATTGAAAACCAATATAAAGTGGACCTGAAATGTACGACCCATTAGATGCATCGTTGTAGTAGCTTGAGGTGTACTAAATATGGTCTTCCACCCACGAATCTTTCCAAGCTCCTCATCAATCTACGTTCACGGAGCTTTTGATCGATCTTCTTGATCACATACTTCGCCATCTGCCGGTAACCCGGATGCCAATCCTCCGTCATCTCTGGCAAAGTCCCACCCGAGTTCAGATGCTCCAACTTTCCTCTGACTTGTAGAAGGGTTCCATCACTGTACTTGTGGAGCTCACCCACCCTCATAAACTTCATCAAACCTCGACTGTTCAAGTAGAAAATGCCGTAATTCGGGACAGAAATGCCGGTATAGGGACATCTTTCTACATGTTGAGGTAGCACTTGATTCACAGGACGGGTTAAGTTGAGCTTCCTTTGGTAGCTTTCGACTCCCAACTGTAGATCTTCAACTCGTGACTTGATGACAATGCTTCGTGTGAACATACGAAGTGCTGTATTCAAAGCAATCAGGTCTTCACGAGGAATATGTGTGAGTTGATCTCGGGTCATCAGAAGCAGCATATCTTCGATATCCTCAAGGCGAATGATGGAAAAATCTCCCTGCTGGATTTTGTATTCCCTGTCATCCTCCCTTTTCAAACGAATCTCCGTCACATGATAATAGCCATTCTTGGCTTCAGTTTTCATTCCTAAGATGCTGGAGATGCGGATGTCGGATCTAACATTGCTTCCAGAATTGACCAGGCAGCAACCCCTGTACGCCCTTCGGACTCGTTCGTCCCAATGAGATGCACCTATGACAGCATACATATCATAATTACGATTTATCTTAGGGACCCAGAGTCGATTTACCTTTTCCTCGATAAAGGGTATTGTCCCCCAGTTGGCAGCTTTTAGCAAGGTCAGGGAGGTTGCGTACTTTGATGATCCCTTCAGAAGATACACAAGATCATTGGTGACGAAGAAGTCAAGAGCAATCTGATTATCTTGAGAAGGATCCATTGGAGGTGGAGCTCTTTCTGATTCATGAAGTCCTGGCCGTTGAACGGTATTCAGAGCCTTCAGGATCTCATCGGCATAGTACTCAAACTCCATTCGGGTTAATCGGGTTTTGGCACGCAGTCTCTTATCTTTCAGCGCTTTCTTTACCAAGGATGGAGTAACCGAAGTCTTATACTCATGAGCAAAAAATGCACATAAGTCAATCGGACTTCGGATACGGAGATACAACACATCTTTGTCAGCGTCTGTGATCGGATCATATTGTGCTGCTGCCGTGATCCAAGCCTGTGGTGGTGCAGTCTCGTCTATCTCCAACGTGTCTGCCCAGTCTCGTGTGCTTGGTTCAGGAACCGTAGATTGTTGTGCTTGTTGTAGAGGAGTAGAAGTGCGAACATCTGTTGGTTCAGTTTCAGGCATTTCGGCAGTGTCGTGAACTGGTGAGTGTTGTGCAGCTTCGGGTTCCGTCACTGATTCTGCAATCACAGGAGCAACAACAACAGAACTAATGGGGTTAGTGGTAATAGGTAAAGATACAGCGATAGAGGTACCGGGAACCGATGACGCTGTAGTGGCATTCACATCGTGGCGCCACTTAGTTCGTCTTGATTCCGACGATGTTGATTTGTCCTTCTGTGCTGCATCTTTCTTGGACTTGGTTCCAGTCTTAGCAGTTTTCTTGTAGCTGGTAACCTTGTCTCCCTCTTTCGGCTGTTCACCCCCATCATCATCCTGATTGTCATCCCCGTTACTACCCCTAGCACTCTCCTCATTCCCATCACCACCATCATCGCCATCATCATCATCCTCATCCTCGTCATCATCATCCTCATCCTTATCCTCATCATCACCATCATCGTCATCCTTTTCCTCTTCTTCTCCTTCTTCTTCCTCTTCCTCTTCACCAGTACCCTCTTCCTCCTCACTTTCTTCCCTTTCTTCTTCAGGTAGAATGTGATAAGGTACCACACTTCCAAACGTTTTGAATAACCTATCATCCTCCATGATAGCATCATTCAGGGATTTATATAGAGCCCGTTGAATCCTAGACTTATCAAACGATCCAAGTTCCACCATACGAGCCTTAAGGATCTTCTTCAATTCAAAATCCGTCAAGTCATAAGCAATCTTGTAGGCGGCTTCTGAAGGATTGGATGATTTGATCATCAAGTTGTCAGCAGCAAGTGTCTTCAACTCATCACGCAGTTTAGGCATTAGGGATTCAACGGATTCTTGCACTCTTTCTTTCACAGAGGCTTCAAGTGCTTCTTTTTTCTCTTTGTATTTATCCCTCATCGCTTGAAGTCTGGTGATACGTGCAGCATGCTTATCAGCCTCAGCCTGCTTGACCCGAGCTAGTTCTTCTGCATGTGCTTTTCGAGTCAACTCCATATCTGCAGCGAACCTAGCAATCATCTCCTCTTGAGCTTTCCTAGATGCTTCTTCACTTTGAGCTCGTCTTTGTAACTCTTGGCGAAGTTCATCCATTTCTCGTTTGTGCGTATCCACATGTTTATCCAACAGTTCGGCCATCACCAATGCAGCCATTGTAGATGTTGCAGAGCTGCTCTGGGTTGATTGGAGAGCCTCGGTTGTTACTGCGGTACTAAGGATGGGAATTGTAGGTGGTGGAAGAAATGGTGTTGAAGCCGGTCTGGTTGGTAAGGGTTGTATGGGTGGAGGTTGAGTTGCTAAGGGTTGAGTTGACACCATGATCGTAGGAGCAACAGACTCCTTTTCCACACTTGCTGAAATAGGGATTGATGGCTCCTTCGAAGTGGAATAATGTTCAGGTGACCCAAACTCATCAACATCATCTGGTTCCACGTACTCATCCTCAACATCTACCCTTGCACCTGAACCACTACCGCCAGTATCTTTCCTACTCCTTTGAATAGCTATCTTCATCATTTGTTTCTCAGTTTTATCAAGAGTAGGATCAACAATGTCTTCTTCGTCACGTAGACGCATCTCATCAGCCTTACCCTTTCCCTTCTTACCCTCTGTCTTCTTCTTCTTGGTTTCGGGTTCAGGTAACGCAGCTGGTTGTTTGCGTTTACCTTTACTCTTAACCGTTGTAGATGAGTCTTCTCCGATCTGAAGGTTTGCTTTCAGCTTCTTGATTTCTATCTGCAGTAGCTTGTAATCAGCAGAACCCTTAATTTTATCGGTAAGAAGGTAATCAGGAATAGGACCCGGAATCACACCAATAGACGGTCCTTCATGCCTCAAATCCACAGTATCATCAGCTTCTTCAGTGTGATAGCGACCTGCTGCACGCCTATCAATAGTAGCATCATTCTTCATAAAATAATTAATGATAAGCTTGATAAACCGAGGATAAGGAAAGAAGTTTGTCTTCAGCTTCTTGTTATAGAAGAGTTGAAAGGTGAATTCTTCCCATATCAACAAAGCATAATCTGAATTTGCAGCTTTGTACATGCCATAGAACAGGTTTATGATAGGACTGCGCAGAGCATCATGGCCACTCGTTTTTGGTGTAAGACATTTACTGAGAATACCCATCAATGCTCTCCAAGGTTGTCCTACCTTAGCAGTGGTAAACTCAGACGCAACTCGTATTTCCGGACATCCAAGTGCGTCAAATAACTCCACGAGTTCATCTTTAGTAGGATCCCTCGAGAATGACATACCTTTGGGTGTATCCCGTATACCAAGAATCTTACGGAAGTCTGAAACTGTGAGTGTCTGCTGCTTGTTGTCGATGGTGAAGGTGATCTTGTTTGAAGTGATTTCCTTGGTAGCCCAAAATTCATACATATACTCATAAGGCACCGAGGCACTACTCCTAAGGGCGTTCTTGAAATGAGAGTTATCAAGGATGGCTATGGCGACCTTAAAACCATGGTGAGTGGATTTTGAGACTTGCTTCAGCCTGTAGTTGTTGGGTATAAACTTAAGGGTTCGTGCTTTAGCAATATCGGCTTCTCTAGATTCTTGGATTGCTTGTACTGTTGGATTAGTCATTGTATCTGCTTAAGATAAGACATGAAAGGTTGATGCACAAAAACATATAGATATATATCATTCTTACTTCTAAGCATAACACATTTCATAACATAAAACAACAAGTACATATAGCATGCAAACAAAAATAATCAAACAACTCTTCATCCGGAACTTTTCCTCATTCGGAACTTCTTCATCCGGAACATTCCTTCATTCGGAACTTCCTTCATCCGGAAGTTCTTCATCCGGAACTTCCTTCATCCGGAAGTTCTTCATTCGGAACTTCCTTCATCCGGAACATTCCTTCATTCGGAACTTCCTTCATTCGGAAGTTCTTCATTCGGAACTTCTTTCATCCGGAACATTCCTTCATTCGGAACTTCCTTCATCCGGAAGTTCTTCATTAGGAACTTCCTTCATTCGGAAGTTCTTCATTCGGAACTTCCTTCATCCGGAACATTCCTTCATTCGGAACTTCCTTCATCCGGAAGTTCTTCATTCGGAACTTCCTTCATTCGGAAGTTCTTCATTCGGAACTTCCTTCATCCGGAAGTTCTTCATTCGGAACTTCCTTCATTCGGAAGTTCTTCATTCGGAACTTCCTTCATCCGGAAGTTTCTCATTCGGAACTTCCTTCATCCGGAAGTCCTTCATTCGGAACTTCCTCATTCGGAAGTTTTTCAGAAAAAAATCCTTCATTCGGAAGTTCTTATCCTTGTTCATCCGGAACATCAAAAACGCAGCCTATAAGGTTAATTCTAAGCGCATTTGTGATTTCTAAGGCAAACTAAGGCAATTAAACATCATCTAACGCTAATCCGCACAAAACCCACCAATAATCCTTAGTTAATTAACCCTAAATAAATCATAAACCCTAATTTGATTTGAAACGATTTAAACGAGTTATTTAACAAAATTAAAGGATGAATAAGGTGAGATCTAAGTAAAATATAGATGATAATTACCTTGTAAAATGGAATGAATCGGATTGGATGGATTAAAAGAGTGATTTGAGTTCGTGTGTGTTTATTCAACAATGGCGGCAAAGGAAATAGATAAACAGTGAAAAGGAATAGTGAGGGGCGGGGGGTTTTGATTTTGACTTAATCAAGTTTTTGACTAGTTCCAAGAAATATCACCTTTAGTCCCTCTATTATCTATTCTTTTCCTTTTTGTTTCTAACTTTTTCATTTCACTTAACCCTTGTTTAACTTACACACAACTTAGCAAACGCAATCTATTAGCATATCTCCAATATCTAAAAACAATGCCTATCACTTAGAACGAACACAAGTCGTATTCTAAAGCAAAACCACTCAATTTACCATTTAGCCCTTAATTTTCACAATCACTTTTGAAAAAATCAATTTTAATGAGGAAGATGATTTAATATTTTCTCCCCCTTAAACGATGACCCGTTTTCTATTTAAAGAGCTGTAGTCATTGTTTAAAGAGTCAAATATTGATGAAAGCATTTCCAATTTATATCTTGAAAAATTTTGATTCGTGGTGTCAATAAGATTTCTCTTATTTTAACAAATTAATGCACTGAGACGTACATAAATTCGTGTTAGACCAAGTTATAAAGTAAACTTGATCCCTTTGCATGATTTGGCTTGTAAATCACGCCCGAGAAAATTAATTCCCGTTCTGAGCCAACGTTTTCCAAGGAAATACGTGACTTTAATATGAAAACCGGGTTGCAGTCAGAAATAACTACAAGCCATTATGGGCATGTTTTAAAAATGTACAACTTTTATACGGACTCTATTTATGGCACCGTGTCAATATTGATCGACATTTCTAAGGCCGTAAATATTACCGTACTAAAAGACATGCCCGATTTAAAAAACGAAAAAATATTTTTGGTTTTTCTTGATTTTATAATTTTTTATGGTTTTTCTAGGTTTTATATTTTTTATGGTTTTTGTTGGTTTTATATTTTTGTATTTTCTTTTTGTGGTTTATATATTTACGATAATATACATGATCACGAACAAAGGATACTCTGAATAGTTTACCACGACTATTCAGCTGATTCTTCTGCCAACTCTTTGAGAGTCGCTGGAGTGAATGATTTCATACCAAGCTTGTCGATCAAAAACTCGATTCGTCCTCGATCTAAGGCTTTGGTGAACATATCCGCCAGCTGGTACTCAGTAGTGACAAAATACAGCTCGATCACTCCGTTCTCCACCTGCTCCTTAATGAAATGGTAGCGAATGTCTATGTGCTTGGCCCGGGAGTGTTGAACATAGTTGCAGCAAAGGGCAATGGCGCTTTTGTTGTCACAATACATCGGGATTTTGTTGAATCCCAAACCGTAGTCAGTTAATTGTGATCTCATCCAAAGGACTTGAGCACAACAACCGGACATGGCGATGTATTCAGCCTCCGTGCTTGATATTGCAGCGCTTTTCTGCCTTTTTGAAGACCAACTGATCAATCTATCTCCAAGAAGTTGCACAGATCCAGAAGTGCTACGCCTCGTGTCTTGACATCCAGCATGATCGGCATCTGTATATGATATTAAAGCAATAGAGGAATCTCTCGGATACCATAGACCACGATGAAGTGTTCCTTTTAGATACCGAAAGATCCTTTTCACAACATGTAGGTGCTTTTCGGTAGGCCGAGCCTGATACCGGGCACACATGCATACAGCAAATTGCAAATCAGGCCTGCTAGCAGTCAGATATAGAAGGGTGCCGATCATCCCACGGTAAAGTTTTGGATCGACAATAGTCCCATTCCTATCTTCATCTAACTTGGATTTCTCCACCATTGGAGTGTCCACGGGGTCACAATTTTCAAAGTTATATTTCTTAAGAGATTCTAGAGCATATTTGGATTGATTAATAAAGATGCCTCTGGGATTCTGAGAAATCTGTAATCCTAAGAAAAATGAAATTTTTCCCATCATCGACATCTGAAAGCGTGTGGACATTATCTTCTCAAATCGGTTTGACAATTCTATGTTAGTGGCAGCAAAAATTATATCATCAACATAAATTTGTACTAGAATCATGTCGTTGCCTTCCTTGAGAGTGAATAGAGTGGGGTCCACCTTGCCTTTGGAGAAGCCTTCCGAAATGAGATATGTTGACAGGAGATCATACCATGCGCGTGGAGCTTGTTTCAACCCGTAGAGAGCCTTCTTAAGCTTGTACACATGATTAGGAAACTTCGTACTGACGAACCCATCCGGCTGACTAACATAGACTTCTTCCCTTAGTTCACCGTTCAAAAATGCCGTCTTCACATCCATTTGATAGACGATCATGTTCATATGAGCAGCATACGCAAGGAATAGTCTAATAGCCTCCAATCTAGCCACAGGAGCAAAAGATTCTTCAAAGTCTATACCCAAGGCTTGTTTATATCCTCTAGCGACCAATCTAGCCTTATTCTTCAATACCGCACCCATCTCATCAAGTTTAACCTTATAAACCCATAACAAAGTAAGGATGTTGACCTTGTCAGGGAGAGGAACCAATTCCCATACTTCAAGTCGTTGGAATTCATTTAGTTCCTCCTGCATAGCTTCAATCCAAGAAGATTGGGTCATAGCCTGCTGCCAATTTTTAGGTTCAACTTCAGAGAGAAATGCATCAAAGTAGCAATAAAGTGCACTCTCTTGTAATTGATGGCGTGTAGAGACGGGTCGATCTAGATCTCCAATAACATTCCTAATTGGGTGATCTTTTGTCCATTTAGTGCTATGGTTTTCAATCCTAGGTGGTCTGGAGTGAACAATAGAAGGAGCTTCTTCTGAGGTAGACGCGGCTGAAGGGTTTTCAGGGATCGCTACACCAAAGAAAGGAAGCTCTTGCAAGTGAGCATATTCCAAGTCGTGATCAATAAAATCCTCTTCCACATCATTAGGCACAAGTAGGGGTGATGATTCAGGTGTAGTTTGAGAATCACTTGGTGAAGGTGCATCCGGTTCAATGTGAATTGTAGATGCATTAGATAAAGGTTCATTAGCTTGAGCATCCACTTCAGGTATTGGATCAATTACTACAGGTGCTGGAACTTCATCAGTCGGGGGATCGAAAAATTCATCAAACAACGGTTGAAACAGTTTATCCCACTCGGGCCTTGTTGGTGGTAAAAATGATGTAGAAGTAGGATTGTTGGGAACTAATCCGGAACTAATAGCACCGGTTCCCATCTCATGAAGCGCGGGTTCAGAGCTGTGTTGCTCAGAAGCCATCGTTGTCAGCGCGTCGAAATCTGCGTCCATAGTTTCTACAATCTTGCCAAGACGACGGTTATAGATTCGGTATGCTTTCTTGGACGGTGAGTAACCAATGAAAATACCTATATCGGCTTTCGGTTGAAGCTTACCCAAGTTCTCACTATTGATGTTTGGATAACAAAGAGCACCAAACACATGGAAAAATGAAACATCGGGTTTACGGTCATGTAAAAGCTCATAAGGTGTTTTTCCATGGCGTTTCCGAAGGATAGAACGGTTTTGGGTGAAACATGCAGTAGAAATAGCCTCTGCCCACAAGAACAATGGAGCGTTCGCATAAATAAGCATGGTCCTAGCAGCTTCCATAAGTGTACGATTCCGTCTTTCAACGACACCGTTTTGTTGTGGAGTGCGTGCAGCGGATGTTTCATGTGATATACCAACTCCTTCATAATAATCACGAAGAGTCTGGTTGACGAACTCTGTACCATTGTCTGTACGAATACGGCGGACAGTGGTATTCAAACGTACCTGAATGAATTTCAGAAAAGTGATGATAGCCTTCGGTGCTTCATCCTTTGTACGTAGAAATCTAACCCATGTAAACCTGGAGAAATCATCCACAATTACCAGAATGAATTTCTTACCGCTCACACTTTCAGTTCTCATCGGCCCACAAAGATCCATATGCAAAAGATGAAGTTTTTCTTGATTGGTGTCTTCAGCTTTGGGCTTGTAAGATTTCTTGGTACTTTTCCCCCTTGAACACGCGGAACATAATTGGTCCTTGTGAAATTTAAGCTTTGGAAGACCACGAACTAAATCGTTTTTAGCCAGATGATTAATAGCATCAAAGTTAAGGTGAGATAATCTGTGATGCCATAACCATGACTTGGTCTTAGATGCTTTAGAGAGAAGACATACTGGAGAGGCGGCCATCATGTCTTGTAAGGACAAGGTATATAGATTTGCACCACGAGATCCCTTCAACAAATCTTTTCCTTCCAATTTGCGGATGAAACAAGTGTGTTGTCGAAAAGCAACCTCAAGGTTGGAATCACAAAACTGTCCTACTGAGAATAAGTTATGACCAAGACCTTCTACATAGTATACCCTTGAAATCGTCACGTTTCTAATCTGATATTCACCATACCCCATAATCTTTGCTATATGATCATTCCCGAATTTAACCGTACCAAGAAACTTGCTGACGAAATTTCGGAGCATCGAGCGATTTCTGGTCATATGTTTTGAACAACCGGAGTCCAAATACCACAGGATGATTTGGACCACCTGAAAATATCACCACACGAAGACAATGTAGAGGTATCGGAATCTGTGTGTTCCTTGTTATTAGCAGGTACAGATTTAATAATCTTAGATTTGCTAACTCTAGGTTTCTTAGATTTCCTAGCCTTCTTTTCTTAATAGGTGGTGTAGATTCTAGTTGGCTTAAATCCTGAGGTATTTCAGCACTGATAGGCACTATAGTGGGGGCTGACCTAATTAAAGGGCGCTGTTTCCATACTTGAGTGCGAGTGTTCCTAACTAAAGGACGCTCAGACCTAACCTCAATGGATGCATTCCTAGTTAAAGGACACATTTTTCCATCTAATGTAAAGGTCCTACTAGTGGGACGCCATTGCCAGCCAACTTGGGCACGAGTTCTACCCGTTGGCTTCCATTCAAGACCATTCTTAATAGCATTCATTTCATTCACGTGATCAATCAGACACAAATCATGACGTTGGGAAAACATACATTCATTACAATTCCAACAATTTAAATCAGAATTCACGAATGGTTTAGGCTGCTGCACAGGCGCAGAGCTTTTAGTCTTAACATGATTCTTTTTATTTAAAACTGAACTAGCATTCCTATTGTGGACTTCTACTTTCTTCTTTGTGGCACTACTAGTGGAGGGCTTGATCTTATCTTTCTTGAGTGGCGATCCTTTAGCCTTAGTAGTCTCTTTTAATCCTGTAGAAGGCAAAGTGGGAACATTAGCAACAGATTTTAAAGGTGTCTTACTTGATTGTGCCAATGAGGGTTTCGCTCCTGGAGTCTTATTAAATGGAGTGACAGCAATGGGCCTATTATTAAGTAGTGCAGAACCTGGTGTACCTATGTATTGCAAATATGCTAGGCAATATTGAACTCGCTTAACATATTCATGAGCCGAATAATAGTCGCTACTTGAGGGATCTAAGGCATAAAGATCATCTAAAATATCCCTAAGAAGATCGACATGCTTAATGGCATTCCTCATATAATCATCGTAGGTAACCGGGTTTCTCTTATGAAGCGGATTCTTATAAAGCACTACTGACTTGGTTGTTGGAGCACTAGTGGACGGTGCAGAGTTGATAGCTAAGTTATCAACAACTTCTTGTCGGGTGAGAAGAAGTGTCTCCTTTAACTCAGCCAAAACCATATTTTTGTCAATGAGTAGGATGTTCAAATCAGAGATTTCCTCACATTTTTGGTTCAATTGTTCAACATAAAATTGTTGCTGTGCCGCATTAAAAGCGAAGCGTTCTTCTAGTGAACCATAAAGTTTGGACATTCCCTGTCTTGCACGATCCATCTCCCCTAGAATAGACGAAAGTCTAATTTCTAAGGCCTGGTTTTTAGACTCTGCGGCCTCTAGTTCCAATTTTAATGTTTCCTTTGATGATACCTCTCTCTTCAATCTCATGATTTCTTCCTCTAATGTCTTAACAATTGCAATCATCTTGTCACTAGTCTCAACACCGTTTTCACAACCATTTGATATCAAAAGATCCTCATTTTGAGTTTGTTGTTTTAATTCTAAAGATATACAATGTTGTTCTAGTTGATTAAAGCGTTTTGAAAGTAAATTGTAAGAATCTTGTAGCTTTAAAAACTCAGCGTTAGATTCGTGACAAGAATGATTATCTACCTCATTTACAGTATCAGCAACATTTACAGAAAGATTACAAACATCATCACAAATATCCTCACAAATATTCACAGCATCACAATTAATCATAGCGGATGTAAGCTCATTCGAATAATTAACATTTACAGTAGTAAGCACATCACACGAGATTACTGCAGACAAGAATCGGTCATATTCGGTTAAAATCTTTTCTTTTTCAATTAGTTGTAGTTCGTAAGCGGTGTCCATTTCATAAAACACTTTTTGAACTTCACCAATTTCAAACACAAGATTTTCCTTAAGAGATGCAAAAATTCCTTTTAGACTTTCGACAAACGGATTGATCTCATTTTTAAACACCTCGTTCATATGTTCGAAAGCCCATTCTCCGGCATTTAAGCCATTTGAAGTCGTACAATCCAAAATGACCTTGTCAAAATTAGTAAAGTATTGATTAATCTCTTGCAAGTTTAACCATACAGTGCTAACCGGTGGAAGATCCTTTGGAATTTCCTTAGGACCTTCCATATTGACAAGTGTAGGAAATGTACTAGGGTTTTCTTCATCTAATATGTAGGTCGGTGCTGTTATGAGATCTTTGTCCATATGGAAGCGAATTCTAAAATCCGTTTTTGCAAGCTCCTTATTCAATTTAAAATAATCACACTCGGGATATTTTGCAGAATTGTATGACCGATCCTCATCAACTAGATCTTTACTTGTTCGATCATCGGGAAAAACAATCGGGTCTAAAGCCAATCCTAATTGAGTTGCATTATAAAGTCTAGGACTATGTCTTAAAGCTTGTTTTGCATAACGTGGATTAGGGGGAAGGCCTTTTAGACGGGATAAGTTAAATTCTCTAAATGAAGTATCAAATAAGTGCACTAGTTGAGAAGCAGCGTATTGTCTTAACAGCAAGTAATCTAGACTTCTAATCTTATTAGTGGCATTAATCTCCATTTCGTTCTTCTTAGACTCTAGTGATTCAAAATCCGTTTGAAGTTTTTGAAAATTAGTGACCACTAACTCTTTTTCTTGAAGTTCATTAGACAGATTTGCTCTTAAGTTTTCTATTTCTTGCAAGTGACCCATTTGTTTGTTTCTAAAATGATCATATTCGAGATTAGTTAGAACACTAGACGAGGGCACTAATTCCAAGGTTTGAACTTTCTCATTGCTTAAGGCAAGCTCATCAGACAAATTCTTATTCTTAGCTAAGGTTTCTAAGAGTGAAGCATTCATTTGGCTAAGTAATGTAGCAGGAACCATGACCAAATCTTGTTGAGCAGGAGTAGACGTATGCGAAATGGGTCCCGGTTGTGATTCACTCAAAGTCTGGGGACTCACATTGATATTGCTATCATTGTTTGTCTCCTCGTTTGAAAGACTCACCACCGAAGATTCATTCGAATCAGCACTCTCTTGCACAACTTGATGTGGTTGAATACTAGCATCAGTGGTATTATCGGTGGTATTAATAAGTACCTCAGATCTCTTTTCTGGCCCTAAGCTGGAGATAGTTGCCATGAGAGCAGCCTTTGCAGATTGAAAGTCATCACAGTCTGAGTCATACGCATCAAGATCATCGGCTTGGTATGCTGCATTCTGTGTGGTGACCGTGTCTTGTTCAGCAATCCCTGGATCAGCAAGAAAAGCAAGCTCCTCTTCATCAAGTTCCCTGCCTTGTGCTTGAGCATTCACCAGATAGATCTTTTCTGCAAACCATTGTCCATCCCTTCTCCTCTTGGGTTTCTTACAATCCCTGGACATATGACCCTCTTCCTTGCAGTTGTAGCATGTAATCATTCTCAACTTGCCTGTATTAGCCCGTGGAGGATTGTTGACCATTGGAGCAGGAGCAGGATTGACCGTGCGAGCATTGGTTGATGTGGAAGGTCTCCCCTGATATGGTTGAATTGGCTGAACCATTACCCTACCATTCTCAATTGTAGCTTGTTGGCGAGAATTGGATGAATTCCTCAACTGATTGTTGGTAGGAGCTGATCCCCTAAATCCTCGTTTGCTTAAAGTCCTTGTGAGATAGGCAGACATAGTGGTTAACACTTCAACTGGATCAGCACCTTGTTTAAATACAGGAACGGGGACTTCCTCATCATCACAGTACATTGCTTGATCTTGAGCTGCATAATCACTAGAAGGAATACTCATTTGATCAGGGTAGCTTGTTGGATATGCTGCATTCTCTTGATAAGATGAATATGAAGATTGAGCATAAGGTGCAACATTTGCTGGGTGAGGTTGTATAGCATATTGTGATGAAGGTGCACTGAACCGATATTGTTGCTGATGTGAGGTGGGTGGTTGTGGTAAAATCGAGTATTAGGGAAAGGCTGGTGTCATGTAAGGTGATGGATGATAGGCTTGATGTCCCAAAATATAAGGAGTGTTGTTGTGAGACAAGCTTGGTTGATTTGCCATTAAAGCTAATGAATCAGGGTACATACCTCGTGGAGAACGGTGCATGATCACATGTTTCTCATGTTACTGAAGAAAAGCATATAGTTGATCCAAATTGCACTTATGCAGATCCCTGGTTAACTTAACGTCGGTAATATACTCACCCCATTCAGCTTGAGGTAAAGTATTCAAGAATTTGGTGTTAACCTGGAATGGAGCAATCACCAGATTGTATACATTCAGATCATTCATGAGTGTGGTGAATCTGAAGTAATAATCGTGAAGCGTTTCCCCTGGGTTGTAAGTGAATCTGTCAAACAGGTCATACAACTGACATTCCCTTTCCTGCTTGGTGAGAGACGTACCTTGTAGCAACACCTTAAGACGTTCCCATAAATCCTTTGCCACTGTATACTGACTTACCATCCTATAGATGTCACGGGGAAGAGCTTGGAGAATTGTTTGAAGAGCTTTCTCGTCTGCATCGGCAACAAGTTGTTGGGCTGGTGTAAGTTCTTCAAATTCTCTTGGTCGAGACACATTGTTAGCCACGATGGTACCATAGTCAAGTAGACCATTTAAGATAGACTTAACCATAAGCCTCCCATAGACCGGTTTTCCCTTAAGATAAGACATCATCCGGCCTTGCCAAGCTTCAAAAACTTCTTTGATGAGCATTGGCGGGCGATTATCCGTTCCCGTAATCACCGAAATATCCGTAAGTGATGTCATATGAGGCATTACTGAATTCGGATTCATTTTGTTAACTTCAAAGAGACAAAGATTATCGGTTGATCGAGCAGTGAGGTAAAGCTTGTGAATTGTGTTGTGTTTTTGTTGTAAGAAACCAAGATTAAATCCTCTAAAAAATCGTCGAAAAAACAGCAAAATAACCCTTGATTCGGAACTTTTTGTTGATTCGGAAGTTTGATTCGGAAGATTAGGCTTGGAATTACCTTGATTCGGAACTTTTGGCTTGATCCGGAACTTCTTGATTCGGAAGTTCTTGGTTCGGAACTTTGGCTTGATCCGGAACTTCTTGGTTCGGAAGTTCTTGGTTCAGAACTTTGGCTTGATCCGGAACTTCTTGATTCGGAAGTTCTTGGTTCGGAACTTTGGCTTGATCCGGAACTTCTTGGTTCGGAACTTTCTTGATCCGGAACTTCTTGATCCGGAACTTCTTGACCCGGAACTTCTTGATCCGGAACTTCTTGATCCGGAACTTCTTGATTCGGAACTTCTTGATCCGGAACTTCTTGATCCGGAACTTCTTGATCCGGAACTTCTTGATCCGGAACTTCTTGATCCGGAACTTTTGCTGAATAATCAGAAACTTGTTCCGATGAACAGTCGAACACTAAAAATGAAGATTAAGCCCAGATTTTGACCAAATAACCCAAAAATTTTTGTGATTTCAACAATAATAAGTAAAAACTAATACTTATCCACTAATCCCAATCACAAAAACACCAAAAACACCAAGAATCAAGATGGTTTTTCTTAAAGAACACTAATACAATCAAAAACTAAAAAACCACACAAATCACTACCTTAAATCACCCCAGAGCTCTGATACCAAATGTAGAATATTGATAACCTATGAATCTATGAAGGGGTTTGTTGATTTCTAGAGAGAGAAAGTTAGAGAGAGAAAGTGAGAGAAACTATGTGTTATTTCAATAAAATGGAAACAAGAAAATGACAACAACCAACCCCTTTCCATGGTGGAAAGGGGTATTTATAGTTCCAAGCAAACATGGGCTTGGGCCGGTCCATGACAAGCCCATGGACCGGTTCTTACTTAAGTTAATAAGTAACTAATGACTATTTTCTAACTACGAGCTATTACAACATAAATATTATTGTGGAGTGACCGATACTTCTAATATACGTAAAAACGTATTTCTAACATAATCCTTATCACCCACCCGCCCAACAAACACCACCCAGTAATCCGGATGTTGAGGCCATCATGAGAACCCAAGGTGAGCAAATCAAGAACCTGCAGAGCCAAATTATCAATCTGAAAGGAGATATTACCAAGCAAGGAAATGAGATAAGATCCGAGCTTCGAGATAATATTCAATCCTCCTTCAACAATCAAACCAATGATTTGAAGAATATGCTTGCTAGTTTCTTGCCCCCTGCTCAACCTTCTTCTTCGAGTTCTCTACCTTCAAACACCGTCACCAATCCGCGAGCAAATGTGAGTGCTATTACTACCCGTAGTGGAGTCACCATCGTAGGACCACCAATCCCACCCCCATCATCTACACCTCCTCCACCACCATGTGTCCCTACTCCTCCTACACCGAGTATTAGTGCACCATTACCGTCTCCGCCTCGACGTGATGAAGTTCCTAGGACGGACCCTTCAACATCTCAACCTTTACCACCTACACCTGCACCTTCACCACCCAAACCCAATATCCCTTATCCCTCTCGTTTAGGCAAGACCAAAATGCTAACCAAGGATGACTCTGAAGTGTCACGCTATGTGAAGATGATCTCTCAGATGAACTTCAACATAAGCTTTCTTGAAGCACTTGTCCACATGCCCAAATTTGTTAAAGCATTTAAGTAATTGCTTAACAAGAAGGAGAATCTGATTGAGCTCGCCAACACACGCTTAAATGAAAACTGCTCTACCGTTATTCTTAAAGAACTTCTGGAAAAGCTTGGAGATCCCGATCGTTTTGTGTTGCCTTGCGTGTTCAACAAAACTGAAGAATTTACTGCCCTTGCTGATCTCGGGGCTAGTATTAATCTTATGCCTTTGAGTGTTTGGAAAACACTATCATTACCCGACCTCACTCCAACAAAGATGACTCTTGAACTGGCAAACCGCACTCTCGCTTACCCCGTTGGTATAGCCGAAGACGTGTTCATTAAAGTTGGCACATTTACTTTCCCGGTCGATTTTGTCGTTGTTGATTATGAAATGTACCCTCGTATTCCTTTAATACTTGATCGGCCATTCTTGAGAACTGACGAGCTTTAGTGGATGTGGCCGAAGGTGAGTTAATCTTAAGAGTCGGGGATGATGCACAAGTCTTTAAAATGGGGAAGCTTACAAGTACAACCTTTGGAGGCCGAGAATCGGTGAATATGATTAATGTGCTTGATGACTTTGTCGTCTACGACAATCCTCTATTCGACTCTTGCATTGATAATCCACTATTCCAAGATGATGTGGATGATTCTCTATCCAATTTGGACGCTTCTCCCATTTATGATTCTCCACTGGTCTTTGATGCTTATGATGATGATTCTAGCTCAGACTCGGATGATTAGGATGACCTTACTTCTGAGTATCCCGAGCTGCCCACGTATGATGATTTCGATGAGGCTGATACTCTTTCGAGCGATTCTTCACATTATGAAGATCCTCTGCCATCACTCGATCCTACTTTGGACGATTACTCATTTGAGGAAGACTTCTCTACGTTTCTCAACACTTACTTCCCTCATGAGAGTGATGCTCCTCCTTATGATTTTGAAGATTATCGTCTTGATCCTACTTTGGATTTGAAGCACATTCTTTCAAAGGAGAAGAAACCGGTCGACACCAATATCCGCAGCACGTATGAGTTAACACCTCTTTGTCCCCCCTTCTGAGGACGAGGTTGTGCTTCTTCGCGGATCTTCTTTACACTCTGCTGAGCCTAAGTGCTATTTTCCCTTAAAGGAAAAGGTGTTCGACCCCGGTATTGAAATCTTTAAGCCATCTCAGTATCCACCTGATGAAATAAAAGGAAAAATCTTTGGAACTTATGGAAATCTGCTTGCACCACTTCAACATTGCTTCCACCGTGCTCCATCGCTGCTTAAGGGAACCTTGCCTACTCTTCTTTGGCTTGCCTTGTTCGCCTTAAGCTCGTGCTATTTAGTGGACGAAAACTATGTCTTTGATTCTGGTGGATATGTTTCATGCTTCTTCCGTTGATGATCAAGGTCGAGTCAGGCTAATGACTCGGTTAACAAAAATCAAGCGCTTCTTGGGAGGCAACCCATGCATCTATCTTTTCGCTTTCTTTATCATAAGTGTAGGGGAGACCCGTTGGTGTTTGCTCTCTCCTCTCTTCTACTAATCAGGGATTCGAGCTTCAATGATCCACTCTTGATGATTCTTGACGACCCGTGATTCCGTGTTCTACTTCTTCCCGGTTCTATCCTAAACGCTTTTCGATTCACTATTTTATATTTTCTCAATATTACAATAGGAATCTCTTTAGTTGTCTTTCCCTTAGCGAGATTTAAACAACGTGCACAATGTCCTAAGTGTAGGGGAGTTTACTCCCACATGCTTAAACATTGAGGACAATGTTTATATTAAGTGTAGGGGGGACTTCTATCGAAGTTAAGTGGCCTTTTCCTTGTATTTGTCCTCATTTTAACCGGAAAATCAATTTTTCGACATTTTTCAAAATTTTTGATCTATTTTGGCCTATTAGTTTTACCCTTTGTATAGTTATTCTCTTTCTTTGCTAGAATAAATCTTTAATAAAGTGGTTTTAATTTTCAAACGTTGTGAATCTTTTGACTCAACCCGAGTTTACTTGTCTAAGTTACTCTAGCTAGTATCCTTAACATGTTTAAGTCAAGTTTTGCTAGGCTTTTATATAGGGAGCTATAAAACGCGAAAGTCTTAACTCTCACGGGTTAAGAACAAGAACTTTTCGCAAGTTCCTATAATTGATCCTAGAGAGTCGTTTATCAAGGGAACTTTAAAACGTGATTTCTAAACTTGAAAAAAGTCTAAGAATTTGCAAGATCCTATAGGCGACTCGAAAATCCAAAACTTTGATTTAATAGGCTAAGCATCCACGAGTCTCATTACTTGAGATTTTAAACTGTGGAGAACGAGAGATGATAGAGCCAATTATAAGTCCGGTATTCTTTCGTGAATTTATGTGAGTTAATTATGAGCCTATTCTCCCATCGCTTGCTAAATAATTTATTTGCTAATAAATAAGGTTGTACGATTTGAAAAGTTACTTAGCTTCTAGCCCAAGATCGTTTAAAAGTTGCTCGGTATGGATTAGAGTTCATAGCCAAGACATAACTTATTGAAGCGGGACGCGAAGATTGGCGAGTCCAAAAAGGCCCTAACAAGGCATGAGGGCTACATTTTGTTGCTAAAGATCCAAGTGATGTGAATCATTTATCGAAAATCAATATGAAGGATCGAGACACACGACGTAAAGCAAATACTCCCCAAAAGTCATGGAGAAGTGTATCCAAAAAGACCCTAACAAGGTATGAGGATAAATAGATCCAAGTCAAAAAGGAGGCGGATCGTTGTATATCAAAATCCAAAATAAAGATTGGAGAAAAATGAAGAAGTCGTGGTCCAAGTATAAATCTCTCAAAAAGTTCAAGTGAAGAAATTCCAACTATGAAGAGAAGACCATAATTTCATGAACGTCACTCAAGGTTTGAAGTATGAAGTCACTGCCAAATATCGGTCCGAGAAAGGTCTCAAATCACGAAGCGAGTTATGCCAAGATATGAACTTTATGAGGTCCCGAGAAGCAGTTTTAAAAGATTTTGTCCTTTAGCTAACTATTGATTTAATCGTTCACTTTATTTTCAGACTAAATAACTATCGCAATAAGTCAAACAATGCATCCTCGTGATCATTCAAGACAAATAATAAAATATAAGAGATACCCATAGGAATAAGGGAGTCTAAGTGAATAACTGGCCCACATGAGTTCGTGTTAGTTTACTAACTTATAATAACAATGATCTCGTTTTTAAGCTTGGTTTGGAGAAAGTGAAAACTTGAGGATGATGATCATTCATGACATTTCCAAAACCCAAGGTATGCTTTTTGATTTCTTTACTTTAAATGTTTATAATTTTCTATCTCTTTAATAAAGGCCAACATAGATTAATTATGATGAAAAATGTAAACGTGCTCTGTAACTAATGCATTGCATGAGGACATTGCAATGGTCAAGTGTAGGGGATTTGATATGTGTGTAAACACACATCTTTTCTACCACTTAATTACAATAATAACCGGACCAAAACGTGTATTTTATGTCTTTTATGTCGGAATTATGCGTGGTTTGTGTTTTTGTTGTGATTTAGGACGAAAAGGTGAAAAGTGGAGAAAACACGGGAATTCACGGGCATTTACGGACTTTTATTGAAGAAAAAGATGAAAGACGAAGTCAAGAAGTCAAGAGTGCAAAAAGAACGGAAGTCCAAGACCAATTCTGAAGATTTATCGAAGAAAAAGTCAAAAGACGGAAGTTTACTTAAAGCCGAGGAACTCAAGTCTTATTTATCGAAGAATTAAAAGACGAGTCCAAAGAAATCCCGAGCCAAAAGTCATCAAAGTCCAAGATTAACAAAAAGATTAAGAAGGAAGGACTTAAGGGCGCAATTAAGAAGAAAGGAAGGAGGGGAGGAAGCTTCCTCTAACCATCCCCCTAATCACCTATAAATACTTCTCATTTTCATTTCATTTAGTTTTGTTGACTAATCGTGACAATTAGTTCTTCCACCTTTATTTACTTGCACCTTTACTTTTCATGTCAATTTAAATACTTGTCTTGCACCTTTAATATCTTTAATTTCAAGTAAGTGTTTCTTTTAATTCTCGCACCTTTACTTTATCTTGTTGATCTCATTCTACCTTTCTTCAATCTTTGATTTATGTGCTTTTTACCTTGTTTATTTGTTTAAAGGTTTCATTTTTATGCTTTTAATTGTTTTAAATCATTTATTTTCATAGCTTATTTTGTTTATTTTCAAGTTTATAAAGTTTTTATAAAAGTTATTTTTATATAAAATTTTGTTTTTCGTAAAGCTTTTTCATTCCTTGTTTTAAAAGTCTTCAAATTTCTGTTTAGTAACTTATTTTGGTACGGTTTGCCTTAGGATTTTCGTCTTGTGCTTATTAGAATTATAGCTTATTTGTTTAGCTTAATTTGTACTTTTTCCTCCGTATTCCGATCAGCAAATCGGAAAAGGGTTTCACATTTCGACCATAGCTCTTTGGCTTGGTCGGAAAAGGGTTACAATATTTCGATCTGAAGGATTGTACACATTCCGATCTGAGGCAGTAGTGATATTCCGATCTGGGCTAGTGACAGGATTCCGATTGGTATCTCATCCCTCATTCCGATCAAGTAAGTTTGGTATTCCGATTGGGAGGTAGGTTTGGTATTCCGATTAGGAAAGGTGACATATTCCGATCTCGGAGTTCCGATCCACATTCCGACCAGGGGCAATTGCTTATTCCGATCAGGAAGGAAAGTTCACATTCCGATCTTGGAGTTTGTCATTCCGATGGTAAGTTGATCGGAAAATATTCCGACGGTGGGTTTCTTTTAGTGCTTTGTCTTGTCTAATTTTTACGTTATCATTTAAATACTTTGTCCATTTTTAATTCTCGTCACGCTTTTATTTTTAGTCATTTGATTATTTTACTTTTCAAAAGTTTTTAAATATCGCACTTTCTTTTAATTAGATTTAGATTTAATTTTCACGCCATTTAATTTTAACACACTTTTTCTTTTAATTGTTTTTGCACATTTAAATATACTACAACGACAACCTTTTTGTTCCACCAAAATAAAACTGAGTCACACATTAAACACAAGTTTTTCAATTCGAAGAGATTGGTACAACGATAATTTTTAACCTGAGTAAAATCGAGTTATTATACTTCAGGCTCTTGTGATCTATGAAGATATCACATGATTCTCCATACAAGTAGTGCCTCTATATCTTCAATGCAAACACGACTGCTGCAAGTTCTAACTTCTTTCTTAGGTCTTCAAATCTCTTCTCTCTTTTTTCAGTCCAGACGAATTTCTCCCCTTTCCGCATCAGTTTGGTCAATGGCAGTGCTAAACGGGAAAAGTTCTCTACTAACCTACGGTAGTAACCAGCTAAGGCTAGGAAACTACGAACTTCAGTCGCTGATGTCAGTCTTGGCCACTTGGTAATAGCCTCAACCTTTGCTGGATCCATGGTGATTCCTTTTGCTGATACAATGTGGCCTAGGAACGCCCCATTGTCTAACCAGTACTCACACTTAGAGAATTTAGCATACAGCTGCTTCTGGCGAAGTATCTGTAGTACAGTACGAAGATGGTCTTCGTGTTCCTCCTTGGACTTAGAGAAAATCAGAATGTCGTCAATGAAGACAATGACGAACTTTTCCAGGAACTCATGGAAGATACGGTTCATCAGATCCATGAAGACAGCTGGAGCATTGGTAAGGCCAAAAGGCATGACTACAAACTCGTAGTGCCCATAACGTGTACGAAAAGCAGTCTTGGCGATGTCCTGCTCTTTAACCCGTAACTGATGATAGCCCGACCTCTAATCAATCTTGGAGAAATGTTTGTCCCCTTGGAGTTGGTCAAACAAGTCGTCAATGTGTGGCAATGGATATCTATTACTGATGGTGATCTTGTTAAACTCGCGATAATCTATGCACAGACGCATGCTGCCGTCCTTCTTCTTTACGAACAAAACAAGTGCGCCCCATGGAGAAGCACTAGGTCGAATGAAACCGCGTTCTAACAGTTCCTGAAGTTGTTCCTTTAACTTCTTCAACTCTATGGGAGCCATGCGATAAGGAGCCTTAGACATTGGCTCAGCTCCTGGAACGAGCTCAATATTAAACTCCACTTCACGAGCAGGTGGTATGCCCGGAAGTTCTTCTAGAAACACGTCTGGGAATTCTGACACGATCGGCTGATTCTGGATAGATGGAGATTCAGTCTCCAAATCATGAACAGTAGCAAGATATCCCTCACAACCATGTGACACTCGAAATTATTTGTACAGACCTTCCGGGTACGAACCCGTTGTGAATGTACTCTGGTGCATTTACATCACCGAAGATGACCCGATATGTATGGCAGTCTATGGTGGCGTGATGTTTACATAGCCAGTCCATGCCTAATATCATGTCAAAATCGCACATATCTAATGGAAGTGCGTCAACAGGACGAATCTTGTCGTCAAACTCTAGGGGAAGGCTCTTGTACCCATGGGTTATGCGTACAGAGTCTCTTAAGGGCGTGGAAATGTTTAATACATTCTCTAAAGGAATAGGGGATATCCTAACATTCTTGGCATAAGCAGTAGAAATGACCGAGTGAGTAGCACCCGTGTCAAATAAAACACATGCATCTTGACCATACATATACAAGATTCTAGTGATGGTACCTGTAGACTTGTTGGCCTGATCGCGAGAAGTCGTGTAAACGCGTCCACTAGTAGGAGGTGGCTTGGAATCAGCATGTCCAGATGTGCCCTCCATCTCGCCCTTGCGGCAGTCCTTCATGCGATGGCCAGTAAGGCCACACTTGAAGCAAGTGTCGCTATCGCAGCGACATGGCCCTGGGTGCCTACGATTACAGGTAGTGCAGAGAGGGTGAGTAAACCCTCCAGCAGGTGCCCTTGCTGGCTGGGATCCTGTTTGGAAAAGTACACATGAGACATGGTTTATAGGTACAAAAGGACAATGCGGAAAAACGTAAGATGTAATAGCAGTGATAGCTGGACGGTTAGGCTGTGAACCTCTTTGGTCCTGATCCCTCCCGTTACCATGATTCCTGGTAGAAGATTGATAATGTGTCAGAATTATGAATCATAAACATGTAACATAAAGTATGATTAAGTGCAGGGACCTGCTGCTGTTGGAGTTTCCAGCTTTGTTACGATAATTATCATTACCGCCACGCCTATCCGTAGTAGGACGGTCTTGAGTCTGACCGTTACCCTTGGGCTCAGTAGGCTGTTGTTGAGTAGCCGGTTGAGACCGGTCCGTAGTCTTCTTCCTGAAAGATGTAGTTTAAAAAGAAAGATAAATATTGGATAGTACTGAATGAATTTGAAAAGGTCACGCTGAATGACGAATAAATACCTCTTCTTGGGTCTCTCTGCTTCCTCGAATTCCTCTCTCTCCTGCAGCATCTCCAACTTACGTGTTGCATCGGCTACTTGTGCCACCGTGTTGAAGGTAGCGCACACCAAGTTGTTGGCGACCAATGTAAGCCCACCGAAAGTGGTATGCTTGCTCTTCGGCAGTTTCTGCTGTTGCGCCAAGAAAACCAGCCAAACGAAGAAAGCGATGCATGAACTCGTTGTTGTTCTCCCCAGCTCTCTGCCTGATCCCGTGGTACTCCCTCATCAACTTGTCTTGCTCAGCCTTGGGAAAGAACTGTCCAATCACTAACTCCCTGAACCGAGCCCAAGTCAAACCAGCCACCCAATTGTCACCACCCTCAGACTACTTCACTACCTTCCACCATCCCAGTACATCACCTTCGAACTTGTAACAGGCCAACCTCGACTTAAAGACGGGGCCGCAACCCATTGCATTGAATATCTTCTTGATATGAGCCAACCAGCTTTCAGCCTCACTAGGGTTGTCAGTTCTCTCGAAGGATCAAGGACGTTGCTTGTTGAATCTCTCCAGCCATATGACCAATGTTGCTGGAGGAGGAGGAGGAACTAGGTGTTGTTGCTGATTGTTGGCAGCCTGCACCTCAGTCCTGATTTCGTTCCTCAGCTAAGGAAGCAAAGCCTGCATCGCAGCTTGGACTGCTGCATTGAGTTGTTCCTGCTCGCGTGTGAGAACCATCTGACAGTATAAAACAAAATACATGATTAAACTGATCAAACATAAAATATATACATGAAGAAAAAATTATGTCAATAAATCATGAGAAAATTTTTATGCATGAAAAACAGTGCATGAATGCATGAATGCATGATGCAGTTTATGAAAACTTTTATATGTGCGAGGGTAAACGACTAAGGTCGGTTCACCCAAAACAAAAGACATGGCGAGGGGACGCCTATGGGTCGGTCCCAAAGTTAAATGTTTCGAAAAAATCACATGCGACTAAATAGAGCCAGTCATGTACCAACCATTACTTAGTCTTAAACATGCAACAATGACATATAACATGAATGCATGAAAACGATGAATGCATAAAAACCGACTGTCAGTTCTAGGAAGACCATAGTGACTACCTACTAATCACAGGTCGTGTTTTGAGAGCCTACAGGTTGAAGCCTTGGCTCTGATACCATAATTGTAACACCTCATTTTGGTAAATGGAATGTCACGCGTGATTATGGCGTATCATCAAAGCATACAAGGTAAATGTCTTAAAAACATTAAATGACCATGAAAGGAAATACCGGAAACAAACATCAGTACCCCAAGTATAAGCTCATCACACACAAACATAAGTACTGTAAAGGAAAAGGACTAAACAATGTCCAAAGAAATAAGTAGCAAAATGTATGATGAAATGCATAAAGTAGAGAAGGCTAGATACATTCCAATCCATATGCACGTACGCTTAAAGTCTACGAGCGTCCTTGAGTACCTACCGTCTGGGAACATGAAAGGAAAACGGTTGAGCATAACGCTCAGTGCACGGATATACAAGTATGACATGGAATAGCATAAGCATATAAGATTAATAGCAGTGGAATATTATAAGTTCTAAACAATCTGGATTCATGTTCATAAAACTGGTTTTATAGTTTGAAAAGACTTATGTTTTTATGTAAAACTGCATTAATTATCCAAATAGCCCATTTAGGTTCCACCGTACATGAATACTTGGAGGGGAGACCTCGTCATGCAATTAGAGGGGTTGCCTCTAATTAAATAGTCTGGGTAGGAAGGATCAACTCCTAGTGAAGGATGCAAGGCACACATCACATTCACTCTGATAATACTTGTAAACATGCAACTAGGATGCACCCATACGCCCCACATGATAATATAATATAATGGCCAAAGCCGAAAAGGGACACCACGAGCAATCACTTCGTCGTGGGGAAGTCATAACACTGGTGCCTTCAGTGTTATGGTTATGGTACCTCCATAACTAGGTGACACTGGTCATGCATGTATATGGCTTAGGCTCTTATTCTAACATAAGTATCAAACATATAAAACAAATACTAGGAAAACAGTTGGCTGCAAATGGGGAATCCTAATAAGGAAAGAATGTCCATACTGAAAGGACGGGAAATCCGTACTTTATGTCCAGTGAACGAAGAAGACGAAAGAATGGAAGTCCTACTTCGATCTCACTAATGCTACATAAATAGTATACATGTATAAGTATTCTGTTTACTGAGTACGTAACTGGTTTTATATCGTGTCTTAGCTTGTTTTATATGTTCATGTCTTGTTTTACTGATTTTAAGGTTATGCTATGTTTATCATGTATTCTACATATTCTGATTAAGTATTACTTGTATTTTCTGTATTATTATAATTGTTATGTAATAATAAGTAACTTCCTAAAAATAGCAGATTTCCTAAAATATAAAGTTTCCAAAAATATAAAGTTTCCAAAAATAGATCAGTTTCTAAAAATATAAAGTTTTCAAAAATAGTAAGTTTCCTGAATTAGAAAGTTTCCATATTTAGAATTAAGCTGAATTAATAAGCTAATAATATAAGCTTAAGTTTACTGGTTAAATATCACAAGTCATGTAATTATAGTATAGTTTATAAATAATATCATGTTAATTAAATAAATTATAGGTTATATGATTTAATTAAATATAAGCATGATTTAATTAAATTAAAGTGTATAAAACACTTAGGTTAAAACATGTATTAATATTATATTAATAATAACCTAAGTCATGATTATTAATTAATTATATTTCATGTCTTAATAATTAATTAATACTATATTATAAATTAAATAATTAAATACTTAGATTAAAACATGTATTATTAAATAAATAATAATTAACCTAAGTTCATGATTTAATTAAATTAATTATATGCCATGTTAAATTAATTTAATTAACTTGTAAAGTTTTATATCTTGTAAAATAAATACTTGTACCATTTTAGTCATGAACTGGACCCATGTATTTAATTTAGACATGTCGGGAACCGGACTCGGAACTCCTTGAACCGGTCTGAACCAAACACCCCTTAACAGTGGCAAACCGGCTCGGCCGGTTGCCACTATTCTTGTTTAGGCTGCCACCGGCTTAAACCAGTGGTCACCTCTCGGCTAGCCGCTGCCCAGCAGTGGTTTCCCACCGGCTGTCTGCCGGTGGTCCCCCCTGCTTGTGCTGCGTTCCCCCTGCTTGACCCAACCTGCCACCGGCTGTGTGCCGGTGGTGGGGCTATTTGCTGCCGAGACCCAACCCAACCACAAGGACACACCAGCGCGAGTCGGGGTTCCTTGTCCCTGCTGTCAACCAAACCAAACACCACCGAGATCATAGATCTCGGTTGGTGGCGTGACCAGAAACACACCGAGAGCCTTGGGCTCCCGGTTTGTGTGTCGGCCGAGCAACCAAACCCGAACAAACCCTTAATTTTTACCCCCCATGATCACGTGACATGTTTTAATCCTTGTTTTTATTTAATTCATGTTCATGTGTGAATAATTAATAAAAAGAATAAAAGTAAAAAGGTTTACGGATTACCGAATACGTGTAAAGATTGGAGAACAATAACACGAACACGAACACGATCTTGAATTTGATTGACTAAAAATCAAATCAAACACCCCTTGGTGTTGATGTTTGCCGCCGGCCAAGAGAGAGAGAAAGAAGAATAGGGTTTTGATTTTTCTTGGAAAAACTATGTGAATGAAAAAGGTTTCCTCCTTTTTGTTTATTACTAAAAATCAAATGGGCTTGGCCCTTTTTCTTCTCTTGGTGTCGCGGCTAGTAGGGCCCACATGGGAAAACCCGGAGTTTTCCCGTGTTTTAAATTTACGTGCTCGTGTGTTCGTATATTCGTGTTATAATTTTTCGTGTTATATTTAAATACTTGTATTTAACGATATTAATCGTATAATATTAGTTAAGTACGTAATTACGTGTTCGTGATTTTTACGATCATGATTTCATGTTCGTGATTATAATTATTATTGTTAATAATTATCGTGTACTAACACGTACTTAATACTTGTCGTAATAATAATACGTACATAACTTCTGTAATTACTAATCGTGACACGTGTTCATGCTATAAAGAAAAGTCTTAAAATGTACATATGTTTGCTAAGTGTACTGTTTATGGTAAAAGCATGCGGGTTTTACAGATTTTCTTCAAAATCCATGTATTTTGGTCAAAACCTTGTTTGGTCAGTTCTTGTGTGTTTTCTTTGTCTATCTTTGCTTTTTAGCATATCTCTATGATTAGTTAGACTAGAAAAATAGGATTTGCTGAATTAGAAAATCCTCTCTCATTACCAAAATCAACCCTCTATGGGCGGTTCTTTATAGAAACCACGGCTCCATATCGATATGGAACCGCCGGTGGAGAAAAGGAATCGCGCACAGTGCTTCCTATTTCGGGTATTTCTGAAACTCCAATTTGTTCCAACACTTTTTGGAATCTTTGTTTCAACCCTTTGACCACCCTCAAAATAACTTGAGCTTTCTCTATTTAACCCTAAGCATATTGTATCCTCTCTCAAATCAAAATGTCTTATTCTCTAAATGAAAGCCTTGATTCTCCTCAATTTTTTCCAATTGATTTCAACCCCAATTCACCCAAGAACACTTAAAATCACATTTCTTCTCCTTCTAAGAATGTTGATTGTGGAACTTCTTTTCTTCCACCCTTTAGTGTTCTTCCTCCTTCACATGATAATGTCATGCATCATGGAACATATTGTCATTGTTGTCAATATCATCATCTTGCTATGTCTCATATCTATGAGGAGTTGAATTACATCAAAAGTCTCTTAGTCAAATCTTCTCTTCACTATGACTATGAGATGACTACCACGCCACCACCACCTCCTTCCGCCACTACCTTGTCTTTTATCTAAGCATTGGTTGCTTATCTTCAAGACATCTAGTTCAAGCAAATCTTAGAGTTCTAGTTTAACTAGAATTAGATTTATGCTTTTGGCTTATTTTATTTTACATACATCTTTGTATGTTTTGTTTACTTGTATCTTTTATTCATGTTTTCCTTTTAACATGACTTATCTTGGATCTTAGTTTCTTCTCTTTTTTTGTGACCTTTGCTATATCTTGTTAGGTGTTTCTTCTCTTCTACTAACCCTTTTATGTAGCTTGACACCATATCTCGATTCCTTGGTTCCCCAAGCAAGGGGAGCATTTGCAAAGTCCGATTCTTCTCTTCTACAACGACTTTTGCAACCTTTTGCTTCGACAAAGGGGGAGAAGTGAAATAAACTCGTCTTCGAAAATCTTGTTTCTCGAATGATTGAGTTTATGTATTGTCGAAATAAAAAAGGGGGATATTGTTAATGCAATGATGCCTAAAAACGTTACTTGCATTTTTTGGTCTCGCTTTGTTTTGATTACGACAATATGTAAAAACAAGCATTTACGAAAACAACGAAAAACGAATTCTTGAGTTCAAGTATTTTTCATTTCTACCATTATCACTTAAGGTATGTACAAACAAGTACTCATCCTAATTAAGTGATCAAGGATTTAATCTTTTCTTAAAACTCACTTTTTATTAAGTGTGACAAGTTTTTATTAAACTTTCTTTTTAAGAAAATTTTTTATTAAATTAACTATTTGAAAATTTGAAAACGGCATATTCTATCGTGGTTTGGAATATCCTTTCAGGATATTTTAATCACCAGATTCGAACCATACCACTAAAAGACAAAAAGGAGCGGAGTCTACTCCGACGGTTCCTTAAGTGGCTATGCGGTTCCTTATCGATAAGGAATCGCGGGCTGTAATAAGGAACCGCGAGCAGATATAGCCGGTGGAGCCTTGTCTTATAAATAGTGGACTATTCTCAAATTTTCTCTTCACCTCTTTTGCACATATAATTTTAGATTCTTTCATACTTCTAAAATCACTCAAATCCTTGGTCATTTGGTTGATTACTACTTGTTTAGAAGTGAATCCTTCTTCTCCCATCTCTTCCTCTTCAAATGCAAAGAGAATAATGTTTGTCGGTTTATTATGGGCTAAGCCTTATTTGGTTACTAGGCCCATGTTGTCTTAGGTTTATGCATGTATAATTCGATCTTTGTATATCGTTACAGTCATTCAATATACAAATTTATAATATTCCTACATGGAATCAAGCCTAACCCTAAAAAACACGACTTCTGCCGCTTTATTTTTCTTTTTCTTTGTCGACCTTGCGTTGTCGACGTGTTGCTGTTGACAGGTTTGTTGTCAACGATCCATAGTTGTTGTCGATTGATAAGTTGTCGACCAGTTTGTTTTTTTTTTCGTTTTTGATTGGTTTTGATTTACACAAACCCTAATCTTCTATTTTTCATTGCCCACCCTTTACCATGTCTACTGATGTACCTCCCCCAACACCTACACTCTCCCTCTCCGACAAACTCATGACCATGAACAACCTCACCACTTTTGTTCCTGTTAAATTAGACGTAGACGAGATGAACCATGTGGATTGGGTTTACTATATAACTGATCTTTGCACTGGACATGGCTTGTTGGATCACATCATAACACCCTCTACCAGCACATCCACCTCACCCACAAAGGACGCCGAATGGATCAAGCTTGATTTTATCATTCGCACATGGATTACTAGCACCCTCTCCTTCGACTTTTCAATCTCGCTTGGCCGTTTTAAAACCTAAAACGACTAAAGAGGCTTGGGACAATCTCGAGGAAATTTTTAAAGATAACGAACGTCCTTGGGCAATGGCCTTGAAAACGGAGCTCCGTAACTTGAAACTTGGTGAGCTCACTATAGATGCTTATTTTCGGAAGATCGAGTCCATTGCTTTTGTGTTATCCGGTCTCGGTTATCCATTAACGGATGAAGATATTGTTACCTTTGCCTTAGAGGGTCTCCCGTCCACCTATGAAATCATGTCTACAATTATAGTGAGCCAAAATCCGTTTCCCGATCTTAAAACGGTTCGCTCGTTGTTAACAACGAAAGAGATGCGGCTTAAGAACCGGCTCCAAGCCTCATTTGTGGATCCTACATCCGCCTCTCCCACGGTTCTATTGGCGAATACCAACAACAGGCGCCCTACTACTTCGTCGGACAAGGTAAATAAACCTTGTTTTTTGTTTAACAAGGGTATGTGCCAGTTTGGTGAAGCTTGTAAATATCTCCACAACGGAGTTCACGGGAAGGCTAATCTTCCACCTCGCAACCCGGTTTCCACTGGCGGGTTCTCGAATGTAACACAGCCTGAATTACATGCCATCCAACTTTTGTTATCTAAATTGGGGGTGAACATGGGGAACATTGGTTCCTCGCATGCAACATCTACGAATCCCCTTGCATTATATGCAAATCCAAGTCCAAACTTTGTGGCCCAAGCTCCATCACAGTCCACCTCTTTTGGAAATATGTTACCTGGGGTTCACAACTCAAGGGGTCAATACTTTGGACTAGGTCAGCAGAGTCCAACATGGGCAGGATAGTACTTTGGACTGGGTTCGCATACAGGTCAGTTAGCGTAGGTGTTTCCACAGATGGGTCCATTAGCACAGGGGGTTCAGTTTGGTCAGGGTTCGCCACAGGGAGTTTACTCAGGAGGGGTTCAGCCCCATGGTTAATTTATAGGATCAGTACCACCCGGATTTGCTCCCTCGGTTCCGTCCACTGGCTCGGGTTTGCAAGGTCAGGCAACGGTTTTACCTAATTCTTTTAACACTGCCACTATTCAGGAACCGGTAGCTGGAACTTGGAATATGGATACAGGTGCGAGCTCTCACCTTAATGATTCTGTACATTGTCTTAGTGATATTTTTAATATGTGCATTTACCTGTTAGTTGCGGTTGGTGATGGGCGTTTTATTCCCGTTATTAACTCCGACCATAGTGTTTTGTCTACACCTTTTCGTCCCCTACGTTTGAACAACATCTTAATCACTCCCAATATTGTCAAAAACTTAATTTTTGTTCGCAAGTTTCGTGATAATTCTTGCACGGTTGAGTTTGACTCTTTTGGTTTTTCTGTGAAGGACTTCCTAACTCGACGGGTGCTCCTCCGATGTGATAGCACGGGTGATCTCTATCCTGTTACGAAGCCCTCCACCATTCCTCAAGCTTTTCTTACCAGTTAGTATACGTGGCATCAACGACTTGGACATCCAGGAAGTAAAGTGTTACATCGTCTTCTTTCTAGTGATTCTATTTCGTGTAATAAAGAAAAGCTTCCCGTTCTTTGCCATGCTTGTCAGCTTGGTAAACACGTGAAGCTTCCGTTTGTTAGTTCATCTAGTTCTGTTACTTTTCACTCGGACTTGTGGACCTCCCCAATTCTGAGTCTTTCTGGTTTCCAGTACTATATTTTGTTTTTGGATCATTATTCTCAGTATGTTTGGGTTTATCCGTTAATGCATAAATCAGATGTTTTGTCTAAATTTCAATTGTTTCGTACTTACGTTCGTACTCAGTTTAAGTGTGAGATTAAGTCGTTTCAGTGTGATCATGGTGGTGAATTTGACAACCATGCCTTTCATAAGTTGTTTAATGATAATGGTATCCAATTTCGATTTTCATGCCCCCGCACCTTCCAAAAAATGGTAAATCTGAACGTATGATTCGCACAATCAATAATCTCATTCGCACCTTACTGTTTCAAGCTCATTTACCGCCCAATTATTGGACTGAGGCACTTCATATGGCTGTTTATTTATTAAATATTTTACCTTCCTGTGCCATCGATAATGCAATACCCTTTACCCGCCTTTTTGGTGCCAAGCCCGATTATAGTGTCCTCCGTGTTTTTGGATGCCTTTGTCATCCACATATAGATACCAACAACAAACTTGGACCATGTTCCACACCTTCCATATTTCTAGGACACGCTGCCAACCACTTTGGCTATCGTTGCCTTGATCTTAATACCAATAAAATTATCATTTCCCGCCATGTTACCTTTGATGAAACAGTGTTCCCGTTTCCCTCCAGCAAACTAACTAACACCCCTTCCTATGATTTTCTGAAAGACTCGTCTAATCTTATCTCAACCATTATTCACACCACGCCCATCACTTCTATTCCTAACCCGCTTCCTACACCAACTAATAATATACCCTCTACATCTACATCACATACACCACCTACTCCTCTTCCACCACCTACGCCTCAGTCCGAACCCCAAAATGTTCCTGAATCTTCACCCGCTCCCGCTACTAATCCACCTATTGTTTCAAGGCATCCCATGGTCACTCGTTCTCATGTTAGGACTACTCGTCCTAATCCCCGTTATGCTGGTCACGTCTCTACTATTTCTCCTATTCCTTGGTCTTATAAAGAAGCTTTTAATGATCCCAATTGGCGTAATGCTATGTATGATGAGTATAATGCACTTATTAAAAATAAAACTTGGACTAGTGTACCACAGCCCGAGGGTGCCAATATTGTTCGATGTATGTGGTTATTTCGTCATAAGTTTTTGGCTGATGGCACCCTTAGTCGGTATAAGGCACGACTTGTTGCCAATGGTAGCACCCAGGTTGAGGGTATTGATGTTGATGAGACTTTTAGTCCGGTTGTTAAGCCGGGTACCATTCAGACTGTCCTTAGTTTAGCTATTTCTCGACATTGGCCTGTACACCAGCTCGATGTCAAGAATGCCTTTTTACATGGTGATTTGGCCGAGACTGTTTATATGCATCAGCCTCCTGCTTTTCGGGACCCTGTGCATCCTGATTATGTTTGTTTATTGCAGCAGTCTCTTTATGGTCTTAAACAGGCACCTCAGGCTTGGTTTCAACGGTTTTCTACATATATTATTACTGTTGGATTTGTTCCGAGTCGTTGTGACTCTTCCTTGTTTATCTACAGACAGGGTGATGATACAGTGTTTTTGTTACTTTATGTGGATGATATTGTTATCACGGCTTCATCTGATCGTTTGTTACAACAGATTATAGCTTCTTTACATCGCGAGTTTTCAATGATAGATTTGGGTGCTCTTAATTACTTTTTGGGAGTTTCAGTTAAGCGTGACTCTTCTGGGATGTTTTTGTCACAGGGTAAGTATGCTATGGAGATTTTGGAGCATGCACATATGGTTGGTTATAATCCCTCTCGGACACCTATTGATACTGAGTCCAAGTTGGGTGCTCGTGGTGCTCCGGTCGTTGATCCTACTTTATATCGGAGTCTCGCGGGCTCTCTTCAGTATCTCACTTTTACTCGCCCTGACATTACATATGCGGTGCAACAGGTTTGTATATATATGCATGATCCGAGGGAGCCTCATTTTTCTGCTCTTAAGCGGATCCTGCGCTATGTTCAAGGGACTTTAGATTATGGTTTGCAGTTGTTTTCTTCTACTACTGATTCTTTGGTTTCTTATTCGGATGCGGATTGGGCTGGTTGTCCGACTACTCGACGGTCCACTTCGGGGTATTGTGTCTTTCTTGGTAACAACCTACTCTCCTGGTCCTCTAAGCGTCAGCCGACGCTTTCTCGTTCCAGTGCTGAGGCTGAGTATCGGGGTGTTGCCAATGCTGTAGCTGAGACATGTTGGATTCGGAATTTGCTTTGTGAGCTTCATACTCCTTTATCTTTTGCTACTGTTGTTTATTGTGATAATGTGAGTGTTGTATACTTGTCTTCTAATCTGGTTCAACATCAGCGTACTAAGCACATTGAGATTGACATTCATTTTGTACGGGATCTGGTTGCTACTGGGCAGGTCCGTGTTTTACATGTTCCTTCTCGGTTTCAGTATGCGGATATCTTCACCAAGGGCTTACCTTCCGCTTTATTTGATGAGTTTCATGACAGTTTGAGTGTTCGTTGTACTCCCGCTCCAACTGCGGGGGAGTGTTAGTCGGTTTATTATGGGCTAAGCCTTATTTGGTTACTAGGCCCATGTTGTCTTAGGTTTATGCATGTATATATTCGATCTTTGTATATCGTTACAGTCATTCAATATACAGATTTATAATATTCCTACAAATAACACTTTCATCCTTGAAGTGTAGTGTCTACATCAAAGATCCATTGAAGATCAAATATTATTTAGTCATTGTTGTGTCATAGTTGTGAAGATCCAAGTAGTTGTGTCTATTTGGAAGTTATGTATGTACTAAGGTTTATACTTGGTCCTTAAAGTATACTCGTGTAGATTGGTCCTAGCTACGGTTAGGGCTCGACTTTTAGCTTAGAGTCGGAAATTGGATAAGCAACGTTGTGTACGGTTTCTCCACCTTAAGGAGCTTGTTGATTAGTGAACTATCGAGTAAGGAGTACTCGAGGAGTGGAGTAGGGACGGGGAGTGAGCTTCGTTGTCGAACCACTATAAATCCTTGGTGTTTGGTTTGATCTTTCTTTCCCTGATCTCTTTACATTCATTATTCTTTATACTTGTGATTATTAGTTTAGTTGCAGTATACCTTGTTCATATTGTGTATAAGAAGGTTTTACATAATCTATCAAGTCTAAGTTTTTGAAAAGGATTTTTAAAAACCATCTTTCGACAAGTAAATTTTAAGAAACTATTCACCACCCCCCCCCCCCCCTTATAGTTTCTACAAAACTCAATAATTCTGAACCTTGTGATGTGTGTCATAAAGCTAAGCAGACTAGGGAGTCTTTTGCTATAAGTGATCATAAAACCAAGAATCTTGGTGATATTGTTCACCTTGATGTTTGGGGTCCTTATAAAGTGACCAGTAGGGAAGGATTTAGGTTTTTTCTTACTATGATTGATGATTATACCAGATCTGTTTGGGTTTTTTTGTTAAAAGGTAAAAATGAAGTTCATGATTGCATTGAGAGTTTTTTTAAACTTCTTGATAATCAGTTTAACAAAAGAGTTAAAATTTTCAGAAGTGATAATGGAACAAAATTTGTTAATCATAAGTTTGCTAACTTTGTTAAAACTCATGGTATTATTCATCAAACTACATGTGCTTATACACCTCAACAGAATGGTGTAGCCGAAAGAAAACATAAGCATTTACTTAATACTTCTAGAGACCTCATGTTTCGGTGGGACATACCATTAAACATGTGGGTTGAATGTGTGCTAACTGCTACTTATTTGATTAACAGGTTACCTAATGCTGTGTTATCTGGTAAAAGTCCTTATGAAATGGTTTATAGGTTTAAACCTAGTATTCTTCATTTAAAAGTTTTTGGTTGTTTATGTTTTTCTACTGTGTTAAATGAGTCTGATAAGTTTGGGTCAAGGTCAGATAAGTGTTTTTTTGTTGGATATGCTTTTGATAAAAAGGGATATAAATTGTTCAGTTTATAAAAAGTTTATTTTCAATGGATGTTAAATTCTATGAGACTGTCTTTCCTTTTAAAAATGATGTGATTAGTAAAGAGCTTGTTTTTGTGAAAATGATGTTAATAATATAAATTTTTTAAACATAAATAGTCAAGGACCTAGTGAATCCTATGATGAGAATGGAGATAGTAGAGGTAGTAAGCTTAAGTTTGTACCAGTAGATAGTGTTAATACTAGTGACAGCACTATAGAACCTAGTGAAGGTGAAGAAGGTGTTCATACTACTGATACATATATTTCTTTTG
Source organism: Glebionis coronaria (assembly GCA_025667525.1). Lineage (NCBI taxonomy): Eukaryota > Viridiplantae > Streptophyta > Magnoliopsida > Asterales > Asteraceae > Glebionis > Glebionis coronaria. The sequence continues at coordinate 45,827,464 of CM046881.1, forward strand.
AGGTAGATACATATATTTCTTTTGAGGTAGATAGGTCACCTAATACTGACACTAAGTCTAGTAAGAGGGACACTAGTAGTGAGTATGCAACAGAAAAGAGTTCTAAGGGTATACCTGACACTGTCAATGATGATAATTATTCCTCTGAGGATGAAGGTTTAGACTCTTTTGGTAATATGTTTAATTGGTCACCAGAACCAATAGAAGAGAATACTGTTAAGAGAACTAGTAGAAAAAGTAATTGTAACACCCCATTTTGGAAATGGAAATATCACAGTATTATGGCGTATCATCAAAGCATACAAGGTAAAATGTCTAAACATTACTTGACCATATAAAGGAAAATACCGGAATCAAACATCGGTAGTCCAAAAGTAAAGCTCATCACACACAAACATAGTATAGTAAAGGAAAAGGACGAAACAATGTCCAAAGCATAAGTATCATAAAGAAAGGAAATGCATAATGTAAAGAAGGCTAGACAACTTCCAGTCCATATGCACGTACTCTTAGTGTCTACGAGCGTCCCTGAGTACCTGCCGTTTTGGGAACATAGAAAAGGAAAACGGCTGAGCAATACGCTCAGTGCACGGATGTACAATAAAGCATGAATAGGATAAGCATATAACATAATAACAGCGGAAGAAACTAAGTCCCGAGTAACCTGGTTAAGTCTTAATTAAAGCTGGTTTTATAGTTTGAAAGTCTTATGTTTATCTTATAAAAACTGTTTGTCATATATTACCATTAGCCAATATAGGTCATGAATATCCACTGTGCATGAATAATTGGAGGGTGACCTCATCATGCAAATTAGAGGGGCTGTCTCTAATTTAATATACTGGTTTTATGGGTAGGAGGGATCAGCTCCTTGTGAAGGATGCAAGGCACACACCACATTCACCATGTAATCCTGAATAAAAACGTGTAACTAGGATGCACCCATACGCCCCACATGATAAATATAAATAAATGGCCAAAGCTGAAGGGACGCCACGAGCAATCACTCCGCCATGGTGAAGTCATAACATCAGTGCCTCTAATGTTATGGTTATGGTACCTCCATAACTAGGTGAAACTGGTCATGCATGTATATGGCTATAGGTAATCATATTTAAACATAAGCAATCAAACTCATACTTACACTATGGGAAAAACAGTTGGCTGCATACGGGGAAATCCTAATAAGGAAAGAATGTCCATATTGAAAGGACGGGAATCCGTACCTTATGTCCAGTGAACGAGAACGATGAACTGCGAGAATCCTACTTCCGAAACACTAGTGCTACATAAATACGTACATGAAATAAGTATATGCTTACTACATACATAGCTGGTTTTATGTCATGTCTTAGCTTATTTTATGTGTTCTTACTATTTTACACTGTTTAAAGCCTTAAACTGGGTTAAATCCTACATTATGTTCATTCTGATTAAGTATTACTGACATTTCATGTGTTATTATACTTACTGTGTAATAATAAGTAACTTCCAAAAATAGCAGGTTTCCTTAAATAGAAAGTTTCCAAAAATAGAAAGTTTCCAAAAATAGAAAGTTACCAAAAATAGAAAGTTTCCAAAAATAGAAAGTTTCCAAAAATAGAAAGTTTCCAAAAATAGATTTACTGCTTATAATAGATAAGTTTCTAAAAATAGAAAGTTTCCATAAATAGATTAGCTGCCATAATTAAATAAGTTTCCATAAATAGATTAGCTGCCTTAAATAAATAAGTTTCTAAAAATAGCTGGTTTCCATAAATAAAATAGCTGCCTTATTTAATTAAGTTTCTAAAAATAGAAAGTTTCCATAATTAGAAATAAGCTGGTTAAATAAGCTAAGTAAATAAGCCTAAGTATTTTCATGATTATTTTCTAAGTCATATGATATATTATATAGTTTAATAATTATTTCATGTAATTTAATTAAACTATAGGTTATAATATTTAATTAAAGTATGACATGTTTTAATTAAATATATTAAGTACTTAGGTTAACATATGTATTATTAAATACTAATAATATAACCTAAGTCATGTTTAATTAATTAATTATATCCATGGTTTTAAAATAATTAATTAATTATAAGTCTTAATAATAAAATACTTTAGGTTAAAATAATTCATGTTCATTAATAATTAGTTAACCTAAGTCATGTTATTAAATTAATTTACATCTTATTAATTTAATTCTTAACATAAGTTTATAACATAAACAACTAACATAATCATGATCCGGATCTAAGCTTAAAAACATGCACCGGATATGAACAAACACCGTACCCCGAACCAAATCGGGGTACCCCTCTTGCTGCCGTGGGACCCACACGCACCAACCAAGACCAAAAAGGTCTTGGTGGTGGTCGGCTAAACCAAACCGAACCCCCTTGGGGTCGGTTGTTCCTGCGGCCCAAAACAAACACCCCTTAGATCCACCCCTTTGATTAATTAATGACCAAAACATGTTAGATCTAGGTTTAATTAATGTGTTTTTATGAAAAACATCATGTGTTCTTAATTAATAAAAGATTAATTAAAAAGAAAACAAGTAAAAAGGTTTTACCGTATTCGTGGATCAAATGGGTGAAGAACAAACACGAACAAACACTAAAATAACAAGATCCGAGATCAAACTCACCCCCTTATGGTGGTTTGTAGGTGGCGGCACACAAAGAGAAGGAGGAAAGGGTTTTAGGTTTTCTTGAAATTCTTCTGTAAAAATAATTTGAGTAGTAAAAACTCTTCACCCTTCCTTTTAGTAAAATTGACAATGGGCTTGGCCCATTGTCCTATGTTGGCCGCGGGTAGGGACTCCCTTGTGGGGGTCCCGTACCTCGTTTCGTGTCTTGTAATTTCATACATGTTTACGTTTAAATATGTTCGTGTTTTAAAAGTTCTCGTTACGTAAATATCCTACACTTATATATTTAATTACGCTCGTATTAAATATATATACGTAATTAATAATATCTCGTGTTTTAATTACGCTCGTGATCTCGTGATCGTATGTTCGTGATTAATTATTGCTAAATAATTATTACGTGATCGTTCATATAAAATACTTATCGTGTTCTAACACGTACGTAATACATAAACTCCTAATATGTAATTGTAATCATGCTATATTAGGAAAGTTTTTAACTAGTACGTACGAACTTAAGGTAATATGCATGGTAAAAGCATGCGGGTTTTACAACTCTTCCCCCCTAAAAAGAATAATTCGTCCCCGAATTATAGATAAAGTAAACTGGAAAAGAAGAACATACCCGAATTCAAAATATGAAATGAGGGTAAGAAGTCCGGATAGACTCCTCTGTTTCCCAAGTGGCTTCCCGCTCGGTATGATCCCTCCATAGAATTTTGACGAATGGAATCGTCTTCTTTCTCATGACTCGTTCTTGCCTGTCAAGAACTCGTTCGGGTTCTTCTATAAAAGTGAGATCTTCACGAATCTGTTCCAGTGGATACTGAACCATGTGAAGGGGATGATATTGATACCCTCTGAGTAAGGACACATGAAACACATTGTGCACATGCGAAAGTTGCGGAGGTAACGCCAATCGGTAAGATACTTCACCAACTCGTTCAATGATATCAAACGGTCCGATGAAACAAGGACTGAGCTTTCCTTTAATCCCGAAGCATCTAACACCACGTGCCGGCGAAACCTTAAGGAAGACGTGATCTCCTACATTAAAGTGTAAATCCCTACGATGCTTGTCGGCGTAACTCTTTTGACGTGACCGTGCCTCCTGAATTTTCTGCCTAGCTACTGCGATCTTCTCGTTTGTCATCTCTATGATTTCTGGTCCTTCGAGTGTTCGCTCGCCAACCTGATCCCAGCAGATTGGGGCGCGACACTTTATGCCATACAACATCTCAAATGGAGCACACTTGATGCTCGCGTGCCAGCTGTTGTTGTACGCAAACTCCACCAAACAGATGTATTCGTCCCAATCACCCGTCCATTCCAACGCACATGACCTCAACATATCTTCCAATGTCTGAATGGTTCGCTCTGACTGTCCGTCCGTTTGAGGATGAAAAGCCGTGCTAAGCTTAAGTTGTGTACCCCAAGCTTTCTGCAGACTTTTCCAAAAGCGCGAAGTGAATCGAGGATCTCTGTCTGAGACGATGCTGGATGGTGCACCGTGTAGTCTCATGATCTCTCGTCTGTACGTATCTGCGAGTTTACTTACCGGATCTTCCTTGCGGATCGGTAAGAAATGAGCTGATTTGGTAAGTCGATCAACGATAACCTAAATTGCATCGTGCTTCCTTTTGGTAGGCGGAAGACCGGTAACAAAATCCATGGTGATTTTATCCCACTTCCACTATGGAATGTCTAACGGTTGAAGGAGACCGCCAGATCGCTGATGCTCGATCTTAACCTGCTGGCAGGTAAGACATTTGGAGACGTAAGTGGCCACATCCTGCTTCATACCACTCCACCAAAAGTACTGCTTGATGTTGTGGTACATTTTGGTTGAACCAGGATGTATCGAGAATGGGGAGCTATGAGCTTCAGCTAGCAAATCTTCCCGGAGTTCTTGGTCATCATGAACACAAAGTCTAGTGCCCTGCCATACGATACCATCTGCATCTACTCTGAATTATGTCTGCTTCTCCAAATTCTGAACTATCGCCCATAATTCTCCGTCATCCTTCTGAGCTTCCTTGATCTTAGATAGTAACTCGGGTTCTACTCTAAGATTAGCCCAGTAACCATGTTGTCCACGTACCATGATCTCGATGTCTAGTCGCTCCAAGTCTCTTATGATTTCCTCTTCGATTCTAATGCTGTTGATCATTCCGGACTTCCTGCTAAGGGCATCTGCTACTACATTTGCCTTTCCGGGATGATACTGTAGATTAATGTCATAATCCTTCAACAGCTCTAACCATCTCCTCTGCCTCATGTTCAGTTCACGTTGAGTGAAGATATACTTCAAGCTCTTGTGGTCCGTGAAAATGTCACATGATTCTCCATATAAGTAGTGTCTCCATATCTTCAATGCAAACACGACTGCAGCAAGTTCCAGATCGTACGTGGGGTAATTCTCTTCATAAGGCTTAAGCTGCCGTGAAGCGTACGCGATCACTTTCCCATGTTGCATGAGAACACAGCCAAGTCCCTTCCCCGATGCATCGCTGTAGATTTGAAATCCACCCGTACCAGATGGTAGAGTAAGAATAGGTGCAGATACTAGCTTCGGCTTCAGGTCTTCAAAGCTCTTCTCTCGATCTTCAGTCCAGACGAATTTCTCCCCTTTCCGCATCAGTTTGGTCAATGGTAGTGCTAAGCGGGAAAAGTTCTCCACGAACCTACGGTAATAGCCAGCTAAGCCTAAGAAACTGCGGACTTCCGTCGCTGATGTCGGCCTCGGCCACTTAGTGATGGCCTCAACCTTCGCTGGATCCATAGTGATTCCTTCTGCTGATACAATGTGACCTAAGAATGCCACCTTGTCTAACCAGAACTCACACTTGGAGAATTTAGCATACAGCTGCTTCTGGCGAAGAATCTGTAGTATTGTACGAAGATGGTCTTCGTGTTCCTCCTTGGATTTAGAGAAAATCAGGATGTCATCGATGAAAACAATGACGAATTTGTCCAGAAATTCATGGAAGATTCTGTTCATCAGATCCATGAACACTACTGGAGCATTTGTCAGGCCAAATGGGCATAACTACAAACTCGTAGTGGCCATAACGAGTACGAAAGGAAGTCTTAGCAATATCCTGCTCCTTGACTCGTAACTGATGATAGCCTGACCTAAGATCGATCTTGGAGAAGTGTTTGGCCCCTTGGAGTTGGTCAAACAGATCGTCAATACGTGGCAGTGGATATCTATTCCGAATAGTAATCTTGTTGAGCTCGCGATAGTCTATGCAACGACGCATACTGCCGTCCTTCTTCTTAACAAACAAAACCGGTGCGCCCCATGGAGATGCGCTCGGTCGAATGAAACCTCGTTCGAGAAGTTCTTGCAGTTGATCCTTCAGCTCCTTCAGCTCTATGGGAGCTATGCAATAAGGAGCCTTGGAGATTGGTTCAGCTCCTGGAACCAGCTCGATACTGAATTCCACTTCTCGTGCAGGTGGTATGCCCGGAAGTTCTGCTGGAAACACGTCTTGGAATTCCGACACTATTGGTTGATCCTGAATCGATGGAGATTCAGCATCCATGTCGTGAACCATAGCTAGATAACCCTCGCAGCCATGTGACAGTAGTGCACGCGCTTGTAGGGTGGATATGATTTGTACAGACCGTCCGGGTATGAACCCATTATGAATGTACTCTGGTGCATTGACATCACCGAAGATAACCCGATATGAATGGCAGTCTATGGTAGCATGATACTTGGATAGCCAATCCATGCCCAAAATCATGTCGAAGTCATTCATGTCCAGCGGAAGTGCGTCAACAGGTCGAACCTTATCATCAAATTCTAGGGGAAGACTCTTGTATACATGGGTGATTAATACAGAGTCCCTCAAAGGCGTGGAAATAGTAAGCCTATTTTCTAGTGGCAAGGGAGGCATCCTAATGTTCTTAGCATAAGCAGTAGAAATAACCGAGTGAGTAGCACCCGTATCGAAAAGAACACATGCAGCGCGACCATACATATACAAGATTCCAGTGATGGTACCTGTAGACTTGTTGGCCTGGTCTCGAGATGTCGTGTAGACACGCCCGGCAGTAGGAGGCGGCTTGGTATCAGCATGTCCCGATGTACCCTCCATCTCGCCCTTACGGCAATCCTTCATAATATGGCCAGGAAGACCACACTTGAAGCACGCATCAGTATTACGGCGACATGGTCCTGGGTGCCTACGGTGGCAAGTAGAGCAAAGAGGATGAGTGTGTCCTCCAGCAGGTGCTCTGGCTGGCTGAGGACCTGATAAAACATTTTACATGAGACATAATAGTTGGGTACAATAAACAAAGCGGATAATCATAAGATTGAATACAAGTGATAGCTGGACGGCTAGGCTGCGAACCTCTCTGGTTCTGGTCCCTACCGTTTCCATGGTTCCTGGTAGAATTTTGCTAGAGTGTCAGAATATAAGTTGTAACATAAAACATAAGAAATTTCGTAAGTATTAGGACCTGCTGTTGCTGGATTGCCCGGCGTTGTTACGGTAATTGTCATTACCGCCACGCCTATCCGTAGCAGATCGGTCATTAGTCTGACCATTCCCCTTGGGCTGATTAGGCTGCTGCTGAGTAGCCGACTGAGACCGGTCCCCAGTTTTCTGCCTGGAAGATACATTTAAAGAGATGAATAATTGACATATGAAAGATATACGGATTGATCATCGCTTGAATACGAAGGTTTACCTCTTGTCGGGTCTTTCAGCTTCCCCGAACTCATCCCTCTCCTGCAGCATCTCCAGTTTTCGTGCTGCATCGGCCACTTGTGCTACAGTATTGAACGTAGCACACACTAGATTGTTTGCGACCGATGCGCGAAGAGCCCATCTGAAGTGATGTGCCTGCTCTTCAGGAGTACCTGCTGCCGCACCAAGGAAACCAGCCAAGCGAAGAAAGCGCTGCATAAACTCGTTGCTATTCTCCCCAGCTCTCTGACGGATCCCATGGTACTCTCTCTTGAGTTTGTCCTGCTCAGCCTTGGGAAAGAACTGCTCCATCACCCTGCCCTTGAACTGAGCCCAAGTCAAACCAGCAACCTATTCATCACCACCTTCAGATTGCATCAAAGCTAACCACCAGTTAAGTACATCGCCTTCGAACCGATAGCATGCCAACTGCGCCTTGTATGCGGGGTCACAGCCCATAGCGTTGAAGATCTTCTCTATGTGAGCCAACCAGCTTTCAGCATCGCTGGGGCTATCAGTCTCCTCAAAAGCTCGAGGGCGGAGCTTGTTGAATCTCTCCAGCCATACTGCTAATGTCATTGGAGGAGGAGGAGGAGGTGGCTGATTGTGCTGCTGCTGATTGTTGGCAGCTTGAACTTCAGCCTGGATGTCATTCCTCAGTTGAGAAACAAGGCTTGCATGGCAGCCTGAATTGCAGCATTGAGCTTGAAACTAGGATTTTTATATGTTCAATTAAGTTCGTTTTTCCTCGACTCGACTCGAATTGAAAGCCAATTTTATCGTAAAGACTTTATTTGTTTTTGGTTATAATACTTGAATGGTAATCTATTTCTATTTAGCACAAAGCACGTAAAATATAAAAATAGCTAAATATGTAATACGTACTATACTAAAAACAAGGTGCAAATACCGCAATTAAAAATCACAGAGCAAAAATATAAAATGCGCAAGTAAAATGTAAACAAGATTTACTAAAATGCTAAATGAAAATGACAAGTAAAAATGCAAAATACTATAATGCCAAAAATGTAAATGTAAAATTATTCTAAAAATGTAAATGCCAAATTTATTCTAAAAATGTAAAAACTAAATTTTTATACATTTAATATTGTTTTTTATTTATTTATTAAAACTATTGTATCTTTATTTAAAACTAAAGTCTATTTTTTAAAACTTGAAAAATGAAATGAAATAGAAATTGAAAACGTAATGTAGTGAAATGTTGTGTAATGAAAATGCAATGTAATGAGCCCTTGTTAAAAAATCAATACGCAGCCTATTGTTGTCAATTTAAAACAAACACACAACCTTAAAAATGGTTTATAACCCTTTATTGCATATCTGCGCAGCCCTGTAACAGATTTTACTCTTGCTATCAACCGATTTTTATTATCATTTCTTTATAAAAGTCTTTAACTTTTAGTTGGACTATTACTGCTACAAAATTAAAAGTGCAGCTACACTTATTTGACTATATCACTCAATCTAGTATGACTTCTATATTGTATTATCTTACCACTGAAGTATATCTCACAACTACTTATCAAACAATAACAACTCAAATGTAACAACTAATCCAAAAACACAGGCTAAAGAACATGGACTATGTTGAACTTCTAACTCTCTGTTTGAATTATGGAACTTGCAAAACCTTTATAATGAGCTATGAATAAAAAGGCTTGTGACTCCTAAGCTAATGCACTTAAAAAATTTACACATGACATCAATAAAAAACTTGCACAGATTTTTAAACCAAATACTCAAAACAGTCAAGACTGCAAATAATGGGAAGCAAAATCACTAGAATCAAAGGTCACTAATAATGACAAATAAAAGCATGTAACAAGTAGCAATCAAACAAGTTTATACTACGAAATAAACTACACTACAACTAGCAGATAGTAGTATAAAAAAAACACGCAGAAAATTGAAAGTTTATTAGATTACTAATATGCAGAACATTAAATCGAAACGACCTTTACATCCAGGCCTGGCCGTTGTTGCGAAGTGCTGCTGAATAAACGAGACTGTTTATCGAAGCTACGAACCGAAACTATTGCTAAGAACTCGAAGTCGAACTTTAAGCTGACTGATCTAACCGAAACTGAACCGAAACCTTAAATCGAACCGAGCTCAAAACTTGAAACTACACTTGAAACGAATACTGATATCGATTAACCTTTACAGCTACAATCATCACCAATACTGCATCACCATCTAAACTGATCTGCTACAATCTTCTATCAAAGTGCAGTCTATGCTTAACTATTCGAATTCAACTGAAACTCGATTAAACATGAAACTGGAACTAATCTCACACCATAACAGCTTCAAGTCCAGTTCCAAAACTAATGCCTAATAGCTACCATTAACGACACTATCGAAGCAAAACTGAAAACTGCACCGAATACTAAAATCAAGAACGGACTGATCGAAACGAACCAAGCTGTTTGAACTATTATCGACACTAACCAAAACTAATATCAAACTGAACTACGAACTGAAAACCGAGCTGATTTCGACCCTACCGAGCTAAAACTAATTACTTATCGAAATTAAGAAAACAACATCAACCGAATCACAACAACCGAAAACAATAATACTGGAGATTAAAACTGCTATTCAAAACATAACCAAAACCATATCGAAACTGAAATATTAATCCAAATCATCATCGTCATCGAATCATAAGCAAAACCCGCCTATGGAGATTGTATAAAATGAATCGAAACTAGTACCCACATCATTCATCAAACTACCGAAACATAACCCACAAACTACCGAAACATAAAACTGCAACTCAACTGAGATCACACGATATCCAACAACATCAACCAAAAATCGTAAAACTTCTTATAAACCACTTCAATCAAACTGAGTACAAGCAGTAAGCTAAATAAGAAGCTGGAAAGGATTTTGTTACAAAATCAAACCTACTCTACATCTACCCTAACTAAAGGAAAAAAAGGACGAAACAAAGAAAAAGAAAAGAAAACGTAAAGATGGAAAAGATAAGATGTCACACTGATAGATCTGATCTAAAAGTTATATAATGTGATCCAATTTTCTTGTGGGCTTGGTGGGCTGGAATTGATATTGGGCCACAAGTAAAATTGTTGTGTTAATGTTATATTAATGGGTCGGTCCGACCCATTTAAATGGTGTCGGGCCGGCCCAATAAAACAAGAATGCACCGTCAGACTCGATTTTTCGTGCTCTTTCCATTTCTCGTGCTCGTTTTTTACTCTTTGGCTTCGTTCTTGCTCATTTTCTTCATATCCGTACCTACAATAATAAACAACGCATATAAACGATAAATGCACTAAAAATACACGCTTTGCTATTTATTATGCCAAAAACGAAGGGATATTAACACTAAAAACTTGAATATTTACGTGTCTAACACACCCCTACACTTAAGACGTTGCTTGCCCCCAAGCAACTATTATCACAAACGTTAAATCCAAAAATAATTTAAAACTACTTTATTCGAAATTAACTTAATAGAATAAAAATAAAAATTCATAGTGACCCGCCATGCTCGACTTTTTATTCAAGGTATAAGGATCATAGAACGGGAAACACGCAAACTGGGTGTCTCCAGGGAATAAATATCGTCATCCTCTTTTTATTACTCCCAACTAAGCTAAGATTCCTTGTGCAAACGTTTTGGCAAAATGCTAACACTACTTATACTAATAACCCGTATAAATATAACTTTTCACTCCTATAATTATAAAAGACTAGGCAAGTGTTTTCATTTTCAAATTTTTGATCGTTCAAATCGACATTTGTTATGGTTGCTAATCATCTAAGTGGGATATTAGTCTCACCGAGTATCACGAGATTTAAGATTCAAAAATGGCCTTTCCCATGTAGCGGCTTTCTTCTCGGAGCGTCCCAACCTAATCGGTTAAGTGCCCGGGCTTTTGACACCCCACGGAGAATAGTACCGGGATTGGCGGGATTTTGAAATCAAAGATCTTGAAATCACCGCTAAGCTAATAAAAGACACTTAGATGAAAAAAACAACGACGGTAATTAGAGAATGAAGATTCAAAAGAGAGATCACTCCATGTAGCGACTTTCTTCTCAGCTTGTCCTTTAGCAAAGCTTAGGAGGCTAGGTTTTTACACCCTCGAGAATAGTATCGGAGCTCACGGGACCTTTGACTTCTATATTCTCAATTACCCTCTAAACTCTTATACAAAATTGACGAATTCTAGTTCAACTTCGGATTTAAATTTGAGAAAAAGCAAGTTTCTCACAATTATAATTTAAGAAAAACAAAAACATAAAATTCTTATTCATTTTTTTTTTTTCATTTTTTTTATTTTTTTATTTTTTTTTTATTTTTTTTTTATTTTTCTTATTTTTTTTTCAAATAAATTTTTTTTTTCTTTTCTTCTTTTTTTCATTTTTTTTATCAACATATTTATTCACGCAACATTATTTCAAATTTAAGAAAATATGCTTTCACTCAAATTTAAATAAAAAGTTGAACTAGGACTCTATATCAAAATTGCATAAGAATTTATTTTTTGCATAACAACACAATTTTTAACGTTCAAAGGCTTGAAAAAAAACACACTTATTAAATCTAGTTATAATCTAAGAGGAAAAGCCATAGGTTACTCATATAAGCTCTAAAGAGAACCAACTACTCCACGTTTAGCATTTTTATTTGCACAATTCCTAAAAGCTTAGTCTAAAAGTAAAGGGAGCAGCCAGATCAACACTCATGCAGAGTCAGGATCCCCTTTGTTCTAGCCTACGGGACAAGTCAATCACGCACGGTCAAAAACGTTTTATTATTATTTAATAAAATAAAATAAAACAAACACACATTTGCTCAAAATAGGATGCTAGAAGGCAAACAAGTAGGCATGAATATGATCCATATGATATAAACCCCCTACACTTAGAACCGAACATTGGCCTCAATGTTCAAAAGTGATAAGGTGCTATCCCTACACTTAAGAACACAAAAGGCTAATGCTAGAATTCCAAGTGTAAAAAGGAGAACACAATCAAATATATATGGATAAAGATGAGAACTGAGTACTCCCCTGATATAGACATGAAGATCGATCGGAGACTGAATGAAGAAGATGATGGAAAACAGCAACATCAATCCTCTGAAAGTCTTCTCGATCCAAGGGAACCCTGCACACAAAAACAAATACCAACAAGCACACATGGAGAGAAGCACACGCCCCTACACTTATGTTAGAAAATAAATAAAAAGGATAGATCATCGGGTTGCCTCCCGAGAAGCGCTTGTTTTTGTTAACCGAGTCACGAGCCTGACTCGACCCCTAATTAAATGGTCCATGGGGAGGCCTCGAATGTAATACCGGGATCAAAAATCTTATCCTCGGTCCCGGATGAACATAATAAATGAGAGGCAGGAGGATAAGTCATGAAAGGTAGAAAAGTCCTCTCAACATACGAAAAGTATGTGAGGTCGTGATCCACGGGAGGTGGGATGGGTAAAGGAGACAAATTGTCATCCCCCAAAGACAATGGATGGTCACTATTCGGCAAAGCCGTAAAGGTATCAATCATAGAATGGTCAATGTCACCTCCCGGGTCAAAGCACTCATCCTCATTTCCCGGTATGAAATGAGGAGAGTAAAAGCGATACATCACTTGCTTGGGTGTATACGCGGTAGGACGGGGTGGCAACATAATATGAGAAATATCAGAAGACATATCTACCACCCGCGTCACCTCACCAGACCGAATCAAACGGAAAGTAGGGTCAAATCTCTCCACCTCCTCTACGATGGGGGGTGGCATGACTAACAAAGAATGCTCATCAATAGCAATAGAGTCGGAGCTATCAATGTCCTCAATCCCCTCTTCAAAGAGAGGATTTACCTCACTAGAGATGTAGGCGTCATCAAAATCAAATAAAGGGTTCGAATAAATCTTGAAATTTTCCTTCGGAACGTCTTCATCGGATAGTGACTCGTCATCACTAGAAGTAAAATCATCATCGAGATCAAAAATGGGATTAGAGAAAGCCAAAGAATCGTCTCCCAAGATATCGGTGGGAGGTAATGAATCATCACTATAAAGAGATTCGCACTCATCGTCACTATCGGAAGCAACCGTAGGCTCACTTTGGATTGGAATAAGAGTCTCGTCACAAGGAATAGTGATAAGACCCCCATCCCCCATGATGAGAGAGGCATCGGGCTCCGTAGTGGAAGAATCGAGAATAGGAGTGGTAGAATCCTTAGGCTCGAGAGCCGGCAAGTCGAGAGAAGGAATTACAATTGCACTAGGACATTGAGCACAAAGATCATTCCATGAAATAGTATTCTCGTCGTCATCATCATCATAATAGTAAGAACTCACAAGAGGAGGAGTATAATCACTAAGATTAGATACTTGCTCTTGTCGTTGTCGTTGTCGCTTTTCCTCCTCATTTGCTTCTTTTAGAAGAACAACGGCTTCTTGAAGTTGCAAAACAATGGTGTGTGTTTCGTCTTTCAAAGCATTGAGTTGTTGAATTCTCTGAGAGGATTGATGATTGATGGTAGGATGTGGGGGCTCACAGTTATGAAAACCAGAATTATAGCACGGATGTGGCTCATAGGAAGTCATCGGTTGAGAAAAATTAGAACACGGATTTGGTTCATAATAATCCATCGGTGAAGAAAAATGAGGACACGGATTTGGCTCATAATAATTCATTGGCTGACAATACGAAGTATCGTGAGGGCCCCCACAATGATTGCAACACGGGTATTGGGAAAAACCCGGTTCATGTTGCGGATAGGGATTGTCATAGACGGGAGGGGGGGAGAAAGTATTGTAAGAGGAGAAGTACGAATTTGTTGAATTGCAAAATGGACAAAATCCAATTTGTGTATTGTCGATATCAAAACCGCACCGCTCACAAGTACACCATTGACATGTTTGAAAACCATGCCATGGTCTCCCACACCGAACGCAAGACGAATCCATGAAGAATTAAAAATAAGAGGGGTTGAGAAAAGAATTAAACACAAAAGAGGATAAAGAAGAATATTTTTGTATTTTTTTTGAAAAATATATATACAAAAGAAAAAATCGAAAGAAATCGAACTAAAAATTAACACTAATACGTAATATTTTTGGTGTAATACTTTTAGGAAAAAGTATTACTTTTTTGCTTTTTTAATTTTTTTGGTGCAATTCTTAGGAAAGAAATTGCTTTTGTGTTTTTTTATTTTTTTGTATTTTTAAGTTTTTGATTTTTTTGTATTTTTGATTTTGTTGCAAGAAACGTAACGTTCAAAATCGAACGGATCCCAAAATCCAAACGTCTTCACGAAAAATCGTCAATCGTACGAGCGAAGCGGCAGCGGCGCCATTTTGAAACTAGGATTTTTATATGTTCAATTAAGTTCGTTTTTCCTCGACTCGACTCGAATTGAAAGCCAATTTTATCGTAAAGACTTTATTTGTTTTTGGTTATAATACTTGAATGGTAATCTATTTCTATTTAGCACAAAGCACGTAAAAATATAAAAATAGCTAAATATGTAATACGTACTATACTAAAAACAAGGTGCAAATACCGCAATTAAAAATCACAAAGCAAAAATATAAAATGCGCAAGTAAAATGTAAACAAGATTTACTAAAATGCTAAATGAAAATGACAAGTAAAAATGCAAAATACTATAATGCCAAGAATGTAAATATAAAATTATTCTAAAAATGTAAATGCCAAATTTATTCTAAAAATGTAAAAACTAAATTTTTATACATTTAATATTGTTTTTTTATTTATTTATTAAAACTATTGTATCTTTATTTAAAACTAAAGTCTATTTTTTAAAACTTGAAAAATGAAATGAAATAGAAATTGAAAACGTAATGTAGTGAAATGTTGTGTAATGAAAATGCAATGTAATGAGCCCTTGTTAAAAAATCAATACGCAGCCTATTGTTGTCAATTTAAAACAAACACACAACCTTAAAAATGGTTTATAACCCTTTATTGCATATCTGCGCAGCCCTGTAACAGATTTTACTCTTGCTATCAACCGATTTTTATTATCATTTCTTTATAAAAGTCTTTAACTTTTAGTTGGACTATTACTGCTACAAAATTAAAAGTGCAGCTACACTTATTTGACTATATCACTCAATCTAGTATGACTTCTATATTGTATTATCTTACCACTGAAGTATATCTCACAACTACTTATCAAACAATAACAACTCAAATGTAACAACTAATCCAAAACACAGGCTAAAGAACATGGACTATGTTGAACTTCTAACTCTCTGTTTGAATTATGGAACTTGCAAAACCTTTATAATGAGCTATGAATAAAAAGGCTTGTGACTCCTAAGCTAATGCACTTAAAAATTTTACACATGACATCAATAAAAAACTTGCACAGATTTTTAAACCAAATACTCAAAACAGTCAAGACTGCAAATAATGGGAAGCAAAATCACTAGAATCAAAGGTCACTAATAATGACAAATAAAAGCATGTAACAAGTAGCAATCAAACAAGTTTATACTACGAAATAAACTACATTACAACTAGCAGATAGTAGTATAAAAAAAACACGCAGAAAATTGAAAGTTTATTAGATTACTAATATGCAGAACATTAAATCGAAACGACCTTTACATCCAGGCCTGGCCGTTGTTGCGAAGTGCTGCTGAATAAACGAGACTGTTTATCGAAGCTACGAACCGAAACTATTGCTAAGAACTCGAAGTCGAACTTTAAGTTGCATGATCTAACCGAAACTGAACCGAAACCTTAAATCGAACCGAGCTCAAAACTTGAAACTACACTTGAAACGAATACTGATATCGATTAACCTTTACAGCTACAATCATCACCAATACTGCATCACCATCTAAACTGATCTGCTACAATCTTCTATCAAAGTGCAGTCTATGCTTAACTATTCGAATTCAACTGAAACTCGATTAAACATGAAACTGGAACTAATCTCACACCATAACAGCTTCAAGTCCAGTTCCAAAACTAATGCCTAATAGCTACCATTAACGACACTATCGAAGCAAAACTGAAAACTGCACCGAATACTAAAATCAAGAACGGACTGATCGAAACGAACCAAGCTGTTTGAACTATTATCGACACTAACCAAAACTAATATCAAACTGAACTACGAACTGAAAACCGAGCTGATTTCGACCCTACCGAGCTAAAACTAATTACTTATCGAAATTAAGAAAACAACATCAACCGAATCACAACAACCGAAAACAATAATACTGGAGATTAAAACTGCTATTCAAAACATAACCAAAACCATATCGAAACTGAAATATTAATCCAAATCATCATCGTCATCGAATCATAAGCAAAACCCGCCTATGGAGATTGTATAAAATGAATCGAAACTAGTACCCACATCATTCATCAAACTACCGAAACATAACCCACAAACTACCGAAACATAAAACTGCAACTCAACTGAGATCACACGATATCCAACAACATCAACCAAAAATCGTAAAACTTCTTATAAACCACTTCAATCAAACTGAGTACAAGCAGTAAGCTAAATAAGAAGCTGGAAAGGATTTTGTTACAAAATCAAACCTACTCTACATCTACCCTAACTAAAGGAAAAAAAGGACGAAACAAAGAAAAAGAAAAGAAAACGTAAAGATGGAAAAGATAAGATGTCACACTGATAGATCTGATCTAAAAGTTATATAATGTGATCCGATTTTCTTGTGGGCTTGGTGGGCTGGAATTGATATTGGGCCACAAGTAAAATTGTTGTGTTAATGTTATATTAATGGGTCGGTCCGACCCATTTAAATGGTGTCGGGCCGGCCCAATAAAACAAGAATGCACCGTCAGACTCGATTTTTCGTGCTCTTTCCATTTCTCGTGCTCGTTTTTGACTCTTTGGCTTCGTTCTTGCTCATTTTCTTCATATCCATACCTACAATAATAAACAACGCATATAAACGATAAATGCACTAAAAATACACGCTTTGCTATCTATTATGCCAAAAACGAAGGGATATTAACACAAAAAACTTGAATAATTACGTGTCTAACAGAGCTGCTCCTGTTCGCGTGTGAGAACCATCTGACTGTATAACAATAAAACATATGATTAACAGTTCAAAACATAAAACATAAAATATATACATGAAAAAAATTTTCTACAAAAAAAATTCACGAGAAAAATTTTATGCAAGAAAATTTTTGTATGAATGCATGATGCAGTTTTATGAAAACTTTGGATGCTCGAGAGTGAACGCCTCTGGTCAGTTCACTCAAAACAAAAGACATATCGAGGGGACGCCTATGGGTCGGTCCCAAATCTAAAAGTTTCGATAAAACACATGCGACTAAATAGGGCCAGTCCTGTACCAACCATTACTTAGTCAAAAACCTTGTAACAATGACATATATATGTATGCTTAAAATGATGAATGCATGAAAACAACTGTCAGTTCTAGGAAGACCGTAGTGACTACCCACTAATCACAGGTCATATTTGAGAGCCTACAGGTCGAAGCCTAGGTTCTCTGATACCATAATTGTAACACCCCATTTTGGAAATGGAAATATCATTGTAATTATGGCGTGTCATCAAAGCATACAAGGTAAAATGTCTAAACATTACTTGACCATATAAAGGAAATACCGGAATCAAACATCGGTAGTCCAAAAGTAAAGCTCATCACACACAAACATAGTATAGTAAAGGAAAAGGACGAAACAATGTCCAAAGCATAAGTATCATAAAGAAAGGAAATGCATAATGTAAAGAAGGCTAGACAGCTTCCAGTCCATATGCACGTACTCTTAGTGTCTACGAGCGTCCCTGAGTACCTGCCGTTTTGGGAACATAGAAAAGGAAAACGGCTGAGCAATACGCTCAGTGCACGGATGTACAATAAAGCATGAATAGGATAAGCATATAACATAATAACAGCGGAAGAAACTAAGTCCCGAGTAACCTGGTTAAGTCTTAATTAAAGCTGGTTTTATAGTTTGAAAGTCTTATGTTTATCTTATAAAAACTGTTTGTCATATATTACCATTAGCCAATATAGGTCATGAATATCCACCGTGCATGAATAATTGGAGGGGTGACCTCATCATGCAAATTAGAGGGGCTGCCTCTAATTTAATATACTGGTTTTATGGGTAGGAGGGATCAGCTCCTTGTGAAGGATGCAAGGCACACACCACATTCACCATGTAATCCTGAATAAAAACGTGTAACTAGGATGCACCCATACGCCCCACATGATAAATATAAATAAATGGCCAAAGCTGAAGGGACGCCACGAGCAATCACTCCGCCGTGGTGAAGTCATAACATCAGTGCCTCTAATGTTATGGTTATGGTACCTCCATAACTAGGTGAAACTGGTCATGCATGTATATGGCTATAGGTAATCATATTTAAACATAAGCAATCAAACTCATACTTATACTACGGGAAAAACAGTTGGCTGCATATAGGGAAATCCTAATAAGGAAAGAATGTCCATACTGAAAGGACGGGAATCCGTACCTTATGTCCAGTGAACGAGAACGATGAACTGCGAGAATCCTACTTCCGAAACACTAGTGCAACATAAATACGTACATGAAATAAGTATATGCTTACTACATACATAGCTGGTTTTATGTCATGTCTTAGCTTATTTTATGTGTTCTTACTATTTTACACTGTTTAAAGCCTTAAACTGGGTTAAATCCTACATTATGTTCATTCTGATTAAGTATTACTGACATTTCATGTGTTATTATACTTACTGTGTAATAATAAATAACTTCCAAAATTAGCAGTTTTCCTTAAATAGAAAGTTTCCAAAAATAGAAAGTTTCCAAAAATAGAAAGTTACCAAAAATAGAAAGTTTCTAAAAATAGAAAGTTTCCAAAAATAGAAAGTTTCCAAAAATAGAAAGTTTCCAAAAATAGAAAGTTTCCAAAAATAGATTTACTGCTTAAAATAGATAAGTTTCTAAAAATAGTAAGTTTCCATAAATAGATTAGCTGCCATAATTAAATAAGTTTCCATAAATAGATTAGCTGCCTTAAATAAATAAGTTTCTAAAAATAGCTGGTTTCCATAAATAAAATAGCTGCCTTATTTAATTAAGTTTCTAAAAATAGAAAGTTTCCATAATTAGAAATAAGCTGGTTAAATAAGCTAAGTAAATAAGCCTAAGTATTTTCATGATTATTTTCTAAGTCATATGATATATTATATAGTTTAATAATTATTTCATGTAATTTAATTAAACTATAAGTTATAATATTTAATTAAAGTATGACATGTTTTAATTAAATATATTAAGTACTTAGGTTAAAATATGTATTATTAAATACTAATAATATAACCTAAGTCATGTTTAATTAATTAATTATATCCATGGTTTTAAAATAATTAATTAATTATAAGTCTTAATAATAAAATACTTTAGGTTAAAATAATTCATGTTCATTAATAATTAGTTAACCTAAGTCATGTTATTAAATTAATTTATATCTTATTAATTTAATTCTTAACATAAGTTTATAACATAAACAACTAACATAATCATGATCCGGATCTAAGCTTAAAAACATGCACCGGATATGAACAAACACCGTACCCCGAACCAAATTGGGGTACCCCTCTTGCTGCCGTGGGACCCACACGCACCAACCAAGACCAAAAAGGTCTTGGTGGTGGTCGGCTAAACCAAACCGAACCCCCTTGGGGTCGGTTGTTCCTGCGGCCCAAAACAAACACCCCTTAGATCCACCCCTTTGATTAATTAATGACCAAAACATGTTAGATCTAGGTTTAATTAATGTGTTTTTATGAAAAACATCATGTGTTCTTAATTAATAAAAGATTAATTAAAAAGAAAACAAGTAAAAAGGTTTTACCGTATTCGTGGATCAAATGGGTGAAGAACAAACACGAACAAACACTAAAATAACAAGATCCGAGATCAAACTCACCCCCTTATGGTGGTTTGTAGGTGGCGGCACACAAAGAGAAGGAGAAAAGGGTTTTAGGTTTTCTTGAAATTCTTCTGTAAAAATAATTTGAGTAGTAAAAACTCTTCACCCTTCCTTTTAGTAAAATTGACAATGGGCTTGGCCCATTGTCCTATGTTGGCCGCGGGTAGGGACTCCCTTGTGGGGGTCCCGTACCTCGTTTCGTGTCTTGTAATTTCGTACATGTTTACGTTTAAATATGTTCGTGTTTTAAAAGTTCTCGTTACGTAAATATCCTACACTTATATATTTAATTACGCTCGTATTAAATATATATACGTAATTAATAATATCTCGTGTTTTAATTACGCTCGTGATCTCGTGATCGTATGTTCGTGATTAATTATTGCTAAATAATTATTACGTGATCGTTCATATAAAATACTTATCGTGTTCTAACACGTACGTAATACATAAACTCCTAATACGTAATCGTAATCATGCTATATTAGGAAAGTTTTTAACTAGTACGTACGAACTTAAGGTACTATGCATGGTAAAAGCATTCGGGTTTTACAGTAATTTTCCTTCTAAGTATAAAGATTTTGTGCTTTATAAAGATGTTAAATATAGCATTAACAAAGTTGTGTTGACAATTTTGTGTTTGCTACTAATTTGAATAAAATTCATGAACCATATACTTATTATGAAGCTATTAAAGATAGTAGATGGATAGAGGCTATGAATCAAGAAATGGAAGCCTTACATAGGAATAATACCTGGATTATTACGGATCTTCCTGAAGGAAGAAAAGCCATTCCATGTAAATGGATATGGAAAGTCAGGTATAAGTTTAGTGGTGATGTAGAAAGGTTTAAATCTAGACTTGTAGCAAAAGGTTTAATCAGAGAGAACGAATTGACTATGAGGAAACTTTTTCTCCTGTTGTGAAAATTATCACTGTTAGATTTGTTCTTAGTCTTGTTGTTTGTAATAATTAGACATTATTTCAATTAGATGCGAATAATGCTTTTCTGTATGGTGAACTTGATGAAGAAGTTTATATGAAAATTCCTGAGGGTTATGGTGATGACAGTGATAACAAGGTTTGTAAATTGATTAAGTCCTTATATGGTTTAAAACAAGCACCAAGAAAATGGTTTTATTCAAAGTCCAGATGATTTTTCACTGTTTATAAAGAACAAAAATGGTATTTTCTTGGTTTTGCTTGTATATGTTGATGGCATTGTTATTACTGGAAATAACTTGGATGAGGTGAATAAGTTTAAACAATTCTTAAGTTATAAGTTTCTTATCAAAGATCTTGGAAAACTTAAGTATTTTCTTGGTATTGAGGTTATTGATACTGGTGATGGAATTTGTTTAACCCAAAGAAAATACCGCACTAAGTTGTTATTTGAATTTGGAATGTTAGGGTGTAACCTTGTGGTGCACCTATTGAGGTTAATCCATATAGTAAAAAACTTAAAAAATAAGTTTGGAGATGATGAAAAACTTGCTGAAATTACTCCATATCAAAAACTTGTTGGTAAGTTGATTTACCTTACTATGACTAGACCAGACATTGCATATGATGTGCATTGTCTTAGTCAAGTCATGCATAGTACTATGAAGTCTCATCTGAGACTTGCTTTCAGAATCTTAAGATATCCGAAAAATGAACCTGGTTTAGGTATTACTTTTAAGAAAGGAGTCTGTAACACATTGAATGTGTTTGTAGACTCAGATTGGGCTAAATGTAAAGTAACCAGAAGATCATTAACTGGTTATTGTGTATATCTTGATGGAAATTTGGTTTCATAGAATAGTAAGAAACAAAGTGTTGTTTCTAGGTCTTCTACTGAGGCTGAATACAAGGCTATGTGTAATGTATGTTGTGAGGTTATGTGGATTCATAAAATACTTTGTGATCTGAAAGTGGATGTGATGCTGTCTATTGAGATGAATTGTGATAATAATTCTGCCATCCAAATTTCTTTGAATCCCGTACTTCATGAGAGAAGTAATCATTTTGAAATTGACCTTTATTTTTTAAGAGAAAAAATATCTGCAGGTTTTATTAAACCTTTGAAAGTTAAATCTGAAAATAATACTGCAGATATATTTACAAAAGGGTTGTTGATTTCTGACCATAACAGATTTTGTAGTATGCTTGGTTTGTTTAATGGATTTGCATGTTAAGGACTTAAGGGGAGTGTTAAGAGTTATAAGTCCAAAACCTGAAGGACCTATGGTGACAAGTGTCTAAAGATGGAGGTGTTGTTTATTCACTGAAGTATTAAGTTTAGAAGTGCAAGAACTCAAGATGCAACTATGGAAAAGTGGAGGACTGTTGTGCAAGATGGGTGTATATATACTCCTCACCTACCTAACTTTCTCTTATATTTCATTATTCGTTTTTTTAACTGTGTGAAATTAAGTGTGTGTATTATATTAAGATCAATACGTTTTGATATGCGAGTTTGAGTAATTTCCATTCTTCTTTTGTAATCACATATTGTAAATTCATTGATTAATAAAGTGAGCGAATGGGAGGTTGACTGTGTTCACTAATATTTGTGTTCTTTGTGTTATAGAGCTTTGATTAACTTGTTTTTACAAAATATATAAAAAATGTATATTTTTTTTGTTAAAAATGTTAAACTTTAAGATTTTTTAAATATCTTTTTTTACACTATTATTATCGAGTTGTGAGTTTGATTACTGGATTAACTCGCTTGAGTCATCGGATCAGGAGATCGATCACCGAATAAATCTGTCGAGTCATCGATTCATGAATTCGATCACGGAATCATCGAAGTCGAGCCATCACATAATAAAATCGACCATCAAATTAATCTAGTCGAGTTAAAAACACATCTTTGACCATCAAATTAATCCGGTCAAATCATTCATGCTAGGGGTGTTCATCGGTTCGGTTTTTGGATTTGTGGGTTGTATGGTTTGGGTTAATCGGTTTGGAAATTTTCAAACTCAAAACCAAAACCAAACCAAACCAATTATATTATTGAGAAAACCAAACCATAAACCAAATTAGAATTCGGTTTGGTTTCGGTTTAAACCAAGAAAACCAAATTCAATTAAACTCCAAAATATAATGTAGAATTCACAAACAAAAACCTAAATTTTCAAGTAAAAATAACAAATTACTATAATCTTTTAAAAGTGCTCAAATAATCGAATTTTTTTCTTAAAGAAATCTAAAAGCTTTAGAACTAAATAGAAGCAAATAAGGTAAAAAAATTTATGAAGAAAGTTTTAAAAATCCTCATTAATTTGAATAGTCCATCTATAATCATCCAGACACAAGTGTAACTTCAAACTTACCACATATAGGAATTTATAATAATCAAGTAGACAAACTCTTATGAGTTGCTGGGGATATACATAAATGCTTAATCGAGTGAATGATTAGTTTGAAAGATAACTACTTAGGATAATAAGATAAAAAATATGTATATATAGTTAAAAATTTCATGTGTATATAGTTATTCGGTTTTTTTGTTTGGTTTAATTTTATTTTTGTCAAACTATAACCAAACCAAATACTAATTAAATACTTCGGTTCAATTTCAAACTAAACTATACATCAATTAAAATTTTCGGTTTGATTTTATTTGGTTTCGATCCGGTTTATTTTTCGGTTTATTCGGTCCTGAACACCGGTAATTCATGCACAAGTTCGACTAACAAACCAAACCAAATTAAACCGAGGTGGAAGTGATTCTTTGGAGTAAACAAATTACTATTTTCCGCTAATGCAAATTTGATTAAAAAACTAAAAAAAACCCATGATGTCGTCTTCCACCATTTCAACCCAATCTTCTTCTTCTTTTTCTTCCATGAGGAGTCTATCACAGTAACCTCATTTTCCGCCGCCGGTCACGGTCACTTCTGCAGCCTTTTTATTTTTTGTTCATTCAGGTACAACTATCAATGCTGGAAACATACCATATTAATAATAATTTTCTACATCTGCTTCATTTAATTTCATAAGTATAACTTTGGTTGTTCAGAAAAATAAATAAAGGAAATATAGCTTTTGTCACACACCCACCCCAAACATGCCCTTAACTTAACTTTCCAAATTAAATTAAATTTACAAACAGAAATAGGTACTCATACTCTGTCTCCCCTCACTCGAGATTCAACCTTAGGGGGTGTTTGTTTTAGCTTATATAATGGCCTTATATAAGCCTATGTTTAATAAGCTTATAAGCCCATGGCTTGTATAAGCTTAAGTTAACATGAGGGTAAAATGGTAAATATGTTATATAAGCCTAAACCTTCATAAAAAAGCCACATTTTTGTGGCTTATCAAAACACCCATATATTAGCTTATAAGCCCACTTATATAAGCTTAACCAAACACTTGGTTTGGGCTTATAAGCTTATAAGCCCATTATATAAGCTAAAACAAACACCCCCTTAGGTAGGTGTTTATCTGTTCCACGTAGTAACAAACTTATCCTTTGTGTTCTGCTATGTGTCCATTAGTTGTTATCATTTGTCTTCTGACCTAGGTTCAGTATATATCAACGATTCCTTGTTCATTTAGCTCAAGGAAACCAGATTTTTATTATTATTACTGTTTAATCTTCCAGGGGTTTACGTATATTCAGTTTTGGAGATGGCGTTTCTAGTATGCTTACATTACATATTAGATCACCAAAACAACCCACCCTTGGATTATACATATTTCATTAGCCAAACCGGGTCGGTCCTCCCTATCAAAACGACGCCGTATGAATTGAAATACAAGTTTATAAAAACGACCCTCGTACATTCAGTTATCTAACATCTTCTTCCCCAATTTAAGTTAACCCTAATAAGGTAACTGTGTTTCAATTTCACCTTTTTGTTTTAATGCAAATAAGCCGTTACTTTCATCTGGGTATTTGTTGTTTCTCATAAAAATCATATCTTTCTATCTGGGTTTTTCTTATTTTTCAAAATTTAAGTTGATTGACGTGTTGCATAAATGCTGTAAATTTTTATTTATTTTTATCATGTGTTGCTATTGAATTGCTAAATGGTTCTATAAAAAAATGTTTTATTTTGTCTTTATATAGATGTTTGAATTGCAATTCAGGTTAAATTTTGTATATATGATTTAAACTTTGCATTTTTTGCTCGCTTAGGGGTGTCTGTACTTCGGCTTATATTTTCTGCTTTCATTAAAACTTTAGGGTGTTTGGGTTAGCTTATTTTATGAGCGTATTAAGGTTTGGAAAAGCCAATTAAGCTCACTTAAGTCAGCTTATTAGTAATAGATTATGGACTTGAGCCACAGGATAAGGTTATAAGCAGTTTATAAGCTGAAAATTATGAGCTTTATCGGCTTTACTAAATCTTGATAAGCTCATAAGCCCATAAGCCCATCAAAGAAACTAATCCTAACACCTATATAAGTTCCAAAAGAAGCCGAAAAATAAGCTTGCACAAATTTACGAAAAACGACATTTATGTAGATCAGTATAAAAAAAGTAGTCATCTCAGCTCCTAAGTGAACAGACACACATAAGTGAAGCGATCATTTTGATATAATGAATTCATTCCCTTTTAATTCATTTTTGGCAGATGACGTTTCTAGTATGCTTACATATTAAATCAAACAGCACCCATTCCCGTTCTATGATTTCATACGCATATTCATTTTTGTACAAGTATTGTAGAGGGGGTGGGTAGTATTTGCTGAGGTAAAATGTTGCTAACAGTCAAACTCTCTTTCTTTTTCAGAAGTCTCGCACGCACCAAAATGGGGGCTCTGCGCCTTCCATCTCTCACATCGATATTCGCTGTCTCATCTGCACGCTCCTCCTTATTTGCACGCCCCTCTTTATTCCTTCGGCGCAGCAATCAGCTTCATCTTCGTAAACTTACATCTGCCACCGCCAAAAGTACTACAGAAGTTGCTCCGGCTGAATCATCGAACCAGAAGCTTCCAGTTCAGGAACAGGGCATAACGCCTCGTTCAAAGGATTTCAACGCGTGGTACCTTGATGTCATAGCCATGGCTGAGCTTGCTGATTATGGTCCTGTTCGTGGTACGATGGTTATTAGACCCTACGGATATGCTATTTGGGAAGCTATTCAGGTATCTATTTCGCTTCTATACTCATTTAATACATAATTCAAAAGATTTAAATACTAGATTTCTATTATGTTTGCATCTTACTACCTCTGTGCTGTTTAGTTCAAGTAGTCATTGACACTTTTGTAGCTATTGAAATGAAAAAGCGTTTCATATGCTTGCAGCTTCTACATCCTTACTATTTCTTAGACATAAGTACTACTGGTATAATAGTTTGTTGCAAGAGCTAAAAGACTAAAAATTACAGAGACAAAATGAAAGGCCTTTAGATTTTTTCAAATTAAAAAGAGCACCAAAAGGGTTTATAGAAAGAAATCGACCGAGATTTGGTTTCTTTTACTCTTTCTTACATGCAAGAGGGAATAATTAGCTACTGGTATGGGTAGTGCATGTTGAATAGAGTGTATAGTTGTATATGCTTAAGAGTAGAGTAATTCCTAGCACCTTCATGTGTTGTAGAAGCGTAATAGAAGATGAAACCTGTTGGGTTGCACTTCAATATTATAAGAGGAGTAAGTCCACCAGCCTTGTTGTCTTCTTTACATAACATGAATGAGCCTGTTTTAAAAGTCTAGCACGGGAGGAGTTTTCTTGTCCTTAAAGGATTTATACGTGCTCTATAGGCTGCGAGCCTCCAGGATTAATGCAGACTCATGTTGTTTTCTGTCAGCGTTTGAACCCAACACAATGTCAATGGCGAATAAAAAATACTCGATATGGCAAGGTGTAAACAGGAACACAATGGCAGCAGTTTGAGATGTGCTTTCATGTCGTGTGTTGGGTATCTTTTGTGTCTATTCCTTCATATGTTGTTAAGAATTGGGCAATGGCAACAACCATGTGTCAAAATCGCCACGTTAAAGAGGTTGTGATTATCTTAATCATGCCAAAAAAAGTAGGGGTTATAGGCTGGTTTTTGCAACTAGAATTACCATCCAAAGCAGCCCACATTCCTAAATTTTCTGTTGACCAATTCTTATGTATGCACACACGTTTTGCTTCTCACAGAGGCACAAAGCTAGTACATTAGCTTTATTTGCAACAAAACGGAAACATAGCACCCTTAAGTCATCAAAACTTTGAAGTGATCTAGTGCATAGGCTCATACATATAATTGCGCATTTAGTTCCATCATGTACTAATGTGGGACACTTAGAAAACTCACCAAACACATAGAGTTCCAACAGCGCACAGTTATAAAGGTTTCACTGTTTTGTCGACACAAACAGGATAGAGAATGGATGTTTGCTAACTTGTTAATTTTAAAGACTTGACATTAAATTAGGTGATGTTTTTAGGTTATTAGTAGATAGATAGATAGACTATATATATATATATTCAGTAACTGTTACTGCGACTTTTAAGTTTATTTATTTATTTATTTTTGTTAAAATTTTGACAGGATTATTTGAATGTCAAGTTCAAGGAGACAGGACACAGTAACATGTATTTTCCACAGGTACGTATTAAGTTACGCCTTTTATTTTGTTATCAAGTATACTGGTCCAGATAATGAATGCTATTGGTTTGTTAAGTTTAAATAAGTGAGTGTGATCATAATTCTTTGCAGTTTATACCTTATTCGTTTATAGAGAAAGAAGCCAGCCATGTTGAGGGTTTTAGTCCAGAATTGGCTCTCGTAACTGTTGGAGGAGGGAAAGAACTTGAAGAAAAACTTGTGGTATTGATTCAGATACTATATGCATAGGTTATACACTCATGATTGATATTGTTCTGTATGTTCCGTAATTTTAAGGTGGAAATGAAATTTGTGAAGTAGATTTAAGTTTGCGAATTAAGACATTAGTGTGACTTTGATTGTTGCAATTCGTGAGGCTGTTGCAGGTTCGACCTACTAGTGAAACCATAGTGAACCACATGTTTACCCAGTGGATCCATAGTTATCGTGATCTCCCTCTTATGATCAACCAGGTTTGTTTCTATTTCTACACTATTTTGGTGATTCGTTGTCATGTTTATATTATATCAATTTGTACTAATTTCGTTCCTGATTTATTACCAGTGGGCAAATGTTACAAGATGGGAGATGCGCACCAAACCATTTATTAGGACTCTGGAGTTTCTATGGCAGGAGGGGCATACTGCTCATGCTACTCCAGAGGAAGCAGAAAAAGAGGTTCGTATAACTATTTATTTATGTGGAGAAAATACTACTCAGATTCTTATCTCTAACAGGTTTTTGCTACTCAAACTGCAGGCGATGCAGATGATTAATGTTTATACAAAATTTGCGTATGAGGAAGCTGCAATACCTGTAATACCAGGTCGAAAATCAAGGGTAGAGACATTTGCTGGAGCAGATAAAACTTATACAATTGAGGCTATGATGGGTGATCGTAAGGCCTTGCAGGCTGGAACCAGTCACAATCTAGGACAAAACTTTTCCCGTGCTTTTAGTACACAGGTTTCTTTCTAATCTAATTCATGTCCGTCGCTTTATTGGTGAGATATTTTGGAAATACGTATAAGAAGACGGTAATAAGGAGTAATTTTGTATGTAGATGGATTCAAAAAAAACTTTTGTGTGGATTTAGCTTTCCAAATAAATTTCTTCTGAATCAAGTTGCTTATTAAGCAGTAAGAACCACAATGATTACTACTTTCACACCCGTTGACCCTAAAACTTGAAACATTGTCCATACAGTTTGCTGATGAAAATGGGCAAAGGCAGCACGTGTGGCAAACCTCTTGGGCTATAAGCACTCGATTTGTTGGTGGCATCATTATGACTCATGGAGATGATGCTGGATTAATGCTTCCCCCAAGGCTGGCTTCTGTACAGGTATTGTTTTTTAACCTGAAGCTCTTATCAGTATTTTTTTTCGTATACATTTTCAGCTGTAGTGCTGTGGAGGTCTTTATGCTGGTCTGCTCTATGAATTTTCCTTCTGCTCTCTACAGCATGATTTAGATTTTTGATGGAATAAAAATGAGCTTTTATATTGAATAACTTTTAGTCGGGACATTGGCGCATGTACTAATTTTCAGTATTTGTTATGCTTAATATTCAATGGCCAGTTACCTGAGTAATTGCGTATTAAAATATCATCCATGATTGACAGGTGGTGATTGTACCAATTTGGAAAAAAGCTAATGAGAAGAATGAAGTTCTTGATGCTGCACTATCTATTAAAGATATTCTTCATACTGCCGGCGTTAAAGTAAAGCTAGATGATTCTGACCAGAGAACACCAGGATGGAAATTTAATTTCTGGGAAATGAAGGTGAGAGTGAGACTTTAATGGAGTATGAAGCAACTTGTTACCACTGCGATTTTAATATCCTCTACTCATAATATCATATTGATTCTTACTATACTTTTGAATCTGATATAATTCTCGTGTGCAGGGAGTGCCTGTAAGAATTGAAATTGGTCCTCGTGATGTTTCAAGCAGGAGTGTGGTTGTATCTAGAAGAGATATTCCTGGAAAACCAGGGAAAGTTTTTGGAATATCTATGGAACCGTCAGTTCTTGTACCCTATGTCAAAGAAAAGCTCGATGAGATCCAGTTATCCCTT
Source organism: Glebionis coronaria (assembly GCA_025667525.1). Lineage (NCBI taxonomy): Eukaryota > Viridiplantae > Streptophyta > Magnoliopsida > Asterales > Asteraceae > Glebionis > Glebionis coronaria. The sequence goes on from CM046881.1 coordinate 45,857,424, forward strand.
TTGAATAAAGCTATTGCTTTCCGAGATAGGTATAAACACCAATCCTAGGTTCTTGTTGACTTATATAAAGTATCGTAATTTTCTAAGTTCCCAGTTTTTTTCACATCACCAACATGTCAACACGAAAGAGTTTAGCAAAAAAGGAGACGTGAGGGTTAAAATTTTCATATTGGTTATCAGATGTCTATAAAAGAAGTTATGAGAAAGATATGTTATAGTTGCACCGTCAGAAGGGGTATTTTGGTGCTAATGGGCAATCGCTTTGATTTTCTTTGCAGTAACATCGTGGATGTCACCTCATATGATGAACTTAAAGAGGCGATATCACAGGGAAAATGGGCAAGGGGCCCATGGGTGGGAAGGTATGTTGCTATCTCTTATACTAAGATTTACATGAAGGTTTCTTTGACCCTGCTTAGTGATGTATTTCTACTAAGGCCATAATGAAGCTACATGATGTTTCTAATTTGCCGTCAATATTAAAAAGGATTCTGATATAAACACATCATCCTTAGTTTCAATTTGTAGTGTTTGCTGTAAACGTTGATGTGACCATCGTGATTTTATACAAACTCCAACATAGTCCTTCAGTTTACAATATGGACCGTTTTGCTGTACAATATGACGTAATTTTTTTCATTTATGGCATCAGTCTAACACTTATTTCTTTGCCTAAATTATTACATTTTGGCACAACGTCTTAAGCATTAATAAACCAACCTTTTCTGTGCATCATATTTTCCAATATCGTTACACTTTTGACCTCCTGTTGCTTTTGTATAGTGACGAAGATGAATCAAAGATCAAAGAAGAGACAGGGGCGACTATTAGATGTTTTCCTTTTGAACAACCTGAAGGGCCAAAGAAATGCCTGATGACCGGCAGTCCAGCAGAGGAAGTTGCTATTTTTGCTAAATCTTACTGATCACCAACCATCCTATTTATAGTCAGGTTGTCATTCGACTTTTGACTCCTTCATTATGTCCTAGATTAAACTGATGGATTTGTGCCTTATATAGTACTGTATATCTTTTTGTTGTTGCCAAAGAAGATGCCTTATATACTTTTTCTCTTCAAAAACATTGACGAGTGATATTTAGTAGACTCTACTCTATTCCCGTCATATAATGACATTGACATTAGAAGGAAACATACCACCAAGATTTTGCAATTTATGGCATATTTTGTGACGCATCTACTGGTGCATCACTTTCTCATCATAATGGTATTTTTGCTCACAAATTCACGCCATCTTAATTGTTTCCCATAGGAACTTTCTTTCACGTCATGTGTTTTTAGCTGTACTTACAACTCTGCCCATAGGGTCCTAGGAGTCTTCACATAATCTTTATATCAAGCATCGATGGGTATAATGATACAGGTTTTTTATGCAGCAGACCCACCCAGCTGGAATGATCTGTATACGGCCAAGAAAAGCAAATGGAGGGTCGAAGAATGAAAACTAGAGAGAAATATGTAAAGACAATATAGGAAAGGAAGGTATCGTTAAATTATATTGAGGTGGGGTGTACGTACTCTTCGTGGAATCAAAGCAACACAAATAGAATAATTTGCTAGCTAAGACCCATCTCAGTTGTTTTTCATTGTATCAAAGGTTCGATAGTTTATGATAATCGACAACACGGTGAGTAGTGTCATCTTCAGAATCCGTACTTTACTCGATTACAGTTGATTAATTTGGATGAATTCAATTTAAAACGCGCCAACCTGGTAAAAATTTTTTTTTGGTAATTTAAGCAAATATAAACCTTCTCAAATTTCCCATCCTCACATGTCATTGTTTTTCCCATCCTGTCCTCGCACACTCCGCACATAAACATCTACTAGCAACTAGCAAGGTACTCATGCGTTGCAGCTGCGGGTACCTTGAAACTAAAATTTTGCTAACGCGATGTATTATAGTTATATTTATAGATAATAGCGATAGCTTTAAGTTGAAATAATTTTGAGCAATAATAAATGATTTCGTATTATTGTAATGATTGATAGTGAAAGTTATTTGCAAATTTATATTTCGCAATATTATATACTATTATTATAGAAAATCTTTTTATTTATACGTTTTCATACGTACTTTGATGTGTATGATTTAATCGAATTAATTGGTAAAATAATTAGTATTTCATTATATTTGTACTAAATACATATATACATACATGAGAACTGTCTTCGAAAATGCAAATTTATAAAAAATAAATGGTTCAAAATCAAACACAGAAACTTGATACTATTAAACTTACATTAGCAAACAATTTAAATAATTGTATCTAAAAAATTAGAATGATAACAATAATCATTTGTAGATGTTGCATATTAATGTTTATTAACTTTGTCATTTAATGTGTATTGCCCATTAATTAATATATAAATAAATTTATGAATTTTTGTGTTGTAAGGTTTGTACAAAAATCTTGTAATATTGTACTACTTAAAATTTTGGAGAGATAGAGTGCAATCTCTTATATAAGTAATACAGATTTGTCTGTTGTTCAAAAAGTAGTATAATATAATTTAACGGTTCTGTTTTTATCAGTTTCGATAGGTCCTCTCTGGTTCGTCTTCTGATGGTTTTTATTGGCTAGTTGAACCGATTGTGACTCCGATTTCCGGTTTTCAGTTGAACCTCGTCATTTTAGGTAGACAATATGTACGATCTTATAGATATATATTATTATAACTAGTCGGGTACCCGCGCAATGCGGCGGCGGGTACCTGTGACCATATTTTAAGGCAAACGAATGAATTATGATAAAAAAAAAAACCAATGCACATTTAACACGGTCGGTTAAACTATATAAACATGTGCGACACACAATTGCAAGCGCAACACCGCCAAAATAACCAACAAAAACAATTTAAACACAAGCAGACTACATATGTTGTGACGAAGATGTAGATGTAGTAATTTCAGAATATAGTGGCAGCAAAAGGTTGAGTTGTATGTTCGAGGGGTTTGAAACCAAAAATGACAGCCAAAACCGTTTTATGCATGCTTTAAAAAGGTTGTGCAATGGGATTTTATAAGTTTGGTTGATATGGGCTGTTACAATATGGGAGGACGGTTACAACCATGGTTTAAAGAAATTTAATTTTTAAGGGTTGTTATTGACCCAATATTAGAAAAAACGTATAAATTTACTACATAATAAACACTTTTAAATTATGATATAGGATATTTAATTTTTTTAAATGTGTATGCATAACTCCTAGGATTTTGAATGACTTTTAAACATTGTATGCATAAACTTTCCCAAAGAAGAAATGTTTTAGGCTTAAAATTTTAAGACTACTAAATTTAGAAAATGGTCTAAATGTTTTATAAGGTATTAAAATTGTTTTACAATGTGAATATATAATAGTATTTTTAAGTAATTTGGTGTATTAATAATATTTTAAGTGTGTATTAATTACTATTATGTATTAATTAGTTTTAATATGAGTATTAAATTATATTAATTATTTTTAATATTATGTATTAATTAGTTTTAATAATAAGTATTAAATTATGTATTAATTAGTTTTAATAATGAGTATTAAATTATGTATTAATTAGCTTTAATAATGAGTATTAAATTATGTATGAATTAGTTTCTAGTTATGTTTATATACTTATACATTATGCATATATAATGTTATAAGTTGATTTTGTAACATTTCTAAAAAATAGAATGTGTTTTCTTTTAATACATAGTATAGATTTGCTTGAACACACATTTAACTTTTTACATCTCGCCTCTCTCATACCTCGTTCCGACGGGAGTGTGATTGTGTATGTTTTTATTTGTAGATATTTTTTAGTCCTGTTGCCGATATTAAGAGAGGAGGGTGTCACAGCGCCAGTTGACTCGCCGAGCTGAGGTGTCACCTTCGCTAGGTTTAGCCATGGCTCGTCGCCACACCAGACCCCATCTTCTCCGTCCCTTCTTCGCTGCACCGGCGATACCACAAAGAGGAAAGAGAAAAAACCATTAACGTTGGGCAACGGTCGATTTAAAAAAATATATTTTTTTTAAACATTTACCATTATATATATCCCATATTTTAACACTTTTAACAAGCATATATATTTTCTAAATCAACAAATAATAGTATTGTTTATTCAGTTCTACACACTTTTGATCAAATCAAAACATTGGTCGATAAACTAATTAAAGAAGACAGCATTCGACAGCAATTGCGGATTTAGCCCTTATATTTGAAAATGCATTGCTAAAGACTAGTAGGATACCCGCGCGATGCGGCTGCGGGTACCCTGTAACATAATTTCGGTCAACAATATTTTAACTTTACGTTTTTTAACAACCTCTCAAAAAGCAAAATTTAAGGTTTATGTAGCTTTACCTAATTGTCTAGCCGAATCGATGGTGGGCTCTGGTTTTCGGCTGAACCAGTTAATCTGGCTTGATATTGAAAATTGTAAATACATATGTTTTAAATTGTTGTGTAAGGTGAATATAAAATTGTATATTTGAGTAATGGGGTGTATTAATTATTTATTAATTGTTATTAATTGATTTTGAAAAAATAAGATATAATGACATTTGTACAATATGTTGTTTTATTCGTAACTTGTTGTAATGGGGTGTTTTATTATAATATTAATTACATATTAATGATAGTTTTAAATGTAATGTGTTATAAAAGTTCTTATTCTTGTTGTGGTTGTACATAAGCATTAATATGTTGTATTACTCAATTCTTAGTTTGTTGTTTGCATTAATAAGTTATACATTATGTTTTATTTGTTAGACTAGTTAATTTTTTTCATTTATTGAAGAAAGAGATAACAATTTACTTTATAAGGTGTATAGATTATTTGCAGAAAGCATATGAAAAATGCATTGATATTCTAAAAAAGTGACGTGATTCGATGATCAAATTTTTGAAAAAAAAATCCGACAAAGACTATGAGATACATGATGTTTTGTTTTGTATCTTATTTTTTATATTTCGTATGTAATTTTAATTTAAGTATTTATAATTTTTATTTGAATGAAATGAATTTAATTTGTGTGAAAATGAAAAAAGAAAAAGAAATAATGGTGATGTCAAAGTGGAGAGAAGTTGTCTCTCTACTGTAAAAAAATGTGTTTTAGTTAATTGTTTTATATTAATATGATGCTCATGTAATAGCTATGAATACAAAATGAAAAATTTTTAGCTTTCCATGACACTCTCTTAGTGGCAGTCAAAAATTTGTATCCATTTTTCCTGTTGTTGTGAAAACGTGTCAACTTGGTGCTCCAAAATCTACTTTTAGAAAACTAAATATCATGTTGATGTATGCCATTGATTATTCTTTAGTTTTTTTGTCTTTCTTTTTTTAGAATAGTAAATTAATTGAATTGATTTGCACATTTATAAAATTAATTGAAACACTTTAATATTATGCATTATACAATTGCATTGTATTTTATAAAATGCTTTATCGCTTATATTGTAAATGTCTTAATCATTTTTATTAGTATACAAATCAAACTTACGATTTCTCATCCTTCTACCATTGTTATGTAGTACTATCTAAAATGGATGTTTGGTCTTGTGTGCCAAATATATGATAGTATGAAATACGTAGTATATAATATGTTTGAATGTGTTGATTTAGTATATGAAACACCACCACATGTTGACCCGTATATTTTGGTAAGTTCACAACTCAAATGTACTAAAGAAATGGAATAAAAATGTGAAGCTAATAAGCTAAAGATAAAGATGATGGGGTACATTACATGTGGTGTTGAGTAGTGCTGAGATTATCCCTTCCCCAGCTGTTGTTTTGTCCCACACATTCCTTATCTCATGCTACACACACAAACTTTTATTCTCTCCTTTTTCCCTACTTCTCCATACCTTCATCATACTTTCAAACTAAGTTATATAATAATAATATTCATATTGTACACCAATTTGAACTAAAATGAATTCATATACACTGGTTGTTAATTCAGGATGGTAAAATCTGCTAGGCGATAAAATTAGTTATTCATTCGATGTCGTGATGGAACCAAGAAATAAAGTTGTAAGAAATAAAGTTGTGAGACTTAGTATCAAAAAGATAAATCGAGTATTTTTATATAGAAATGACGAGTTTATAAAATTTCAAAACGTTAGTTTTTGAGATATAAAGGGTGTGTGGTTAATCTTATGAGTTGGGTTTAGGCTTATGTTATATGTAAGTCATTATGACTTATATAAGCTTATAAGCCTACTTATATAAGTTTAACCAAAACTTTCTTATATAAGCTTATAAGCTTACTTATATAAGCTTAACCAAACATTTGGTTTCGGCTTATAAGCTTATATAAGCTAATAAGCTAAAACAAGCACCCCTTAGGGGTGTTTGGTTAAGCTTATGAATTGAGGTTAGACTTATGTTATATAAGTCATTTATGACTTATATATAATGAGCTCATAAGTCTTTCATACGTGTTTGGTTTAGCTTTTATAACTAATAAGGTAGAATGACTAGAAGGTACATAAAAATAGAATGAGCGTAATGAATTAAATGGGGTATAAAAGTCTTTTAATATAATATTCTTGTATAAGCTTATACCTTTTTATAAAAGCACAAAGTTTTGGCTTACCAAAACCCCTTATATAAGCTTATAAGCCAAGTCATATAAGTTTAACTAAACACTTGTTTCGGCTTATTTAACACATATAAGCTAATAAGCTTATAAGCCCATCATATAATCTTAGCCAAACACCCCGTTAGTATATGAGTGGGGGGCAATTTTAATTTTTCTTGAGGGCACTTTCGAAAAAAAAAGTCAAATTCACAGAAAAATACATTAAAATTTTATTTTATTGGACTAACCATGAGGGCAACGACCCCCATATTAACTACGTTGCCCCCATATTAACTACATACATCCGTCCCCCTGATTCTACGATTATTCATAAGTGACGGTTATTAAAGAAAATCGATCTAGAAACTAAAATCTCAAAGTTACGACAAAGAGATATTGAGACTCAAATCTGTAAGACTAATCACTATCGTGACGATCATATAACACTTATGTATGGTGAGTTTGGTAGTATGTTGAATAATGATGTGTCGCTAACGTAAAGATAATGAGTCTGATGACCATAATACTTAGTCTTAATCCAAAACACGTTCGGAATGTTTGTTAGTCTAAAAGCTAACATTAGACCAAGTGTAATAAGGAAATCTCATGTCCGTGTTCACCACTATCATGTCAGTGCCAAGTTAATTTCTTTATTTATAGTTAACTTTGCAAACAACATAGAGATTGTTTCGTCAAATGTAATGAACTGATGATAAAATGTAATCGACGATGTAGTGAAACGACATAGTATTCCATTGACCTTTTTGGTTGTCATATTTTATTGTAATATAGCATTTATGCACGTTATTTGGTATGATAATCAATGTTGAAATAAATGAAATATGAAAACATTTGATTCCATGTCGTAATGGAATGAAAAGAAAACTATAGAGTTATTATGTAATGAAATTGATGGTTACATGCGTAATGGAATGAACTAATGAAAAACCATTTCATAACAAAACTTAGTACAAGCAAAATATTTCATTTTATTGTAACAATTTATTCATTTTCAACCTCCATTTGCGCGTACCACACACTATGTCAGTGTCATAACACAATTACGTTCGCCACTAAACACACCACACTTAGCTTAAATATACCTTCCAAAAACCATTTAGTAAAAACACCCGCACAAAGACAACAAACTCACACAATTTGAACGTGTTGTCGATCGTATCCCTCTATTTTTACCTCTAAAAATACGTCGACTGAAGGCACTAAAATAAGGAAGGCGCGTTCTATTTAGCTAGTTGTCATGTTAGACGTGTTGTCTTTGCATACCATCAGACACGGTTTACTACGAAGTAGGCAAGAATTATTAAGCTAGATGTAATGATTACCACTGAGAGCCCGATGACGTCAATGACACATAAGCATTTTGTCTTTACAACAACGTTATGATCAAATTAGTGTAATAAGAAAACTGAAAATAAAAACAAAAACATATCTAAAAGTTTATTGTGTTATTCAAACCACCAAGACACAAACATGTTCACTATACGAGACCTACTTCTATTTTTTCTGGTAATGAGACACAACGGACTAAGAGAAGTGTAAAAGATGAGATGTATCTATAATAAAGGTCGACCATTTAGTAAGGGTACCTATGTGAACACGTTTGACCATAATTTCTTCTGTCACATCAACTTTCTCTCTCCATCAACTTGCAGACGATTTGTTTCAACATCAAAACGACCAAGTTTTTTTATAAAATTAAAATTAATTCATAAATAAAAAAGGTTACATAATAATTAAAAATATTACATAGATAATACTACATTAAGATAATAAAATTGCTAATCTGTCCCCGGATCTACATCATATATATCCACACAAATTTCCAACCTCCAAAACTCATACTCAGCTTGTTTTTGCTTCATTCTCTTCTCACACTCTTTATCAACTCTTGTTTCTTTTTCTAATGTTTCTCGTAATGCCTCCTCATCAATAGGTAGTTAACATTCTTTTTCCTAATATGAAATTCTTCAGTTGTGACATATTAATCGAATGAATCATTTCTTTGAGTTAATTTAGTTGATGAACTACATGCGTAGGTTTGTAAGCCGTAGTTGGGGTTAGCAATTATGGGGAGAGGGGGGGGGGGGGGGGGGGTGGGTGGTTATCGATTAGTCTGGTGTTGACAGATTGCTTCAAGTAGCTTTTCCTTTGTTTCGTAGTTGAGGTTAGTGTATTTTAGACATATTTAATATGGGGTTCGTCGAACGAGTTAAAGGTCGCAACAATCGGTTTGACTGGCTCTCGAAATCAGTCGTCTGAATAGAAAAAAACATCGATGCGACCAGCCTAAGGGAAAACTAGAGATGACATACGCATAGGTTAAAGAAGTGTTATTGGTTAATTTTTTTTTAAAAACAGATATTATTAAAGACTAGCGAGACGCTAGAAAAATTACAAAGATAAAACCACTAAAGGGTTTTGAATCCAGTTGTTCCAAGAAATAGAATGCAACTTACATCTAGACGAATACCATTTAAAAGAAAAATCAACAATATTATCAAATAGCATGCTGCGTTTAGGAGGATCGAGGCCAAAAATCAACTCGTTGCGAAATCTCCACAAGGACCATAAACTAGTACCACAAATGACGTCCACGATAAGCCTTTTGTTATTCGACATATGCATGCCATCAATCCACGCAAATAAATCAGTCAGGCTCGAAATAGAAGGAGAAGCAAGATCCACCCACTTGAACACACGAACCCAAACGATAGAGGCCAACGAGCAAAATCAAATTGGTACAAAACGTTGGACCAAGGATCAAATCGAAATGTTCCAATCTGATTCTAACAAACATAATCGTCGAATATTTTTATAAGAATGAACTGATCGAATCAAACAAGAACCAAAGATCAAATATAACGAAAAGTATGAATAAAAAACGAGGACAAGAATGAAATATGTCCCCTCGGATTCTATCGATCCAATTCGGTCTGATTTCCCAATTCAGTTCGATCGAGTACACTTTAACCCTACGCTTGAAATTTTTATACTCCTTTTTATCGACCAAAAACCTTATTTATACTCGAACCCTGATGATCCCAAACTTGTGACCCGACCCGACCCGATCCGATCCACTAATTTTGGCACCTTTGGACCAAATGTTAACAAGAGCCGTTGGATCAGTTAGGTCAAAATAAGAGCCGCAGGATGAAATCCAGGTGATATAGCCGCACATCACATAGACTATAGACCAGCTTTGACCTAATAAATAGTCATCCACCCCTCACTTCTCTCATTTCTTATCATCATCACCTTTTATTTTCATCCCTTAATTTATATTTATTTATTTATTCACCATTTTCAAGCTGAAGTAACACACATTCGTTTTGAGAGCATCTATGATTCATTCTAATCCAAACAAGACTTTATTTGAATGGTTAATACTATCATCTGATTGATTGAGATTGATCTATTTTGAGTTATTAGCTACAGGTATGATTTCACTGCTGACGTGGCATTTTACTAGATCCATACTCAGATCCATAATCATGATGCTTATACGAGGCGGCGGCTTATCAGCTTATTTGTTTTGAGGCTTATTTTGAGATTTGTGGGTTTATGTATCTTTTTTTTATCATTTCATGAGCTTATGTAAGCTCTAAGTCTCAAAATAAGCTGGAACTGAAGTCAGATAAGGTTATAACCGACGTTTAAGCTTATATGTGGCTTATCAGCTTATTTGTTTTGAAGCTTATTTTGAGATTTGTGGGTTTATATATCTTCATTATCATATCATGAGCTCATAAGCCTCAAAATAAGCTGGAACTGAAATCAAATGAGCTCATAACCGACGTTTGAGCTTATATGTGGCTTATCAGCTTATTTCATATCAAACTGATTTCTTCACAGCTGACGTGGCATTTACTAGATCCATAATGAGATTGATACGAAACTGATTCACCTGTTTTTATGGATCTGATTACGGGGGTGTTTTAAGCTTATGTCAGGCTTATGAGCTTATTTTGAGATTTATGGGCTTATTATCATATGATAAACTCATATCAATTTAAGCCGATATCGAATAAGCTCATAAGCTTACATCTAAGCTTATTTGATTTTGGCTTATACTTTATAATCATCAGTTTTCCGGCTTATTTTGAGATTTTTGGGCTTATATAAGTTTATTCTCATATCATAAACTCGTATAAGTATCAAAATAAGCCAGAAAAATTTAGACTCATGAAAGATAAGCCTACATCTAAGCTTAATGTAATGCTTATCTGATTATGGGGGTGTTTTTTAAGCTAATTTGATTTTATCATCCAGCTTATTAAGCCCAAAAATCTCAAAATAAACTCATGTAAAAGCTTAATGTAATAATTATCTTATCTGATTTACATTTCCGTCTGCCCTGCTTGTATGTGATTAATTTCGTGTTGATTTTTATTTCTAGATCTATATTTAAGGATTCTTCAAATGTCTAGATCTATCAAACCGTATTCCGTACATGTTTAGTCGTATAGCTAGTTTATTTATTGTGCCCTTGATATGATACACACATTATTGGACGGTATCCTTTTGTTTTCTTGTTAGTCTAGTGACGTAACGTTGTTCCCATACGTGGTTGTGGAATCTTATATTCACATAGGTTACGTCATTAGCCGCTACCGTCAGAATCTTATTTGCTCAATTGTTGTCGCTTTAAATTGTATTTCAATAACCGCTTGCCGTTTTTTTAAACATTTATCACGTGTAGAAATATATCTTTGGTGTGTTAATAATATTGTTGCATTTACTACACAGGATTCTCTGCAAATTGCAACGTAGTACTAATTTATGACGTAGAATCTTTGCCGTGCTAGAATGGAATTGGAGCGTTTGGAATTAATCATAATTAATATGGATCTGGATTGGAGCGTTATTAGAAAAAGACGTACTAGCATTACCAGACGCCCCAGGAAGCCCGGGACCGACACTTTTGGATTGTGTCTTAAATTGGGAACCAAAAAGGTATTTATCTTTTATACTATATATGCAAGTGCGGATCTACATTTCCAATTTGGCATGAAGTTTTACTCTTGTTTGTTTTTTTTACAGTTTAGCGCTGACAAAGTAGTTGATGCCCCTTTGAAGAAACGAAAACTTTTGCGTGAGTCTACTTCACCTCCTCCTCAAACTCTCTGTCTCAACGGTGAAGTTGGTTTTACATCTGGACCTCAGACTCCCGCTGTCAACCATGAAGATTCTGCTCAACGATGTTGTGCAACTCCGTTAACCCTGGGCAAGAAAATAAAGTCTAAAACTTCAGTGAGGAACAGTAAGTTATTAAAACCGAGAAAAAAGCAGGTCCAAGCCATGGTTGATTTTTCAGGTATCGAGTTGCTTGCTGATGCTGCGCTTAGTAGCTTGGTTGATGACAATGCCGATCATGTCAAGGACTTGTTTCTCTTAAAAGAGCACGTAAAACCAAAGGCTAGTTCATGTGATGATCTTGGTATAAAAGAAGCTATTGTGTCGATGGAATCAGATAAGTGGAATGACAGGAAGGATAAGAGTGTTGCTCCTTCTAAAGAGTTGAGATTACATTGGGACTTGAATACAGTGATGGATGAATGGGTGGAACCTTGTAATGATTTGGTGGCTGAATCGGACCGTCGTGATAGTTGTGTAGGGGGTGTAAAACTTAAATTAGAAGGTTGCAAAAATAGACCTGCAGAAGCTGTAGTTGTTAAAGAAAGAAAGCTGCTAGATAGTGTACATCGGGATCCGTCGTTTGTGAAGTGTGATGTCGATATTTTAGCAGTACCCAGTGTGAAAAATTGTAACGGCGATTTGAGTTGCTCAAAGGAGGTGATGGGTGTGAAGACGATTAGTAGTAAGACGTCGTATGCAGAGAGTTGTGCAAGTAAATCAGATGTGATTGACTCACTGACTCATCCAGTCAAGTGTGAAGATTTTCCGGCTTCAACGACATCCATTTTGCGAGAGCAAGCAGTTTTTAAGGTTGAATCAAACATTAAAATAGAAAAGTCTGATCAGCAGCCTGCTACTTTAGAAGATCCTGTCGGCAGTGATTGTTGTGGTTCAAACGTTACTCAAGAAGAACAAGGTCACATGGCTGAGGGAGATTCAGATGGCAAAGTCGAGGTTGGTTATGATTCTCCATTTGAAGATGGTGAGTTAAGAGAACCAATTGGATGGGAAGATGGCCAAGTAGAGGAAAAAGAAACTGTTGATTGTGCGTCTGATAATATAAACAAAGCTGACTCTGGCACTATGCAAAACCCCTCGTCCGAAAGAGTTGACCATGGTCAAACAAAGGAAATTCAAAGTTTATTGTTGGTAAAAGAAGCCACGCCTAACAATGACACCGATCAAGGTGCTCAAGCAGATATCTGCGAGAAAAAACATATCGATGAACCAGCAAAAGGTTTTTCTGAAAGGGAAGATGGGCAAGAAGAGTCGATGCCCTTTGATATGTGTAGGAATGGTACTTATGTGCCTCAGAGCAGGTAATGCTTTTATTATATGGCAGTTAAATGCATTGCTTGTCGTTTTATTATTGAGAACGCTTTTATTTATAGTTTTTTTTCCTAATGTTTCTATTGTATGCACAGGTCAAACCGTTTTGGAGATTCCTATTCTATGGGAAGGGATAATGTTTCTTTTCGAGACCGTTTGGGTGATGATGTGACGGGTCCACGAGGCAATTCTTTCACAAGAGTTTGGGATGAGAAGAGTAATCTTGATAGCCGCAGCAACCATTATAGAAATTACAATCCTTACAGGAGCCAATACAGAAGGCCATCACCGTCTGACAGAAACAATGGTTATAATAGAGGACCACCAGCTAGAAGAAGCCATAGCCGTGACCGTGACCATGACAGATACAATGATAGATACAGACAAGAATACCGTGATCCCAAACCATGTTATTCAGAAAGAAAACAACATACTACCAATTCTAATCGACCTAAAGCTCGGTCGCGGTCAAGATCTCGGTCTGGTTCTCCTATTGCTTGGAATTTTCAGAAACGTAAGAATCCGGATACAAGTAATTCTGGTGAGATAGAAAGTATAACAAAAGGTGATCATGCGTCCCCTGAACGTTCCTCCAAATGTTTTGATGATCGAAGAAATAGGGATGGCCAATCTAGAGACAGTCGGCTGATTCAGCGAAACCAAAGGTTCGAGTCAATCGGGTATCCTGAAAGAATGAAGTCAGATGATCATTTTCGGTTCACTCAACGTCCAACAGCCTTTTCAAACAAATACAAAGATACAGTTAGCCGAGTGGGGCGGTTTGATGAGAATGGTGGTATGAGGCGGTTTAGGTATGCAGTTGACGACAATCGCCATAATCTAGATAGTTTCTCTAAAGATGCTGGTAATGAGCATACAACAGTTATACCCGAGAGTAAAAGTTAGATGAAAGCTCATAGTTTGGAGCTTTGAATTGTTTACTTTTTTTTGTTTAACTTCATTTTTTGTTTCTTTTTTACATCTATATATAGTCTGGGGAGTAGTTATATAAGATGAGCCTTACCTTGGCCAAACTTGCTGGAGTTTTTGGTTATGAGGGGTATTTGGGGCATTTTTTGTATGTTTCATGTCCTGTTTTTGTTGGGTCAAATACCATTTGGCCATCATCCCCTCTTTATGAGAAGAATGCAAACTATTATAGGTTTTAAGCTTCGCTTTATATGAAAGATAATCGTTTGGTTTAGCAATGTCACCATGCTGTACAGTTTGCTTAGTTTCTGGTCTTTCGCTAGTATATCATTATTCTTCTCTATGCTTCTAGTGCTCGTAAGAGTGGAAACTGTTGCCTGTTCTATTGATGGCGTGATGGTTTGGCGATTCTTTATTTGAATGGGAATAAAGTCTAGTGATAAAGTCTTTTCAGGTAATGTGTAATAGTAAGATTGCCAAAAATATGATTTTTTGCTGAATTTGTAACCATGATTAAGATTCATCTGTATATGCTATCCAATCGAGACAACTCCCAAGTTTAGCACTTTCGTGGCTTCCCTATCGTCATTGTCCTGCCAGACAAACAAAGGGCATGTCCCATGAAGTCCTAGAAAATGTGGTGAAGTAGATCCATATGTTAGGGTCCTTCAATGGAGACTCGAAGACGATCCATGGGAGAACCAGATGACTCTTGATTAGTTATATACAGTAGGCGACTAGAAACGGGTTCAAAATTGCATCAGTTTTTATGTTTTGATCTGTCCGGATCAAGGCAAAGTTATCAGTCAAATAGTGACAAAAGACGGTAGTATATTTCTAAGTTCATTTTTCTGAATCAGGTATAGCCTATCCATTTAACTCGGAAATGAATAGATTAAATGGTGCATTGGCGACTGGTTCTTATTTTACGATATACTGTATATAATATGTCTGGTGTGACCACCTATTTGAAAAACAATGAAGACTTGGACATAAGCATACAAGTTGTGATAATTTATATTTTTATGCCAACTCTATCATAGTTGGAATTACATTCACTGTAAAACCTAATAAGACCTACACAAGTTACTTAGTTGTTATCTCGGTTCTCGCTCTGGTCCTAGCAACATTGTGCGTTTCTGTATTATTTACAAGTTTATGCAGCAAATGAGCCGAATGGCCATGAATTGATAACTAAAATTTAAGAGCTGCAAATGCTATAGAAATCAGAAACGCGGTTATTTAAACACAACCAGGATTCCAGGAACTTCATTTTTGTTATAACTCAATATAACAATGTTCTCTGCTAATTTGCCACAGTGAAAACATTGGTATTAGAACTCACATCCCAACAAATGCACCAATCTTCAACACTTGGAACATCTAAAGTATCAAAATATGTTTGATGCTCGAACATGAACATCTAAAAAGGTCAACCCTCTAGTAAAGCACTTCTTACACAGTACATACGCCAACTGGGTTAACTACTAAGACTAATTAATGAACAATAAAAGACACCGGCTTTGATCATCAGCAATGCAGAAATACATAATCCGGCAGAAAATCATCCTTCTAGTATCATTGCGAACTGAAATCTAGACAGCTGCATGTTTTGGCCAACAAACAAGAAGATCCTTGACTTGATAGTCACCAATGTCTATAAAACATTCTAATTTAGCCCAAATTCAGAACAGCAAAATAAACTAAATAGTTCCCATTAACAGATTTGATCTCTTATCGTCAAGGACTTTGACCAAATCAAGACTACAAAGCAAGGAAAACAAACTCCTCAACAGCCGGAATCTCATCAATCTTTTTCAAAGCCTCTTCGCTTGGGTTCTCATCAATACCAATCACCATGACTGCTTGTTTTCCAGGTTCGGGCTCACCAACACTAATCGAATTAATATTAACATTTTCTTCACCCAATATACTTGTAACACGACTAATGGTATTAGCCTGATCAACTTGTCTACCAAGTAAAATATTTCCTTCCAAACTCACATCCACCTCAAATGCACCTACTTTTGTCAAATGTGGCACCCCATCTTTCACCCACCCTTCCAATTCTATATCACCAAACTCGGATACTGCAGTTGTGAAACGTGATTCGAGGTTAGCTATTCGAACTATGATCTTGAGTGGCTTCTCAGAGGACTCGCCTAATGTGTCCCGTTCTTCATTCCGGATACTACTGGCAACCATACTGCGGACTAACGGGGTGTCGTTATCATCTGTCGCTCTTGAGGATGTGTATGTTATCTTTACAGATCTTGCATCACTTCCATCTGCTACTAATTGTACAGCTAACCTATGGAGCTTTTCAGCGAGTTTAAGATACAGTTTTGTAAGTACCTGCGACGAAGGTCATGACATCAAAATGAATAAGTGAATAATGTCACTAGAATTGACTAACTTTTGTGATACCTTTTAAAAATAAACTACACATCTGTATAAAGTAATGATGCTGCTGTATGTGCACAAGAGCATACTATTTTCTCATCATTGTCGGGTATTTGAGAGATTCAAGACACGAAACCAAGTGGTGGTTCTATACTGAAAAGATCAAGGGAGGCCTGCAAGTACTTCCAACGAATTTACATACAAATGGGTCATTAAGTTGGGTTTTATCCCAAACGGGTCAAATGTTTACGTAAAAAGGAAACACCAGAACTATCCAAAAATTTGTTTCTAATGCATACACCATGTAAAATCATATCCTAGAAAGTTAGTTTTGTAATCATAACTAACACATAAATCCCTAATAATGTATTGCATTTTAATAAATAGACAAAAAGTTGCATGTTTGGACCTGTTACTTACACCGACCAAACTATCCTATATCATTACCCTCAGTAAATTATGCACACGCTACCCATTATTGCAATACGTTGTTTTTGTGATCATAGGTAAATATCTACCTTTTGTAGAGAATAAAAAAAAGATGGACGAAACTGTTACAAAAAAAGATGCATAGAACCTCTTGAACTTAAACATTTATTAGTCAAGTTTTGAGTAGTATTACCTCAGCAGAAACCGTTGGACGAGTGAATACCAAAACATTCTTATAACCACGCTCGACCAACACATACCTTAAAGATTGGTTTATGTTAAACACAAAAGTGGCAATTGCTTGCTCGCTAAAGGGACAATCCCTCAATCTTAGCTTTCTCAGTCTTGGGCATCCTTTTGATAACTCCAAAAGTCCTACATCAGATTCTCCATTTTTGCGTAGACAGAGATATCTCAAATTCTGACCATACTTCCCAATGTATCCTAAACCCACATCCGTCAATCCACCAGGAATATCTAGCCTCTCGAGCATGCTACAACCCATTATCATAGCTCGAACCCCATTGTCTAATGGTGAATCTGTTATACCATCGTCCCTATCCATCCATATACTCAAATGACGCAGATTCTTCAAATGAGTTCCTACACACTCGAGAACTTCATTTGAAATATCTAAGAGAGGACCAACATCTAAATATTCCAGATTAGGACAACCTTGTGCTAGAGCTATAAGTCCCATTTGAGTCACCATCCCATAATGGGTAAATTTGCGCAATTTCTTGCAAAACTGACCAATAATCCGATATCTCCACATTTATCTAGGGTAACTAGAACTTCCAAATTAGGACACCTCTCAAACAAGAAACATTGGTAATTATGTCTGATATCTCGACACCGGAGATCCAGTTCCCGTAGCTGATTGAGATAAGGGTGTAGAAAATGTAATGAAGCTTCGCACACAAATTTAATACGTAAACCACGAATATTCGGAGGCAATATAAAACCACTATAGTCTCTATCTTTAACTATCCCGATGCCAAAATGATCGATCTTCTTACCATGGTTGAAGACTTTTCTGAATTTAATTAAAGATCGCGGAAAAATATTCAGATACACTAACGACTGGCTACATTTCTTTGCAAGAAGTGTAACATCTTTCATATCGTACGTATGAAAGGAGTGATCGCAATCTAACGACTCCATAACTTTGTTACACAAAGCTAACTCACGTAAGCATTCCCCATTTTGCTTAATTTGTATCGAGTTATGATATAAACACAAACTTCTCAAATCTTTACAACCCCTAGCGATATCAACTAAACCATCCTCTGAAAACATTTCACAACCACGAATCTCTAAACTCCTTAAACTACAACCTCGGGTTGCCGCCAAGAGCTGGAGATCAGAAGTAGACACAACCATGTTCTGGATAGACAGTGAATTCAAACGCTCAAACTTATCAACTATCTCTTGAATCCACGGGGTGACCGGAATACTACATTTGTGAGCAGTATCTCGTCCGTATGAGTAAGACTTAAGAGTTAACGACTCGAGATTCGGGAACCTTAGACTTAAACGTTTCGGGTCAGGGAGGTAATGTACGTGCACAGTTACATGTTTACGAGTCGAAGAATCGATACGAAAAAAATTCTTGGAGACTAATGAAAGAGAATTAAGGATATCATTGTCTTGTATGTAAGGCATGACACAATCTAACACTAATTCCATATCTTTTTTTACCTTTTTATTGGTAATAATTTCTTCCATAATTTTAAAAATAAATGAGAAACAACAAGAACAATTAGAGTCTTACCGGAGTTTTGGATCTGGGGTTAGGGTTAGGGCTTGCATTTCATTTTCAAATTTGGGGAAAATTATGGTCAAAAAGAGTCCACCTTTGATGTATACAGCTAAGACTAAATTACACCATTAGTCCTTGAGGTTTGCATTAACAAACAAGGTAGGTGGCAGTTTCTGTCGAAACTCGATTTAAAACCGACACGAAAAGTAACATGTTTGTGTTGAGTCTAACAGATTTTGGGTCAGGTTTAGATCGACCATGTGACCCATTTATTAAACTAAGTGGGTAGACCCGCCAACCTGTTTATGATTTTTTTCTTGTATTAAAGATTATCAATATTGTTTCTACGTGTTAAATGGGTAAACAGGTCGAACCGTAAACCCCGTTAACATGTTTAAGACCTGTAATATTCCAAATTTTATATATAAAACTTGTTAAATGGATCGACTCGAAATCCGTTTAACATATTCAACCTATGTAACATATTTAACATATTTAACGTCAACCTAAGTATATATATGGATTAGATTGGTCAGGTTCAGGTGGGTAAACGGGTTATGGTTGCCATAGCTGACCCAATTACTTAAATGGGTCAGGTTCGGGTTGATGTCTTCTAACCCACCAATCTGACAACCTGAACCCGACTCGAATTGCCACACCTAAAACAAGGTTTGTCTCGCCGAAGAAGATGCACCATTCATTCTTAACTGCAAATTGATATCTACCCAGGGGCGGAACCAGGATTTTTTATTGAGTGTTGCAAAAAAAAATAAAAATTTGAGCGTCTAAAATTATATAGTAATAAACTAAGGTCACAAAAAAAATTCGGGGGTTGCACATAGCAAAAGAACGGATGTTTTGAAACTTTTTTGTAATTGGTGACCTCAAAATGAATGTAACCCATGCTACACCCGACACTTATGTGGGTCCGTCATTGTATCTACCGCTCGTCGTCCGCCATTCTATTTAACTACAATAACTAATGATCGTTAAGTACACTTGATGTTTCGGGACAAGTTAATACTTAATAATAATTTTATATTCTGATGAGTAAAATGTAAAATAAATAGCGGTGTATATTAGGGTAAATGTCGAAAATACACAACATAGTTTCTCAGATTATCCATTATGCCCATCGAACTATTTTATGTTTGATTTTCACACTTGCCACGTAGGATTTGGTCAAACATTTTGACTTTTGACAGTTTGACCAAATTGGATTGCAAAGTTAGTCCATTTAACAATAACAAAAAATTATAAAGTTAACCTTTTCAAATCCCAAATTGTTACACAACACCCCTCTTCTTCAACCCTCATCATATCATCATCATCTTCATCTTCATCCCACCACCTCTGTCACATTCAACAAGATCCAAAACCATATCTCTTCCATCCTCTACATTCATCCACCCACCGTCTCCATCCTTCTACCTTCTATGTTACCCAAATCCAACCTCATATTAAAATCCACAGCTTATCATCACACCTAGATCCAAATCGAGATCTATCCAGAAAATTGTATAAACAGTCTGCACCTTAGCGAATAGTACAAACATGTATTCATTGTGGGAACAAAAGCTCTTGTCTTTGAATACTTCTCATATCCTGGGACCACTATTAAGTCACGTGAACATCTATCTTGGACCAGCAAATCGTTCTCTTATCCCAGCCTTGTGATAAGTCACGATCAATGATTTTCACATGACCCCATACTTTTGATGCTACAAACCCATACAAACAAACATTATGGACCACTGAATAAAGAATCGCAATACTAAAAACTTACTTGAGACCCAATACTGATCAAACTTTATTGATCTCGTGCATCACTATTCTTGGCTTTCTTTTCCTGCTTTTGAAAACATATCACATCGATCTGCACCTTCTTTATCTGTTTTGAATCAATCTAGGGTTTCTTCACAAATCCCCTTTTCTTTTTCTGTTCGTTATCTTCCTTTTCTTTGCCATTGTAGACCACATCAACATCATAACAAGATCAAGATCTTGTCAATCACGTAGGATATGAACAGCAGATAAGCGAATTCACCCTTTTCATTTGTTGTTGTTGCTGATAGTATTTATTGATCTAGGATTTATTGATCTGAGATTTGATGATATTTTTATATGATTTTCTGGGTTTTGATTATAATTTTCTGGGTTTATGAAGATGAAGATGATGATGATATGATGAGGGTTGAAGAAGAGGGTGTTGTGTAACAATTTGGATTTAAAAAGGATAATCTAAGAAAGTACGTTGTGTATTTTCGAACAAGGACGATTAATGTAAGGTCATGTAATAAAAACTAACCATCAAAAAATAATAATGTATATTTAATTGAAGAACTAAAATGTAAAATAAGTTAATCATTATAGAAAAAAAATGTAAATTCCGATTCAATAAAGACAAAAACTAATAACGTGAAGTTGAATAACATATAATGAAAACTAACCACACAAGAATAACAGTGTATATCTAAATAAAAGACTAAAATGTAAAATAAATTAACCGTCAAAGAAGAAAAATGTAGATTGAGATTCAATAAAGTATCAAAGGCGGGAAGTAGTAGTTCCGTGCGAGCTAGGAGGTTTGTAAGATCAATATTTATCTAACTTTATCGAGTGACTAGTTTTTTTTTCTTCTTTTGTTTTTGTTCCTTGTACCTTGTGTTTCTTTTTTCTGAGATTGGTGTTTTGGTGTTGCTTCCCATTTTTTTCGAGGACAGCTTTTAATAAATTTTGTTTTTTTAAAAAATTCAATAAAGACTAATAATGTAATAATAAAAACTAGCTATGTACTATAAAAAGTATCAACCAAGGACTAATGATATAAAATTTCAAGAACTAACATGTATTTAAGATTAATCATCAAGGACTAATATTGCATATAAAGTGTATGAATAATAAAAACATTTGGTAAATGTTACTTTTTCAAATTAGGTTAGTGTGTGTGATAATAATCTAGGATACGTACCTTGAATCGTGTTAAATTACTTTTCGTATAAAGTATTTCAACCCTATTGGTGTATGAGTATCACGAAATCCTTACCGAGATTCTAAAAAATGAAACACTTTGTTTCTAGACACAAGTGAACAAAATAAGAAAAAAAAAAGATTATGAATTTTCGTATATTTGAAAGAGACCAAAGTTGTATGTTAATAAACATAAAACAGTGTGGTCGAATTCGGTTAAATATGAAGAGTCACAACTCTCACTAATAGACATGTTGATCGGCTTTTTGGTGGGATAATTATTTAAATCCCTGATATCGATTAATGAAATGAAAAAGTACAGCGAAGGGCCTTGCCCTTTAACCCTGAATGGGTTGCGACCAGGGCGGAGGCAAGTGGGTCACAAGGGTCATGTGACCCTCCTAGCAAAAATATGATAGTGTAGAATTTTGAATTTTTTTGGGTTTTTTAAAAATTTGACCACCTTAAAAACCATTTTGTAGTATAGTTTATAAAAAATACCAAACTTTGACCCCCCCCAAGCTACACTTTCTGGCTCCACCTCTGGTTGCGACCCCCTAGACCCCTACATTTTTGTCGTGGCTAAAATATATTAGTTCAATGAGTATGCGGTAGACATTTTCCTAACTTGTATATGAGCCTAATATGAAATTACATTCGTCTCCAATAAATAACAATTAATTAAAATAGCCGATCGACACTAAAATCCCCAACATAAACGAAGGCATTTTAACACGAAACTAAAAATAAACTTTTTTCATCACCTCTTATTCCTGTTTTATACTCGAAAACAGAGTGGAATTAGTGAATTGAGTAGTATTATCGGCCATTTGCATTCGGCACAAGTAGACATCCAAAAATGTTTTAAAAGCCAAAGCTACCATTTATGCCTTACAAGATTAAGAACGAAGACACGCTTCAAACTGAGATTTTGCTAACGTATGGTATTAATGTCATCAAAGTTTTGGCGAGTAAATTTGTCCTGCAAGTCATCACGGCTATACATTATTGCTGCCTCACTATTGTTGAAGTTTAGACATGTATTATAGAAGTCACATTCTACATATGCTGATGAAGGTAAAGATTGCCAGTGGTTCTTTATCGCCTTATCTATCCTTCCAGGCAAATTTGCAACATCTGAGACCACCTGTGCTGATTGAGTGTATCTGTAAACACAAGAATTAAAAACAAAATTGCGGCTTACTTTTAAAAGATACATGTTTCTATATTGGTCCTCATTGGCCTCTTGTTGGGCTTTTTTTGTAGGGAAACGTGTACACTTTTATCAATAAAGTCGAATTACAATGATATAAGAATTAACAGAATTTAATAACAGAAATTTAAAAACAATAAATTAAATAATAAAAGTAAAAGCAGTAAACGGTCGTGGAATGAGGCTCGTGTTTAACACGATTCCTTTAAAACAGATTCGCCGTCCGTTTCCTAGGGTACAATGTTCAAAGCTGTTGTACAGCCGGACCTGACATACTTGCCTGAAAGATCACAGAAAGTAGTGTGCTTTTGATCGAAAAGACCGCCAGAAATATATCAATGGAACTAGTAAACTTTGTGTGTTTTTGTTGGTATGTCTCAAATGATGAATAAAGACATCTATTTATATGCATAGAAATGCATGTATAAGTAAACCATGAAATGATAAGAACAACTTTAGCCATCAGTGTACACGTCTAGACAATCATATGATTTGTCAATCGATGTCCTTGAACTCAGCCTCTATTTACGTAGACGACAGTACACACTCACACACGACTCTCCCTGACATTGTCAAGTCCTCATAGTCGTGCCCGTTATGGTCATGAGCACTAGCCTGTTTCTGCAAGAGCTTTTAGGAATTGCGCCCCCATAATTCCCTTCTAAGCGACCCCACTTCTCTCTCACATAGGTGATTTCATCCCGAATCATTAAAAACATATACTTTCAGATTTCATCTTGAATCTTGTGCTTTATGATTTCATCATGAATCATTAAAGCCATATGTTTAACCTCACAAAGTCACATTGTTATAGGAATGGACTAGGAAGTTACATGTTAAGTAACTCCCCCACATTGACATGACTTCCCCCACATTTCTATGATTAGGTTTTCCTATTGAACCTAGATCTTGGGACCTCCAGTCAACTAGGTTAGGTTTTCCTTCATAGAAACTCATTCCTTTAAGGGATTTAGTCCCATTCCTTTCGACGACTTACTAACTAACTCTCTGCTTAAGCCTTTTGTAAACGGATCTGCTATGTTATCCTTTGACGCCACATAGTCAATTGAGATAACTCCACTTGAGAGTAGTTGTCGTATCGAGTTATGTCGACGACAGATATGTCTGGATTTCCCATTATACATTGTACTATTGGCTCTTCCCATGGCCGATTTACTGTCACAATGTATACTAATTAATGGCTGTTAATGGTTTTGGCTATCTTGGTATGTCCTCTACGAATTGACGTAGCCATTCCGCTTCTTCTCCGCATTTATCTAGCGCGATAAATTCAGATTCCATCGTGGACTTAGCTATAACTGTTTGCTTGCAAGACTTCCATGATATAGCCTCCCCTCCTAGTGTAAACAGATATCCACTAGTCGATCTCGAATCCTTTATGTCGGAGATCCAATTTGCATCACTGTATCCTTCGATAACAGCAGGATGTCTTTCATAATGCAGTTCATAGTCGTGACTGTATCTCAAATAATGAAGTACCCTCGTTATAGCTTTCCAATGTGTATAACTTGGATTACTCGTATACCTGCTTAGCCTACTAACATCGTATGCTAAGTCAGGTCGGATACCTGTCATCAAGTACATTAACATGCCAATAATCCTTGAATACTCTAATTGGGCAACATCTAAGCCTCTATTTTTAGATAAACGCAAACTGGTGTCAATTGGAGTTCTAGCTAGGCCGGAACCCCGTATTATGAGTATTGAGAATTTTTTCCACGTAATGTGCTTGACTCAACACAAGTCCATTCTGGGTTCGTATGATCTTTATTCCAAGGATCACATCAGCTAAACCCATATCCTTCATGTCAAATTTTGATTTTAGCATGTCTTTGGTAGATCTGATCACCTTGTCGTTACTACCAACGATAAGCATATCATCGACATACAAACACAAAATCACATATCCGACACTTGTGTCCTTCACATAAACACACTTGTCGCATTCATTGATTTTGAACCCGCTCTCTGACATGGTGTGATCAAACTTTTGATGCCACTGTTTGGGAGCTTGCTTTAAGCCATATAATGACTTAACAAGTCTACAAACCTTGCCCTATTATCCAGGAGCTATGAAACCCTCAGGTTGGTTCATATATATTTCTTCTTCTAAATCTCCGTTTAGAAAGGCCGTTTTGACATCCATTTGGTGAACTTCCAAATTTCTCACTGCGGCAATCGCAAGTATCATTCTGATAGAGGTTATTCGTGTCACGGGCGAATAGGTATCAAAGTAATCTAGACCTTCACGTTGTCTAAATCCTTTGATTACCAATCTTGCTTTATACTTTTCCACGGTGCCATCAGCTTTCATCTTCTTCTTGAAGATCCATTTATAACCTAGTGGTTTACAACCCGGAGGTAAATTCACGAGCTCCCACGTATGGTTTGTAAAATAGACTCTATTTCACTTTTGATGGCTTCTCTCCATTGTTGGCCTTCCGAGGAATTTACCGCTTCCCAGTAAGAAGTAGGTTCATTTTCTACCATAAAAGAAACGAAATCGGGTCCAAACGATTTCTCGTTTCTTGCCCTTTTGCTTCTTCTTGGTTCACCTCTTCTTTCGCGGTTTGATCTTGTCTCTCATCTTGGAGATCATTATCATCTCGTTGTATCTTGTCTTGAAAAACATTGTCATATAATCTAGATGAACTTCCAGTTTCCTTAGATAAACAATGAAATATATTCTCAAAGAAGGAAGCATTTCTAGATTCCATCACTGCGTTCTTTTGTATATCCGGATTTTTCGATTCATGTACAATGAAGCGATTTGCAGTGATATTCTTAGCATATCCAATGAATATACAATCCACAGATTTAGGTCCGATCTTTTGGGTCTTTGGTGTCGGTACAACAACCTTGGCTAGACACCCCCACACTCGCAAGTACTGATATGAGAGTTTTCTCCCCATCCATAGTTCATATGGAGTTTCCTCTTTATCCTTACGAGGTATCTTATTTAAAAGATAAGTGGCTGTTAGAATAGATTCCCCCCACATGTCCCGCTTCATACCAGAGCTAATTAACATGGTAGTCACCATTTCTTTCAAGGTACGGTTCTTCTTTTCTGCAATATCGTTTGATTGAGGTGAATAAGGGGCAGTGACCTCATGTTTAATTCCATGTTTCGCACATACATCGGCGAATGGAGCCACGTATTCACCTCCTCTATCACTTCGTACAACCTTGATTTTCCTACCAAGTTGATTCTCAACCTCGGTTTTGTATAGAACAAACTTGTCTATAGCTTCATCTTTACTTTTCAACAAGTAAACATAGCAATACTTTGTACAATCATCAATAAACGTGATAAAGTACTTATTGCCACCCTTCGTGGGTAGTGATTGCAAATCACATATGTCCGTGTGTATCATATCAAGAGGTTCGGTTGTTCGCTTAACCAATTTAAAGGATGTTCTTGTAAGTTTGGCTTCCACACAAGTTTCACATTTATATTTTGAATCAATGTGACAGTTTGGTATGCTTTTAAATTTCATCAAACGACACATCGAATTAAAATTTACATACCTAAGACGAGCATGCCACATATTAGAAGATTCAACAATGTAAGCAGAAGAATTCATCTTATTCATTTCATTCTTAACAACCATTACATTAAGTTTGAACATGCCATTCAAGACATAACCCCTACCAACATACATTTGATTCTTAGACAAAACAAACTTAACAGACTCAAAAACTAGTTTAAAACCAAACTTGTTTAGCAGCCAACCGGACACAAGATTCTTGCGAATCTCCGGAACATACAAGACATTAGTCAACTTGAGCTCTTTCTCGGATGTCATCTTCAGAACAACATCTCCTTCGCCCTTGATATCAGCAGTTGCAGAGTTGCCCATATACAGCTTCTGCCCATTGTCAACAACTCTGAAAGAGTGAAACATACTCTTGTCCGCACATACATGACGGGTTGCCCCAGTATCAATCCACCAATCACCATGATTAGTACCTACCAGGTTAACCTCAGAAATCATAGCACACACGTCAGACACCATTGCAATCATGTCTATATTATCATTCACCATATTTACCTGACGTGGATTCACCCGCTTTGGCATCTTGCAATTAGCAGCGCGGTGACCAGGCTGGTCACAGTTGAAGCAAGTCCCCTGGAACTTCGGTTTCACAATTCCAGCTTTAGGAGCTAGGTACTCAGACTTCCCTTTGCTTTTCTTGTCATTCTTCCACTTGCCTTTACCTTTTCCCTTGGGATTAGACCTTGAAGATAACCCAACATGCTCAACCATATTGGCCTTGGCAGAATCTGGTGTATAAGTTGTTTTCTGAGCCATCTTGTTATCCTCTTCAATACGAAGACGAACAACCAAGTCTTCAACACTCATCTCCTTTCGCTTGTGCTTCAAGTAGTTCTTAAAATCTACCCAACTTGGAGGTAACTTTTCAATAATAGCAACAACTTGAAAAGTTCCGCTCACGACCATTCCCTCAGCATGGATTTCGTGGATCAAAACCTGGAGATCTTGAACCTGGGTTATCACACTCTTTGAATCAACCATCTTTTAATCCAGAAAACAAGCCACCACAAATTTCTTTGTACCAGCATCCTCAGTCTTGTACTTACGTTCCAACGACTCCCATAATTCTTTGGCAGTCGTTGTCTTGCAGTACACGTTATACAAAGAATCCACCAGACCATTCAGAATATAGTTGTGACACAAGAAATCTGAATGTTTTCATGCTTCAACAGCTTGCACAACCTGTTGATTGGAGGGTTGACCTTCCTTAGGAGGTTCCACATGAGGTACAATCTCTTTCAAGAACCGTGCAAGGTCCAAGGTAGTGAGATAGAAGAACATCTTCTGTTGCCACCTCTTGAAATTCTGACCATTGAATTTCTCTGGTTTTTCAGCATGATTAGCCACTGTGGTGGAAGCAACTGGCGCATCGGTTGTCACAACAGTAGTCACAGGAGGAGGAGTTTCAGTGTTAGTCATCCTGAAAGATCACACATAAACAGTTAAGTCAACTGTTATAGATATGTATATATTAGAAATTCAATCGTGATTTCTATATACGTTTACAAAATCTGTTTCGCCAAAACTCTATCTTGGTCTTAATGAATCAGATTTCACAATCAAATAAATCAATATATAAGAAACTCAATCTTGGTTTCAATATATCTGATTCGAACCTGCTTAAAATCATTAAATAATAATAAAATCTGTTAGCAATACTGATTTCCAATGAAACTCACTCGTGGTTCCGTCAGAAAATAGCTTAAATAAACCTGTTAAAATATATTTAATCCGATTTAATAAAAGAATTTTAATTATGTAACACAGAATCTGTTTTAAGACTGTAGGGAGACGTGTACACTTTTATCAATAAAATCGAATTACAATGATATAAGAATTAACATAATTTAATAACAGAAATTAAAAAACAATAAATTAAATAATGAAAGTAAAAGCAGTAAACGGTCGTGGAACGAGACTCGTGTTTAACACGATTCCCTTAAAACAGATTCGCCGTCTGTTTCCCAGGGTACAACGTTCAAAGCTGTTGTACAGCCGGACCTGACATACTTGCCTGAAAGATCACAGAAAGTAGTGTGCTTCTGATCGAAAAGACCGCCAGAAATATATCAATGGAACTAGTAAACTTTGTGTGTTTTTGTTGGTATGTCTCAAATGATGAATAGAGACATCTATTTATATGCATAGAAATGCATGTATATGGAAACCATGAAATGATAAGAACAACTTAAGCCATCAGTGTACACATCTAGACAATCATATGATTTGTCAATCAATGTAATCAACAAGCTCATCATTATCCTTGAGATTTTACATGTCAACAAAAGTCTTATCAGTATGTAAAACATGGAAAGAACCAATCATTTACAAGCCAACAAGAAAATTATGACCTATCATGCAAATCATGACATTCTTTATCTTTTGTTACTATCTCATGTGAATTGCCAATTAGAACCAAAGATTGACTAGTTAATTTGTAAGTGATAACAATCACTCATAAATTCAACAATATCAATATCTTATTAGGTGACTCATTGATTTTCAAATGATAACACCATTTGATATTAGTCAATATTTACTAGTTGCAATTCATGATAAAACCAATTTCCTTCATTTCAATTACCCATAGAGACTCGATATCTCATTCATACTAACTCCGTTTTAGACATATAATGGCTCGACTTGGCCTTACACTTAATAATTATTTTCACTAATAATTAAAGTAGTAAACACATTTTCCATTATATTTTTCCAACATTTTTTTCATTCCTACAAAAGGCTTTCCCTCTTTGGTTGGATTTACCTTAAAAGAGATGCGAAAGAAAGCAAGTACGACAAGATAATCCAATAGATTCTGTTTTCCTTATTGAATTCGACCAAAACTTACTTTTTGTGTTACAATTTGAAAGCTTTCATTAGTAACTGAAGTAGCTTTGTCTGCACATTGAGATCGTCGATCCGCTACCTGGTTTATCCTTCTGATGTTTACCTGATCCCTCCACCGCAAAAAAATCAGCTTGCACTTCTTTCTTGTTATGACATACTTTGCTTTCAACCCCACTTTCGTATTCTCCATTACTTCCGTGTTAGAATTTATAATACTAGTTAACCATTAACTACGAGTACGCAGCGGAATGGATCTAGTATAACATACACGATTAAGCACATAAGAAAAACAATTTAAAACCAACCTTTAATTAATTGAATAAATCAATTAATACGTCTCGATCTTGATCTTGAACTTTAACGGTTAAATTACCGTCTCCATCGTTTGCTCACACGACACGTCAAACGAACATCACTACGATGCTAGTAGTAACTTCACTTCTCAAACAACAAGTGTATACATCTTGTAACTAGAAACCCTAGATCCAAAACCCTAATTGGGATTACGTAAGGATCGGTTTATAGAACGTTACAAGATTGATTAACCCAAAATCACATAAACCCTAATTAGGGTTTATGCATGTCGAACCACCAAGGGGAAGAACTAAAACCTAGATTTAGAGATCTAGGGTTTAGTTATAAAGCTTAAGACTTTATAAGAAAACCACCAAAAGGATTGATGTTATAAAGGTTTAACCTTTATGTGATTTTAGGGTTAATAGGAAAAATCGTTTGGTTTTGGTGTGGTGTTTGGGTCGATCGGACGCAACAAGGAACAAGGGAGAGATAAAAATTATGAGCTAGGTGTTTGTGTATTTATACACATTCTCTACCTCCTCAAAATCTTTAAGGCCCAACCCAAGAAACCAATTAAGGAAAAGATTACCTTAATCAAATATTATTGAATATTTACTTACCAAAAACCAATAACCAAAAATCTTCTAGAACCCCCTATATATACAATATTCGGCCGAATGGCCTTAGGGTTTCTAGAAGTCGATTTCCTTCCAAAATTTAAATAACGCACTCGTATTAAATTAATTAAATCCCGTTAATTAATTTAACCACCGTTAATTAAATAATAAGTGAAGTCTTTATTAAACGTTTAATTATAAATAATAAAACGTAAATAAAAGTGTGTTCTCCGTATTGAGTGTGTGCCCCCGATAGGCTCACGTATTTCCGATGGCTAAACGATCGCATATCCCAACAGCTCCCACTTGTGAGAGTTTAGACATACAGCGTCAATAATAAAGTATCTAGCAACACTTCATTATAACCGGAAATGACTGAGGTATAGTTTCAAGAAGAATATCTCAAAAGTATTAATGGTATACGATTATGTGACTTGCTAATAATCATCCCTTTGTTACTAGTACCGTTTAAACTATGGATATGGATCCTAACTCATTCCATGAAGTTTAAAATTTAGTTTCTCGTTATAGAAGTTAATTCAGATATACCAAACGTAAACAAGTATCATCTTGATTTACACTTTGGGTGCGGCCACACAATTATCTGATTAACTCTGGAGAGGGCCCAGTGGTACTTCACTGCACTATATCAAGTGGAGGAACAAATTCTATATTGACTACAAGTGTCTGTGGATGCTGCTTCACAACACTTCCAATTAGAGTCTTTATAACTAGGTCTGGCGAACTAGCGTTGGACATAGAATCAAGAAGTGATATTCACACATGCACAAACTTGTTTGAATCTCAAGTCTAAGGATGATGACTTAATCACCATTTTCAAAATCTTACTCATGACAAGGATCCAAAAGTAACGATTCGAAAGTTCGGGGTGTCCAATACGCATCCCTTATGAATAACATATGAGTTTGGTGGGAACCGTCCATATATTCAACGAATATAACCAACACTCACATTTGTCTTAATGTAGACAATACTCCCATATTGCTAACCGACAATGGACATATTTAGAATAATCAAATATTCAAGGATTTAAACATACAAACATAGGGAAACAATAATTATATGAATGAATAACAAATACCAAGTATCTTTATTCATCAGAAAATAATTATTGTCTTACCATCCCAATTATCCAAATACTAAAATAGATATGCATGAAACTAATTTAGCAAGTTGAAGTCAAATGTTTCCAACATTCTCAACTATTCTTTAACAAGAAGGCTAAATAGTTATCTAAGTAAAGTTTCCGAATACTTGTTTCAAATTTCTCAATTGTGAAAGATTTGGAAAACAAGATGAGTGTCTTTTCTTACATGCTCATACTATTTGCAAGTTTCATAGTAGGGGATATCGTCAATCCTTGCATAAGGTATTTAACATCAACGATATGCTGACAGTCATCTTCACAGTTTCTTAAAATGTAAAGTATTCTTATTCCTTAATGTGTAATGCAATAAGGCTCATTGTGAGCACATCTAGTTAGTAGATTTATCATAAATGATAACATCTCACTTTACTAGATTCATTATCCTCTAGCATCAGTGTACACATACATCACTATGCTTTATAATTCGTAAACATTTGTTTTAACAACAATCTAAATACTCTCAATTAGATATTGTTTTTGTCATATCACTTTGCTCTTGTACAAAAATGACAACAAGTCGTATACACAATATATCAATCAAGACTCGCTTTGAATGATGTATTGCATTGTGTTGGACTTTATTACCGCATATGCTTATATCAATAAACATTTATTCCAAAGTCATTTGTTTTATTCCATAAATTCTCAAATGAAGTTTCATTCCAATCTTAAGGATTACATCTAGCTTAAATGGAATGATATCTTCACTATGTTATACAACATATGAATTTAAAAGAAAAACATAGTGCTCCCACTCAATGTCAAGTGTACTCCAAACTCGTCTAAATTTAATCGAAATCACATTGAATTAAATTCTAGATTTAGTTTCTAGATGCATGATTTAATCCATACTTGAATTAATCATCTTGTATACTCAATAAAGATTTTATAGATTCATAAACCTTTTGATTATACACCATCCTCGCTAAAAGGTATTCATAAAGGGAATCTATAAAGTTTAATTGACATATTCCATTTACATAGAAACATATATGACAATCAATTATCTTTATTTAATCAATGCTTGCATAGAAGAATTATTTAATCATAGTCAATAGCTTGAGTATAATTAAAAGCTTCCTATTATTAGCCATGCATTAATTATGTATACCATTTTGTCCTTATGAGTCTTTCTTCAAAAGAAACTCCAACCAACCTCATAGGTTTATAATTAGGAGAAACATCAATCAAATTTTAGGAGATTGATTTTCCCTTTAAGGACTTCATCTTATCATTCATTGTTCTAAGACATTTATCAGATTCAAAATATGATAATATTCATTAGCAGTTAGTAGATTACCAAGATCTCCTAACTTATATTCCTCAGCATTGATATTAAAATATCAATCAAGTGATGAGGTATCTTTGCAGATTTATGAATGAGAGTAACTTTTACTTTGGTTTGACATTTCCATGCTTAACCAAAATATGACATCAACAAGTGGATTTTGAAGGTTGTGTATTTTGCTCTTGAATATCTTCAAGATTTGTTATAACTCCCACTTACTTTCGTAAGTAGAGATCATTCTCTATATACTAAGTATTTAAGCAACAATAAATTGTTCTTAATAGAGAGACTACAAAACACATTTTAAATTCTTATCTCAAGTTTGTTAATAGTATGCTTCATAAGGTATTAACAAATTAAAGAATTTAATCAAGACATACTGGGATTTCTCCCAAGAACCCTAATTAGGGTTTCTAGTATGAACCCTAATTCTTGTATCACTCTTTTAACCAATAACCTTAGGAAAGGTTTGTGTTACGTCAAGCTAGGAGGAACACCAAACCAACACTACAATCGTCAAGCACGGAAGTGTAGGAAAATCGAAAAACCCCAAGAGATTTTAAGATTAGATTGGTTTGAGTGGAACAACCGAAAGTCCCTAATAAATTAGGGGTTTTCAATTTGTGGGTTGTCTTGAATACCTTCTAGGTTTGAACTATATTGAGTGTATCAATGACACACGCAATTTTCTAACCTTGATAGATCATGGAGGTAGAATAATTAAAGCTATCATAAATCAAACTTTATGAATATAGTTTGTTTTAACTCTTTAGACATACCATAATATTTTGGTATTCTATGAGTATTGGAATTGTGAGACTACATCAGAATTCCATTGATAACTTAATACTCTTTGGATTAAATACTTGTTAATTGGGTCACGCCAAATTACAATATCCGTATTTTAAATCCAGGTGCATGCTATAATGTATATTTCTTGAACAATGCGAGAACCATGTGTTTACAAGAAGACATAGCAGTTCAAGAATTGTATGTTCATACATTTACAAGAAAACAGAACATATCAAGTATACATATAAGTCTTTGAATAATTCAAAGATCTAATGCTTATGTGTAAACAAGAAGACGTAACTATTTTACTACATACTTTATGTTATAAGTCGGTGAGTAATTCAAGGACTTTATAATTATGTGTTATCAAGGAAAAACATAATTATACTAACTAAAGCAATCATGAACGCAAACTCTTGAGTTCAATAGTAATTTCAAGTTAATTTTATACTTCAAAATTATGATTATTATATCTTAATCATAATTGTATTTACTATAACATGTAGTAAATTACCGACATAGCTTTCCACTATATCATGACATTGAATGTAGTAGGACAACAAACATCTTGTATGTTCAAGTCCTAGTAGAATTATTAGCTTTCTTACCTTTTGGGCAAATGAAACTAATCATATGTTGTTCCTTGCACACACTTTGCAATTTCTCCCACTTGTGTAAGGCACAACATCATATTATGTAGACAAGCAATACAACATGTGGTTGATTGTGTAAACAATATGATAATGTCATTGATATTATAAGTAGATTTAGAAACATAACTTTAGGCAAAGAATTATGGATTATTATTTTATAGATAACGTTTCATAAGGCAACATCAGAAAGGCAGCGTGTTATCATATAAAATAAAATGCAATTTCCTTTAAGCAATGGTTGTTCATATTTGGAAGTGATAAATTATTTCGAAGCAAGTTCGAAATAATATGGATGACTAAGCAAGAAAATAAATCTTGTAGCTCCCACTGAAATTGACAATATTACATGGATATTATTTCAGTAATAAACTGCAATGCTCCCACTGGATTTGTCAACATAAGAGACGTTACATCACCAGTAAAAAGTGAATAGCAATTTATTGACTTCCTTATCTTTGAAAAATGCCTACAAGTATACATTTACTTAGGTATTTGAACAAAATATTATGAAATTCTACTTGTGTAGATGAGGGACTAGCCGTTCATGCTTTCAATTAACTTGACTATTTAGCATGCAATTCCTCCTTTATCGTCTACATAGCCACAAGGGTATTTAGCACTTTAAAGAATAACAAGAGTCCAAGAAAGATACCTAGCAAAGTGCTAGTAAATTCTTTACTCTTTGCGGTTTAAACTCATACATCGTGACAAGTGCAAGATGTCATTTATTTTGGTAGCTATAGACATTAGGTACACAAAATATGTTATCTTTCAATGATTTCAGAACCGGATTAGGATAATGAAATATTAAAAGTGAGTTTAAATGCAATCGATAACGATTCGATTATGGTCCTATCTTATTCTTGTCAACTAATGAGAAGAGATAGGAGTAAGTCTCGCTTTTCTTACCAGGAAAAGAGACAATGTTTGTTTTATATAAGAAAAAAACTTTAGTTTACGAATTATGTTGCAATAACACAATTAATCGGAACTTTAGAAAGTTCAATTTAGTATTTTCGATAATTAAATTCTTAATAGAATTAACTACCCAATTAATTACTAATAAGACTAAGATCCTACTTGCACTCCCACTCAATATTAGAGGTCCGACCGTCTAGTATCAAGTAGGGCAAGAGGTAAGCGACGAGCGTTAATTGCATTACAAGTGCAACTCTTAGAATTATGAGACGATTCATGAAGTTTATTTGATGTAGAGTGTTTGGATGGGACGTTCTCTCATCTCTTTCGAGTACCATTGAACATCTCAAACAAACTTGTTCTACACGTAATAAAGTCATGAGTATGTTTCATCTCATCTTATGCCTCGGGTTCCGAATCTGACCGGGAACTCGACTTAAGTCGTACCAATTTAAAAGCATGCAATAATTGGCAAAGGTCTGACCCCTTGGGTGCATGATTCGCCCTAGGTCTGACCAGATGACGAAAAAAGACTACAAGTGCTATTAAATTGGGTGGCATAGACTTAAAATTCAAATAGGTATCACATAAGTTTTAGAAAACAAATGTAAAAAACGTGTAAAAGATGCATGCAATCATCTTTTAGCACAAGTTAAGAAAACGTTTTGTTAACTTTGATTTAGGCGTGTTTACCGCGGGAAAAGATTAAAGAAGGATCAAACCCTATATCCTACTCTTCATGCGCCCGAGGGCGTAAGTGCTTGGGATAATTATCATATAGATGCCGAAACATGTACATGACACAGGAAAAGATTAAAGATCGTTCAAACCCTAGATAGCTTGACTAGAGCACGTAGCGCAATAGCAAGTCCACCATTAGTAAAGCACAAAAAAGTTGTTTTTAAGTATTATAAATCAATTAATTTTGCAAATCACGTCGTTGAGAAGATAGTTTATAAGCCATCATTACGGTATGTAACCCCAACTCGAGTGACAATATGATTTCGCAAAACAATTCGATTATAATAAAAACAAGTTTCATAGATCTTATGTCCATATTAATAGTTGTTCCAAAAACAAGTTTTAACAAATAACACATAGCCGATTCGCAAGGAAAATATGTTGTATTAATATGACATACTTTTAAAGCTACTTTCGATATAAGTAGAGATCCGTTTTTATGATTCCTAGAATCTTGAATTATTACGTTTTGCAATTCATAATGGAAAACAAATAAGCACATAAAAACAGACTAGAAGGGGGTAGAAGCAGAAGACAGACTCTATATGAAAGCGATAAATCATATAAGATCCAAGTCTGTCTTCCCCAAATTGAGGACCAAAGACCCTCATCAAGTTTTCGAGCAAGGTACTTGATGACGTGCAAAGTATCACAAAAGTGAGATGCAAAAGTCTTTGACGGATAATAAAACACTCGTAATTATTAACCGGTTCAATTTAACCTACCCAATTTTAACCATTATCTAGATCAAGATTAAAACTTTATGACAAGTATGCATGTAATTGTCATAAAAACATAAATAAAAGAGATTTTAAAGCGAAGCAAGCGTGTTTTATTCTATGTGTAACCCATGAATGCCATACGAATTGACTCGTGATGCCACTGTTAGAATTTATAATACTAGTTAACCATTAACTACGAGTACGCAGCGGAATGGATCTAGTATAACATACACGATTAAGCACATAAGAAAAACAATTTAAAACCAACCTTTAATTAATTGAATAAATCAATTAATACGTCTCGATCTTGATCTTGAACTTTAACGGTTAAATTACCGTCTCCATCGTTTGCTCACACGACACGTCAAACGAACATCACTACGATGCTAGTAGTAACTTCACTTCTCAAACAACAAGTGTATACATCTTGTAACTAGAAACCCTAGATCCAAAACCCTAATTGGGATTACGTAAGGATCGGTTTATAGAACGTTACAAGATTGATTAACCCAAAATCACATAAACCCTAATTAGGGTTTATGCATGTCGAACCACCAAGGGGAAGAACTAAAACCTAGATTTAGAGATCTAGGGTTTAGTTATAAAGCTTAAGACTTTATAAGAAAACCACCAAAAGGAT
This sequence comes from Glebionis coronaria, assembly GCA_025667525.1. NCBI lineage: Eukaryota > Viridiplantae > Streptophyta > Magnoliopsida > Asterales > Asteraceae > Glebionis > Glebionis coronaria. The sequence continues at coordinate 45,894,468 of CM046881.1, forward strand.
TGATCTTATAAAGGTTTAACCTTTATGTGATTTTAGGGTTAATAGGAAAAATCGTTTGGTTTTGGTGTGGTGTTTGGGTCGATCGGACGCAACAAGGAACAAGGGAGAGATAAAAATTATGAGCTAGGTGTTTGTGTATTTATACACATTCTCCACCTCCTCAAAATCTTTAAGGCCCAACCCAAGAAACCAATTAAGGAAAAGATTACCTTAATCAAATATTCTTGAATATTTACTTACCAAAAACCAATAACCAAAAATCTTCTAGAACCCCTATATATACAATATTCGGCCGAATGGCCTTAGGGTTTCTAGAAGTCGATTTCCTTCCAAAATTTAAATAACGCACTCGTATTAAATTAATTAAATCCCGTTAATTAATTTAACCACCGTTAATTAAATAATAAGTGAAGTCTTTATTAAACGTTTAATTATAAATAATAAAACGTATATAAAAGTGTGTTCTCCGTATTGAGTGTGTGCCCCGATAGGCTCACGTATTTCCGATGGCTAAACGATCGCATATCCCAACATTCCGGAGTATGATCATCTAATCTTGACGAACATGCAACTTCTTGGAAGTTATCTTCAGTGAGATCATCTAACCTTGAACGTTCAGCTTTTGAGGCTTTTTTTTACGAGATTTTCCCATCTGTAATTCAAAACCCCTAATCACAATGACAGCTAGCTCATTATAACCCACAAATCATAATAGCATATTTTGTACCAAATCTAACCAAAAATATACAGTAATCTTTTTAAGTACTGATATTGCTGTATGTGCACAAGATCATATTTTATCTCATCACTGTCGCGTATTTTAGAGATTCAAGTCACGAGACCAAAGTGATAGTTTTATAGTGAAAAGATCAAGGGCAGCATGCAAGTACACTACATAACAGTTTCAACCAATTTACATAGAATTGGGTCATTTCAGTTGGGTTTTATCTCAAACGGGTCAAATGTTTATGTAAAAAGGAAAGAGGGTGGAACATATGTCACAACTATCCAAACGTTTGTTTCTAACGCATACACCTTATTCTTGTAAAAACACTGTTTTGTACTGCTAAAATGCTAAGTAATGCTGCTAACGCATAAACTTATAATGACGCATATTAATAACTTATCAAAAACCCCGACCCTTATCGACCCATTACTTACATCGACCAAACTATCCTTTATCACTGCACAAAACTTTTTCAATCTTCCAGTAGCCGCCCGAAAGGACTAAGCTCGTAAACCAAACAAATGTTAGGGATTAATTATGTTACCAATTCTGAGGTGATTTTTGGATGCCCCTTGTGTCCGATAAAAACTTTGGTTTTGCTTTGAACGTTAGGTTCTGCCGAAGCTTCTTCAGAGAGTAGCTTTTATTTCCTAACTTCAGCAACCAGTAGTGATCAGACAGTTTACCAGTGTAGAATATTGAGAGAAAATATTTGTCATGATACTTTGGATCCTACCTTTGATCTATCGCTAACACTCGTTCTTTCAGCCACTCTAGCATTTGAATTTTCCTCCAAAATTCTGATGAGCTGTATCAACGTAAATATATTTCTTCTTTATTTACACGCAGTATTGGACCTTATCGTTTTTGTTTTCTTGTTAGTCTAGTGACGTAACATTGTTCCCATACGTGTTTCTGGAATCTTATATTGCTGCTACCATACACAGAATCTTATTAGCCCAAATTTTGTTGCTTCACTATATCTTCCGATAACTGCTTCGTGTTTTTTTATACATCTATCACGTGTGTTAATAATATTGTAGGAATTACTATCACGTGTGCGGGGCTAGAATGGACTTGGAGGGTTTGGAATTAATCAATATGGATATGGATTGGAACGTTATTAGAAAAAGTCGTAACAGCATTACTAGACGCCCCAGGAAGCCCGGGACAGACACTTTCGGATTGTGTCTTAAATTGTGAACCAAAAAGGTATTTATCTTTTATACTATATATGCAAGTGCTGACATAAATTTCCAATTTGGCATGAAGTTTTACTCTTATTTGTTTTTTTCACAGTTTGGCGTTGACAAAGTAGTTGATGCCCTTTAAAGAAACGAAAACTTTAGCGTGAGTCTACTACTTCACCGCCTCCTCAAACTCCCTGTCTCAACGGTGAAGTTGGTTTTACATCTGGACCTCAGACTCCCGCTGTCAACCATGAAGATTCTGCTCAACAATGTTTTTCAACTTCGTTAACCCCGGGCAAGAAAACAAAGTCTAAAACTTCAGCGAGGAACAGTAAAATATTAAAACCGAGAAAAAAGCAGTTTCAAGTCATGGTTGATTTTTCAGGTATTGAGTTGCTTGCTGATGCGGCGCTTAGTAGCTTGGTGGATGACAATGCAGATCATGTCAAGGACTTGTCTCTCTTGAAAGAGCACGTAGTACCAAAGGCTAGTTCATGTGATGATGTTGGTATAGGCAATGTTGTAAAACAAGGGCTAGGCGACCGCCTAGGCGGCGCCTAGGCGCTAGGCGTTCATGCTCCGCCTAGGCGGCGCCTAGGAGCTAGGCGGTTAAAAAGTCAAGAAAGTCAGCAGAAAGTCAATAACTTTTTACAAAAAATTAAGGGTTTTCTTTCTAATATATAGTGCCCATATTTATTTTAAGTTAACATCTTAAAATAAAAGATAAACGAATAATTATAATTTATAAACATAAAGTAATGTGTTTTTCGTATGAAAGTGGAACCAATTGAATTATATGTTCACGTTTCAAGTTTTAAGCACTTAAATTGTTATGTTTTATTTGTCTATTTTGTAAGAACTTCGAATTATTTGAAACTAGAAGTATTATTTTATGTCATACATATTATTTATAATATTTGTATGCATAAAATTCCAATCAGCCTAGATGAATTCCGCCTCGAAGGTCATCGACCGCCTCACTAGCGCCTAGCGATTTCTGCAACCTTGGGTATAGGTGAAGCTATTGTGTCGATGGAATCAGATAAGTGGAATGACAGGAAGGATAACAGTGTTGCTCCTTCCAAGGAGTTGAGAACTTGAGATTACGGAACTAGAATACAGTGATGGATGAATGGGTGGAACCTTGTGATGATTTGGTGGCTGAACCGGGCCATCTTGATAGTTGTGTAGGGGGTGTAAAACTTAAATTAGAAGGTTGCAAAAATAGACGTGCAGAAGCTGTAGTTGTTAAAGAAAGAAAGCTGCAAGATAGTGTACATTGGAATCAGTCGTTTGTGAAGTGTGAAAAATTGTAACGGCGATTTGAGTTGCTGGGTGTGAAGACGATTAGTAGTAAGACATCATATGCAGAGAGTTCTGCAAGTAAATCAGACGTGATTGAGTCACTGACTCGTCCAGTCAAGTGTGAAGATTTTCCGGCTTCAACGACATCCATTTTGCGAGAGCAAACAGTTGTCAAGGTTGAATCAAACATTAAAATAGAAAAGTCTGATCAGCAGCCTGCTACTTTAGAAGATCCTGTCGGCAGTCATTGCTGTGGTTCAAACGTTACTCAAGAAGAACAAGGTCACATGGCTGAGGGAGATTCAGATGGCAAAGTTGAGGTTGGTTATGATTCTCCGTTTGAAGATGGTGAGTTAAGAGAACCAATTGGATGGGAGGATAGCCAAGTCGAGCAAAAAGAAACTGTTGATTGTGCGTCTGATAATGTAAACAAAGCTGACTCTGGCACTATGCAAAACCCCTCGTCCGAAAGAGTTGACCATGGTCAAACAAAATAAATTCAAAGTTCATTGTTGGTAAAAGAAGCCACGCCTAACAATGACACTGATCAAGGTGCTCAAGCAGATATCTGCGAGAAAAAACATATCGATGAACCAGCAAAAGGTTTTTCTGAAAGGGAAGATGGGCAAGAAGAGTCGAGGCCCTTTGATATGTGTAGGAATGGTACTTATGTGCCTCAGAGCAGGTAATGCTTTTATTATATGGCAGTTAAATGCATTGCTTGTCGTTTTATTATTGGGAACGCTTTTATTTATAATTTTTTTTTAATTTTCCTAATGTTTCTATTGTATGCAGGTCAAACCGTTTTGGAGATTCCTATTCTATGGGAAGGGATAGTGTTTCTTTTCGAGACCGTTTGGGTGATGATGTGATGGGTCCACGAGGCAATTCTTTCACAAGAGTTTGGGATGAGAAGAGCAATCTTGATAGCCGCAGCAACCATTATAGAAATTACAATCCTTACAGGAGCCAATACAGAAGGCCATCACCGTCTGACAGAAACAATGGTTATAATAGAGGACCACCAGCTAGAAGAAACCATAGCCGTGACCGTGACCGTGACCATGACAGATACAATGATAGATACAGACAAGAATACCGTGATCCCAAACCATGTTATTCAGAAAGAAAACAACATACTACCAATTCTAATCGACCTAAAGCTCGGTCACGGTCAAGATCTCAGTCTGGTTCTCCTATTGCTTGGAATTTTCAGAAACGTAAGAATCCGGATACAAGTAATTCTGGTGAGATAGAAAGTATAACAAAAGGTGATCATGCGTCCCCTGAACGTTCCTCCAAATGTTTTGATGATCGAAGAAATAGGGATGGCCAATCTAGAGACAGTCGGCTGATTCAGCGAAACCAAAGGTTCGAGTCAATCGGGTATCCTGAAAGAATGAAGTCAGATGATCATTTTCGGTTCACTCAACGTCCAACAGCCTTTTCAAACAAATACAAAGATACAGTTAGCCGAGTGGGGCGGTTTGATGAGAATGGTGGTATGAGGCGGTTTAGGTATGCAGTTGACGACAATCGCCATAATCTAGATAGTTTCTCTAAAGATGCTGGTAATGAGCATACAACAGTTATACCCGAGAGTAAAAGTTAGATGAAAGCTCATAGTTTGGAGCTTTGAATTGTTTACTTTTTTTTGTTTTAACTTCATTTTTTGTTTCTTTTTTACATCTATATATAGTCTGGGGAGTAGTTATATAAGATGAGCCTTTACCTTGGCCAAACTTGCTGGAGTTTTTGGTTATGAGGGGTATTTGGGGCATTTTTTGTATGTTTCATGTCCTGTTTTTGTTGGGTCAAATACCATTTGGCCATCATCCCCTCTTTATGAGAAGAATGCAAACTATTATAGGTTTTAAGCTTCGCTTTATATGAAAGATAATCGTTTGGTTTAGCAATGTCACCATGCTGTACAGTTTGCTTAGTTTCTGGTCTTTCGCTAGTATATCATTATTCTTCTCTATGCTTCTAGTGCTCGTAAGAGTGGAAACTGTTGCCTGTTCTATTGATGGTTTGGTGATTCTTTATTTGAATGGGAATCTGCATTTATTTCATTTTACTGTTCTAGTGATAAAAGTCTTTTCAGGTAATGTGTAATAATAAGATTGCGAAAAATATGTTGTTTTGCTGAATTTGTAACCATGATTAAGATTCATCTGTATATGCTTCCCTATTGTCATTGTCCTGCCAGACAAACAAAGGTCATGTCCCATGAAGTCTTAGAAAATGTGGTGAAGTAGTAGATCCATATAATAGGGTCCTTCAATGCAGACTCGAAGACGATCCATGGGAGAACCAGATGACTCTTGATTAGTTGTATACAGTAGGCGGCTAGAAACGGGTTCAAAATTGCATCAGTTGTTATGTCTTGATCTGTCCGGATCAAGGTGAAGTTATCAGTCAAATAGTGACAAAAGACGGTAGTTATATTTCTAATTCTAACCATCATGTTCATTCTTCTGAATCAGGTATAGCCTATCCATTTAACTCGGAAATGAATAGATTAAATGGAGTAGAAAGTGCATTTGCGACTGGTTTTTATTTTACGATATACTGTATATAACATATCTGGTGTGACCACCTATTCGGAAAACAATGAAGACTTGGACATAAGCATACAAGTGTGATAATTTATATTCTTATGCCAACTCAATCATACTAGTCTAGAACTAATAACAAATACTTTGTGTAACTAACTACAATCATAATTGGAATTACATTCACTGTAAAACCTAATAAGACCTACACAAGTTACTTAGCTCTTATCTCGGTTCTCGCTCTGTTCCCAGCAACATTTCTTTTAGTCTGAAATTGCAGAATATGATTGCAGTTCTGTATTATTTACAAGTTTACGCAGCAACTGTTCCGAATGGTCATGAACTGATCACTGAAATTTAAGAGCTGCAAACGCTATAGAAATTAGAAACGCGGTTATTTAAACACAACCAGGAACTTCATTTTTTGTGATAACTCAATATAATGATGTTCTGCTAATTTGCCACAGTGAGAACATTGGTATTAAAACTCCAATCCCAAAAAAATACACCAATCTTTAACACTTGGAACATCTAAAGTATCAAAATATGTTTGAATGCTTGAACAGGAACATCTAAAAAGGTCAACCCTCTAGCAAAATGCTTCTTTCACAGTACATACGTCAACTGGGTTAACTACTAAGACTAATTAATGAACAATAAAAGACACCGGCTTTGATCATCAGCAATGCAGAAATACATAATCCGGCAGAAAATCATCCTTCTAGTATCATTGCGAACTGAAATCTTGGATAGTTACCGATGTCTATAAAACATTCTAATTTAGCCCAAATTCAGAACAGCAATATAAACTAAGTAGTTCCCATTAACAGATTTGATCTCTTATCGTCAAGGACTTTGACCAAATCAAGACTACAAAGCAAGGAAAACAAACTCCTCAACAGCCGGAATCTCATCAATCTTTTTCAAAGCCTCTTCGCTCGGGTTCTCATCAATACCAATCACCATGACCGCTTGTTTTCCTGGTTCGGGCTCACCAACACTAATCGAATTAATATTAACATTTTCTTCACCCAATATGCTTGTCACAAGACTAATGGTATTAGCATGATCAACTTGTCTACAAAGTAAAATATTTCCTTCCAAACTCACATCCACCTCAAATGCACCTACTTTTGTCAAATGTGGCACCCCATCTTTCACCCACCCTTCCAATTCTATATCACCAAACTCGGATACTGCAGTTGTGAAACGTGATTCGAGGTTAGCTATTCGAACAATGATTTTGAGTGGCTTCTCAGAGGACTCGCCTAATGTGTCCCGTTCTTCATTCTGGATACTACTGGCAACCATACTGCGGACTAACGGGGTGTTGTTATCATCTGTCGCTCTTGAGGATGTGTATGTTATCTTTACAGATCTTGCATCACTTCCATCTGCTACTAATTGTACAGCTAACCTATGGAGCTTTTCAGCGAGTTTAAGATACAGTTTTGTAAGTACCTGCGACGAAGGTATGACATCAACATGAATAAGTGAATAATGTCACTAGAATTGACTAACTTTTGTGATACCTTTTAAAAATAAACTACACATCTGTATAAAGTAATGATGCTGCTGTATGTGCACAAAAGCATACTATTTTCTCATCATTGTCGGATATTTGAGAGATTCAAGACACGAAACCAAGTGGTGGTTCTATACTGAAAAGATCAAGGGAGGCCTGCAAGTACTTCCAACGAATTTACATAAAAATGGGTCATTAAGTTGGGTTTTATCCCAAACGGGTCAAATGTTTACGTAAAAAGGAAACACCAGAACTATCCAAAAATTTGTTTCTAATGCGTACACCATGTAAAATCATATCCTAGAAAGTTAGTTTTGTAATCATAACTCACACATAAATCCCTAATAATGTACTGCATTTTAATAAATAGACAAAAAGTTGCATGTTTGGACCTGTTACTTACACCGACCAAACTATCCTATATCATTACCCTCAGTAAATTATGCACACGCTACCCATTATTGCAATAACGTTGTTTTTGTGATCATAGGTAAATATCTACCTTTTGTAGAGAATCAAAAAAAGATGGACGAAACTGTTACAAAAAAAGATGCATAGAACCTCTTGAAATTAAACATTTATTAGTCAAGTTTTGAGTAGTATTACCTCAGCAGAAACCGTTGGACGAGTGAATACCAAAACATTCTTATAACCACGCTCGACCAACACATACCTTAAAGATTGGTTTATGTTAAACACAAAAGTGGCAATTGCTTGCTCGCTAAAGGGACAATCCCTCAATCTTAGCTTTCTCAGTCTTGGGCATCCTTTTGATAACTCCAAAAGTCCTACATCAGATTCTCCATTTTTGCGTAGACAGAGATATCTCAAATTCTGACCATACTTCCCAATGTATCCTAAACCCACATCCGTCAATCCACCAGGAATATCTAGCCTCTCGAGCATGCTACAACCCATTATCATAGCTCGAACCCCATTGTCTAATGGTGAATCTGTTATACCATCGTACCTACCCATCCATATACTCAAATGACGCAGATTCTTCAAATGAGTTCCTACACACTCGAGAACTTCATTTGAAATATCTAAGAGAGGACCAACATCTAAATATTCCAGATTAGGACAACCTTGTGCTAGAGCTATAAGTCCCATTTGAGTCACCATCCCATAATGGGTAAATTTGCGCAATTTCTTGCAAAACTGACCAATAACTTGCAATCCGATATCTCCACATTTATCAAGGGTAACTAGAACTTCCAAATTAGGACACCTCTCAAACAAGAAACATTGGTAATTATGTCTGATATCTCGACACCGGAGATCCAGTTCCCGTAGCTGATTGAGATAAGGGTGTAGAAAACGTAATGAAGCTTCGCACACAGATTTAATACGTAAACCACGAATATTCGGTGGCAATATAAAACCACTATAGTCTCTATCTTTAACTATCCCGATGCCAAAATGATCGATCTTCTTACCATGGTTGAAGACTTTTCTGAATTTAATTAAAGATCGCGGAAAAATATTCAGATATACTAACGACTGGCTACATTTCTTTGCAAGACGTGTAACATCTTTCATATCGTACGTATGAAAGGAGTGATCGCAATCTAACGACTCCATAACCGTGTTACAAAAAGCTAACTCACGCAAGCATTTCCCAGTTTGATTAATTTGTATCGAGTTATGATATAAACACAAACTTCTCAAATCAACACAGTACCTAGCGATATCAACTAAACCATCCTCTGAAAACATTTCACAACCACGAATCTCTAAACTCCTTAAGCTACAACCCCGGACTTCCGCCAAGAGCTGGAGATCAGAATCAGACACAACCATGTTCTGGATAGACACTGAATTCAAACGCTCAAACTTAACAGCTATCTCTTGAATCCACGGGGTGAGCGGAATACTACATTTTAGAGCAGTATCTCGTCCATATGAATAAGACTTGAGAGTTAACGACTCGAGATTCGGGAACCTTAGACTTAAACGTTTCGGGTCAGGGAGGTAATGCACGTGGACAGTCACGTGTTTACGAGTCGAAGAATCGATACGAAAAAAATTCTTAGAGACTAATGAAACAGAATTAAGGAGATCATTGTCTTGTATGTAAGGCATGACACAATCTAACACTAACTCCAAATCTTTTTTTAGTTTTTTGTTGGTAATAATTTCTGCCATATTTTTAAAAATAAATGAGAAACAACAACAACAATTAGAGTCTTACCGGAGTTTTGGATCTGGGGTTAGGGTTAGGGTTAGGGCTTGCATTTCATTTTCAAATTTGGGGAAAATTATGGTCAAAAAGAGTCCACCTTTGATGTATACAGCTAAGACTAAATTACACCATTAGTCCTTGAGGTTTGCATTAACAAACAAGGTAGGTGGCAGTTTCTGTCGAAACTTGATTTAAAACCGACACGAAAAGTAACAGGTTTGTGTTGAGTCTAATAGATTTTGGGTCAGGTTTAGATCGACTATGTGACCCATTTATTAAACTAAGTGGGTAGACCCGCCAACCTGTTTAAGATTTTTTTTTCTTGTATTAAAGATTATCAATATTGTTTCTACGTGTTAAATGGGTAAACAGGTCGAACCGTAAACCCCGTTAACATGTTTAAGACCTGTAATATTCCAAATTTTATATATAAAACTTGTTAAATGGATCGACTTGAAATCCGTTTAACATATTCAACCTATGTAACATATTTAACATATTTAACGTCAACCTAAGTATATATATGGATTAAATTGGTCAGGTTCAGGTGTGTAAACGGGTTATGGTTGCCATAGATGACCCAATTATTTAAATGGGTCAGGTTCGGGTTGATGTTTTCTAACCCGCCAATCTGACAACCCGAACCCGACTCGAATTGCCACACCTAAAACAAGGTTTGTCTCGCCGAAGAAGATGCACCATTCATTCTTAACTGCAAATTGATATCTACCCAGGGGCGGAACCAGGATTTTTTATTGAGTGTTGCAAAAAAAAAATTAAAAAAATTGAGCGTCTAAAATCATATAGTAAGAAACTAAGGTCACAAAAAAAATTCGGGGGTTGCACATAACAAAAGAACAGCTGTTTTGAAACTTTTTTGTAATTGGTGACCTCAAAATGAATGTAACCCATGCTACACCCGACACTTATGTGGGTCCGTCATTGTATCTACCGCTCGTCGTCCGCCATTCTATTTAACTACAATTACTAATGATCGTTAAGTACACTTGATGTTTCGGGACAAGTTAATACTTAATAATAATTTATATTCTAATGAGTAAAATGTAAAATAAATAGCGGTGTATATTAGGGTAAATGTCGAAAATACACAACATACTTTCTCAGGTTATCCATTATGCCCATCGAACTATTTTATGTTTGATTTTCACACTTGCCACGTAGGATTTGGTCAAACATTTTGACTTTTGACAGTTTGACCAAATTGGATTGCAAAGTTAGTCCATTTAACAATAACAAAAATTTATAAAGTTAACTTTTTTTAAATCCCAAATTGTTACACAACACCCCTCTTCTTCAACCCTCATCATATCATCATCATCTTCATCTTCATCCCACCACCTCTGTCACATTCAACAAGATCCAAAACCATATCTCTTCCATCCTCTACATTCATCCACCCACCGTCTCCCTCCTTCTACCTTCTATCTTACCCAAATCCAACCTCATATTAAAATCCACAGCTTATCATCACACCTAGATCCAAATCGAGATCTATCCAGAAAATTGTATAAACAGACTGCACCTTAGCGAATAGTACAAACATGTATTCATTGTGGGAACAAAAGCTCTTGTCTTTGAATACTTCTCATATCGTGGGACCACTATTAAGTCACGTGAACATCTATCTTGGACCAACAAATCGTTCTCTTATCCAAGCCTTGTGATAAGTCACGATCAATGATTTTCACATGACCCTATACTTTTGATGCTACAAACCCATACAAACAAACATTATGGACCACTGAATAAAGAATCGCAATACTAAAAACTTACTTGGGACCCAATACTGATCAAACTTTATTGATCTTGTGCATCACTATTCTTGGCTTTCTTTTCCTGCTTTTGAAAACATATCACATCGATCCGCACCTTCTTTATCTGTTTTGAATCAATCTAGGGTTTCTTCACATATCCCCTTTTCTTTTTCTGTTCGTTATCTTCCTTTTCTTTGCCATTGTAGACCACATCAACATCATAACAAGATCAAGATCTTGTCAATCACGTAGGATATGAACAACAGATATGCGAATTCACCCTTTTCATTTGTTGTTGTTGCTGATAGTATTTATTGATCTAGGATTTATTGATCTAGGATTTGATGATATTTGTTTATGATTTTCTGGGTTTTGATTATAATTTTATGGGTTTATGAAGATGAAGATGATGATGATATGATGAGGGTTGAAGAAGAGGGTGTTGTGTAACAATTTGGATTTAAAAAGGTTAACTTTATAAATTTTTGTTATTGTTAAATGGACTAACTTTGCAATCCAATTTGGTCAAACTATTAAAAGTCAAAATGTTTGACCAAATCCTACGTGACAAGTATGAAAATCAAACATAAAATAGTTCGATGGGCATAATGGATAATCTAAGAAAGTACGTTGTGTATTTTCAAACAAGGACGATTAATGTAAGGTCATGTAATAAAAACTAACCATCAAAAAATAATAATGTATATTTAATTGAAGAACTAAAATGTAAAATAAGTTAATCATTAAAGAAAAAAATGTAAATTCCGATTCAATAAAGACAAAAACTAATAACGTGAAGTTGAATAACATATAATGAAAACTAACCACACAAGAATAACAGTGTATATCTAAATAAAAGACTAAAATGTAAAATAAATTAACCGTCAAAGAAGAAAAATGTAGATTGAGATTCAATAAAGTATCAAAGGCGGGAAGTAGTAGTTCCGTGCGAGCTCGGAGGTTTGTAAGATCAATATTTATCTAAATTTATCGAGTGTCTAGTTTTTTTTCTTCTTTTGTTTTTGTTCCTTGTACCTTTGTCTTAGAGGCTTGTGGCGTTTCTTCTTTCTGAGATTGGTGTTTTGATGTTGCTTCCCATCTTTTTCGAGGTCAGCTTTTAATAAATTTTCTTTTAAAAAAAATTCAATAAAGACTAATAATGTAATAATAAAAACTAGCTATGTACTATAAAAAGTATCAACCAAGGACTAATGATATAAAATTTCAAGAACTAACATGTATTTAAGATTAATCATCAAGGACTAATATTGCATATAAAGTGTATGAATAATAAAAACATTTGGTAAATGTTACTTTTTCAAATTAGGTTAGTGTGTGTGATAATAATCTAGGATACGTACCTTGAATCGTGTTAAATTACTTTTTGTATAAAGTATTTCAACCCTATTGGTGTATGAGTATCACGAAATCCTTACCGAGATTCTAAAAAATGAAACACTTTGTTTCTAGACACAAGTGAACAAAATAAGAATAAAAAAGATTATGAATTTTCGTATATCTGAAAGAGACCAAAGGTATGTTAATACACATAAAACAGTGTGGTCGAATTCGGTCAAATGCGGTTAAATATGAAGAGTCACAACTCTCACTAATAGACATGTTGATCGGCTTTTTGGTGGGATAATTATTTAAATCCCTGATATCGATTAATGAAATGAAAAAGTCCAGCGAAGGGCCTTGCCCTTTAACCCTGAATGGGTTGCGACCAGGGCGGAGGCAAGTGGATCACAAGGGTCATGTGACCCTCCTAGCGAAAATATGATAGTGTAAATTTTTGAATTTTTTCGGGTTTTTTCAAAATTTGACCACCTTAAAAACCATTTTGTAGTACAGTTTATAAAAAATACCAAACTTTGACCCCCCAAGCTACACTTTCTGGCTCCGCCTCTAGTTGCGACCCCCTAGACCCCTACATTTTTGTCGTGGCTAAAATATATTAGTTCAATGAGTATGCGGTAGACATTTTCCTAACTTGTATATGAGCCTAATATGAAATTACATTCGTCTCCAATAAATAACAATTAATTAAAATAGCCGATCGACACTAAAATCGCCAACATAAACGAAGGCATTTTAACACGAAACTAAAAATAAACTTTTTTCATCACTTCTTATTCCTGTTTTATACTCGAAAACAGAGTGGAATTAGTGAATTGAGTAGTATTATTGGCCATTTGCATTCGGCACAAGTAGACATCCAGAAATGTTTTAAAAGCCAAAGCTACCATTTGTGCCTTACAAGATTAAGAACGAAGACACGCTTCAAACTGAGATTTTGCTAACGTATGCTATTAATATCATCAAAGTTTTGGCGAGTAAATTTGTCCTGCAAGTCATCACGGCTATACATTATTGCTGCCTCACTATTGTTGAAGTTTAGACATGTATTATAGAAGTCACATTCTACATATGCTGATGAAGGTAAAGATTGCCAGTGGTTCTTTATCGCCTTATCTGTCCTTCCAGGCAAATTTGCAACATCTGAGACCACCTGTGCTGATTGAGCGTATTTGTAAACACAAAAGAATTAAAAACAAAACTGTGGCTTACTTTTAAAAGATACATGTTTCTATATTGGTCCTCATTGGCCTCTTGTTGGTTTTTTTTTGTAGAGAAACGTGTACACTTTTATCAATAAAATTGAATTAAAATGATATAAGAATTAACAGAATTTAATAACAGAAATTTAAAAACAATAAATTAAATAATGAAAGTAAAAGCAGTAAACGATCGTGGAATGGGGCTCGTGTTTAACACGATTCCCTTAAAACAGATTCGCCGTCTGTTTCATAGGGTACAACGTTCAAAGCTGTTGCACAGCCGGACCTGACATACTTGCCTGAAAGATCACGGAAAGTAGTGTGCTTCTGATCGAAAAGACCGCCAGAAATATATCAATGGAACTAGTAAACTTTGTGTGCTTTTGTTGGTATGTCTCAAATGATGAATAGAGACATCTATTTATATGCATAGAAATGCATGTATATGGAAACCATGAAATGATAAGAACACGTCTAGACAATCATATGATTTGTCAATCGATGTCCTTGAACTCAGCCTCTGTTTACGTAGACGACAGTACACACTCACACACGACTCTCCCTGACATTGTCAAGTCCTCATAGTCGTGCCCGTTATGGTCATGAGCACTAGCCTGTTTCTGCAAGATCTTTTAGGAATTTCGCCCCCACAATTCCCTTCTAAGCGAACCCACTTCTCTCTCACATAAGTGATTTCATCCCGAATCATTAAAAACATATACTTTCAGATTTCATCTTGAATCTTGTGCTTTATGATTTCATCATGAATCATTAAAGCCATATGTTTAACCTCACAAAGTCACATTGTTATAGGAATGGACTAGGAAGTTACATGTTAAGTAACTCCCCCACATTGACATGACTTCCCCCACATTTCTATGATTAGGTTTTCCTATTGAACCTAGATCTTGGGACCTCCAATCAACTAGGTTAGGTTTTCCTTCATAGAAACTCATTCCTTTAAGGGCTTTAGTCCCATTCCTTTCGACGACTTACTAACTAACTCTCTGCTTAAGCCTTTTGTAAGCGGATCCGCTATGTTATCCTTTGACGCCACATAGTCAGTTGAGATAACTCCACTTGAGAGTAGTTGTCGTATCGAGTTATGTCGACGACGGATATGTCTGGATTTCCCATTATACATTGTACTATTGGCTCTTCCCATGGCCGTTTTACTGTCACAATGTATACTAATTAATGGCCGTTAATGGTTTTGGCCATCTTGGTATGTCCTCTACGAATTGACGTAGCCATTCCGCCTCTTCTCCGCATTTATCTAGCGCGATAAATTCAGATTCCATCGTGGACTTAGCTATAACTGTTTGCTTGCAAGACTTCCATGATATAGCCTCCCCTCATAGTGTAAACACATATCCACTAGTCGATCTCGAATCCTTTATGTCGGAGATCCAATTTGCATCACTGTATCCTTCGACAACAGTAGGATGTCTTTCATAATGCAGTTCATAGTCGCGACTGTATCTCAAATAATGAAGTACCCTCGTTATAGCTTTCCAATGTGTATAACTTGGATTACTCGTATACCTGCTTAGCCAACTAACAGCGTATGCTAAGTCAGGTCGGGTACCTGTCATCAAGTACATTAACATGCCAATAATCCTTGAATACTCTAATTGGGCAACACCTAAGCCTCTATTTTTAGATAAATGCAAACTGGTGTTAATTGGAGTTCTAGCTAGGCTGGAATCCCCCGCATTATGAGTATTGAGAATTTTGTCCACGTAATGTGCTTGACTCAACACAAGTCTATTCTGGGTTCGTATGATCTTTATTCCAAGGATCACATCAGCTAAACCCATATCCTTCATGTCAAATTTTGATTTTAGCATGTCTTTGGTATATCTGATCACCTTGTCGTTACTACCAACGATAAGCATATCATCGACATACAAACACAAATTCACATATCCGACACTTGTGTCCTTCACATAAACACACTTGTCGCATTCATTGATTTTGAACCTACTCTCTGACATGGTGTGATCAAACTTTTGATGCCACTGTTTGGGAGCTTGCTTTAAGCCATATAATGACTTAACAAGTCTACAAACCTTGCCCTCTTATCCAGGAGCTATGAAACCCTCAGGTTGGTTCATATATATTTCTTCTTCTAAATCTCCGTTTAGAAAGGCCGTTTTGACATCCATTTGGTGAACTTCCAAATTTCTCACTGCGGCAATCGCAAGTATCATTCTGATAGAGGTTATTCGTGTCACAGGCGAATAGGTATCAAAGTAATCTAGACCTTCACGTTGTCTAAATCCTTTGATTACCAATCTTGCTTTATACTTTTCCACGGTGCCATCAGCTTTCATCTTCTTCTTGAAGATCTATTTATAACCTATTGGTTTACAACCCGGAGGTAAATTCACGAGCTCCCACGTATGGTTTGTAAAATAGACTCTATTTCACTTTTGATGGCTTCTCTCTATTGTTGGCCTTCCGAGGAATTTACCGCTTCCCAGTAAGAAGTAGGTTCATTTTCTACCATAAAAGAAACGAAATCGGGTCCAAACGATTTCTCGTTTCTTGCCCTTTTGCTTCTTCTTGGTTCACCTCTTCTTTCGCGATTTGATCTTGTCTCTCATCTTGGAGATCATTATCATCTTGTTGTCTCTTGTCTTGGAAAACATTGTCATATAATCTAGATGAACTTCCAGTTTCCTTAGATAAACAATGAAATATATTCTCAAAGAAGGAAGCATTTCTAGATTCCATCACTGCGTTCTTTTGTATATCCGGATTTTTCGATTCATGTACAATGAAGCGATATGCAGTGCTATTCTTAGCATATCCAATGAATATACAATCCACAGATTTAGGTCAGATCTTTTGGGTCTTTGGTGTCGGTGCAACAACCTTGGCTAGACACCCCCACACTCGCAAGTACTGATATGACGGTTTTCTCCCCATCCACAGTTCATATGGAGTTTCCTCTTTATCCTTACGAGGTATCTTATTTAAAAGATAAGTGGCTGTTAGAATAGCTTCCCCCCACATGTCCTGCTTCATACCAGAGCTAATTAACATGGCAGTCACCATTTCTTTCAAGGTACAGTTCTTCCTTTCTGCAATACCGTTTGACTGAGGTGAATAAGGGGCAGTGACCTCATGTTTAATTCCATGTTTCGCACATACATCGGCGAATGGAGCCACGTATTCACCTCCTCTATCACTTCGTACAACCTTGATTTTCCTACCAAGTTGATTCTCAACCTCGGTTTTGTATAGAACAAACTTGTCTATAGCTTCATCTTTACTTTTCAACAAGTAAACATAGCAATACTTTGTACAATCATCAATAAACGTGATAAAGTACTTATTGCCTCCCTTCGTGGGTAGTGATTTCAAATCACATATGTCCGTGTGTATCATATCAAGAGGTTCGGTTGTTCGCTTAACCGATTTAAAGGATGTTCTTGTAAGTTTGGCTTCCACACAAGTTTCACATTTATATTTTGAATCAATGTGACAGTTTGGTATGCTTTTAAATTTCATCAAACGACGCATCGAATTAAAATTTACATGCCTAAGACGAGCATGCCACATATTAGAAGATTCAACAATGTAAGCAGAAGAATTCATCTTATTCATTTCATTCTTAACAACCATTACATTAAGTTTGAACATGCC
Source organism: Glebionis coronaria (assembly GCA_025667525.1). Lineage (NCBI taxonomy): Eukaryota > Viridiplantae > Streptophyta > Magnoliopsida > Asterales > Asteraceae > Glebionis > Glebionis coronaria. The sequence goes on from CM046881.1 coordinate 45,911,945, forward strand.
ATTCAAGGCATAACCCCTACCAACATACATTTGATTCTTAGACAAAACAAACTTATCAGACTCAAAAACTAGTTTAAAACCAAACTTGTTTAGCAGCCAACCGGACACAAGATTCTTGCAAATCTCCGGAACATACAAGACATTAGTCAACTTAAGCTCTTTCTCGGATGTCATCTTCAAAACAACATCTCCTTCGCCCTTGATATCAGCAGTTGCAGAGTTGCCCATATGCAGCTTCTGCCCATTGTCAACAACTCTGAAAGAGTGAAACATACTCTTGTCAGCACATACATGACGGGTTGCCCCAGTATCAATCCACCAATCACCATGATTAGTACCTACCAGGTTAACCTCAGAAATCATAGCACACACGTCAGACACCATTGCAATCATGTCCATATTATCATTCACCATATTTGCCTGACATGGATTCACCCGCTTCGGCATCTTGCAATTAGCAGCGCGGTGACCAGGCTGGTCACAGTTGAAGCAAGTCCCCTGGAACTTCGGTTTTACAATTCCAACTTTAGGAGCAAGGTACTCAGACTTCCCTTTGCTTTTCTTGTCATTCTTCCACTTGCCTTTACCTTTTCCCTAGGGATTAGACCTTGAAGATGACCCAGCATGCTCAACCATATTGGCCTTGGCAGAATCTGGTGTATAAGTTGTTTTCTGAGCCAGCTTGTTGTCCTCTTCAATACGAAGACGAACAACCAAGTCTTCAACTCTCATCTCCTTTCGCTTGTGCTTCAAGTAGTTCTTAAAATCTACCCAGCGTGGAGGTAACTTTTCAATAATAGCAGCAACTTGAAAAGTTTCGCTCACGACCATTCCCTCAGCATGGATTTCGTGGATCAAAACCTGGAGATCTTGAACCTGGGTTATCATACTCTTTGAATCAACCATCTTGTAATCCAGAAAACGAGCCACCGCAAATTTCTTTGTACAAGCATCCTCAGTCTTGTACTTGCGTTCCAACGACTCCCATAATTCTTTGGCAGTCGTTGTCTTGCAGTACACGTTATACAAAGAATCCACCAGACCATTCAGAATATAGTTGTGACACAAGAAATCTGAATGTTTTCATGCTTCAACAGCTTGCACAGCCTGTTGATTGGAGGGTTGACCTTCCTTAGGAGGTTCCACATGAGGTACAATCTCTTTCAAGAACCGCGCAAGGTTCAAGGTAGTGAGATAGAAGAACATCTTCTGTTGCCACCTCTTGAAATTCTGACCATTGAATTTCTCTGGTTTTTCAGCATGATTAGCCACTGTGGTGGAAGCAACTGGCGCATCGGTTGTCACAACAGTAGTCACAGGAGGAGGAGTTTCAGTGTTAGTCATCCTGAAAGATCACACATAAACAGTTAAGTCAACTGTTATAGATATGTATATATTAGAAATTCAATCGTGATTTCTATATATGTTTACAAAATCTGTTTCACCAAAACTCTATCTTGGTCTTAATGAATCAGATTTCACAATCAAATAAATCAATATATAAGAAACTCAATCTTGGTTTCAATATATCTGATTTGAACCTGCTTAAAATCATTAAATAATAATAAAATCTGTTAGCAATACTGATTTCCAATGAAACTCACTCGTGGCTCCGTCAGAAAATAGTTTAAATAAACCTGTTAAAATATATTTAATCCGATTTAATAAAAGAATTTTAATTCTGTAACACACAATCTGTTTTAAGACTGTAGGGAAACGTGTACACTTTTATCAATAAAATCGAATTACAATGATATAAGAATTAACAGAATTTAATAACAGAAATTCAAAAACAATAAATTAAATAATGAAAGTAAAAGCAGTAAACGGTCGTGGAACGAGGCTCGTGTTTAACACGATTCCCTTAAAACAGATTCGCCGTCTATTTCTCAGGGTACAACGTTCAAAGCTGTTGTACAGCCGGACATGACATACTTGCCTGAAAGATCACAGAAAGTAGTGTGCTTCTGATCGAAAAGACCGCCAAAGATATATCAATGGAACTAGTAAACTTTGTGTGTTTTTGTTGGTATGTCTCAAATGATGAATAGAGACATCTATTTATATGCATAGAAATGCATGTATATGGAAACCATGAAATGATAAGAACAACTTTAGCCATCAGTGTACACGTCTAGACAATCATATGATTTGTCAATCAATGTAATCAACAAGCTCATCATTATCCTTGAGATTTTACATGTCAACAAAAGTCTTATCAGTATGTAAAATATGGAAATAACCAATCATTTACAAGTCAACAAGAAAATTATGACTTATCATGCAAATCATGACATTCTTTATCTTTTGTTACTATCTCATGTGAATTGCCAATTAGAACCAAAGATTGACTAGTTAATTTGTAAGTGATAACAATCACTCATAAATTCAACAATATCAATATCTTAGTAGGTGACTCATTGATTTTCAAATGATAACACCATTTGATATTAGTCAATATTTACTAGTTGCAATTCATGATAAAACCAATTTTCTTCATTTCAATTACCCGTAGAGACTCGATATCTCATTCATACTAACTCTGTTTTAGACATATAATGGCTCGACTTGGCCTTACACTTAATAATTATTTTCACTAATAATTATCTATGTCCAACGTAGTAAACACATTTTCCATTATATTTTTCCAACATTTTTTTCATTCCTACAAAAGGCTTTCCCTCTTTGGTTGGATTTACCTTAAAAGAGATGCCAAAAGAAAGCAAGTACGACAAGATAATCCAATAGATTCTGTTTTCCTTATTGAATTAGACCAAAACTTACTTTTTGTGTTACAATTTGAAAGCTTTCATTAGTAACTGAAGTAGCTTTGTCTGCACATTGAGATCGTCGATCCGCTACCTGGTTTATCCTCCTGATGTTTACCTGATCCCTCCACCGCAAAAAAATCAGCTTGCACTTCTTTCTTGTTATGACATACTTTGCTTTCAACCCCACTTTCGTATTCTCCATTACTTCCGGAGTATGATCATCTGATCTTGACGAACATGCAACTTCTTGGAAGTTATCTTCAGTGAGATCATCTAACCTTGAACGTTCAGCTTTTGAGGCTTTTTTTTACGAGATTTTCCCATCTGTAATTCAAAACCCCTAATCACAATGACAGATAGCTCATTATAACCCACAAATCATAATAGCATATTTTGTACCAAATCTAACCAAAAATATACAGTAATCATTTGAAGTACTGATATTGCTGTATGTGCACAAGATCATATTTTATCTCATCACTGTCGCGTATTTTAGAGATTCAAGTCACGAGACCAAAGTGATGGTTTTATAGTGAAAAGATCAAGGGCAGCATGCAAGTACACTACATAACAGTTTCAACCAATTTACATAGAATTGGGTCATTTCAGTTGCGTTTTATCTCAAACGGGTCAAATGTTTATGTAAAATGGAAAGAGGGTGGAACATGTCACAACTATATAAACGTTTGTTTCTAACAGCATACACCTTATCCAATCATTTCATATGTATATAGTATTATTCTTGTTAAAACACTGTTTTGTACTGCTAAAGTGCTAAGTAATGCTGCTAACGCATAAACGTACTTATAATGACGCATATTAATAACTTATCAAAAAACCCGACCCTTATCGACCCATTACTTACATCGACCAAACTATCCTTTATCACCACGCACAACTTTTCAATCTTCCAGTAGCCACCCGAAAGGACTAAGCTCGTAAACCAAACAAATGTTAGGGATTAATTATAGAAAAAATTTCACGTTTGGTCCCTATCGTTTACCCCAAACATCAAGTTTGGTCCCTATCTCAAACTAAGTGCACAGATCGTCCCTATCGTTTACACTTTGGATCAAAATTGGTCCCTATTTTGGATGGACGTTAGTTTTCTCCGTTAAGTCTTGAGAAAAGAGGGGCATTTCGGTCTTTTGCTTATTTTGACTTCATTTAATACAAACACCCACCATTTTCATCTCACAAGATCAAACATACACCCTTTTCATCCCACAAAACCCATCTCTCTCTCTCTCCCAAATCTCTCTTATCCAACCCTAACTATCCTCACATCATTTCCATCATTTCACATCATTTCCATCGTCTCCCCCAAATCGTATATTTATGGCGAAAAAAAAATACAATACCAAAATTTAAATCAAAACAGTCAGTATGTCCATGGACCATGTCCATCGAACCTCCAAAAATAAAATCAATTTGGCTAGCCCTGCCGAGCTGGGGCACCTCCATATCCACCGTAGCCACCTTGCCCACCATTTCCGTGAGCACCATAGCTCCCAGCAGCTTGTGTCGGATCAGCTCTCCAACCTGCATTCCCGTAGCCTGAATTTCCATTGGCATCACCATAACCACTTCCCATATATTTATTAATATTGATCCAACAATTATTTTTTCTCAGCTTTTCTTTTAAGCTGATAAACCATTAACCACCTTTATGAGTTTCAATTACACCGGGAAACACAACCATCACATCCATCTTTAACCACCACCACCCATCTCCATATTATTCTTGATTTTAGCGATTCAAGCTATAATTTCAATTCTTAGTCGATTATATTGATTCTAAGAACAAACCATAGTGGCATCCCATCGGTTCATCCGTTTGCTCTAACACACCGACATCACCCTTATCTTTTTCTTGATACACATTACACATACCTCCATTTAATCTCAACCCCGGTGAAAATAATCACAAACAATATCCTATTAAGATCGAATCTCATCCCGCGGCCAAAAGGATAAGATGAATAACCCGATTTGATTTTTTTGATGTGTTTTTTTTGTTTTGATTTCGATAAGGGTATGAATTTTTTGATGGTTCTGGTTATGTGAGTAGGATTTTGAGACGATGAAGAATATTGATATATTAAAGATCTGATTTCTTTGATGTGTGATATAACTGTGTTTAGATATGGTGGATTCGGTGATGAATATTTTGGATCTGTGTGTTTCTTTGATATAACGACTTGGATGAGTGAATGATTTTTTGTGGGATCCGTGAGATGAAAATGGTGGGTGTTTGTATTAAATGAAGTCAAAATAAGTAAAAGACCGAAATGCCCCTCTTTTCTCAAGACTTAACGGAGAAAACTAACGCTCATCCAAAATAGGGACCAATTTTGATCCAAAGTGTAAACGATAGGGACGATCCGTGCACTTAGTTTGAGATAGGGATCAAACTTGATGTTTGGGGTAAACGATAGGGACCAAACGTGAAATTTTTTCTTAATTATATATGTTACCAATTCTGATGTGGTTTTGGATGCCCCTTGTGTCCGATAAAAACTTTTGTTTTGCTTTGAACGTTAGGTTCTGCCTAAGCTTCTTCATCTCAATAGCTTTTATTTCCTATGTTCAGCAACCAGTGATCAGACAGTTTACCAGTGTAGAATATTCAGAGAAAGTATTTGTCATGATACTTTGGATCCTACCTTTGATCTATCGCTAACACCTGTTCTTTCAGCCTCTCTAGCATTTGAATTTTCCTCCAAAATTCTGATGAGCTGTAACAACGTAAATATATTTCTTTATTTACACGCAGTATTGGACCGTATCGTTTTTGTTTTCTTGTTAGTCTAGTGACGTAACATTGTTCCCATACGTGGTTCTGGAATCTTATATTGCCGCTACCATACACAGAATCTTATTAGCCCAAATTTTGTTACTTCACTATATCTTCCAATAACCGCTTCGCGTTTTTTTATACATCTATCACGTGTGTTAATAATATTGTAGCAATTACTACACAGGATTCTCTGCATTGCAAAGTAGTACTAATTTATGACGTAGAATCTGTGCCGTGCTAGAATGGTCAACGTGGCAATTCCTCCGCAATAGTTTGGGGTGAGAAGTGCAATCTTGATAGCCGCAGCAACCATTATAGAAATTACAATCCTTACAGGAGCCAATACAGAAGGCCATCACCGTCTGACAGAAACAATGGTTATAATAGAGGAACACCAGCTAGAATAAGCCATAGCCATGACCATGACCATGACAAATACAATGATAGATACATACAAGAATACCGTGATCCCAAATCATGTTATTCAGAAAGAAAAAAACATTCTGCCAATTCTATTCGACCTAAAGCTCGGTCACAGTCAAGATCTCGGTCTGGTTCTCCTAAAGCTCGGTCACGGTCAAGGTTTTTCTGGTGAGATAGAAAGTATAACAAAAGGTGATCATGCGTCCCCTGAACGTTCCTCCAAATGTTTTGATGATCGAAGAAATATGGATGGCCAATCTAGAGACATCCGGCTGATTCAGCGAAAAAGGTATTTATCTGAACTTACCATATTATGATTACCAGGTAATGTGTCATACAGAAGGCCATGTGTCCCCTGAACGGATTTGCCCACCTCTAGTTTCAGGTAACGTGTCATAAGAATTCAGAAAATATGATGTTTTTTCCAAAAGTTTTACTGAACTTAACCCTATTATGATTTATCTGTATATGCATTGACACTACGGCCAAAATGTACTTTCAACAACAGATTGATTAGCAAAGCTTTCAATCTCTCCAAAGTTTGCACTTTCGTGGCTTCCCTATTATCGTTGTCCTTTTGGCAAAGAAACACAAAATTAGTAGCCAAGAGAACACTAGCACAAGCAATACATGTCCCATGAAGTTTTAACCGTGTAGTTGTAGACTGAAGGACCTCCAACTAGATCTTTAAGGTGTATGAGAAACAGGATGAAGGATGAGGATTTGATGACCCATGACTATAACTAACTATTGGCTCAAAGTGGCGTTGAAATGGGTGAATCGGATATGTTTGGATTAAACCATATTATTGTTCGAAGATGTTTTATGGTATCTGAGAAAGATCTAAAGGTCTAAAGGGTGCCATTTGATGTTAGCGGAAGTAAAAGGTCGAGCAAGGAGAGTTTTGTTCGAAGAGGTTTTACACTTGTTGGGATGTTGAAAGTGGGCTACCTTATTTATTCAAGCCTAAACTAGGAATGGGCTTAATAGCAATAGCAAAAGAAGGTTAAGGCGGTGAGACAACGATGAAGGAAGAGTAGGGACACAATCGAAGCGAAGAAATTCTGAGTTCGTGCCACGACGATCTATATGGAAGGGATTTTTTTTTATGCATTCCTGTTGAGAATTGTTGTTTTTATCAGCTTGTTGCACCCTTCGGAAGGTAAGATCTCAGATAATGGAGATGCAAAGGAGTGATACCACTACTCAAGCAGGAACCCAGATTAATAAAAAAAATGTTCACGGCAAGTTCCGAAAAAATGCATCAGATAACTATTTAAAAAACTGTCCATCTCTTCTTTTAATACATTTTTCATAAAACTGATTTAGCACAAATTTGAGTCGATATCGTCAACTCAATAACAAACACGTTTACAGCCACATAAAATTGCAATCTCAGCACACTTTTGCAACAAAATATCCTAACAAGAATCATAAAACACTTTCGTCACTGCTAGCAGTGAGAATAAGACAGCTAATGTCCACTGTAAATTTTCTTAATTCACCACATTTTGCACAAATCCTGAAAGCCAAAAGAAACTAAATAACTACCTGCTTGGGTCCGGTAGATGTTCCATCAGATAATACTAATTGGTTAACGATGTTCTGAAATGTCTTAAAAGCTCGTTTGGCAATGTCATTATCTCCCATTTGCACTTCTTCCTCATTACGACAGACCTTACTTACCACCCCATCTTCATATTTTTGCTTGCCTTCCTACGTATGATTATCTGATCTTGACGGGCAGGCAACTTCTTGCAACTTATCTTAAGTGAAATCATCTAACCTTGAACGTTCAGCTTCTTATTAGGCTTTCTTTTACGAGATTCTTTCATCTGTATGTACGATTCAAAACGCCTAATCAGCAACTAATCACAATGACAGCTAGTTCATATAACCTACAATCATAATAGAATATTCTGTACTAAATCTAACTAAAAATCTAATCTTTTCAAGTAATGATATTGCTGAATGCGCACAAGGTCATATTATTTTCTCAGCACTGTTTGGTATTTGAGAGATTCAAGTCATGCGACCAAGTGGCGGTTCTATAGTGAAAAGATCAAGGGCAGCATGCAAGTACAGTATACACAACTGTTTCAACTAATTTACATAAAATTGGGTCATTTGAGTTGGGTTTTATCTCAAACGGGTCAATTGTTTACGTAAAAAGGAAACAGGGTGGAACATGTCCGAACTATCCAAACTTTTGTTCCTAACGGATACACCCTATTCAAATCATTTTTATGTTTATATTATTCTTGTAAAAACACTGTTGTGTACTCCTAAGTAACGAATAAACTGGATAAAAAACGACCCATTGCTTACACCGACCAAACAATCGTTTATCACCACTCTCGGTAATAAAAATCAATGCACAACTTGCCCATTATTGCAATAATATTGTTTTTGTAATTATAGGTAACGGTTTATCTTTTGTAGAGTACCGAAAGAAAATGGACAAATGTGTTTTGGAAAAAATGCATACAATCTCTCTAATTTAAGTAATTCACAAGTCAAGCTCTGAGTAGTATTACCTCAGCACAAACCATTGGACGAGTATGTACCATATCATTACCGAAACCACGATCAACCGAAATATACCTAATGGAATGATTGATGGTAAACACAGAAGTGGAAACTGCTTGCTCGCTAAAGGGACAGCACCTCAATCTTAGCTTTCTTAATCTAGGGCACCCTTTTGATAACTCCAAAAGTCCTGCATCAGATTCTCCTATATTCCATAGATAGATATATCTCAAATTATGACCATACTTCCCAATGTATCCTAAACCCACATCCGTCAATTCAACAGAAGAAAGCTTGAGCGTATTGAGTTTGTTGCAACCCATTAGCATAGCTCGAACCCCATTGTCTAGCGGTGAATCTCTTATACCGGCCTCATCCTCATCCCAATAATATATACGGAATTCACGTAGAGTCTTCAAATGAGTTCCTACACACTCGAGAGCTTCATTAGAAATATCTACGCAATTAACCTCTAAATATACCAGATTATGACAACCTTGTGCTAGAGCTATAAGTCCCAGTTGAGTCACGCTCCCATAATGGGAAAGTTTGCGCAATTTCTTGCAAAATTGAGCAATAACTTGTAATCCCTCGTCTTCACATACATCTTGGGCAACTAGAACTTCTATATTGGGACACCTCTCAAACAAGAAACATTGGCAATCATATTCACGCTTTGCATACACGAGATCCAATTCCCGTAGCTGATTGAGATATGTGTGTAGAATAGGGAATGAATCTGGGTACACGTCCTGAATACGTAAACCACCAATATTCGGGGGGAATTTAAAACCATTGTAATCCCAATCTTCATCAATAATCCCGCAACCAAAATAATCCAGCTTCTTAGCATGCTTAATTACTTTTCTGAAATCACTTAAAGACCTTTGATAAATATTCAGAGATACTAACGACTTGCTACATTTCTTTGCAAGACGTGTAATATCTTTCATATCGTACCGATCAAAGGGGGAATGAAAATCTAACGACTCCATAACCGTGTTACGCATAGCCAACTCATGTAACCATTTCCCATTTGGCTTGTAATCATTTTCTATGTAATTCTTTTGTAAAGACAAACTTCTCAAATCAACACAATACCTAGCGATATCAGTTAAACACATTTCACAACCACGAATCTCTAAACTCTTTAAATTAGCACCTCGGGTTTTCGCCAAGAGTTGGAGATCAGAAGTAGACACAACCATTTTGCGGAAAGATATGATTTCAAACGCGTAAACTTAACAGCTATCTCTTGAATCCAAGGGGTGACTGGAATATTCGATTTGAGAGCACAATCTTTTCCATGGAAAAAGGACTCGAGAGTTAACGACTCGAGATTAGGGAATCTTAGACTCAAACGTTTCGGATCAGGGAGATAGTGAACATGCACAGTCAAGTGTTTACGCGTTTTAGAATCGATATCGTAAAAATTCTTGGAGACTAATGAAAGAGAATTAAGGTCATCAGGGTCTTGTATGTAAGGCATGACACAATCTAACACTAACTCCAAATCTATTTTTATAAATTGTTTTTTGGTAATGAGTTCATCATCCATATTTATTCTAAAATAAATGACAAACAACAACAAAAAGAATCAGAGTCTTACCTGAGTTTTCGAAATGGGGTTAGGGTTTGCAATTCAATTGTGTTTTAAAATTGGGTGTATGTGTTTCAGAACATGTGACACTGTTTTCATTTGGGTCAAATAGTCAACCTTTGATGTACACTGGTAAGAGTAAACTACACCATTAGTCTTTGTGGTTTGCGTCCTTTTAATGTAATGACAATTACTAACGCTCATTTAGTGCACATGCATGATGTGAGAAATTGGGTTAGGGGAATGATAATCTAGGACACTTTACTTGAATTGTGTTAAGTCACTTTTTAGTATTTCGGACTTATCGGTCCATAGGTATCATGAAATTCTTATCGACATAAATCAAGAATAAAAAAGTTATCTCCAAGTAAAAAAAAAGTAAAATAAAGCAAGAACTAAGGGGCTGTTTGGTTCGTATAATATTTTTAAAAGAATTGTAATTTTAGGAAGGAATTGTAATTTAATGTAATTGTAATTTAAAAGTTTGTAATTTGTTGTAATTATAATGTGTTGTAATTGTAATTGATTAAATCTGTTGATATGTTTGGTTAACATGCAATGTAATGTAATTCATATTTTTTAATTAAAAAAAATAATAGTTAAAATATAATATTATAATAAAAAATAAATGAGTAATAATAAAAACTATTATAATAAAAAATAATATAATAAAAATATTTATATTTTTTATTATTAATATAAAAAAATATAAAAATAATAATAAAAGTAATAAAAAATAGTTTTATATTTTATTTTAATAATTAAAGTATATTGTATTTTATTGTTTTTATATTAATATTTTTATAAAAAATAAATAACTTTTACTATTTTCATTTTAACTAAAAAATTATTTTTATAAAAAATAAATAATAATAATAATAATAATATTTTTAATAAATATTTTTATTATTAAAATAAAAAAATATTTATTTTTATAAAAATATTAATATAAAAAATAATAAAATAATAAATATTAATATTAACTAAAAGTAATAAAATAAAAAAATAATAATAATATAATATTGTTATTAATATTAATATTAATATTAATAAATATTAATATTAATACTAATATTAAAATTAATTATTATTATTTTTTAATTTATATAACGTTAATAGAATTAATAATATTGTTATTATTATTTATTACTATTATTATTTATAAATAGTCATATTTTAACATAAAAATACTGAATTACGACGTAATTCAAAACTTTTCATCTAATATCCTATGTAATCTCAATTCCTTCATTGGATGTAATTGTAATGTTTGAGTTACAATTATAATACAAACCAAACACCCTACGTAATGTAATTCGAATTACAATTCCATCTATTTATGAACCAAACAACCTATGTAATGTAATTTAAATTACAATTACATCCAATTACAATGGATTACAACGAACCAAACACACCCTAAGGGGTTGTGAATTTTCATAAGGACCTACAAATGTGATTGTTTGAAATCAAAAAATTATTGGTGGTTAGTGATGAGAGAGAAATGGTGTATGACACTTGTTAAAAAATAAATAGAGTAGGTCTATTTGTAGGTACATATATTAGGCCTATTTGTAGGTACATTTATTAGGCCTATTTATAACTACTCTCATTGGGGTCCTCATGGAGCCATCGTTCAATGTCGTCATCTTGAAGACTATAATCGTCTTTTCCATGGTCCATCAGTTGACGATAATGGATTCTTCAAGATTCAATCAATGACTGAAAGAGAAAATTATTATTCAAGATTCGTATGGCTCGAGATCAAAGGAATACCGTTTAAGTATGCATCAAGGCTCAATATCACTAATATTGCTAAGTTGCACTAGGACATCGAACTCTCACCCAAGAGCAACTATCAGCTGATACATGTCACGATACACGTCACGATTTTGGCCATCATCAAGAGGTTCAAATCTTTAACTCAAGTTTAAAACCAAACTCCATCGGTACAACATGTGGGGAGTTTCCATTAATACATGCCAACATGGTGGATGCTTTAACAACCGATGAAGAATCACAACCGGTGCTTCCACCTCCGTCGTTAATGGCGCAGACACATAATGAAATCAGGGCTCATTATTCACCTCAGAAGTCTATTGAGCTACATCTGCATTCATCAAAAAATCCACAAGTCAATTCAAATTTCAAATGTAGTGTTGAAGAAGCGGGAGTTTGCGAGTCCCATAGTCTCATTACATCTATGGATAGGGGTATTTTAGAGAATGCAAACCATGGTCACATGATGGGCACTGTTGAGCAAAGTGATATCTATTCTCAAGTGTACCAAAGAGTGAAAGTTGCACTTCAAAACGCAACCCAAAATGGTCTTCCTTGCCCTTTGAGAAATACTCCATCAGAAAACACTAATATTTCTACTCCACAAACCTCACCGGTTATGGGCATTAAAAGTACCGATAGATTGTTGCACAGGTCTTGCATCGAGTTTTCCAGGATCGAATGATCAAACAAACTTCATGAACATCATCATAAAATAAGAACAAGAACAAGAACAAAGGGGATGAACCCTAATAAATCTTATATATTGAATAAAATGGGCTGTCTTACAATTTACAGAATTCTATCTATATATACTAGTCTAATCGGTGTGATTGAAGGGTTGTGATGGTTTGAGAACCAACAGTCGTATCCCTTCAATGTATAACCGTTTTTCACTACTGTCCTATCAAGGGTTTAGGTTTGTTGGCCTACGGCCCAAACTAGAATGTATATACAGGCTTACTGGGCTGTTCTTTATTTCTTCCCGTTCTTCTTCCTGTGTGACTTGCAGCTTTTCACAATAAGAATAACAAAGTTTGTTATTAAATCTTCATGTTACAAAGGTTAATGAGATTAATCTCCAACATTCCCTCTTAATCTAATTAATCTTTGTATATTTCAATCTTCTCGTTCCTTGACCTCTTCAGAAGAATTGATTTGTGTTGATGCCTTGCTTGAAACTTCATGGTTTGGGTCTTTCTGGAATCGTCATGGTTCCTTGCTGTTTAGGCTACTACCCAATAATCTTGCTGTGAACCAAAGGGTTCGATCTTACTTGCTGTGAATCATGAACGGTTCCATTTATCTTGCTATGAACCACGAATTTTCCTTGCCTCCCGATCTTCCTTCTGATCTCTTGATCTACACATGGTTGTTGTTGTTTCTTGCTTTTCTTCATAGTGATCATAGCCTTGTCTATATCTTGCTTATTGCTATTCTAAACTGTCTGGTTGTAGGGTTCATCGTGAACCATGGTTTCAAGGTTTTCTTGCATCATGATCACCTATTGTTCTTCATTCTTTTGCAAAAAAATATGCAGCCATGTCCCCTCCTTCTTTCTTTTCTTTATGCTCTTTTCCTTCTTTTCTGAATCTTAAAAAAAACAACATCCATGGAAGATTCTTGAGTGTTCTCCTGTTTGCGGGGTGAATTAAACCAGCTGTCTCTCCTGCAGTTCTTTGGTCCCTAATTCCCGGGCAAAACTGAACAAACCCCTTCTAAATTTGCGTTCTTTCCTTCTGTTTGTTGCCTCCTTTTTTTCAAAAAAGAATCCTTTTGATTGATCATGAATTGTTGTTGTTTGATCCCTTGTCGCTCTGATACCACTGTTGCACAGGTCTTGCATCGAGTTTTCCAGGATCGAATGATCAAACAAACTTCATGAACATCATCATAAAATAAGAACAAGAACAAGAACAAAGGGGATGAACCCTAATAAATCTTATATATTGAATAAAATGGGCTGTCTTACAATTACAGAGTTCTATCTATATATACTAGTCTAATCGGTGTGATTGAAGGGTTGTGATGGTTTGAGAACCAACAGTCGTATCCCTTCAATGTATAACCGTTTTTCACTGCTGTCCTATCAAGGGTTTGGGTTTGTTGGCCTACGGCCCAAACTAGAATGTATATACAGGCTTACTGGGCTGTTCTTTATTTCTTCCCGTTCTTCTTCCTATGTGACTTGCAGCTTTTCACAATAAGAATAACAAAGTTTGTTATTAAATCTTCATGTTACAAAGGTTAATGAGATTAATCTCCAACATACATCTGGTGTCTTTTCAAATCAACTTCAACCTACCATTACTTTGGAAACTCACTCACTCCAAATGAGTTGTTCCCTGTCACATACCAACCCTACCCATGTAGATTTTTTCCTCTCCTGCCTACAACATCTGTTCAAAAGTCAAAGACAAATAAGCATGGTGAATGCCATCTTATATGTGGTAAAGACCAAAGGTTTGCAACTATTATTCAAGACAAAAAGTCTAGCTTAAAAAGTAAAGAGCGTGACATATCTAAAGCCACAACTGGATACAATGGAAAAGCGAAAGAAAAATCCAATAAGAGAATTTGAAAAGAAGGTAATGAAGACTTCAAATTGAGTCCACATGCACCTGATGACATGACATATTTTGAAGACGATGAGAAGGATGATGAATATCAGAACAACCTTAATCTTATTGGTGCGTTCTTGGGCATTACTTTAGATGGGAAGCCTGCCCGCCCCGTTACCGATGTATTTGGGGATTTCCTACACGACACAACCAAGGAGACTCCTCATATTTTCTAAAATGAAGATAGTATCTTGGATCATTCATGGTAAGATATGTGGTCTCATCATCATGTGGAAAGTGTCGTTTTTCTTAGTAAAATCACTTTGGGCCACAAGCACATTAGTAGCGGTTAAAGGCAATATTTTTATGGGTCTTCAATGGATTGTCTTTCCAAGTTTTAGATGTTCTAGATGAGGAGAAAAATGTCTCTCTTCAAAACACAAAGCGCTCAATTCTCACTTAAATAAAGTAGTAATGGTTCAGGTTCTCATCTTGGTGTATTTTCAAGAGTTTCAACACCTATTCACCCTGGTTTAAGCTGATGTTTCATTATCAATGGGGTCATGATGTTGTTTTTGTAGGTTTCAAGTTTGTAACTTCAACTAGAGGTTCTTGCCTCATTTTTGTACTCTCAAGTTAGATCTTTATTCAAGATCTATTATCAATACAATCTCAATTTTTGTTAAAAAAAGAAAAAGAAAGATACCAAAGTTATTTATCTATACTAACTAATTTTATTTTAGAAATATTGAATAATCAACTTACAACATTATATGCATAATATATAATTATATAAACAAAATTAGAAACTAACTACTAATACATAACTTAATAATTGTATTAAAAATAACTAATACATATTAGAGAGAAGTGCAAAAATCATCCATATGATATGTCGAAAAATCAAAATACATTATTCGTTAACTTTTTGGACACCTACCATCCCTTCGTTAGTGAACGGCGCACAATACATCCCTGTGGATGGATGGTGCAAATTGTTTTCTCCTTAAGTACTAACGAGGTCTATAAAGTAAGGTATTATTGTCTTTTTTATTTTTAAAGGGATGTATGCTGAACGTTTTTAATAAAAAATCAAAAAATGTTTTAATTTAAAAAAATATTTGAAAAACAGTTTTAATTAATTTTTTTTTCAAAAATGAATTAATTTCTTTCTAAAAAAATTTAATTTATTTTCGAAAAAAATAAAATATTTTAAAGTTAATAAGTCTACATTTTTATTCTAAATTTTTTAAAATATTTCAAATTTTTTGAACGATTTTTAAGAATTTGTCATATTTTATATTTTTTTTTATTTTTTTAAATTTTTTGAAAGAAACAGTTAATTAATTTTAACATATTAAAGTTAAATAGATTTAAAGGTTTTAAGCTTTTCTTCGAAAAATGTTAAAGTTTTTTTAAACTAAAACATTTTTTCGTAAATGACTTTTTTAAGAAATTATTTTAGTTAAAGAAATTAAGTTTTCCGACAAGAAATTAACTTTTTTTTGTAAATAGATTAATTTTTTTGAAAAAAGCTTTTTTTAATTGATAAATTTTTTTGATTTTTTTTAAAATTAAAATATTTTTTCGATTTTTTATTACAAATGTTCACTATACATCCCTATAAAAGCAAAAAAATCAGAATACATTTCTTTACAAACCTCGTTAGTACATAACATGAAAACAATTTGCACCATCCGTCCAGAGGGATGTATGGTGCACCGTAATGAAGGGATAATTGATGTCCAAAAAGATAACGAAAGATGTATTTTGAGTTTTTGACGTAATACAAATATGATTTTTGCACTTCTCTCTACATATTATTAAAACTAATTAATACATAATTTAATACTCATATAAAAACTAATTAATAGTACATAATATTAAAACTAACTAATACATAATAATTAATACACACTTAAAAATAAAAATAATTAATACACATTAATATATAATCAATACACCCATTACTTATAAATACATTTATATATTCACTTTCTACAATAATTTAAAGGATATATCTATAAAATCGTACATATGTTGTTTACATAACATGATGGTGTACATAGTTTTGAAAACCTTTATAAGATGAACCGAAGAGGACCCGCCGAAACTGACAAAAACTATACTGTTACATTAATCTATACTACTTAGTTTGAACGAGCACATAAACATGTACTACCTATAAAAGAGATTGTTCTCTCTCTCTCTCTCTCTCTTTAAAATTTAACGTACTACAACGTTACAAGCTTTTAGTACAAACATTAAAATACAAACACTTCATAAATTTATTTTTGTACTAATTGGTGGGAATACATTAAGTTACAAAATGAATACAAATTAATATGCAACATGTTCAAAGGATTATTATTGTAAATTCTGATTTTCTACATACAAATTGTTCACTAATGTAAGTTTAATATGTTGGGAATAAATCTATGCTTATTTGTTTCCCCTGCTAGTTGATTATTCATACTTCTGCTAGAGTAAGTTCCCCCTGCTAAATAACAAAGGCAGGGGGATCCGTTCCCCTGCTGGAGTCAAAGGCCCTGCCGTCAAGATAAACATGGAATAGATCTTTACGCGTTTCAGTTATTATTCCTTAATACTTTCCATAGTTTGTTAGTAGTGATCTTGTACGTGGGTCCTTGCATCTATAAAAGGACTCACTAGGTTAGCATGCAATGTGTGTCTTTCTCATTTCGTTTTTCATTATTATTACTTTAAGGTTTTGTAAACCCTAATACCACTTTGGGTATTCGTATATCTTTGATATATTAAAGTTCAACGTTTGAATCTCATTTGTTCTTGTGCTAAACATTACATTCCGCATCTTGTTTAGTTACTTTGCTTTGCAAAGTTTCTCTAGTGTTAGATTGAATTCTTTCTCTCTATCACAACCCTTAAACAAGCTATTAAGGTTTAAGATCTGACTTTGGGATCAACAAGTGGTATCAGAGCTTGTTGAGAAACTTTGTCTAAATCAAGAACAAAATCCTCATAGCAAACATGTCTTCAGATTCATCCACAAATAGCAACAACCATAATAACCTCAAGTTACCCATGTTGGATCCTGAAAACTTTGAATTATGGGAATTCAGAATCCAACAATACCTGAAAATGGAACACTATGTTCTCTGGGAGATCATAGAGTTTGGTGATCAATTCAACAAAATGGTGGCAGTTGAAGAAGGCAAGGATGAAGGTGAAAGTTCCAAAGGTAAGGACAAGAAGAAATCTGCTGCTTTATGTGATAAGGAAATACTGGCTAGAAGGCATGATGTCAGGGCTCATAGCTCATTGCTGTTGGCCCTACCTGATAGACATCAACTCATATTCAGGAAATACAAAACAGTTAAGGAACTATGGGAAGCCATAGGCACAACCTTTGGAGGAAATGAAGCCACAAAGAAGAAGAAGAAGAACCAAATGCTGGATGATTTTGCTTCTTTCAAAGCAATTGGTGATGAATCAATTGGAGCTATTTACAATAGGCTTCAAGACATGGTGGCCCACTTGGAATTCTTTGATATTGAGGTGACAAAAGAGCAGGTGAATACCAGGTTTCTTAACAGCCTCCAGAAAGAATGGTTTGTCTATAAGGCAATCTGGCAGAATAAGGATGACTTGGACAACAAGAATATTGATGATATATACAATAACTTAAAAGTTTTTGAACCTATTGTCAATGAAATGAAGTCAAAAGGGACAATTCCCACCAACTCAAGTGGAATTGCTGATCCCCCTGCTAACATGGCATTCATATCACAAAGCAGTAGAATCTCCAAGAACAGTGGAATAGAAGTAGCCCCTGCTACTTATTCCCCTGCTACCAGGTCTGGACCTTCCTATGATGAAGAAAGACCAGCTACATTCAGCCTTGATACTGCATGTGCCTTCATAGCATCTCAAGGTCCACAAGGATCTACAGTGTTACATGAAGATCTGAATCAAATCAGTAAGCAAGCACTAGAATAATTGGACATCAAGTGGAATATGGCTTTGCTAAGCATGAGAGCCAACAGGTTCCACAAGAAGTATGGGAAGAAGATCACAATTAATCCATCTGATGTGGCTGGGTTTGATAAAGAAAAAGTTGAATGCTACAATTGTGGCAAGAAGGGTCATTTTGCCAGGGAATGCAGAGGACCTAAGTCTGGAAATAGCCATAGAAAGGATGAGGATTCTGGTGCTAAAGCCATGGTAGCAATGCAGGGGATAGATGGAGCAAATGGATGGGACTGGAGTGCTATGACAGAAAGTGTGGAAAGAAATCAAGCTTTGATGGCTGAGAAAAAGGAAGATGACTTTGCACTTATGGCCATGTCAAGTTCCAGCTCTGACAATGAGGTATATGATGACTCATACTGTACTAAAGCTTGTAGAAAAAATACTGAATCTTTAAATGATCAAATCAGAAAGGTAAAAGCTGACTATATCAATTGTGATAATGATCTTGATAATTACAAACGTGCTTTAGAACAACTAGAGTCCACCATAAGAGAGTATAGGCAACGAGAAAGTGATTATAGGGATCACATTGTGATTCTAGAAAGAGATGCCAAGGAGAATAACCAATCTATAAATGTTTTAACTGCTGAACTTGAAATTTTCAAAGCTAACCAAAAGATAGATGAGGAAACTGTTGAAAAATTTGGAAAAGCTTCAAAAGATTTAACCAAGGCATTTGAAATTGGTCAATCTCCTAAGGACAAAACAGGGTTTGGAATTAAGAATATGAATGCTACTATACCACCACCCCCTGCTAACATCCATGCTGCCTATCTTAGAAAAGACTTGTCATGGACTGGTCTCCCTTGTTTTGAAAAACAGGATGACATTGAGTTTGACTTGAGTGCTTATATACCTAATAACCTTGATACAGAAGAGTCTCTAGTTAAAACTAGTGTCATTAGGGATGTTAAACAGGAACAGGTTGGTTTAAAGCAAATTGACAACCCTGTTAGATTTTCAAAAGAAGGAATCTCTAGCAGCAATCCAAACTCTAAGAGCATCTCTTCCAAATCTAATGCTAGGCCACAGTCTCCTAAACCTACCATTAAATATGCTGGTATGTACAGGAATGTCAGAGGTAATCAAAGAAATTGGAATGACCAAAAGTCTCATCAATTAGGAAAAGACTTTGTGATCAATACCAAGCCCTGCTTCACATGTGGCAGTTTTGAACACACTTATCAAGAATGTAAGGCACCAATGGAGATGGTGGCTGCAAATCCCTTAAAGGATATGCAACCTAGAGCCATTCTTCTAAATGCAGGGGCAAAATCCTTTTCCCCTGCCAAGTATGTTGCCCCTGCCTTGAGAAATAGAGTAGCTGAGAAATATGTTGCTCCAGCCCTTAGAAAGGAAAATGATGTTCACCCAAAGCCCAACACTTCCGTGACCACCCCAACACCTTATACTGCATCTAGATCTGGCCCTAGACCTTACCAACACATGAACAGAGGCCAAAACAAAAGGTGGGTTCCCTCTGCTAAGCATAAGGATTCCCCTGCTAAAACTGGGGTATCCCCTGCTAGAAAAGTTGTACCTTCTAGGAACATGGGAAGATGGGGAAAAGCTGTGAAAGCCTCAGCTCGTTGGGTTTGGGCACCCAAAAGGGGTACTCAATCTAATGGTGTATCTCTAGTTTTTGACAAGCTCTCCTACATTGATACACGAGGTAGATCCAAGTCTGTAATGGCTTGGGTCCCCAAGAAAAACTAATTTGTTTTTCCTTTTGCAGGTGACAAAGAAGACAAGGGATGATAAAGCATATTGGGATAGTGGCTGCTCAAGAAGTATGACTGGACACAAAGCTTACTTATCTAACTTTGTACCCCTGCATGACAATGATGGTGTTTCTTTTGGAGATGGGCATGGAACTATAACAGGAAAAGGAACTATTGTCACAAATGGGATGACTTTTGACAATGTGTACTTGGTGAAAGAGCTCAAGTATAATCTCTTCAGTGTGTCACAGATGACTGATAACAAGAATTTTGTCTTGTTTACTGACACTGAATGCTTGGTATTAGGAAAGGAGTTTGTCTTGCCACAAGACACTCCAATTGTTCTCAGAACACCAAGACAGAAGAACATGTACACAATTGATCTCAAGGACATCTCTCTCCAAGACAATGAAACATGTTTCATTGCCAAAGCTTCAGCAGATGAATGTAAGAAATGGCATAGAAGACTTGGTCATCTTAATTTCAAGAACATGAACAAACTAGTGAAGCATAATCTGGTTCATGGTCTTCCCTCCAAGTCTTTTGCCACTGAACCTACTTGTGCAGCATGTCTGAAAGGGAAGCAACACAGAGCATCTTGCAAGTAAAAAACAAGTATGTCCACCACCAAGCCATTGGAACTACTACATATGGATCTTTTTGGTCCTACTTCTGTGGCAAGTATAATGAAGAAATGGTACTGCTTAGTGATTACTGATGATTTTTCAAGATTTACATGGACATTCTTTCTATTTGAAAAGAGTGACACTGCTGATGTACTCATTGGGTTCATCAATCAAATTGAACTGTCAAAAAGCATGAAGGTAGTTACCATAAGGTCAGACAATGGTGGTGAGTTCAGAAATCAGAAATTGGATTCTTTCTGCATAAACAAAGGCATCAAGAGGCAATTTAGCATTGCTAGAACACCTCAACAGAATGGAGTGGTAGAAAGAAGGAATAGGACACTCATTGAAGCTGCAAGAACTATGCTGTCTGATTCCAAACTTCCAGTTATCTTTTGGGCTGAAGCTGTATCCACTGCTTGCTATGTGCAAAACAGGGCCTTGGTAGTCAAGACACACAACAAGACCCCTTATCAGCTGTTTAATGGAAGACCTCCCTTAATTGACTTTTTCAGACCTTTTGGGTGTCATGTTATCATCTTGAACACCATTGACAATCTTGGTAAGTTTAGTGAAAAGGGTGATGATGGATACTTTGTGGGTTATTCCTTAAACAGCAAGGGATATAGGGTCTTCAACAAGAAGACAAGCAAAATCACAGAAAATCTTCATGTGAATTTTCTTGAAGACAAACCTGAAGATGTTCAAACAGGTCCAGACTGGTTCTTTGATATAGATGTACTTTCCAAGTCCATGAATTATGTACCTGTTGTCTTGTAGAACACTAACATTTCAGGTACTCAAGAAACAAGTGATGCTGAGAAGTCACCACTGAGGTACATGAATGTACCCTCATTGTTTCCTAGTGAAGCTGATAAACAAGAAGATAATTCTGCTTCAGGAAAAGAACAGCCAATCTCATCACCTGCTATGTCTGAAGGCAGTGGAATGGCTGAAAGCAGTGGAATCCTGGATTCCCCTGCTAGAGGAATTGATTCCTCTTTCACAAAGGATCATGATGCTAATGAGACTACTGATGCAGAAAGAGAATCCCCACTCACCTCATCATCTACACCAATAAATGATGGTCCTATCATATCCAGCAGTGGAAGCAGAATCATCAGGAGTGGAGGCCCCAGTTATTCAGAGCTTCATTCTGCTCACAAGCACCCATCTTTAGGTCATGCTGTCTCATTTGGAAGTTCCTTTGAGGACTTCTTTCCTAATCAAAATAGCCCCATCAATTCTGATTTGGAAGAAGATGAAACAGAAGTCATCATGCAGCCTACCTTTAGAATCAATAAGGATCATCCTATCTCTCAGATCATTGGTGATCCTGAAGCCCCCAGACATACAAGGTATACAGCAAAGGAGCACAGCTTCATTGCTAACATCACCATGAAGTTCAATCATGACAACATGCAATGTTGTCTGTTTACTGCATTTTTGTCACAAGAAGAGCCAAAGAAGATTTTTCAGGCTTTAAATGACCCAAGCTGGGTTGAAGCTATGCAAGAGGAGCTCTTACAATTTGACATACAAGAGGTTTGGATTCTGGTTGATTGTCCCAAATGGGCAAGGCCTATTGGGACCAAGTGGGTACTCAGGAACAAAAAGGATGAAAGGGGAATAGTTGTCAGGAACAAGGCAAGGTTAGTAGCACAAGGGTATACTCAGGAAGAAGGGATTGATTATGAAGAGGTGTTTGCCCCAGTAGCAAGGATTGAAGCTATTAGATTATTCCTTGCTTATGCCTCATTCATGGACTTCACTGTTTTCCAGATGGATGTGAAAAGTGCCTTCTTATATGGAACCATTGATGAAGAAGTCTATGTCATGCAACCACCAGGGTTTGAAGATCCAAAACATCCTGACAAAGTATACAAAGTGAAAAAGGCCATGTATGGCCTTCACCAAGCTCCCAGAGCCTGGTATGGTACTCTTTCCAAATATCTCCTAGACAATGGATTCAGCAGGGGGAAGATTGATCAGACCCTGTTTACTAAGAAACAAAAGGGTGACCTTCTGCTAGTACAAGTCTATGTGGATGACATCATTTTTGGATCAACCAACTCCATGCTTTGCAAAGAGTTTGCCAAATTGATGCAGGATAAATTTCAAATGAGTGCTATGGGAGAACTAAACTTCTTTTTGGGGTTACAAGTTCAGCAGCGGAAAGATGGGATATTTATCTCACAAGACAAATATGTAGCTCAGATTGTAAAGAAGTTTGGCATGTCTGATGGGAAGAAGGTGTCCACTCCCATGGACAAGGATCATCCATGGGGCAAGGATGGTCCTGGAAAGCCTATTGATGTCAGGAATTACAGGTCTATGATTGGGTCCCTTATGTATCTCACTGCTTCAAGACCTGACATCATGTTTGCAGTCTGCTTATGTGCAAGATACCAGGTGTCACCAACAGAGTGTCACTTATTTGCTGTGAAAAGGATTTTTAGGTATCTGAAATGTCATCCTACCTTAGGACTCTGGTATCCAAAGGAGTCACCATTTGAGCTGATAGCTTATTCAGATAGTGATTATGCTGGTGACAACAATGATAGGAAGTCTACAACAGGGGGATGCCAATTTTTGGGGAGCAGGCTTATATCTTGGCAATGTAAGAAGCAGACTATCATGGCAACATCCACAACTGAAGCTGAGTATGTAGCAGCTGCTGCATGCTGTGGTCAAGTTCTTTGGGTGCAAAATCAATTGCTTGATTATGGGTACAACTTTCTTAAAACCAAGATATTTATTGACAACAACAGCACTATTTGCATCATAAAGAACCCTGTTTTTCATAGCAAAACCAAACACATTGAAATTAGACATCACTTTATCAGAGATTGTTTTGAAAAAGGACTGATTGTCCCTGAGAAAATTGATACAGAACTTAATGTTTCTGATCTTTTAACAAAAGCTTTTGAGGTAGGGAGGTTTCAGTATCTGGTTGTAGGTATTGGAATGGTTACTCCTTAAAATCTGATGTCTATTTTTGTCATGTGTAATCAGGGTTACTTCATTGCTGTTGTTGTATAATTGTTAGTCAATTTTACCATTTCTTTCATTCCACTGCTTTTTAACACTGATTCCCCTGCTTGGGGTTCATTCCCCTGCCAAGAGAATTTTTCTTACAAAAGTGGTTTTATGTGGTTTTAGACTAACAATGCAGAGGTTCATATTGGTGCATACTACTCTCCTTGGTGGATCAGGTATATACTCTATGTTTCAGGGGAGGTTAGGTCAAACCTTTAGGATTCAGGGTATTCTTAGGATACTCATATATGATTCTAGATCATATCCATTGGTGAGTGGGGGTTCAGGGTAATGATGACTTGCTGCATAGCTTGTCTAAACTCTGAAACCTTGAGGCACTGTAGTGTGTGTTTGCATTTCTTTATTCAAGCAACTTGCTGTTCAAAATACAGATGTGTGGCACACATTGCCAAGACTAACTGACCATAGGTAAGGGACAAGGTTGGGATGGTGACTGGGGTATGCATGATTTCTTGGGATTACCTGGTGCAGGGGGACTTATGTATTAACTTTTTGTATTGGGACTATTGCTGAATAGAGGACTCTTGAGATTCTATGTATCTATCTTGTGTATACAAGTGTGTGCTTTAGAGCAGAGCTAGTTAGCATTAGTCCCTTCATAACTAGTTTAATACCCCTAGGAAAGTTTCCCCTGCTTTTATTTTTTATTCCCCTGCCTTCACAACATTCCCCTGTTTGACCATTGACCGACAATACCGTTACCCTGTTCATAGCCGTTGGGCCTGCTTGCTTCAATTTTGGTTAGGGAATATTTTATTCTTTTTAAAAGATATTTAAGGCGCTTTCTTCGCTGATTGGTAATCTTTTCCTTCTATTTCAAATATATTAATTTTTTATCAAGATTTATTCTTGATATTTTTTGCAATTTGAAAATTTTGGTCCAATCACAGCCCTTCAATTTGTCTATATAAACTTAATTCCCTTTACCAGCAGGTCCATAAATCTCTCTCGACCTAATCCCACTTACCTCCAATCTCTATAAACCTCTAAATTTTTTTCCAAATTCATCATGACCCTTAAAATTGCTCCTAATCATAACCAAATCGCTTTGCTTCATGATGAACCAGCCGAGTTTGCTGAGGCTGTGGCCTTTCTAAAGTATTCGTACTTCAAAGTGGCCCTTCTCATCAATCCTCGCATTTATACCTCACACATTCAACAGTTCTGGTCTAAAGCCATGACCAAAACAGTGAATGGAGAGGTCATAATTCAAAGCACAGTTGATGGTCATTCCAAGGTAATCACACTTGCCTCCATCAGGGAGAATCTCCTCCTTGATGATGAGGATGGAATAACCAACTTTTCTGAGGCTGAAATTTTTGAAGGTCTTGAAAAATTGGGGTATAAACTTTCTGAAAATCAAAAATTAAAGTTTGCTAAAGGCCAGTTTGCCCCTCATTGGAAACTTTTGATTCATACTATTATGCAATGTTTGTCACCCAAAACCACTGCTTTTAATGAAGTTGGTAGTGAGATAGCTTCTGCCTTGATCTGCTTTGCAACAGGAAGGAAGTATTGTTTTTCTCAAATGATTTTAAAGGCATGGTTAAAAATGTTTCAAGCACCTCAAAGTTTTGTATGTATCCAAGGTTTATAGAAGTTTTGCTGAATATGAGTGATCATGGTCCCATTACACACAGAAACTATTTTTCAGCAACCAAACACACAACCAAACTTTTCACCACATTACTTGCACCATCACCTTTGTTCTCTGGCAGAAACATTCCATTCACTTCAATCATGCTAGACCAAATCAGACGGGAAGAAGCCAAACATCAAACAGCCATAAATCCACCTGCTGAATCCCCTGCCAAGAACCTACCACCTGCTGATCCACACCAAGAAAGGCGTTCAAAATCCAGGTTTGCCAGGTCTCCCTTGCCTGGTGAATCTTCACAAGCAGCAGAAAGGAGAGTCTCCAAGAGTTTGGAGCAACCTGGGGGTTTGGCTGCCACTACTGTCTCATCCTCAAGGGGTGAGCAGGATAGTGACACCATCAATAAGTCCTTTCCCCCACTCCATGATATCCAACAAGGGGAGCAATCCCCTTCTAGGATTGAGAGCAGTATGCAACCTTTGACAAATCTGGAATTGACGAAAATGTGCATGAGTCTGAAAAGACAGAATGCACAACTAGTACAAGATGTCAAAAAGCAAGGTCTAGTTATCTCTCACCTGGAAACCAGACTTGCTACTCTTGAGGGGAGGAGAAAGCCCAGACTGATTCTTTCCACAGATGAGGATGCTTCCAAAGGGGAGGAAATTCCAACCAAAGAAGGATCTACTGAGTATTATTCATATCCTGGTAGGGAGCATGGAAAGATAACAGGTGCTAAGGAAAGAATGGAGAGAGAAAGTGCTGATAAAGGAAGTGACAAGGGGAGTGCAACCAAAGATATTGCTCAAACATTGCTCACCATGGGCAATCAAGAAGAAGCCCTTGCTTCAAAAGTTTCCCCTGCCATTGCTGATCCCACTGCTGTAAGTTTATCCCCTGCTAAGAACTTTTCTCAAACATTTGTTAGGAAGAACAGAAAGCAACCAGCTCAGAAGGGGATAACAATCAAAGAACCTACATCTAAAGCAAAACCAGCACCAGCAGTGGATCCAAAAGACAAAGGAAAAGGAATCATGGTGCAACAGCCCAAGAGAAAATACAAGCATCTGACTCCTGAACAGCAGAAGATCCAAGAAGCACATGATGCACAAGTAGCTCTCAGGCTACAACAAGAGGAAATGGATATGCAGGATCAAAGGATGGAAAAGATGAGGCCCAAAGATATGCTAAAACAGGTTGAGATTATGCATAGGGAACTAGATGAGAGGGTACCTCATGTTGGAGAATTTCTTGATCAATGGGAGAAGGAGTTGAAAAATGCTCCTTTGGAAGACAGGTATGAGTTGACTTGCCTTGTTTACAAATTTCAAACTGAATATCTGGAAAGAAAGGCAATGCAAATTCAGAGTGAGAAGTATAGAACATCAGAGAAAGGGCAACTTGATCACTACAAAGTTCTGCTTAAGAGGCATAGAAAGTGGAAGGATGGTGACTTCACAGATATGAGCTTTGAAGCCATAAAGAGAGCAGTCAGACCAGTTCTAAAGTTGTATGATGTGGAGGATTGGATGACAATCAACACTCCTGAGGAAGCTGAGTATCTTAGGAGACAAAGTGAAGTGCTACAGAAAGCTAGAGCAACAAAGAAAAGAAAAGCTGGAGAGACTACACAAGCAGGTGCATCATCCCCAGCAGGGGTATCACACCAAGCAGGTGAAAGTTTTCCAGAAGTACTTGAGAAGTCAGTACTTAATGCACAAAGAGCAGCAAAGAGACTCAAGAGAATGGAGCAAGTGGGCATAATCACTAAAGAGTCTCAAGGGCCATCAAATGATGAAATTGATAAACAGCTGATTTTGCAGGAAAATGATAAAATCTCACCTAGTGAACTTGGAAAGAAGTTTGCTATTATAGAGTATGCTGTTTATGAACACAAAGGGAGAACTTGGTGGAAGCTTACAAGGGCTGACAATACAGCACAGACATTTCTAAGTCTAGATGTCATGTTTCAAATTTTAGATAGTGAAGACTTAGAAGATCTGTGGAAAATATTGAAGAAAACGTTTGCTGCAAAACCTCCTACCATGGATGGTGTGGAGAAGGATTGGGTAATCTGGGAGTGCATGCATAGAATGTATGAACATGAATTATTTGATCCTCTATTTGATGCAGTGAATAAAGGAGATTTGGTGTATTGGAAGCTATTTACAAATTCTGGGGTTTATGAGGTAGTA
Source organism: Glebionis coronaria (assembly GCA_025667525.1). Taxonomy (NCBI): domain Eukaryota; kingdom Viridiplantae; phylum Streptophyta; class Magnoliopsida; order Asterales; family Asteraceae; genus Glebionis; species Glebionis coronaria. The sequence goes on from CM046881.1 coordinate 45,939,618, forward strand.
ATGGAAGGTGTGAGTGTTTATTTACTCAATCATAGGTATTATCCTTTCTCTCAGGAAACCTTGAAGAAGTTAGCACAGGCTAAGTTAATTGTTGATGCCAAAAAGCCTGTTGCTTATGATCTGGTAAGAATGGTTCATAGTCAGATTTGGCCAGAGAGTTTGTAAGCATCCTCATCAACTAGCATTTATTCAGAAACTTGTCTTTAGGGGAAAGCACAAGTTTAGGGGAGGATTGTTGGGAATAAATCTATGCTTATTTGTTTCCCCTGCTAGTTGATTATTCATACTTCTGCTAGAGTAAGTTCCCCCTGCTAAATAACAAAGGCAGGGGGATCCGTTCCCCTGCTGGAGTCAAAGGCCCTGCCGTCAAGATAAACATGGAATAGATCTTTACGCGTTTCAGTTATTATTCCTTAATACTTTCCATAGTTTGTTAGTAGTGATCTTGTACGTGGGTCCTTGCATCTATAAAAGGACTCACTAGGTTAGCATGCAATGTGTGTCTTTCTCATTTCGTTTTTCATTATTATTACTTTAAGGTTTTGTAAACCCTAATACCACTTTGGGTATTCGTATATCTTTGATATATTAAAGTTCAACGTTTGAATCTCATTTGTTCTTGTGCTAAACATTACATTCCGCATCTTGTTTAGTTACTTTGCTTTGCAAAGTTTCTCTAGTGTTAGATTGAATTCTTTCTCTCTATCACAACCCTTAAACAAGCTATTAAGGTTTAAGATCTGACTTTGGGATCAACATAATACTCCATCCTTCCCAAATTTATAGTCCCTCGGACGTCCCAAAATTTATAGTCCCTCTTTTTATTTCGGAAGGTCCCAAAATTATTTTCCCTTTCCAAATATAGTTTTGGTAATTTAACAAGTTTACTATATTGCACCTAGTTGTACTAGAAATTACAAAGTTTATTCAAAGGTTTAATTAATTGCATACGGGTATGATTGTCATTTTGCAAAAAAATAAGAGAGAGAATGTTGTAATTGTTACTTTTTTTAAATATGTGTGTTTTTTGTCAAGTGACAATTAATTTAGGACGGATGGAGTATCTTTATGTGCTAAATTTTGAACCATTCAACTTTTTTTATAAATTTACATATTCAAAAACATATATTGTCTATGTATGTAATTTGGTACAAATTTAATAAAATACTGATCATTTTGCTAATTAATTCGATTAAATCGTACATAATAAAGTAGAAAGATTTTAAGGTTATAATGTATGAAAACGTGTAAACATATAAAATACGAAGATCTTTAATATTTACAGATTATATAATATGGTGATGAATGCTACACAGATTAACAAATACCTTTCACCATCAATCATCAAAATCTCGTAATACTAATTTATATGAAATGATTTATTATTGTTTAAATTTATTTCAACTTAAAGCTATCATCATTATTCATAAATATAATCATAAAACATCGCGCTCAGAGTTTCAGTTTCCAAATAGCAGTAGTCGCAATGTGCGGGGTACCCTGCTAGTGAATTAATAAGCATAAAAATTGAGTCAATAACAGTTAAATTCAGTTAAGTTCGGTTGAATTAGAAAAGTCACAACCCTTTACTGACACACACATTGGTTTGCTTTTTAAAGGGAAAATAAGGTAAACCCCAAATACTGATTCATTGACCATTCAGCTTGGGGCTCTGCCCATTAACCTTGCAACGAGGCGGGATCTGCTAGACCCTGCATATTTATCGTGTACTAAAACGTATCAGTTCAACGATTGTGCACTCCACATTTTTCTAACTCATATCCGAGTGTAATAGGAAATCCCATTAGTCTTTAGTAAATAACAATTACCTAAAATAGTTGATAACATATAACGGTATTTTGATATTTTAAAATGTACCATTACTTCGGTCTCTTCCTTGCTAAACTAGAAATGATCTCTTACGACTAGCATTGCGATTCACGCATCTCGCACAACCGTGCCTGATTAACTTTTTCACTCATAAATTAAATTCTAAAGCCTTTTTCTCTTACATCTTTCTTTTTTTCTTTTCAGGTCGAGTACACAAAACTAAATATAAACTTTTTTATAGTCTCTTCTTCTGTCCTTTATTTAATTTGATCCCCTTCCCGCTTCTCTTCTTTTCATTTTATACTCTAGAACTAAGGGCATCTACTATTGTAGGTTTATGAATAGGTTTATAAAGGTATGAAGAGGTCTAAGAACTTGTTAACCATAATGAAGAACCATTTTATGCTTATGTGGCATGAAAATGTTTATAATCCTAGACCTCTTCATAATTAAATGGTTTTATTAATATATGAGGTTTATAAAATTTTATGAGATTTCTACATAGTGAGGATAGGTTCAAGGTTCATAAATTAATCTTATGATACAACTACAAACCTATTAAAAAGTTTACCATTGGAGATGCTCTAAGTGGAATTAGTAAAATGCGTATTATTATCACCTAATTGCATTTGACATAAGTAGACATTATGCATAAATTTCATAAAAAGGTGACACTTTTCGTACATATTTATAAAAAGGATAGTGATATTTATGCCCGTTTTAGCCCACCTGTTTAACCTACCCGTTTGTCCGCACCCATTTAGCTAGTGCCCGTTTATCCCGCCATCTGTTTAGATTGTCGCCCGTTTTGCCCGTGCCCGTCCAGCACGCCCGTTTTGCCACCTCTATGCGTTACAAGATTGCACTAACTAAAAGACAATGCGTAATTTTCATAGATGAATAAGGTCCAAAGTATAAATAGATGAATCATGAGAGAAGTCAGAGAACCACTTTTACGAGCTTGCATTACTCGTTACATTAAGCCATAATTACAATAATTAAGATCACCGTTTTAACCCAAAGGCTTCAAACAGAGGTTTTATCACGTATGCTATTAATGTCATTAAAGTTTTGGTATTCCGAGTGAAATTGTGCTACAAGTCATACGTTGTTGCTGCATCACTATTGTTTTGACATGTATTATCTTCAAAGAATAAATCTTGGAAGTCACATTCTACATCTTGGTGAAGGTATAAGAAGGTCGTTGGTTCTTTATCGCGTTATCTGTCCTTCCAGGAAAATGTTGCGACATCTGAGACCACTGTGCAAATTGAGCATATCAGTAAACACAAAAGAATTAAAAACGAAATTGTAGCTTACTTAGAAGTTAGAAGATGCAGGTTTCCATATTGGTTCTTATTGACCTCTTGTTGGTTTTTTTATTAGGCTTTCCCTCTTAGGTTGGATTTACCATAAAATATATACGAAAGAAAGTAAATTCGACAAGATAATCAAGGGTAAAAGTTATTAAATACCATCTTACTTATTGATTTGTGCCGACTTTAAACACTTACTATTTTATCTCGTGACTTTACCATTGTTCATAAGAAAATATATATCCTGCCAAATCACAAAGTTACAACGATCAATATGTTACCAAGATCCTTGTTAAAAAAAAATAATTTCCAAAAATCCAATAATTTATAAATGTCATCCGATTCATCCCTGGACCAATAAGTTACAAAGATCCAAACAACCATAGATACTGCCATGGTGAATGTTAGAAAAAAAAACAAAGAACAGTATTTCTTACCATGTTACAAAGATCCGAACATCTATAAATCCTGCCAAATCATAAGTGTCATTCTTGTTAACTGACCTTAAATTTGGTGATTATGGGCTTTATCTTTCAATCTTGAATTTGAGATTTGATTATATTCGACCATGGCGGCTGGTCTCAATGAAAAATTGGTACTAGAGGTAGGGTAACTAGGTACTATTAGTAGTATTTTTTAAGAATAAAAGAAAATATAATGGAACCCGGCCGGGATTTTCCACCCGAGTTGAACCGGGTTTTCGAAAACCCACTGGTTCACACTGGATCTCAAGTAATTATAAAACCGGGTTATTTTGGCCCGTTTTTAAAGCCGGATCCGGTTCAACCGGTTGACCCGGCCGGGTCGAACCGGGTTTCAAAACCTTGATCACATGTATGACTGACTACAAAAGAAAAAAAAGTCTATGTTCTCACTTAAAATTACTATTTCCAAAACAAAAGTTACCTTTAAGTCTAAACTACTATTTCCAGACCACAGTAAATTGCTATATCCAGAAAAGGTTTCTCTCCCATGTTTCTTCTTCTTTCATTTATCTTTGTTGCAGTCTTGCAGACGAATATGCCCAGATCTAACTTCTTTTTTCTAGCTGTTTTTTTTGTTTAATCTTTGAAGTTCCCTGTCCAAGGTGGTTCCCGATTAATTTGTAAGGTAGGTCCTCCAAAAAAAACCTATATTAGAAGTTGAAAGCATCACATGATACATGCTTGGACTCTAAAGAATCGTATATCCTAACATCTCTTGTTGGTAGACTGATTGGCCATTACTCGTGATCTAATGGAGAAACTTGGTCGTCAGAACTTGGGGTAATAGATAGTGATATTGGGTCTCGTGAGTCTAATGGTTTTGGACATTGTGTTGGAATATCGTCGTCGCTTATTGAGGAGAATGTACAGGTAAAGAATATCATGAATGTGGAGTATGTAAGGAAACTAGACGATGAGGATAAGGTCCCTTTACGCTGTATAAGATCATCTCGATGGGCAAATAATGTTGATCTTCCTGTTACCGAAGATGAAGTTTCTGATGTGTGGGGAAATAATGGGAGTCAGAGGATGCCATTTACACGTTCCGGTTCTGCACCTCTTGCTTCTGAAAGAACTAGATCACAATCATTGGAGGAGTCTTATGAAAAATGGCTACCATAGTGACGAAGGGTATATTAGTCATTTACAAGGGTAGTATAGTCATTTCAAGTTAATATTGGTATAGTCGAAACAAATATGAAAGTACAACGGTAAAGTCACGAGATAAAATAGTAAGTGTTTAAAGTCGGCACAAATCAATAAGTAAGATGGTATTTTATAGCTTTTACCCGATAATCAAATACATTTTGTTAGTTTCCTTATTGAATCCGACCAAAACTTACTTTTAGTGTCACATCTTGAAATTTTTCATTAGTAACTGGAGTAGCTTTGTCTGCACATTGAGATCGTCCGCTACCTGGTTTATCCTCATGATGTTTACATGATCCGTTTATCGCAAAAATATCAGCTTGCACTTCTTTCTCATTATGAGAAACTTTATTTTCAATCCCGGCCACCTTCGTATTCTTCCTTATCTTCCGGAGTATGATCTAACTTCTTTACAAGATTCTCCCATCTGTATGATCATCCTCCGGAGTATGATCATCCTCCAATTTATCTTCAGTGAAATCATCTAAAACCTTGAACGTTCAGCTTCTGAGGATTTTTTTTACAAGATTCTCCCATCTGTATCTATGTTTCAAAACCCCTAACCACAATGACAGCTAGCTCATTATAACCCACAAAGCATATAATAGCATATTTTTGTACCAAATTTAACTAAAAATATACAGTAATCTTTTTAAGTATTGATATTGCTGTATGTGCAATATCATATTTCATCACTGTCGCGTATTTGAGAGATTGAAGTAACGAGACCCGTTGGTGGTTCTGTAGAAAAACATGATCAGAATAGCCTTAAACATCAAAAACCTTTTATTTATCAAAGATTCAAAAGATAAAATAAGATAAAAAAAACAAAGTTACCAGTGCTAATCACTTGCAACTCTATTATCTATTTGATAATAGTTTTACAATCAAATCATAAAGAAAAACGAGATCAAACTAGGGTTTACAAGATCAAGATGAAAGAGAGAGAGCACTGTGTGTAAATCACACACAGTTTACATGATAAGCGAGAATAACAATGAGACGCTCCTCTCCCTATATAAAACCCTAAAAGGCTTAATATCCGTTGGGTTGTAAACAAAGTGGGCTTGGTTGGGCTTGAGCCTATCATAACAGCAACTATAGCATCTTCACGACTTTGGTCCTTCATATCCAAGATGTCCATCCTTCCAAGTCCTTTTGGCTAACTGAAAGTTTAAAACAATAAAAAATAAGTCCTTGTCGTTATAAAAGGTTATCAGAATTAGGTCATAAATTTAACATCCCCCCTTAATCTGATAACCCATATAGGTTAATCATACCAAGTTTTGTGATAAACTTGTTATGCAAATCTGTTTCCAACCCTTTTGTAAGGATGTCTGCAATTTGATTTGTAGAATCCACTTTTTCTGTTTTAACAACACCATTCAAAAATTTTTCTCTCACAAAATAGAGGTCAATTTCTAAGTGTTTTGTTCTCTCATGAAACACAGGGTTGGCTGCTATCTTGATAGCAGAATTGCTATCACAGTGAAGTGTGACTGGGAGCAAATTATCACATTGCAAGTCATTTAAGACTTTGAGCACCCAGATCACTTCACTGGTTACTGAGGCAAGAGCTCTATACTCTGCCTCAGTAGAGGATTTAGAGAAAGTGTTTTGCTTTTTGCTTTTCCAGGAAACTAAGTTTCCATTTATAAACACACAATACCCAGTCACAGACCTTCTAGTGACAACATATTTTGCCCAGTCAGCATTTGAATAAGCATCAAGAATCATAACTGAGTTCCTTGTGAAATGAATACCCAAACCTGGAGAGCTTTTGAGGTATCTTAAAACCTTAAAAGTAATTTTAAGATGAGAGTTCAAAGGACAATGCATGAATTGACTCAAATAATGTACAACATAAGAAATGTCAGGGCTGGTGTTAGTCAGATAAATGAGCTTACCCATAAGCTTTTGATAGTCAACAATGTTGTCAAGAAGGGGGTCCTTACTAGTGGGCTGATTAGTGATGACAAGTTTAGAGGGTAAAGGAGTTTTAGCAGGTTTACAAGCAAGCATACCATACTCAAATCACAAGTCTAACACATACTTTCTTTGGTTTAAACAAACACCATTCTTAGTGTCAACAACTTCAATTCCCAAAAAATACTTGAGCTTACCCAAGTCTTTGATCATAAACTTGGTTCTTAAAAAACTCTTAAACTTTTCAATTTCAGCAATGTTGTTCCCAGTTATGATTATATCATCAACATACACAAGTAACACAAGAAATAAGTTACCATGAGATTTAGTGTATAAAGAATAATCAGACTTGCTTTGAATGAAGCCATTTTCACTAAGAACAGATGTAAGTTTGGCATTCCACTGCCTAGGAGCCTGTTTAAGCCCATACAAGGATTTTTTGAGCCTGCAAACCAAGTTATCACCCCCAGGAAGATATCCTTGAGGTGGTTTCATGTACACAGTTTCATCAAGATCACCATAAAGAAAGGCATTGTTGACATCAAGTTGGAAAATAGGCCAAGATTGTATGATAGCAAGATTAATCAAACACCTAATAGTTACCATTTTAACAACAGGGGCAAAGGTTTCATCATAGTGAATGCCCTCCTTTTGCCCAAAACCTTGGGCAGCAACCCTAGCTTTATACCTTTCAACCTCACCACTAGACTTAAATTTCAATTTCCAAATCCACTTACAACCTAAGGCTTTCCTACCTTTAGGGAGTTCAACAATGTCCCAAGTATCATTTTCAAGCAAAGCAGCAAGTTCAGTGTTCATAGCATCAAGCCAGTGATGATTCTGAGATGCTTCAAAAAAACTTTTTGGTTCACTCATTTTGTTAAGTTGAGTGACAAAGCAAAAATTTTCTTTATTAAGTTTAGAATATCCAACAAATTTTTCAAGTCCATACTTGACTTTAGATTGAACAACAAAGTCATTATAATTCTTGGGAAAAACAGAAGGTCTTGAGGACCTCCTCAAACCTTGACCACCCTGAACATTGTTTATAGAATCATCCCCATGATTTCCTTCCATGTTTTGAACATGAGGGGAAGGAATGGGATGAATATCTAAATTTCCCTCAGAGTTTGCACTTTCATCAAGTGTGGCAGCCTCTTCCCTATTCAAGCTGGCATCACTGGTATCATTGCCTGAGGCAATGTATCCAGTGTCACCTAGACTTGGAGGTGGGCTGCTAGCACTTGGTGACAGATTGTCACCAATATGTTTAGCTGCTCTCTCTTCAACATTGGGAAGTTCAAGGTTATCAAAGTCAAAAAAATTCAACAGATTTAAGTCTTGAGAAACATTTTCTTTATTAAAATTATTTTTATTAAAATTAAAAGTAGAGTCTTTAAAAGGAAATATGGTTTCAAAAAACTTAACATCTCTAGAAACAAAAAACTGATGCCTATCAAGACTATAAATCCCATATCTTTTCTGAGAACTAGAATAACCCATCGTAACACATTTTTCAGATCTGCTAGAAAACTTATCTGAACTATTAAGAATAGTAGCAAAACACAGACATCCAAACATTCTAATGTGAGAGAGCCTAGGACAAGTATTGTAAATCATTTCAAAAGGGGTTTTTCTATTTAGCACAAAAGAGGGCAATCTGTTAATAAAATAAGTAGTAGTTAGCACACATTCAGTCCAAAATTTAAGAGGAATTCCCCCTGAAACATAAGGCATCTAGCAACATTCAAAAGATGTCTATGTTTCCTTTCAGCAATTTCATTTTGTTGTGGTATGTAAGCACAAGAAGTTTGGTGTATGATGCCATTTTTTTCACAAAAAACTTTGAAGTTTTGGTTAACAAATTCAGTTCCATTATCACTTCTGAAAGTTTTAACATTACCTTTAAATTGATTTTTAATCAGATTGTAAAAGTTTTGAATGTTGGAAAACACTTCATCTTTGGTTTTTATAAGAAACAACCAAACAGAGCTAGTATAGTCATCCACAACAGTCAAGAAATATCTATGGCCAGAGTGACTAGTAACCCTATAAGGACCCCACAAGTCAAGATGAACAATATCACCAAGTTTTTTGGTTCTATGATCACTTAAAGGAAAAGGATTTCTAGTTTGTTTAGTTCTTTGACAAACTTCACAAAAAAAAGTTTTCTCATCTTTATCAATTTTTAAGGATTGTTTAAGCACATTAAGGGCAGGGCCAGCAGGGTGTCCAAGTCTATAGTGCCAATCATAATGAGACAGAGAGCAGGTAACAAGTTTGTTTTGATTTTTACAATTAATACCTTCAGTATCTAAATAGTATAAACCACCACATTGTTTACCAATCCCCATCACCTTTTTCAGATTCAAATCCTGGTTAACAAAGAAGCACTTGGTTTCATCAAACACAACAAAAATCCTATTATCTTTAGCAAGCTTATGCACAGATATCAAAGTAACACAATACTCATGGATAACCAACACATCAACAAGAATCAGACCATTAGGAAATTTAAGGTTACCAATTTTAGTTATAATAGCCTCAATACCATTTGGGTGTGCAACTTTGATTTTAAGATGAGAGATATCAAACACATTATCAAGTTCCCTATCACTATCAGTCATGTGTTGGTTAGCCCCAGAGTCAATAACCTTCCCCTTGTAAGTCATCCCAAGTTTAGAACTAGTATTAGAACAATAAAACTTTTCAAAGTTTTCATTAAAAACCTTGCTAGAGTTAAAAACAGTACCTGCCATATTGGCTTGTACATTCTTTCCAGTTCCACTGTTATCTTTAAAAAGAGAGAGAAGAGTAGCCATTTGCTCATCAGAAAAACCAGTAGCACTATTAGAACCAAAAGAGTTATTAGCCACATTTTTCCCTTTGAAATTTTGATTTCCCCTTTTTTTATGAACAAAATCACTGGGGTACCCAATAATCTTAAAACACCTATCAATGGTGTGACCATTGTACCCACAATTCATACAAACCAATTCAGCATTAGAGGTAAAGTTGGGTCTCATAACATTTTGATTATTAGGTCTAAAACCAGTATTACCATTGTTAGGTCTAAAGTTGCCTTGATTACCATTCTGATTAAAGTTGTTGGTTATAGGTCTTAATATATTAGCATTAGGGTTCTGATTTCTTTGAACATTGTTTCTGGTGGCCCCATTAGACAAGAAAGTAGTGGTCTGAGCCCTTTGAGAGTGACCAGAACCACTGCTTGAAGCCATTCTGTGAGATTCCTCAGCAGAGATGATGGCATAAGCCCCCTTAACATCAGGAAGGCTTTCTCTAGACAATATAGAACTCCTAATACTCATATAAGAATCATCCAACCCCATTAAAAACTGCATAAGTTTCAATAGCTGATTATGTTTTTTAAACTCGCTAGAAGCAGAACACACACAAGCAGGTAATTCAATCATAACATCATATTGTTTCCAAAGAGCATTCAATTTGTGATAATAATCAGACAAGTTACAACCATTTTGTTTCAATTTATTGATCTTATGATGCAAGTTAAACATGACAGAACCATCAACCTTATGATATGTTTCCTTTAGCTCTTTCCAAACATGTTTGGCCTTTTTTGAAAAAATTTGTCCAAGGAAAAGTTCCTCGGAAATAGAGTTAAGAATCCAACCCAACACAACAACATTGACCCTGTCCCATTGCCTTGCTAAAACCTCATCAGTTACAGATCTTTTACAAGTACCATCAATAAAACCAATTTTATTTTTCCCTTCCAAAGCAAGTAACATAGCATTAGCCCAAACTTGATAGTTTTCAGTTCCCTTAAGTTTCACAGTGACACCAGTTAAAACAGTTGAGTCTTTAGGGTGCAAGTGCAATGGGTCACTCAAGTCAAGCTTACTAATAAGTGTAACTGGGTCAGTTACACTTATAGCATCATCATCACCATGTTCGGCCATGGTGAAGAGTCAAGAGGTCAAAAAAGAACTCACAATACTGCAAACAAAGTTCCCAGGAATCCAAACGACTCAAGGGTGACAGGTCAAGGGCAAGCAGCAAGTGAGGATCCAAATAAAGGGTATGAAAGAATAAAAAACTACCAAACCCCCAAATAAACAAGCAAAAAATAAATAAACAGACAAAGACAAATAGCAATCAAAGAGAGAGAAGCAGAGGTGTTACAGTGCAATAAACCAAAGCTCAATCGATCTGTCACTCTTAGATTCACTTAGTCTAAGAGGTGACAGAACCTCCAAGTCACAACCCCCAAAAGATTTTTCAAGGAAAAAAATGGGGAAAGTGACAAAGCCAGCGAATCAACAAGGAACCAGAGTGAATCACCACCAATCGAACAAGCCACCAATAAAAGATGAAACCCCAAATTATTATTTTTTTGAAAAAAATTAGGGAAAATCACTTAAATCAATGGACAATACCACCAATCAACCCTATCGACAATAATAATGAGTAAGAGAGCAGATCTCAGAAACCCTAGTTTTTCTCAAAAAAATTAATGGTTCAAAACTTTGATTCAAGCAGTAATATTAACAGATCTAGCTATTTCAATAGCAGATCTTATCAAAAAAGTATAAATAACCAAAAACCCCCAATTTTAAACAAACCCTAAAAAAAATTTCATCAAGTTTTAGTAACTACGCTCTGATACCATGTAGAAAAACATGATCAGAATAGCCTTAAACATCAAAAACCTTTTATTTATCAAAGATTCAAAAGATAGAATAAGATAAAAAACAAAGTTACCAGTGCTAATCACTTGCAACTCTATTATCTATTTGATAATAGTTTTACAATCAAAGCATAAAGAAAAACGATATCAAACTAGGGTTTACAAGATCAAGATGAAAGAGAGAGAGAGAGAGAGCACTGTGTGTAAATCACACACAGTTTACATGATAAGCGATAATAACAATGAGACGCTCCTCTCCCTATATAAAACCCTAAAAGGCTTAATAGCCGTTGGGTTGTAAACAAAGTGGGCTTGGTTGGGCTTGAGCCCATCATAACAGCAACTATAACATCTTCACGACTTTGGTCCTTCATATCCAAGATGTCCATCCTTCCAAGTCCTTTTGGCTAAATGAAAGTTTAAAACAATACAAAATAAGTCCTTGTCGTTATAAAAGGTTATCAGATTAGGTCTTAAATTTAACAGGTTCTATGGTGAAAAGATCAACGGAAGCATGCAAGAACACTATACGAAACAGTGCAGTTTCAACAAGTTTACATAAAACTGGGTCATTTCTGTTTTGTTACTTCTCAAAACTACTGGAGTTATTGCTTTTAGCCGTCTTTCATTCACTCCCACTCCTTTTAGTGACCTATCCTATAATATGTTTTTAAGTTATGCATATTAAGCACCAATAAGGCATGTGTTACAAAGAATTAAAAGCAAAGTTGCAGCTTACATAAGAGTTACAGGTTTCCGTATTGGTCCTAATTGACATGTGGTTGGGTTTTTTTTTCTCTGTTGCTTTCCTCGATCACAATCATTCATCAACAAACTTAAGAGAGCGTTATGTTTCATACAGTGAGTCATAAGACAAAGATACTGTGAATTACCATTCATTTTCTTTCTTGCTAAAAGTGAATGTGAACGAATAACTTGAAACACTAAGCAAGACAAGGGCTAGGCGACCGCCTAAGCGGTGCCTAGGCACTAGGCGTTCATGCTCCGCCTATGCGGCGCCTAGGAGCTAGGCGGTTAGAAAGTCAGCAGAAAGTCAATATTTTTTTACAAAAAATTAAGGGTTTATAGTGCCCATATTTATTTTAAGTTAACATCTTAAAATAAAAGATAAACGGATAATTATAAACATAAAGTAATGGGTTTTTCGTATGAAATTGGAACCAATTGAATTATATGTTCACGTTTCAAGTTTTAAGCACTTAAATTGTTATGTTTTATTTGTCTATTTTGTAAGAACTTTGAATTATTTGAAACTAGAAGTATTATTTTATGTCATACATATTATTTATAATATTTGAATGCATAAAATTCCAATCAGCCTAGGCGCAGCCTAGGCACCGCCTAGGCGCCGCCTAGATGAATTCCGCCTCAAAGGTCGTCGACCGCCTCACTAGCGCCTAGCGATTACTGCAAACTTGATAGCATGTGGCGTTACTACAGGAGGCGTTATTTTTTACAAAAACTACCTGCTTGGGTCTGGTAGATGTTCCATCAGATGATGTCGGGTAAATCTGTTCTGAAATGTCTTATAAGCTCGTTTGACAATGTCCCTATCTCCCATTTGCACATCTTCCTCATTCTGATACACCTTAATGTTGGAAATTTAGTGCAATTATGGGATCGAGACATACATGTAAATGGGTTTGGAGGTATGGAGTGTACACCCATTAAGTCTCTGACCTCCCTGGACTCAATATAGTGGTTGAAAGTTCATCAGTAGGAAGCTGCTCCTGGTTAGGAAGTTGCTCCTGGTTAGGGAGTTGCTCCTGGTTAGGAAGTTGCTCCTGGTTAGGAAGTTGCTCCTGGTTAGGTCGTTGCTCCTGGTGATGCACAAAGTCTTTGTAACCTCTTTGACCAATCAATGAGGGTTGAATATTGACTTAATGACCAGGTTTATGGTCATGTAACCACTATGGTTTCATGTAGGTAATTATGAGCTTAATTAGCCGATTAATGCTCTTAAATACCTTTGACTATGAGTTACATCCTTCTAGGACTAGGATCACTATAAATAGTGATCATACTTGCATGAGGAAACATACAGAAACAAGAAACACATAAACGCACAGAGTTCTTGATTTGTGCCTAAAACAAGAACTAACACTTGGTTTTATCCCAAGGAGGTATTCGTGTTAACCCAGGCATAGGGTCGAATAATCTTATTTGGAAAGTGATTACACGACTTCAAGTGATATCCGGTGACCAATTCATTGGTACGTAGGTAGGCTATTGATTATCTTTACCCTGTTGGAACGAAGTAAACCCCAACAATCAAAGAAGATTATTTTGTGATAATCAATGGCGGCGACAATGAAGCATATGGTTGCTAACTTCTCCAAACTGGACAAGTTTGAAGGGGTTGATTTTAGGAGATGGCAGAAGAAGATGCACTTTCTTCTTTCTACCATGAACGTGGTGTACGTGCTGACCACTCCCATTCCTGATGGTGGTGATGATGCTACTTTGGAGGAGATGCGTAAAAGGAGCAAATGGGAGAATGATGATTATGTGTGTCGCGGCATAATTCTCAATGGTATGTCTGATTCTTTATTTGATATTTACCAAAATGTTGAATCTTCTAAAGAACTATGGGATTCCTTGGAAGCCAAATATATGGCTGAGGATGCATCAAGTAAGAAGTTCCTTGTGAGTGATTTCACAAATTACAAAATGACTGATTCAAGACCAGTCATGGAACAATACAATGAACTTCTTGGAATACTTGGCAGATTTACACAACATAAAATGAACATGGATGAGACCATTCAGGTCTCGTGTGTCATTGACAAACTACCTCCTTCTTGGAAAGATTTCAAGCACACCTTGAAACATAAGAAGGAGGAGTTAACTCTTGTTGAGTTGGGCAGTCATTTGCGCATTGAGGAATCCCTCAGGGTACATGAGAGTGATAAGCCAAAGAGCAACAATGTTGTTGGTTCATCTGTTGTCAATATGCTGGAGCATAACAACTCCACCAAGTACAATGACAACAAGGGCAAACGTAAGCATCAGGATAACACCAAAGCTAATCCTAACAAGAAGTCATCAGTGGCTTGTTGGAAGTGTGGGAAACCTGGACACTTCAAAAGGGATTGCAAAGGTGTTAGCATTGGCAACCAAGCTAATAGATCAGGCACAAAAGGTCAGAATATGTTTAATGAATCTCTCCAGATTTATTATGTTACATATGTATCTGAAGCTTATTTTGTGCAGGATGATGATGTTGCGTGGTGGGTTGACTCTGGAGCAACAGTACATGTGTGTAAAGATAGATGCTGGTTCAAGACTTATGAGTCAATGAATGATGGATCTATTCTTCACATGGGAAATGAGTCAACAGCCCTAGTGCATGGACGTGGTTGTGTAGATCTTAAATTTAGTTCTGGAAAAATTGTTTCTTTGTTTAATGTTTTGCATGTTCCTAATATTAGGAAGAACTTGGTTTCTAGTATTGTTTTGAATAATTGTGGTTATAAACAAGTGATTGAATCTAATAAATTTGTTTTATCAAAACATGGTGTGTTTATTGGTTTTGGCTATTTGAGTAATCAAATGTTCAGGCTTAATATTGATTCTAGTATAAATGTTGATTCTGTCTTGATGACTACCACTAAACTGAATGATTCATCACTATGGCATGCTAGACTAGGCCATGTCCACTATAAGAGTATGCAAGATATGTCTAAGGATGGGTTAATTCCAGCTTTTGACATGGACACTGATAAGTGTCAGACTTGTATGCTGAACAAAATTACTAAGAAACCATTTCAGGATGTAAAACGTGAAACTACAGTTTTGGAGCTAATCCATAGTGACCTATGTGATTTGCATGCTACTCCCTCATTAGGGAATAAGAAATACTTGGTAACATTTATTGATGATGCTTCTAGGTTTTGCTATGTTTATTTGTTACATACTAAGGATGAAGCATTAGATAAATTTAAAGTATTTAAAACTGAAGTTGAATTACAACAAGGAGTCAAAATCAAAAGATTTAGGACTGATAGGGGAGGTGAGTACATGGATACTTTGTACTTTCAGTCTGTTGGAATAATCTATGAGACAACTGCCCCCTATACTCCACAACAAAATGGTATATCAGAAAGAAAAAATAGAGTACTAAAAGAGATGGTTAACTCCATGTTGTCCTACTCAGGACTGAGTCAAGGGTTTTGGGGAGAAGCTATGTTAACAGCTTACTATTTATTAAATAGGTTTCCTAATAAAAGGAACAGAATTACCCCTTATGAACTCTGGACTAAAAGGAAACCAAACTTGAACTACCTTAAAGTTTGGGGTTGTAGGGCTGTTGTAAGACTCCCTGATCCAAAGGTGAAAACCTTGGGTGAAAGAGGCATTGAATGCATCTTTGTTGGATATGCTGAGCATTCCAAGGCTTATAGGTTCTATGTTATTGAACCTAATGATTCAGTTTCAATAAACTCAATCATTGAATCAAGGGATGCTAACTTTGATGAGACTAGGTTTTCATCAGTCCCTAGACCAAGCCTTAGGAATCCTATAGGAGCTGAGGACATTGGTCTTTCAGTGGAACCTGAAAGGGTCACTAATGAGGTTGTGGTTCAGCAACCTGAGCTTGAGCTTAGAAGAAGCACAAGGCAAAGGACTCCAAAGAATTTTGGGCCTGAGTTTCAACTATACTTGGTTGAAGGTACAAGGGATGAGGTCTCAGACCAATACTCCTATTGCTTTAATGTTGAGGATGACCCCAAAACATTTGATGAAGCAATGAAGTCCCACGATGTTGCTTTCTGGAAAGAAGCAATCAATGATGAGATAGATTCCATCATGGGCAACAACACTTGGGTGTTGGTTGATCTACCTCTAGGTTGCAATCCACTTGGATGCAAATGGATCTTCAAAAGAAAGATGAAGGTAGATGGAACTATTGAAAAGTTCAAGGCAAGGTTAGTCATTCAAGGCTTTAGACAAAAGTCAGGAATAGACTACTTTGATACTTATGCTCCTGTAGCACGCACAAGTACCATAAGAATGTTGATTGCCTTGGCAAGCATTCACAATCTGATTATTCATCAGATGGATGTGAAGACAACATTCTTGAATGGTGATTTAGATGAGGAGGTTTATATGAACCAACCTCAAGGTTTCATCATGCCTGGTCATGAAGGTAAGGTGTGTAAACTGATTAAGTCCTTATATGGACTCAAACAAGCACCTAAGCAATGGCATCAAAAGTTTGATGAAGTGGTTTTGTCTAATGGTTATTTACTTAACCAAGCTGACAAATGAGTATATAGTAAATTTGATGAATCTGGTAAAGGAGTCATCATTTGCCTATATGTTGATGACATGTTAATCTTTGGTACTGACCAAGTTCAGGTTGATTTAACCAAAGAGTTTTTGTCATCAAGGTTCTCTATGAAAGACATGGGGAAGGCTGATGTTATCCTTGACATAAGGATTAAACATGAAAGTGATGGTATTGTAATTTCTCAGTCTCATTATATTGAGAAGGTCCTGAAGAAATTCAATCACTTTGATTGTACTCCAGTGAGTACACCTATGGATACAAGTGAGAAACTAATGCCTAACAATGGTTAGGCTGTCTCCCAGCTTGAGTATTCTAGGATGATTGGTTGCTTGATGTATGCCATGACTAGTACTAGGCCTGATATTGCTTTTGCAGTGGGTAAACTGAGTAGGTATACTAGTAATCCTAGTACTCAGCATTGGCAAGCAATTCAGAGAGTACTAAAGTATTTGAAAGGAACAATGGGTTATTGTTTGTCTTATACTGGATATCCTTCAGTGTTGGAAGGTTACACTGATGCAAGTTGGATCAGCAATACTGAGGATAATTCATCCACCAGTGGCTGGGTATTCCTACTTGGTGGTGGTGCAATTTCTTGGGCATCTAAGAAACAAACTTGCATTACTAGTTCTACCATGGAATCTGAGTTTGTGGCTCTAGCAGTTGTTGGTAAAGAGGCTGAATGGTTGAGAAACTTGCTTCTTGAAATTCCATTGTGGGTCAAACCTATGGCACCTATCTTTATCCGTTGTGATAGTGCAGCTACATTGGCTATGGCATATAGCCAAATGTACAATGGTAAGTCTAGACACTTAGGTGTTAGACATAACATGATTCGTGAGCTAATCATGAATGGGGTGATATCAATAGAGTTTGTGAGGTCTCAACAAAACTTAGCTGATCACTTGACGAAGGGATTGGCTAGAGACTTGGTTATAAAGTCTGCTAAAGGGATGGGTTTAAAGTCCAAACTAGTCATTGAATGCTAGGACACCCAACTCCCTCCTGAGGAAACTTGGGAGCTGAGTTCAATGTGGAAAGCTGAACATTCAGGGGACTGAAGCACATGTATATCATCCCAAGGATGTGCTTGTACCTGCTGAAAGGAGGATGAAGTTATAAACTTCTTAATGGTTAATTTCTTTGAAAAAGTGCTTAAGCAGGAGCATGAACTAAAGAGGAACCACCTATGTAAATGTTGAGGTTTCGCCGCCTCAAGGAGCATGGACTTTGGCTCTTACAACATTTATGAATTGGATATGGACACATGGCTTGTATGGTGTCAGGAGCGTTTTAACTGTTTGAAAACTTGTGTGTATTTTATCTTCAGGTATTCAAAGTAGTTGAAGGGTTCAATTCTTAGAACACCCTGATTCTCGAATATTTGAAGTGATGTACTAAAATGGAAATTCAATCCTCAGGACATTTTCATTTATGCACTGGTTTTGTTAAAGTTGATTTTCATGCAAAAGGAATTGTACTAAATTGGGGAGGATTGTTGGAAATTTAGTGCAATTATGGGATCGAGTCATACTTGTAAATGGGTTTGGAGGTACGGAGTGTACACCCATTAAGTCCCTGACCTCCCTGGACTCAATATAGTGGTTGAAAGTTCATCAGTAGGAAGCTGCTCCTGGTTAGGAAGTTGCTCCTAGTTAGGGAGTTGCTCCTGGTTAGGAAGTTGCTCCTGGTTAGGAAGTTGCTCCTGGTTAGGACGTTGCTCCTGGTGATGCACAAAGTCTTTGTAACCTCTTTGACCAATCAATGAGGGTTGAATATTAACTTAATGACCAGGTTTATGGTCATGTAACCACTATGGTTTCATGTAGGTAATTATGAGCTTAATTGGCCGATTAATGATCTTAAATACCTTTGACTATGAGTTACATCCTTCTAGGACTAGGATCACTATAAATAGTGATCATACTTGCATGAGGAAACATACAGAAACAAGAAACACATAAATGCACAGAGTTCTTGATTTGTGCCTAAAACAAGAACTAACACTTGGTTTTATCCCAAGGAGGTATTCGTGTTAACCCAGGCATAGGGTCGAATAATCTTCTTTGGAAAGTGATTACACGACTTCAAGTGATATCCGGTAACCAATTCATTGGTACGTAGGTAGGCTATTGATTATCTTTACCCTGTTGGAACGAAGTAAACCCCAACACTTCATCCCCACCTTCATATTCTCCCGTAACTTCCTTAGTATGATTATCTGATCTTGACGGGCATGCAACTTCTCGCAAATTATCTTCGTGAAATCATCTAACCTTGAACGTTCAACTTCTTAGGTTTTTTCTTTACGAGATTGTCCCATTTGTATGTAAAATTCAAAACACCTAATCAGCAACTAATCACAATGACAGCTAGCTAATATAACCCACAAATCATAATAGAATATTCTGTACCAAATCTAACTGAAAATATATAATCTTTTTAAGTACTCATATGCTAACCTTATAACTTTATAAATGTACTATAAAGGAAAGATTCCTTACAAATGTAGTCTTTATTAAATAATGAAGTTGGCATGACATCTATTACAATTTTCCGTGTGCGAATTACAAGTGTGAAGGATAATTTATGTAGACAAATACATAGATACGCGGTTAACTATTCGTTTCAGAGAACTTTGACTGTTAACATAACACAACTACTAAATTTCGAAGATACTTGCAATAAATGTGTTAGTTCAACTAAACTTACTGTTCTTGATGAGGCAAAAGTATATAGGTGACTATGACATTAGCAACGATATTTTTTTACTAGAAACGGGTAAAAAATTGCATTAGTTATTATGTCTTGATCTGTCATGTGCTTAATTATGACTAAGATCAAAACAACAGTTATTAGTCAACAAGTGACATGATACGGTGGTTACATTTTTAACCATCATGTTCATTCTTCTGAAACAGGTGAAGCCTGTCCATTTGGAAGGAAATGAATACATTAAATGTAGTAGAAAGTGAAATTGCGACTGGTACTTATTTTCCAGATTATATTATGTATAATATGTCCGATGTGACGACTACCTATCCGAAAAACAACCAAGGCTTGGACATAATACATAATCACACAATTATAGTTGGTACTACATTAACGGAAACCTAATCTCACCTGCACACGTTACTTAGTTGTTTATCTCGGTTCTCGCTATGTGGTCCTAGCAACATTTGTTTCAGACAAAGTCCAACTTTTCTCGATTTGCCCTTCACTTTCCACCATTTTGTTACCTGGACCTGTACAGGAGAAAAAAGGAGGCCATTTGGTGTAAAGGCACCAACGATTCAGTTATAAGACATCTATAATTAGAAGTGAAGAAATAATAGATAAGGGCAAGAAGAAGATTTGAACACTGAATCAAACACTTCTATTAATCAAAACGAGTACGAATCAAAAGATTAAAAAAGGTCACCACAGCTACACTGGTGTGACCCTATTATCTAAATGATAATAGTCTTACAAGAACAAGAACAAAAATGAATAAACATGATCTGGGTTACATATTTCTTGAGAGAGTATTTAGATGAAAAAACACACACACAAAACCCAGATGAGAAAGACAAAAGAGAGAGCGTCTCAATATATGACCAAAGGTCAAAGAAAGACGTTAGCGTCCAATGTACGCTTGTACAGTTATCCATAAGTGCTCCAAGTTTCCATTTGTCCATATAAAGCCCTCCACCTCATTAAGCACTCAACAATCTAAGTCCAACGTGTAACTTCAAAAGGGAAAAGTTACACAATAAGTCCCTAAGGTTATAAAAGGGTATCTGATTAGGTCCAATATTTTAATATCCCCCCTTAATCAGATACCTCATATATATTAAGCATGCCAAGTTTTTCAACAAGGACATTGTGTTGCAATGTATCCAGTCCCTTTGTGAGGATGTCTGCTATTTGATTAGCAGAATCCACCTTACAAGTCTTAACAACACCACTTAAAATTTTCTCCCTTACAAAGTGTAAGTCAATTTCTAAGTATTTAGTTCTTTCATGAAAAACTGGATTAGCAGCTATCTTAATAGCTGAGTTACTGTCACAGTACAAAGTAACAGGCAAAAGATTTTCACATTTTAAGTCTTTTAAAATCTTTAAAATCCAGATGACTTCACTGGTTGCTGAAGCAAAAGCTCTATACTCTGCTTCAGTAGAGGATTTGGAGAGAGTGTTTTGCTTTTTACTCTTCCAGGAAACAAGATTGTTATTAACAAAAACACAATAACTAGTAACAGACCTCCTAGTAACAACACACTTAGCCCAATCAGCATCAGAATAAGCATTTAGAAACATACCAGAAGTCTTCTTAATGTGAATGCCCAAACCTGGAGAACCTTTAAGATATCTTAATATCTTGAATGCTGTTTTGAGATGAGATCTCAAAGGAGAGTGCATAAATTAACTCAAGCAGTGAACTGCATAGGATATGTCAGGCCTGGTATTGGTTAAGTAAATAAGCTTACCCATCAGCTTTTGAAAGTCAACAATATTATCAAGTAAGGGGTCATCAATGGTTTCCTCATTAGAAATAACAAGTTTAGTAACCAAAGGAGTGCTAGTAGGTTTGCAAGCCAACATACCATACTCAGAAAGAAGGTCCAAAACATACTTCCTTTGATTCAAGCAAATGCCACCATTAGTATCAATGACCTCAATACCCAAGAAGTATTTCAACTTGCCTAAGTCCTTAATCATAAACTTAGTTTTCAGAAACATCTTAAACTTTTCAATCTCACCAACATTGTTTCCAGTAATAATGATATCATCAACATACACAAGCAAGGCAAGGAAAATATTACCAAGAGACTTAGTGTACAAAGAATAATCAGATTTACTTTGAACAAAACCATTTTCACTTAACACAGCTGTAAGCTTAGCATTCCATTTCCTGGGAGCTTGTTTAAGCCCATACAATGACTTCTTAAGTCTACAAACCATGTTGTCACCACCACAAAGATATCCTTGTGGTCGTTTCATGTAAACAGTTTCATCAAGATCACCATAAAGGAAAGCATTATTAATGTCAAGTTGGAACACAGGCCAGGAATTCACAATAGCAATATTAAGCAAACATCTAACAGTAACCATCTTGACATCAGGGGCAAAAGTTTCATCAAAGTCAATACCTTCCTTTTGACCAAAGACTTGGGCAACAACCCTAGCCTTGTATCTTTCTATTTCACCACTAGACTTAAACTTAAGTTTCCAAACCCACTTACTACCTAAGGCCTTCCTACCCTTTGGTAATTCAACAATATCCCAGGTGTCATTCTCAAGAAGGGCAGCAAGCTCAGAGTTCATAGCATCAACCCAATAAGGGTTTTGAGAAGCTTCAAAAAAATTATTTGGCTCACTGTTTTTGTTAAGTTGGGTGACAAAATAGAAGTTTTCATGATTAAGTCTAGAATACCCTACAAATTTTTCAAGACCATATTTAACCTTGGAGTTAACAACAAAATCATTGTAGTTTTTTGGAAAAACAGAAGGTCTGGTAGACCTTCTAACACCCTGAGTAGGAGCACTTGGAATATGGTTCAAGTGACCTTCAAACTCATTATTTTCATCAAGTGTTGCTGCCTCCTCTTCCAACCTAGCTTCAATATCCTCACTGTTATGAGCATCATCTCCAATATTTGGAGAATCAACAGTGTCCATATTGTTCCCAAGGTTGGGAGAGTGGCTACCCTCACTTTGTGACTCATGGTCACTATTACGGCTACTTGTTACTCTCTCATCATCATTAGGTAGCTCAGGGTTATCTAAATCAAAAAAGTTTAGCAAATTTTTATCTTGACCAAGACTAAGGACATTAGACTCATTATGCTTGTTTTTTGAGAAAGAATCCTTAAAAGGAAATATAGACTCAAAAAAACTCACATCTCTAGAGACAATAAACTGATTCCTATCAAGAATAAAAAGCCTGTAACCCTTCTGAGAATTAGAATAACCCATCATAACACATTTTTCAGACCTATTAGACAATTTATCATGACTATTCAAGATAGTAGCAAAACATAAACAGCCAAACATTCTGATAAGAGAGAGATTAGGACAAGTATTGTAAATTATTTCATAAGGGGACTTTCCATTTAACACAGAAGAGGGTAATCTGTTAATGAGAAAAGTAGCAGTTAGAATGCATTCAGACCAAAATTTCAAAGGAATTCCCCCCTGAAACATAAGACACCTAGCAACATTCAATAGGTGTCTATGTTTCCTTTCAGCTACCCCATTTTGCTGTGGGGTATAAGCACATGAAGTCTGATGAAGGATGCCATTGTTGTTACAAAACTTATTAAAAGTTTGATTAACAAATTCAGTACCATTGTCACTTCTAAAGACTTTAATGTTTCTTTTAAACTGATTTTTAATCATTTTATGAAAAACATCTAAAAAAGTAACAACTTCATCCTTGGACTTAATGAGATATACCCAAACAGCTCTGGTAAAATCATCCACAATGGTCAAAAAATATCTATGGCCAGTGTGACATGTCACCTTATAAGGACCCCATAAATCAAGATGAACAATGTCCCCAGTTGGCGCCATCCGTGGGACCTTAACACTAAGCTAGAACAAAACCTCATCTCGATTGTTTCAATGACGAAGGGGCATCCGCCAGTTAACCCCAGGAACGTGAATCCTGGGAATCGGAAGCCCTCAGGGGAAGGGATTCTTATTCCCAACCAATCACCTAGCCGCCTCGCAGGCGGTCCAGGTAACCGTAGCGGTCTTCAGTCCGCAGGGGTGACGAGCACGATCTCGGTGACACCCCCGCCCACTTCAACCCTGGATAACCCTGATCCGGGAAGTGCGCCAGCCCCTCCTAACAAGGAGCCACGTAGACCCTTAATGGAGGAAGAAGTGGAAGCTCAACCACTCAGCGAGGACGAGCTCACTCGAGTTCTCACTCAGAATTTTGAAAGGATCGTCCCAGGGATCGCATCACGACTGAGCCTGGGGAGGAACCTCCAAGCCCGACTCAACTTTGGCGACAGTGGACCATCCACTCCTTCCCGAAATCAGAGAAAAAGGAGAACTCAGCCTCGGGAGCAGGGAACCTTTGAGGAAGACCCTCAACCCCGGAATGTGTTTGAACGCATAGGGGATCACATCATGCAAGAATTAACGCAACCTCAAGATGGGGAAAGGTCGGATGGCTCACCCGAGCGGCCAGACCGAGAGCTGACCAGAACCACACGCCGCCCAAGTGTGTGGGATAGGATGAACACAGGAAGGAAGGCTCCTGGCTCGTCTCAAAAAAGTGGTCCCTACTCAAAAGGCGGGGCACCACCGCCGTCCCCAGATCCGTCTGGGGAGGACTCAGATGACCATCCGCCCAAACGCCGCCGGCCAAGGCGCACGCCACCACCACCAAGCAATGATGAGTATTATGGTGGCCCCTACTATAGGGATACGGAAGCAGAGGACCTCTCGCGTCCGTGGTGTGAACCATGGGATGACCCTAGGCTCACACGGCCATGGGCTGATCCTAGGGAAGATCCGTTTACCCTTCGCATACGGAACTACTCTGAGGACACCAAACGTCGCATGCCGGCATGTATCAAGACGTATGATGGGTCCGGTGATCCTGTCGATCACCTCAAAATATTTGATACTCAGGCTAAAATTGAGCGATGGCCCATGCCCATATGGTGCCAAATGTTCAATTCGACCTTAATTGGTAACGCTCGTGACTGGTTCGAGGCACTCCCCCCACGGAGCATTGATAGTTTCACGGAACTACGCACTGCGTTCGAAAACAATTATACTCAGAGGAAGAAGTATAATAGGGATCCGGTTTCATTGGCAACTGTTAAGCAACGGCCGGGGGAGTCCACAGAAGCCTTCACTGAGCGCTTCAATGATGAGTGCACACGCACGAGAACCATGCCAGAGCTCCTGAAAATCTCGGACTACATGCACGCCATAACAGACAGAGAACTGATCAGGCGTCTCAACGACAAGCGTCCAGAAAGATATGATGACCTCATGGAGAGAGTGAGGAATTTCATAGAGGGAGAGACAGCGGTGGCCGCAGCCTACCCATCCCGAGGAAATGGGTACCGCTCAAATGACCAGTCCCGGAGACAGTCGGGTGGTCAAGGCAACCAGAACAATAACAAGGGCTCGGACTATAAGAGCCAGAGCAAAGGCGGACGGTCAGACGACAAGTTCACCCCCCTAAAGATGTCCTACCGGGAGATCTTGTTGACTGAAGGGGCAAATTTTCCAAGGCCTCCCCCAATGACCACACCCCCGGAACGTCGGCAGGGAAGTCGCTTCTGCGAATTCCATAATGACAAAGGACACGGCACGGAGGAGTGTATCCAGCTGAAGAAGCATATTGAGTCGCTAATCAAATCAGGCAAGCTTAAGCACCTGGTTAAGGATTGGAAAGACGGAAAGGACAACAACAAGAAGTATGATAAGAAGGACCCCCAAAAGGACAAGCCTTCTACCATATACATGATCCAATCCAGACAGCGCCGCACGAGACAGAAAATTGGCCAAAAATTTTCCCGCGGCAAGGAAATCTCATTCCCTCTCATCACAGCAAGTGACGTGGTTGATGCGCCTCTCACTATTGAGATAAGCATTGGAACGCACAATGTCCGCCGCATGTATGTGGATGGAGGATCGTCAGCAGAGGTATTATATGAACACTGCTTTGTGCAGTTATGCCCAGAAATAAGAAGCCAATTAGTACCGGCCACGTCGCCGCTTACTGGCTTTAGTGGAGATACTATTTGGCCAATAGGGCAGTTGCGTCTGCTTGTCACCATTAGGAATGAGGAACATTCCACTACAACGTGGATGAACTTCATGGTGATACGTTCACATTCCCCTTATAATGGAATCATAGGCCGACCAGGCATTTTGGCTATCCGAGCAGTACCCTCTACGGCACACGGAATGATTAAGTTCCCAGTTGATGGGGGAATCGTTACTATTTATAATACAGTCGTGCCGACATCCGAGTGTCACACCGTGACAACACCGGCACCACCTGTACCACCCAAGGATGGGGCACCACCACCCAATTGGAAGGTGGCCATTCACCCTGACTACCCGGAACAGGAGGTATCCATAGGAGGGGCACTCTCAGATAGCGGCAAAAGGGCCATGTGTGCACTTTTAAGTGCAAATCTGGACATATTCGCATGGGAGCCAAAACATATGACGGGTGTGCCACATACGATAGCAGAGCATAAGCTCCAGATCCGCCAAGGGTACCAACCCATCAAGCAAAAGAAGCGCGGCCAGGCGCCCGAAAGAAGCCAAGTTATATTGGAGGAAGTGCGGAAACTGGTGGACGCAGGCATTATGCGCGAGGTATACTACCACGAGTGGTTATCCAATCCAGTCATGGTCAAGAAACATGACGGAAGTTGGCGCATGTGCGTGGATTTCACGGACCTGAACAAGGCCTGCCCACAAGACTGTTACCCGCTTCCAGAAATTGACTGGAAAGTAGAATCTTTGTGTGGATATCCTTTCAAATGCTTCTTGGATGCATATAAAGGGTATCACCAAATCCAGATGGCGGAGGAGGATGAAGAAAAAACTGCGTTCCACACAAGCCAGGGCGTATATTGCTATACGAAAATGCCGTTTGGATTAAAGAACGCCGGCGCTACGTATCAGCGGTTGGTGGATAAAGCTTTCGAATCACAAATAGGACGCAACTTGGAGGTATATGTTGATGACTTGGTGATAAAAAGCCACACGGAGGAGGCACTCCTCCGGGATGTCCAGGAGACATTCGACACGCTGAGAAGGATTAATATGAAGTTAAATCCAAAGAAATGTACGTTTGGTGCAACAGAAGGAATGTTCTTGGGATATTTGATTGACCCAAACGGCATCAAACCTTGTCCAGAGAAGACGGACGCAGTGATACGGCTACCGTCCCCGCAGACACGGAAGGAGGTGCAATCCCTGAATGGGAAGTTAGCCGGACTAAATAGATTTCTATCCAAATCCGCAGAGAAGTCACTGCCCTTATTTAAGACACTAAAGAAGTGTATTAGAAAGGGAGACTTCCGTTGGACGAAGGAAGCTGAGGAAGCCTTTGGCCAACTCAAGCAGCATCTCGCATCTCTCCCCATGTTGGTAGCTCCCCGCCCAAAGGAGGAGCTTGTTATGTATCTCTCGGCTACCCATGGCGCAATAAGCGCGGTACTGATGACGGATAGAGACACAATACAGACCCCGGTCTACTTTATAAGTAGAACATTACAAGGTGCGGAGCTGAACTATTCCCCCATGGAAAAATTGGTACTAGCACTAGTATTTGCTACAAAGAGGCTGCGCCGGTACTTTCAGGCGCACCCGATTGTCGTGATTACGGATCAGCCAATCAAGCAGGTTATATCTAGACCAGACGTGGCAGGGAGACTAGAAAAGTGGAGCATCCTACTGGGGGGGGGCATAATATATCTTACAGACCAAGGACGGCTGTTAAAGGCCAGATCTTGGCAGATTTCCTGATCGAGAAGCCGGATGAGGAAGAACCAATCATTAAGCAAGAGGAGGCCCTATCGGAACCTTGGGTGCTATTCACGGACGGATCCTCATGCACAGACGGATCCGGGGCAGGCCTCATCCTTACAAATCCAGAAGGTATGGAATTCACGTACGCCCTCCGTTTTGAGTTCACGGCCACCAATAACGAAGCGGAATATGAAGCATTAATTGCGGGTTTAAAAATCGCCGCTAGAATGGGAGTTCGC
The DNA here is from genome assembly GCA_025667525.1 of Glebionis coronaria. Lineage (NCBI taxonomy): Eukaryota > Viridiplantae > Streptophyta > Magnoliopsida > Asterales > Asteraceae > Glebionis > Glebionis coronaria. The sequence continues at coordinate 45,967,049 of CM046881.1, forward strand.
AACCTTGAGGCCTACGTGGACTCACGGCTTGTCGCGAACCATATTCTAGGTGGGTATGTGGCTAAGGAGGACAACATGGTCAGGTATTTGGAAAAAGTCAAGACGTTAATCGCAACTTTCAGTAAGTTTTCCATCAAGCAGGTACCAAGGGGCGAGAACAAGAAAGCGGACGCCCTCAGTAAAATCGCGTCCACAAGCTTCGCTCACTTGTCTAAACAGGTTTTGGTGGAAATACTCAAAGAAAAGTCTATTACGGAAGGGGAAGTGACTGCTATAGTTGAAGAGGAGGGACCTACGTGGATGACCCCAATCATCAACTATCTGGCTAGTGGAACACTCCCAGACGAGGAAAAAGCAGCAAGGCGCGTTAAAAGGAAGTCACAATACTTCGAACTCCGGGAAGGCATCCTTTATAAGCGCTCTTTCTTGCAGCCGTGGCTGCGGTGTGTTGGACCACGCCAGGCGGCCTATGTGATTAGTGACATACACGAAGGATTGTGCGGCATGCATGCAGGTCCACGATCCGTGGTAGCTCGAGCCTTACGAACAGGATACTATTGGCCCACTATGCACAGAGACGCGCGCGACATGATTCGCAGGTGCAATGATTGCCAAGTGCATAGGCCAGTACCGCGGCACCCACAGCAGGAGCTTACACCTATCACGTCCCCATGGCCATTCTACAAGTGGGGAATTGACATCGCAGGACCATTTCCTGTAGCTGCGGGAGGGGTTAAATTCTTGATTGTTGCAATGGATTACTTTACACGATGGATAGAAGCCAAGGCAGTAAAATCTATCACGGGTAAGCAGGTCAAGAAGTTTGTGTGGGAACACATTGTATGCCGTTTCGGTCTACCTGGAGAAATTATATCAGACAACGGCAAACAGTTCACGGATAACCCATTCAAAGACTGGTGTGCATCATTGAACATCAAGCGGCGCTTCGCGTCTGTCAAGCATCCACAAACGAACGGCCTTGTTGAACGAGCAAATAGGAGCTTGGGGAATGGGATCAAGGCGCGGCTGGATGAACGACAGGGCAAATGGGTCGATGAATTGTCGCACGTGCTATGGGCACATAGAACCATGATAAAAACAGCCAACGGAGATACTCCGTTTGCATTGGCTTACGGCACTGAAGCCGTTATACCAGCAGAAATAGGGATGCCTACCATCCGCACGGCGGAGGTTAATGCCGTCACAAATGATGAACAGCTGCGAATCAACCTAGATCTGTTGGAGGAAAAAAGGGAATTAGCAGCCATCAATGAAGCTAAGTCCAAGGCTAAGATGAAGGCTTATTACGATGCCAAGGTCAAAGGTGTTTCTTTTCGACCGGGAGACTATGTCTATCGTGCTGACGAAGCAAGTCGCGTGGAAAATACAGGAAAACTGGGCCCTAAATGGGAAGGACCGTATGAAGTCACTGAAGCCTTGGGACGAGGCGCGTATAAGCTACGCGATATGGATGGCCGCGACCTAGAGCGCACATGGAACATCGCCAATCTAAAAAGGTGCTATCTTTGAAAGCTACGGCTCCCGCATGGATACTTTGCTATAGGCGGTCTTAATAAAGAACCATGCGGGTTATTTGTCTTATTTGTTTTTCTTATGTTTGTTTAAGTTTCCTTTATGGACTTTTTTAGGACTTGTCATCATTGTTCAAACAAAAAATGTAAATGTTCTAATAAAATGCCGTGGTGCCTAGCTAGCTCCACGGCCTGTTTCGTGCAAATTATTGTCTTCTTTGTTAGATTCTTTGTTAGCCGTATGAATTTTAATTGTGTTATATTATGCCATGTTTCTTTCATATGCATTCTCTCGAAATACCGTACATGTACCATACGCCTCCAGGAGGGGTAAGAGGATTAAGTGAACCTACTAATTCAACTTGCCGCGTAAGAGGGATGCAACCCCAGCCGCATGGATCACGTATCCCTACTAGACACCTTACTCACGAGATGTTGGGGTAAGTTTCATATGCTATAGCCATACCGTGCTCCGCATAATAAAGACGCACGTCGCACGTCTAGTATATTGTAGACTTGAATGTATTTTCTTTGTGAGTAAGACGTGGTATATCACGCAGTATTAAACTACAATGTTTCGAACACAAGCACAAATACACAGGTTTCCAAAAACAAATCAAAATCGCCGTGGTTACCCACGGACTTATATACAAAACATAAAATTGTTAGCCGTGTACATACACGGACGAATCAATACATATTCAGAGATTACATAACAAGTGTTTGATTGTGGACAAAGGAGCATCCTAAATTGAGGGGAGAAACCTACCCATCTCTGCTTGTTCTTCCACCAGACGCGGCAACCATTCATCACGCTCTCCCCGCTTCTGGGCTTGGGCTGCGGTCCTTTCCAACACCACGTCTAAGGGTTCCTCGTCCAGTACGACCCTGGTTACATCTTCATATACAGGAAGGGTTAGAGGAAAGTTAGCAGTGAAAGGCATGCTAGGATTGAGCTTCTCCATGATTTCAGTGTTCGGGGCATCTTTGGTGGCCTCTAGCTCATCCAGGAATGGGTAATGCAGATCTTGCATCGCGGCCATGGAGGCAGTCATCTTGCTGGCGGCTTCGGGCTTAAAAAAGGTGTGATGAGCGATGTCCCCACCTTTGGTGATCAGTTCAGCAGCCTCAACCATTCCTTCGTGCCGGCCATGGTCGATGCCATCAGATACAAGATTGGCAAATTGTTGTACAAAGGATGGGGCCTCTAGCACCTTCGTCACGGCCAGGCGTGCTCCATGCCCAACCATCCACCTACGGCCCGCAATGGCTGTTAGCAGTTGAGGGCACAGTACATTGTCACGCTCAGCGGTCAGGGCATCCATCACCAATTCTTTTTGGGCAATTGCCTCTTTCAGCTCTTGGGTGATGGCCCTTTCCTCAGCAAGTTCTGTCTGCATTTTTTCCATGTTTTGAACGGCCAAATGCGCGTCCTTCAGCTTCTGGTTCAGATCATCTACTTGGCTGGCGTAAGAATGGACAGAGGCTTCGGCCGTGGTTACCTATAATGAAAGACGTGTTAGTACATTCATTGTTGATATATATGGGTGGTACGGCACGGACATGTACCTTGGTGTTTGCGGCATCTAATTGAGACTCAAGGTGGACTACTTGCTGATCATGTTCACTCGCACGGGCCGATTGTGTCTTGATTGTTGCCTCAGCATTCGCCAGTTTGGATTGGAGGTCAGCAATCAGGGCTTCATTATCTTCAATCATTTTTTCCCTCCGTCCAACTTTTCTCTTGAGGGATTCGACGTGCCCAAGGGCAGCTTCAAACCTGACTCTCATCGCGGTTCCCATCGCCATTTGATGAACAAGCGTCCCATTATACTCATCAGCCAAATCCGCATGATTTAGTGAGTTTACCTCTTGCACCAAGCTTGGTGGTATGCAGTTGTTAAGGTACTCACGACACTCCTCAGCACTCCTCAATCGCGACGCTGTGGTAATGGTCCATATAGGGTTAAAAGGTTGGGGAACACCGGATGTGGGGAAGTCTTGGGAAAGCAGGGGTGAACCATCTTCAAAAACAGGGCCGGACTTTGTGGGGATCGCAGGATTTTCTTCGACAGCTTTACCTTTCTCCTTATTCACTTGGGTGTCAGAAGGAGGTGCGGCCTCAGCTTGGTTGTCCCTGCGACATGAGTATCATGGAATATCTTAAGTATGGCTAAAAAAAAAAAAGAGAAGACATTCTTGCATGTTTGGATAGTTTCTTACATATTGCTTCTTGCTCCTTCGGAAGCAGTTGGGGCAATTTGGGTGACGGGATCGACATGAGTGACCCGGTTAGCCTCGGAACCCTGGGTGGCACTCCCAACAGATTGATACATAGGGTGGTCCTCTCGAAGCTTCTTGCGGGGAGCATTGTGTTCACCAATCTCGGCCGATGCAGTCTCGCCTGCACGGTTCCCCCTCTTCCGGGTTCGCCTAGTGAGGGGCTGTACTGTGATTTCAGCAATCTCCTCTTCGGCCTCCTCATCTTCGTCCAAGTTAACATGCTGTTGCACTTCATCATCATCATCATCGCCCATTAGTCGGCGAATGGTGGAGTCGGTTTCGATATTGTCTCCTTGTTGTTCTCTATGAGGTGAGGAAGGCCCGGCTCCCCCTTGGTTCATCTGGTCATTACCATCACCATGGTCTCCATGTTCTTCATCAGAATGGGGATCAGGCACGGCTTCCAAGGCAACCGTCACTGGTCGGGTGTGCTCCAGGAGGGGCTGTTCATTTTCACGGAGAGGGCGGAGACCTTCCGGCACAAGCTTTGGATCGCCCTGGCGCAACAGTCCAAAGAAGTTCATTTCTGTCCAGCACAACACAAAAGATGTTAGTTGTTATACAAACACATATACATTTTTATGGACGTACGGATGGTGGGCCTACCTTCACCCTGCCTTCTCCAAAACACAGGATACCTATTGGAGGGACCAAAGTAATTGCGGCTAATTCCTAGCAAGCATAAGAATGATTCCGGTAGGTTTCTGTGGAATCCAGTCCTATTGAGATCTAACTCTTGCGAGTGAAGGGGATTGTATGTACTGGCGTGCGGCTTAGGGTCGTGCGGTAGTCTGGTCCTAATGATGAAATCACCCGGCCATACAACTTCGTCAATGAAAAAATAATGGTCATACCAGTTTTTCAGTGAATCCATCGGTTTGTTGTGTGATTGTGGGCTGTTGGAGGCTCGTTTTTTGAAAGATACCCAACCGTTCACTAAGTTTGGGGTGTAAAACAACCTATATAACTCTACGGTTGGGGGGATTCTCCTAGCACGGCAAAGGATTTCGAATTGGCTAATTTTACAGGCACCTATACAGTGGAGCTGACTAATGTGTACATTGTAATATCCTAACAAATCTACGAGAAAGTGGGTGAAAGGAATACGGTAATTCGCCGCATCAAACAGGCGAGTATAGAGGCCTATCTTACCCGCTGGAGCCTCAGTTATGAGGTCCCCGACGCCAGGAAGTGAGGGGTGTAGGTTGGAAGGGATGAAGTAATTTGTACAAAAATGGTTTAGCTGGTCTTGGGACATGACATTTAGCACGGATCCGATGGAAGGGCTGTTTCTATTGGCCATTACTAAAAAAGAGTGTAAGGATGCGGTATTCTAACCTGCGTGTGAAGGGATCCGTGCGCGCTTGGTTCAAGATAAAAGGAAAGCTTTAATGGCAGAAATGGAGGTTGTGAACTGTGTGTTTCACACAGCCGTAGGGGTGGCTTATTTATAGGGTTACCTTGAGGGTCACAGTCTGTTGGATGAGTGACACGTGTTGGCCACTATTCTTAATCGTGTGGCTAGGGGGCAACTGGCAAATGAAACGTCAGGTGGGACCTACGGGTCATATCTGACCCACACGTTTGCACTGCTCAATGTTCTGATTGTCTGCACTTTTGTCAGTCAAACAAGTCAGATGAACAGTTGTTCATGTCGGGTTATGCGGCTTTAACGTAAGACTTGGCATTTAATGATATATTTAATTTGTCTCGGCTACTATGTATCGAGCATCATTGTCCTTTGTTATGAATTCCTTGGTACGTCCGGGAGCATCTTTGTAGTCTAGAGGTTCCACCTACGGTTGTAACAACTAGACTGGGGGGACATGATGACGTATAGTCCCCAGCCGGGTCATTAACCCGGCCCGAGGGTACTACCCGTATCCAGCCCATTACGTATGGGTGGGATAATGTCAGTCAGGTTTATGGGCCTGAGTGAACAGTAACCGCGCACACGTGTGCGGCCCACGGCCCGGTACGGCCGATACGGCCGACATAGGGTTAGACAGAATAATATCCTGTCTAGGGATATCTTTACCCCAATAAGAGAGGATATTCACTACCAGAATTAGAAGATTACAATCATTCTAATTCTGGTGTTTATCTTTTCCTTGGGGCCGAAGGATCAGTGAAAGCCCACTAGGGTTTCACTGCCTATAAAAGGAACCCCCAAGGGTTCCACAAAGGTATCACAATTCTCTCTAAACTCACATATAACCCTAAATCGATTACTTACTCTCACGCCGGAGTCTAATCGTGGGAAACCTTCCCACGGTAAGCCTAACGCGTGTTGTTTAGTGTGCAGGATCCCAACCAGAAGATTCACTTGGTGCAGGAGCCGGTACCCAGCCAACCCGAATTAAGCCTAATTCGGGTCTAGCAAGGATCAACCAACTTTTGCATCAACATCCCCCAAGTACTTAGTCTTATGGTCACTTAAAGGAAAGGGATTTCTGGATTGTTTAGCCCTTTGACAAACTTCACAATAGTCATACTTATCATGTTTATCAAGTTTCAAAGTGGCTTTTAAGATATCTAAAGCAGGGTCACCAGGATGGCCAAGTCTACAATGCCAATCATAATAAGATAGAGAACAAATAGGGATAGTTTGACTAGCATTACACTTAGTACCTTTAGTATCTAAGTAGTATAAACCACCACATTGATTACCAATCCCTAGAATGTTTTTCAGATTCAAATCCTGATTCAAAAAAAGGCATTTATTTTCATCAAAAACTACAAAAATCTTTTTATCCTTGGCTAATATATGCACAAATATCAAAGTAACACAATACTCAGGAATAACCAACACATCAAACAAGACAAGACCATTTCCCAGTTTCAGATTTCCAATCTTAGATATGAAAGCTTCAGTCCCATTAGGATGACTGACTTTAATTTTTAAGTGAGAAATATCAAAAACATTGTCCAGTTCTTTTTCATCATTAGTCATATGTTGGTTAGCCCAAGAGTCAACCACTTTCCCATGTTGAGTAACTTTAGAATGTATATTAGAACAAAAAAAGTTACTAAAGTTATCATTGAAGGCTTTACTGGAATTTAGGTAAGTACCTGCCATATTGGCCTGCACACCCTTCTCACTTCCATTGTTCTCTTTGATAAGAGAGAGTAAAGCAGAAAATTGTTCATCAGAAAAGACAGAATTGGGATTAGTCCCCACAGAATTGTTAGAAACATTTTTTCCTTTAGGGTTTTGCCCAGGTCTCTTTTTACCAAAATCAGCAGGGTACCCAATGAGTCTAAAACATCTATCAATAGTATGCCCATTGTACCCACAATTTTCACAAATCACTTCAGAATTCACATTAGGTCTGTAGGTGTTCCCATTGGGCCTATAGGTATTCCCATTTGGCACATTAGGTCTAGGGTTACTATTGTAGTTGGGGTTAGCATTGAAGTTAGGTCTAAAGCCACCAGAGTTATTACTCTGATTTCTTTGAACCACATTTCTGGTGGGCCCATTAGCAAAGAAAGCAGATGTCTGATTCCTTTGGGAGGAACTAGACACATTGCCAGAGGCAACTCTGTGAGACTCCTCACTAGAGATAATAGCATAAGCCCCTTTGACATCAGGTAAAGACTCCCTAGAAAGAATAGAACTTCTAATGGTCATGTAAGAGTCATCAAGACCCATTAAAAATTTCATCAATTTCAACAGACTATTATGGTTCTTAAATTCACTAGTAGCAGAACACACACAATTAGGAAGCTCAACCATAGCATCATATTGTTTCCACAAAGCATTCAAAGTATGATAATAATCAGACAAATTAGAGCCATTTTGTTTCAAAGTGTTAATCTTATGATGCAAGTTAAATATCACAGACCCATCAACCTTATGATAGGTTTCTTTCAAATCATTCCAAACATGCTCAGCTTTCTTAGAGAAGATTTGACCAAGAAACAATTCATCAGAAATAGAGTTAAGAATCCATCCTAACACAACAGCATTGACTCTGTCCCATTGTCTTCCTAACACATCATTAGTTAGGGATCTTTTACAAGATCCATTTATGAAACCAGTTTTATTTTTTCCTTCCAATGCCAAAAGCATAGCATTAGACCAAATTTGATAATTCTCAGTTCCTTTAAGTTTAATAGAAATCACAGTCAATGTGGCAGAGTCATTTGGGTGAAGATGCAAAGGGTCACTAATATCAAGCTTACTTATCAAGGTGACAACAGATTCTTCCCCAATCTGGTCATCTTGATGTTCAGTGTCTGTGTCACCATGAACACTAGTCATAGTGAAGGGACACAGAGACTAAACTCCCAAAAAATGAACTTAATCAAAGTCAACAAAGTTCCCAGGCTTCCAAACCACTCAAGGGTGGCAGGTCAAGGGCAAGACAGTGATTAAGGGTCCAAATAAACAAAAAACCCCAAAAATCAAAAGCAAGATCAGCAAAAAGGAGAGTATCAAAATATGAGAGAGTATAAACACAGATAGCACCCAAAGAACAAGTATGAACAAATAAATAAGCAGATATCTGAATAAACAAATAAGAAGAGAGAGCAGAGGTGTTACAATGCATAAACCAAAAGCTCAATCGATCTGTTTCTTCTAGATTCACTTAGTCTAGAGGAAACAGAACCTCCTCACCAAACCCTAATTTAAGAAAAATTAGGGAAAAGTGCAACCAACAACAGATCTATGAAATAGATCTAATAAATAACATCCCTGCACCACGAACAAAGTTAAAACATATATAATATAAAAACCCCCAAATATTTTGAAACCCTAAAATTAAAAAAACGATTTTAGGATGAATAAGAAACAATAAGAACAAAATCTTTTTAAATCTGACTATCTCAATAGCAGATCTATCCAAAAAACGTTTCAATTTTAAAAACCCCCAAAAAATTTTTGAAATCCTAAAATATTTCCAACGATTTCAGAGAACCAGGGCTCTGATACCATGAAGAAATAATAGATAAGGGCAAGAAGAAGATTTGAACACTGAATCAAACACTTCTATTAATCAAAACGAGTACGAATCAAAAGATTAAAAAAGGTCACCACAGCTACACTGGTGTGACCCTATTATCTAAATGATAATAGTCTTACAAGAAAAAGAACAAAAATGAATAAACATGATCTGGGTTACATATTTCTTGAGAGAGTATTTAGATGAAAAAACACACACACAAAACCCAGATGAGAAAGACAAAAGAGAGAGTGCCTCAATATATGACCAAAGGTCAAAGAAAGACGTTAGCGTCCAATGTACGCTTGTACATTTATCCATAAGTGCTCCAAGTTTCCATTTGTCCATATAAAGCCCTCCACCTCATTAAGCACTCAACAATCCAAGTCCAACGTGTAACTGCAAAAGGGAAAAGTTACACAATAAGTCCCTAAGGTTATAAAAGGGTATCTGATTAGGTCCAATATTTTAATAAGAAGTCATTTTATCCATCAACACAAGCAATTCCAATGCAATTCAAGATAAACTATATATAATGCAAAACATATCAAATAAGCGGAAGGAAAGAAAAGTGTGTTTTGAAGCACACAATCTGTAAAGAAACGAACAACACAATATTAGTGTATCAAAACAACAAAAAATCTACATGTTTTGGCCAACAAACAAGAAGATGCTTTGACTTAATAGTCAATCATCCATTCTACTCGTTTTGTCACCTCTAGCTGTTGGACTTAGACCGCTAACGTCTACTCTTAATTTTCTAAGTTCATTACATTGCCCAAATTCTGAAAACCAAAAAAACTAAATAATTCTCATTACCAAATTTGGTCTCTTCTCACCGAGAACTTTGAAGTTTGACCAAATCAAGACTACAAAGCAAGGAAAAGAAACTCCTCAACATCAGGAATCTCGTCAATCTTCTTCAAAGCCTCTTCGCTCGGTTTCTCATCAACAACAATCACCATGACCGCTTGCTTTCTTGGCGTGATCCAATCGACACTCATAATGTTCACATTTTCTTCTCCCAATATATTTGCAACACAGCAAATGATAATGGGCTCATCAACGTGTTTACAAAGTAAAATATGTCCGTCCAATCTCACATCTACCTCAAAAGCACCTAGTTTCGTCAACTGTGGAATCCCATCTTTCACCCTCCCTTGCAATTCTATTTCCTCAAACTCGGATGCTGCAGTTGCGAAATGTGATAGACTTCATCGATTTGAACTATAATTTCGAGTGCCTTCTCAGATGACCCGTCAAAAATTAACCCTTTTTTCTTCCGGATATCTCTGGCTTCCAAGTTCCGGACTAATCGGGAGTCGAGATCATCTGTTGCGCTTGAGGATGCGTATGTTATCTTTACAAATCGAGCATCATATTCATTTGCTACCAGTTGTACAGCTAACCTATGAAGTTTTTCAACGAGGGTAATATACACTTGTGTAAGTACCTGCAACGTAGGTCATAACATCAAAATGAGTAACGTCGCCAGAAACTTTTAAAAGAAATAATTTATTGACTGGGGTTTTTTATTTTGGGAAAGGACAGGCTCACAGGCCAAAAATGGAGTTAAAAGCTTGAAGCTGACAAGCATTTAGTTATGGGTAGTTCTATTGTAAAAAGATCAAGGGCGACATGTAAGTACTCAACAATTTTAACCAATTTACATCAAAAAATGGGTCTTTTGATTTGAGTTATATCTCAAACTATTCAAATGTTTAGGTGAGAAGGAAAGGCGGTCGAAAATGTCAAAGCTATCCCTCACTTCATTTCATAATTTTTTTAGAACTTTTGGTAAATACACTGTCTTTGTACTCCTAACTAAGGCATTAATTTCTAACAAAAAAACAACCCGTTTCAACAGGTTACTTATACCGACCAAACTATCCATATAGGTAATAATAATTAACGCACAAGCTATCTATTCTTGCAATAAAAATGTTTTTGTAATAATAGTTAGCGCTTTACCTTTTGTAAGGAATTGAAAAAAGTAAATAATAGCCGGAGTGTTTTTGGAAAAAGATACATACATCCTCTTTAGTCTATAATAGTTTTTGGCAGATTACAAGTCAAGCTTTCAGTAGTATTACATACCTCATCATAAACCATGGGACGAGTGAGTACCGAATGCTCAATCCACACATACCGCAAGGAATGATTGTTGTTAAACACAAAAGTGGAAACTGCTTGCTTGCTAAAGGGACAACTGCCCAATCTTAGCTTTCTTAAATTTGGACACCCCTTTGATAACTCCAAAAGTCCGACATCAGATTCTCCTGTATTGATTAGAGAGAGATCTGTCAAATTATGACCATACTTCCCAATGTATCCTACACCCACATCTGTCAATCCACCAAACAAATCCTTAGTCTCTCGAGTTTGCTGCAACCCATTAGCATAGCTCGAACCCCATTGTCTAGCGGTAAGTCTGCTGTTATACGGACTTCCCCCTCCGAGAATGTACGGAAATCACGTAGATTCTTCAAATGAGTTCCTATACACTCGAGAGCTTCATTTGAAATATCTATGAGAGTACCAACCTCTAAATATTCCAGATTAAGACAACCTTGTGCTAGAGCTATAAGTCCCATTTGAGTCATCCTCCCATAATACGTAAGTTTGCGCAATTTCTTGCAAAACAGACCAATAACTTGCAATCCGATATCTCCACATATCATCGGTAACTAGAACTTCTAAATTTGGACACCTCTCAAAAAAGAAACATTGGCAATCATGTTCACGAACATGATATACGAGATTCAATTCCCGTAGATGATTGTGATATGGGAGTAGAAAAGGGAATGAAGCTTCGTTCAAGTCCTCAATACATAAACCACGAATATGTCGGGGGAATTTAAAACCATTATAATCTGAATCTTCATCAATAAACCCGTACCCAAAATGATCCAGCTTCTTAGCATGCTTAAAGACTTTTCTGCAATTAATTAAAGGTTGTGGATAGATGTTTAAATATACTAAAGAGTTGCTACATTTCTTTGCAAGACATGTAACATCTTTCATATCGTACGAATGAAAGGGGTAATAAAAGTTTAACGACTCCATAACCGTGTTGCACAAAGCCAACTCATGTAACCATTCCCCATTTGGCATGTTATCATTTTCCATCCAATTATATTCTAAACACAAATATCTCAAATCAATACAACACCTAGCAATATCAATTAAACCATCCCTTGAAAACATACAACCACGAATCTCTAAACTCCTTAAATTAGCACCTCGGGTTTTCGCTAAGAGTTTAAGATCAGAAGGTGACACCACCATGTTCCGGATAGATAGTGTATTCAAACGCGGAAACTTAACAGCTATCTCTTGAATCCATGGGGTGACTGGAAGATGACATTTGCGAGTAGCATAACTGCCTCTATATGAATAATTTTTAAGCCTTAAGGACTCGAGATTGGGGAATCTACGGCTTAAACGAGAGGGATTAGAGAGAAAATGCACGTGAGCAGTTAGATGCTTACGCGTTAAAGAATCGATGTCACGACATGTGGTGGAGACTAAGGAAACAGAATTAAGGTCATGATTGTTTTGTATGTAAGGAATTACACAATCTAACACTACCTCCAAATTTTTATATATATTTTTTGAAATCCATATTTTAAAATAAATCAGAAACAAAAAGAATCAGTCTTACCATGCAATTCACAGGTTTGGAAGCGAGGGTTAATTAGGGTTTGCAATTCATTTCATGTTTTGGGTGTGTGTGTGTGTGTGTTTTTTTAGAAATGTGTCAGATTGGACAACTGATTATGGTCAAAAAGAGTCAACCATCCATATATATATAAAAAGGAACAAATTACACCTTTTGTCCTTGCGGTCTATGTTGACCAGCAAGGTTTGCCCCTTAACCGGAACAAATGCACCGTTCGTCTTTAACTACAAAATGATATCGATCGTATGTCCTTTTGTTTAAAAGTCCTCACCAACGCTCACTGTGTGTACTGCATGAGGGCATTTTGGTACCCTAATGGGGACTTCCATAGTTCATTTTGAATTAGTTCTTAAAAATGCATGTGAGTGGTTTTAAAAATTTAAAATTCTGCTTGGTGAACAATCCTCGAGATAAGGCCTTAATGAGTGTGTGTGGGCTTATAAGCCTATTGGATTAGTCGGTCAAAGAATCACAAATTATGGTAACAAAAAAACGAAGAATAGAGCCCATAAAACGATGTTTATTCACTATTTGCTCTAACCGTCGCCAAGTAGAAGACAAGGATACACTCAATATTATAATAGAAAAAGTACAAGAGAAAGAGAGACAAAGCCACAACTCGGTCGTTATGTGACTTTCAAAACTTTGAACCAACCTTAACACATGTCATTCTCTGATTGATCCACTATTTCGTTTAGTTTTTTCGTTATGATTGCCATGTTTGTAAGATGATTGAAGGTTAAAAATAGTGGATAAGATGCAGGTTATTAAAAAAGATAAGAGAGATGGTGAAGAAAATTAAATGTGTGGTGGGTATACGTTTTGACTTATGGTCATAATTATTAATGAAAATCATTTAAAAATACATTAAACTTATCACTTTTTACGGTTGTGTATAGTTAACTTTTTTTTCTCATTGTACTAACAAATTTTTTAATTTCGACTTTTGTGTGTAGCGGGTGACCTGTTAATACTACATGGAGCAGGTTACACTAACGATCGTCTATTTTTATTACAACGATAGTCCTCTTTACTAACTTAGTCAACTAAAAAAATAAAAAAAGGTTTACACGTTTTGGTCCCTATGGTTTATACCAAACATCAAGTTTCGTCCCTAACTCAAAGTAAATACACTGGTGTTCCCCATTTTTGAAACTAGTAACAATGTTAGTCCATATTTTGGATGGCCGTTTGTTTTTATCGTTAAGTCGTGTGGGTGGAGGGGTACTATGGTCCTTTCATTGTTTTTTACACCCCACCATTTTTTCACACATGATCACAAACACTTTATAAAATCCCCAAATGTGATCAAACGCACAAAACACATCCCAGGAATAAAAAAAGCCCTAACATTAAAAACGAAAAATGGTTTTCTGCTCATGTGGTCGCGTTGCTGCAATCAAGACCTCGTGGACTGGTCGTCATCTAGGACGTCGTTTCTCTCCAGACTTAATTTTGAGAAGCAATGTTCGTACAAGATTTCTACCGAAGAGCCATTGTCGACGTACGTACGATGAATACTTTGATCCCCAACGTTGACTTCTATCGTCAACGGCCCGTTTACGACATTGTTTGTGCTAAGGGGTGGAAACGAGATGTCTGTCCTTCTATAAAAATTTTGGCTCACTTTCTGTTTCATTCTTCGCTGTCAGGTTTGTACCATGTAAATGGTTGTGGACGTATCCTTTGACTTTTGCTTCCCATCTTCCGTGTTTTCCTTGACAAGGTGTTTGAACCTGCTTGTTTTTACCAGGCTCTCTATGTGTTTTTGCAACTGGATGCACTCGTTTGTGGCGTGCCCCTTTTCACCATGGTACTCACAGTGTTTGTTGCCTTTTCGCCTTTCGAGCGGGGTAGTCATTGGCGGAGGTTTTGGGAAGTTCACACCTTCTGATATGAATATCTCTCTTAGAGTCAATTATTTGTCTTCCTTGGGAAGTTCGCACCTTCTCATATGAATATCTCTCTTAGGTGTGAACTTGAAGTTGCTATCACGTTCCGCTTATTTGTCTTCCTTGGTAATCGGGGCCTCAAGCTCTACTCTGGCCATTTACCTGTCTTTTAGGTGAATCCCGAGATCTCTAATTGGGCGTGTTTTGCCTACTCTCTATTGCCGCAGTTTCTCCTTGTATAAAGGATCTTACCTACCGCATCACCCCATCAAAGGTTTCTGGAGTTTTCTCATTCAGCTTTCGTATTAGATGTCAATAATTTATTCATGCCATGAAGCAGGATACTTTTAGGATTTTCGGGCATTCGTTTACCTGAATACATTCGCTCTTAAAGCGTTCTAGAAAATCTTCCAGGTATTCGCCATGTCGTTGTTTGACACTTGCTAGTGATACAACACTTTTGTCGTACTTCTTTTGGTTTATGTAACTTCTTTTGAAAGCTTTCCGTAGCTCTTCAAATTCGTAAATGATTCGTCGCGGAAGTCGATCGAATTAGTTCCGCGCGTTCCCTACAAGGGTGGAGTTGAACATGTTGCACCATGTAGGTTCAGGCCATTGCTCAAATCCTTCTTGTGATTCAAAAACTTTTAAGTGATCGACTGGGTTTGTAGTGTCGTCATATGTTTTGATGTTCGACGGCATGCGACGCTTTTTTCTGTCAGCGTAGTACTGAATCTGCTTTGTAAAAGCGTTCGGTCTACCCCTTCTCCATGGTCGAGAGAAGTCCATGTCTTTTATGAAAGATCGATAAGGATCAATCTCTCTTTAAGAGTTTTCTCAGGAAGAGCGCCTTACCTTGCGTCGTCTAGAACGATGATTATCTGAGTCTGAGCTAGACGAGTCGTCGCTTGGGGGTTGCATAGGTCTTTGCGATTCATTTCTTCGCATTGGACTTATTTGTTTTTCCCCTAAGGCCCGTTGGTCTCTCATGCGTTTGGTGACGAGCGAGAGAAGGGTATGCAAATTTTTTGCCACGTATTCTTCCATTGCTCGTGTTTCTGTGACGACTACTTCGTCGTTTTCTGTTGACATGAAGGCAATTTTTGCCTATGTTTGTTGGGCGGGGGTTGGGCTGATCCCTGATTTGGGTTCTTTTCCCCTATGATAAGTGCGGGAGTCAAGAATGGTGAGTCGAATCCTTATGGAGGTGGGTTAGCAACATCTATGCTATTGGCTCCGCTAGTAGATCCGGGGGTGAACTTAACAGATGTGATCTGAGCGTCAACCATTGATGACCTTTTGCCACCTCCTTTTTGGTAGGAAACATTTGTGCCGCTTTTAGTAATGCTTAGAGTTTAGTGTAGGGTCCCAAGGATGGGCCAACTTGTTGATACAATAGTTGTACGGACCGCGCTTGACCCGAATTAGGCTTAATTCGGGGTCTTGTGGACTCCGGCTCTTGCACCAAGTGAACTTGTTTAGAGACCTTGCACACTAATTAACAGACACTGTTAGGCTTACCGTGGGCGCGTGTCCCACGATTAGACTCTGGCGTGAGAGTAAGTAATCGGTTTGAGTATATGTAAGGGTTAGAGTATTGTGAATATCGTACCTTTGTGAAACCCTTGATGTTTCCTTTTATACTCGAGGGAACCCTAGGTCAGGCTTCCCTATTCTTGCGTCCTAAACAAGAGATAATGACCCTTTAATCCTTATCACATAAACAAGGATAGTGTATATCTTTTCTACTTAGGCGAACATAATCTTTATTTAGATTATAATCATGTTTCATCCTGTCGCAGTGTTACCAAGACACGATTAAGGTATAACCGCGTGCGACAGCGACTTATTGGGCCTCGTAGGCTTCAAGCGCTGACCACACATGATCCATACTTAATGGATACGGGTAGTTTCTGTGGGTCAGGTTATTCAGCCCGACTAGGGACTATACATCATCAGGGGCAAAGCCATAAAATTCGAACTAAGGGGTCAAACTTTGATATTTTTTATAAACTACACTACTAAATGGTTCTTGGAAAGAAGGGGGAGGTCGTTGTCAATTTATTAAATATCTGAATATTTTTGACAATTTACAATATAATATTTTTGCTAAGGGTTTCATATGACCCTTGTGGACCCCCTCCTATCTCCGTTTTTGCTTATAATGCTTGTAACTTAGTTTATTAGTATATCCAATTAAGGGGAGATTGTTAGGCTAATTCAGTGCCTAAGTCTTCAGTCTAGGATTTGAATAAATAATTAGACTAGGAAATGACTCGAGTATTTCAGTGAGGCGAGACTCAGAGTGAATGATGTACCTAAAACAAAAAAGAAGGTGATGGGTTTAATAAGGGTTGTTAATTAACTCACTGAAACCCATACGATCTTCTTACCCATGATGAAGACCTGAAGCTATGAAGACTGAGGAAGGAATAAGAGTTTAAAAGAAGATAAGATTAAAGGAGGACACACCTTGTGAGAATTACCTTTTTTTAGACAAAGATGAAAGGAGAGATGTACTGTCTTTACCTAAAATAGGTACAAGACATATAATACATCTTGTCCTTTAACATTGTAATAGGATCTACAGGTGGTGTATGTATGTGTTTACCCTCCTAGCTAGTCTTTAAATAGAGGGCACTTATAGGAGAATTAAGTTTGTGCACTCAATGTTTTATACATTCACAAACCATTCTCTCTCTCTAAATATCTTGAAAATCTTGATTTATCAAGTAGTTCTTCATCGTCAAATCATATAACCAAAGGTTATAATATTTGTTAGTTACACCACTTATTGTCATTCAATCCTTAGCAACGTTGCAAAAAAATGTTTACAAGGCCGATTAACCGTCGTTTAATTGCTACAAGGCCCTCAACATTGTCGATTAATGAAAAGGCGATTAATGAATGTCATATGTGGTCAACAAAGGCCAAGGGATGTCAAACTTGCCGAAAATCTGCAAATTTTGCCAAACATATCGAAAACTGTTGTCCCATATTATTATGATGATTAATGATAGAAAATAGATGAAAAGAGATGGATTCCTAGAGATAGAAAGTAGTGAGAGAAAGTAGAGAGAGGGAGATGATTAACTTGGTGAATATTAGATTAGAATAATGAGAGTACTAATGATCATCCACCCTTCCTAACATGCTAGGAAGGGCTTTATATAGCCGGGCTTACATGTAACCATAATGGGCTATATTGTTTGGACCAGGCTTGTCTTTTGGGCTTTAAGTAGCCTTAATCCAAGCCCGTGAACCACGGCTATTTAACTATCTATTACAACGTTCTAATAAATATTACAATAGAAACCTATGACCGAACATTCTTGTTTGACTCAATATTTTGAGGCTAACAAAAACTCATTGTAAACTTATGTCTATCACTTATAGTAACTATTTTTATGCATGATTCGTTGTATTATAAGAATAATATTGCCGAAAATACATAAAACTCTTTAGAAATACCCAAAACTTGCTGGAAATACCAAAAATTTGATAAAAATTTCAATCCGATTAATCGCGCCTAGAACGATTACAAGCTACAAGGTGGTCAACCGAAGCGACTCACGATTTTTACAACCTTGATCCTTAGTGTACATTCGACAAACTTGCTGGAACTTTTGGTTATGAGTGGTATTTTAGACATTTTTTTGTATGTTTCATAACCACTTTTTTTGTTCAAATACCATTAGGCCATCATCCCCACTTTATGAGAAGGATGCAAACTAAAGCTTTGCCTATGAAAGATAATGGTTTGGTTTAGTTATTATAATTTTTAGATTATGTTATACAGTTTGAGTCAGCTTCTGGTTTTCTATACTAAATGTAGAACATTTTAATATCTCTTCTCATTTAACTCTAAGTAATACAATTTTCAAAACATATGGTACAATATCTAAATGCATAAACTTAACTTTAAATAATACTTACAAACATTTCATCCATTAAATAAAAAAAATTAAACAATGCACAATAAATCATAATATACAAGAAAAACTAATTAAATACACTAATTAATGTTAATATCTTAAAATTAAAATATAATATATTCTTATACATATTATACAAACCAATAAAACACATAAAGCTTCATGCATTTTACATGGCAAGTCGATGGTTCAATGGTTTTGGACCGATCAGAACCGAGGAGAACGTGTGCATCAGACCGAATTCTAATTATTTTCTTTTTCAGCTAATCAAATCGTTATTATTATTTTGTTTGCATCTGAACTTTAATTACTCGTATCCGTAGCTGCAACACGCGAGTATCATGCTAGTCGTTACTTATTATTCTTGTTCTCTATTTGCATCTTATTTTATTTTAATGTTCTAGTGATCCAGACTTTCAGATTCAGGTAGGGGTGGGATCAAATCGGTTTATAAACTGATCCTAAAAAAACAATCCGAAAAAGGTTTTCAAAAAAACCGGTTTTTTCAAACCGATTCGGCAGATCATAACCGGTTTAATAATATGGTACGTGCTGGTTTAAGAACCGGGTTTAACCGGTTAAAACCGATCCAATGCGGTTAAAACCGGTCAAAAACCTATCCAATCCGGTTAGAAACTAGTAAAAATCTAACTAAAAACCGGTTTCAAATCAGTTCGGTTTTAATCAAAGCAATTTTTTTTACCGGTTGACTCAAACTGATCCGGACTAAAAACCAATTCGGTTTAGAAAAAAAAACCGATTTGCCCACCTTTAGTCTCAGCTAATGTGTCATTAGAATACAAAAAATATGATGTTTTTGCCAAAATTTTTACTAAACTTAACCATATTATGATTTATCTGTATATGCATCGAGACATACGACCAAAATGTACTTTCAACAACAGATTGATTAGCAAAGCTCTCAATCTCTCCAGCTTCAGTTAACTCCCAGGTTTTGCACTTTCGTGGCTTCCCTATTATTCGTTGTCCTTTGCCAAAGAAACCCAGAACTAGTAGCCAAGAGAACACTAGCACAAGCGATACATGTCCCACGAAGTTTTGAACGTATAGTTGTAGACTGAATGACCTCCAACGAGATATTTTTTAGGGTAAATGTAGGTTTTTATTAGAATCCCCAAGAAAATGAGAAACATGATGAAGGATGAGGATTTAAAGACCCATGACTATAACCAATTGTTGGATCTAAGTGGTGCTGAAATGGGTGAATCAGATATGTTTGGATTAAACCATATTATTGTTCAAAGAGGTTTTATGGTCTTTTATCTGAGAAAGATCTAAAGGGGTGTCATTTGATGCTAGCAGAAGTAAAAGGTCGAGCAAGGAGAGATTTGTTCGAAGAGGTTTTACACTTGTTGGGATGTTGAAAGGGGGCTTACCTTATTTATTCAAGCCTAAACTAGGAATGGGCTAACAGCAATAGCAAAAGAAAGGTTAAGGCGGTGAGACAACGATGAAGGAGTAGGGAGCTAGCTTTAATTAAAGTAGGGGCGCAATCAAAGTGAAGAAATTCTGAGTTCATGCCACAACGATCTATATGGAAGGGAAGTTTTTATTTTATGCATTCCTGTTGAAATTTATAGTTTTTATCAGCTGTTGCACCATTCGGAAGGTAAGATCTCAGATAATGGAGATGAAAAGGAGTAATACCACTACTCAAGCAGGAACCGGGTTAATAAAAAAAATGCTCATGGCAAGTTCCAAAAAATTGCATCAAATAACTATTTAAAAAACTGTCATCTTTCATAAAACTGATTTAGCACAAATTTGAGTCGATATCGTCAATTCAATAACAAACACATTTACATCCACTTAGAATTGCAATCTCAGCACACTTTTGCAAAAAATATCCCAACAAGAATCATAAAACACTTTTGTCCCTTCTAAGCTTCTAGCAGTTAGAATAAGACAGCTAATGCCCACTATAAATTTTCTTAATTCACCACATTTTGCCCAAATTCTGAAAACCAAAAGAAACTAAATAACTACCTGCTTGGGTCAGGTAGATGTTCCATCAGATAATAGTAATTGGTTAACAATGTTCTGAAATGTCTTAAAGCTCGTTTGACAATGTCATTATCTCCCATTTGCACTTCTTCCTCATTACGACAGACCTTACTTACCACCCCATCTTCATATTCTTGCTTACCTTCCTACGTATGATTATCTGATCTTGACGGACATACAACTTCTTGCAACCTCAGTGAAATCATCTAACCTTGCACGTTCAGCTTCTTAGGCTTTCTTTTACGAGATTCTCTCATCTGTATGTTGATTGTGGTAAAATACGACCTTTTAGGAAAAAGGCGTAAAAGCGGTAAGTATTAAACAAATGATTTAGGAAAATCAAGTGTTAATGACCCTTATGATGTGAAAGTTCGTTTCCCAAGGAGGTATATGTGTGTGACTAAAATGTAACAAGATTTGAGATTAATATTTGAAAGAAGGGGATGAGAAAATAGAATGACGAAGACGTGAAATTAATTACTACGACGACTAAACGTAAAACCGTAAAAAAGGCTAAAATAAAAATTAATTCTAAAAATTCCCAAAAAATTCCCAAAAATCAAATTAAATAAACTAAGAGTTTACAAATGATCAAAACTTTTCAAACCTTTAATTAATTAAATATTAAATTTTAAATGCTAATTAAAGCCCTAAAAATCAAATTAATTATCAAAAAGCCCAAATAAAGATTTTTCACTTTGTAAATCTCTAAAATGACCTAAAAAGATTAAAAACTATTTTTATAAATTTTTAAACTAATTAAAACTAATTAACATGATTTAAAAACTATTTAAGCTTAAAATAATTATAAAATTTAATCTAATGATAATAAAATTTATCTAAGAGTTGCAAAAATCCTATTTTAATGTATTAAACCTAAGAAAAATATAAAAAGTACCAAAATGTGAAAATTGAGATTTAATAATAAAATAATAATAAAATAATATTAAAAATCTAAAAATTATAAAAAATTCTAAAAACTTGCAAACTAGTTTATTTTAATCTAAATAATCAGAAAATGAAATTGTAAATTACCAAATTACCCCTAATGGGCTAAAACCAAAAACAGTCAACCATAATGGGCTTTTGGGCCCAAAAAGTCAAACCTGGCCCAAATGACCTGAAAAAGCCTTATCTGACTCAAAATTCAATTTTAAACACAAAAGTCTGAAGGCCTAAAAGCTGATTTTGAGCTTATCACAGCTTAAATAGTCAACAGCGTATTCTTATTGGGCCAATAAGCCCATTAAGAAATAAGGCAATGTTATAAGCTCTGCTTAAACACACAAACTTCTTTTGAGATGCCTAAGAGATCTGTGAAAAGAAATTTTGAAAAAGCACACTCAATAAGCCAGAAATAAGCAAAGTAGAAATCCACAAAACGACAAAATAGTCGGGTTAGAGTTCTAGGCTGTTTCAGAAGCTCTTGTTTGTTGCAAAAGCTCACAAATAGCTTAACTAAGAATAATCAATCATAAAAGCCAAGTAGAATAAGCTGGATGAAAAAGCCAAATAAGCTAGTTTTCTAGCAAAAGCTTAACCAAATGACTTGTAACCTTCCAGATTTGTTATTAAGCTGAGAAAAATGACACCTATTACAAAAGCCAATTTGTTGCATGTACCAATAAGCAGTTCTAAAAAATAAGCCAAATTATGCTTATTTGACCAAAAGTCAAAGTGTTCCAAAATTCACCAAATGATTAGGGATGGTTTATAAGCATGTTATAAGAAACTTTTGTGAAGAACTCAAGGAGGAGTCCTTGTGAATCAAGGGGTCAGTTGACCAAATGATGACTGATTTTGGCAAAAAGGGCTTAATAAGCAAGTTAGCTTATAAGCCAGCAATAAGGCACACCAAATAGCAAGAAGCACTCACAAGCAGCACAATATCAGGTTCCAAGCAACAAAACAACAAGGCATACACTAGAATCACAAATACAAGTCAAAAATGAGGTGGTCACTTTGCTGATGCAAATGACCACTTCAGCCAACTTTGATAAGCTCTAGCACCTTCAATAAGCCACCAAATTCAACAAACAGATAATGCACATATAGCTTATCACCTAAACTCTTCCCAAACCTTATTTCAGACCTTAGATCCAACAAACAAATAATTTATTGGATCTGATGTGTTTGACCAATTTCAAAACACTTTTTATCAGATTTTTGCAAAATTTGAAATCCTTTTTCCAATCCTTTTTAACTTAACCAGTGACTAAAAACTATTGTATATGACTTGTTTAGACCTCCCAAACCCTAAGAACCAAGGGCACAAGGCCACAAGGCCTTATGATCCCAAAATCCCAAACAGCCCTTTTATAAGCCCTTTTCAAACAAACTTATTATCTAATCAAACAACCTACTGATTTTATTGTTCAAATAGCTCAACTAGGTGACAACTAAGAGATATCAACAATAAAACACAAAGCACAAACACAATAGCAACAAGTCACATGGCAAAACATAAATCAGACAATATCATGAATTTTTTTAGAGGATTCTTAACAAGAGGTTATACCTATCCTCCTCAACATCCTAGGAGGACATCAATGCTCCTTGAACCTTGTTCAACAACTAGAACAAGACCAAGGTACTTCAACAAAGGAGATGATGACTGCCTTGGTTGATGGTTCAAAGTAGAACCTCAAGGACTTGATTTCTTCAACACAAGCAACAAATAGCCCAACCAAAGGCTCAAACCCCTTCACAAGCTTGGCGTAAACAAGCTTGTAAGAGCTTATGGCTTTTGGTTAAGGATTAGTACAAGTAAAATATCAAAAACAGATGACTAATTTCAAGTTATTTAAAACTTGAAAACCTTACCGAACATAAACGTGTTCAAACCAAAAGATTTAAACACCTTTATAACATCAAATGGAACTCAGAATTACCCTTAAACAACACCAACTTTCAAAAACATAAAAAGGAATTACAATTTTCTTAAAATACCAACTTTTATAAATTTTAAAAAGGAATTACAATGTTTAAAGAGTAAAACTGGAACAAGGCTCTCTCACAAGTTGAGGAGTCCTTATATAGGCCACAAGGGCTGAGATTACAAGAGAAAACCCTAGCTATGAAGTTCCTGAAATGCCTTTGAATATTCTAGACGCATTTGATGTTTGAGCTGTCCAAATGAATCCTGATTGTTCATTTTAGCTTTGTAACCAAGCTAGGAGTGTCGGCTGTTGATTTGGCCACGTGGCATACCTTGGAGGTTAAGTTTGATGTGATAGGTGGACGGGTTTGAATGGTGGGGCCCTTTGGTGAGTGGGAGTGAGGGTTTTGGGTGTGGGATGAGTTTATGTGTGTGTGAATTAAGTGTGTGCCTGGGTAATTCCATTTTACCCTTTGTTTAAGTGAAGTAAATTATGGGGATGAAGGAGGGTAACAGTAACATGTTTGATCCATTTTTGTAGGAAAGAAAGTGTTTGGAGCGTGTTTGTGAGATTCAAACTTTAGGAATGGCAGTAGTAGTCCTTGTATTTTGGTGAAATGGGTAAAACATGTTTTTCAGCCTTATAACTTGATTCCCTTTGTTATTTAAGTTATAAACTTCACACTTTTGCCACCAAACTTTTCAATAAGGGTTTCAAGGGTTATTTTTGCCACTTTTGAATATTTGAGGGACTGATCTTGGACATTCTTGATCTTCAAAGGTCTTCATTGTATCTTTGACTTCATGAGGGACCATTATTGACAATTTAGAACTGATGAGGGACTAAACTTGCCAATTCTTCAAAGTTGAAGGACCATTTTGTAGTTTTGACAAACTTAAGGGAATAAACTTGTAATTATGAATATACAAGGGATTTAAGTGTCATTTCTTCATATTTTGAGGATCAATCTTGTACATCTTCAAGTCTTCTAGGGTTTTTCTTGGATAATTCATGATCTAGGGCCCGGTTCTTTGTACGGCTTCGTTTCTCGTGTCCGTTTTTTCTTGTTTCTTGGATCTTTTGTCTTTTTCACGGTATCCATACCTAAAACACACAAGTAAACAAATACAAGCATATATATGGTTTTTTATGACATTTTAATGCATTTAAAGCCCGAAAAGAATGATGAGATCATGTATAAAAGCCATCTCATCACTCCCCCATACTAAGCTATTGCCGTGCCCTCACGCAATGCTAGACTAAAGTTTCTAAGCATCACCAAAATTCAGTTTTATTAAACTTTATTGAAAAGTAAAAGACTTGCAACAATACTACATAGATGTGTAAAGACATAATATATGATTTTCATCACGAATGTGACTTTTAGGGTCAATGAATAGAAACAAGTAAATGTCCCATAGAGTAAATTTCATCATCCTTGATTGTCATACATTCCATGCTAAGTGCAAAAACGAGATCATTGTTGGTACAAGTCACAATGCTAACACTACTCATACGTCCAAATTATGTAATACTTTTTCTCCCCGCAATCCTAGTTATTATGAAAGGAAATGGATTTCTAGAATTTTTTAACTATTTGTCATGGATCACAAGTGATTCATATTGACTTATTTGAGTATTTATTAGTCCAAAAGTAAAGTAGCACGATTTAATCGATAGTTAGCCGAAGGACAAAATCTTTTAAAACGACTTCTCGTGTATCTCCTTAAGTTCATATTTTGGCATAACTCGTTTCACGATTTGAGGCCTTTCTCTGACCAATATTTTGGCATGTACTTCATACTTTAAATCTTGGGAAGACGTTTCTTGAAATTATGGTCTTCTCTTCATATTTTGGAATTTCTTCACTTGACGTTTTTGAGAGATTCTTCATACTTGGACCACGACTTCATCGTTTTTCTTCAATCTATATTTTGGACTTTGATATACAACGATCCGCCTCCTTTTAGGACTTGGATATATTTATCCTCATACCTTGTAAGGGTCTTTTTGGATAGACTTTCTCCATGATCTTTAGGGGAGTAATTGCTTTTCGTCGTGTGTCTCGATCCTTCATATTGATTTAGGAATAATGATTATTCACATCATCTTGGATCTTTAGACACAAAAATAGAGCTCCTCATGCCTTGTTAGGGCCTTTTTGGATCTTCACCAATCTTCGCGTCCAACTTCAATAAGTTATGCCTTGGCTATGAACTCTATTCAACCCTGAGCAACTTTTAAACGATCTTGTGCTAGAAGCTAAGTAACCTTTCAAATCGTACGACCTTACTTATTGCAATTATTTTTATTCCTAATGCATTGATCTTATGGGAGAAAAAGCCACAATTAAAAACATATGAGTTTTTGAAAGAACATTTTCATGTTCTACGTTTAGCATGATCACTTGTCTAACTCTATCATCTCTCGTTCTTCACTATTTAAAGAATACTTAGCCATGCAAGTCAAAATTAAGCCAAATTTGGATTAGCTTTCATTAAGACTATATCAAATCGAAGTTTTGGGGTTTCAAGCCACCTATAGGATCTTGCACTTTCTTGGACTTTTTCAAGTTTAGAGAATGCATCTTATAGTTCCCTTGATAAGTGACTTTCTAGGATCATTTATAGGAACTTGCGAAAAGTTCTTGTTCTTAACCCCAATGAGCTAAGACTTTCGCGTTTTAAAGTTCCCTATATAAAAGTCTAGCAAAACTTGAATTGAGCAGGTTAAGGAATGTAAAGGGCTCCAAATGCCCATCAAGTAAAAAATTAGCTCTTATTCTAACCATCGGAAAATATACATTCGTGTCTTAAAAACACTTATTAAAACTAAGAAAATTTTTAAAATTTGGCCATTTTTAGCCTTATTAGCAACAAAACAAAACGAAACATTGAAAGTTAGAAAACGTGAGGGCGTAGCAAAGCAAGTATCTATTCACCCCCCATACTAAAGATAAACATTGTCCTCAATGTTTCGAGTCTAAAGGTGGAGCACCCCCATACTAGAGACGAAAAGTCGAATGCTTAGGATCTAGCATGGAAAGGGTGATCAACAATATATCTAAAGCCGTTTATGAATTATGCTAAAAGATAATTGTTAGAACAATAAAGGATATGTCATGGATTCATGAAAAACTTCTTCAAGCAAACGATGGAGGCTCACGTAAACGAACACGAGAGTCTTCAATCGTAGATGATGATGATCTAGATAACACAATCACAAACAACCACGAGACAATGAGTTGGAAGGGCACAAATCCCCTCTCATTATTTATTAGAAAGCATAAAAAGATAAGCATGGGATCTCCCCCACGAGGCACCTCGTTTTTGATTACCGAGTAATGAGCTCGACTCGATCCCCTCAATGCTAATTATCATTGGGGAAGGTGACTTGGTCGAGGTCATCCAATGAAGGAATTTCCCTACCAAAGTAGTGCTTAAGCCTATGTCCATTCACCTTGAAGTTAGGACCATCATTTTGAGCTAGCTCGATGGTCCCATAAGGAAACACTTGTATAACGGTGAAAGGACCCGACCAACGAGATTTCAATTTCCCGGAAAATATCTTTAATCGAGAGTATAGTGGTAAGTATTCCCGGCTATCACGCGGGTGACCCGGGTTCGATCCCCGGTAGCGGCGCCAAAATGAATGTGGTAAAATACGACCTTTTAGGAAAAAGGCGTAAAAGCGGTAAGTATTAAACAAATGATTTAGGAAAATCAAGTGTTAATGACCCTTATGATGTGAAAGTTCGTTTCCCAAGTAGTTATATATGTGTGACTAAAATGTAACAAGATTTGAGATTAATATTTGAAAGAAGGGGATGAGAAAATAGAATGACGAAGACGTGAAATTAATTACTACGACGACTAAACGTAAAACCGTAAAAAGGGCTAAAATAAAAATCAATTCTAAAAATTCATAAAAAAATACCAAAAAATCAAATTAAATAAACTAAGAGTTTACAAATGATCAAAACTTTTTCAAACCTTTTAATTAATTAAATATTAATTTTTAAATGCTAATTAAAGCCCTAAAAATCAAATTAATTATCAAAAAGCCCAAATAAAGATTTTTCACTTTGTAAACCTCTAAAATGACCTAAAGAGATTAAAAACTATTTTTATAAATTTTTAAACTAATTAAAACTAATTAACATGACTTAAAAACTATTTAAGCTTAAAATAATTATAAAAATTAATCTAATGACAATAAAATTTATCTAAGAGTTGCAAAAATCCTATTTTAATATATTAAACCTAAGAAAAATATAAAAAGTGCAAAAATGTGAAAATTGAGATTTAATAATAAAATAATATTAAAATAATATTTAAAATCTAAAAATTATAAAAAATTCTAAAAACTTGCAAACTAGTTTATTTTAACCTAAATAATCAGAAAATGAAAGTGAAATTACCAAATTACCCCTACTGGGCCCCCAAATGGGCTAAAACAAAAAACAGTCAACCTTAATGGGCTTTTGGGCCCAAAAAGTCAAACCTAGCCCAAATGACCTGAAAAAGCCCTATCTGACTCAAAATTCAATTTTAAACACAAAAGTCTGAAGGCCCAAAAGCTGATTTTGAGCTTATCACAGCTTAAATAGACAACAACTTATTCTTATTGGGCCAATAAGCCCATTAAGCAATAAGCCAATGCCATAAGCTCTGCTTAAACACACAACCTTCTTTTGAGATGCCTAAGAGATCTGTGAAAAGAAATTTTGAAAAAGCACACTCAATAAGCCAGAAATAAGCAAAGTAGAAATCCACAAAACGACAAAATTGTCGGGTTAGAGTTCTAGGCTGTTTCAGAAGCTCTGGTTTATTGAAAAAGCTCACAAATAACTTAACTAAGAATAATCAATCATAAAATTACAAAAAGCCAAGTAGAATAAGCTGTGTGAACCAATAAGCTGGCTGAAAAAGCCAAATAAGCTAGTTTTCTAGCAAAAGCTTAACCAAATGACTTGTAACCTTCCAGATTTGTTATTAAGCTGAGAAAAATGACACCTATTACAAAAGCCAAGTTGTTGCATGTACCAATAACAAGTTCTAAAAAATAAGCCAAATTGTGCTTATTTGACCCAAAGTCAAAGTGTTCAAAAATTCACCAAATGATCAGGGATGGTTTCTAAGCTTGTTATAAGCAACTTTTGTGAAGAACTCAAGGAGGAGTCTTTGTGAATCAAGGGGTCAGTTGACCAAATGATGACTAATTTTGGCAAAAAGGGCTTAATAAGCCAGTCAGCTTATAAGCCAGCAATAAGGCACACCAAATAGCAAGAAGCACTCACAAGCAGCACAATATCAGGTTCCAAGCAACAAAACAACAAGGCATACACTAGAATCACAAATGCAAGTCCAAAATGAGGTGGTCACTTTGCTGATGCAAATGACCACTTCAGCCAACTTTGATAAGCTCTAACACCTTCAATAAGCCACCAAATTTAACAAACAGATAATGCACAAATAGCTTATCACCTAAACTCTTCCCAAACCTGATTTCAGACCTTAGATCCAACAAACAAGAATTTATTGGATCTGATGTGTTTGACCAATTTCAAAACACTTTTTATCAGATTTTTGCAAAACTTGAAATCCTTTTTCCAATCCTTTTAAAACTTAACCAGTGACTAAAAACTACTGTATATGACTTGTTTAGACCTCCCAAACCCTAAGAACCAAGCGTACAAGGCCACAAGGCCTTATGATCCCAAAATCTAAAACAACCCTTTTATAAGCCCTTTTCAAACAAACTTCTTATCTAATCAAACAACCTACTGATTTTATGGTTCAAATAGCTCAACTAGGTGACAACTAAGAGATATCAACAATAAAACACAAAGCACAAACACAATAGCAACAAATCACATGGCAAAACATAAATTAGACAATATCATGAAATTTTTTAGAGGAATCTTAACAAGAGGTTATACATATCCTCCACAACATCCTAGGAGGATCAGCAATGCTCCTTGGACCTTGTTCAACAACTAGAACAAGACTAAGGTACTTCAACAAAGGAGATGATGACTGCCTTGGTTGGTGGTTCAAAGTAGAACCTCAAGGACTTGATTTCTTCAACACAAGCAACAAACAGCCCAACCAAAGGCTCAAACCCCTTCACAAGCTTGGTGTAAACAAGCTTGTAAGAGCTTATGGCTTTTGGTTAAGGATTAGTACAAGTAAAATATCAAAAACAGATGACTGATTTCAAGTTATTTTCAAACTTGAAAACCTTACCAAACATAAACGTGTTCAAACCAAAAGATCTAAACACCTTTATAACATCAAATGGAACTCAGAATTACCCTTAAACAACACCAACTTTCAAAAACATAAAAAGGAATTACAATTTTCTTAAAATACCAACTTTTATAAATTTTAAAAAGGAATTACAATGTTTAAAGAGTAAAACTGGAACAAGGCTCTCTCACAAGTTGAGGAGTCCTTATATAGGCCACAAGGGCTGAGATTACAAGAGAAAACCCTAGCTATGAAGTTCGTGAAATGCCCTTGAATATTCTAGACGCATTTGATGTTTGAGCTGTCCAAATGAATCCTGATTGTTCATTTTAGCTTTGTAACCAAGCAAGGAGTGTGGGCTGTTGATTTGGCCATGTGGCATACCTTGGAGGTTAAGGTTTGATGTGATAGGTGGACGGGTTTGAATGGTGGGTCCCTTTGGTGAGTGGGAGTGAGGTTTTTGGGTGTGGGATGAGTTTATGTGTGTGTGAATTAAGCGTGTGCCTGGGTAATTCTATTTTACCCTTTGTTTAAGTGAAGTAAATTCTGGGGGTGAAGGAGGGTAACAGTAACATGTTTGATCCGTTTTTGTAGGAAAGAAAGTGTTTGGCGCGTGTTTGTGAGATTCAAACTTTAGGAATGGCAGTAGTAGTCCTTGTATTTTGGTGAAATGGGTAAAACATGTTTTTCAGCCTTATAACTTGATTCCCTTTGTTTTTTAAGTTATAAACTTCACACTTTTGCCACCAAACTTTTCAATAAGGGTTTCAAGGGTTATTTTTGCCACTTTTGAATATTTGAGGGACTGATCTTGGACATTCTTGATCTTCAAAGGTCTTCATTGTATCTTTGACTTCATGAGGGACCATTATTGACAATTTAGAATTGATAAGGGACTAAACTTGCCAATACTTCAAAGTTGAAGGACCATTTTGAAGTTTTGACAAACTTAAGGGACTAAACTTGTAATTAAGAATATACAAGGGTTTTAAGTGTCATTTCTTCATATTTTGAAGATCAATCTTGTACATCTTCAAGTCTTCTAGGGTTTTTCTTTGATAATTCATGATCTAGGGCCCGGTTCTTTGTACGGCTTCGTTTCTCGTGTCCGTTTTTCCTTGTTTCTTGTGATCTTTTGTCTTTTTCATGATATCCATACCTAAAACACACAAGTAAACAAATACAAGCATATATATGGTATTTTATGACATTTTAATGCATTTAAAGCCCGAAAAGAATGATGAGATCATGTATAAAAGCCATCTCATCACTCCCCCATACTAAGCCATTGCCGTGCCCTCACGTAATGCTAGAATAAAGTATCTAAGCGTCACCAAAATTCAATTTTCATAAACTTTATTGAAAAGTAAAAGACTTGCAACAATACTACGAAGATGTGTAAAGACATAATGTATGATTTTCATCACGAATGTGACTTTTAGGGTCAATGAATAGAAACAAGTAAATGTCCCATACAGTAAATTTCCTCATCCTTGATTGTCATACATTCCATGCTAAGTGCAAAAACGAGATCATTGTTGGTACAAGTCACAATGCTAACACTACTCATACGTCCAAATTGTGTAATACTTTTTCTCCCCGCAATCCTAGTTATTATGAAAGGAAATGGGTTTCTAGAATTTTTTTAACTATTTGTCATGGATCACAAGTGATTCATATTGACTTATTTGAGTATTTATTAGTCCGAATGTAAAGTAGCACGATTTAATCGACAGTTAGCCGAAGGACAAAATCTTTTAAAACGAATTCTCGTGTATCTCCTTAAGTTCATATTTTGGCATAACTCGTTTCACGATTTGAGACCTTTCTCTGACCGATATTTTGGCATGTACTTCATACTTTAAATCTTGGGAAGACGTTTCTTGAAATTATGGTCTTCTCTTCATATTTTGGAATTTCTTCACTTGACGTTTTTGAGAGATTCTTCATACTTGGACCACGACTTCATCATTTTTATTCAATCTTTATTTTGGACTTTGATATACAACGATCCGCCTCCTTTTAGGACTTGGATATATTTATCCTCATACCTTGTAAGGGTCTTTTTGGATAGACTTTCTCCATGATCTTTAGGGGAGTAACTGTTTTTCGTCGTGTGTCTCGATCCTTCATATTGATTTAGGAATAATGATTCTTCACATCATCTTGGATCTTTAGCAACAAAAATAGAGCTCCTCATGCCTTGTTAGGGCCTTTTTGGATCTTCACCAATCTTCGCGTCCAACTTCAATAAGTTATGCCTTGGCTATGAACTCTATTCAACCCTGAGCAACTTTTAAACGATCTTGTGCTAGAAGCTAAGTAACCTTCAAATCGTACGACCTTACTTATTGCAATTATTTTTATTCCTAATGCATTGATCTTATGGGAGAAAAAGCCACAATTAAAAACATATGAGTTTTTGAAAGAACATTTTCATGTTCTACGTTTAGCATGATCACTTGTCTAACTCTATCATCTCTCGTTCTTCACTATTTAAAGACCTCTAATTAAAGAGACTCGTGAATACTTAGCCATGCAAGTCAAAATTAAGCCAAATTTGGATTAGCTTTCATTAAGACTATATCAAATCGAAGTTTTGGGTTTTCAAACCACCTATAGGATCTTGCACTTTCTTGGACTTTTTCGAGTTTAGAGAATGCATCTTATAGTTCCCTTGATAAGTGACTTTCTAGGATCATTTATAGGAACTTGCGAAAAGTTCTTGTTCTTAACCCGAATGAGCTAAGACTTTCGCGTTTTAAAGTTCCCTATATAAAAGTCTAGCAAAACTTGAATTGAGCGGGTTAAGGAATGTAAAGGGCTCCAAATGCCCATCAAGTAAAAAATTAGCTCTTATTCTACCCATCGGAAAATATACATTCGTGTCTTAAAAACACTTATTAAAACTAAGAAAATTTTTAAAATTTGGCCATTTTTAGCCTTATTAGCAACAAAACAAAACGAAACATTGAAAGTTGGAAAACGTGAGGGCGTAGCAAAGCAAGTATCTATTCACTCCCATACTAAAATTAAACATTGTCCTCAATGTTTCGAGTCTAAAGGTGGAGCACCCCCATACTAGAGACGAAAAGTCGAATGCTTAGGATCTAGCATGGAAAGGGTGATCAACAATATATCTAAAGCCGTTTATGAATTATGCTAAAAGATAATTGTTAGAACAATAAAGGATATGTCATGGATTCATGAAAAACTTCTTCAAGAAAACGATGGAGGCTCACGTAAACGAACACGAGAGTCTTCAATCGTAGATGATGATGATCTAGATAACACAATCACAAACAACCACGAGACAATGAGTTGGAAGGGCACAAATCCCCTCTCATTATTTATTAGAAAGCATAAAAAGATAAGCATGGGATCTCCCCCACGAGGCACCTCGTTTTTTATTACCGAGTCATGAGCTCGACTCGATCCCCTCAATGCTAATTATCATTGGGGAAGGTGACTTGGTCGAGGTCATCCAATGAAGGAATTTCCCCACCAAAGTAGTGCTTAAGCCTATGTCCATTCACCTTGAAGTTAGGACCATCATTTTGAGCTAGCTCGATGGTCCCATAAGGAAACACTTGTATAACGGTGAAAGGACCCGACCAACGAGATTTCAATTTCCCGGAAAATATCTTTAATCGAGAGTATAATGGTAAGTATTCCCGCCTGTCACGCGGGTGACCCGGGTTCGATCCCCGGCAATGGCGCCAAAATGATTGTGGTAAAATACGACCTTTTAGGAAAAAGGCGTAAAAGCGGTAAGTATTAAACAAATGATTTAGGAAAATCAAGTGTTAATGACCCTTATGATGTGAAAGTTCGTTTCCCAAGGAGGTATATATGTGTGACTAACATGTAACATGATTTGAGATTAATATTTGAAAGAAGGGGGTGAGAAAATAGAATGACGAAGACGTGAAATTAATTACTACGACGACTAAACGTAAAACCGTAAAAAGGGCTAAAATAAAAATCAATTCTAAAAATTCCCAAAAAAATACCAAAAATCAAATTAAATAAACT
Source organism: Glebionis coronaria (assembly GCA_025667525.1). NCBI lineage: Eukaryota > Viridiplantae > Streptophyta > Magnoliopsida > Asterales > Asteraceae > Glebionis > Glebionis coronaria. The sequence goes on from CM046881.1 coordinate 46,000,512, forward strand.
AAGAGTTTACAAATGATCAAAACTTTTTCAAACCTTTTAATTAATTAAATATTAATTTTTAAATGCTAATTAAAGCCCTAAAAATCAAATTAATTATCAAAAAGCCCAAATAAAGATTTTTCACTTTGTAAACCTCTAAAATGACCTAAAAAGATTAAAAACTATTTTTATAAATTTTTAAACTAATTAAAACTAATTAACATGATTTAAAAACTATTTAAGCTCTAAATAATTATAAAAATTAATCTAATGACAATAAAATTTATCTAAGAGTTGCAAAAATCCTATTTTAATATATTAAACCTAAGAAAAATATAAAAAGTGCAAAAATGTGAAAATTGAGATTTGGTAGGTGTGAAAACACCCATCCTTTTTACCACTTATTTACAATAATAACCGAGCCAAAACGTGTATTTTATGTCATTTATGTCGGAATTATGCGTGGTGTGTGTTTTTGTTGTGATTTAGGACTAAAAGGTGAAAAGTGGAGAAAACACGGGATTTTACGGGCTTTCATCGAAGAAAAAGACGAAAGATGAAGTCGAAAGATCAAGAGTGGAAAAAGAACGGAAGTCCAAGACCAATTCTGAAGATTTATCGAAGAAAAAGTCAAAAGACGGAAGTTTACTTAAAAGCCGAAGAACTCAAGTCTAATTTATTGAAGATTATAAGACGAGTTTGAAGAAATCCTAAGAAAAAGTCCAAGTATTAAGAAGATTAACAAAAGAATAAGAAGATCAAGGACCTAAGCTTGCAAATAAGAGAAAGAAGGAGAAGCTTCCACCTTATGCTTTCCCCTCCTATAAATAGTTTAGGATCTCATTTTGTAAAGGTTGTTGGTGGCTTGACAAGCCTCTCTTCCACCATTCTCAATTCCCTGTTCTTTACTTTTATGCACCTTAATCTTCATGTAACGCACCTTTAATTTTCTTTTAATTCCAAGTAAGTTTACCTTTAATTGTTGTTAATATTTACTTTATTGCTAATCTCCTCCTACCTTTCTTGTTTGATTTGTTCTTCTTTTTCATTGTTCATGTTCTTAAGTTTTTATGATTTTAATCAAGTGGGTTTTGATTGATTTGGCTTTATTTGTTAGTTTTAATGATTTGTTTTGATTGATTATTGTTAGTTGATGTTTATTGGTTGTTTTGGTTTAATCTTTTGGTTTGTTTTGATTAGTTTTGATTAAATTCGTGCCTTGTTCTTCTTTCCCTGCTCCTACGTTCGTTTTACTGTTCTTGCCCAGAATATTCCGAATAGGCTATTTCATTTTCTTTCTATGCGGAATATTTCGAATATTCCGAATCAACTGTCTTCAAAGTGTTCTATGCGGAATGTTCATTTATTCCGAATAAGAACTTCTATGCGGAATGTTCATTTATTCCGAATAGGGATTTCTATGCGGAATGATCAGTTATTCCGAATAGGGCTTTCTATGCGGAATGTTTGATTATTCCGTATAAGGGTAATATTCCGAATAGGGTTAGGATTCCGCATAGCTTTTTTATTATTCCGCATAGCTTTTATTCCGAATAGAGTTGTTTTCCGAGTAGAGTGTTTTTCCATTTTTATTCCGCTTAGGCAATTTTTATTCCGCATAATTTAAATATTCTGAATAGCTTTTTATTGAGTTTTTAGTTTTCAGTTTTAAACTTTATTTTTCCCGCCTTTTTTCTTTATTTGCATTTTTACTTGCTTTCCTTTTATTTAAGTTTTATTTCGCGTAATTTACTTTATTTGCCTTTTAAATTTCTCGTCATTTATTTCCCGTTATGTTTTTATCTTTCATTGTTTTCTTTTACCTCTTTACTTTATCTTTATCTGTTTCAAGTTTTTATTTTTAATTAGTTTTAGACAACGAGCTTTCCTTTTTTATTTCACCAAGAACAACTGAGTCGCACAATTAACCAGAGATCAATTCGAAGAGACACCGAGAAACGAACTTTTCAAATAGTAAAAATCTAGTTATTAAAATGGCGCCGATGCCGGCTCTTTTCGTGAGGATCGAAGGTTTTTTGTGAGAGACGCGTTGGCTTTTGGGACCCGTTCACTTGTGAACGTTATTTTTCGTGTCCAAAAATTTTCAAAAATCCCAAAAACATTTGAAAAATCATAAAAAGCATTTCTTTTTCAAAGTTTTGCACCAAAAATATTCTTCTTGCTTATCTATCTTTCTTTATGGATTTTTATATCCATTGCGTCCGGTGTAGGAAACAATTATCTGGGAACAACTCTTGTCAATGGTGTACATGTGAGCGGTGTGGAAACGATATCGACTACACACGATCCGGATTTTGTCCCTTGTGCAACTCGACTAATTCATTCTTTTTGAACCCACCTCCTGTTCCCCCGTGCATCTATTGTGGAAGCGATTCTCATTGGCATGTTTCGTGCCCGGTTCGATACCCGTATGGTCACGGGCAAGAACCGGGGTACAATTATGACAATGATAATAGCTATCAACAAGAGGCACCCAGTTTTTCTCCATACCCATGGTGCTATATTTGTGGGGGCCCTCACGATGCTTCTTTTTGTGATCCGTCGCAAATCTTTGAGAAAGTACCGTGCTATCATCCTAGTGTCTATAACCGTGAGCCCCCACATCACACCCTCAATCATCAATCCTCTCAGCAAACTAGTCTTGATCAACAACTCACTTCTTTGAATGGCATTCTAGAAAGCCTAGCTCAACTCCGAGCTGACTTGCATCAGGAAAGGCAACCGTTGCTTGATGTGGACGAAACCTTGAAAACCACCGACACCTTTTTGAGCCAATTTAGTCGTTTTCCCTTCTTTTCTACACCAAAATGTTTAATTACAGCGTGGGATAGAATCGGTGAAATTGAACATACTCGGGGCGATGAACAACAAAAGTTGCTGCATGAGCTTCTTAAAGATGTGGAGGTTATCAAGGAAGAACTAGCCGACTACGTCACTCCTAACTGGACTCGTCCCATCTATTATGATGATGACGACGACGATGATGTCTACACTTTCAACCAATCTTCTGAAGTTGCTGCTCCTACTGTCGATGCTCCTTCTGTGTCTAAGGATCTAGATTCGTTGAATACGCTTAGTGATGTCGATCTCGACAAAGTATTAGATGATGAGGTTTGTGACATACCTGCTATGGAGCCTGAGGACGACGTTGCTCTTACGGAAGAGGTCGATCCTAGTGATGACGATTCTTCTCTCAGCTATGAGAATTTCACTTTTGAAATTTCTCAATCTCCACCGGGAGATGCGGGCGATGACGATTTATTTTCTCCGGTTTACGAGACGTTCATCGATGAACATGATCTTGTGGATGAGGTGGAAGACGTGCTTCTTCGCGATAGATTACGGAAAGTTCACCTTCTTATTGCTCAAATCGAAGCGTTGACTTCTCCGCCTCTTTCCAAGTCTTTACCTCCATCTATTCCTTCCGTTGAAGATAATGACCCATTGCTGGAAGAAATCGATCTCCACTCCATCCCTCCAGGTATTGATGATTCTGACACGGAGGGGGACATTATATTTTTTGATAATTTGTTGCAGGAAGATATTGTCCCAAGTTCCCCTCCCGAGCACCTTTCATCCTCCCCTTTAGCCACTATCACGGAGGATGAGTGCTTTGACCCGGGGGTGACATTGATTATGCTATGATGGATAACAATACGGCTTTGCCGCTTGCTCAGCATCTATTGTCTTCGGGGGAGGACAATGTGCTTACTTTACCCAACCCACCTCCCGTGGATCTTGAATACACATACTATACGTATGTTGAAAGGACCTTTCTCCCTTTCAAGACTTATCCCCTTGCCTCTCCTTTGTTGATGTCCTCCGGGAACGAGGACAAGGTCTTTGATCCTGGTATCACATTCGAGGCTTCTCCATGGACCATTTAATTCGGGGACGAGTCAGGCTCGTGACTCGGTCAACAAAAACAAGCGCTTTTTGGGAGGCAACCCAATTATCTATCTATTTTCACCATAAGTGTAGGGGGGAGCCCCGTGGTGTTTCTTGCTTTCTTTCTTATCATGTGCAGGGATTAGAGCTTCAAAGACACACTCTTGATGACTTTTGATGAACCGTGACTCCGTGTTCCCTTCTTCCCGGTTCTATCCTAAACTCTTTTCGATTCACTATTTTATATTTCTCAATATTAAAATAGGAATCTCTTTAGTTGTCTCTTCCTTAGCAAGATTTAAACAAAGTGCACAATGTCCTAAGTGTAGGGGAGTTTACTCCCACATGCTTAAACATTGAGGACAATGTTTATATTAAGTTTAGGGGAGACTTCTATCGAAGTTAAGTGGCCTTTTCCTTGTATTTGTCCTCATTTTAACCAGAAAATCAATTTTTCGACATTTTTCAAAATTTTTAATCTATTTTGGCCTAGTTGTAGTCTCCTTTATTTTTGTTATTTTAATAAAATGGTTGTAGCAAGTTTAGATATCTTAGATATATTAGGCCCGTTGTGAATATTTTGACTCAACTCGAGTTTACTTATCCAAGTTCACTCTAGCTAGTATCCTTAACCATGTAGACCTTAATTGGTTTATTAGGCTAAGCATCCACGAGTCTCATTCCTTGAGATTTTAAATTGTGGATAACGAGAATTGATAGAGTTGGTTACAAGTTTGGTATTTTCTCATTAACTTATGTGAGTTAATTATGATCTTTTTCTCCCATCACTTGCTAATAAATTATCTGCAATAAGTAAGGTCGTACAATTTGAAAAGTTACTTAGCTTCTAGCCCAAGATCGTTTAAAAGTTGCTCGGTAATGACGAGAGTTCATAGCCAAGGCATAACTTATGAAGCGGGGCGCGAAGATTGGCGAGTCCAAAAAGGCCCTAACAAGGCATGAGGATTCAATTTTATTGCTGAAGATCCAAAAGTGATGTGAAAAGCATTATTCCCAAAATCAATATGAAGGATCAAGACTCACGACGAAAAGCAATCAACTCCCATAAAGGTCATGGAGAAGTGTATCTGAAAAGACCCTAACAAGGTATGAGGATAAATAGATCCAAGTCCGAAAAGGAGGCGGATAGTTGTATCTCAAAATCCCAAATAGAGATTGAAGAAATAATCATGAAGTCGTGGTCAACAAAGTTGGAGTACCTCTCAAAAGTATCCAAGTGAAGAGACTCAATGAACGATGAGAAGACCATTATCTCAAGCACGTCTCTCAAGATATGAAGTATGAAGTACATGCCAAATATCGGCCCGAGAAAGGTCTCAAATCGTGAACCAAGTTATGCCAAGATATGAACTTTTTGATATCCCAAGAAGCAGTTTTAAGAGATTTTGTCCTTTAGCTAACTATTGATCAAATCGTCCTACTTTGCTTTCAGCCTAAATAAACTATCGAAATAAGTCCAAAAATGCATCTTCATGATCATTCTAAGACAAAAATAAAATATAAGAGATACCCGTAGGAATAAGGGAGTTTAAGTGATTAATTGAACCACATGAGTAAATGTTTGTTATGCTAACTTGTACTAACAATGATCTTGTTTTTAAGCTTGGCATGGGGAACGTGAAACTTGAGGGTGATAAACATTCACGACACCAAAGCCCTAATGTAAGTCTTAGATTTCTTTACAAATTTCTTCATTGTTGCATTCTATCATTTTCTATCTTTTAAATTTTCCTGAGTTATTTAATAAAGGCCAAGACGGATTGATTATGATGGAAAGTGTAAACCTTGCTTTATTACTAAGCATTGCATGAGGACATTGCAATGGTTAAATGTAGGGGATTTGATAGGTGTGAAAACACCCATCCTTTTTACCACTTAATTACAATAATAACCGAGCCAAAACGTGTATTTTATGTCATTTATGTCGGAATTATGCGTGGTGTGTGTTTTTGTTGTGATTTAGGATGAAAAGGTGAAAAGTGGAGAAAACACGGGATTTTACGGGCTTTCATCGAAGAAAAAGACGAAAGATGAAGTCGAAAGATCAAGAGTTGAAAAAGAACGGAAGTCCAAGACCAATTCTGAAGATTTATCGAAGAAAAAGTCAAAAGACGGAAGTTTACTTAAAACCGAAGAACTCAAGTCTAATTTATTGAAGATTATAAGACGAGTTTGAAGAAATCCTAAGAAAAAGTCCAAGTATTAAGAAGATTAACAAAAGAATAAGAAGATCAATGATCTAAGCTTGCAAATAAGAGAAAGAAGGAGAAGCTTCCACCTTAAGCTTTCCCCTCCTATAAATAGTTTAGGATCTCATTTTGTAAAGGTTGTTGGTGGCTTGACAAGCCTCTCTTCCACCATTCTCAATTCCCTGTTCTTTACTTTTATGCACCTTAATCTTCATGTAACGCACCTTTAATTTTCTTTTAATTCCAAGTAAGTTTACCTTTAATTGTTGTTAATATTTACTTTATTGCTAATCTCCTCCTACCTTTCTTGTTTGATTTGTTCTTCTTTTTCATTGTTCATGTTCTTAAGTTTTTATGATTTTAATCAAGTGGGTTTTGATTGATTTGGCTTTATTTGTTAGTTTTAATGATTTGTTTTGATTGATTATTGTTAGTTGATGTTTATTGGTTGTTTTGGTTTAATCTTTTGGTTTGTTTTGATTAGTTTTGATTAAATTCGTGCCTTGTTCTTCTTTCCCTGCTCCTACGTTCGTTTTACTGTTCTTGCCCAGAATATTCCGAATAGGCTATTTTATTTTCTTTCTATGCGGAATATTTCGAATATTCCGAATCAACTGTCTTCAAAGTGTTCTATGCGGAATGTTCATTTATTCCGAATAAGAACTTCTATGCGGAATGTTCATTTATTCCGAATAGGGATTTCTATGCGGAATGATCAGTTATTCCGAATAGGGCTTTCTATGCGGAATGTTTGATTATTCCGTATAAGGGTATTATTCCGAATAGGGTTAGGATTCCGCATAGCTTTTTTATTATTCCGCATAGCTTTTATTCCGAATAGAGTTGTTTTCCGAGTAGAGTGTTTTTCCATTTTTATTCCGCTTAGGCAATTTTTATTCCGCATAATTTAAATATTCCGAATAGCTTTTTATTGAGTTTTTAGTTTTCAGTTTTAAACTTTATTTTTCCCGCCTTTTTTCTTTATTTGCATTTTTACTTGCTTTCCTTTTATTTAAGTTTTATTTCGCGTCATTTACTTTATTTGCCTTTTAAATTTCTCGCCATTTATTTCCCGTTATGTTTTTATCTTTCATTGTTTTCTTTTACCTCTTTACTTTATCTTTATCTGTTTCAAGTTTTTATTTTTAATTAGTTTTAGACAACGACCTTTCCTTTTTTATTTCACCAAGAACAACTGAGTCACACAATTAACCAGAGATCAATTCGAAGAGACACCGAGAAACGAACTTTTCAAATAGTAAAAATCTAGTTATTAAGATTTAATAATAAAATAAAATTAAAATAATATTTAAAATCTAAAAATTATAAAAAATTCTAAAAACTTGCAAACTAGTTTATTTTAACCTAAATAATCAGAAAATGAAAGTGAAATTACCAAATTACCTCTAATGGGCCCCCAAATGGGCTAAAACCAAAAACAGTCAACCTTAATGGGCTTTTGGGCCAAAAAAGTCAAACCTAGCCCAAATGACCTAAAAAAGCCCTATCTTACTCAAAATTCAATTTTAAACACAAAAGTCTAAAGGCCCAAAAGCTGATTTTGAGCTTATCACAACTTAAATAGTCAACAACTTATTCGTATTGGGCCAATAAGCCCATTAAGCAATAAGCCAATGCCATAAGCTCTGCTCAAACACACAACCTTCTTTTGAGATGCCTAAGAGATCTGTGAAAAGAAATTTTGAAAAAGCACACTCAATAAGCCAGAAATAAGCAAAGTAGAAATCCACAAAACGACAAAATATTTGGGTTAGAGTTCTAGGCTGTTTCAGAAGCTCTGGTTTGTTGAAAAAGCTCACAAATAGCTTAACTAAGAATAATCAATCATAAAAATCACAAAAAGCCAAGTAGAATAAGCTGTGTGAACCGATAAGCTGGCTGAAAAAGCCAAATAAGCTAGTTTTCTAGAAAAAGCTTAACCAAATGACTTGTAACCTTCCAGGTTTGTTATTAAGCTGAGAAAAATGACACCTATTACAAAAGCCAAGTTGTTGCATGTACCAATAACAAGTTCTAAAAAATAAGCCAAATTGTGCTTATTTGACCCAAAGTCAAAGTGTTCCAAAATTCACCAAATGATCAGGGATGGTTTATAAGCTTGTTATAAGCAACTTTTGTGAAGAACTCAAGGAGGAGTCCTTGTGAATCAAGGGGTCAGTTGACCAAATGATGACTGGTTTTGGCAAAAAGGGCTTAATAAGCCAGTTAGCTTATATGCCAGCAATAAGGCACATCAAATAGCAAGAAGCACTCACAAGCAGCACAATATCAGGTTCCAAGCAACAAAACAACAAGGCATACACTAGAATCACAAATGCAAGTCCAAAATGAGGTGGTCACTTTGCTGATGCAAATGACCACTTCAGCCAACTTTGATAAGCTCTAGCACCTTCAATAAGCCACCAAATTCAACAAACAGATAATGCACAAATAGCTTATCACCTAAACTCTTCCCAAACCTGATTTCAGACCTTAGATCCAATAAACAAGAATTTATTGGATCTGATGTGTTTGACCAATTTCAAAACACTTTTTATTAGATTTTTGCAAAACTTGAAATCCTTTTTCCAATCCTTTTGAAACTTAACCAGTGACTAAAAACTATTGTATATGACTTGTTTAGACCTCCCAAACCCTAATAACCAAGGGTACAAGGCCACAAAGCTTTATGATCCCAAAATCCCAAACAACCCTTTTATAAGCCCTTTTCAAACAAACTTCTTCTCTAATCAAACAACCTACTGATTTTATGGTTCAAATAGCTCAACTAGGTGACAACTAAGAGATATCAACAATAAAACACAAAGCACAAACACAATAGCAACAAATCACATGGCAAAACATAAATCAGACAATATCATGAAATTTTTTAGAGGAATCTTAACAAGAGGTTATACCTATCCTCCACAACATCCTAGGAGGATCAGCAATGCTCCTTGGACCTTGTTCAACAACTAGAACAAGACCAAGGTACTTCAACAAAGGAGATGATGACTGCCTTGGTTGATGGTTCAAAGTAGAACCTCAAGGACTTGATTTCTTCAACACAAGCAACAAACAGCCCAACCAAAGGCTTAAACCCCTTCACAAGCTTGGTGTAAACAAGCTTGTAAGAGCTTATGGCTTTTGGTTAAGGATTATTACAAGTAAAATATCAAAAACAGATGACTGATTTCAAGTTATTTTTAAACTTGAAAACCTTACCAAACATAAACGTGTTCAAACCAAAAGATCTAAACACCTTTATAACATCAATCGAACTCAGAATTACCCTTAAACAACACCAACTTTCAAAAACATTAAAAAGGAATTACAATTTTCTTAAAATACCAAATTTTATAAATTTTAAAAAGGAATTACAATGTTTAAAGAGTAAAACTGGAACAAGGCTCTCTCACAAGTTGAGGAGTCCTTATATAGGCCACAAGGGTTGAGATTACAAGAGAAAACCCTAGCTATGAAGTTCCTAAAATGCCCTTGAATATTCTAGACGTATTTGATGTTTGAACTGTCCAAATGAATCTTGATTGTTCATTTTAGCTTTGTAACCAAGCAAGGAGTGTGGGCTGTTGATTTGGCCATGTGGCATACCTTGGAGGTTAAGGTTTGATGTGATAGGTGGACGGGTTTGAATGGTGGGGCCCTTTGGTGAATGGGAGTGAGGGTTTTGGGTGTGGGATGAGTTTATGTGTGTGTGAATTAAGCGTGTTCCTGAGTAATTCTATTTTACCCTTTGTTTAAGTGAAGTAAATTCTGGGGGTGAAGGAGGGTAACGGTAACATGTTTGATCCGTTTTTGTAGGAAAGAAAGTGTTTGGCGCGTGTTTGTGAGATTCAAACTTTAGGAATGGCAGTAGTAGTCCTTGTATTTTGGTGAAATGGGTAAAACATGTTTTTCAGCCTTATAACTTGATTCCCTTTGTTATTTAAGTTATAAACTTCACACTTTTGCCACCAAACTTTTCAATAAGGGTTTCAAGGGTTATTTTTGCCACTTTTGAATATTTGATGGACTGATGTTAGACATTCTTGATCTTCAAAGGTCTTCATTGTATCTTTGACTTCATGAGGGACCATTATTGACAATTTAGAATTGATAAGGGACTAAACTTGCCAATTCTTCAAAGTTGAAGGACCATTTTGTAATTTTGACAAACTTAAGAGACCAAACTTGTAATTATGAATATACAAGGGTTTTAAGTGTCATTTATTCATATTTTGAGGATCAATCTTGTACATCTTCAAGTCTTCAAGGGTTTTTCTTGGATAATTCATGATCTAGGGCCTAGTTCTTTGTACGGCTTCGTTTCTCGTGTTCGTTTTCCTTGTTTCTTGTGATCTTTTGTCTTTTTCACGATATCCATACCTAAAACACACAAGTAAACAAATACAAGCTTATATATTGTATTTTATGACATTTTAATGCATTTAAAGCCCGAAAAGAATGATGAGATCATGTATAAAAGCCATCTCATCATATGTACGATTCAAAATGCCTAATTAGCAACTAATCACAATGATAGCTAGTTCATATTACCTAAAATGATAATAGAATATTCTGTACCAAATCTAACTAAAAATCTAATCTTTTTAAGTAATGATATTGCTGAATGCGCACAAGATCATATTATTTTCTCATCACTGTTTGGTATTTGAGAGATTCTAGTCACGCGACCAAGTGGCGGTTCTATAGTAAAAAGATCAAGGGCAGCATGCAAGTACAATATACACAACGGTTTCAACTCATTTACATAAAATTAGGTCATTTGAGTTGGGTCTTATCTCAAACGGGTCAATTGTTTACGTAAAAAGGAAACAGGGTGGAACCTGTCCGAACTATCCAAACTTTGTTTCTAACGGATACACCCTACTCAAATCATTTTTTATTTTTATATTATTCTTGTAAAGACACTGTTGTGTACTCCTAAGTAACGAATAAACTTATAATGACGTATTCTGATAACTGGATAAAAAACGCCCCGTTGCTTACACCGACCAAACTATCGTTTATCACCACCCTCGGTAATAAAAATCAATGCACAAGCTGCTCAATTTTGCAACAATATTGTTTTTGTAATTATAGGTAACGGTTTATCTTTTGTAGAGAACTGAAAGAAAATGGACGAATGTGTTTTGGAAAAAATGCATACAATCTCGCTAATTTAAGTAATTCACAAGTCAAGCTCTGTGTAGTATTACCTCAGCACAAACCATTGGACGAGTATGTACCATATCATTACCGAAACCACGATCAACTGAAATATACCTAATGCAATGATTGATGGTAAACACAGAAGTGGAAACTGCTTGCTCGTAAAGGGACAACACCTCAATCTTAGCTTTCTTAATCTATGATAACTCCAAAAGTCCTACATCAGATTCTCCTATATTTCATAGATAGATATATCTCAAATTATGACCATACTTCCCAATGTATCCTAAACCCACATCCGTCAATTCAACAGAAGAAAGCTTGAGCGTATCGAGTTTGTTGCAACCCATTAGCATAGCTCGAACCCCATTGTCCAGCGGTGAATCTCTTATACCGACCTCATCCTCATCCCAATTATATATACGAAATTCACGTAGAGTCTTCAAATGAGTTCCTACACACTCGAGAGCTTCATTAGAAATATCTAAGCAATTAACCTCTAAATATACCAGATTAGGACAACCTTGTGCTAGAGCTATAAGTCCTAGTTGAGTCACACTCCCATAATGGGAAAGTTTGCGCAATTTCTTGCAAAATTGAGCAAAAACTTGTAATCCCTCGTCTCCACATATATCTTGGGCAACTAGAACTTCCATACTGGGACACCTCTCAAACAAGAAACATTGGCAATCATATTCACGTTTTTCATACACGAGATCCAATTCCCGTAGCTGATTGAGATATGAGTGTAAAATAGGGAATGAATCTTTGTACACATCCTGAATACGTAAACCACGAATATTCGGGGGGAATTTAAAACCATTGTGATCCCTATCTTCATCAGTAATCCCACAACAAAAATAATCCAGCTTCTTAGCATGCTTAATTACGTTTTTGAAATCACTTAAAGACCGTTGATAAATATTCAGAGATACTAACGACTTGCTACATTTCTTTGCAAGACATGTAATATCTTTTATATCGTACCAATCAAAGGGAGAATGAAAATCTAACAACTCCATAACCGTGTTACGCATAGCCAACTCATGTTACCATTTCCCATTTGGCTTGTAATCATTTTCTATGAAATTCTTTTGTAAAGACAAACTTCTCAAATCAATACAATACCTAGCGATATCAGTTAAACCATCCTCTGAAAACATTTCACAACCACGAATCTCTAAACTCTTCAGATTAGCACTTCGGGTTTTTGCCAAGAGTTGGAGATCAGAAGTAGACACAACCATTTTGCGGAAAGATAGTGATTTCAAACGCGTAACCTTAACATCTATCTCTTGAATCCAAGGGGTGACTGGAATATTCGATTTGAGATCACTATGTCTTCCATGGAAAAAAGATTTGAGAGTTAGCGACTCGAGTCAGGTGTTTACGCGTTTTAGAATCGATATCGTAAAAATTCTTGGAGACCAATGAAAGAGAATTAAGGTCATCAGGGTCTTCTATGTAAGGCATGACACAATCTAACACTAACTCCAAATCTTTTTTTATAAATTGTTTTTTGGTAGTAAGTTCATCATCCATATTTATTCTAAAATAAATGACAAACAATAACAACAAGAATCAGAGTCTTACCTGAGTTTTCGAAATGGGGTTAGGGTTTGCAATTCAATTGTGTTTTGAAATTGGGAGTATGTGTTTCAGAACATGTGACACTGTTTTCATTTGGATCAAATAGTCAACCTTTGATGTACACTGGTAAGAGTAAACTACACCATTAGTCCTTGTGGTTTGCGTCCTTTTAATGTAATTACAATTACTAACGCTCATTTAGTGCACATGCATGATGTGATAAATTGGGTTAGGGGAATGATAATCTAGGATACTTTACTTGAATTGTGTTAAGTCACTTTTAAGTATTTTGACTTTATCGATCTATAGGTATCATGAAATTCTTATTGAGATAAATCAAGAGTAAAAAAGTTATTTTCAGATAAAATAAAGCAATAACTTAGGGGAGTGTGATTTTTCATCAATATGAAAGTGACCAAAGTTATCTATCTATACTAACACTTTTTATTTTAGGAATGTTGAAAAATCAACTTACAACATTATATGCATAATGTATAATTATATAAACAAAATTATTTTATTTTAAGAATGTTGAAAAATCAACTTACATTATTATATGCATAATGTATATTATATAAACAAAATTAAAAAGTAACTACTAGTACATAGCTTAATACTTATATTAAAAATAACTAATATTGTACATATTAGAGAGAAATGCAAAAATCATCCATATGGTATGTCAAAAAATTAAAATACATTATTCGTTAACTTTTTGGACACCAACCATCCATTCGTTAGTGAACGGCGCACAGTACATCCCTCTGGATTGATGGTGCAAATTGTTTTCTCGTAAGTACTAACGAGGTCTATAAAGTAAGGTATTCTTGTCTTTTTTGTTATTACAGGGATGCATGCAGAACGTTTTTAATAAAAAAAGCAAAAAAATGTTTTAATCTAAAAAATATATGAAAAATAGTTTTAATTTTAAAAAATAATTTTTTCGAAAATGAATTAAAATATTTTCAAAAAAATAAAAAAAACATTTTATTAAAGATAATAAATCAACATTTTTATTCTAAATTTTTTAAAAGTATTTCAAAAATTTTAAACGATTTTTAAGAACTTGTAATTTTTTTTAAAAACTTTTATTTTTTTTAATTTTTTTGAAAGAAACAGTTAATTATTTTTAACATTTTAAAGTTAAAAAATTAGTGTTTATAACCTTTTCTTCAAAAAATGTTTAACTTTTTTAAACTAAAACATTTTTTCGTAAATAACTTAAATTTTTTTTTATTTTAGTTAAAGAAATTAATTTTCCGAAAAGAAATTAAGTTTTTCGTAAATAAATTAATTTTTTTTGAAAAAAGCTTTTTTTTAATTAAAATATTGTTTTGATTTTTTTTAATTAAAATATTTTTCTGATTTTTTTATTAAAAATGTTCACTATATATCCCTGTAAAAGCAAAAAAGATTAGAATACCTTACAAACCTTGTTAGTAATTAACGTGAAAACAATTTGCACCATCCGTCTAGAGGGATGTATGGTGAACCGTTCACTAATGAAGGGAAAATTGGTGTCCAAAAACATAACGAAGGATGTATTTTTATTTTTCGACATACTACGGAGATGATTTTTGCACTTCTCTCTACATATTATTAAAACTAATTAATATATAATTTAATACTCATATGAAAACTAATAATACAAAATATTAAAACTAATTAATACATAATAATTAATACACACTTGAAAATAAAAATAATTAATAAAAATAATTAATACAAATTAATATATAATCAATACACCCCATTACTTAAAAATACAATTATATATTCACATTCTACAACAATTTAAAAGATATATCTATAAAATCGTACATATGTTGGTTACATAACATGATGGTGTACTTAGTTTTGATAACCGAGCCGTACCAACGGGTTCAACTGAGAACCGAAGTCACAGTCGGTTCAACTAGCCAATAATAACCTTCATAAGATGAACCGAAGAGGACCCGCCGAAACTGACAAAAACGATACTGTTACATTAATCTATACTACTTAGTTTGAACGAGCACATAAATATGTACTACTTATAAAAGAGATTGTTCTCTCTCTCCCTCTCCAAAATTTAACGTACTACAACGTTACAAGCTTTTGATACAAACATTTACAACACAAAAACTTCATAAATTTATTTTTGTATTAACTGGTAGGAATACATTAAATTACAAAATGATAATATACTCAAAGGATTATTATTGTAAATTCTAATTTTATACATACAATTATTTAAATTGTTCACTAATGTAAGTTTAATATCAAATATATGCTTAATTTTGAACCATTCAACTTTTTTTTTAAATTTGCATATTCAAATACATATATTGTCAATGTATGTGATTTGGTACAAATTTAGTGAAATACTGATTATTTTGTTAATTAATCCGATTAAATCGTACATAACAAAGTAGAAAGATTTTAAGGTTATTATAATGTATGAAAATGTGTAAACATATAAAATACAAAGATTTTTAATATTTACATATTATATAATATTGTGAAGAATGCTACACAGATTAACAAATATCTTTCACCATCAATAATCATAATCTCGTAATACTAATTAATATGAAATGGTTTATTATTGTTTAATTTATTTCAACTTAAAAATCATCATTATTCATAAATATAATCATAAACATTGCGCTCGCAGAGTTTTAGTTTCCAAATAGAAGTAGTCGCAACGTGCGGGTACTCTGCTAGTGAATTAATAAGCACAAAACATTGAGTCAATAACTGTTGAATTCAGTTAAGTTCGGGTGAATTGGAAAAGTCACAACCCTTCATAAACACACACATTGGTTTGGTTTTTTACAGAAAGATAAGGTAAATCCTTAGTACTGATTCATTGAAATAACCATTTAGCTTGGGGGCTTTGCCATGAACCATGTAAGGGGCGCGATCCCTAGACCTTTGCATATTTGTCATGGTCTAAAACATATCAGCTTAACGATTATGTACTCCACATTTTCCTAACTCATATCCAAGCCTAATATAAAATTCCACTAGTCTCTAGTAAATCACAATTATCTAAAATAGTTGATAATACTAAAATTCACTTACATATGAGAGTATTTTGGTATTTTAAAATGTACTATTCTCTTCTTTCCTTTTTAATTTGCTCCCCTTCCCGCTTCTCTTCTTTTCGTTTTATACCCTAGAACAAAGTGGAATTAGTGAAATGAGTATTATTATCGCCTATTTGCATTTGACACAAGTAGACATTATACATAAATGTCAAAAAAAGTTAGAGGTGTCAAATCTTGCGTATATTGCTAATCGAGATGAGATCTATAAAGAATGATATCTCAAAAAAATCAAAAGAAAAGATCTCAATCATCCAATCATATCTTCATCCAATGGCTAAAATTCAACCTACCAACCATATTTAAACAGAAAAAACACATAATATCTCTCATTTATCCACCTACTTTCTCTCTCTACAAAACACACATAACTCTAACATACCGTCCCAACCACCACCACAGCCACCTAACGCTGAAAAATAACAACCCGAACCATCACCACCACTATTACAAATCCTTGGCCTTCGATCTGATGTGGATCCACCAGATCCTCCCTACACCACCACCACACTACCACCAACACCTGATGCCGATCCGCCGTCGCAACACATTGACCAATTCAACGTGACCACCACCACCACCGACCACCACCACCCCCGATCTCCCCACCTTCGCACCTCTATCAGAAACCCTACCGTCGCACCCACCATAAAATATAGATCTGATGTGATGATAAATGACGTGATAATCTGATTAGATGTCTCGTTGAAAAATGTATAGATCTGATATGAGTAAAATGTGTGAGATTATAAATGATGTGATGTGATGAAAAATGATGTGATGATCTGATTTGATATGACGACAAATGATGTTCTAGTGTGAACTGATGTTTCTTTGAAAAATGTGTTGTTGATGTTGGAAGGGTTTAGGTAACTGAAGAAGGAATACTCGTAATGAAACTGTTAAGGAAAATTACATGTGATTTACCCGAAATCACATGTGATTTAACCCATATCACATGTGATTTTACCCCAAAGAGAAAATGCAAAGAGTGAGGTGTGAGTACCAATGTGCATAGCAAAAAGACTTGTCGACTAAGTCCAAAGGAAATAAAGGGTGCAAAAGCAATGAATAACACTATTAGAAGTGAATTTTTTTTTACTCCATAAATAATTTCTATGTTTTTATTTCAATTTAATATTTTTGGATTCTACCTCCACTAAGACTCGGAGATGTTGATTGTTACTTTTGTATGTCATTAAAACTTGAATAAAAATATTATATGGATTTTAATTTTTACTTTTACTAAGTTATTTTGTTATAGTTACAAGTTTGTTAAATATGTCTAAACACAAGAAATATGGACAAAATCACAAGTAATTTGGCAAAAAACACATGTGATTGGCATAAATCACATGTGATTTGACAGAAATCACAAGTGTTTGAAAAATCACTTGTGGTTTGGTAGAAAATTATGATTCTGGATTTGGTATAAATCACTTGTTGGTTTGGCCTAAATCATTTGTAATTATCATTGAATCACATGTAATTCAAGCAAAATTATATGTGAGTCAAACAAAATCACATGTAAGTCAAAAACCAATTTTTTTATATATTTTACATGAATGACAACAAAACATTTAATATATTGACAGAATTACATGTGATTCAGAAAAAATCACATGTAATTCATATAAACTGGGTCTGTTAAAAGAAGTTAAAGTTACAAATGCTTGAATCACATGTAATGCAAGCAAAATCACATGTAATTATCAACAAACCACATGTAATTAAAGCAAAATTACATGTGATTCAACAAAACATTTAATATATGGATAGAATTACATGTAATTCAGAAAAATTCACATGTGATTTATCTAAAGTGGGTTTGTTAGAAGAAGTTAAGGTTGAGAAATGCTTGAATCACAAGTAATCTAAGCAAAATTACATGTAATTATCAATAAATCACATGTAATTCAAGCAAAATTACATCTGATTCAAACAAAATCACATGTAACTCAGAAGGTAATTTGTTTTCTATATTTTACATGAATGACAACAAAACTTTTTTATATATTGACAGAATTACATGTGATTCAATCAAAATCACATGTAATTCATCTCAATTGGGTTTGTTGGAAGAAGTTAAGGTTCTTAAATGCCTGAATCACATGTAATGCAAGCAGAATTACATGTGATTCTGCTTGAATCAGTAGCCAATTCTGTCATCATTAGCAGTTCTAGATGAAACCATAGAAGTTATTCCAAAGAACACATTACTTGATACAATTTGATATGTGACAATCTAACATTTTCAGGTAGTGAAATATTTTCTCATATAATATTTTGAAACTTATTTTTATGTTGGTTGACGAACTCACAATTTACGGATTTTAATTTGGGCTTACGTGCATAATTTGGCGTCTTTTACGACTAAACCGGAAACCTTAGGATTACGTATTTACGTTTTTGAACTCCGTTTTTGATGAGACAATTTTTGTTGGATTCGTTTTGTGACGTTGATTCATAATTTATAAAAACATTTTTCGTAAACGACCCGAGAGCACACAAATCGAGAAAACTAGAATCGAGAAATACCCGTAAACTAGTGAGATGGGACAAAACACATTGTCCCACCCCACTAGCTTAGTATGGACGACATAACTTGACACCACACACTAAGGTGGCATCAAGTTAGCTAACACATTACATGTGTAAGCTTAGCTTACACCTTAAGCACTACCTTCCCACTAGTTTACACAAAACCACTAGCAACTTCTCATTCCACCATTTTTTACATGCAAACCAACATCAAACTCTCTCAAACCACTCCCCCTTGCCGTCCAAAATTAAGCAACAAACACCCCTTTTGATCTCTTCTAGCCATGAAACACATGTTTACTAGCTCTATTAAGGAGTTCTCTTGAAGCCTTGATCATTTGGTGGCCATATTAACAACTTTGGAGGTGATTTGCTTGTGTCCTAGGGCTGATTTCTCAACTTATATTCTTGGTGTTTGATGATCTTGGAGTTACTTTTGGTGTTCATCAAGTTCTTGTCTTTCAAAAACAAGATATACTCTTGGTTGGTAAAGAAGATCATCCTCTCCATTTTCTCTTGTTATTTTTGTAAAGAACAAATGTATTTTCTTTCTTGTTCTATATGTATATGATGAATATATGATGATAAAAATGTTGTGTGGGGATCAAGTGTTGATAAATATGCTTAAAAAGGTTAATAACCATAAGAAACAAGGCTAAAATCATGATTAATTTGTTGGCTGTATAAAAACAGTATGTAACTAAAACTTGAACTGATAAACTTGCATGGTAGAATCCATTTACAGTAAGTACAATATGTCATACACATGTGAGAGTTGGCCATGCAATGGAATCATTAAAATGAGTGAGATATGATCAAAACAAGATGAGTGTGCTAATCTGAATAAGCTGTTTTGTAGGGACTGTTAAGCATAGATAAACTTAAAATGAGCAGTAGCTATAAGTTAATTGTAGCACATAATATGAAGTTCATGCCACCCAAAAATGAGCTTCTAATTCATTGTAGAACTCTAGATATGATAAAAATGGTGAAGATGAAAATAAAAATCAGATTTTGAAGAATTAATGTTTATTACTATTATATAAGTACTCAAAATTATATTGTATAAAATGTAAAATTAAAACCCACTAACTTATGATTTTTATTTATATAAATATGTAAAAGGTTAAATAAATGGATAAATTATAAAAATGGTAGTGGAATAATACTTATAAGTTATAAAAACTATAAACTTGATTTTTACGACTTTTTCGGCTATTACCGTAAAATTAACGTTTTTCGCCAATTAAAACTTAGACGATCAAACCCGTCTAATGTAAACTTTTTAAAAGTCATATACTGATATATAAGTATCTAATACAAGTAAAAAATGATAAAACCCGAACTATAGGACATACGGACATTAACGAGCTAACTAAGCATATTGGACTAATAATTGGACTAAATAAGTTAAACACTTATAAAAAGAACTTATTGGGCTTAACTCATTTGGGCCCAACACACAAAGTTTAAATACTGATAATATAAGTATGAAATCAAATAATACAAGTTAAAGAACTTATAATATGCTTGTTGGACTTAACATAGATAAATAGGTAAAACTAGTAAACTAGTAAAAAGTTACCAATACGTAAACACTAAAATGAGTAAACAAGGATGTATAAACAAACTTTATCATCATCATATGTACAAAAATCATCATATGTATATTGTTATTTTGATAAAAGTCGTTGGACCGAGTCTAAGACCGATTATTATTTATATAGGTTTCCGTGACCGAAGCACGCCCGTAGCCGATAATCCGCCTTTCATTATCAACGTGAGTTCATAGCCTCGCACTCTTTTAAATGTTTTATAAAATGAATTGTAAACCCGCGAGGGAGATAACATGCTAGATTTTTGATAAAAATAGAACACAAGTAGTCCCGATGGTATGCTTAATGTTATGGACCCGAATGATGCTATGACCCTATAAACGAGACAAAAAGGATTATTAGTAGTTAGGTTATGTCACTTAAAGTCCCATTAGCATGAATTGTGAACTACCGGGATTTGGTAGACGCTTATGCATTTGATAGTACTATTTGGGGACGATCACCCCAGTTCGCACCTTGACGGTTGATCCCCGTCGTACCACATTGATTGGTAAGCGAATTTATGTATTAGAAGATTCCATAGCGTGATTTTTGTGACGACACGCTAACTTAGATGGGCAAATTGTTTGTCGGCTTCGCAGCCCGCTGTTTTCATAGTAAGGTAACAATGTCATGCGGCTAATAATAATCCTAAAATGTATCCTATACATAATGTAATCCAATAACGACGCTAATAACGATGAATATATTACCTATCATGGTAATATTGAGGCTACGGTCTCATGGACGGTTTAAGATGTATGCTTGATTTATATATTGCCTGACTAGCAATACGAGGACTTACTTCCGATATTATACTTGTGTTCTGATTTTAACGATTGTTTTATATAACGGTTTTTATTAAACTCTATGAATTCACTCGGCATTCGTTGATATGATTTTTGCATGTTTTTATCTCAGGTGCTTGAAGGTAATCCGGATGGAGATCGACTCTGATGGCCCACATAATATTAAAAATGTTCATTCGATCTATGTTTTGTAAACTTAATGACCTGTATAATTTGGGACCTGTTGTACACTTTAAAAATTTTTATCGAATGAATGTATGTTGAACCTTGTACAACCATTTTTATGTGTTGTCTATGATTGGAGTTATTGTGCTATCCCGTAACACTCTGAAAGACCCTTCCACTGTACCGATACGAAAATTGAGAGTGTTACAGTTTGGTACCAGAGCTCTCGTTATAGAGAACAAAAGATTTTAAAAACCAAGGTTTTGAACAAAACTTTTCAAAATCTTTTGACAATGAACATTTGAGAAAATATTTGAAAAATCTTTTGACTATAACGGTGCCAGAGATCTCCGACGTTACCAACAAGCCCTATTGAGAAGATATATATTTTGATATATATAATTTAATTTATATATATGTATATATCGTGTTTTTAGTATGTAATTGTTTAACTAGTATGTTATCCTAATACGAGATATATATATATATATATATATATATATATATATAAATGCAGATTGTCATGGCTGACCCTAATATTCCTGTAGAAAATCATGCTATTCCCGAACCTAATGTAGATGATGATCCTTATTTAGACTTAGTAGATTATGATATGGATGATGAGGAGGAACCGTTTGAGGATCCCGAGACCGAGTTAGGACTAGAAGATCAGATTGACCCTCAGGTTGATATGGTAGAGAATGAGATTGATAATGTTGATATAGAGAATGATGATGAGATTGGGTTAGATAATTTAGATGATGAGATTGACGACGAGGATGTCGAGGAGGATATAGGTATAGACGTTGAGGTTGATGATGATGAGGAAGCCGAGCTTATTTATCCTTATGATGTTCCAGAGGGCGAGCCTTTACCCACACCAGTTTATTTGTCCGATTCTGAGGTTGAGCTACCTAGGGATGAAATGTCTGAATCGTCTGAATCTGATTCTGAATCAGAGGAGGATGAGGATGACAATGCACCTGACGGTACTGATGGTATTGCTACTCGTAGACGTGAGATAGGAGAGTTGTCTAGTGCTCGAGAGGCTACTCATATTGATGGTCTTGCACCATGGGCCTTGAGACGTGATCTAGATGCTTCCCGTGTTAAGAGTAGTATGACGGAGATTGGATTAGGTGTTGTTCAGACTCAAGTTGCTTATTTGGAGTCGAAGACTAAGGTTGGTGAGAAAGAGCGGGAATTGCTTAGTTTGGATTTGACTGATGTAGAGCGTGGTTTGAATGAGGCTTTAGGAGGTTATCGATGTTAGAAAGTGGTGAGTTTGCTGAAATGAAGAAAAAGGTGAATTCTATGGAGATTCAGTTAAGTGTAGCTCGTGCGATGCGTGAGAAAGCTGAAAAGGAGTTGAATATATCTATGGGTTGGAATAGTAGATTTTATGCCGACATGGTTGAAAGAGGAGTGATCCGTAAGCGCCCAGCTGAAGATATGTCTAGTGATCGTCCGACAAAGATACAGAAGATGATGGATGATGGACCATCTGGTGGTTCTCAGTAGACCAGTCTGTATTTAGTAGTGACCTTTGTATCTTTTGTACTTTTGTAGCTTTGACTGAACCGACTTGTTAGTAGTAGACTTGGCACGAATTTTGAGTGTATATAGTGCTAGAACTTTGATATGGGATGTACTAAGACAATACTTTTGTTTCAAATCGAATGAAATATGTATCTTGTCTTGAATTCCATATTGTGCCTTATTTGTATCTTGATTATGAATTCAATCCATATTATATGAATCCTTGGTTGGATAAATGCTTAATACTTTGAAATTGTGAAATTATAGAACTATGCCGCCCAAGAAGGCTGTGACTGAGGATGATGTACATAGGATTATTACGGAGCAAGTTACCGCATCTATGACTGAATTTATGGCAAATGCTAGAAATGAAGCTGGCGGTAGTGGAGCTGGCGGTAGTGGAGCTGGCGGTAGTGGAGCTGGCGGTAGTGGAGCTGGCGGTAGTGGAGCTGGCGGTAGTGGAATTGGCGGTACTAATGTGAATGTGAATGCTAATAATGTGAATGCTAATGCTGGAGGAAATGTAGGAGGACTTGGAACTAATGCACCTGAAGTTGGTGGCTGTACTTATGTGACGTTCATGAAGTGTGAACCTCTACCTTTTAATGGAACTGAAGGTGCTGTAGGATTAAGCCAGTGGATTGAGAAGATTGAATCGGTGTTTCAGATTAGTAAGTGTAAGGAGGAAGATAAGGTGACTTTTGCTATGGCTACTCTTAAAGGTCGTGCGTTGACTTGGTGGAACGGGAGAATTGCTTTCATGGGTCTTGATGCTGCTAATGCTACTCCTTGGGCTGAAATTAAGAAGTGGATGACTTTGGAGTATTGTCCTCGTAGTGTGATCATTAGGTTAGAACAGGAGTTGATTCATCTGAGAATGAAAGGTGTGGACATTGATAGTTACACGAACTGATTCCATGAGTTGGCCTTGCTATGTCCTCGATTGGTGGAACCCGAAGAAATCCGAATTGAACAATATATTAAAGGGTTGACCAGGAATATCCGGGGGGACGTGACATCATCTAAACCACTGACCATTGATGATGTCGTTCGAATGGCTTACCAACTCATTGGACAGATAATTCAGGATAGAGAAGATGAAGCCCGTGTAGGTGAGAAAAGGAAGGGAGACGGTGATTGTGTAGATAGAGGTGATAATAGGAAGAATTTCAATCGCCGTCAGAACCAGAGAAAGGGGAATGCAAATGCTCTTACCAACAATACACCACGCAACGATGATAGATGTCCTAAGTGCGGCAACAAGAGGCATGCTGGCGAATGCTGGAAGTGTCGAAATTGCGGAAAGCTTGGACACAAGGTTGAAAGGTGTAAGAAGGGAACCATTTGCTTCAACTGTAATGAAGAAGGTCATAGGAAATCGGAATGCCCCAAGTTGAAAGCGATTGTACCTGGAAGAAACCCCCAGGGTCGTATCTATCAACTTGGAACAATTTAGGTGAAGAAAGAGGATCCAAATGTCGTTACCGGTATGTTTTTACTCAACAATCATTATGCTGTTGCTTTATTTGATTCGGGTGCTGATAGGAGCTTTGTATCCACTAAATTTAGTTTCCTTATTGACATTGAACCTGTTGAGATAAATACCAGTTACGAGGTGGAATTGGCTAATGGTAAATTAGTGAAAACTAATAAGCTATTAGAAGGATGCTCTCTAAATCTCTTGAACTATTCCTTTCCGATTAATTTGATGTTGATAGAATTAGGTAGTTTTGATATTATTATTGGTATGGATTGGTTGTCGTTGAATAATGCTACTATTTTATGTGGAGAGAAGAAAGTTAAGATTCCTCTTAGGAATAGGACGTTAGTAATTGATGGTAATCGAGGTGAATCCCGTTTGAAAATCGTTTCATGTATTAAAGTCCAAAAGTACATCAGGAACGATTGCGAGTTATTCTTAGCTCAAGTGACCGGGAATGAGTCTAGGGAGAAACGATTGAAAGATGTACCTATTATTTGTGAATTTCCTAAGGTATTTCCTAAAGATTTACCCGGACTTCCACCGATAAGGCAAGTAGAGTTTCGAATCGATTTAATTCCTGGTTCTACACCGGTGGCACGTGCGCCTTACCGATTAGCCCCTTCTGAATTAAAGGAGTTATCTGAGCAACTTAAGGAGTTGTCTGATAAAGGTTTTATTCGACCGAGCTCGTCGCCTTGGGGAGCTCCAGTCTTGTTCGTTAAGTAGAAGAATGGATCTTTCCGTATGTGCATTGATTATAGGGAACTGAATAAGTTGACAATTAAAAATCAATATCCTTTACCTAGGATTGATGATTTATTTGATCAACTACAAGGATCTAGTGTGTATTCTAAGATAGATTTGCGGTCAGGATATCACCAACTTCGCGTCCGTGAAGAATATTTTCCTGTAACTGCATTTAGAACTCGTTATGGACACTATGAATTTCAAGTAATGCCATTTGGGTTAACTAACGCACCTGCGGTTTTCATGGATTTAATGAATCGAGTGTGCAAGCCCTACTTGGATAAATTTGTGATTGTGTTTATTGACGATATTCTAATCTATTCTAAGAATGAAGATGAACATAGAGAACATTTAAGGATTGTTTTGAATTTGTTGAAGGATGAAAGGTTGTATGCTAAGTTTTTGAAATGTGATTTCTCGTTAGATTCTGTGCAATTTCTTGGTCATGTGATTAACAAAGATGGAATTCATGTTGATCCTGCAAAGGTTGAAGCTATTAAGAATTGGTCTGCACCGACAACGCCAACGGAAGTGCGACAGTTCTTAGGATTGGCTGGCTATTATAGGCGATTCATTAAAGAATTTTCTTTGATAGATAAACCCTTGACTAAGCTTACCCAGAAGAATAAACCTTTCGTTTGGGGAAGTGATGAAGATGGAGCATTTCAGACATTGAAGCAAAAGTTATGTAGTGCGCCAATCTTATCATTACCTGACGGGAGTGAAGATTTTGTAGTGTATTGTGATGCATCTCTTAGAGGCTATGGAGCTGTTTTGATGCAGCGAGAGAAAGTGATAGCTTATGCTTCTAGGCAATTAAGGAAGAATGAGGAGAATTATACTACTTATGATCTTGAGTTAGGAGCTGTAGTCCTTGCTCTTAGGTTGTGGAGACATTATCTGTATGGCACCAAGTGTACGGTATTCACCGATCACAAAAGCCTATAGTATATTCTCGACCAGGAGGAATTGAACATGAGGTAACGAAGATGGATAGAGTTGTTAAGTGATTATGATTGTGATATAAAATATCACCCGGGAAAAGCCAATGTTGTTGCCGATGCGTTAAGTAGGAAAGATAGAGAGCCTATCAGGGTACGTTCTTTAGTTTTGACCGTGCACAATAATTTGCCTGAGCAAATTAGAAATGCGTAAATAGAAGCTTGTAAGAAGGAAAATTTTGTTAATGAAGGGTTCCGAGGAGAAGGAGATCCTTTAGAGGTTAGAGCTGATGGAGTGAAATGCTTAAGAGGTCGTATGTGGATACCTAAGTTTTGAGGCTTAAGAGACTTGATTATATTAGAATCCCATAAATCTAAGTATTCCATTCATCCGGGATCTGATAAGATGTACCATGATTTGAAGAAGTTATACTGGTGGCCAAATATGAAAGCTGACATAGCTATGTATGTTCTTCAATGCTTGACTTGTGCTAGAGTCAAAGCTGAACATCAAAAGCCATCAGGACTACTTCAACAACCAAAGATTCCTGAATGGAAGTGGGAGGGAATTACGATGGACTTTATCACCAAGCTTCCTAGAACATCATATGGAAACAACTCGATTTGGGTTATTGTCGACAGACTGACCAAATCAGCACACTTCATTCCGGTTAAAGAGCAGTTCTCACTAGAGAAGCTGACTCGTATATACCTTGAGAATGTTGTATGCAAGCATGGAGTGCCTGTATCGATCATTTCAGATCGAGATCCTAGATTCGCATCGAATTTTTGGAAATCTCTCCAAAGATCTTTGGGAACGAATCTCGACATGAGCACTGCTTATCACCCCCAGACTGATGGGCAGAGTGAAAGGACGATACAAACACTTGAAGATATGTTGAGAGCTTGTGTGTTAGATTTTGGTAAGAATTGGGATAAACATTTGCCGTTAGCAGAGTTTTCGTATAACAATAGTTACCATTCTAGTATTAAGGCTGCACCGTTTGAAGCTTTGTATGGTAGGAAGTGTAGATCTCCTGTATGTTGGATTGAAGTTGGGGATACCCAGCTCACGGGACCGGAATTGATCCGGGAGACTACAGAGATGATAGTTCAGATTAAGAATAGGTTGTTGACTGCCCGTAGTAGAAAGAAAAGTTACGCGGATGTGCGGAGGAAGCCAATGGAGTTTAAAGTGGGTGACCAAGTAATGTTGAAAGTATCACCATGGAAAGGCGTTATAAGATTTAGAAAACGAGGGAAATTGAATCCCCGTTATATTGGACCCTTTAAGATTTTATCTAGAGTAGGTCCGGTGGCTTACAAACTAGAGTTACCCCCCGAACCTCATGGTGTTCACAACACATTCCATGTATCTAATCTGAAGAAATGTCTAGCAGTGAGTGATGAGAAAATTCCGTTAGGTAAGGTTCGAATAGATGGGAAGTTGCATTTTATCGAAGAGCCCGTAGAAGTTATGGACCGTGATGTAAAGCAACTGAAACAAAGTCGGATACCTATTGTCAAGATCCGATGGAATTCAAAGCATGGACCGGAGTATACTTGGGAGCGAGAGGATGAAATGTGGAAGAAATATCCGCACCTCTTCGATTTCAATAAGAAACGGACATCCAAATGAAATGGATCACGAGGACGTTGATCCCTTTTAGGAGGAAAAGCTGTGACAATATAACATTTTCAGGTAGTGAAATATTTTCTCATATAATATTTTGAAACTTATTTTTATGTTGGTTGACGAACTCACAATTTACGGATTTAAATTTGGGCTTACGTGCATAATTTGGCGTCTTTTACGACTAAACGGAAACCTTAGGATTACGTATTTACGTTTTTGAACTCCGTTTTTGATGAGACAATTTTTATTGGATTCGTTTTGTGACGTTGATTCATAATTATAAAAACGTTTTTCGTAAAACGACCCGAGGGCACGCAAATCGAGAAAACTAGAATCGAGAAATACCCGTAAACTAGTGAGATGGGACAAAACACATTGTCCCACCCCACTAGCTTAGTATGGACGGCACAACTTGACACCACACACTAAGGTGGCATCAAGTTAGCTAACACATTACATGTGTAAGCTTAGCTTACACCTTAAGCACTACCTTCCCACTAGTTTACACAAAACCACTAGCAACTTCTCATTCCACCATTTCTTACATGAAAACCAATATCAAACTCTCTCAAACCACTCCCCTTGCCGTCCAAAATTAAGCAACAAACACCCCTTTTGATCTCTTCTATCCATGAAACACATGTTTACTAGCTCTATTAAGGAGTTCTCTTGAAGCCTTGATCATTTGGTGGCCATATTAACAACTTTGGAGGTGATTTGCTTGTGTCCTAGGGCTGATTTCTCAACTTATATTCTTGGTGTTTGATGATCTTGGAGTTACTTTTGGTGTTCATCAAGTTCTTGTCTTCCAAAAACAAGATATACTCTTGGTTGGTAAAGAAGATCATCCTCTCCATTTTCTCTTGTTATTTTTGTAAAGAACAAATGTATTTTCTTTCTTGTTGTATATGTATATGATGAATATATGATGATAAAAATGTTGTGTGGGGATCAAGTGTTGATAAATATGCTTAAAAAGGTTAATAACCATAAGAAACAAGGCTAAAATCATGATTAATTTGTTGGCTGTATAAAAACAGTATGTAACTAAAACTTGAACTGATAAACTTGCATGGTAGAATCCATTTACAGTAAGTACAATATGTCATACACATGTGAGAGTTGGCCATGCAATGGAATCATTAAAATGAGTGAGATATGATCAAAACAAGATGAGTGTGCTAATCTGAATAAGCTGTTTTGTAGGGACTGTTAAGCATAGATAAACTTAAAATGAGCAGTAGCTATAAGTTAATTGTAGCACATAATATGAAGTTCATGCCACCCAAAAATGAGCTTCTAATTCATTGTAGAACTCTAGATATGATAAAAATGGTGAAGATGAAAATAAAAATCAGATTTTGAAGAATTAATGTTTATTACTATTATATAAGCACTCAAAATTATATTGTATAAAATGTAAAATTAAAACCCACTAACTTATGATTTTTATTTATATAAATATTTAAAAGGTTAAATAAATGGATAAATTATAAAAATGGTAGTGGAATAATACTTATAAGTTATAAAAACTATAAACTTGATTTTTACGACTTTTTCGGCTATTACCGTAAAATTAACGTTTTTCGCCAATTAAAACTTAGAAGATCAAACCCGTCTAATGTAAAGTTTTTAAAAGTCATATACTGATATATAAGTATCTAATACAAGTAAAAACCGATAAAACCCGAACTATAGGACATACGGACATTAACGAGCTAACTAAGCATATTGGACTAATAATTGGACTAAATAAGTTAAACCCTTATAAAAAGAACTTATTGGGCTTAACTCATTTAGGCCCAACACATAAAGTTTAAATACTGATAATATAAGTATGAAATTAAATAATACAAGTTAAAGAACTTATAATATGCTTGTTGGGCTTAACATAGGTAAATAGGTAAAACTAGTAAACTAGTAAAAAGTTACCAATACGTAAACACTAAAATGAGTAAACAAGGATGTATAAACCCACTTGATCATCATCATATGTACAAAAAGCATCATATGTATATTGTTATTTTGATAAAAGTCGTTGGACCGAGTCTAAGACCGATTATTATTTATATAGGTTTCCGTGACCGAAGCACGCCCGTAGCCGATAATCCGCCTTTCATTATCAACGTGAGTTCATAGCCTCGCACTCTTTCAAATGTTTTATAAAATGAATTGTAAACCCGCGAGGGAGATAACATTCTAGATTTTTGATAAAAATAGAACACAAGTAGTCCCGATGGTATGCTTAATGTTATGGACCCGAATGATGCTATGACCCTATAAACGAGACAAAAAGGATTATTAGTAGTTAGGTTATGTCACTTAAAGTCCCATTAGCATGAATTGTGAACTACCGGGATTTGGTAGACGCTTATGCATTTGATAGTACTATTTGGGGACGATCACCCCAGTTCGCGCCTTGACGGTTGATCCCCGTCGTACCACATTGATTGGTAAGCGAATTTATGTATGAGAAGATTCCATAGCGTGATTTTTGTGACGACACGCTAACTTAGATGGGCAAATTGTTTGTCGGGTTCGCGGCCCGCTGTTTTCATAGTAAGGTAACAATGTCATGTGGCTAATAATAATCCTAAAATGTATCCTATACATAATGTAATCCAATAACGACGCTAATAACGATGAATATATTACCTATCATGGTAATATTGAGGCTACGGTCTCATGGACGGTTTAAGATGTATGCTTGATTTATATATTGCCTGACTAGCAATACGAGGACTTACTTCCGATATTATACTTGTGTTCTGATTTTAACGATTGTTTTATATAACGGTTTTTATTAAACTCTATGAATTCACTCGGCATTCGCTGATATGATTTTTGCATGTTTTTATCTCAGGTGCTTGAAGGTAATCCGGATGGAGATCGACTCTGATGGCCCACATAATATTAAAAATGTTCATTCGATTTTGTAAACTTAATGACCTGTATAATTTGGGACCTGTTGTATACTTTAAAACTTTTTATCGAATGAATGTATGTTGAACCTTGTACAACCATTTTATGTGTTGTCTGTGATTGGAATTATTGTGCTATCCCGTAACACTCTGAAAGACCCTTCCATTGTACCGATACGAAAATTGAGAGTGTTACATGATAAATAATACATAGTAATGAATAACATTACAACACGCCGTGATACATTTGCTTGAGTATTACTAGTAGCAACTACTACTTGTATTGTTTTACAACAAATAATGTAAATGTATACATTTATAACTTATAGATATTCATTCGACGTCCTTAACTTCGGCTTCAACATCAATAACAACTCTAGATGAAGCTTCCATGTAGAAACCACGGGTCAAGATCAATATATTCAAATTACCTGATAAGAAAGCACAAATACGAAGTTGCTGTAAAAAAACCATATACTTTGTGTTAATGCAATGATGCCTAAAACGTTACTTGCATTTTTCGGTCTCACTTTGTTTTGATTACGACAATATGTAAAAACAAGCATTTACGAAAACGATGAAAAACGAATTCTTGAGTTCAAGTATTTTTCATTTCAACCATTATCACTTAAGGTATGAACAAACAAGTAATTATACTAATTAAGTGATCAAGGATTTAATCTTTTTTTAAAACTCACTTTTTATTAAGTGTGACAAAGTTTTATTATTAAACTTTCTTTTTAAGAAAATGTTTTATTAAATTAATTATTTAAAAGTTTGAAGTTTGAAAATGGCATATTCTATCTTGGTTTGGAATATCCTTTCAGGACATTTTAATCCCTAGATTCAATCCAACCCACTAAAAGACAAAAGGGAGCGGACTCTACGCCGGCGGTTCCTTAGCGCCTACGGCGGTTCCTTATCGATAAGGAATCGCAGGCTCCAATAAGGAACCGCGGGCAGATATAGACGTTGGATGTTTGTCTTATAAATAGTGGACCATTCTGAGACTTTTAATCCACCTATTTTGCACATACATTTCCAAACTCTTTCATACTTCTTAAATCACTCAAATCCTTTATCATTTGTTTGATTACTACTTGTTTAGAAGTGAATATTTCTCCTCTCATATTTTCCTCTCAAGTGCAAAGAGAAGAACACTATCATTCTTGAAGTGTTGTGTCTACCTCAAAGATCCATTAAAGATCCAAATTTATTTATTCATTGTTGTGTCATAGTTGTGAAGATCCAAGTAGTTGTGTCTATTTGGAAGTTGTGTATGTATTAGGGTTAATACTTAGTCCTCAAAGTATATTGGTGTAGATTGGTCCTAACTAAGATTAGGGCTCGACTTTTAGCTTAGAGTCGGAAATTGGTTAAGCAACGTTGTGTACGGTTTCTCCACCTTAAGGAGCTTGTTGATTAGTAAACTCTCGAGTAAGGAGTACTCGAGGAGTGGAGTTGGAACGAGGAGTGAGCTTCGTTGTCGAACCACTATAAATCCTTGGTGTTTGGTTTGATCTTTCCTTCCCTTATCTTTTTACATTCATTATTCTTTATACTTGTGATTATTAGTTTAGTTGCATTATACATTCATTATTCTTTATACTTGTGATTGTTAGTTAGTTGCATTATACCTTGTTCATATTGTGTATAAGAAGGTTTCACATAAATACTCAAGCTTAAGTTTTTGAAAAAGGATTTTTTAAAACCAACCTTTAACATGTAGATTTAAGAAACTATTCAACCCCCCCTTCTAGTTTCTACAATTGGTATCAGAGCGTGATTGCTCAAGACTATTTAAAATATATTGTATTTTAAAACTAGAATCGATCTATGGATTCTAACATGTATCTAGATGGGCAATCTATGCAAAGACCACCTCTTTTTGAAACCAATAGTTTTATTTATTGGAAAAATAGGTTTGAGACTTATGTGAAGTCAAAAGATTTAGATCTTTGGCATGTTATTACCAATGGTGATTTTTTGCCATTTCAATATAATGAAGTTTCTAAAAGTAAGGAGATAGTTACTTTTGATAAAGCTAATGATGATACTAAAAGAAAACTTGCTAAAAATAATGAGGGTAAAATGGTGATTTATAATGCTTTACCAAAGAAAGAGTACAAAAGGATTTTTATGTGTGAAACCGCTAAAGACATTTGGAATACTCTTTTAGTAACCCACCAAGGTAATAGCCAAGTCAAAGAAAGTAAAATCTATCTTCTTGTTGAACAATATGAACAATTTGTCATCTTAGAAGATGAAACCATAAATAGTGCATTTGCTAGATTTAACACTATTATTACTAGTCTAAAAGCACTTGATGAAGGTTTTTCTAGCAAGAATAATGTTAGGAAGTTTCTTAGGGCGTTGCATCCCAAATAGAGAGCTAAAGTCACGGCGATTGAAGAATCAAAGGATCTCGCCAAATTATCACTCGATGAACTCATTGGTAACTTGAGGGTTCATGAGATGATAATTTTGAAGGACTTGGAAATGGTGAAAACTAAGAGTGAAAGAAAGTCTCTTGCACTCAAAGTCAAGAAGGCACAAAGTGACCATGAAAGCTCCTCGGATGGTGATGATGAGGAATATGCCTTAGCGGTTAGAGACTTTAAGAAGTTCTTCAAAAGACGAGGTTAATACGTGAGGCAACCAAACAACAACAAGAAACCCTTCTCCAAAAACCGATTTGCCAAAGATGATAAAGGTGATAGGACATGCTTTAGATGTGGTGATCCAAATCATTTCATCAGTGATTGTCATAAGCCTTCAAACGACAAGAACCACACGACATTCGTTGGAGGTTCATGGAGTGATAACGGTGAAGATATGATGACAACACTAAAGATGAGAAGTGTCTCATGGCTCACACTTCTAAAGAGGTACTTTTCAAAACTGAGTATTATAGCGATAATAGTTCTTATCAAGATGATAGTGAATTAGAAGGTCAATACAATAACTTGCATAAGCTTAGTCTAAAATTTATTGAAAAGAACAAAGTGATAAAATCAACTAGAACTAAGCTTGAAAACGAGATTAGTGAGCTAAAAGAGAAATTAGCTAAGCTTGAGAAAAATAAAGAAATAGATCTAGGATGCTTAAAATGTGAAAACCTTAGCCAAGAAAATGAAAACCTTAAGAGCACCTCCATTAGACTTGAAAAGTTCATGAGAGGTACTAATGCTCTTGATGATATGTTAAACAAACAAATTCATTCTAAGGAAAGACTTGGGTTAGGATATAACACTAATGAAGCATCAACTGGTAAACCAAAATATGTTAGGTTTTCAGAAAAACAGTCCCCTGTACGCGGTGCTCCAATATATGGGCGGTTCCTTATCGTTATGGAACCGCCGATGGAGCTAAGGAATCGCGTCCAGAAGAAGATTTTTGTGAAAATCCTAAACTTTCTAAAAAGTCAATTTTAGGTAAAGGACCAAAACATATTCTTATTAACAAGGTCAAAGTACCTATAATCGAAAAGCCTACTCTAGATAAATTCTACAAGCCCTTGAGTAAACCTCTAATGGGAACTAGAAACTTATCTAGACAAACATCTACTCCTCCAAGAGTACGAAATGAATCTAAACCTAGAAGTAGAACACTTACGCCAAAAAGAGATGATCAAGCTAAACCACGACCTAGGAGTAAAACCCCATCACCTAGGAGGAATAATAATAATACTAGATCAAGATCAAAGACACCTAGGAGAAACTATGGACAACAAAATGGCCATATGAATTGGAATAATTTTCAACAACAATACTTTTCCCCATGGGGAATGTCTCCTTCTTTCATGCATCCCAACCAAATGCAAGGGATGTTTTACAACTAACAACTTTGGACCCATGAGATATTGGGGACCAAATGTTTTATCTTGTGTGTTGTTACCTAGATATGCTTGGGAATCGACCTAGAGCTCGACGAGTGGATTAAGGATAGTGGTTGTTTTAAACACATGACGGGTAATCGAAGTTTGTTCTCGCACTACAAAGCATATGATGGAGGTAATGTTACATTCGCAAGTAATAGACGTGGTAATATCATTGGCAAAGGTACAGTCTATCTTGACTCTATGACTATAGAAAACGTAGAGCACGTAGATAACTTAGGTTTTAACCTTCTAAGTATAGGTCAAATTTATGAGAATAAGTGTGAGGTCATCTTTTCGGAATATGATAGTGAAATCGTAAAAGATGGAAAAGTCATTGGAAAAGGTGTTAGAAAGCATGGGCTTTATGTCATGAAGGTTAATAGGAAGTCAAAGGAAAACTTATGTCTAGCGACTTTAGATGATAGTTATACTCTTTGGCATAAGAGATTAGGTCACGCTAATATGTGTTTAATTCAATATTTAGTCTCTAAGGAGTTGGTAAGACATCTCCCCCAAGATGAAGTTTGATAGTCACTTTTGTGATGCTTGCAAAATTGGGAAGCAAGTTCACTCAAGTCACAAAGCCAAGAATTTGGTTTCGACCTCTCGGTGCTTAGAGCTCCTACATATGGATCTCTTTGGACCTTCCGCCATACGGAGTTATGGAGGTAACCTTTATACCCTAGTTATAGTTGACGACTACTCTAGATTCACTTGGACTAGATTTTTTGCGTCTAAGAATGAAGTTTTCGATCACTTCGAAACCTTTAGTCGAAGAATTCAAAATCAAATAGGATGTTCAGTTGTCTCTATTAGGACAGATCATGGTAGGGAATTTGATAATGAAGTGCAATTCGGTGCCTTTTGTGAAGCTCATGGTATTACCCATAACTTCTCGGCTCCTCGCACTCCACAATCAAATGGGGTAGTTGAAAGGAAGAATAGGACCATCCAAGAGGTGAGTAGGACGATGTTAAATGAGCAATCTTTGCCTCAAAAATTTTGGTGCAATGCCGTGGACACATCGACTTACATTCTCAACCGAATTCTTATTCGACCTTTTCTAGGAATGACCCCCTATGAGATTCTTAAAGGTAAGAAACCCTCATTGGAATAATTTAGGGTGTTTGGAAGCAAGTGTTCATTCTCAACACCAAAGATTACCTTACAAAGTTTGACCCAAAGTCTTACGAAGGTATCTTTTTAGGTTATTCTCAAACTAGTAAAGCCTACATAGTCCTCAATAGAACCTCGGGTGTAATTGAAGAATCACATAACGTGACATTTGATGAAACCCCACCTTCATCTAAGACACCATATTTGGTAGATGATGACTTAGATGAAATAGACATAGTTAATGCCAAAGATGTTAGAAACATAAAAGTTGAAGACCTTAGTGTTGAAAAGGGAGTAAACATTAAGGAGTCGAAGGATCATGCTCTCGATAACGTCATAGGCGAATTAAATCAAAGAACTCTAAGATCTCAAGTCCAAAATCAAAGTAACTTCTTTTGTTTCGTCTCCTTGATTGAACCAAAGAATGTTAAAGAAGCTTTGATGGATGAGAGTTGGGTCATCGCTATGCAAGAAGATATGAATCAATTCATTGCTAATGACGTTTAGGAACTTGTTCCTCCGCCTAGAAGTTCGACCATCATAGGAACCAAATGGTTATATAGGAATAAGTTAGATGAGAATAGTGTTGTGTCTCGTAACAAGGCTAGACTTGTAGCTCAAGGCTATAATCAACAAGAAGGTATTGATTATGACGAGACATACGCACCCGTAGCTAGATTAGAATCCATTAGAATCCTCTTAGCTTACGCTTGTGCTTTAGATTTTAAGCTTCAACAAATGGATGTAAAGAGTGCATTTCTTAACGGTTTGATCAATGAGGAGGTATATGTGGCTCAACCTTCCGGCCTCATTGATTTTGAGAAACCAGATCATGTTTACAAGCTTAAGAAAGCTCTTAATGGTCTCAAACAAGCACCCAAAGCTTGGTATGATAGACTTAAAGCGTTTCTTGTAAAACATGAGTATACCATGGGGATGGTAGACAATACACTCTTTACAAAGAAGAAAGGTTCTCACCTCATTATCGTACAAATATATGTTGATGACATTATATTTGGTTCAACTTGTCAATCATTGTGTGATGACTTTGCCAAAATCATGCATGACGAGTTTGAAATGAGTATGATGGGAGAACTTAACTTCTTTTTAGGACTCCAAATTAAACAAATGGACGATGGTATTTTCTTTAATCAATCCAAGTATGTTAAAGAAATGCTAAAGAAATTTGGATTAGAAGACTCTAGACCAATGAAGACCCCTATGGCCTCAGATACTAAACTCACCGTAGATGATGATTGTGAGTCGGTAGACAACACCAAATATAGAGGTATGATTGGTAGTTTGTTGTACCTAACGGCAAGTCGACCGGATATCATGTTTAGTGTTTGTCTTTGTGCTCGCTTCCAAGAGGCTCCCAAAACCTCTCACCTTGAAGCGGTTAAGCGTATCTTCCGATACATTAAGGGCACTATACATTTAGGATTATGGTATCCTAAAGGGACCGGCATAGAAACAATTGTCTACGCGGACTCGGATCATGCAGGAGACTATGTGGACCGGAAAAGCAGTAGTGGAGTTTGTACCTTCATGGGTTGTTGTTTAACTTCTTGGTTCTCCAAGAAACAAACCGCTCTTGCTATATCCACCACGGAAGCCGAGTATGTGAGTGCCGGTAAAGCTTGTCAACAAGCTCTATGGATGAAGCAAGCGCTTGTTGATTACAGTATTTCTCTTGATGATGTTCCCATCATGTGCGACAACAAGGGTGCAATAGACCTTAGCAAGAATCCCGTGCAACATTCGCGAACTAAGCACATAGAGATTCACCACCATTTTCTTAGGGATAATGCTCAAAAGGGGAACATTTCGATAGAGAAGGTACCCTCGGTAGAGCTCTTGTATGTTTTCTTTGTCTATCTTTGCTTCTTAGCATATCCCTATGATTAGTTAGACTAGAAAAATAGGATTTGCTGAATTGGAAAATCCTCCCTCATCAACAAACTCAACCCACTGTGGGCAGTTCTTTATTGATACCGCGGTTCCCCAGTGATAAGGAACCACCGGCTGAGGTAAGGAACCGCGCCCAGTACCCTACTTTTCGGGTATTCCTGAAATTCTAAATTTGTTCCAACATTTTTTGGAATCTTTGTTTCAACCCTTTGACCACCCCTAAATTATCTTGGACTTTCTCTATCATACTATATTATAAAGCATTTGGGACTTTTTTATAATTAGAAAGTCTGAAAATTCAGACACCTAAAAATCAAACACTGAAACCCATTTCACTGACTGCCACCACCACCACCACCACTGCTACCGGTGACGTTGTTTCATGCTGATTTCGTAATTCTATTATTAGTAACAGATCTTTTTTTGGTTCTCAAATTCAATGGACTGTCACTTGTCAGAAAAGATGGCGCCACCATCGTCGTCGCCGAAATATTACTCATTGGCGCCGGAAATTGGTAACAGCCGCCATCACCTTGAACCACGCATTTCATCTTCCATACCTCCGTTTAAAAATCAATCATAAGATTTTCTCAGAATCTTACCGTCGTTCTGCCGCCACCGTCATAAGCAACCGATTTCATTTTCCGATCAACGTCATATTTCGTGAAACCATAAGGAAAAACAGATCATGAAATAGGTAAGACCGTTTCAATCCGTCGTTATATTTCTTGTCGCCGTCGGCGGAATATACAAGGTAGAACGAAATTATGTATTTGTGTTTACGTGAAAGTGTTGGAGGCGTATGAAATAAAAGTTAAGAGTATAGGTAGGGTTTTGGAATTTGGTCTTTTTTGTATGTTTATATTAGGAAGTCATGATGTGGCCGTCTATTTACCAAAGCATTTAACATGTTAGATATCAAAACATGTTACTTTATTATTCAATAATGAAATACAGTAATATATTTGACTATAGTAGTAGAAATTTACTAGACGCAATGGATACTGTGTATAGCTAGGAAAATTGTTTAACTGTAAATATTACGATATGTTAATTGACTCGATAGTTGAATCAGTAAATCTGTCGAGTTGACCCGATAGTCGAATAAATGATTCGGTGAATCGATCGGGTTGACCCGAGTGTTGAACCCGTGCACCGGTGACTCGACCGGGTTGATCCGATGGTCGAACCCGTGACTCGACCGGGTTGACTCGGTAACTCGATCGAGTTGACCTGGTGAATGATTCATGATCTGATGACTTGACCAGGTTGACACGATAGTCGAACCTATGACATGGTGTCGATCTCGTGATCCGGTGAATCGACCGAAATAACCCGGTGATCGACCCGTGACTAAATAATATTGTGTAAAAAGTAATTCAAAATATATATTAAACAATGTAAAATTCAACATTTTCAAAAATGTGATACATTATATATTATAAAAAAGATATAAAGAATTTTAGAAATTTAAATAAAAAATGCTTCAAATAAACTCTGGGTTATATGTACGTGTT
Organism: Glebionis coronaria; assembly: GCA_025667525.1. Taxonomy (NCBI): domain Eukaryota; kingdom Viridiplantae; phylum Streptophyta; class Magnoliopsida; order Asterales; family Asteraceae; genus Glebionis; species Glebionis coronaria. The sequence continues at coordinate 46,039,262 of CM046881.1, forward strand.
TTAGGTGTGAGGTGCGTGAATTTGAAATGACACTTGTTATTAACCACTGATTTTGTGAACATTATTTTCGTTCGTTGGGTTGTTTTATATTAAGATGAAAAAAATTTGTTTGTCGTCGTATTTGCGGTTACTATGCTATAATAGAATACAGAGTTACATGAAAAATAAATAGAATAAATCTATAGACTTGTAACAACCATGTAAGTTAAAAATCAAGTCACTTTTAAAAAATTAAATGTCTTGAATTTCTCAATTTATAAGTGCACTTTAACTCTTAACTGACATATTGAAACTTTTAGAAAACACGTATAAACATACAAATTGTTAGCCCTATATTTTATATAGTCGAACAAGAATGTAATAGGTCATCTTAGACGTTAAAGGTCTTGTATTGTAATAGGTTAGTCGGGAAAACCGAGCTTGGACTTTAAGCTAATATTGTCTTTGTTAGGGGCTATATGCCCAAGTGAAAGCCAAGCCCGGCCCAAGATGAAGCCCACAAAGGCCTTAGAGCCGTGGCATTTATAACCCTCTTCCACATGTGGAAGAGGGTGTTGGTTCATTTCATAAAACACCTAGTTTTAGTGTAAACCTTCCACTTCTCTCTCTACTTTCTCTTTCTACTTTTCTACTATTTCTCTCTCTAAATCTTGTGTTATGGATTGAATGGGATTAACATTTGATATCAAGAGCCTATAGTGGATAGGTGATTGAAGATTCGTGTGTTGTGTTCTTGATTTTTTCGTGCCTATCTTGATCCAAAAAACTCACGTACCAAAAAATTTCTTGTGTTTTTATGGCTTATTCTTGATACAAATCATCTACTTACTATTGGTAGGGATTTGGTATTGTTCTTTTGGTTAAAAACACAAAATTTTTGGGTGCTTGATTCATTTTTAGGCTAAAAATCACGAATTTGGTGTGTTCTACTACTATCCGAGAAAAGGGGTATTTTGATTCCTTGGTACGATCTGACTTTGTGTTTGCATAAACCCTGGGGGTTTCTACTTGCGATCCATAGTCACGATCCATTGTTACGATCTAACTGCGATCATTAGTACGATCCAAGTTACGATCTATGACTATGATAGCTCTCTAAGATCCAAAGTACGATCCAGACTACGATTGCTTAGTACGATTGCTAAGTACGATCTAGGATACGATCAGGGTACGATCGCTTCACTACGATAGCTCAGTACGATCGTTGGATACGATCGTTGGATACGATCACCAATACGATCAAGTGAGTACGATCCAAGAGTACGATCACTCGTTACGATCTACTACTGCGATCAGACTACGATAAGTGAGTACGATCAGAGTACGATCCGACTGCAATCTAGGAGTACGATCAGAGTGCGATCAGACCACGATCATAGAGTACGATCAGAGTGCGATCAGAGTGCGATCTAAGAGTGCGATGGGTCACATTGCGATGGACAGATAAATTTTGTTTGAGCAATTTTTAGACTTATCCACTATTTAGACTAGTCTCGGAACATAGTTTACACGAATATTAAAAAAAATAAAAAAAATAAAAGAGTCTTTTTGGCGGGAAAACTTTAGAAAAAATTATTTTTTCCTAGACCATTTTTAGGCCATTTAAGCTTCAATTTCAAATTTTGGCGAAGCGAAAAATTTTTCGACCAAAAATTCGAATTTTCGGACCAAAATTCAAATTTTTAGGCCAATTTTAGGTTTTATTTTTGTCAAAATTTTTCACTTTTCAAATTTTTTTCCCTACTAGTTTTTGGCTATTTCTAACTCGATTTCAAAATTTGGTGGTTCAAAATTTTTTCGGCTTACCGTTTTGTCGGACTGAGGAATTTATTGTCGGACTGAGAAAAAATTGGAATTTTCGGAATTTCAACCACAATCAAATCACAACACATCCACTAAGATCCGTAATCCATACACATCATATCTTCTTCGAGACATCCGTTCAATGGACATCTTCGTGGATTCAACAACAACAACGTCCATGACTGAGATGAATAAAGAGAAGATGCAGAATCCAAAGGTTCATACAAACATTGAGACTCCAATCAGTAAACCTACTAACAAGGATTCTACAACCAAAACCGTTCATGCAATCAAATACAAGATGTTGAAAGCAAAAGAAAGATGCATGGAACACTTTAAGTTGCTTCAGTCACAACTTCAGGTTCTTTCAAGAGAACACCTAACAGGCACTCGTATTGAAATTGGATTCAAACGGGTATTCGTTCTACTATTTGGTCAAGATGTTGAGACATTCATCAAAACGATGCTATTTAATATGAACCATCTTCAACTTGAACTTAACAAAGATGATCTTCACGAGACTCTATCAATGGACATCCTTTTATCTCTCAACCTTCAGTTCCAGCAATTCATTGACTCAAGTGGCTTATCCAAAAACGATCGAGAGTTCACAAGCACATACTTTACCAAATATACTCTCGTAGATCTTCAAGCGTTCAAAGAGACACTTCTTCAACACATGAGTAATATAAAGAAGTCAGTTGTTGAAAGAACACGCCATCAAAGGCAATTGGAAAGAAGGGTGAATCAAAGACTGATGCAGACGAAAGAGAGCACTGTCGATAAAGATCAAGCATTGGATGCTTCTTCGGTTGATACAGAAAGCAGCAGGTCAGAATCAGAAACTCATCATACCAGCACAAGCTCCGGGAAAGATACAGAAGTCGTTGTTACATCTATCAGCCCCACATGTGAAAATGAGCCAATGGCTGAGGTACCATTAAATACTGATTCTAAGACTCATGAGCTCGAAACTATCTTAGCTCAAACGACAAAAGATTTTGAGGATGCCAAACTCGAATTTTCAAAGAAAAATAACAAATTTGAAGCTTATTTTGAAAAACTTGAAAAAGCAAATGTTGTTCTTGAACAAAAATTGGATCGTAAGATTCAAGATTTTAACATGGAAAAAGAACATTTTGTGAAACAAATAAATCTGTTAGAATCAAAGTTGGCTTCTCAAAATATAAGTCCTCCGCCTGCTTCATTAACTGAATTATTTGTGCAACCTATCGACATTGTAGATAGTAATGATGCGAATGCTGATAACGCCATATTTGATAATATGAACATTAAGTTAGAACAACGTGTCGCTCAATTACTTCTACAAAATGAGCAATTAAAGGCTTAGATTCAGGAAAAGGTTTTTGCATTGACAGCGGTGAAAAATGAATTAAGGAAACTAAAAGGAAATAGTGTGGATACTAAGTTAGCAAAACAGTCAGTCTTGGGGAAACCTCCTTCTCAACCAGTCAGAAATCGCTCAGTTGCTATACAACCGAATGCGTTTAAATCTGAAAGACTCAAAATGTCGAATCTGAGGTTTGCATCCCAAGTTGACGTGCGTAGCAATTTACCTAAACCAGTCACTCCACAATCTAGACCCTCCTTAAGAAAATTCGCTTCTGCAAAGCCCGATCACATGAATGCTTCAACCAACTCTAGAAATAGCTCCAAGAACATGCCTTGGCGTAGTTCAAATGACACGGGTCCTAAAAGCTATCTAGAGGATGCTCAGAAAAATACACAAGCAAGAGATAGGACCAAACCACAACCTAGGAGCGTTGTTCACACATCTAGGAATTCTAGACCCTTCTATGATGTGCACAATTCTGCCAACCCTAGGAACTCTAGAGCCTTCTCAGATGCTAAGCACTTTGTTTGCACGAAATGTAACAAATGCGTGTTTAATGCCATTCATGATGATTGTATCACTAAAGTCCTGAACAAGGTGAACCGAAAAGCTAGAGCACCTCAAAGACGGAACCCTAAAGGAAATAGGTTTTTGTCCAACTAAGTCTTCCGCTGTGCATGAGAAAATTATGTCTCCTCGACCTTGTCTTAGGTGGATACCAACGGGTAGAACCTTCAAAACAATAGGTCTTAGGTGGGTTCCTACTGGAAAGATATTTCCCTCTAGCTCGACAAAGGTTCAAGGTGAACCCCCACATGGTTCTCATCAAGATATCGCTAACCCACATGCAAGCATACAAACTACTGATAAAAGTGCAGGTAATAAAGTAAAGATTCAACGAGAACACAAAGGTTCTCCATATTCATACCATTCAACAAAAGACACTCTCAGAGTTTGGTTGTTGAAGAAGCAGATATCATAGAAATACGTGTCTCAAGGGTTTCACAAGTAAGATTCAAAATGACTTACAGTCACATTTCAGGTTGTAACTCGAACGTTAAAGAAAGGGAACTTATCTCTTCAACGATAAGTTACCCTCAAAAAGAGAAATTAATATTTTCTCGGACACGAGCTAACAATAAAACTATTCGAAAGTTTTAAGCTTGTGTAAATGAATTCTAAGCGCATCACAGCTTAGGACTCGGACCACAACTAAGGAAAGTTTATCTTGAACGATAACTTATCCTTCTTAACGAGAAAATCACATTTCTCGGTCATGAGCTTTTCACAAAAACATTCAAAGTTTTTAAGTTCATGAAAAACGACTTCTAAGTAAATGTCAGCTTAGAACTCGTACTTCCACTTAAGGAAAGTTTATCACGGATGATAACTTATCCTTTACAACGGGAACTTAGTTTTTCTCGGTCATGAGCTAGTCACAAAACATTCAAAGTTTAGAGCTCATGTAAATCGGAATTTATTTTAAAACCGTTGAACACAATTCTTCAAGAATTTCTCAAAAGATTTTTCTAATCTTTCAAAATTGTGTGTTCAACACTCCCTTCCTCATATGTGGTTTTCATATCTCAAACTTGTCATATTTTATTTTGATCAATTTTTGAAGGGGAGCGTTTTAAAATCAAGCCTTTTAATGTTGTTGGGCACATCTATAAAATTGTCATTATGTATCCAACACATTCCGAAAATAATATTAAATCTGTCATATATTATCGGTAAAGGCATCTCAACTCCGTACCTCAACATATTCTGTGGTGTCGTTTTTCTAAAAATTTTGTCAAATTTTGTCTCAAGACACACATATATTGTTGAGGGGGAGCGACCCGACTGAAAATGTTCCATGATTCATGCGTGCACACATGTTTCTCTCCCAATCGATTTTTAGAAAATGTCATATTTTAATCAATTGGTATCTCTAATATTATATTTTTATATTAGAGATAGGGGGAGAAAATGTGATTAAAATGTAATATATCGCAACATGTGATCTTAAAGACTCAAGTGCAACTCTTTCCTTCACATGCCAAACTATTTCGTATATCGATGCATGTGTGTAGGGGGAGCTTTTTGGAAATGTAAAAACTTTCAAAGTGTTAAAAGTTTTGATTTTTATCAAACACTTTGAATGGTTTTCAATGGTTTTATGGTTACGATCTTTACCCAAAACAACCTACTATCCACGACGGAACGATGGAGTCAAAAGGTGGTTTAGGATAGGAAACTAAGTCCTATGATCCAACCAGAACCGGAGGGATCTACCCAAGGACATTCCATAGCTAGAAATAGTTGTCCTTAGGAAAGATGGAGTTGAATGAAGCTGAATGCGGACCAATTACTTAAGTTAGCACTGGAACAATCACAACAAGGTGCTAGTGATGACGTATTGGTAAGCATTGAAGGAGTTGAATATTCTATGCAACTTAGGCAGAAACCAGGTTAACACATCTTTTGAAGACAAGTGTCATGGACCCAGTGATGCGATGCACAACCCTTCCCCAGCCATTCGAGTTTCTCTCAAAAGCAACTTGTCTCATTGTCACGGAGATCAACACGTATCTATTGACTTTCTTACTCCGAGTCAGTTAATATTGAAAAGGTGGCAGTCTGCTCCAACCTCTGATTACCAAAAATGCACTTATTGAGTCCAGAGCCAAACGAGATCTATCTATCATCTCATTAGGACACAATCGAGTCCTACGCATTATCCTTGTGATATTGCCAGAACATCTGAGTGATACGATTCACAATGAAGATGGAAATCCTGCTTGAGCCAACATCAAACAAGCTCATGGTAGGTAACTTGTGCGATTCTACACGAATCAAACTTGTGAGAACTGGAAAGCAACTAAGTTTGGATTCTTAATTGATTCAAACTTGATTCCAGGTTTCTTCGCAAAATCCGTGTGATCTTGCCAGAACATTCAGAGTGACACTCATTAGTGTTCACAGTGACGAATGGAAATCCTTCCAGTGTCAACATCAAACAGCACTGCGGTAGGTAACTCGCAAGATTCTCTATGAATTAAGCTTGTGACAAACTGGAAAGCAACAATGGTGCGATTCTTTTAGAATCAAACTTGTTCCAAGAAATCTAAATTGACGACTCTAATCAGATGGATAATTTATCCTTATGATTCACTCTTTACGTTCGCAGTCTGCTTTGAGACGGTCGAGTAAAGAGAACTGGCTACTACCACCGGGAAACCCTGTCAAGGAGGTTCTTAATCGAATCTACCTGATCACAGGTACGGTATTTAATACCGTTTAACGGTCTTCACCGACCGGAGGTAAAACGCTACCGAGTTAGGGTGAAATGTTCAAAGCCATTTCATCCGTGTCTATATATGTTGCTGCATATCAAGAAGGTGGCGTAGCTGTGCAACCGATGTCGATTCAGAAGTCACAAGAGCACAAGATGGCGATAATCAAGATACCTAAGAATGTAAGAATGTAATAGGTAATCTTAGTTACAAGGAGCACAGATGAAGATCTCAAGCACTCAAAGTCAAATGACAAAGGCTCAAGATAAAGATCACGAAAGCATGAAGGAACAAAGCTGTTACAAACAAGATCAAGACCAAGATACAAGACCAAAGCAGAAAGATCTCCTCTACAAGAATGTATTCACTCAACCATCTTAGGCTTTTTAAGCTTTTTAAGATGACTGATACATTGGGGGAGATTGTTAGGCCTATATTTTATATAGTCGAACAAGAATGTAATAGGTCATCTTAGACGTTAAAGGTCTTGTATTGTAATAGGTTAGTCGGGAAAACCGAGCTTGGACTTTAAGCTAATATTGTCTTTGTTAGGGGCTATATGCCCAAGTGAAAGCCAAGCCCGGCCCAAGATGAAGCCCACAAAGGCCTTAGAGCCGTGGCATTTATAACCCTCTTCCACATGTGGAAGAGGGTGTTGGTTCATTTCATAAAACACCTAGTTTTAGTGTAAACCTTCCACTTCTCTCTCTACTTTCTCTTTCTACTTTTCTACTATTTCTCTCTCTAAATCTTGTGTTATGGATTGAATGGGATTAACACAACTCATCAATCTCTTTATTCTCTATGTCTCACTACACACATATACGAATACACATATTGAAACTCTCTTCGCTCCCATGCCACCATTCACAACGTGTGACTATGACGCATTGGCGCTCAAATGTATATGATGTTAGAAAAACCTTGCTATGGAAAAAGAATATAATAATACGGGTACCCGCCGCTGTAACGCGCGGGTACCTGACTAGTTTAACCTTATGCATTTTGCATTCTTTTTCAAATCAAAATGTCTTATTCCCCAAATGAAAGCTTTGATTCTCCTCCATTCTCTCCAATTGCTTTCAACCCCAATTCACCCAAGAACACTCAAAATCACATCTCTTCTCCTTCTAAGAATGTTGATTGTGGAACTTCTTATCTTCCACCACTAGCCTTTAGTGTTCTACCTCCTTCACATGATAATGTCATGCATCACGGAACATATTGTCAATGTTGTCAATATCAACATCTTGATATGGCTCACATCTATGAAGAGTTGAATTACATCAAGAGTCTCTTAGTCAAACCTCCTCTTTTCTATAACTATGAGATCTCTACCAAGCCACCACCACCTCCTTCCGCCACTACCTTGTCTTTTATCTAAGCATTGGTTGCTTATCTTCAAGACATCTAGTTCAAGCAAATCTTAGGGTTCTAGCTTAACTATGATTAGATTTATGCTTTTTATTTTTGGCTTGTGTTTGTGTCTCATACATCTTTGTATGATTTATTTCCTTGTATATTTTATCATGTTTTCTTTTAACATGACTTATCTTGGATCTTTTGTTTCTTATTTTTTTGTGATATTTTCTATATCTTGTTGGGTGTCTCTTCTCTTCTACTAACCCTTCTATGTAGCTTGTCACCACATATCGATTCCTTGGTGCCCCAAGCAAGGGGGAGTAAGCACCAAGGGGGAGCATTTGCAAAGTCCGGTTCTTTTCTTCTTCAAAAACGTTTGCAACCTTTTTGCTTCGACAAAGGGGGAGAAATGATAAACTCGTCTTCGAAAATCTTTTTTTATTAGATGATTGAGTTTATGGATTGTCGAAATCAAAAAGGGGGAGATTGTTAAGCCAATGATGTCTAAAAATGTTACTTGCATTTTTCGGTCTCGCTTTGTTTTGGTTACGACAATATGTAGAAACAAGCATTTACGAAAACGATGAAAAACGAATTCTTGAGTTCAAGTATTTTTCATTTCAACCATTATCACTTAAGGTATGAACAAACAAGTAATTATACTAATTAAGTGATCAAGGATTTAATATTTTCTTAAAACTCACTTTTTATTAAGTGTGACAAAGTTTTATTATTAAACTTTATTTTTAAGAAAATGTGTTATTAAATTAATTATTTGAAAGTTTGAAATTTGAAAATGGCATATTCTATCTTGGTTTGAAATATCCATTCAGGATATTTTAATCCTCAGATTCGATCCAACCCAGTAAAAGACAAAAGGGAGCGGACTCTACGCCGGCGGTTCCTTAGCGCCTACGGCGGTTCCTTATCGATAAGGAACCGTGGGCTCCAATAAGGAACCGCGGGCAGATATAACCGTTGGATGTTTGTCTTATAAATAGTGGACCATTCTCAGACTTTCAATCCACCTCTTTTGCACATACATTTCCAGATTCTTTCATACTTCTTAAATCACTCAAATCCTTGATCATTTGTTTGATTACTACTTGTGTAGAAGTGAATCTTTCTCATCTCATCTTTTCCTCTCAAGTGCAAAGAGAAGAACACTATCATTCTTGAAGTGTTATGTCTACCTCAAAGATCCATTGAAGATCCAAATTTATTTATTCATTGTTATGTCATTGTTGTGAAGATCCAAGTAGTTGTGTCTATTTGGAAGTTGTGTATGTATTAGGGTTAATACTTAGTCCTCAAAGTATATTGGTGTAGATTAGTCCTAGCTAAGATTAGGGCTCGAATTTTAGCTTAGAGTCAGAAATTGGTTAAGCGACGTTGTGTACGGTTTCTCCACCTTAAAGAGCTTGTTGATTAGTGAACTCACGAGTAAAGAGTACTCGAGGAGTGGAGTAGGGACAAGGAGTGAGCTTCGTTGCTGAACCACTATAAATCCTTGGTGTTTGGTTTGATCTTTCCTTCCCTTATCTTTTTACATTCTTTATTCTTTATACTTGTGATTATTAGTTTAGTTGCATTATACATTCATTATTCTTTATACTTGTGATTATTAGTTAGTTGCACTATACCTTGTTCATATTGTGTATAAGAAGGTTTCACATAAATACTCAAGCTTAAGTTTTTGAAAAAGGACTTTTTTAAACCAACCTTTAACAAGTAAATTTAAGAAACTATTTAACCCCCCCCCCCCCTTCTAGTTTCTCTACTTTGATAAATGTAATTCTACCCAACCATCCACAACTAACTTTATACAACTTATGACTTGATTAAGATGTTTTATGTTTCCATAAACTTTTATAAACAACATAAGAACCTAAACCATTCGTTAATGCCTAACTTAAACAAAAGGCCAAAATCAAAAGTTCATTAGTATAATACATCAGTTATAACGATTGACTAATACCAAGTTTGCATCTTTACGCAACAAATATTGCAGTTTTTGTGCTTGAATGAAATGCATTTTTGTACATGCCAACTAACCCACTCCGTCATTGCTTTCGAATAATCACATGGATTACATGTGATTCAAACAGAATTACATGTGATTATGTAGAATTACATGTAATTCTATTTGAATCATATAGATGAGCTTAATGCTCGCACATGTAAAACACTAAATGACTCAATAGACACACATGTAAAATAGTACAGTACATATTTTTTCCCGACTTTCAAACAAGTATTATTATATATTATTTCTACGTTTTCATATGTTTTTTCCCGTTTTATCTTGCACCAGTTTAGCCTGCCCATTTAATCGCGCTCATTTAGCCCGTGCCCGTTTATCCCGCCATCCGTTTAGATTGCCGCCCGTTTTGCCCATGCCAGCCCAGCCCCGCCCGTTTTGCCACCTCTATGCGTTACAAGATTGCACTAACCAAAAGACAATGCACAATTTTCGTAGATGAATGATGTTGGATAAATCAAACGAACCGAACAAAACAAATACGAACAAACTAAGCGGAAGCTTTTATTCAATATCAAAATTACAAACCGAAAGCTACAAAGAGAAAACTAATGACATTGTTCTCTATTTATAGGAGACCAATGAACTAAAACATACTAAATCCAAACATACTAAAAATAACAAAACTTGTAGGACAAGTCAAACAAATTACCAAACGAACCATAAAGTTTAACTCACTTTCTAACAATCTCCACCGTGAGTTCAACTTCATACGAAACTTCAAAACAAACAAATCTTGGTCTTCAAATTCAAATATCCAAATATCAAATTCCAAACGCCCCTTGAGAGTTTAAGTCACTTTTCTAACAATCTCCACCGTGACTTCAACTCTATTCGAAACTTCAAACCAAACGAACATTCCGTCTTAATTCGGAATTCCAGACGAACGAACGAATAAACGATCGACTCAAACAAACAAACAAACAAACAAACAAACAAACAAACAAACAAACGATCGAATCTTAAAACGATCTCAAACAAACAAACAAATGATCGAACCTGAAAACGATCAAAACAAACAAACAAATGAGCGAACCTGAAAACGATCCAAACAAACAAACAAATGATCGAACCTGAAAACGATCTTGGATCGAACCTGAAAACGATCCAAACAAACAAACAAATAATCGAACCTGAAAACGATCTTGGATCGAACCTGAAAACGATCCAAACAAACAAACAAATGATCGAACCTGAAAACGATCTACCAAACAAACGACCGAACCTGAAAACGGTCAACCAAACAAACGAATCGCCCCAAACGATCTTCACCAAAGACTATCAAATTCGAGCAACTAACTTCAAACGCCCAATCGAACAAATATCCCAAATCCAAAATCGAGCAAATCTAAATCCCAAAGCGATCGATCATCAAAAACTAACCCGAACAACTTAAATATATTTAAGTCCCCAAACACCTTCGACAATGCACCACCTTCACTATACGGAATCGACTGAGCACCATAAATCTTATTCTTCAAATCAAAACCCAATAGCTCACCACCAGTTGTCATAATTCCCCAAAAAACCTTCGAACCAATAAAATCTTATGAATTCAATTCTTACATTCACCGACCCATTAACTTTTCTATCCAATTACATATGATTAATAACGAAACAATTCAAATCGAACCCATAATCGTTGAACTCTCCGAACGAACACCAAACAAACCCTTTTTTTCTCTTTTTCTTCATCTTGACGAATCGAACCACGCTCTGATACCACTTGTTGGATAAATCAAACGAACCGAACAAAACAAATACGAACAAACTAAGCGGAAGCTTTTATTCAATATCAAAGTTACAAACCGAAAGCTACAAAGAGAAAAAACTAATGACATTGTCCTCTATTTATAGGAGACCAATGACCTAAAACATACTAAATCCAAACATACTAAAAATAACAAAACTTGTAGGACAAGTCAAACAAATTACCAAACGAACCCTAAAGTTTAACTCACTTTCTAACAATCTCCACCGTGAGTTCAACTTCATACGAAACTTCAAAACAAACGAATCTTGGTCTTCAAATTCAAATATCCGAATATCAAATTCCAAACGCCCCTTGAGAGTTTAAGTCACTTTTCTAACAAATGAGGTCCAAGTATAAATAGATGAATCATGAGAGAAGTCAGAGATCCACTTTTACGAACTTGCATAGTACTCGTTACATTAACCCATAATTACAAGAATTAAGATCACCATTTTAACCCAAAGGCTTCAAACTGAGGTTTTATCACGTATGCTATTAATGTCATTAAAGTTTTGGTATTCCGATGAAATTGCGCTACTAGTCATACATTGTTGCTGCATCACTATTGTTTTGACATGTATTATCTTCAAAGAATAAGTCACATTCTACATCTTGGTGAAGCTATAAGAAGGCATGTGGTTCTTTATCACCTTCCAGGCAAATGTTGCGACATCTGAGACCACTGTGCAGATTGAGCGTATCAGTAAACACAAAAGAATTAAAAACGAAACTGTAGCTTACTTAGAAGTTAGAAGATGCAGGTTTCCATATTGGTTCTTATTGACCTCTTGTTGGTTTTTTATTAGGGTTTCCCTCTTAGGTTGGATTTACCATAAAACATATACCAAAGAAAGTAAATTCGACAAGATAATCAAATACATTTTGTTAGTTTCCTTATTGAATTCGACCAAAACTTACTTTTACTGTCACATCTTGAAAGTTTTCATTAGTAACTGGAGTAGCTTTGTCTGCACATTGAGATCGTCCGCTACCTGGTTTATCCTCATGATGTTTACCTGATCCGTTTACCTCAAAAATATCAGCTTGCACTTCTTTCTCATTATGAGAAACTTTATTTTCAATCCCGGCCACCTTCGTATTCTTCCTTATCTTCCGGAGTATGATCTAACTTCTTTAAAAGATTCTCCCATCTGTATGATCATCCTCCGGAGTATGATCATCCTCCAAATTAGCTTCAGTGAAATCATCTAAAACCTTGAACGTTCAGCTTCTGAGGATTTTTCTTTACAAGATTCTCCCATCTGTATCTATGTTTCAAAACCCCTAACCACAATGACAGCAAGCTCATTATAACCCACAAAGCATATAATAGCATATTTTTGTACCAAATTTAACTAAAAATATACAGTAATCTTTTTAAGTATTGATATTGCTGTATGTGCAATATCATATTTCATCACTGTCGCGTATTTGAGAGATTGAAGTCACGAGACCAATTGGTGGTTCTATGGTGAAAAGATCAACGGAAGCATGCAAGAACACTATACGAAACAGTGCAGTTTCAACAAGTTTACATAAAATTGGGTCATTTCTGTTTCGTTACTACTCAAAACTACTGGAGTTGTTGCTTTTAGCCGTCTTTCATGAACTCCCACTCCTTTTAGTGACCTATCCTATAATATGTTTTGTAAGTTATGCATATTAAGCACCAATAATGCATGTGTTACAAAGAATTAAAAACAAAACTGCAGCTTACATAGAAGTTACAGGTTTCCGTATTGGTCCTAATTGACCTGTGGTTGGGGTTTTTTCTCTACTGCTTTCCTCGATCACATTCATTCATCAACAAACTTAATAGAGCGTTATGTTTCATACAGTAAGTCATAAGACAATGATACTGTAAATTACCGTTCATTTTCTTTCTTGCTAAAATTGAATGTGAACGAATAACTTGAAACACTAATAGCATGTGGCGTTACTACAGGAAGCATTATTTTTTACAAAAAACTACCTGCTTGGGTCCGGTAGATGTTCCATCAGATGATGTCGGGTAATTCTGTTCTGAAATGTCTTATAAGCTCGTTTGACAATGTCCCTATCTCCCATTTGCACATCTTCCTCTTTCTGACAGACCTTCATCCCCACCTTCATATTCTCCCTTAACTTCCTTAGTATGATTATATGATCTTGACAGGCATGCAACTTCTCGCAAATTATCTTCATGAAATCATCTAACCTTGAACGTTCAACTTCTTAGGTTTTTTCTTTACGATATTCTCCCATTTGTATGTAAAATTCAAAACCCCTAATCAGCAACTAATTAATCACAATGACAGCTAGCTAATGTAACCCACAAATCATAATAGTAATATTCTGTACCAAATCTAACTAAAAACATAATCTTTTTAAGTACTTATATGCTAACCTTATGACTTTTTAAGTGTACTATAAAGGAAAGATTCCTTTCAAATGTAGTCTTTACTAAATAATGAAGTCGGTAGACATCTGTTACAATTTTTCAGTGTGCGAATTACAAGTGTGAAGAATAATCTGTGTATACGAATACATAGATACACGGTTAACTGTTCGTTTCAGGGAACTTTGACTGTCAACATAACACAACTACTAAAATTCGAAGATACTTGCAATAAGTGTTAGTTCAACTAAACTTACTGTTCTTGATGAGGCAAAAGTATATAGGTGACTATGTCGACATAAACATGGATACCTTTTTTTTACTAGAAACGGGTAAAAAAATGCATCAGTTATTATGTCTTGATCTGTCCTGTGCATAATTCTGACTAAGATCAAAGCAACAGTTATTAGTCAACTAGTGACATAATACAGTGGTTACATTTTTAACCATCATGTTAATTCTTCTGAAACAGGTGAAACCTGTCAATTTGGAATGAAATGAATACATTAGATGTAGTAGAAAGTGCATTTGCGACTGCTTCTTATTTTACGGTATCTATAATATGTCTGGTTTGACTACCTATCCGAAAAACAAATCAAGGCTTGGACATAATACATAAGCACACAATTATGGTTGGTATTACATTAAGGGCAACCTAATCTCACCTGCATACGTTACTTAGTGGTTTATCTCGTTTCTCACTATATGTGGTCCTAGCAACATTTGTTTCAGACAAAGTCCAACTTTTCTCGATTTCCCATTCACTCTCCACCATTTTATTTCCTGGACCTGTACAGGAAGATAAAAAAGGAGGCCATCTGGCGGAAAGGAACCAACGACTTAAGTTATAAGACATCTATATTAGAAGTCATTTTATCCATCAACGCAAGCAATTCCAACGTGATTCTAGAGAAACTATATATAAAGCAAAACATATCAAATAACCAAGCACACAATCTGTAAAGAAACAAACAACATAATATTAGTGTATCAAAACAGCCAAAATTCTACATGTTTTGGCCAACAAACAAGAAGATGAATTGACTTAATAGTCAATCATCCACTCTACACGTTTCGTCGCTGCTAGCAGTTGGACTAAGACCGCTAATGTCTACTTTAAATTTTCTAAATTCGTCACATTTTTGCCAAAGTCATAATACCAAAAGAAACTAAATAATTCCCTATTACCGAATTTGGTCTCTTCTCACCAAGAACTTTGACCAAATCAAAACTACAAAGCAAGGAAAACAAACCCCTCAACTTCAGGAATCTCACCAATCTTCTTCAAAGCCTCTTCGCTCGGTTTCTCATCAATAGCAATCATCATGACCGCTTGTTTTCTTGACGTGATCCATTCGACGCTCATAATGTTCACATTTTCTTCACCCAATATACTTGCAACACAGCAAATGATATTAGGCTCATCAACGTGTTTACAAAGTAAAATATGTCCGTCCAATCTCACATCTACCTCAAAAGCACCTAGTTTCGTCAAATGTGGAACCCCATCTTTCACCCTCCCTTGCAATTCTATTTCCCCAAACTCGGATGCTGCAATTGCGGAATGTGATACGACTTCATCAATTTGAACTATAATTTCGAGTGGCTTCTCAGATGACCCGTCCAAAAGTAACCCTTTTTTCTTCTGGATATCTCTGGCTTCCAAGTTCCAGACTAATCGAGAGTCGAGATCATCTGTTGCTCTTGAGGATGCATATGTTATCTTTACAAATCGAGCATCATATCCATCTGATACCACCAGTTATACAGCGAACCTATGAAGTTTTTCAGCAAGGGTAATATACACTTGTGTAAGTACCTGCAACGTAGGTCATAACATCAAAATCACCAGAAACTTTTAAAAGAAAGAATTTATCGACTGAGGTTTTTTGTTTTGGGAAAGGACAGGCTCACAGGCCAAAAAAGGAGTTAAAAGCTTGAAGCTGACAAGCATTTAGTTATGGGTAGTTCTATAGTAAAAAGATCAAGGTCGACATGCAAGTACTCAACAGTTTTAACCAATCTACATAAAAAATGGGTCTTTTGATTTGACTTATTTCTCAAACTATTCAAATGTTTAGGTGAGAATAAAAGGCGGTCAAAAATATCAAAACTATCCCTCACTTCATTTCATAACTTTTTTTAGAACTTTTGGTAAATACACTGTCTTTATACTCCTAAGGCATTAATTTCTAACAAAAAACTGGCCCGTTTCAACCGGTTACTTATATCGACCAAACTATCCATATAGGTAATAATAGTTAACGCACAAGTAACCTATTCTTGCAAAAGTTAGCGCTTAACCTTTTGTAAGGAATTGAAAAAAGTAAATAATAGCTGGAAGTGTTTTTGGAAAAAGATACATACATCCTCTTTAGGCTATAATAGTTTTTGACAGATAACAAGTCAAGCTTTCAGTAGTATTACCTCATCATAAACCATTGGACGAGTGAGTACCGAATGCTCAATCCATACATACCGCAAGGAATGATTGTTGTTAAACACAAAAGTTGCAACTGCTTGCTTGCTAAAGGGACAACTGCCCAATCTTAGCTTTCTTAAATTTGGGCACCCCTTTGATAACTCCAAAAGCCCGAGATCAGATTCTCCTGTATTGATTAGAGAGAGATCTGTCAAATTATGACCATATTTCCCAATGTATCCTACACCCACATCTGTCAGTCCACCAAAAGAAATCCATAGCCTCTCAAGTTTGCTACAACCTATTAGCATAGCTTGAACCCCATTGTCTAGCGGTAAGTCTGCTGTTATACGGACTCCCCTCTTCAAGAATGTACGGAAATCACGTAGATTCTTCAAATGAGTTCCTACACACGCGAGAGCTTCATTTGAAATATCTAAGAGAGTACCAACCTCTAAATATTCTAGATTAGGACAACCTTGTGCTAGAGCTATAAGTCCCATTTGAGTCATCCTCCCATAATAGGTAAGTTTGCGCAATTTCTTGCAAAACAGACCAATAACTTGCAATCCGATATCTCCACATATATCATGGGTAACTAGAACTCCTAAATTCGGACACCTCTCAAAAAAGAAACATTGGCAATCATGTTGACGAACATGATATACGAGATTCAATTCCCGTAGCTGATTGAGATATGGGAGTAGAAAAGGGAATGAAGCTTCGTTCAACTCCTGAATACATAAACCACGAATATTTGGGGGGAATTTAAAACCATTATAATCTGAATCTTCATCAATAAACCCATACCCAAAATGATCCAGCTTCTTAGCATGCTTAAAGACTTTTTTGAAATTAATTAAAGGTTGTGGATAGATATTCAAATATACTAAAGAGTCGCTACATTTCTTTGCAAGACATGTAACATCTTTCATATCGTACAAATGAAAGGGGTAAAAAAAGTTTAACGACTCCATAACCGTGTTGCACAAAGCCAACTCATGTAACCATTCCCCATTTGGCATGTTATTATTTTCCATCCAATTACGTTCTAAACGCAAATATCTCAAATCAATACAACACCTAGAAATATTGATTAAACCATCCTCTGAAAACATTTTACACCCACGAATCTCTAAACTCCTTAAATTAGCACCTCGGGTTTTCGCTAAGAGTTTAAGATCAGAAGGTGACACAACCATGTTCCGGATAGATAGTGTATTCAAACGCGGAAACTTAACAGCTATCTCTTGAATCCATGGGGTGACCAGAAGATGACATTTGCGAGTAGTATATGAATAATTTTTAAGCCTTAAGGACTCGAGATTGGGGAATCTACGGCTTAAACGAGAGGGATTAGAGAGAAAATGCACGTGAGCAGTTAGATGCTTACGCGTTAAAGAATCGATGTCACGACATGTGGTGGAGACTAAGGAAACAGAATTAAGGTCATGATTGTTTTGTATGTAAGGAATTACACAATCTAACACTAACTCCAAATTTTTATCTATATATTTTTTGAAATCCATATTTTAAAATAAATTAGAAACAAAAAGAATCAGTCTTACCATGCAATTCACAGGAGTTTTGAGAGCGGGGGTTAATAAGGGTTTGCAATTCATTTCATGTTTTGGGGGCGTCTGTGTGTGTGTTTCAGAAATGTGTCAGATTGGACAACTGATTATGGTCAAAAAGAGTCAACCATCCATATATATAAAAAGGAGCAAATTACACCTTTAGTCCTTGTGGTCTATGTTGACCAACAAGGTTCGTCTTTAACTACAAAATGATATAATGATATCGATCGTATGTCCTTTTGTTTAAGAGTCCTCTCCTTACCAACGCTCAATGTGTGTACTGCATGAGGGCATTTTGGTACCCTAATGGGGACTTCCATAGTTCATTTTGAATTAGTTCTTAAAAATGCATGTGAGTGGTTTTAATAATTTCAAATTCTGCTTGGTGAACAATCCTCGAGATAGGGCCTTAATGAGTGTGTGTGGGCTTATAAGCCTAGTGGATTAGTCGGTCAAATAATCACAAACTATGGTAACAAAAAAACGAAGA
The DNA here is from genome assembly GCA_025667525.1 of Glebionis coronaria. NCBI lineage: Eukaryota > Viridiplantae > Streptophyta > Magnoliopsida > Asterales > Asteraceae > Glebionis > Glebionis coronaria. The sequence continues at coordinate 46,057,719 of CM046881.1, forward strand.
ATAGAGCCCATAAAACCATGTTTATTCACGATTTGCTCCAACCGGTCGCCAAGTAGAAGACAAGGATATACTCAATATTATAATAGAAAAAGTACAAGAGAAAGAGAGACAAAGGCACGACTCGGTCGTTATGTGACTTTCAAAACTTTGAACCAACCTTAACACATGTCATTCTCTGATTGATCCACTATTCCGTTTAGTTTTTCCGTTAGAATTGCCATGTTTGTTAGATGATTGAAGGTTAAAAATGGTGGATAAGATGCAAGTTATTGAAAAAGATAAGAGAGATGGTGAAGAAAATTATATGTGTGGTGGGTATACGTTTTGACTTATGGTCATAATTATTAAGGAAAATCATCTAAAAATACATTAAACTTATCACTTTTTACGGTTGTGTATAGTTAACTTTTTTTTCTCATTGTACTAACAAATTTTTTAATTTCGACTTTTGTGTGTAGCGGGTGACCTGTTAATACTACATGGAGCAGGTTACACTAACGATCGTCTATTTTTATTACAACGATTGTCCTCTTTACTAACTTAGTCGACTAAAAAAATAAAAAGAAATTTACACGTTTCGTCCCTATGGTTTGTACCAAACATCAAGTTTCGTTCCTAACTCAAAGTAAATACACTGGTGTTCCCCAATTTTGAAACTAGTAACAATGTTAGTCCCTATTTTGGATGGCTGTTTGTTTTTATCGTTAAGTCGTGTGGGTGGATGTAACACCCCACTTTGATAAGTGGACCGTTACACGCAATTATGGCGTGTCATCAAAGCATGCAAGGTAATATGTACTAAAATATACATGACCATAGGGAAGACCGGAATCAAACATCGGTTCCCAAACATAAGCCCAAAACATAAATAAAGTAAATGAACTAGGAGGACAAGACAAGTGTCCAAACAAGCATAATTATGAAGGCAAAAAGGAGAAGAAGTCTAAGGCATCTTTCATCCTATGCACATCCTCCATAAGCTCAAGTATGTCCTTTGGTACCTGCCGTTTTGGGACATGGAAAGGAAAGTAACGGCTGAGCAATACGCTCAGTGAAAGGATATACAACATAGTATGAATGGCTAAAACATACATAAGACTAATAGCAGCGGAAATGTATAAGTCCTGGAAAACGTGGAACATGTTTATAAAACTGGTTTATAGTTTGAATAAACGTATGTTTTTATGTAAAATGTGTATTAATTAGCCAATACCCTATATAGGTCATGAGGTTCCACCGTGCATGAATACTTGGAGGGAGACCTCGTCATGCAATTAGAAGAGTTGCCTCTAATTAAATAGTATGGGTAGGAGGGATCAACTCCTAGTGAAGGATGCAAGGCACACATTGCATTCACTCTGATAATACTGATAAACATTTAACTAGGATGCACCCATACGCCCCACATGATAATATAATATAATGGCCAAAACTGAAAAGAGACGCCACGAGCAATCACTTCGCCGTGGGGAAGTCATAACACTGGTGCCTCTAGTGTTATGGTTATGGTACCTCCATAACTAGGTGGCACTGGTCATGCATGTATATGGCTAAGGCTCTTATTCTAACATAAGTATCAAACATATAAAACAAATACTTTGAAAATAGTTGGCTGCAAACGAGAAATCCTAATAAGGAAAGAATGTCCATACTGAAAGGACGGGAAATCCGTACCTTATGTCCAGTGAACGAAGAAGACGAAAGAATGAAAGTCCTACTCCGATCTCACGAATGCTACATAAATAGGGGACATGTATTAGTATTCTGTTTACTGAGTACGTAACCGATTATATCATGTCTTAGCTTGTTTTATATGTTCTTGTCTTGTTTTACAGATTTTAAGGTTATGTTATGTTTATCATGTATTCTATGTATTATGATTAAGTATTACTTGTATTTCTTGTATTACTATACTTGTTGTGTAATAATAAGTAACTTTCTAAAAATAGCAGGTTTCCTGAAATAGAAAGTTTCCAAAAATAGAAAGTTTCCTGAAATAGATTAGCTTCTAAAAATAGATCAGTTTCCAAAAATAGTAAGTTTTCTGACATAGAAAGTTTCCATATCTAGAAATAAGATGGGTTAATAAGCTAATAATATAAGCTTAAGTTTACTGGTTAAATATCATAAGACATGTAATTAGTTGTATAGTTTATTAATAATATCATGTTAATTAAATAAACTATAGGTTATGCGATTTAATTAAATATAAGCATGATTTAATTAAATTAAGGTGTGTAAATTACTTAGGTTAAACATGTATTAATTTTTTATTAATTATAACCTAAGTCATGTTTATTACTTAATTACATTTCATGTTTTAAATAATTAATTAATCCTATAGTCTAAATTAAGTAATAAAAATACTTAGGTTAAAACATGTATTTTTACTAAATAATAATAACCTAAGTCCATATTAAATTAAATTAATTACTACCCATGATTTAATTAATTTAATTTTCTTGTTAAATAATATAACTTGTTAAAAATGTAAACTTGTAAAAATTACCCATGAACCGAACCCGTGTTTTCAATATAGACCTAACGTGAACCGGACTGGATTCCCTTTGAATCGGACCGAAACAAACACCCCCTTAGCAATGGCTACCCGGCCTAGCCGGTTGCCACTGCTAGCACCTATTCACCATCGTCTTAAGCCGGTGGTTGCCCCTGCCTTGCTGTGTGTTCCCACCGAAAGACCACAACAGCCACCGGCTCAAGCCAGTGGTGTTGTTGCTGCTGCGCCGAGCCCACAAGGACCACAAAGCCCACAAGAACTACAAGGCCACCCCGACTTGTGTCGGGGTCCTTGTTGCCTGCTGTCGACCAATCACCAGCCACGCCGAGACCTTGGGTCTCGGTGGTGGTGTGATTTAACCAAGCCGAGAGCTACGGCTCTCGATTCGTGTGATTCGGCCGAACAAACCCCCAACCCAAATCCTTTTCTTGTTTTATGATTACACCCTCATGTTTATTACTTGTTTTTAACATAACATAATCACGTGTTCATGATTTTAATAAAAGAATAAAAAGAAACGGATTTAAAAGGTTTACTGAATGCGTGAATCGACTGAGAATAATAACACGAACACTAGCACTCAATTTCCAATCACCAAGATCAATCAAACACCCCTTTGGTATGCTATATCCGGCGGCAAGGAGAGAGCAAAAGGAGGCTAGGGTTTTATTTTTTTTATCAAAACTCTGTAGAATGAATGTGTCAAAACCCTTTTGTTTATTTTAGTTAAACCAAAACTGGACCTGGGTCCTCCCTTGTCTTTGTTGTCCGCGGATATAGGGGGCCCACAAGGGAAACCCGTATGTTTTCCGTGTCTAATATTTTACGTGTTTATACGTTAGCGTTTTCGTTTTATATCTTAATCAATTGTTCGTGTTATAATTAAATACTTGTACGTAAACGATATTTATCGTATACTAAGTACAAACGTAATTACGTGTTCGTGATTTAACGTTCATGATTCCATGTTCGTGATTATAATTATTATGGTTAATAATTATCGTGTAATATCACGTACTTAATACTTATCGTGTAATAACACGTACAAATTTTCTGTAATTAATATTCGTGACACGTGTTCGTGCTATAAAGGAAAGTTTTAATTGGTTCGTATGTTTACTAAGTGTACTATTCATGGTAAAAGCATGCGGGTTTTACAACTCTTTCCCCCTAAAAATAATAATTCGTCCCCGAATTATAGATAAAGTAAACTAAAAAGAACATGGACGCGACATGACCGACCAGGACATGGAACGTGATGTGCCTGAAAAGAATATGGAAGGATGAGAGGATATAATCTGGATGGACTCCTCCGTTTCCAAGTGGCTTCCCTCTCGGAATGGTTCCTCCACAAGATCTTGACACATATGATAAATCTTGGTCTTCATGACCTTGACTTGACAATACGTAAAAGTTTCTGGTTATCAACGTAAGATAGATCCTTCTGAATCTGATCGAGTGGATAAGAATTAACGTGCAAGGGAAAATGAAACGTTATGATGCAAAAAATAACCTAGGGTAACTGATATTGGTAACGTCTTAGCCATGATGCACGAGACATACTGAAACGTAGTACGTGAACAATTGTGAACGTGATATGTGAACAATTGTCAACGTGATACGTGGAGATATGGTGAGTGTAATATGAGAAAACATATGGTGATCAATGATACGTGTAACACATCGTGAACGTGATATGAGAAACGTGGAAGGAACATGACATGTGAAACATATCGTAAACATGGAATAACGGCGGCGGTAACGCCAAACGCAATAAGGTGAGACGTGGAATGTGACGTGAAACGTCTGTCTGAGGATAGAGAGTTATACTAAACTTGAGTCTGGTCTCTCAAGCTTTTGCAAAATTTCCTAGAATGAAAATGAACATAAAATCGTAAGCCAAGATACTATCATGAACGTGAATAGTGTCATGAACATGAGTGTGATAGCAAGTCGAAAATTTTGGACAAAGGACATGAACGTAATATTGGAACACAATGTGAATCTTTGTATGGTCCGATAGCTGAGGGAGTACCAAGTGATCGGATGATCCTTGGCTGGAAAATGTCTAAAAATATGCTGACTCCGGAATCCTTGCGGATGTAGGGATTTTGCAGACTTGGTCAAACTGATGACAATAACCCAGATAGCTTCACACTTCTTTTGAGTTTGCGGAAATTTGGTAACCAAAATCCATGGAGATCTTGTCCAATTTCTGATCACAATTTCTGATGGTGGATAAACATCCCAGCCCGTTGGTGTTCTATCTTAGCCTGTTGGTATGACAAATACTTAGATATGAACGTAACTGTATCTTGCTTCATAGAAACTTGCTACATAGGATTTTGTGAAACTATGAGTCTCCGAAATTAGACTTCTTAGCGTAGGATTTCCTGGCACCCTAATGTAGTGTAGGGTTCTCACCTTTACGCATAAGCTGAGTCATGGTAAGATTAACCGCGAGAATCCATGTGATTCAGCGTGTCACTTTAATCAACCAGAATTTATATTAGAAAATTTTAGGGTGAAATTTCTCTTGTCGTAGAATTTGCAACATAGTGCAAATGTGGTCCTCCTGCTCTTCTCTAGACTTAGAGAAAATCAGGCTGTCCTCGTTGAAAACACTGTTGAATTTGTTTATGAGTTCATGGAACTCAATTTATTAAGTCCATAATGCTGTTAGAGCATTTATGAGACTAATACAAAATCATGAATTTAGCATGACCAAGTCGTGTACGAATAGCAGTCATGGAAATGTCCTGCTCTTTCACATGCCAAGGCTGGCAGCATGATCATGAGTCGATCTCGGAAAAGGTTTAGCATTCTATAGTCGCTCATACAAACTTTCCAATACGTGAAGGAGGATAACGATTATGAAGGGTGATTTGTTTAAATCGAGGGTAGTCGACACATAATCTCATGTTACCGTCCCTCTCCTAGAAGGTTACTCTAGAATACATGTGGTCAGATTCTGGAATAATCGGTTGGTTATAAGTAAGGGACTTCAGAAGTCGTGTCATCAATAATAGCTGGAACTTTCGCAGCCATGGAACAACAAACACGTGCTTGTAAAGCATAATTATGGTACATATTTTCCTGATAGAAAATCATGCTGAATGTATTCAGTAGCCTGAATATCGCTATACATAATCTGTTATGGATGGTGGCTAACCGTAGCATGGGATACTGTTCTTAGTCCATAATCAAAATCATATTAACTCGCATCAGTCCAAGGTAAGTGCGTTAGCAGACTAGATCTTATAAATAGACTAAAGGAAAACCTTCGTATACATGGGTGATACGAATGGCGTCGTTTATGGTCATGAATATATGAAATATAGGTTCAAGAAATTAAAGTGTCGTGACAGAGCTCACCGAATGCGTTTTACATGTCTCGCGCAGGACGAACCCTGCGTGTCCAAACGTGAATGATACGCCTGTGATGGTATTGAAATTCTTGTGGTCTGATTAATACATGGCACAATAGAATGGATATACCCCTTGGAGGGTACCCTTAATTTCTTAGGGATGTTCCCGAATTAGACGTGAGTCATGTGTCCTAACTCGTTTCTTGGGAAATATACGTATGACATGTATCTTGACTGGTGTCTTGACATGTGTCTTCAGAAAATATACATGAGACATGTGTCTTGACTGATGTCTTGACATGTGTCTCGAGGTGTAAAACAACCAAAACTACAAATCTTAGGTTATCATGCCATAATTGGCGGATCGGTTGGACTGCTGACCCTTGTATTTATGATCACGTCCGTAGTCGGAGCTTCTGTTGTGATTGCTAGGATAGTTGCTGTCACAGTAGTGGTTATTATCATCTTGCCTGTCAGTTCCATGACAGTCATTCTAATGACTGTGATTCATGTAACTATTCAGCTGAGTGGCCGGCTAGTATCGGTTCTCACTCATACGACTGAAACGAAAACTGAATGACGTGTGACATGTAACTGAGAATTAGGGACAATGATTGATGGAAATCATCTGGTGGTGAAGCATCTTCTCGTCCGATCGCTTTGATCTAACGCCTTTGTCTTCGTCTTGTAAGATCTCCAAGTTTGTGAACAGCATCAGCATCTCGTAACGTCTCTAAAATCCGCAGCCTCAACCTTTAGTAATCATCTCCAAGTTATGAGCGACGTCAACAATTTGTAGAATATCAGCAAGTGGAATACGCACATAGAATACGGTACATGGAGTACACATGAAATGCACATGAAATGATCGGTATGAGGTCGATCATCTTGCATGATTTTAAAGGAAAATAATTGGTTAAACGGTTAGAAAACCATCATGATAACTTGGCAATGGCAGCATATACATCATTCTAGTTTCATAGAGAAACGCTAAAGTGTGGTTAAATGAAATTGAACGATGATTTGTCTGAACACATGATTAATGAAAACCAACCATGACTATCATGAAAGTAGGATTAAATAAAATCCAACAATGTCTTGCATGAAAGCATAAACAACAAAAGCGAGGTAAGACGTAATCAACATGAAGACGAAATCATCATGAAGAAACATGAAACAACTTAACATGAGGAGTATACAACATAATCAGCATGAAAACGAAGTTAACTATGATAGTATGAAAACATACTTAACATAAAAGACATAGTAACTTATGGGGGGACATGAAATTTTTTTTAATGACAGTAATGAAATGAATCCGAAGATCGCTGGTGTGGACGACCTTGGGTCGGTTCATAAAATAAAATTTGACATGATTTATCTGATTACGACATAATACATAATCATGAGAATTTTTTTATGTATGAAATCATGAAATTTATGCATGAAAACAGTGTATGAATGCATGATAATGGAAATGACATGACGAGGATGAACGCCTATGGGTCGGTTTATAAAAACAAAATGATTCGATTAAAAGCACATGCGACTAAATATGGCCAGTTCTGTACTAACCATTACTTACTCAAAATACATGCAACAATAATACGTGGAATAAATGAGTGAAACTCAGCTGTCAAAACTTAACTATTAAAAATAAAATTTTATGTGACCAGTTATGAACTACTGGGGTTCAGTCCACATTAGCCACAGTTCACAAGGAACATCATGCATGAAACAAAGACACATAACTAAGTATGGATGTCGGTTGTTCATCCATATTAGTAAAACAATACCGATGAAAACATCATGGTTAAAACAACAAAGTGATGAAAACATCAATACGTGGAATAACAAGCATTGACTTAGGAAGCTTCTAGTGACTACCCACTAGTCACATGTCGACTTTTAGAGTCTACAGGTCGAAGCCTTGTCTCTGATACCATAATTGTAACACCCCACTTTGATAAGTGGACCATTAAGCGTAATTAGGGCGTGTCATCAAAGCATGCAAGGTAATATGTACTAAAACATACATGACCAGGGGAGACCGAAATCAAACATCGGTTCCCAAACATAAGCCCAAAACATAAATAAAGTAAATGAAATAGGAGGACAAGACAAGTGTCTAAACAAGCATAATTATAAAGGCAAAAGGAGAAGAAGTCTAAGTCAGCTTCCATCCTATGCACGTCCTCTATAAGCTCAAGTTTGTCCTTAGGTACCTTCCGTTTTGGGACATGGAAAGGAAAGTAACGACTGAGCAATACGCTTAGTGAACGGATATACGACATAGTATGAATGGCTAAAACATAAATAAGACTAATAGCAGCGGAGATGTATAAGTCCTGGAAAACCTGGAACATGCTTATAAAACTGGTTTTATAGTTTGAAAAGACTAATGTTTTTATGTAAAATCTGTATTAATTAGCCAATAGCCTATATAGGTCATGAGGTTCCACCGTGCATGAATACTTGGAGGGGAGACCTCGTCATACAATTAGAGGGGTTGCCTCTAATTAAATAGTCTGGGTAGGAGGGATCAAATCCTAGTGAAGGATGCAAGGAACACATTGCATTCACTTTGATAATACTGATAAACATGTAACTAGAATGCACCCATATGCCCCACATGATAATATAATATAATGGCCAAAACTGAAAAGGGAAGCCACGAGCAATCACTTCGCCGTAGGGAAGTCATAACACTGGTGCCTCCAGTGTTATGGTTATGGTACCTCCATAACTAGGTGATACTGGTCATGCATGTATATGGCTTAGGCTCTTATTCTAACATAAGTATCAAACATATAAAACAAATACTGGGAAAACAGTTGGCTGCAAATGGAGAATCCTAATAAGGAAAGAATGTCCATATTGAAAGGACGGGAAATCCGTACCTTATGTCCAGTGAACGAAGAAGATGAAAGAATGAAAGTCCTACTCCTATCTTGTTGGGTCAAAAAGTTGATGTGGCAGAAACTCAAAAACGAAGAAAACATGAAGATTTTGTCTAAGCGTTGTCAAGAGCAATCTAAGCGTTGACAAGAGCAAATCCAAGGTTGACAAAGCAAGCATTGTCATGTATAATCCAAGCATTGTCATGTACAATGTAAGCATTGTTAGGAACGTAGACAAAGAAGCTTATGGAAGCTTCTATTTAGATAAACATGCAAGATATATTTTGCATAAGTTTATTTAAATAGAAGATTTATTTGTTTATTCATTATTATCTCTTGTAAACCCTAATCCTTACACTATAAAAGGAACCAAGGGTCTTAGGTTTTATTCATAACTTTCATACACAATGTAAACCTAAAAGCGTGTGTCGACTAGACGTGAGATCAACAAGTGGTATCAGAGCTTGTTGAGGAACTTTTGATCTTAAAGAACACAAGAACCCTAAAATCACCAAAACCCTAATTTTCTCAAAACCCTAAAATCATCATGTCAAATCCAGAAGTAACCTCCTCCTCCTCACCCTTACCAAACATCAAGATTCCCATGCTTGATGCAACCAACTTTGAATTGTGGAAATTCAATTTTGAGCAATATCTGGGGATCTATGACTACACCCTCTGGGAGATTATTGAATATGGAAACACATTCAATAAAGCTTAAAAGATTGCTGATGCTATTGCTGGAAGAGCAGCTGTTGCTGGATGTTCAGAAGCAGATAAGAAAGAAAAGCCTGATGATGGTAGAGATTTGTTTGCTGAAGACATAGCAAAGAAAAGGGTTGATATGAAAATCCTAAATATTCTGAAACTCCCTTTGGGACAAGAGAACCAACATAAATACAGAGGTTATGAATCTGCAAAGGGCCTTTGGGCAGCTCTTGAAGTTGCATATGGTGGCAATGATGATACTAAGGAAGAGAAGAAGAAGCAACTCATGCATGAGTATGCTGTTTTCAAAGCTCAACCTAATGAGAAGCTTAGTAGTGTTAGAAGCAGACTCCTTGATATTACTAGCAAGTTGTCCTTCATGGGGACACAAGTTGGTGACGTTGACACCATTGCTACTTTTCTTAAAAGCATTGGTGAAGCATGGAAGATTGAGGCAAGATCTATTCTTGCCAACAATACTCACAAAAGTTCTACTTTTGATGATATCATATAACAAGCTGAGGCTGTTGGAGAATGAAACTCTTTTGGAGCATGGAAGCAAGTCTACCAACAGCAACATGGCATTCTTCTCACATAGTGAAGGTCAATTTAATCAGAAGGACTCTTACATGCATCCAGTTACTGGATCAACATGTGTCAATGCTGGAACATGTCCTGTCAACGCCTCATACTCAGACACTGACACATACAAAGGTGACTCACCAAGAGTTAAACCTGCTGGTTTGGATCTGGATACTGTATGTGCTTACATTGCTTCTTTTCCCAATGGTTCAGTGATTACATATGAGGACCTTGAGCAGATAAGTGATGAGCATTTGGAGGAAATGGATATTAAGTGGAACATGGCTCTTGCTAGTATAAGAGCAAACAGGTGGAATAGAAGGTTTAAGAAGAAGATGACCTTTAATGCAAAGGACACTGCTAGATTTGATAAATCCAAGGTTGAATGCTACAATTGTCATCGTATGGGGCACTTCATGAGGGAATGCAGATCTCCTAGAATATCTGATGCTGGCAAACCCTCAAGCCAAATTGTTAAGGCTAAGGATCCTAAGGCCATGGTTGCAGTTCAAGAAATTGATGGTATGGGATGGGATTGGAGCTATTTGGCTAAGGATGGAGAAGAGGATAAAGCTTTGGTTGCTGAAATAGAAGAAGAAGAGCATGTTCAATATGCTCTCATGGCACACTCATCCTCTTCATCTGATAATGAGGTATACAATGATGCTTTTTGTAGTAAAGGTTGTAGGTTTAATACTGAGAAACTTAACAAAGAGGTGTTAAGATTATTAGATGATGTGAGTACTAAGAGATGCAAACTGTCTAATTATCAACTAGCTCTCACTCAAACTGAGAAGACAGTTTCTGAATACAAGAAAATGGAATTTGACTTAAAAGATAAAATAAACATCTTAAAACATGAGTTAAATGCTAGTAATGATATTAGGAGCATCATGGAAAGGGTTAATGGTGAGGGTACAGGCTAAATTAGATGAGGCTATTAAAAATAAGGATAATGTTGACCTTAAAATACAGAGATTTGATAAGGCCTCACAAACCCAAGGTGAATGTGTTAATAAACAAAGGGACCCTAAGGACATGACTGGGATTGGGATGAAAGACTATACTCTTGTTCCACCACCAGCTGGTGACTTCTATGGTGTCCAACAAAAGGACCTATCTTGGACTGGCTTACCAGAATTCCAAGAGAAGGAATTTATTCCTCCACCAAGAGTCATTACCCCATTTGAAGAGTATCAACAGAAGTTGACTGACTTGAATGAATGGAAGAAGGCCAATCCTACCTTATTTGTTAAGGGTGGATTGTTATGTGAAAGTCCAAATGAGTCAACCCCCATTAAGGTAACAAACCCAATCACTTGTAAGGTTGACCTTGACTCAAACACTGTTAGAAAACCTAGTGTCAAGTATGCAGAAATGTATAGGAATACTAGGTCATCTAAAAGCCAAGTTAGTAATGATGGAACAGGATTTTTCTCTTCTAGACCTAGGGTTGTGTCTAGAAAAGCCTGTTACACTTGTGGTAGCTTTTCACATTTAGCATATAAGTGTGTCAACGCTTCCAAAGTCAACGCTGTTAGAAAGTCAAACGTTGTCAGACCCAAACCTTGTGTGCAGCAAAGTCCACAAGTTGTTAGACCTGCTCCATTCTTCACTAGAGGGTCTAACACTCATAGGAAAAGACCATTTCAAAAGACAAATACTTGGTCTAACAGGCAATGGGTTTCTGTAGCAAACCCTAGGTTCAACGCTGACAAGGGTAATTTTAGCGTTGACAAGACCAAATCCAACGCTGACAAAAACGTGACCAGACCTAAATATTTGCAACCACAGGGCAAGGGGTCTAAAGCTTCTTCAAGCTTGACATGGAGACCAAAGAAAGATCAAAACCCTAATGATAATGGGATTTCAATGACCTGAAACAGATTTAAATACATTTCAAAGGTCATTACAAAACCTATTGGGGTTAACTAGGTATTTCATCCAAAGAGGGATGAACAAGGGGTTGTTATGAGAACTAAGTCTGTTCTTGTTGAACAACCAGATGAATCCAAGTCTGCTAAGGCTTGTGTTCCCAAAGAAAACTAACTTGTTTTCTTTATGTGCAGGGCATTCAAAAACAGGTCAATGATTATGGATATTGGGAGAGTGGATGCTCAAGGCACATGACAGGAAAGGAAGATCATTTAACTAACTTCACTCCCATCAAGGATGGTGATAAGGTTTACTTTGGAGGCGGATATGGTACTATCACGGGCAAAGGAACACTTCTCACCAAGAACTTGCGTTTTGAGAACGTATTTTTGGTAAAGGAACTTGATTACAATCTCTTTAGTGTATCACAAGTTTGTGATAACAAAAATAAAGTTCTGTTTACTGATACTGAATGCTTGGTGTTAAGCAAGGATTATAAGATCCCTGATGAGAAATATATTGACTATAGAACACCTAGACATAATGACATATATAATGTGAATCTGAATGGGATTAGAATGAATAATCATATGTCATATTTTTATGCTAAAGCTTCAGTAGATGAGAGTAATCTATGGCACAGGAGATTAGGGCACATGAACTTTAAGAATATAAACAGGCTTGTGAGACTTGGTTTGGTTGATGGCTTGCCTGAAAAGGCTTTCCACAATGACCACTCTTATGTTGCATGTCTTAAGGGCAAACATCACAAGGTCTCATTCAAGTCTAAACAGGTGCATTCTAGTACTAGACCACTTCACTTGCTTCATATGGATCTTTTTGGTCCAACCAATATAGAGAGTTTGAATGGTAAGTCATACTGCTTTGTCATTACAGATGACTTCTCTAGGTTTACTTGGACTTTCTTCTTAGCTATGAAGAGTGATACAGCTGTCACTTTAATTGACTTTATCACTCAGATTGAGAAGAAGACTGGTAATGAAGATAAAATGCTTAGGAGTGATAATGGTGGTGAATTTAGGAATAAAGTGTTAGATGATTTTTGTGCCAGGAAAGGGTTTACTAGGCAGTTTAGTGTTGCCAGAACCCTACAACAAAATGGGGTTACAGAAAGAAAGAATAGAACCCTAATTGAAGCAGCCAGAACCATGTTGGCTGATGCTCATTTCCCCATAGCTTTTTGGGCTGAGGCTGTTAATACAGCTTGCTATGTTCAAAATAGAGCATTGGTCAACAAGATACAGAACAAAACACCTTATGAGTTACTTTGGGGAAGAAAACCCAATATTGGTTTTCTTAGACCTTTTGGTTGTCATGTAGTTGTCCTTGACACTAGTGATGCCTTAGGTAAATTTAGTGCAAAAGGTGATGAAGGCTATTTCATGGGGTATTCAGTGCAGAGCAAGGGATATAGGGTTTACCTTAAGAAGGAAAAACGTATTCTTGAGAGAGTACATGTTAGGTTTTTAGAGAGTAAACCTAGTGATCCTGAAAGTGGTCCAAATTGGTTGTTTGACTTGGAACCTTTATCTAGGACTTTAAATTATATGCCTGTCACTAATCCAGACATTGTGAAGGTAATTTCAAATGTTGTGGAAGAACAAGTTGTTGATGTTTCAGGTACACAGGTTAATGAAAAGGTTGGATCACAAGCAGAAAAGTCATCTCCTATACTAGAGTATGTCACAATTCCCATATGAACAGACGCTTTTGCTGCTGTTGCTGCTGCTGGAAAGGATAATGGTGGTCCCCAAGTACCACCAGATAACAACATGCATGGTCCTTCAGGCGCTGACAAAGGCAAATCTAACGCTGACAGGACAAATTCAGACGTTGATGGCTCAAACGTTGATGGCTCAAACGTTGACAACAACATTTCAAGCGTTGTTAGCCCAAACGCTGACAACCAAGGTTCAGGCGTTGATAACACTTTTGCACATCTTTTCTCTTCTACTTTTGAACAGGGTGAACCTTCCAATTTATATGAAGAGGTTCATCCTCATATTGATGAAAGAGAGTCTGAAGAAGAAGATATTGGCAATTTGGAGGATGAAATTGAGGACACCAGACTTTTTGAAGGAGGAGTTCTCACTTCTACTATGAAGAATCACCCTACTTCTCAAATCATTGGTGATATTATGATTCCTGTTTAGACTAGAAGATCTCATCAAGGTCTTAGTGGATTTATTGCCAATATTCACAAGAAGGTTGATACCCCTCTTGTGCAAGCATGTTTGTTTGCCTGTTTTCTGTCACAACAGGAACCCAAGAAGATATTTGATGCTCTCAAAGAACCAAGTTGGGTGGAAGCAATGCAGGATGAGCTTCACCAATTTGCAATTCAGGATGTTTGGGGGCTGGTTGATTGTCCCAGGTATGTCAGGCCTATTGGGACAAGATGGGTTCTAAGAAACAAGAGATATGAAAGAGGTATTGTGGTCAGAAACAAGGCAAGATTAGTGGCTCAGGGATATACACAAGAGGAGGGGATAGACTATGAGGAGGTCTTTGCACCAGTTGCAAGGATTGAAGCTATAAGAATCTTTCTAGCCTATGCATCCTGCATAGGCTTCACTGTCTATCAAATGGATGTCAAGAGTGCCTTCCTCTATGGAACAATTGTTGATGAGGTATATGTGATGCAACCTCCTGGTTTTGAGGATCTAGAGAATCCAGACAAGGTGTATAGAGTCAAGAAGGCTATGTATGGACTTCATCAAGCCCCAAGAGCATGGTATGGTACTTTGTCTACTTATTTGGTGGACAATGGATTCAAAAGGGGCACCATAGATCAGACACTGTTTACAAAGAAGAAAGGTAAAGATGTTCTACTTGTTCAGGTCTATGTTGATGATATCATCTTTGGTTCTACAAATCCAAAGATGAGTGAGGATTTCTCCAAGCTTATGACAGATAAATTCAAGATGAGTGCAATGGGGGAGATGAACTTCTTTCTAGGGTTACAAGTTCAGCAGAAAGAAGATGGTATCTTCATCTCCCAGGATAAATATGTGGCAGAGATCTTGAAGAAGTTTGGCTTTTCTCCACATGAAAAGAAGGCTACTACTCCTATGGATAGAGAACACCCTTGGGGAAAGATTGGAGATGGGAAAGATGTGGATGTCAGATACTATAGATCAATGATGGGATCATTGATGTATCTCACAGCCTCCAGACCTGACATCATGTTTGTTGTGTGTGCTTGTGCACGCCATCAAGTGACTCCCAAAGAATGTCACCTTTATGCTGTCAAGAGAATCTTTAGGTACCTAAGATGTTATCCTAGTCTTGGCTTGTGGTACCCAAAAGATTCACCTTTGGAGCTTATTGCATATTCAGACAGTGACTATGGAGGTGATAAGTTTGATAGAAAATCCACAACTGGTGGATGTCAGTTTCTTGGGAGTAGGTTGATATCTTGGCAACGCAAGAAACAAACAGTGGTGGCTAATTCTACAAGTGAGGCAGAGTATGTGGCTGCAGCTGCTTGTTGTGGACAAGTTTTATGGATTCAGAACCAGCTGTTGGACTATGGGTATAATTTCATGCATACCAAGATATTTGTCGACAATAACAGTACTTTATGCATTATTAAGAATCCTGTACATCATTCTAAAACTAAACACATAGAAATTAGACACCATTTTATAAGAGATTGTTTTGAAAAAGGTTTAATACAACCAGACAGGGTTGAACCACAGAAGAAAATGTGTCAGATTTACTAACTAAACCTTTTGATGCTGGAAGGTTTCAATACTTGGTAACAAGTATTGGAATGATCAATCTCACATAATATGTGTTTTGGAGTCTTTTTGTAGAAGTATGTACAGGATAATGCATTGTTATTGGTCTTTTTGAGGATTTAGATTTTCCACTATATTTTTCTAACACTGACAAAGGTTGCTTTAACGCTGATAAGTGTTATTGTGACGTTGTCAGCTATATATTTGTCTAACGCTGACAAAGCCTTTCTTAACGCTGACAAGTGTTATCGGGGCGTTGTCAACAACAATGTTAGTTTTGTGGTTTTTAATCTAAATGTGCAGGTGGTGTTAGCATTATTCCATTGGATACAGAGTTGCTTATGGATCATTAGAGAAGCATTTGGACATGTTTTTATTTATGGATGATGGTTGGAATTTTCTATTCCTATCTTGACATAAATTTTTTTTATGTTCATGCATATTTTTGGCAACATATGTATCACAGTTTAAGGGGAGGTTTTAGGAACCTTTAGGACTTTTGGGTATCCTTATGATACTCTCATCACAATTCTAGATTGTGTCCACAGGTGAGTATGAGTTAGTTTTACTAAATCATGAGGCACTGTAGCATGCAAAGTTGATATACTATGCATGCTGCCAAGACATTTTTGGCCTAGAATTGGTTGTGGTCTGTTGGGAGCCTTGGGAATGATTTTATCATGGGTTTTACCTGGGAGTAACAAGGAATTTTATAAGGTAACTTAGTTGTTAAGAGTTTTGGTTAGCAAGGGACACTAGAGGACTGTTATGTCTATCCTGCATAAGCAAGTGTGCATAACTAGACAGTGCTTGCTGCCCTATAATAATTATCAACTTTTAGGTTATCTTCTCTAGGATATTGTTAATGTCATTTTTCATTTTTATAAATTTTTATTTTTGGACGCTGACAAGTATTTTTTCAAGCGTTGTTCTGACCAATTTAGACGCTGACATGGCTCTGGCAAACGTTGACAAGGATATAGCCGTTGGGCGTTGATGGGTTATTTTTGATCGTTGACACTCAATGGGACCTACCCAGTTGTTACTTTTTGACATATTTCTGGGCCGTAATTCTGAGAGCAGATTACTTTCATTTAATGCATGAGATAAACTTATTCTTTTTCAATATTTTCATGATTGTATTTTGAAAATAGTTGCCTATTTTTGGGCCAATCACATGCATATTTTCTCTCCTATATATTTGGCTCCTATTTTAAACAGGGTACCTATCATTCTTGTCTAACACAATTTTCTCCTATAACTTCATCTTTATCAATCATTCAAACAGCTTTCAACAATGGCACCAAAGTTTAAACCAAGTGAGTTGGAATTGGGGTTTAGAAGTCAACACAACATGGTAGCATATCTTGAAGCTGATGATACTCTATTTCCCCAATATACACAAATGGTGGCGTATCTGAATGCATCCCCAATTCGGTATGCTCTTTCTCATGCTCCACTCATTCCTGTCACACATATTAAACAATTTTAGAACAATGTTAATTCCTCAACAATTAATAGAGTGACTACATTATCTTCTATTGTTCATGGGAGAACATGGGTGGTTACTGAAGCTTTGGTACGCCAAGCTTTGCATCTTGATGATGCTGATGGTATAACCACCCTTCCTATTAGTGAAATAGAACAAGGACTAAGGGCTTTGAGTTATCCTTTTCCTGCTGAAGGAACTTTAAATAAATATCATAAACAGGAGTTTCCCCCAGCCTAGAAGTACCTAATACATGTCCTCTTACAATGTTTGAGTCCCAAGTGTACTGCACACAATGAGATCAATAGATCTATTGCAAGTGCTATTGTGTGTATTGCTTCTGGGAAAAAGTTTAATTATTCAAAAATGATTTTTGAGGGCATGTGTAAAAATAAAGGGAACAAAATGACTTTAGCTTATCCCAAATTTTTACAAATGGTTTTTGATGTCCAAAGTTACTGCACAAGGGATCATGACGACTTTTATGAGATCCCTGTGCAAAAGAAAGCAATTTTTAGTAAGATGAAATCACCCCCACATCGTGACTTACCTCTCACCCCTGCTATGCTTGCTGTCATTGAAGCAGCCCAACCCCAACCAGACCCCCAACCCCAAATTGACCCAATACCTGAACCTTTACCTTCACCACAACATATGAAAATTGACCAAGAACCCTTCGACGCTGACACATTAAATGTTGGTGTTGATGTGCCTATTTCAAACGTTGACACCAATCCTTCACAGACCCAAACACCCCTTAACCAATCCACATCCACCCAATCCACATCCTCTTCTCCCCCAACACAATATAGGTTACAAAAACTCCAAAGGACTACTGGAGTGTTCTCCTATAGTGGTCCTAGCCATGAAGCAGAGAGAACCACCACCACAAGTGTGGTTGGTGTTATGGATGAGGCTGGGACTATTGGTTCTGGCTTAGAAGCTAGCCAAGACAGTCCTACCATAATTAAGACCTCATTCATGCCCAATGAATCTAATTTGGGAGGTCAAATACCCATTTTAGAAGAGGGCAGATTGGAACCAATGACTTTGATGGAATTGACGGCAGTCTGCATAAGCTTGCAAAAGCAAAATGCAGACCTGGTACAAGTTGTCAGCACACAAGGCCTTGAACTCAAGCAATTGAGGGAGAGGATTGTTATCTTGGAGCATGCTAGCACAAGGAGAGGGATGGAGGAATCTTCCAAAGGGGAGGATGAACAAATAAATGTGAGTGATAAGGGCTCCCATGATGGTGAATTCTTGGGTGTAGCTGAAGCCCTAACAAGTTTGAAGAAATAGACAGGTTTTGATACGTCTCTAGTCTCTCTTACAAACTTAAATTTGTCATTTACAGCCATGTTGGAGGAAATCATAAGAGGCGCTAAGACAGGTACTTTGGGCGTTGACAAGACAGGCTTGAACACTGACATGAGTAACTTGGGCGCTGACAAAGCAAAAGTGAGCGTTGACAGACCTGCAAATGAGGTTGATGTATTCCAGTTATCATCCATCATCAAAGAGGTTTCTTCACAGGTATTACCATCTACCTTACCAACAGTTGATTCATTAGATAAGGGTAAGGGTATTATGGTAGAAGAAGTTGTTCCAAAGAATGCAGCTCAAATTGAGTTTGATAGAAGGTTGGTTGCACAAATAGTGGAACAA
The DNA here is from genome assembly GCA_025667525.1 of Glebionis coronaria. Lineage (NCBI taxonomy): Eukaryota > Viridiplantae > Streptophyta > Magnoliopsida > Asterales > Asteraceae > Glebionis > Glebionis coronaria. The sequence continues at coordinate 46,076,591 of CM046881.1, forward strand.
GAAAGAAAGAAGGTGGGTGAATCACCTTTTGTTGTCACTTCAGAAAAGCAAGAAGGAAGTGATGAAGCCAGTTCAGACTCAAGTGTTATGATCATAGAACAACCAGAAAGGCTTGAGTATGGTGATGAGTTGGCTAGAGAGAAGTTGAATGAGTTGAAATTGCAGGTTGATTTTGATATGCCAGAAGTTGTGTAGATGTACCATGCTTGGGAAGATAGGTGTATGGAGAATCCACATTTGACCATTTCAGATCAGATATGGGTTTTGGAGATTCTTCTCAGAGTATAAAAGGATTGCAAGGTCATTCTGAAACACAAAGCAAGCAATGTTCTCTCAAATTTGAAAAGGGATAGAAGGGAGTTGTACTGCATGCTGCTCAGATGTCATGGAATAGGGTGGACTTATAAGAAGTTGATTGGATTGACATTTGAAGAGTTGGAGTGCAGAGTTTATCCCATTTGGGTTAGAGTGCAGGAAGAAAACACTCTAAGACTTCTTTCTGATGAAAGAAAAGAAGAACTTGTAGAGGAAATGGAGCTCAAGAAGGCAATGTTTGTTCCCAGACCAGTGAAAAAGGGAGTCCCTCTTGAGTTTCCCAAAGATATGGATCCATTAAATCCAAGTGAAGCTGTTATAAGAAGGAGCCTCAAGCTCTCACCATTAGAAGCTTCAGATATGGTACAAGTGTTACCACTTGATTCCAGAAACCCTATTATAAGCTATGAAGAAGATGAATGTGGGTTTTGGAAGATTGGCATGTATGGAAAAGAGGTTCACACTTTTACTACCCTTATATCTTTGTTTGCAAGTTGTGATAGAGAAGACTTGGTAGACCTATGGAGGTTGTTAGATGCCAAGTATGAGACTGAAGCTCCAACTTCAGTCAATGGAATAAAACTATGGTCCACATACAAAAGAATGTGTGGATCAGGAGATGAAGATCCTACTGTTTGGAAGGATCTTGAAGATGATCTCAGTGGTCTTCAATGGAGATTATATTCAGCTGCTGGAGTTTATTATTTGAGTTCTACAAAGTTTGATGAGTATCTACTTGTAGATGGTCAGTATTTCATGTCCAAGGAAGTCTTGGAGAAGATGAAGAACACACAGCTGGAAATTGATTATTCAAGTGACGTGGCCAAAGATTTGATCAGATTTATTTATTACCAATATGAGAAGGTTTGTAAGATTCCTCCTAGTTCTTAATGTTTATTCAGAAACTTGATTACTAGAGTAGATATCAAGTTTAGGGGAGGATTGTTGGGAATAAATTATAACCAGTCTACTTGAGCGCTGACAAGAGTAAAACAAGCGTTGACAGGAGTAAAACAAACGCTGACAGATCAAGCGTTGACAAGAAGAAGTCAAGCGTTGACACATTGAAGACAAGCACTGATGGAAGGATATGATCTACACGTTTATTATATTCTAGATTACTTCTAGTAAAGATAGGAACAACAATGTATTTTCTATATTTATCTTTACCTAGAATAGTTGATACGTAGATTATTGTACAAGGCTTCTTATGTCTATAAAAGAAGACCTTTAGGTTATTGTTCAATATAAGTTTTCATACGTTAAACACTTTCATTGTAAGCAAGTTTGATATCATTAATCAAAGTGAAAGTTTGTTTACATCTTGTGTGTTCTTGTTTAAGTGTTAATTCCGCATAACACTTAGATTATCATATACATATACAAAGGTTTTTCTAAGTGTATTACTTGATCTAATCTCGTATACATAAAGCTAAATCGATCTAAGTTTGGGATCAACATATCTCACTAATGCTTCATAAATAGGGGACATGTATAAGTATTTTGTTTACTAAGTACGTAACTGATTATATCCTGTCTTAGCTTATTTTATATGTTCTTGTCTTGTGTTACTGATTTTAAGGTTATGCTGTGTTTATCATGTATTCTATGTATTCTGATTAAGTAATACTTGTATTTCTTGTATTATTATACTTTTTGTGTAACAATAAGTAACTTTCTAAAAATAGCAGGTTTCCTAAAATATAATGTTTCCAAAAATAGAAAGTTTCCTGAAATAGAAAGTTTCCAAAAATAGATTAGCTTCTAAAAATAGATCGGTTTCCAAAAATAGTAAGTTTCCATATTTAGAAACAAGTTGGGTTAATAAGCTAATAATATAAGCTTAAGTTTACTGGCTAAATATCATAAGTCATGTAATTATTTTTAAAGTTTATTAATAATATCATGTTAATTAAATAAACTATAGGTTATGCGATTTAATTAAATATAAGCATGATTTAATTAAATTAAGGTGTGTAAAATACTTAGGTTAAACATGTATTGATATTTATTAATTATAACCTAAGTCATGTTTATTAATTAATTACATTCCATGTTTTAAATAATTAATTAATACTATAGTCTAAATTAAGTAATAAAAATACTTAGGTTAAAACATGTATTATTTACTAAATAATAATAATCTAAGTCTATGTTAGATTAAATTAACTACTAGCCATGCTTTAATTAATTTAATTTTCTTGTTAAATATTATAACTTGTTAAAAATGTAAATTTGCAAAAATTACCCATGAACCGAACCCGTGTTTTCAATTTAGACCTAACGTGAACCGGACTGGATTCCCTTTGAATCGGACTGAAACATCACCCCCTTAGCAGTGGCCACCCGACCTAGCCGGTTGCCACTGTTAGCACCTATTCACCACCGGCTTAAGCCGGTGGTTGCCCCTGCCCTGCTGTGTGTTCCCACCGAAAGACCAAAACAGCCACCGTCTTGAGCCGGTGGTGTTGTTGCTGCTGCGCCGAGCCCACAGCGAACACAAGGCCACCCTGACTTGTGTCGGGGTCCTTGTTACCTGTTGTCGACCAATCACCAGCCACTCCGAGACCTTGGGTCTCGGTGGTGGTGTGATTTAACCAAGCCGAGAGCTACGGCTCTCGATTCGTGTGATTCGGCCGAGCGAACCCCCAACCCAAATCCTTTTCTTGTTTTATGATTACACCCTCATGTTTATTACTTGTTTTTCACATAACATAATCATGTGTTCATGGTTTTAATAAAAGAATAAAAAGAAAAGGATTTAAAAGGTTTACCGAATACGTGAATCGACTAAGAATAATAACACGAACACTAACACTCATCTTCCAATCACCAAGATCAATCAAACACCCCTTTGGTGTTTCTATAGCCGGCGGCAAGGAGAGAGCAAAAGGAGTCCAGGATTTTTTTATCAAAACTCTGTAGAATGAATGTGTTAAAACCCTTTTGTTTATTTTAGTTAAACCAAAACTGGGCCTGGGCCCTCCCTTGTCTTTTTTTTTCGCGGCTATAAGGGGCCCACAAGCGAAACCTGTATGTTTTCCGTGTCTAATATATTACGTGGTTATACGTTAGCTTTTTCGTGTTATATCTTAATGAATTGTTCGTGTTATAATTAAATACTTGTACGTAAACGATATTTATCGTATACTAAGTACATACGTAATTACGTGTTCGTCATTTAACGTTCATGATTCCATGTTCTTGATTATAATTATTATGGTTAATAATTTTCGTGTTATATCACGTACTTAATACTTATCGTGTAATAACACGTACAAAATTTCTGTAATTAATATTCATGACACGTGTTCGTGCTATAAAGGAAAGTTTTAATTGGTTCGTATGTTTACTAAGTGTACGGTTCATGGTAAAATCATGCGGGTTTTACAACTCTTCCCCCCTAAAAAGAATAATTCGTCCCTAAATTATAGATAAAGTATACCGAAAAGAACATGGACGTGACATGAACGACCAGGACATGGAACGTGACGTGTCTGAAAAGAACATAACTGAATTATGGAAGGATGAGAGGATATAATCCGGATGGACTCCTCCGTTTCCAAGTGGCTTCCCTCTTGGATAGGTTCCTCCACAAGATCTTGATAGATATGATAAATCTTGGTCTTCATGACCTTGACTTGACGATACGTAAAAGTTTCTGGTTATCAACGTAAGATAGATTCTTCTGAATCTGATCGAGTGGATAAGAATTAACGTGCAAGGTAAAATGAAACGTTACGATGAAAAAATAACCTAGGCTAACTGATATTAGTAACGTCTTAGCCATGATGCGCGAGACATACTGAAACGTAGTGCGTGAAAAATTTTGAACGTGATACGTGAACATTTGTGAACATGATACGTGGAGATATGATGAGTGTAATATGAGAAAACATACGGTGATCAATGATACGTGTAACACATCGTGAACGTGATATGTGAAACGTGGAATTAACATGACATGTGAAACATCTCGTGAACATGGAATAACGACGACGGTAACGCCAAACGCAATAAGGTGAGACGTGGAATGTGACGTGAAACGTCTGTCTGAGGATAGAGAGTTATACTAAACTTGAGTCTGGTCTCTCAAGCTTTTGCAAAACTTCCTAGAATGAAAATGAACGTAAAATCGTAAGCCAGGATACGATCATGAACGAGAATAGTGTCATGAACGTGAGTGTGAAAGCAAGTCCAAAAATTTGGACAAAGGACATGAACGTAATATTGGAACACAATGTGAATCTTTGTATGGTCCGATAGCTGAGGGAGTACCAAGTGATCGGATGATCCTTGGCTGGAAAATGTCTGAAAATCTGCTGACTCTGGAATCCTTGCGGATGTAGGGATTCTTCAGACTTGGTCAAACTGTTGGCAATAACCCAGATAGCTTCACGCTTTTTCTGAGTTTGCGGAAATCTAGTAACCAAAATCCATGGAGATCTTGTCCAATTTCTGATCACAATTTCTGTTGGTGGATAAACATCCCAGACCGTTGGTGTTCTATCTTAGCCTGTTGGTATGATAGATACTTAGATATGAACGTAACTGTATCTTGCTTCATATAAACTTGCTACATAGGAGTTTGCGAAACTATGAGTCTCCAAAATTAGACTTCTTTTAGCGTAGGATTTCCTGGGACCCTAATGTAGTGTAGGGTTCTCACCTTTACGCATAAGTTGAGTCATGGTAAGATTAACCGTGAGAATCCATGTGATTCAGCGTATAACTGTAATCAACCAGAATTTATATTAGAAAATTTCAGGGTGAAATTTCTCCAGTCATAAAATTTGCAACATAGTGCAAATGTGGTCCTCCTACTCTTCTCTAGACTTAGAGAAAATCAGGTTGTCCTCGTTGAAAAAATTGTTGAATTTGTTTATGATTTCATGGAACTCAATTTATTAAGTCCATAATGCTGTTGGAGCATTTATGAGACTAATAAAAAATCATGAATTTAGCATGACCAAGTCGTGTACGAATAGCAATCATGGAAATGTCATGCTCTTTCACTCGCCAAGGCTGGTAGCATGATCATGAGTCGATCTTGGAAAAGGTTTCGCATTCTATAGTTGCTCACACAAAATTTCCAATACGTGGATGAGGATAACGGGTATGAAGGGTGATTTGTTTAAATCGACGGTAGTCGATACATAATCTCATGTCACCGTCCCTTTCCTAGAAGGTTACTCTGGAATACATGTGGTCAGATTCTGGAATAATCGACTGGTTATGAGTAAGGGACTTCAGAAGTCGTGTCATCAATAATAGCTGGAACTTTCGCAGCCATGGAACAACAAACACGTGCTTGTAAAGCATAATTATTGTACAGATTTTCCTGATGGAAAATCATGCTGAATGTATTCAGTGGCCTTAATATCGCTATACATAATCTGTTATGGATGGTGGCTAACCGTAGCATGGGCTGCTGTTCTTAGTCCATAATCGAAATCATATTAACTCGCATAAGTCCGAGGTAAGTGCGTTAGCAGACTGGATCTTATAAATAGACTGAAGGAAAACCTTCGTATACATGGGTGATACAAATGGCGTCCTTTATGGTCATGAATATATGAAATATGGGTTCAAGAAATGAAAGTGTCGTGACAGATCTCACTGGATGCGTTTTTCTTGTCTCACGCAGGATGGTGTAAGTATTTTCATACACGTTTTAGGAAAACGCGTATGAGCGGCAAGTATTAAGTGATACGATTTAGGAAAACCGTAAAACCAATAAATGCGAGTTCGTTCTCGGCGGAGGTGTATGAGTTGTGTGCCAATTATATAAAAATCAAGTTTGGATTAGTGTCGTTTTTGGTTTTAGAGAAAGGAAATGTAAAGACGAGTTACACTACGATTAAACTACGACGTATGACGTAAAACGATGACGTAATTACGTAAAACGCGACGAATATTAAAATTAAAGCTAAAAATTAATTAAAAATTAAAAATAAGTCTAAAATAATATAAATAAGAATACAAATTCAATAAATAAATTTTAAAACCTTTTATTTATTAAATATTCAATTTTAAATGCTAATTAAAGCCCTAAAATTAAATATAATTAAGAAAAAGCGCAAAATATTATTTTATCAAACATTTATCTTACTTATATTAATTAAACACTAAAAAGTATTTTTCCTAAATTTTAAAAACTATTTTTCTATTTTTAAACACTAAAAACACTTTTTAAACTAAAATAATGATTTAAAATGATAAAATAATGCTAAAAATAAACTTACTGTTTCAAAAATCCTATTTTATATTACTAAACAGTAGAAAAAGAGAAAATGTTGAAAAAAGTAATATTTCACTAAAAGACAAAACAATTTAATTAAAATCCTATTTAAACTTAAATTAAATCTAAAAAATAAATAAAAAGAGTGAACTGTGAACTTTTATAACTAAAAATCTTAAAATATTAAACGGAAACTATGAAAATTTGAAAAACTTAAAAATATTACTTTTTTGCACCAAAAGACAAAAGACAAAAGACAGAATAATAAAACTAATTAAAATTGATTAAAATGCTAAAAATATTAAAAAACAGTAAAATAATAATAAACTTTTCTAAAAATATCAAAATAAATAAACAAAAATGGAAAAATTAAAATGGTTGAAAACACTACAAAAAGGGCACTAAAGAAAAAAACAAGGATCCTGATAGTGACAGGTGGTCTGGTCTTGTCTTTTAGCCAAGCAGTGGCAAGGCTACTACTAGCAGTGAGAAACTTCTTCCCACTGCTCTAAGCATAAAAACGTTTTGTGGCTATATTTTGCTTGTTTCTTGGATTCAAATGGAACAAGGGGCACCCCCATAACCAGTTGGATTCAAATCACACAATAGGGCAAACTAGAGTCTCTAATGTAACAAGTAGGGGTCTAGGCAAGTTTGCTGGTTCAAATGACCTAGTTGGTAAGATTCAAACTACCAGAACTCACTCAAAACACTACCAAATCAGTAACAATCAACCCACAATCCTATATTAGCCTAAGCACTAACAACTTACCAGTTTTCAAGTTAAAACATGCTAAAACATCTCAGTTTAAGCCTACTGATGAACTTGGGTACTTTCTACCAAATTTTAAAACATGCAATCTCATTTCTACCCTATCAAACTGAAAAAAGTAGTGAGATTAACCTAATACTAACCAATAGAGTTTGTTAAGACTGGTTTTAAGCCAAAAAATAGTCAAAAGTTTAGCTTATCATGCAGACCGAAACACCCCTTTATAACCTGAAACAAGATTTTAAACAAGCATATTCATGCAAATCACTTCCAAACTAACTTCTACTTACTCTAACATTCATATAATCTCTAAGCAAACATGAACAAACAATTAAACTAGCATTGACAGGCAGCTTATCACAAATCCACATAAAACTCTTAAATAAAGCAGGAAATCTTCAAAAGGGGTTCGAAGCCCTTTTTACCTGGCTGATGCCTTCCTTTTGGGGGTTTTCAAGCTTGGAAAAGCTTATGCAAGGAGTGTAGAGAGCCCTTGTTGGCTTGTCTACAACAGACAAAAGGGAAACAATGTCTTCTAAATGTAAATGCATAGAAATGAAAATGGAGTCTTGTTTGATCCCTTGTAGCCTACACAAAACAACAAACCAAGAACACTACAAGTAGTATAAGCTTGGTGTAAAGCTTATTTGTCAGATTAGCTTTACACAAGCTTATGCTACAGTGATAGCAGAAAAACAATAAACAAAGATTTTTAGTGAAAAGTGTTTTTGGAACCAAATTTTTTTGCAAACCTATAACTGAAACGATTTTGAACTCAAGAACAAATATCCACTTTCACTTCCATTTTCTTTTTGAGTTCAAGAATCAGGATCACAAACACTTGCTAAAACTATTTTTGCCAAAAACTTGAACAAAATATTTTGATAAAAAAAATAAAAACTCACAAAATATTTTGATAAAAAAAATAAACTCACGAATTATTTTGCAAGGCTTGGAAAAACACTTTAGCTATTCATTAAAATAAGGTTTACAAGACAAAAATCTGGAACAAAGGGAATTGCACAGGTTGCATTCTCCTGTTATACTAATCTATAGAAGATTCTAGGAGGGATAAACCCTAATACATGAAAAGCCCTAATTGCCCTTGGTCTACGCTTGAATTTTCAGTCAAATGTCGGTATCTTGTGAGCTTGTACTTGGCCAGTTGTTGTCTTTGCATCTTGGCTATTGATTTTAAACTTTGGGGCCAAGGAATAACATCCGCCATTGATTTTGTCCCCTTTCTGAAGTTGGGGGAAAGAGACGTGAGGGGGTGTTTAGGTAGTGGGTTATGGTGAGGATAAGTAGATTTTAGGATCTAGAGGTTTATGGGGTAAACCCCTTTAGTTTAGTGAAATTGGGATTTAAGGTTTATACGGGAATTAGGGGTTAATGATGATGACCAGTAGTTGTTTAGTGGGAAAATAGATTTAAGTATATTAATTTAAACGAGTTTAGTTATAGTGGGTGGTTTGACTGTTTGACCTGGGTGACGTGGGTATGGTTGTTGATGTGTAGACGTGTGAGTGGTGGTGGTTGGTAGTGGGGTGACGTGTCCAAGGATGGTTGGCTGGGATAGGTTTTGTTGTCTGCCCATAAATGGTCCTTCATTTCCCCAAACTTTGTCACTTTAAGTTATAATAGCCAACAATGTATATTCCTTTGTTATACAACTTTCCTTTTTCATACTTTTGCCACAAAAAGTTATGAATACTTGTTTCAAGGGCTTTTCATGCAATATATGAATTCTTCAAGGGCTATCAATGTAATATCTTGAAATATTAGGGACCTAAATGCAATAATTGAGATTTGCAAGGGTATAATATGACAAGTCTTCAAAAGATGAGGGACCAATCTTTCCAATTCTTCAAACTTCAAGGACTTCTCTAGAAAATCATGATTCGGGCCCGGTTCTTTTTGCGGCTTCGCTTCCCGTGTTCGTTTTTGCTTGATTCTTGTGATCTTTTGTTGATTTCACGATATCCGTACCTAAAATATACAATGAGCAAACACAAGCATATATATGGCACTTTTTATGATATTTTCATCGTTTTAAGCCCGATTTAGACGATGAGACTATGTAAAAATGCAGTCTCATCACTCCCCATACTAAAACATTGTCGTGCCCTCACGCAATGCTGGAATTAAGTATCATAGCACTTCCAAAATTCATTTTTATGTGACATTTATTGAAGACATAAACTTAAATAAACTACTACACGTGTTTCAGACATAATGTATTGTTTTCATCACGATTAAGTGACTTTTAGGGTCGAAGAATAAGAACACGTGAATGCCTCATAGAGATAAGTTCGTCATCCTTGATTTTCACGCGATTCCATGCTAAGCGTGTGACGAGATCATTGTTGTTATAAGTTAGCAACAGAATCATTACTCATGAGTGTTAATTACGTACTTAGATTCCCTTATTCCTAATTGGTATCTATTATATTTTATTTTTGTCTTAATGATCACGAGGATACATTTTTGACTTATTTCGATATTTTATTAAGGCCGAAAATAAAATAGCATGATTTAATCGATAGTTAGCTAAAGGACACGATCTTTTAAAACGGCTTCTCGTAATCTCCTTAAGTTCATATCTTGGCATAACTCGTTTCACGATTTGAGACCTTTCTCGGACCGATATCTGGCATGTTTTTCGAACTTTAAATCTTGGAAGACGTTTTTCAAATAATGGTCTTCTCTTCATATACGGAATTTCTTCAAACTTGGACCACGACTTCATCATTTTTCTTCAATCCTTATTAGGGATTTTGATATACAACGATCCGCCTCCTTTTTGGACTTGGATATATTTATCCTCATACCTTGTTAGGGTCTTTTTGGATAGACTTCTCCATGATCTTTAGGGGAGTATATTGCTTCTCGTCGTGTGTCTCGATCCTTCATATTGATTTTGGAATAATGATACTTCACATCATCTTGGATCTTTAGCAACAAAATGGAGTTCCTCATGCCTTGTGAGGGCCTTTTTGGAACTTGCCAATCTTCGCATCCCGCTTCAATAAGTTATGCCTTGGCTATGAACTTTATTCGAACACGAGCAACTTTTAAACGATCTTGGGCTAGAAGCTAAGTAACCTTTTAAATCGTACGACCTTACTTATTGCATTTATTTAAACAAAAGCGTGGGGAGAATAAGCTAATCATTACTACATATGTGATCGTGAAAGATTACGTAACTTATAATTAACTCTATCATTTTTCGTCCTCATTTAAGAGACTTAGCCTAAAAAATTAAGGAATCGAAGCTAAGTGCTCAACACGCACGGTCGAGTCAAAAATTACTCTTATTCTCACCATCAGAAAACCTACATTCGTGTCTTAAACACTTACGGAAAACAAGAAAATTTTTAAAATTTGGCCATTTTTCGCCTTATTTTGCGTAAAACGATAACAAAAAGATGAAAATCGGATTGCGCGGTGACGTAAGCAAGGTGAAGTATCTACTCACCCTCCCATACTAAAACTAAACATTGTCCTCAATGTTTCGAGTCTAGGGGTGAAACACCCCCATACTAGAGACGAAGTCGAATGCTTAATCTCGAGCATGGAAAGGGTAAAACGAATAACGTAAAAGCAGTTTATGAATTATGCTAATAAGATAAACTTTAGAACATAAAAGGATATCAACGGATATCATAATCTCCAAAGGCAACAATCGAAGCTCGAGTGATCCGTAAAACGAACACGAGAGGCTTCAATGATGACGATGAACCTAATAAATCACAATCACAAACAACCACAGAACAAAGGTCGGAAGAGCACAAGTACCCTCGTTACACTATTAGAAAAACGATAATATTTACAAGGATACGTATGAGAATCTCCCACGAGGCACCTTCTTTTTGATAACCGAGTCAAAAGATCGACTCGAATCCCCATAAATGTGATCATTTAGGGATAATCTTGGTATGGTCATTTTTGGTGGGGCTTACATGATAAACAATGCCCAAAAGTACATGGAGTACTTTAAAAATCCGATAAACGTATACCGGGGTCAAAGATAGCGTCCTCGTTTTCGGATGAAAGACGAAACAACGCTACTCAACCAAAAACCCGAGAGGGTTAAAGAAAATAGATGAGAAGAAATAGAAGGGTGGGACAATGGGTAAGGCAACAAAATGAGCTACTCAAGGTAGACTCTCACCAAGCAAATAGATATGATTTCCATTTATTACATCGGTGGAAGACCGAGATTTCCATTTACAAGCAATTCCGGGATCGAATATCTCGTCCTCGATGGAGAAATATGAGGGAACATAAGGGGCTTCCCCCACACTAAAACCACACCAACCGTCGTCAAAAGGAGTAGACGAGGTGGTAGCACTCAAATAACGATGTGATGACGGAGTTAGACATGTAGAAATATCTTTTAAATCCATTTTAAAATCTTTTCCTTTTTCATCGTTCAAAAACTCTTTATGAAAACCTGATTGAATTTTGCTGAAAATATTTGGCGTTTCAAACTCAAGATTAGTCACGCTAAAAATCCTCACATTTAAGTCGCGGTTAGGGGGTGGTGGATTGTATAAGTTCTCAAAAAGTTTGTCAACAAAGAACACCGCCCCCTCGGGGTCAACATATTCGTCATCCTCATGACCGTGAATCTCATCGATTTCTTTATCATAGATGGGTTTGTCAAACCAAGGTTTTTCATTCCCCTCATTTAGGATTTCAGAAACTCTCACGAAGACATCACGATCAATCACAAAACCATCATTCTTTTGTGGGGATCGTTGATAAGTTAGATCCTCACGAATGTGGTATACGTCATTCACATTTGAGGAGTGTTGATTAGGTAACTCCTCGAGAATGGGATTTTGGGTCACGTTAGTTGGTTCGTCATTGAAAATGAGACGTTCCAACTCATCAAGTTCATCCTCGATTTTGGAAAGATCTACCTCACTTGTAGGTGGAAGTGGAGGCAAAAGAGCTAGCTCTCGTTCGATAATTTCCTCAATCTCGGGATCGAACTCATAATCATCGTACTTCACATGTAACGAGGTCTTTTTAGGAGAATCCTCAAAAATGGCATGGGGATTTTGAAGTACGTGATCAATCTTGGCAAAATCACCATCGTCATCGTCAAAGAACGAGTCGACGTGAGCACTCACAGCCATGGTCTTACAAGCCCTAGGGCTATGCTTAAGTGACTTTTCAAGGATGAGAGGATCGATGTCGATGAAACCTTTAGCCTCAACAGGTGTTGGGCTAGGAAATGGAGGCACTTCGATGGAGTTAGAAGTTGATGCCTCACAGACGTGGTCCTTCGAAGGTGGTGAAGATGAGTCTATTTTTGTCATTGTCGTGCTGGCACTAATGTCACCCTTCGGAATTGGTTGTTCACTTGTTTCGCCAAATACATCCCAAAGTGATTTTTCATCCATAAATCTACGAATACCCTTTTGAATTAGGTACACGTATTCTTTATCATTAAAATCATCATCCTTAAAACCGTTCATTTTAATTATTTCAAAACATGCATCAAGCCTCATATTTTCCGCTAAAGTTAACATTTTGAAATCATTAGAATTTGAAACATTAGGTTTTGAAACCTCGGTTTTATCATCATCATTTGAAACTTGGGACTTATTTGCGAAAAATTCCATTCGTTCCTCCCATATCTCATAGTTAATCTCACCTCGTGGACGTCGATTACGGTTCGAGTCGTCGATAAAAATGGTTGACCTAAAATAATGGGACATTTAGGATCACACTCGTAATCGGATATGACGAAATCCGCGGGAAAAACAAACTTTCCAACTCTAACATAGACATCCTCGGCTATTCCAATTGGTATAAGTGGTGTACAATTTGCAAGCTCGATTGTCATGTTCGTGGGGGTAAGTGAAGGCAATCTCATCAATTTCCAAAGAGAATGAGGCATGAGATTGATGCTAGCACCTAAATTGGCAAGGGCTAAACATCCCTCAATCTCGTAAAAATCACAAGGTAATAGACATTGGCCCGGATCCTCTTCCTTTCTCGGCATATGCCTTTTGGGTTTTTTAAGAAGGATCGATGCACAAGTTTCTTCAAGGGTTACTTTGGTGAGGTCGATGAAGCTCTCTTTTTGAATCGTGGATGGAATTCGAGGTACACGAGGGTGTGCACTCTTTTCCTTGGTCGCCATGTTCACCCCATCGACTTTAGAACATGAAGGCGTCTTAGAAGTCGAGGGTTGAGAAGAAGGAACAACTCTAAATCCATCAAGGGTAGGGGTAATCACACGACTTTTCTCACGAGACGAGGCGGCTTTACATTGTTCCTTCGGATTTTCAACGGTGTCACTAGGTAACGAACTCGATGAGGCACCCGAGGCCTTGTTCATAATAGCCGAAAACATCTTTTTAATATCAATTTGTCCTTGCTCAATCTTCGTGTTTTGATTTTTCAAAGTGTTGGAAAAGTCATTTTTCAAAGTATCAATTTGTCCGTCTAAACGTCTCATATTAGCCTCATTCGTTTTCATGTATTCTTGAAAATCGTTTGACGAACTATTTTGATTAGCGTTAATGCTCCCTTGGTTTTGATTACTTCTTTGAAAATTTCCTTGATTACCATTTGAAAAATTGTTACCTTGATTAGCGTTGTTTGAAAAATTCGAGTTTTGGTTGTTGTTGTTATCTCGATTTTGCCAAATCAAATTTCGACCTTGATTATAACCTTGGTTTGAAAAATTTCCTTGTTGATTATTTCCTTGAAAATTGATACGGTTTTGATAATTGTTGCCTTGATTATAATTTCCTTGTGATGGACCCGCGTTATTTTGATTTTGAAAATTGTTATTTAACGCATTAACACTCGACGTTTGGCCATCCGTAGCCGCACACTCGTAATAATTATGAGGTCCACGGCAAAACGTACACGATGCCTCAACAGCTTTCACCGTAGCGGGAGCGTCTTTCATTTGCATCTCAATGAGAAAAGACGTAAACACATTCGTTAACTTGTCGACTTTCGCATCAACGCTCTCAATGTCGCGATTAGAATTACTAACATTGGCGACATTGGCAACACTCGGGGCGTTGTGGAGTTGGTAAACCTTGGATCGATTTTTGATAATCATCAATGCATCTTTCGGACTTTTACACAAAAAGTTGCCACCGCCGGCGGAATTCAACGAATCTTGTTCTTGAAAACTAAGACCGTTGTAAAATCTATCGATTTGGTGCAACTCGGAAAATCCATGGTGAGGACATTGCCTAAGAAATTCCTTAAAACGATCCCACGCGTCTCTAAAAGATTCATTCGGTTTTTGCTCAAATCTCGTAATCTCGTTTTTGAAAAACGTCGTCTTAGACGGTGGGAAAAAATGATTAACGAATTTGGAAACGAGATCCTTCCACGTAATTATGGAATTAGGTGGATCTTTCTCCTACCAATCCTTGGCGGCACCATCGAGCGAGTACGGAAAAAGCATAAGCTTGACGACATCGGTGTCGACATTCTTAAACTTGCTCGTGGCCAAAAGAATATCAAAATTCCGAATATGATCGTGAGGATTATCCGCCTCACGAGCTCGAAACTTCGTAGCTTGAATTAACGATAGCATTTCGCTCTTAATCCAAATTCTCCGCTTCGATAGCGGGAATTACGATCGCGTCTCCATAACCCTCGGTGGGCGCTAGGAGAAATTCCATCATCAAATGATTGTCGGCCATCTCGTCTACGGTCTCTTCAACAACGATATTAGGAACGTCGGTTTCTAATTCTCGTCTCGTCGTCGATTCCTTCGATTACGATCGCTTCGATTCGAAGCGTCGCTAGATTTAGAATAATCCTTCGATCGAGTGCGCATGCACTAAGCGTAGAGAATGGGGGGGTAGCAAAGAAGATTCTTTTTGGGGTTTTTCGATTTTTCAATTTTTTTGGTTTTTGATTGTTTTTAATTTTTTTTTATTTTTTGTGTATTACGTAGACTCAAATCTAGAAATCTCTCCTCGAATCGATTTCCCGATTAAAGAAGCCTCAAAGAATGAAAATGATCACGTGGAGTGAACGTCTTCGATGACTTTAGAACGTTGGTGGAACACCAAAACGTTCAAGAGGGTTTAATCTTGAAAACAAGCAAATATAATATACGTAGATAATAATTGGGCAGCAAACCCTCGATTAGCCCTCTTTTTCAAAACACGCACAAGCAAGCGGGGGAAACGAGGCGGCGCTAAGCACTTAAGAGCCTTTTTCCCTTAGGTCGTGAAATACAACCGCCTTATACCCACCTTATAGTTTGTGTTAATCAAAATTAAGCCTCACGAAAGTATTTATCTATTTTGTCTTTAAACTTTTGCTTTAAATTTGAATACAATAACCGAGTGATGAAATCCGAATTAAGGTTGCGTTTTCACGCTGTTGGAGATATTGTAAATTTATTGTGATACGTAGTACAATATATTAATAATATTCACAAGAAAAACGAAAACCAATATATCTACAATATAGTAAAATGATTGTTTTGTGTTTAATTTAGGAAAACTAAACACGATTTATTTGGATACTATAATATATTAAGGAAAAATAACAAAAATGAGTATGTACGATATTTACGCTTTCTAAAAATTGAAAATCAAAAACACACTACTCACACAAACACGATATATAAGGCTAACACACCTCCCCGGCAGCGGCGCCAAAAATTGATGTAGTATTTTTTGTACTTCTTATTTTAGGAAAAACAAGAAAATACAAGTCGTCAAGTATTAAGTGATACGATTTAGGAAAACCGTAAAACTGATAAATGCGAGTTCGTTCTCGGCGGAGGTGTATGAGTTGTGTGTCAATTATATAAAAATCAAGTTTGGATTAGTGTCGTTTTTTGTTTTAGAGAAAGGAAATGTAAAGACGAGTTACACTACGATTAACATATGACGTATGACGTAAAACGATGACGTAATTACGTAAAACGCGAAGAAATAAAAAATTAAAGCTAAAAATTAACTAAAAATTAAAACTAAGTCTAAAATAATATAAATAAGAATAAAAACTCAATAAATAAATTTAAACCCTTTATTAATTAACTATTTAATTTTAAATGCTAATTAAAGGCCTAAAATTAAATATAATTAAGAAAAAGCCCAAAATATTATTTTATCAAACGATTATCTTAATTATATTAAATAAATACTAAAACGTATTTTTCCTAAATTTTAAAAACTATTTTTCTATTTTTTAAACTAAAATAATGATTAACAATAATAAAATAAGGTTAAAAATAAACTTACTGTTTCAAAAATCCTATTTTATATTACTAAACAGTAGAAAAAGAGAAACTATTGAAAAAAGTAATTTTTTCACTAAAAAACAAAATAGTTTAATTAAAATCCTATTTAAACTTAAATTAAATCTAAAAAATAAATAAAAAGAGTGAACAGTGAACTTTTTTAACTAAAAATCTTAAAATATTAAACTGAAACTATGAAAATTTGAAAAACATAAAAATATTACTTTTTTGCACTAAAAGACAAAAGACAGAATAACAAAATTAATTAGAATTGATTAAAATGCTAAAAATATTAAAACAAACAGTAAAATAAAAATAAACTTTTCTAAAAATATCAAAATAAATAAACAAGAATGGGAAATTAAAATGGTTTGAAAAACACTACAAAAAGGGCACTAAAGAAAAAAACAAGGATCCTGATAGTGATAGGTGGTCTGGTCTTGTCTTTTAGCCAAGCAGTGGCAAGGCTACTACTAGCAGTGGGAAACTTCTTCCCACTGCTCTAAGCAAAAAAATGTTTTGTGGCTATATTTTGCTTGTTTCTTGGATTCAAATGGAACAAGGGGCACCGCCACAACCAGTTGGGTTGTGGGGAGTCACAGCAACAAGAAAATCAACAGATCTAATACAAAAAATCACACAATAGGGCAAACTAGAGTCTCTGATGTAACAAGTAGGGGTCTGGGCAAGTTTGCTGTTTCAAATGACCTAGTTGGTGAGATTCAAACTACAAGAACTCACTCAAAACACTACCAAATCACTAACAATCAACCCACAATCCTAGATTAGCCTAAGCTCTAACAGGTTACAAGTTTTCAAGTTAAAACATGCTAAAACAACTCAGTTTAAGCCTACTGATGAACTTGGGTACTTTCTACCAAATTTTAAAACATGCAATCTCCTTTCTATCCTATCAAACTGAAAACAAGTAGTGAGATTAACATAATACTAACCAATAGAGTTTGTTAAGACTGGTTTTAAGCCAAAAATTTGTCAAAAGTTTAGCTTATCATGCAGACCCAAACACCCCTTTATAACCTGAAACAAGATTTTAAACAAGCAGATTCATGCAAATCACTTCCAAACTAACTTCTACTTACTCTAACATTCATATAATCACTAAACAAACATGAACAAACAATTAAAACTAGCATTGATTGGCAGCTTATCACAAATCCACATAAAACACTTAAATAAAGCAGGAAATCTTCCAAAGGGGTTCGAAGCCCTTTTTACCTGGATGATGCCTTGCTTTTGGGGGTTTTCAAGTTTGGAAAAGCTTATGTAAGGAGTATAGACAGCCCTTGCTGGCTTGTCTACAACAGATAAAAGGGTAACAATGTCTTCTAAATGTAAATGCAGAGAAATGAAAATGGAGTCTTGTTTGATCCCTTGTAGCCTGCACAAAACAACAAACCAAGAACACTACAAGTAGTATAAGCTTGGTGTAAAGCTTATTTGTCAGATAAGCTTTACACAAGCTTATGCTACAGTGATAGCAAAAAAAATAAACAAAGATTTTTAGTGAAAAGTGTTTTTGGAACCAAAGTTTTTTGCAAACCTATAACTGAAACGATTTTGAACTCAAGAACAAATATCCACTTTCACTTCCATTTCCTTTTTGAGTTCAAGAATCAGGATCACAAACACTTGCTAAAACTCTTTTTGCCAAAAACTTGAACAAAATATTTTGATAAAAAAGATAAACTCACGAATTTTAAAACTTACTTAAACTAATTGCCGTGAAATAAAATGGAACACAAATATTGTTTTGCAAGGCTTAGAAAAACACTTTAGCTATTCACTAAAATAAGGTTTACAAGACAAAAATCTAGAACAAAGGGAATTGCACAGGTTGCATTCTCTTTTTATACTAATCTATAAAAGATTCTAGGAGGGATAAACCCTAATACATGAAAAGCCCTAATTGCCCTTGGTGTTTGCTTGAATTTTTAGTCAAATGTTGGTATCTTGGGATTTAGGGTTTATAAGGGAATTAGGGGTTGATGATGATGACCAGTAGTTGTTTAGTGGGAAAATAGATTTAAGTATATTAATTTAAACGAGTTTAGTTATAGTGGGTGGTTTGACTGTTTGACCTGGGTGACGTGGGTAGGGTTGATGATGTGTAGACGTGTGAGTGGTGGGTGGATGGTAGTGGGGTGACGTGTCCAAGGATGGTTGGATGGGATAGGTTTTGTTGTCTGCCCACAAATGGTCCTTCATTTCCCCAAACTTTGTCACTTTAAGTTATAACAGCCAACAATGTATATTCCTTTGTTATACAACTTCCCTTTTTCATACTTTTGCCACAAAAAGTTATGAATACTTGTTTCAAGGGCTTTTCATGCAATATATGAATTCTTTAAGGGCCATCAATGTGATATATTGAAATATTAGGGACCTAAATGCAATAATTGAGATTTACAAGGGTATAATATGAAGAGTCTTCAAAAGATGAGGGACCAATCTTGCCAAATCTTCAAACTTCAAGGACTTCTTTGGAAAATCATGATTCAGGCCCGGTTCTTTGTGCGGCTTCATTTCCCGTGTTCGTTTTTGCTTGATTCTTGTGATCTTTTCTTGATTTCACGATATCCGTACCTAAAATATACAATGAGCAAACACAAGCATATATATGACACTTTTTATTATATTTTCATCGTTTTAAGCCCGATTTAGATGACGAGACTATGTATAAATGCAGTCTCATTACAAGACGAACCCTTCGTGTCTAAACGCGAATGATACGCCGGTGATGGTACTGAAATTCTTGTGGCCTTATTAATACATGGCACAACAGAATGGATATACCCCTTGGAGGGTACGCTAAATTTCTTAGGGATGTTCCCAAAATGAACGTGAGTCATGTGTCCTGACTCGTGTCTTGGGAAATATACGTATGACATGTATCTTGACTGGTGTCTTGACATGTGTCTTCAGAAAATATACGTGAGACATGTGTCTTGACTGATGTCTTGACATGTGTCTCGAGGTCTGAAAACCAAAACTACAAATCTTAGGTTATAATGCCATAATTGGCGGATCGGTTGGACTGCTGACCCTTGTATTTCTGATCACATCCATGGTCGAAGCTTCTGTTGCGATTTCTAGGATAGCTATTGCCACAGTAGTGGTTATTATCATTTTGTCTGTCAGTTCCATGACAGTCATTCTCATGACTGTGATTCATGTTACTATTCAGCTGAGTGGACGGCTGGTACCGGTTCTCACTCATATGACTGAAAAGACAGCTGAATGACGTGTGACATGTAACTAAGGATTAGGGACAATGATTGATGTAAATCATCTGGTGGTGAAGCATCTTCTCGTCTGACCGCTTTGATCTAACGCCTTTGTGTACGTCTTGTAAGATCTCCAGGTTTGTGAACAACATCAGCATCTCGTAGCGTCTCTAAAATCCGCAGCCTCAACCTTTAGTAATCATCTCCAAGCTATGAGCGACATCAGTAATTTGTAGAATATCAACAAGTGGAATACGCACATGGAATACGGTACATGGAGTAACATGGAATGCATATGAAATGATCGGTATGGGGTCGATCATCTGACATGATTTTAAAGGAAAATAATCGGTTAAACGGTTAGAAAACCATCATGATAACCTGGCAATGCCAGCATATACATCATTATGGTTTCATAGAGAAACGCTAAAGTGTGGTTAAACGAAATTCAACGATGATTTGTTTGAAAGCATGATTAATGAAAACCAACCATAACTATCATGAAAGCAGACTTAAATGAAACCCAACAATGTCTTGCATGAAAGCATAAACAACAAAAGAGACGTAATACGTAATCAACATGAAGACGAAATCATCATGAATAAACATGATACAACTTAACATGAAGGAGCATACAACATAATCAGCATGAAAACGAAGTTAACCATGATAGTATGAAAACATACTTGACATAAAAGACATAGTAACTTATGAGGGGACATGAATTTTATTTATGACAGTAATGAAATGAATCCGAAGATCGCTGGTGTGGACGACCATGGGTCGGTTCATAAAATAAGATTTGACATGACTTATTTGATTAGGACATAATACATAATGATGAGATTTTTTTATGCATGAAATCATGAAATTTATGCATAAAAACAGTGTATGAGTGCATGATAATGGAAATGACATGACGAGGATGAACGCCTATGGGTCGGTTCATCAAAACAAAATGATTCGATTAAAAGCACATGCGACTAAAAATGGCCAGTCCTGTACTAACCATTACTTAGTCAAAATACTTGCAACAATAATATGTTGAATAAATGAGTGAAACTTAGCTGTCAAAACTTAGCAGAAAAAAATAAATTTATGTGACCAATTATGAACTACTGGGGTTCAGTCCACATTAGCCACAGTTCACAAGGAACATCATGCATGAAACTAAGACACATAACTAAGTATGGATGACGGTTGTTCATCCATATTAGTAAAACAATACCGATGAAAACATCATGGTTAAAACAATAAAGTGCTAAAAACATCAATACGTGGAATAACGAGCGTTGATTTAGGAAGCTTCTAGTGACTACCCACTAGTCATAAGTCGAGTTTTAGAGCCTACAGGTCGAAGCCTTGTCTCTGATACCATAATTGTAACACCCCACTTTGATAAGTGGACCGTTACGCTTAATTATGGCATGTCATCAAAGCATGCAAGGTAATATGTCCTAAAACATACATGACCATAGGGGAGACCGAAATCAAACATCGGTTCCCAAACATAAGCCCAAAACATAAATAAAGCAAGAACTAGGAGGACAAGACAAGTGTCCAAAGAAGCATAATTATGAAGGCAAAAAGGAGAAGAAGTCTAAAGCAGCTTCCATCCTATGCACGTCCTCCATAAGCTCAAGTCTGTCCTTGGGTACCTGCCGTTTTGGGACATGGAAGGGAAAGTAACGGCTGAGCAATACGCTCAGTGAACGGATATACGACATAGTATGAATGGATAAAACATAAATAAGACTAATAGCAGCGGAAACGTGTAAGTCCTGGAAAACCTGGAACATGTTTATAAAACTGATTTTATAGTTTGAAAAGACTTATGTTTTTATGTAAAATCTGTATTAATTAGCCAATAGCCTATATAGGTCATGAGGTTCCACCGTGCATGAATACTTGGAGGGGAGACCTCTTCATGCAAACATCGGTTCCCAAACATAAGCCCAAAACATAAATAAAGTAAATGCACTAGGAGGACAAGAAAAGTGTCCAAACAAGCATAATTATGAAGGCAAAAAGGAGAAGAAGTCTAAGGAAGCTTCCATCCTATGCACGTCCTCCAAAAGCTCGAGTCTGTCCTAGTGAAGGATGCAAGGCACACATCGCATTCACTCTGATATTACTGATAAACATGTAACTAGGATGCACCCATACGCCCTACATGATAATATAATATAATGGCCAAAACTAAAAAGGGACGCCACGAGCAATCACTTCGCCGTGGGGAAGTCATAACACTGGTGCCTCTAGTGTTATGGTTATGGTACCTCCATAACTAGGTGACACTGGTCATGCATGTATATGGCTTAGGCTCTTATTCTAACATAAGTATCAAACATATAAAACAAATACTGGGAAAACAGTTGGTTGCAAACGGGGAATCCTAATAAAGAAAGAATGTCCATACTGAAAGGACGGGTAATTCGTACCTTATGTCTAGTGAACGAAGAAGACGAAAGAATGAAAGTCCTACTCCGATCTCACTAATGCTTCATAAATAGGGGACAAGTATAAGTATTCTGTTTACTAAGTACGTAACTGATTATATCATGTCTTAGCTTGTTTTATATGTTCTTGTCGTGTTTTACTGATTTTAAGGTTATGTTGTGTTTATCATGTATTCTATGTATTCTGATTAAGTATTACTTGTATTTCTTGTATTATTATACTTGTTGTGTAATAATAAGTAACTTTCTAAAAATAGCAGGTTTCCTAAAATAGAAATTTTACAAAAACAGAAAGTTTCCTGAAATAGAAAGTTTCCAAAAATAGATTAGCTTCTAAAAATAGATCAGTTTCCAAAAATAGTAAGTTTCCATATTTAGAAATAAGCTGGGTTAATAAGCTAATAATATAAGCTTAAGTTTACTGGTTAAATATCATAAGTCATGTAATTATTTGTATAGTTTATTAATAATATCATGTTAATTAAATAAACTATAGGTTATGTGATTTAATTAAATATAGGCATGACTTAATTAAATTAAGGTGTGTAAAATACTTAGGTTAAACATGTATTAATATTTTATTAATTATAACCTAAGTCATGTTTATTAATTAATTACATTCCATGTTGTAAATAAGTAATTAATACTATTGTCTAAATTAAGTAATAAAAATACTTAGGTTAAAACATGTATTATTTACTAAATAATAATAACCTAAGTCCATATTAAATTAAATTAATTACTACCCATGATTTAATTAATTTAATTTTCTTGTTAAATAATATAACTTGTTAAAAATGTAAACTTGTAAAAATTACCCATGAACCAAACCCGTGTTTTCAATTTAGACCTAAAGTAAACTGGACCGGATTCCCTTTGAATTGGACTGAAACAAACACCCCCTTAGCAGTGGCTACCCGGCCTAGCCGGTTGCAACTGCTAGCACCTATTCACCACCGGCTTAAGCCGGTGGTTGCCCCTGCCCTGCTGGGTGTTCCCACCGAAAGACCATAACAGCCAACGGCTTGAGCCGGTGGTGTTGTTGCTTCTGCGCCGAGCCCACAGCGATCACAACGCCACCCCGACTTGCGTCAGGGTCCTTGTTCCCTGCTGTCGACCAATCACCAACCCCGCCGAGACCTTGGGTCTTGGTGGTGGTGTGATTTAACCAAGCCGAGAGCTACGGCTCTTGGTTCGTGTGATTCGGCTGAACAAACCCCAACCCAAATCCTTTTCTTGTTTTATGATTACACCCTCATGTTTATTACTTGTTTTTAACATAACATAATCATGTGTTCATGATTTTAATAAAAGAATAAAAGGAAAAGGATTTAAAAGGTTTACCGAATGCGCGAATCGACTGAGAATAATAACACGAACACTAACACTCAATTTCCAATCACCAAGATCAATCAAACACCCCTTTGGTGTTGCTATAGCCGGCGGCAAGGAGAGAGCAAAAGGAGGCTAGGGTTTTTTTATCAAAACTCTGTAGAATGAATGTGTCAAAACCTGTAAAACCCGTATGCTTTTACCATGCATAGTACCCTTAGGATCGTACGTACTAGTTAAAAACTTTCCTAATATAGCATGATTACGATTACGTGTTAGGAGTTTACGTATTACGTACGTGTTAGAACACGATAAGTATTTTATATGAACGATCACGTAATAATTATTTAGCGATAATTAATCACGAGCATGCGATCACGAAATCAGGAACGTAATTAAAACACGAGCTATTATTAATTACGTATATATATTTAATACGAGCGTAATTAAATATATAAGATTATGGTATTTACGTAACGAGAACATTTAAAACACGAACTTAATTAAACATAATCGAGTACTAAATAACGAGACACGAAACGAGGTACGGGAACCCACGGGGGGGGGGGGGGGGGGGGGGGGTCCCTACCCGCGGCCAAACAAGGGTAATGGGCCAAGCCCATTACCAATTTTACTAATAGGGGGTTAAATAGATTTTTACTACTCAAAAATCACTTTTACAGAAGATTTCAAGAAAAACCTAAAATCTCTCTTTCTCCTCCTCTTTGTGCCGCCACCTATAGATCACCATACAAGGTGATTCATTGATCTTGGATCTCGAAGTTTTATTGTTTGTTCGTGTTTGTTCTTCACCCTCTTGATCCACGAATACGGTAAAACCTTTTAAACTTTTTCTTTTTTAATTAATCTTTTATTAATTATGAACACGTGATGTTTTTTATAAAAAACACATTAATTAAACATAGATCTAACATGTTTTGATCATTAATTAAATCAGAGGGTCGATTAAGGGGTGTTTTGTTTTGGGCCGCAGGATGCAACCTACCCCAAGGGGGGTTTCGGTTTGTTTTAGCCGACCACCACCAAGACCTTTTGGTCTTGGTTGGTGCGTGTGGGTCCCACGGTAGCAAGGGGTACCCCGATTTGGGTCGGGGTACGGTGTCGGTTCATGTCTGGTTCATGTTTTTAAGCTTAGATCCGGATCATGGTTATGTTAGTTTTTTTTATTTTATGAACTTATGTTAAGAATTAAATTAATAAAGATGTAATTAATTTAATAACATGACTTAGGTTAATTAATTATTAATAATCATGAAATTATTTTAACCTAAGTATTTATATTATTAAGACTTATAATTAATTAATTATTTTAAAAACCATGGATATAATTAATTAATTAACATGACTTAGGTTATATTATTAATATTTAATAATACATATTTTAACCTAAGTATTTAATATATTTAATTAAAAACATGTCATACTTTAATTAAATATTATAACCTATAGTTTAATTAAATTACATGAAATAATTATTAAACTATATAATATATCATATGACTTAGAAAATAACCATGAAAACACTTAGGCTATTTACTTAGCTTATTTAACCAGCTTATTTCTAATTATGGAAACTTTCTATTTTTAGAAACTTAATTAAATAAGGCAGCTAAATTATTTATGGAAACCAGCTATTTTTAGAAACTTATCTATTTTAAGCAGTAAATCTATTTTTGGAAACTTTCTATTTTTGGAAACTTTCTATTTTTGGTAACTTTCTATTTTTGGAAACTTTCTATTTTTGGAAACTTTCTATTTTTGGAAACTTTCTATTTTAGGAAACCTGCTGTTTTTGGAAAGTTACTTATTATTACACAGTAAGTAGAATAACACATGAAATATCAGAAATACTTAATCAGAGTGAACATAATATAAGATTTAACACAGTTTAAGGCTTTAAACAGTAAAACATAGTAAGAACACATAAAATAAGCTAAGACATGACATAAAACCAACTATGTATGTAGTAAGCAGATACTTATTTCATGTACGTATTTATGTAGCACTAAGGTTTCGGAAGTAGGATTCTCGCAATTCATCGTTCTCGTTCACTGGACATAAGGTACGGATTCCCGTCCTTTCAGTATGGACATTCTTTCCTTATTAGGATTTCCCCGTATGCAGCCAACTGTTTTCCCGTAGTATAAGTATGAGTTTGATTGCTTATGTTTTAAAGATGATTACCTATAGCCATATACATGCATGACCAGTTTCACCTAGTTTTGGAGGTACCATAACCATAACATTAGAGGCGCTGATGTTATGACTTCACCACGGCGGAGTGATTGCTCGTGGCGTCCCTTCAGCTTTTGGCCATTTATTTATATTTATCATGTGGGGCGTATGGGTGCATCCTAGTTACACGTTTTTATTCAGGATTACATGGTGAATGTGGTGTGTGCCTTGCATCCTTCACAAGGAGCTGATCCCTCCTACCCATAAACCAGTATATTAAATTAGAGGCAGCCCCTCTAATTTGCATGATGAGGTCACCCCTCCAATTATTCATGCACGGTGGATATTCATGAACTATATTGGCTAATGGTAAAATATGACAACCAGTTTTTATAAGATTAACATAAGACTTTTAAACTATAAAATCAGTTTTATTAAGACTTAACAAGGTTACTCGGGACTTAGTTTCTTCCGCTGTTATTATGTTATATGCTTATCCTATTCATGCTTTATTGCACATCCGTGCACTGAGCGTATTTGCTCAGCCGTTTTCCTTTTCTATGTTCCCAAAACGGCAGGTACTCAGGGACGCTCGTAGACACTAAGAGTACGTGCATATGGACTGGAAGCTGTCTAGCCTTCTTTACATTTTGCATTTCTTTTCTTTATGATATTTATGCTTTGGACATTGTTTCGTCCTTTTCCTTACTATACTATGTTTGTGTGTGATGAGCTTTACTTTTGGACTGCCGATGTTTGATTCCGGTATTTTCCTTTATATGGTCAAGTAATGTTTAGACATTTTACCTTGTATGCTTTGATGACACGCCATAATTACTGTGATATTTACATTTCCAAAATGGGATGTTACAAAACCCTTTTGTTTATTTTAGTTAAACCAAAATTGGACCTGGGCCCTCCCTTGTCTTTGTTGTCAGCGGCTATTAGGGGCCCACAAGGGAAACCCGTATGTTTTCCGTTTCTAATATTTTACATGTTTATACGTTAGCGTTTTCGTGTTATATCTTAATCAATTGTTCGTGTTATAATTAAATACTTGTATGTAAACGATATTTATCATATACTAAGTACATACATAATTACGTGTTTGTGATTTAACGTTCATGATTCCATGTTCGTGATTATAAATATTATGGTTAATAATTATCGTGTAATATCACGTAGTTAATACTTATCGTGTAATAACACATACAAAATTTCTGTAATTAATATTTGTGACACGTGTTCGTGCTATAAAAGAAAGTTTTAATTGGTTTGTATGTTTACTAAGTGTACTATTTATGGTAAAAGCATGCGGGTTTTACAGTAGATGGGCACTATGGCCCTTTCATTGTTTTTTACACCCACCATTTTTTCACACATGATCAAAAACACTTTATAAAATCCCCAAATGTGATCAAACACACAAAACACATACGAGGAATCAAAAAATCCCTAAAATTAAAAACGAAAAATGGTTTTCTGCTCATGTGGTCGCGTTGCTGCAATCAAGACCTCGTGGAGTGATCGTCATCCAGGACGTCGTTTCTCTCCAGACTTAATTGTGAAAAGCAATGTTCATACAAGATTTCTGTTGAAGAGCCTCCGTCGACGTACGTTGAATACTGTGATCCCCAACGTTGACTTCTATCTCAACGGTCCGTCTACGACATTGTTTGTGCTGAGGGGTGGAAACGAGATGTCTGTACTTCTATAAATTTTTTGGCTCACTTTCTGTTTCATTCTTCGCTGTCAGGTTTGTACCATGTAAATGGTTGTGGACGTATCCTTTGACTTTTGCTTCCCATCTTCCATGTTTTCCTTGACAAGGTGTTTGAACATGCTTGTTTATACCAGGCTCTCTATGTGTTTTTGCAACTGGATGCACTCGTTTGTGGCGTGCCCCTTTTCACCATGGTACTCACAGTGTTTGTTGCCTATGCGCCTTTCAACCGGGGTAGTCATTGCGGAGGTTTTGGGAACTTCGCGCCTTCTGATATGAATATCTCTCTTAGAGTCAATTTCGAAGGTGTGAACTTGATGTTTCTATCACGTTCCCCTTATTTGTCTTCCTTGGTAATCGGGGCCTCAATCTCTACTCTGGCCATTTACCTGTCTTTTAGGTCAATCATGAGATCTCTAATTGGGCGTGTTTTGCCTACTCTCCGTTGCCGCAGTTTCTCCTTGTATAAAGGATCTTACCCGCCGCATCACCCCATCAAAGGTTTCTGGATTTTTCTCATTCAACTTTCGTATTAGATCTCGATTATTTATTCCTGCCATGAAGCATGATACTTTTAGGATTTTCGGGCATTCCTTTACCTGAATACATTCGCTCTTGAAGCGTTCTAGAAAATCTTCCAGGTATTCGCCCTGTCGTTGTTTGACACTTGCCAGTGATACAACACTTTTGTCGTACTTTTGTTGTTTTATGTAATTTCTTTTGAAAGCTTTCCGTAGCTCTTCAAATCCGTTAATGATTCGTCGTGGAAGTCGATCGAACTAGTTTCGCGCGTTCCCTACAAGGGTGAAGTTGAACATGTTGCACCATGGAGGTTCAGGACATTTCTCAAATCCTACTTGTGATTCAAAAACTTTTAAGTGATCGTCTGGGTTTGTAGTGTCGTCATATGTTTTGATGTTCGACGGCATGCGACGCTTTTTTCTGTCAGCGTAGTACTAAATCTGCTTTGTAAAAGCGTTCGGTCTACCTCTTCTCCATGGTTGAGAGAAGTTCGTGTCTTTTATGAAAGATTGATAAGGACCAGTCTCTCTTTAAGAGTTTTCTCAGGAAGAGAGCCTTACCTTGCGTCGTCTAGAACGATGATTATCTGAGTCCGAGCTAGACGAGTTGTTGCTTGGGGGTTGCATAGGTCTTTGCGATTCGTTTCTACGCACTGGACTTATTTGTTTTTCCCCTACGGCCTGTTGGTCTCTCATGCGTTTGGTGACGAGCGAGAGAAGGGTATGCAAATTTTTTGCCACGTATTCTTCCATTGCTCGTGTTTCTGTGACGACTACTTCCTCGTTTTCTGTTGACATGAGGGAAATTTTTTCCTGTCTTTGTTGGGCGAGGGTTAGGTTGATCCCAGATTTGGATTCTTTTCCCCTACGATAAGTGCGGGAGTCAAGAATGGTGAGTCGAATCCTTATGGAGGTAGGTTAGCAACGTCTCTGCTATTGGCTCCGCTAGTGGATCTGGGGGTGAACTCAACATATGTGATCTGAGCGTCAATCGTTGATGACCTTTTGCCACCTCCTTTTTTGTAGGAAACATTGTGTCGCTTTTAGTCATGCTTAGAGTTTAGTGTAGGGCTCCACGGATGGGCCAACTGGTTGATACAAAAGTTGGACGGACCGCGCTTGACCCGAATTAGGCTTAATTCGGGGTCTTGTGTACTCTGGCTCTTGCACCAAGTGAACTTGTTTAGAGACCTTGCACACTAATTAACATACATTGTTAGGCTTACCGTGGGCGCGTGTCCCACGGTTAGACTCCGGCGTGAGAGTAAGTAATCGGTTTGAGTATATGTGAGGGTTAGAGTATTGTGAATATCGTACCTTTGTGAAACCCTTGAGGTTTCCTATTATACCCGAGGGAAACCTAGGCCGGGCTTCCCTATTCTTGCGGCCTAAGCAAGAGATAATGACCGTTTGACACGTAAACAAGGATAATATATATCTTTTCTACTTAGCGGAACATAATCTTTATTTAGATTATATCATGTTTCATCATGTCGCAGTGCGACCAAGACACGGTTAAGGTATAACCGCGTGCGACAATGACTTAGTGGGCCTCGTAGGCTTCAAGCGCTGTCCACACATGATCCATACTTAGTGGATACGGGTAGTTCCTTTGGGTCGGGTTATTCAGCCCGAGTAGGGACTATACGTCATCAAAGACAGAGCCATAGAATTTGAACTAAGGGGTCAAACTTTGGTATTTTTTATAAACTACACTACAAAATGGTTCTTGGGAAGGGGGGGGCGTTGTCAATTTATGTAATATCTAAATATTTTTGACAATTTACACTATAATATTTTTGCTAAGGGGGTCACATGACCCTTGTGGACCCCCTCCTATCTCCGTCTTTGCGTATAATGCTTGTAACTTAGTTTATTAGTATATCCAAATAAGGGGAGATTGTTAGCCTAATTCAGTGCCTAAGTCTTCAGTCTAGGATTTGAATAAATAATTAGACTAGGAAATGACTCGAGTATTCAATGGGGCGAGACTCAGAGTAAATGATGTACCTAAAATGAAAAAGAATGTGATGGGTTTAATGAGGGTTGACAATTAACTCACTGAAACCCATACGATCTTCTTACCCGTGATGAAGACCTGAAGCTATGAAGACTGAGGAAGGAATAAGAGTTTAAAAGAAGATAAGATTAAAGGAGGACACACCTTGTGAGAATTACATTTTTTTTAGACAAAGATGAAAGAAGACATGTACGGTCTTTACCTAAAATAGGTACAAGACATATAATACATCTTGTCCTTTAACATTGTAATAGGATCTACAGGTGGTGTATGTTTGTGTTTACCCTCCTAGCTAGTCTTTAAATAGAGGGCACTTGTAGGAAAATTAAGTTTGTGCACTCAATGCTTTATACATTCACAAACCATTCTCTCTCTCTCCAAATATCTTGAAAATCTTGATTCATCAAGTAGTTCTTCATCGTCAAATCATATAACCAAAGGGTTATAATATTTGTTAGTGAGGAGATCACACCAGTTATTGTCATTCAATCCTTAGCAATGTTGTAAAAAGGTTTATAAGGCCGATTAACCGTCGTTTAATTGCTACAAGGCCCTCAACCTTGTCGATTAATGAATGTCATATGTGGTCAACCACGGCCAAGGGATGTCAAACTTGCCGAAAATCTGCAAATTTTACCAAGAATATCGAAAACTCATTGTAAACTTATGTCTATCACTTATAGTAACTATTTTTATGCATGATTCGTTGTATTTTAAGAATAATATTGTCGAAAATACATAAAACTCTTTAGAAATACCCAAAACTTGCTGGAAATACCAAAAATTTGCTAAAAATGTCAATCCGATTATCACCGATTAATCCCGCCTAGACGATTACAAGCTACAAGATAGTCGACCGAAGCGATTCACGATTTTTGCAACCTTGATCCTTAGTGTACCTTCGACAAACTTGTTGGAATTGTTGGTTATGAGTGGTATTTTAGACATTTTTTGTATGTTTCATGACCACTTTTTTTTTTGTTTCAAATACCACTTTATGAGAAGGATGCAAACTAAAGCTTTGCGTATGAAAGATAATGGTTTGGTTTAGTTATTATAAAGTTTTAG
Organism: Glebionis coronaria; assembly: GCA_025667525.1. NCBI lineage: Eukaryota > Viridiplantae > Streptophyta > Magnoliopsida > Asterales > Asteraceae > Glebionis > Glebionis coronaria. Next base: position 46,107,733 of record CM046881.1, read on the forward strand.
AGTATGCTATACAATTTGAGTCAGCTTCTGGTTTACTATACTACACGTAGAACATTTTAATATCTCTTCTCATTTAACTCTAAGTAATACAATTTTCAAAACATATGGTACAATATCTAAATGCATAAACTTAACTTTAAATAATACTTACAAACATTTCATCCATTAAATATAAAAAATTTAAACAATACACAATAAATCATAATGTACAAGAAAAACAATTAAATACACTAATTAATGTTAATATCTTAAAATTAAAATATAATATATTCTTATACATATTATACAAACCAATAAAACACATAAAGCTTCATGCATTTTACATGGCAAGTCGATGGTTCAATGGTTTTGGAACGACCAGAACCGAGGAGAACGTGTGCATCACACCGAATTCTTATTAATTTCTTTTTTCAGCTAATCAAATCGTTATTATTATTTTGTTTGCATCTGAACTTTAATTACTCGTATCCGTAGCTGCAACACGCGAGTATCATGCTAGTCGTTACTTATTATTCTTGTTCTCTATATTGTTGCATCTTGTTTTATTTTACTGTTCTAGTGATCCAGTCTTTCAGTTTCAGGTAGGGGTGGGATCAAATCGGTTTATAAACTGATCCTAAAAAACAATCCGAAAAAGGTTTTCAAAAAAACCGGTTTTTTAAACCGATTCGGCAGATCATAACCGGTTTAATAATATGGTAAGTGCTGGTTTAAAAACCGGGTTTTAACCGGTTAAAACCGATCCAATGCGGTTAAGACCGGTCAAAAACCTATCCGATCCGGCTAGAAACTGGTAAAAATCTAACTAAAAACCGGTTTAAATCGATTCGGTTTTAATCAAAGCAATTTTTTTTACCGGTTGACTCAAACTGATCCGGACTAAAAACCAATTTGGTTTAGTAAAAAACTGATTTGCCCACCTTTAGTCTCAGCTAATGTGTCATAAGAATACAGAAAATATGATGTTTTTGCCAAAAGTTTTACTGAACTTAACCATATTATGATTTATCTGTATATGCATCGAGACATACGACCAAAATGTACTTTCAACAACAGATTGATTAGCAAAGCTCTCAATCTCTCCAGCTTCAGTTAACTCCCAGGTTTTTCACTTTCGTGGCTTCCCTATTATTCGTTCTCCTTTGCCAAAGAAACACACAACTAGTAGCCAAGAGAACACTGCACAAGCAATACATGTCCCACGAAGTTTTGAACGTATAGTTGTAGACTGAAGGACCTCCAACGAGATCTTTTTTTAGGGCAAATGTAGGTTTTTATTAGAATCCCCAAGAAAATGAGAAACATGATGAAGGATGAGGATTTAAAGACCCATGAGTATAACCAACTGTTGGATCTAAGTGGTGCTGAAATGGGTGAATCGGATATGTTTGGATTAAACCATATTATTGTTCGAAGAGGTTTTATGGTCTTTTATCTGAGAAAGATCTAAAGAGGTGTCATTTGATGCTAGCAGAAGTAAAAGGTCGAGCAAGGAGAGATTTGTTCGAAGAGGTTTTACACTTGTTGGGATGTTGAAAGGGGGCTTAGCTTATTTACTCAAGCCTAAACTAGGAATGGGCTAACAACAATAGCAAAAGAAAGGTTAAGGCGGTGAGACAACGATGAAGGAGTAGGGAGCTAGCTTTAATTAAAGTAGGGGCACATCGAAGTGAAGAAATTCTGAGTAGCTTTAATTAAAGTAGGGAGCTAGCTTTAATTAAAGTAGGGGCACATCTATATGGAAGGGAAGTTTTTATTTTATGCATTCCTGTTGAAAATTATAGTTTTTATCAGCTGTTGCACCATTCGGAAGGTAAGATCTCAGATAATGGAGATGCAAAGGAGTGATACCACTACTCAAGCAGGAACCCAGATTAATAAAAAAAATGCTCACGGCAAGTTCCGAAAAATTGCATCAGATAACTATTTAAAAAACTGTCCATCTCTTCTTTTAATACATTTTTCATAAAACTGATTTAGCACAAATTTGAGTCGATATCGTCAACTCAATAGCAAACACGTTTACAGCCACATAAAATTGCAATCTCAGCACACTTTTGCAACAAAATATCCTAACAAGAATCATAAAACACTTTCGTCACTGCTAGCAGTGATAATAAGACAGCTAATGTCCACTGTAAATTTTCTTAATTCACCACATTTTGCACAAATCCTGAAAGCCAAAAGAAACTAAATAACTACCTGCTTGGGTCCGGTAGATGTTCCATCAGATGATAGTAATTGCTTAACTATGTTCTGAAATGTCTTAAAAGCTCGTTTGACAATGTCCTTATCTCCCATTTGCACTTCTTCCTCATTACGACAGACCTTACTTACCACCCCATCTTCATATTTTTGCTTGCCTTCCTACGTATGATTATCTGATCTTGACGGGCAGGCAACTTCTTGCAACTTATCTTAAGTGAAATCATCTAACCTTGAACGTTCAGCTTCTTAGGCTTTCTTTTACGAGATTCTTTCATCTGTATGTACGATTCAAAACGCCTAAGCAGCAACTAATCACAATGACAGCTAGTTCATATAACCTACAATCATAATAGAATATTCTGTACCAAATCTAACTAAAAATCTAATCTTTTCAAGTAATGATATTGCTGAATGCGCACAAGGTCATATTATTTTCTCAGCACTGTTTGGTATTTGAGAGATTCAAGTCACGCGACCAAGTGGCGGTTCTATAGTGAAAAGATCAAGGGCAGCATGCAAGTACAGTATACACAACAGTTTCAACTAATTTACATAAAATTGGGTCATTTGAGTTGGGTTTTATCTCAAACGGGTCAATTGTTTACGTAAAAAGGAAACAGGGTGGAACATGTCCGAACTATCCAAACTTTTGTTCCTAACGGATACACCCTATTCAAATCATTTTTATGTTTATATTATTCTTGTAAAAACACTGTTGTGTTCCTAACTCCTAAGTAACGAATAAACTGGATAAAAAACGACCCGTTGCTTACACCGACCAAACTATCGTTTATCACCACTCTCGGTATTAAAAATCAATGCACAAGTTGCCCATTATTGCAATAATATTGTTTTTGTAATTATAGGTAACGGTTTATCTTTTGTAGAGTACCGAAAGAAAATGGACAAATGTGTTTTGGAAAAACTGCATACAATCTCTCTAATTAATTCACAAGTCAAGCTCTGAGTAGTATTACCTCAGCACAAACCATTGGACGAGTATGTACCATATCATTACCGAAACCGCGATCAACCGAAATATACCTAATGGAATGATTGATGGTAAACACGGAAGTGGAAACTGCTTGCTCGCTAAAGGGACAGCACCTCAATCTTAGCTTTCTTAATCTAGGGCACCCTTTTGATAAATCCAAAAGTCCTACATCAGATTCTCCTATATTCCATAGATAGATATATCTCAAATTATGACCATACTTCCCAATGTATCCTAAACCCACATCCGTCAATTCAACAGAAGAAAGCTTGAGCGTCTCAAGTTTGCTGCAACCCATTAGCATAGCTCGAACCCCATTGTCTAACGGTGAATCTCTTATACCGGCCTCATCCTCATCCCAATAATATATACGGAATTCACGTAGAGTCTTCAAATGAGTTCCTACACACTCGAGAGCTTCATTAGAAATATCTACGCAATTAACCTCTAAATATACCAGATTATGACAACCTTGTGCTAGAGCTATAAGTCCCAGTTGAGTCACGCTCCCATAATGGGAAAGTTTGCGCAATTTCTTGCAAAATTGAGCAATAACTTGTAATCCCTCGTCTTCACATACATCTTGGGCAACTAGAACTTCTATATTGGGACACCTCTCAAACAAGAAACATTGGCAATCATATTCACGCTTTGCATACAGGAGATCCAATTCCCGTAGCTGATTGAGATATGGGTGTAGAATAGGGAATGAATCTGGGTACACGTCCTGAATACGTAAACCACGAATATTCGGGGGGAATTTAAAACCATTGTAATCCCAATCTTCATCAATAATCCCGCAACCAAAATAATCCAGCTTCTTAGCATGCTTAATTACTTTTCTGAAATCACTTAAAGACCTTTGATAAATATTCAGAGATACTAACGACTTGCTACATTTCTTTGCAAGACGTGTAATATCTTTCATATCGTACCGATCAAAGGGGGAATGAAAATCTAACGACTCCATAACCGTGTTACGCATAGCCAACTCATGTAACCATTTCCCATTTGGCTTGTAATCATTTTCTATGTAATTCTTTTGTAAAGACAAACTTCTCAAATCAACACAATACCTAGCGATATCAGTTAAACCATCCTCTGAAAACATTTCACAACCACGAATCTCTAAACTCTTTAAATTAGCACCTTGGGTTTTCGCCAAGAGTTGGAGATCAGAAGTAGACACAACCATTTTGCGGAAAGATAGTGATTTCAAACGCGTAAAGTTAACAGCTATCTCTTGAATCCAAGGGGTGACTGGAATATTCGATTTGAGAGCACAATCTTTTCCATGGAAAAAGGACTCGAGAGTTAACGACTCGAGATTCAGGAATCTTAGACTCAAACGTTTCGGATCAGGGAGATAGTGAACATGCACAGTCAAGTGTTTACGCGTTTTAGAATCGATATCGTAAAAATTCTTGGAGACTAATGAAAGAGAATTAAGGTCATCAGGGTCTTGTATGTAAGGCATGACACAATCTAACACTAACTCCAAATCTATTTTTATAAATTGTTTTTTGGTAATGAGTTCATCATCCATATTTATTCTAAAATAAATGACAAACAACAACAAAAAGAATCAGAGTCTTACCTGAGTTTTCGAAATGGGGTTAGGGTTTGCAATTCAATTGTCTTTTGAAATTGGGTGTATGTATGTGTTTCAGAACATGTGACACTGTTTTCATTTGGGTCAAATAGTCAACCTTTGATGTACACTGGTAAGAGTAAACTACACCATTAGTCCTTGTGGTTTGCGTCCTTTTAACGTAATGACAATTACTACGTTAAGACATGCATGATGTGAGAAATTGGGTTAGGGGAATGATAATCTAGGACACTTTACTTGAATTGTGTACAGTCATTTTTCAGTATTTCGGACTTATCGGTCCATAGGTATCATGAAATTCTTATCGAGATAAATCAAGAATAAAAAAGTTATCTCCAAGTAAAAAAAGTAAAATAAAGCAAGAACTAAGGGGTTGTTTGGTTCGCAGAATATTTTTGAAAAAAATTGTAATTTTAGGAAGGAATTGTAATTTGATATTATTGTAATTTAAAGGTTTGTAATTTGTTGTAATTATAATGTGTTGTAGTTGTAATTGATTAAATCTGTTGATATGTTTGGTTAACATGCAATGTAATGTAATTTATATTTTTTAATAAAAAAAAAGTAATAGTTAAAATATAATATTATAATAAATAATAAATGAGTAATAATAAAAATTATTATAATAAAAAATAATATAAAAAAAATATTTATATTTTTTATTATTAATATAAAAAATATAAAATAATAATAATAAAAGTAATAAAAAATAGTTTTATATTTTATTTTAATAATAAAAGTATATTTTATTTTATTATTTTTATATTAATATTTTTATAAAAAAATAAATAACTTTTATTATTTTCATTTTAACAAAAAAAATTATTTTTATAAAAAATAAATAATAAGAATAATAATAACATTTTTAATAAATATTTTTATTTTTATTATTAAAATAAAAAACAAAAAATATTTATTTTTTATAAAAATATTAATATAAAAAATAATAAAATAATAAATATTAATATTGACTAAAAGTAATAAAAAGAATAATAATATAATATTATTATTAATATTAATATTAATAAATAATATTAAAATTAATACTAATATTAAAATTAATTATTATTATTTTTTAATTTATATAACCTTAATAGAATTAATAATAATATTATTATTATTTATTACTATTATTATTTATAAATAGTCATATTTTAATATAGAAATACTAAATTACGACGTAATTCAAAACTTTTCATCCAATATCCTATGTAATCTCAATTCCTTCATTGGATGTAATTGTAATGTTTGAATTACAATTATAATATAAACCAAACACCCTATGTAATGTAATTCGAATTACAATTCCATCTATTTATAAACCAAACAACTTATGTAATGTAATCTAAATTACAGTTACATCCAATTACAATGGATTACAACGAACCAAACACACCCTAAGGGGTTGTGAATTTTCATAATGACCTACAAATGTGATTGTTTGAAATCAAAAAATGATTGGTGGTTAGTGATGAGAGAGAAATGATGTATGACACTTGTCAAAAAATAAATAGAGCAGGTCTATTTGTAGGTACATTTATTAGGCCTATTTGTAGGTACATTTATTAGGCCTATTTATAACTACTCTCATTGGGGTCCTCATGGAGCCATCGTTCAATGTCGTCATCTTGAAGACTATAATCGTCTTTTCCATGGTCCATCAGTTGACGATAATGGATTCTTCAAGATTCAATCAATGACTGAAAGAGAAAATTATTATTCAAGATTCGTATGGCTCGAGATCAAAGGAATACCGTTTGAGTATGCATCAAGGCTCAATATCACTAATATTGCTAAGTTGCACTAGGACATCAAACTCTCACCCAAGAGCAACTATCAGCTGATACATGTCACGATACACGTCACGATTTTGGCCATCATCAAGAGGTTCAAATCTTTAACTCAAGTTTAAAACCAAACTCCATCGGTACAACATGTGGGGAGTTTCCATTAATACAGGCCAACATGGTGGATGCTTCAACAACCGATGAAGAATCACAACCGGTGCTTCCACCTCCGTCGTTAATGGCGCAGACACATAATGAAATCAGGGCTCATTATTCACCTCAGAAGTCTATTGAGCTACATCTACATTCATCAAAAAAATCCACAAGTCAATTCAAATTTCAAATGTAGTGTTGAAGAAGCGGGAGTTTGCAAGTCCCACAGTCTCATTACATCTATGGATAGGGGTATTTTGGAGAATGCAAACCATGGTCACATGATGGGCACTGTTGAGCAGAGTGATATCTATTCTCAAGTGTACCAAAGAGTGAAAGTTGCACTTCAACACGCAGCCCAAAATGGTCTTCCTTGCCCTTTGAGAAATACTCCATCAGAAAACACTAATATTTCTACTCCACAAACCTCACCAGTTATGGGCATTAAAAGTACCGATACATTGTTGCACAGGTCTTGCATCGAGTTTTCCAGGATCGAATGATCAAACAAACTTCATGAACATCATCATAAAATAAGAACAAGAACAAGAACAAAGGGGATGAACCCTAATAAATCTTATATATTGAATAAAATAGGATGTCTTACAATTTACAGAATTCTATCTATATATACTAGTCTAATCGATGTGATTGAAGGGTTGTGATGGTTTGAGAACCAACAGTCGTATCCCTTCAATGTATAACCGTTTTTCACTGCTGTCCTATCAAGGGTTTGGGTTTGTTGGCCTGCGGCCCAAACTAGAATGTATATACAGGCTTACTGGGCTGTTCTTTATTTCTTCCCGTTCTTCTTCCTGTGTGAATTGCAACTTTTCACAATAAGAATAACAAAGTTTGTTATTAAATCTTCATGTTACAAAGGTTAATGAGATTAATCTCCAACATTCCCTCTTAATCTAATTAATCTTTGTATACTTCAATCTTCTCGTTCCTTGACCTCTTTAGAAGAATTGATCTGTGTTGATGCCTTGCTTGAAACTTCATGGTTTGGGTCTTTCTAGAATCGTCATGGTTCCTTGCTGTTTGGGCTACTACCCATTAATCTGGCTATGAACCAAAGGGTTCGATCTTACTTGCTGTGAATCATGAACGGTTCCATTTATCTTGCTATGAACCACGAATTTTCCTTTCCTCCCGATCTTCCTTCTGATCTCTTGATCTACACATGGCTATTGTTGTTTCTTGCTTTTCTTCATAGTGATCATAGCCTTGTCTATATCTTGCTTCTTGCTATTCTTAACCGTCTGGTTGTAGGGTTCATCGTGAACCATGGTTTCAAGGTTTTCTTGCATCATGATCACCTATTGTTCTTCCTTATTTTGCAAAAAAATATGCAGCCATTTCCCCTCCTTCTTTCTTTTCTTTCTGCTCTTTTCCTTCTTTTCTGAATCTTAAAAAAAAACAACATCCATGGCAGATTCTTGAGTGTTCTCCTGTTTGCGGGGCGAATTAAACCAACTGTCCCTCCTGCAGTTCTTTGGTCCCTAATTCCCGGGCAAAACTGAACAAACCCCTTCTAAATTTGCGTCCTTTCCTTCTATTTGTTGCCTCCTTTTTTTTCAAAAAAGAATCCTCTTGATTGATCATGAATTGTTGTTGTTTGATCCCTTGTCGCTCTGATACCACTGTTGCACAGGTCTTGCATCGAGTTTTCCAGGATTGAATGATCAAACAAACTTCATGAACATCATCATAAAATAAGAACAAGAACAAGAACAAAGGGGATGAACCCTAATAAATCTTATATATTGAATAAAATAGGATGTCTTACAATTTACAGAATTCTATCTATATATACTAGTCTAATCGGTGTGATTGAAGGGTTGTGATGGTTTGAGAACCAACAGTCGTATCACTTCAATGTATAACCGTTTTTCACTGCTGTCCTATCAAGGGTTTGGGTTTGTTGGCTTGCGGCCCAAACTAGAATGTATATATAGGCTTACTGGGCTGTTCTTTATTTCTTCCCGTTCTTCTTCCTGTGTGACTTGCAGCTTTTCACAATAAGAATAACAAAGTTTGTTATTAAATCTTCATGTTACAAAGGTTAATGAGATTAATCTCTAACATACATCTAGTGTCTTTTCAAATCAACTTCAACCCAACATTACTTTGGAAACTCACTCACTCCAAAAGAGTTGTTCCCTGTCACATACCAACCCTACCCATGTAGATGATTTTCCTCTCCTGCCTACAACATCTATTCAAAAGTCAAAGACAAATAAGCATGGTGAATGCCATCTTATATGTAGTAAAGCCCAAAGGTTTGCAAAGATTATTCAAGACAAAAAGTCTAGCTTAAAAAGTAAAGAGCGTGACAAATCTAAAGCCACAGTTGGATACAATGGAAAAGCGAAAGAAAAATCCAATAAGAAAATTTGAAAAGAAGGTAATGAAGACTTCAACTTGAGTCCACATGCACCTGATGACATGACAGATTTTGAAGACGATGAGAAGGATGGTGAATATCAGAACAACCTTAATCTTATTGGTGCGTTGTTGGGCATTACTTTAGATGGGAAGCCTGACCGCCCCGTTACTGATGTCTTTGGGGATTTCCTACACGACACAACCAAGGAGACTCCTCATATTTTCTAAAATGAAGATAGTATCTTGGATCATTCACGGTAAGATATATGGTCTCATCATCATGTGGAAAGTGTCGTTTTTCTTAGTAAAATCACTTTGGGCCACAAGCACATCAGTAGCGGTTAAAGGCAATATTTTTATGGGTCTTCAATGGATTGTCTTTCCAAGTTTTAGATGTTCAAGATGAGGAGAACAACGTCTCTCTTCAAAACACAAAGCGCTCAATTCTCACTTAAATCAAGTAGTAATGGTTCAGGTTCTCATCTTGGTGTATTTTCAAGAGTTTCAACACCTATCCACCCTGGTTTAAGCTGATGTTTCATTATCAATGGGGTCATGATGTTGTTTTTGTAGGTTTCAAGTTTGTAACTTCAACTAGAGGTTCTTGTCTCCTTTTTTGTACTCTCAAGTTAGATCTTTATTCAAGATCTATTATCAATACAATCTCAATTTTTGCTAAAAAAAGAAAAAGAAAGAGACCAAAGTTATTTATCTATACTAACTAATTTTATTTTAGAAATATTGAATAATCAACTTACAACATTATATGCATAATATATAATTATATAAACAAAATTAGAAACTAACTACTATACATAACTTAATACTTGTATTAAAAATAACTAATAGTACATATTAGAGAGAAATGCAAAAATCATCCATATGGTATGTCGAAAAATCAAAATACATTATTCGTTAACTTTTTGGACACCTACCATCCCTTCGTTAGTGAACGGCGCACAATACATCCTTGTGGGTGGATGGTGCAAATTGTTTTCTCGTTAAGTACTAACGAGGTCTATAAAGTAAGATTCTTGTCTTTTTTATTTTTACAGGGATGTATGCTGAACGTTTTTAATAAAAAATCAAAAAATGTTTTAATTTAAAAAATATTTGAAAAACAGTTTTAATTCTAAAAAAATAACTTTTTTCGAAAATGAATTTATTTCTTTCTAAAAAAATTTAATTTATTTTCGAAAAAATATAAAATATTTTAAAGTTAATAAGTCTACATTTTTATTCTAAATTTTTTAAAATATTTCAAATTTTTTGAACGATTTTTAAGAATTTGTAATATTTTAAAAAAGTTTTTCTTTTTTTAAATTTTTTGAAAGAAACAGTTAATTATTTTTAACATATTAAAGTTAAAAAAATTTAAAGGTTTTAAGCTTTTCTTCGAAAAATGTTAAAGTTTTTTTAAACTAAAACATTTTTTCGTAAATGACTTTTTAAGAAATTATTTTAGTTAAAGAAATTAAGTTTTCCGACAAGAAATTAACTTTTTTTGTAAATAAATTATTTTTTTTGAAAAAAGCTTTTTTTAATTGAATAATTTTTTTTGATTTTTTTAAAATTAAAATATTTTTTCGATTTTTTATTGAAAATGTTCACTATACATCCCTGTAAAAGCAAAAAAGATCAAAATACATTTTTTTACAAACCTCGTTAGTACATAACATGAAAACAATTTACACCATCCGTCCAGAGGGATGTATGGTGCACCGTAATGAAGGGATAATTGATGTCCAAAAAGATAACGAAAGATGTATTTTTAGTTTTTGACATAATACAAATATGATTTTTGTACTTCTCTCTACATTTTATTAAAACTAATTAATACATAATTTAATACTCATATAAAAACTAATTAATAGTACATAATATTAAAACTAATTAATACATAATAATACACACTTAAAAATAAAAATAATTAATACACATTAATATATAATCAATACACCCCATTACTTAGAAATACAATTATATATTCACATTCTACAATAATTTAAAGGATATATCTATAAAATCGTACATATGTTGTTTACATAACATGATGGTGTACATAGTTTTGAAAACCTTTATAAGATGAACCGAAGAGGACCCGCCGAAACTGACAAAAACGATACTGTTACATTAATCTATACTACTTAGTTTGAACGAGCACATAAACATGTACTACCTATAAAAGAGATTGTTCTCTCTCTCTTTAAAATTTAACGTACTACAACGTTACAAGCTTTTAGTACAAACATTTACAATACAAACACTTCATAAATTTATTTTTGTATTAATTGGTGGGAATACATTAAATTACAAAATGAATACAAATTAATATGCAACATGTTCAAAGGATTATTATTGTAAATTCTGATTTTCTCCGTACAAATTGTTCACTAATGTAAGTTTAATACTCCATCCTTCCCAAATTTATAGTCCCTCGGACGTCCCAAAATTTATAGTCCCTCTTTTTATTTCAGAACGTCCCAAAATTATTGTCCCTTTCCAAATATAGTTTTGGTAATTTAACAAGTTTACTATATTGCACCTAGTTGTACTAGAAATTACAAAGTTTATTCAAAGGTTTAATTAATTGCATACGGGTATGATTGTCCTTTTGCAAAAAAATAAGAGAGAGGATGTTGTAATTGTTACTTTTTTTAAATATGTGTGTTTTTTGTCGAGTGACAATTAATTTGGGACGGATGGAGTATCTTATATGTGCTAAATTTTGAACCATTCAACTTTTTTTTTATAAATTTACATATTCAAAAACATATATTGTCTATGTATGTAATTTGGTACAAATTTAATGAAATACTGATCATTTTGCTAATTAATTCGATTAAATCGTACATAATAAAGTAGAAAGATTTTAAGGTTATTATAATGTATGAAAACGTGTAAACATATAAAATACGAAGATCTTTAATATTTACAGATTATATAATATGGTGACGAATGCTACACAGATTAACAAATATCTTTCACCATCAATCATCACAATCTCGTAATACTAATTTATATGAAATGATTTATTATTGTTTTAATTTATCTCAACTTAAAGCTATCATCATTATTCATAAATATAATCATAAAACATTGCGCTCAGAGTTTTAGTTTCCAAATAGCAGTAGTCGCAATGTGCGGGGTACCCTGCTAGTGAATTAATAAGCATAAAAAATTGAGTCAATAACAGTTAAATTCAGTTAAGTTCGGTTGAATTAGAAAAGTCACAACCCTTTACCCCTTTACCGACACACACATTGGTTTGGTTTTTAAAGGGAAAATAATGTAAACCCCAAATACTGATTCATTGACCATTCTGCTTGGGGCTCTGCCCATTAACCTTGCAACGAGGCGGTCTGCTAGACCCTGCATATTTGTCGTGCACTAAAACGTATCAGTTCAACGATTGTGCATTCCACATTTTTCTAACTCATATCCGAGTGTAATAGGAAATCCCATTAGTCTTTAGTAAATAACAATTACCTAAAATAGTTGATAACATATAACGGTATTTTGATAATTTAAAATGTACCATTACTTCGGTCTCTTCCTTGCTAAACTAGAAATGATCTCTTACGACTAGCATTGCGATTCACGAATCTCGCACAACCGTGCCTGGTTAACTTTTTCACTCATAAATTAAATTCTAAAGCCTTTTTCTCTTACATCTTTCTTTTTTTCTTTTCAGGTCGAGTACACAAAATTAAATATAAACTTTTTTACAGTCTCTTCTTCTGTCCTTTATTTAATTTGCTCCCCTCCCGCTTCTCTTCTTTCCATTTTATACTCTAGAACTAAGGGCATCTACTATTGTAGGTGTATAAAGGTATGAAGAGGTCTAAGAACTTGTTAACCATAATGAAGAACCATTTTATGCTTATGTGGCATGAAAAGGTTTATAATCCTAGACCTCTTCATAATTAAATGGTTTTATTAATATATGAGGTTTATAAAATTTTATGAGATTTCTACATAGTGAGGATAGGTTCAAGGTTCATAAATTAATCCTATGATACAACTACAAACCTATTAAAAAGTTTACCATTGGAGATGGGCAAAAGGTTTTTCTGAAAGGGAAGATGGGCAAGAAGAGTCGAGGCCCTTTGATATGTGTAGGGATGGCCAATCTAGAGACATTTGGCTGATTCAGCGAAAAAGGTATTTATCTGAACTTAACCATATTATGATTACCAGGTAATGTGTCATACAGAAGGCCATGTGTCCCCTGAACGGTTTGCCCACCTCTAGTTTCAATGTGTCATAAGAATACAGAAAATATGATGTTTTCTCCAAAAGTTTTCTTGAACTTAACCCTATTATGATTGAGACTACGGCCAAAATGTACTTTCAACAACAGATTGATTAGCAAAGCTTTCAATCTCTCCAAAAGTTTGCACTTTCGTGGCTTCCCTATTGTCGTTGTCCTTTTGGCAAAGAAACACAAAATTAGTAGCCAAGAGAACACTAGCACAAGCAATACATGTCCCATGAAGTTTTAACCGTGTAGTTGTAGACTGAAGGGCCTCCAACTACATCTTTAAGGTGTATGAGAAACAGGATGAGGATTTGATGACCCATGACTATAACCAACTATTGGATCTAAGTGGCGCTGAAATGGGTGAATCGGATATGTTTGGATTAAACCATATTATTGTTCGAAGATGTTTTATGGTATCTGAGAAAGATCTAAAGGGTGCCATTTGATGTTAGCGGAAGTAAAAGGTCGAGCAAGGAGAGTTTTGTTCGAAGAGGTTTTACACTTGTTGGGATGTTGAAAGTGGGCTACCTTACTTATTCAAGCCTAAACTAGGAATGGGCTAATAGCAATAACAAAAGAAGGTTAAGGCGGTGAGACTAAGCTGAAGGAGGAGTAGGGAGCTAGCTTTACTTGAAGTAGGGGCACAATCGAAGCGAAGAAATTCTGAGTTCATGCCACGACGATCTATATGGAAGGGTTTTTTTTTATGCATTCCTGTTGAGAATTGTTGTTTTTATCAGCTTGTTGCACCCTAAGGAAGGTAAGATCTCAGATAATGGAGATGCAAAGGTGTGATACCACTACTCAAGCAGGAACCCAGATTATACATTTTTCATAAAACTGATTTAGCACAAATTTGAGTCGATATCGCCAACTCAATAACAAACACGTTTACAGCCACATAAAATTGCAATCTCAGCACACTTTTGCAGCAAAATATGCTAACAAGAATCATAAAACACTTTTGCAGCTAATGTCCACTGTAAATTTTCTTAATTCACCACATTTTGCCCAAATCCTGAAAACCAAAAGAAACTAAATAACTACCTGCTTGGGTCCGGTAGATGTTCCATCAGATGATAGTAATTGGTGAACCCTGTTCTGAAATGTCTTAAAAGCTTGTTTGACAATGTCCTTATCACCCATTTGCACTTCTTCCTCATTACGACAGACCTTACTTACCACCCTATCTTCACATTCTTGCTTACCTTCCTACGTATGATTATCTGATCTTGACGGGCCGGCAACTTCAGTGAAATCATCTAACCTTGAACGTTCAGCTTCTTAGGCTTTCTTTTACGAGATTCTCTCATCTGTATGTACGATTCAAAACGCCTAATTAGCAACTAATCACAATGACAGCAAGTACAGTATACACAACAGTTTCAACTAATTTACATTAAATTGGGTCATTTGAGTTGGATTTTTATCTCAAACGGGTCAATTGTTTATGTAAAAAAGAAACAGGGTGGAACATGTCCGAACTATCCAAACTTTTGTTCCTAACGGATACACCCTATTCAAATCATTTTTATGTTTATATTATTCTTGTAAAAACACTGTTGTGTACTCCTAAGTAACGAATAAACTGGATAAAAAACGACCCGTTGCTTACACCGACCAAACTATCGTTTATCACCACTCTCGGTAATAAAAATCAATGCACAAGTTGCCCATTATTGCAATAAGATTGTTTTTGTAATTATAGGTAACGGTTTATCTTTTGTAGAGTACCGAAAGAAAATGGACAAATGTGTTTTGGAAAAAATGCATACAATCTCTCTAATTTAAGTAATTCACAAGTCAAGCTCTGAGTAGTATTACCTCATCACAAACCATTGGACGAGTATGTACCATATCATTACCGAAACCACGATCAACCGAAATATACCTAATGGAATGATTGATGGTAAACACAGAAGTGGAAACTGCTTGCTCGCTAAAGGGACAGCACCTCAATCTTAGCTTTCTTAATCTAGGGCACCCTTTTGATAACTCCAAAAGTCCGACATCAGATTCTCCTATATTCCATAGATAGATATATCTCAAATTATGACCATACTTCCCAATGTATCCTAAACCCACATCCGTCAATTCAACAGAAGAAAGCTTGAGCGTATCGAGTTTGTTGCAACCCATTAGCATAGCTCGAACCCCATTGTCTAGCGGTGAATCTCTTATACCGGCCTCATCCTCATCCCAATAATATATACGGAATTCACGTAGAGTCTTCAAATGAGTTCCTACACACTCGAGAGCTTCATTAGAAATATCTACGCAATTAGCCTCTAAATATACCAGATTATGACAACCTTGAGCTAGAGCTATAAGTCCCAGTTGAGTCACGCTCCCATAATGGGAAAGTTTGCGCAATTTCTTGCAAAATTGAGCAATAACTTGTAATCCCTCGTCTTCACATACATCTTGGGCAACTAGAACTTCTATATTGGGACACCTCTCAAACAAGAAACATTGGCAATCATATTCACGCTTTGCATACACGAGATCCAATTCCCGTAGCTGATTGAGATATGGGTGTAGAATAGGGAATGAATCTGGGTACACGTCCTGAATACGTAAACCACCAATATTCGGGGGGAATTTAAAACCATTGTAATCCCAATCTTCATCAATAATCCCGCAACCAAAATAATCCAGCTTCTTAGCATGCTTAATTACTTTTCTGAAATCACTTAAAGACCTTTGATAAATATTCAGAGATACTAACGACTTGCTACATTTCTTTGCAAGACGTGTAATATCTTTCATATCGTACCGATCAAAGGGGGAATGAAAATCTAACGACTCCATAACCGTGTTACGCATAGCCAACTCATGTAACCATTTCCCATTTGGCTTGTAATCATTTTCTATGTAATTCTTTTGTAAAGACAAACTTCTCAAATCAACACAATACCTAGCGATATCAGTTAAACCATCCTCTGAAAACATTTCACAACCGCGAATCTCTAAACTCTTTAAATTAGCACCTCGGGTTTTCGCCAAGAGTTGGAGATCAGAAGTAGACACTACCATTTTGCGGAAAGATAGTGATTTCAAACGCGTAAACTTAACAGCTATCTCTTGAATCCAAGGGGTGACTGGAATATTCGATTTGAGAGCACAATCTTTTCCATGGAAAAAGGACTCGAGAGTTAACGACTCGAGATTCGGGAATCTTAGACTCAAACGTTTCGGATCAGGGAGATAGTGAACATGCACAGTCAAGTGTTTACGCGTTTTAGAATCGATATCGTAAAAATTCTTGGAGACTAATGAAAGAGAATTAAGGTCATCAGGGTCTTGTATGTAAGGCATGACACAATCTAACACTAACTCCAAATCTATTTTTATAAATTGTTTTTTGGTAATGAGTTCATCATCCATATTTATTCTAAAATAAATGACAAACAACAACAAAAAGAATCAGAGTCTTACCTGAGTTTTCGAAATGGGGTTAGGGTTTGCAATTCAATTGTGTTTTGATTGGGTGTATGTGTTTCAGAACATGTGACATTGTTTTCATTTGGGTCAAATAGTCAACCTTTGATGTACACTGGTAAGAGTAAACTACACCATTAGTCCTTGTGGTTTGCGTCCTTTTAACATAATGACAATTACTAGCGCTCGTAAGACATGCATGATGTGAGAAATTGGGTTAGGGGAATGATAATCTAGGACACTTTACTTGAATTGTGTTAAGTCACTTTTCAGTATTTGGGACTTATCGGTCCATAGGTATCATGAAATTCTTATCGAGATAAATCAAGAATAAAAAAGTTATCTCCAAGTAAAAAAAGTAAAATAAAGCAAGAACTAAGAGGTTGTTTGGTTCGCAGAATATTTTTGAAAGAATTGTAATTTTAGAAAGGAATTGTAATTTGATATAATTGTAATTTAAAGGTTTGTAATTTGTTGTAATTATAATATGTTGTAATTGTAATTGATTAAATCTATACCATCTAATACAACAAAGTTTTTTACAAGCATCCTAAAGCTAGAGACATTAAATTCTGCTGACGTGTCAGCCTAATATTCAATCTCTCATTTGGAAAGTACAATACATTAAAGCTATGTATTATTTTTCAGCCTAATCTAAACCACACTTGCCACTCCGTATCAAATCTCCCCTTTTGACTAAATGAAAAAAAGGCCCCTGCCTTAGAAGTTGGTTTTGATATCTTAATATCATATCTCTTTTATATCAAAACAACCGTACCATAAAAATATATCTATATCAAATCTCCACTTCATATCTCTCCCAAAATTAAACAGCCATTATATAGTAATAAAACGCAACACATGTTTACCTAAAAAGATCATATCAAATCCCAGAAAAAGGTACCTTTATTTGTTCGATTAATTTTTCTTTTGTTTCAATTGTTAGTATTTTTTTTTCCTTGATTTTGAAAAATAAACATTTAATTTCGAATTATATGAATATAATTTTAGATGATATAATTTAATGAATATAATTACAGAACATTTAATTTTATGAAAGTGTGGTTAATTATAGATCTTGATGGACAATTTAAATTTTTTTTATTTTATTACTTTATGAATAAGACTAATTTTTGGTTTTCAACTTTTTAAATATGGATAATAAACTTATTTGAGTTAAACCCGTGTGTCTTGACTGATAATTTTGGAAAATCATATTTGTGATTACATTATGCAAATGTTTCGTTATAAAAGTCTATAAAAGCTTTTGTATTAATAACCACGGTTTGGCAAGTGCCGTAAGAGCCGACATAGAACTCATCCTAATGGATGAGCAGGTATGACAAAACCAAGTTAATAAAGTACCTGCTTTGATTATTGATTATCTACATATTTTGAGTACTTAAAATCTTTTTATTATGCTAGGGTGTCAAATTGCATGCTTCACTTAGAATGTCTTTGCTCTCCATCTTTAAACAATAAATGAATGAACATGATGCCATTGTGTTGTGGATGTACGATTTGGGTCATATCCAACCTGCATATTGAGTTTTTACCAACCCACTAAGACTAAATTTCGTTAGCAAGACCCAACCAGTGTGTTGATTTTAAGGGGTTAGTGCATGGCTTTGACTTTAAGCCTTTCAAAGTAATTCTGCAATGTCGAACTCAAGCCATGGGCCAATTTGTCAAACTAAGGCCATGGGCCAATTTGGTAAACCAGGGAAAAGAAACCTCCAAGGTGATGACACTGAGTAAGTCTCTTAATAGTTCTTTTTATATTGAGGAATTGAATCTATTATGTGTATGGGTGATAATATATTCATCTATATTTAAAGTGGCACATAACTAAATTGTATACTATGGGGTGATTATGCTGATCAATTTATAAAGCTTAGAAATCATGTGATGATGTTGGATTGCTTATTATGGTTATCGAGCTTGGGAAAATGAAGAAATGGGATAGTAAGCTAGAACATTAGAAACTTACAGTAAAATTACATATACATTTATCATATGTTATTTTCAATATATAATTCTTAGATGTGATGCAAGTGCAAAATGCTTTATTTGGTACCAAATTATTTATGCGTAACAGAAAGGACAACATTTTGAACCATGATTTGAAATAAATTCAGGATTTTAGAAAATTGTATACCAATATCTGAATATACATTTTAGAAAATTATAATGCCAGCAGGGTCAAACAAGTGATGCAGTAGAAAAGGATACAAATGTCTCGCAGCAACTGGTAGTTACTTTAAGCCTTTTATTCTTTACTTATCATATAGATTAATTTTACATTTCACTGTAATAAGATTTGTCTTTTTTTAGGATCTTGCATCTGTTACGTATTATGATGGGAACCCCTATGTCCTTTCGAAAAGCATTACGAGTACATTTCAACTAACAAACGTAATGCAGATGTTGTGGTGGGAGATAGGGGATCAAGTACAATAAAGCAACTTATTGACCAGATGGACAATAATATGTGATCCTGTTCTAAAGATCTTTATGTTTGAATACTTAATAATTGTGATCCTTTGAACTACTTTTTTTTGTTATCTATGTTTCAAGTTTATTTATTTTGATAAGTTCATTTGGGTATGCCACTTCAAGAAGGTATTTTAATATTCCATTGTATCATATTTTTAATACATTGTTTACAACTAATGTGTAAATTTTAATAGAGTATCCGCATTTTTTGTTCTTAATTATTATGTTCTAAATTTTGCATTATCATGTTACAGTTAAGTTTCACTAATGCAAAGTGTTTGATATATTACAATGTGTTTTGGTTGAACGGAATACAAAGTGTTTACAATGATATTGCTTTCCGGATGAGACAGTTAGCATAGCCCACTATGCTAACATAAACATCAAAAAGATTTGAGTACCATAAAAATACAAGAATTTATATAAAAAAGAGAACTCGGTGAGACCTGTCTACAAGTAACATTGCACGAAAACTTGAGCTTTAAAATGTGTTTGCTTTCTGTAGTTGTAAATGATTTCTTTGAATGTTAAGTTCGGTTGGCAAATTTGCAGGTCAAGATAACTAATCATCAACTGGTGGCTTCAAGTTCTGTAATGTGTCTAAAAACAAACCTTTACAACTCAGTATAAACAACACAAGATACTGGTCAATATGAAGATTGAAAAAGAAAGTAATCCGCTAACTTAAAATCTGCTGAAAATATGTGCACCCTTTCTCTTATTTGTTGCGACAACTGTATTCTTTTAACCATCCATCGATTCTAACAGCAGCTA
Organism: Glebionis coronaria; assembly: GCA_025667525.1. Classification (NCBI taxonomy): domain Eukaryota; kingdom Viridiplantae; phylum Streptophyta; class Magnoliopsida; order Asterales; family Asteraceae; genus Glebionis; species Glebionis coronaria. The sequence goes on from CM046881.1 coordinate 46,127,853, forward strand.
ACTTCACAATCTATCAAAAACCCGATTGACAACTGTCTGAGCACACACAAAGGAGTGTAAGCTAATCCAAATTCCAAACACTCAACATGAGCATGTGAGCATATTATTCATAAGTTATAAGCATGAACATTTAGCATAATCTTAAAAGGTAACCATAGAGAAACACCCCTTAATAATAAACGAGTAAATAGAAATATTAAACAATCCCAAAATCCCTTTTGTGTTCTTATTAAAAAACATAAGCATGTAAGGATTTTGCTAGACTATAAATGACCTAAGTAATTTTTCGCTACTACGAGTGTGCAATGTCCCAAACCGGACCACATTGAGACCAAACATTTGAAACTATTGGAACTGAAAAACGGTTGTGTATAATTAGTACTATAGTTGATTAAGGGTCGAAACTGATACACTGGTCTGTGATCTGAAATGGAACTTTTAGGCCAATGATTTTAGGCCTCATCTCATGCCTTAACTAAGCTTTAACATTCAAGTTATATTCCATCTTTTAGGGGTAAAACAAATAAAAAAAGCAAGAATCTCAAAATCTAAAAGGAAATGGTAAAAAACTAATGCACACAGCATAACCCAACCTATACAAAAAACAATAACTTTTTTACCCAAATCCGTTAATCAACCTGCCAACCCACCATCGAACGCACGTTAGAAGAGGGAATTTTGTAGTAGGAGACGTAAGCAAGGTAATGATCAGCCATGAATAGCAATTTAGCATTGTGGAATATGCAAAAGGATTGTATCATTCATATAGGATTATAGGCGCTTCATCCTCTTATACTCCTTTGTGTGTTTCATCTCTTACACTCCTATACTTGACGTATTAAGTAAATCACTGTTCAAAAAATTAACTAACACTTATATAAGTTACTGTATTGTACTATATGGCAAACGCGGACTGCAAAGCATGTGATAGTAGCTTTGACATGAGATTAACATAAGCCATTTTGGTAACAAAAAAAATGGGTTGTGCAAACAAGTGGATTGTGCAACGGAACACAGCGTAGATTGGTTGCTGAAAAGTGTCATTCATGCAACTATAATCAATGGAATCCATTTTGGTAAACAAGTGATAATTGGAAGGATGAGAATATCACCTTTTGATAAACGTGTCGATAAAGATAGTTAGGAAGCAGTTCCCCGTGTCCATCTCTTTCGCGACGACAATCAACAAAAGTCAAGGACAATCTCATGTGCAACTCGGTTAGTATTTGTCTCGACATGTTTTTACACATTTCCAACTATTTGTGGTCGTCTCTCGCGTTAAGAGCAAAAAAGGACTCAAGATGGTTATTCAAGACGAAGAACGAAATCTCACTAATAGCATGGCCAACATGGTCTACAAAGAAGTATTATAAATTTATGATCAGACCTACATGTACGCGTTTGTCGCTTTCGTATAATAAAGTTTTGGTGTTCTATATTTTTTTGTGATTTCCCTATTGTGTTTCATGTGACGTTTATATGAACGCAACGCTTCTTTATGCAAATGCGTTTTTTAACTAATAGCTTCATAATTCGCAACGTAATTTCCTAACTTTTTAGACATCTCTTTTAAAATACCCGTGAATTTCACGGGTCTTTTAGCTAGTCTGTTGATAGGTTTGGTTAACATGCAATGTAATGTAATTCATATTTTTTAATAAAAAAAAGTATAGTTAAAATATAATATTATAATAAATAATAAATGAGTAATAATAAAAATTATTATAATAAAAAATAATATAATAAAAATATTTATATTTTTTATTATTAATATAAAAAATATAAAATAATAATAATAAAAGTAATAAAAAATAGTTTTATATTTTATTTTAATAATAAAAGTATATTTTATTTTATTATTTTTATATTAATATTTTTATAAAAAATAAATAACTTTTATTGTTTTCATTTTAACTAAAAAAAGTTATTTTTATAAAAAATAAATAATAATAATAATAATAATAATAATATTTTTAATAAATATTTTTATTTTTATTATTAAAATAAAAAATAAAAATATTTATTTTTTATAAAAATATTAATATAAAAAATAATAAAATAATAAATATTAATATTAACTAAAAGTAATAAAACAAAAATAATAATAATAATAATATAATATTATTATTAATATTAATATTAATAAATAATATAAATATTAATACTGATATTAAAATTAATTATTATTATTTTTTAAATTATATAACGTTAATAGAATTAATAATAATATTATTATTATTTATTACTATTATTATTTATAAATAGTCATATTTTAATATAGAAATACTGAATTACGACGTAATTCAAAACTTTTCATCCAATATCCTATGTAATCTCAATTCCTTCATTGGATGTAATTGTAATCTTTGAATTACAATTATAATACAAACCAAACACCCTACGTAATGTAATTCGAATTACAATTCCATCTATTTATGAACCAAACAACCTATGTAATGTAATTTAAATTACAATTACATCCAATTACAATGGATTACAACGAACCAAACACACCCTAAGGGGTTGTGAATTTTCATAAGGACCTACAAATGTGATTGTTTGAAATCAAAAAATGATTGGTGGTTAGTGATGAGAGAGAAATGGTGTATGACACTTGTAAAAAAATAAATAGAGTAGGTCTATTCGTAGGTACATTTATTAGACCTATTTGTAGGTACATTTATTTGGCCTATTTATAACTACTCTCATTGGGGTCCTCATGGAGCCATCGTTCAATGTCGTCATCTTGAAGACTATAATCGTCTTTTCTATGGTCCATCAGTTGACGATAATGGATTCTTCAAGATTCAATCAATGACTGAAAGAGAAAATTATTATTCAAGATTCGTATGGCTCGAGATCAAAGGAATACCGTTTGAGTATGCATCAAGGCTCAATATCACTAATATTGCTAAGTTGCACTAGGACATCAAACTCTCACCCAAGAGCAACTATCAGCTGATACATGTCACGATACACGTCACGATTTTGGCCATCATCAAGAGGTTCAAATCTTTAACTCAAGTTTAAAACCAAACTCCATCGGTACAACATGTGGGGAGTTTCCATTAATACAGGCCAACATGGTGGATGCTTCAACAACCGATGAAGAATCACAACCGGTGTTTCCACCTCCGTCGTTAATGGTGCATACACATAATGAAATTAGGGCTCATTATTCACCTCAGAAGTCTATTGAGCTACATCTACATTCATCAAAAAATCCACAAGTCAATTTAAATTTCAAATGTAGTGTTGAAGAAGCGGGATTTTGCGAGTCCCACGGTCTCATTACATCTATGGATAGGGGTATTTTGGAGAATGCAAACCATGGTCACATGATGGGCACTGTTGAGCAGAGTGATATCTATTCTCAAGTGTACCAAAAAGTGAAAGTTGCACTTCAACACGCATCCCAAAATGGTCTTCCTTGCCCTTTGAGAAATACTCCATCAGAAAACACTAATATTTCTACTCCACAAACCTCATCGGTTATGGGCATTAAAAGTACCGATACATTGTTGCACAGGTCTTGCATCGAGTTTTCCAGGATCGAATGATCAAACAAACTTCATAAACATCATCATAAAATAAGAACAAGAACAAGAACAAGAACAAGAACAAGAACAAAGGGGATGATCCCTAATAAATCTTATGTATTGAATAAAATGGGTTGTCTTACAATTTACAGAATTCTATCTATATATAATAGTCTAATCGGTGTGATTGAAGGGTTGTGATGGTTTGAGAACCAACAGTCGTATCCCTTCAATGTATAACCGTTTTTCACTGCTGTCCTATCAAGGGTTTGGGTTTGTTGGCCTGCTGTAACACCCCATTTTGATAAAGGAAATGTCACATGCAATTATGGCGTTTTATCAAAGCATACATGAAAAAATGTCTAAACATTACTTGACCATAAAAGGAAAATACCGGAATCAAACATCGGTAGTCCAAAAGTAAAGCTCATCACACACAAACATAGTATAGTAAAGGAAAGGACTAAACAATGTCCATAGCAAATGTATCATAAGAAAGGAAATGCATAAAGTAAAGAAGGCTAGACAGCTTCCAGTCCATATGCACGTACTCTTAGTGTCTACGAGCGTCCCTGAGTACCTGCCGTTTTGGGAACATAGAAAAGGAAAACGGCTGAGCAAATACGCTCAGTGCACGGATGTACAATAAAGCATGAATAGGATAAGCATATAACATATAACAGCGGAAGAAAACTAAGTCCCGAGTAACCTGGTTAAGTCTTGATAAAACTGGTTTTATAGTTTGAAAGTCTTATGTTTATCTTATAAAAACTGTTTGTCATATTTTTCCATTAGCCAATATAGGTCATGAAAATCCACCGCGCATGAATACTTGGAGGGGTGACCTCATCATACAAATTAGAGGGGCTGCCTCTAATTTAATATACTGGTTTTTGGGTAGGAGGGATCAGCTCCTTGTGAAGGATGCAAGGCACACACCACATTCACCATGAAATCCTGACTAAAAACATGTAACTAGGATGCACCCATACGCCCCACATGATAAATATAATATAAATGGCCAAAAGCTGAAGGGACGCCACGAGCAATCACTCCGCCGTGGTGAAGTCATAACATCAGTGCCTCTAATGTTATGGTTATGGTACCTCCATAACTAGGTGAAACTGGTCATGCATGTATATGGCTATAGGTAATCTTAATTAAACATAAGCAATCAAACACGTAACTTATACTACGGGAAAACAGTTGGCTGCATATCCTAATAAGGAAAGAATGTCCATACTGAAAGGACGGGAATCCGTACCTTATGTCCAGTGAACGAAGAAGATGAACTGAGAGGAATCCTACTTCCGTATCACTAGTGCTACATAAATACATACATGAATAAGTATCTGCTTACTAAATATATAGCTGGTTTTATGTCATGTCTTAGCTTATTTTATGTGTTCTTACCATGTTTTACTGTTTTTAAGCCTTAAACCGTGTTTATCTTATATTTTGTTTAATGTGATTAAGTATTTCTGGTATTTCATGTGTTATTATACTTACTGTGTAATAATAAGTAACTTTCCAAAAATAGTAGGTTTCCTAAAATAGAAAGTTTCTAAAAATAGAAAGTTTCTAAAAAAAGAAAGTTTCCAAAAAAATAGAAAGTTTCCAAAAATAGAAGGTTTCCAAAAATAGAAAGTTACCAAAAATAGAAAGTTTCCAAAAATAGAAAGTTTCCAAAAATAGAATTACTGCTTAAAATAGATAAGTTTCTAAAAATAGAAAGTTTCCAAATATAGATCAGCTGCCTTAATTAAATAAGTTTCCATAAATAGAATAGCTGCCTGAAATAAATAAGTTTCTAAAAATAGAAGGTTTCCATAAATAGATTAGCTGCCTTATTTAATTAAGTTTCTAAAAATAGAAAGTTTCCATAATTAGAAATAAGCTGGTTAAATAAGCTAATTATATAAGCCTAAGTGTTTTCATGATTATTTTCTAAGTCATATGATATAATGTATAGTTTAATACTTATTCCATGTAATTAGATTAAACTATAGGTTAAAATATTTAATTAAAGTATAACATGTTTTAATTAAATAAAGTTAAATACTTAGGTTATAACATGTATTATTATTTATTACTAATATAACATAAGTCATATTAATTAATTAATTATAATCATGGTTTTTAAATAATTAATTAATTATAAGTCTAAAATATAAAAATACTTAGATTAATTAATTTCATGATTATTAATAATTAAAATAACCTAAGTCATGTTATTAAATTAATCATGTCATTTTATTAATTTAATTTATAACATAAGATCATAAAACATAAAAAAACAAAACATACACCATGAACCGGATCTAAACTAAAAACAATGAACCGGACATGAAATCGACGCCGTACCCCGAACCAACTCGGGGTACCACGTGCCTTGATGCTGCCGTGGGACCCACACTCACCAACCGGGACCATATGGTCTCGGTGGTGGTCGGTTGGCCAAACCGAAACCCCCTTCGGGTTCGGTGCAGCCTGCGGCCAAAACAAACACCCCTTAAAAACATACTTTTGATTTTATTAAACCCCAAATCATGTTAGATCCATGTTTATTTATTAGGTTTTTGTAAAAAAACATAACATGTTCTTGATTTATAAAAGATCAAATCAAAAGAAAAAGTTTAAAAAGGATTTACCGAATTCATGGATCAAAAGGATGAAGAACAAACACGATCACCAACTAAAATTCCAAGATCCAAGATCACAAACCACCTCCTTGTGGTGTTCTTAGGGTGGCGGCACAAAAAGAAAAAGGGAAGAGGGTTTTAGGTTTTTTCTGAAATCTTCTTTAAAACTAAAAATGAGTAGTGAAAAATCCTTTTTCCCTTTTAGTAAAAATTTACAAATGGGTTTGGCCCATTTGTCCTTGTAGCCGCGGGTAGGGGCCCCCACTTGGGGTACCCGTACCTTTTTTTCGTGTCTCGATGTTAAGTTATACGTTCGTGATTATTTGTCTTCGCGTTTTAAGTGTTCTCGTTTCGTAAATACCGTGATCTAATATATTTAATTACGCTCGTAATAAATATATATACGTAATTAATAATAGTTCGTGTTTTAATTACGTTCATGATTTCATGATCGCATGTTTGTGATTAATTATTGTTAAATAATTATTACGTGCTCGTGCGTAGTAAATACTTATCGGCTTCTAACACGTACGTAATACGTAAAATCCTAACACGTAATCGTAATCATGCTATATTAGGAAAGTTTTAATCTAGTGCGTACGATCTTAAGGGTACTATTCATGGTAAAAGTATGCGGGTTTTACAACTCTTCCCCCCTAAAAAGAATAATTCGTCCCCGAATTATAGATAAAGTAAACTGGAAAAGAGGAACATACCCGAATTCAAAATATGAAATGAGGGTAAGAAGCCCGGATATACTCCTCTGTTTCCCAAGTGGCTTCCCGCTCGGTATGATCCCTCCATAGAATTTTGACGAATGGAATCGTCTTCTTTCTCATGACTCGTTCTTGTCTGTCAAGAACTCGTTCGGGTTCTTCTATAAAAGTGAGATCTTCACGTATCTGTTCCAGTGGATACTGAACCATGTGAAGGGGATGATACTGGTACCCTCTGAGTAAGGACACATGAAACACATTGTGCACATGCGAAAGCTGCGGAGGTAACACCAATCGGTAAGATACTTCACCGACTCGTTCAATGATATCAAACGGTCTGATGAAACGAGGACTGAGCTTCCCTTTAATCCCGAAGCGTCTAACACCACGTGCCGGCGAAACCTTAAGGAAGACGTGATCTCCTACGTTAAAGTGTATATCCCTACGATGCTTATCGGCGTAACTCTTCTGACGTGACCGTGCCTCCTGAATTTTCTGCTTAGCTACTGCGATCTTCTCATTGGTCATCTCTATGATTTCCGGTCCTTCAAGTGTTCGCTCACCAACCTGATCCCAGCAGATTGGGGCGCGACACTTTCTGCCATACAACATCTCAAATGGAACACACTTGATACTTGCATGCCAACTGTTGTTGTATGCAAATTCCACCAAACAGATGTAATCGCCCCAATCACCCGTCCATTCCAATGCACATGACCTTAACATATCTTCCAATGTCTGAATGGTTCGCTCCGACTGTCCGTCCGTTTGAGGATGAAAAGCCGTGCTAAGCTTAAGTTGTTTACCCCAAGCTTTCTGTAGACTTTTCCAAAAGCGTGAAGTGAATCGACGATCTCTGTCTGAGACGATGCTGGATGGTGCACCGTGGAGTCTCATGATCTCTCTTCTGTACGTATCTGTGAGTTTACTTACCGGATCTTCCTTGCGGATTGGTAAGAAATGAGCTGATTTGGTAAGTCGATCAACGATAACCCAAATTGCATCGTGCTTCCTCTTGGTAGGCGGAAGACCAGTAACAAAATCCATGGTGATTTTGTCCCACTTCCACTCTGGAATATCTAACGGTTGAAGGAGACCGCCAGATCGCTGATGCTCGATCTTAACCTGCTGGCAGGTAAGACATTTGGAGACGTAAGTGGCCACATCCTGTTTCATACCACTCCACCAAAAGTACTGCTTGATGTCATGGTACATCTTAGTCGAACCAGGATGTATAGAGAATTGGGAGCTATGAGCTTCAGCTAACAAAGCTTCCCAGAGTTCTTGGTCATTAGGAACACAAAGTCTCGTGCCCTGCCATACGATACCATCTTCATCTACTCTGAATTTTGTCTGCTTCTCCAAATTCTGTACTATCGCCCAGATCTCTCCGTCATCCTTCTGAGCTTCCTTGATCTTAGAGAGTAACTCGGGTTCTACTCTAAGATTAGCCCAGTAACCGTGCTGTCCACGTACCATGATCTCGATGTCTAGTCGCTCCAAGTCTCTGATGATTTCCTCTTCGATTTTAATGCCGTTGATCATTCCGGACTTCCTGCTAAGAGCATCTGCCACTACATTTGCCTTTCCGGGATGATACTGTAGATTAATGTCATAATCCTTCAACATCTAACCATCTCCTCTGCCTCATGTTCAATTCACGTTGAGTGAAGATATACTTCAAGCTCTTGTGGTCCGTGAAAATGTCACATGATTCTCCATATAAGTAGTGCCTCCATATCTTCAATGCGAACACGACTGCAGCAAGTTCCAGGTCATGCGTGGGGTAATTTTCTTCATAAGGCTTAAGCTGCCGTGAAGCGTACACGATCACTTTCCCATGTTGCATGAGAACACAGCCAAGTCCCTTCCCCGATGCATCACTGTAGATTTGAAATCCACCCGTACCAGATGGTAGAGTAAGAATAGGTGCAGATACTAGCTTCTGCTTCAGGTCTTCAAAGCTCTTCTCTCGATCTTCAGTCCAGACGAATTTCTCCCCTTTCCGCATCAGTTTGGTCAATGGTAGTGCTAGGCGGGAAAAGTTCCCACGAACCTACGGTAATAGCCAGCTAAGCCTAAGAAACTACGGACTTCCGTCGCTGATGTCGGCCTTGGCCACTTAGTAATGGCCTCAACCTTTGCTGGATCCATAGTGATTCCTTCTGCTGATACAATGTGACCTAAGAATGCCACCTTGTCTAACCAGAACTCACACTTGGAGAATTTAGCATACAGCTGCTTCTGGCGAAGAATCTGTAGTACTGTACGAAGATGGTCTTCGTGTTCCTCCTTGGACTTTGAGAAAATCAGGATGTCATCGATGAAGACAATGACGAACTTGTCCAGAAATTCATGGAAGATTCTGTTCATCAAATCCATGAACACTGCTGGAGCATTTGTCAGGCCAAATGGCATAACTACAAACTCGTAGTGGCCATAACGGGTACGAAAGGCAGTCTTAGTGATGTCCTGCTCCTTGACCCGTAGCTGATGATAGCCTGACCTAAGATCAATCTTGGAGAAGTGTTTGGCCCCTTGGAGTTGGTCAAACAGGTCGTCAATGCGTGGCAGTGGATACCTATTCCGAATGGTAATCTTGTTGAGCTCACGATAGTCTATACAAAGACGCATACTGCCGTCCTTCTTCTTAACAAACAAGACCGGTGCGCCCCATGGAGATGCGCTCGGTCGAATGAAACCTCGTTCAAGAAGTTCTTGCAGTTGATCCTTCAGCTCCTTCAGCTCTATGGGAGCCATGCGATAAGGAGCCTTGGAGATTGATTCAGCTCCTGGAACCAGCTCGATACTGAATTCCACTTCTCGTGCAGGTGGTATGCCCAGAAGTTCTGCTGGAAAAACATCTTGGAATTCCGACACGATAGGTTGATCCTGAATCGATTGGGATTCAACATCCATGTCGTGAATCGTAGCTAGATAACCCTCGCAGCCATGTGACAGTAGTGCACGCGCTTTCAGGGAAGATATGATTTGTACAGACCGTCCGGGTATGAACCCATTATGAATGTACTCTGGTGCATTAACATCACCGAAGATAACTCGACATGAATGGAAGTCTATGGTAGCATGATGCATGGATAGCCAATCCATGCCCAAAATCATGTCGAAGTCATTCATGTCCAGCGGAAGTGCGTCAACAGGTCGAACCTTATCATCAAATTCTAGGGGAAGACTCTTGTATACATGGGTGATTAATACAGAGTCCCTCAAAGGCGTGGAAATAGTAAGCTTATTTTCTAGTGGCATGGGGAGCATCCTAATGTTCTTAGCATAAGCAGTAGAAATAACCGAGTGAGTAACACCCGTATCAAAAAGAACACATGCAGCTTAACCATACATATACAAGATTCCAGTGATGGTACCTGTAGACTTGTTGGCCTGGTCTCGAGATGTCGTGTAGACACGCCCGGTAGTAGGAAGCGGCTTGGTATCAGCATGTCCCGATGTACCCTCCATCTCGCCCTTACGGCAATCCTTCAAAATATGGCCAAGAAGACCACACTTGAAGCACGCATCGGTATTACGACGACATGGTCCTGGGTGCCTACGATGGCAAGTAGAGCAAAGAGGATGAGTGTATCCCCCAGCAGGTGCTCTGGCTGGCTGAGAACCTGATAAAACATTTTACATAAGACATGATAGTTGGGTACAAAGGACAAAGCGGATAATCGTAAGATTGAATACCAGTGATAGCTGGACGGCTAGGCTGCGAACCTCTCTGGTTCTGGTCCCTACCGTTTCCATGGTTCCTGGTAGAAGTTTTGCTAAAGTGTCAAAATATGAGTTATAACATGAAAGCATAAGGAATTGCGTAAGTATTAGGACCTGCTGCTATTGGAGTGCCCAGCGTTGTTACGGTAATTATCATTACCACCACGCCTATCCGTAGTAGAACGGTCGTTAGTCTGACCGTTTCCCTTGGGCTGATGAGGCTGCTGCTGAGTAGCCGGCTGAGACCGGTCCCCAGTTTTCTGCCTGAAAGATACATTTAAGAGATGAATAAATGACATATATAGAAAGTATACGGATTGATCACCGCTTGAATATGAATGTTTTACCTCTTGTCGGGTTTTTCAGCTTCCCCGAACTCATCTCTCTCCTGCAGCATCTCCAGTTTTCGTGCTGCATCGGCCACTTGTGCTACAGTGTTGAACGTAGCACACACCAGATTGTTTGCGACCGATGTGCGAAGAGCCCATCTAAAGTGATGTGCCTGCTCTTTAGGAGTAACTGCTTCCGCACCAAGGAAACCAACTAAGCGAAGAAAGCACTGCATAAACCCATTGCTATTCTCCCAAGCTCTCTGTCGGATCCCATGGTACTCTCTCTTGAGCTTGTCCTGCTCAGCCTTGGGAAAGAACTGCTCCATCACCCTGTCCTTGAACTGAGCCCAAGTCAAACCAGCAACCCACTCGTCACCACCTTTAGACTGCATCAATGCTTACCACCAGTTAAGCACATCTCCTTCGAACCGATAGCATGCCAACCTCGCCTTGTATGCGGGATCACAGCCCATAGCATTGAAAATCTTCTCGATATGAGCCAACCAGCTTTCAGCATCGCTGGGGCTATCTGTCTTCTCAAAAGCTCGAGGGCGGAGCTTGTTAAATCTCTCCAGCCATACTGCTAATGTCACTGGAGAAGGAGGAGGTGCCTGATTATGCTGCTGATTGTTGGCAGCTTGAACTTCAGCCCTGATGTCATTCCTCAGTTGAGGAAGCAAAGCTTGCATGGCAACCTGAATTGCAACATTGAGCTGCTCCTGTTCGCGTGTGAGAACCATCTGACAGTATAACATAAAACACATGATTAAACAGATCAAAACATAATATATATATATATATATACATGAAAAAAATTTATACTAAAATTTCACGAGAAAAATTTTATGCAAGAAAATTTTGTGTATGAATGCATGATGCAGTTTTATGAAAACTTTTGTATGCTCGAGAGTGAACGCCTCTGGTCAGTTCACCCAAAACAAAAGACATAGCGAGGGGACGCCTATGGGTCGGTCCCAAATTTAAAATTTTCGATAAAACACATGCGACTAAATAGGGCCAGTCCTGTACCAACCATTATTACTTAGTCAAAACCTGCGACAATAACATGTATATGTATGCTTAAAAATGATGAATGCATGAAAACAACTGTCAGTTCTAGGAAGACCGTAGTGACTACCCACTAATCACAGGTCATATTTGAGAGCCTAGAGGTCGAAGCCTTGGCTCTGATACCATAATTGTAACACCCCATTTTGATAATGGAAATGTCACATGCAATTATGGCGTGTCATCAAAGCATACAAGGAAAAATGTCTAAACATTACTTGACCATAAAAGTAAAATACCAGAATCAAACATCGGTAGTCCAAAAGTAAAACTCATCACACACAAACATAGTATAGTAAAGGAAAGGACTAAACAATGTCCATAGAAAATGTATCATAAGAAAGGAAATGCATAAAGTAAAGAAGGCTAGACAGCTTCCAGTCCATATGCACGTACTCTTAGTGTCTACGAGCGTCCCTGAGTACCTGCCATTTTGGGAACATAGAAAAGGAAAACGGCTGAGCAAATACGCTCAGTGCACGGATGTACAATAAAGCATGAGTAGGATAAGCATATAACATATAACAGCGGAAGAAAACTAAGTCCCGAGTAACCTGGTTAAGTCTTGATAAAACTGGTTTTATAGTTTGAAAGTCTTATGTTTATCTTATAAAAACTGTTTGTCATATTTTACCATTAGCCAATATAGGTCATGAAAATCCACCGCGCATGAATACTTGGAGGGGTGACCTCATCATGCAAATTAGAGGGGCTGCCTCTAATTTAATATACTGGTTTTTGGGTAGGAAGGATCAGCTCCTTGTGAAGGATGCAAGGCACACACCACATTCACCATGAAATCTTGACTAAAAACATGTAACTAGGATGCACCCATACGCCCCACATGATAAATATAATATAAATGGCCAAAAGCTGAAGGGACGCCATGAGCAATCACTCCGCCGTGGTGAAGTCATAACATCAGTGCCTCTAATGTTATGGTTATGGTACCTCCATAACTAGGTGAAACTGGTCATGCATGTATATGGCTATAGGTAATCTTAATTAAACATAAGCAATCAAACACGTAACTTATACTACGGGAAAACAGTTGGCTGCATACGGGGAATCCTAATAAGGAAAGAATGTCCATACTGAAAGGACGGGAATCCGTACCTTATGTCCAGTGAACGAAGAAGATGAACTGAGAGGAATCCTACTTCCGTATCACTAGTGCTACATAAATACATACATGAATAAGTATCTGCTTACTAAATACATAGCTGGTTTTATGTCATGATTTAGCTTATTTTATGTGTTCTTACCATGTTTTACTGTTTTTAATCCTTAAACCGTGTTTATCTTATATTCTGTTTAATCTGATTAAGTATTTATGGTATTTCATGTGTTATTATACTTACTTTGTAATAATAAGTAACTTTACAAAAATAATAGGTTTCCTAAAATAGAAAGTTTCTAAAAATAGAAAGTTTCCAAAAAATAGAAAGTTTCCAAAAATAGAAAGTTTCCAAAAATAGAAAGTTTCCAAAAATAGAATTACTGCTTAAAATAGATAAGTTTCTAAAAATAGAAAGTTTCCAAAAATAGATCAGCTACCTTAATTAAATAAGTTTCCATAAATAGATTAGCTGCCTGAAATAAATAAGTTTCTAAAAATAGAAGGTTTCCATAAATAGATTAGCTACCTTATTTAATTAAGTTTCTAAAAATAGAAATTTTTCATAATTAGAAATAAGCTGGTTAAATAAGCTAAGTATATAAGCCTAAGTGTTTTCATGATTATTTTCTAAGTCATATGATATAATGTATAGTTTAATACTTATTCCATGTAATTAAATTAAACTATAGGTTAAAATATTTAATTAAAGTATAACATGCTTTAATTAAATAAAGTTAAATACTTAGGTTATAACATGTATTATTATTTATTACTAATATAACCTAAGTCATGTTAATTAATTAATTATAATCATGGTTTTTAAATAATTAATTAATTATAAGTCTAAAATATAAAAATATTTAGGTTAAATAATTTCATGATTATTAATTATTAAAATAACCTATGTCATGTTATTAAATTAATCATGTCATTTTATTAATTTAATTTATAACATAAGATCATAAAACATAAAAAAACTAAACATACACCATGAACCGGATCTAAACTAAAAACAATGAACCGGACATGAAATCGACACCGTACCCCGAACCAACTCGGGGTACCCCGTGCCTTGATGCTGCCGTGGGACCCACACTCACCAACCGGGACCATATGGTCTCGGTGGTGGTCAGTTGGCCAAACCGAAACCCCTTTCGGGTTCGGTGCAGCCTGCGGCCAAAACAAACACCCCTTAAAAACATACTTTTGATTTTATTAAACCCCAAATCATGTTAGATCCATGTTTATTTATTAGGTTTTTGTAAAAAAACATAACATGTTCTTGATTTATAAAAGATCAAATCAAAAGAAAAAGTTTAAAAAGGATTTACCGAATTCGTGGATCAAAAGGATGAAGAACAAACACGATCACCAACTAAAATTCCAAGATCCAAGATCACAAACCACCTCCTTGTGGTGTTCTTAGGGTGGCGGCACAAAAAGAAAAAGGGAAGAGGGTTTTAGGTTTTTTCTGAAATCTTCTGTAAAACTAAAAATGAGTAGTGAAAAATCCTTTTTCCCTTTTAGTAAAAATTTACAAATGGGCTTGGCCCATTTGTCCTTGTAGCCGTGGGTAGGGGGCCCCACTTGGGGTACCCGTACCTTTTTCCGTGTCTCGATGTTAAGTTATACGTTCGTGATTATTTGTGTTCGCGTTTTAAGTGTTCTCGTTTCGTAAATACCGTGATCTAATATAATTAATTACGCTCGTAATAAATATATATACGTAATTAATAATAGTTCGTGGTTTAATTACGTTCATGATTTCATGATCGCATGTTCGTGATTAATTATTGTCAAATAATTATTACGTGCTCGTGCGTAGTAAATACTTATCGTGTTTTACAACGTACCTAATTAGTAAAATCCTAACACGTAATCGTAATCATGCTATATTAGGAAAGTTTTAATCTAGTACGTACGATCTTAAGGGTACTATTCATGGTAAAAGCATGCGGGTTTTACACCTGCAGCCCAAACTAGAATGTATATACAGGCTTACTGGGCTGTTCTTTATTTCTTCCCGTTCTTCTTCCTGTGTGACTTGTAGCTTTTCACAATAAGAATAACAAAGTTTGTTATTAAATCTTCATGTTACAAAGGTTAATGAGATTAATCTCCAACATTCCCCCTTAATCTAATTAATCTTTGTATACTCCAATCTTCTCGTTCCTTGACCTCTTCAGAAGAATTGATATGTGTTGATGCCTTGCTTGAAACTTCATGGTTTGGGTCTTTCTGGAATCGTCATGGTTCCTTGCTGTTTGGGCTACTACCCAATAATCTTGCTGTGAACCAAAGGGTTAGATCTTACTTGCTGTGAATCATGAACGGTTCCATTTATCTTGCTATGAACCACGAATTTTCCTTGCCTCCCGATCTTCCTTCTGATCTCTTGATCTACACATGGCTGTTGTTGTTTCTTGCTTTTCTTCATAGTGATCATAGTCTTGTCTATATCTTGCTTCTTGCTATTTTTAACCGTCTGGTTGTAAGGTTCATCGTGAACCATGGTTTCAAGGTTTTCTTGCATCATGATCACCTATTGTTCTTCCTTCTTTTGCAAAAAAATATGCAGCCATGTCCCCTCCTTCTTTCTTTTCTTTCTGCTCTTTTCCTTCTTTTCTGAATCTTAAAAAACAACAACATCCATGCAGATTCTTGAGTGTTCTCCTGTTTGCAGGGCGAATTAAACCAACTGTCTCTCCTGCAGTTCTTTGGTCCCTAATTCCCGGGAAAAACTGAACAAACCCCTTCTAAATTTGCGTCCTTTCCTTCTGTTTGTTGCCTCATTTTTTTCAAAAAAGAATCCTCTTGATTGATCATGAATTGTTGTTGTTTGATCCCTTGTCGCTCTGATACCACTGTTGCACAGGTCTTGCATTGAGTTTTCCAAGATCGAATGATCAAACAAACTTCATGAACATCATCATAAAATAAGAACAAGAACAAGAACAAAGGGGATGAACCCTAATAAATCTTATATATTGAATAAAATGGGCTGTCTTACAATTTACAGAATTCTATCTATATATACTAGTCTAATCGGTGTGACTGAAGGGTTGTGATGGTTTGAGAAACAACAGTCGTATCCCTTCAATGTATAACCGTTTTTCACTGCTGTCCTATCAAGGGTTTGGGTTTGTTGGCCTGCGACCCAAACTAGAATGTATATACAGGCTTACTGGGCTGTTCTTTATTTCTTCCCGTTCTTCTTCCTGTGTGACTTGTAGCTTTTCACAATAAGAATAACAAAGTTTGTTATTAAATCTTCATGTTACAAAGGTTAATGAGATTAATCTCCAACATACATCTAGTGTCTTTTCAAATCAACTTCAACCCAACATTACTTTGGAAACTCACTCACTCCAAAAGAGTTGTTCCCCGTCACATACCAACCCTACCCATGTAGATGATTTTCCTCTCCTGCCTACAACATCTGTTCAAAATTCAAAGACAAATAAGCATGGTGAATGCCATCTTATATGTAGTAAATCCCAAAGGTTTGCAAAGATTATTCAAGACAAAAAGTCTAGCTTAAAAAGTAAAGAGCGTGACAAATCTAAAGCCACAGTTGGATACAATGGAAAAGCGAAAGAAAAATCCAATAAGAGAATTTGAAAAGAAGGTAATGAAGACTTCAACTTGAGTCCACATTGACCTGATGACATGACAGATTTTGAAGACGATGAGAAGGATGATGAATATCAGAACAACCTTAATCTTATTGGTGCGTTGTTGGGCATTACTTTAGATGGGAAGCCTGCCCGCCCCGTTACCGATGTCTTTGGGGATTTCCTACACGACACAACCAAGGAGACTCCTCATATTTTCTAAAATGAAGATAGTATCTTGGATCATTCATGGTAAGATATGTGGTCTCATCATCATGTGGAAAGTGTCGTTTTTCTTAGTAAAATCACTTTGGGCCACAAGCACATCAGTAGCGGTTAAAGGCAATATTTTTATGGGTCTTCAATGGATTGTCTTTCCAAGTTTTAGATGTTCAAGATGAGGAGAACAATGTCTCTCTTCAAAACACAAAGCGCTCAATTCTCACTTAAATCAAGTAGTAATGGTTCATGTTCTCATCTTGGTGTATTTTCAAGAGTTTCAACACCTATTCACCCTGGTTTAAGCTGATGTTTCATTATCAATGGGGTCATGATGTTGTTTTTGTAGGTTTCAAGTTTGTAACTTCAACTAGAGCTTCTTGCCTCATTTTTTGCACTCTCAAGTTAGATCTTTATTTAAGATCTATTATCAATACAATCTCAGTTTTTGCTAAAAAAAAGAAAAAGAAAGAGACCAACGTTATTTATCTATACTAACTAATTTTATTTTAGAAATATTGAATAATCAACTTACAATATTATATGCATAATATATAATTATATAAACAAAATTAGAAACTAACTACTAATACATAACTTAATACTTGTATTAAAAATAACTAATACATATTAGAGAGAAGTGCAAAAATCATCCATATGCTATGTCGAAAAATCAAAATACATTATTCGTTAACTTTTTGGACACCTACCATCCCTTCGTTAGTGAATGGCGCACAATACATCCCTGTGGATGGATGGTGCAAATTGTTTTCTCGTTAAGTACTAACGAGGTCTATAAAGTAAGGTATTCTTTTCTTTTTTATTTTTACAGGGATGTATGCTGAACGTTTTTAATAAAAATCAAAAAATGTTTTAATTTAAAAAATATTTGAAAAACAGTTTTAATTCTAAAAAAATAACTTTTTTCGAAAATGAATTAATTTCTTTCTAAAAAAATTTAATTTATTTTCGAAAAAGAATAAAATATTTTAAAGTTAATAAGTCTACATTTTTATTCTAAATTTTTTAAAATATTTCAAATTTTTTGAACTATTTTTAAGAATTTGTAATATTTTAAAAAAGTTTTTCTTTTTTTTAATTTTTTGAAAGAAACAGTTAATTATTTTCAACATATTAAAGTTAAAAAAATTTAAAGGTTTTAAGCTTTTCTTCGAAAAATGTTAAAGTTTTTTTAAACTAAAACATTTTTTCGTAAATGACTTTTTTAAGAAATTATTTTAGTTAAAGAAATTAAGTTTTCCGACAAGAAATTAACTTTTTTTGTAAATAATTTTTTTTTTGAAAAAATCTTTTTTTAATTGATAAATTTTTTTGATTTTTTTTAAAATTAAAATATTTTTTCGATTTTTTATTAAATATGTTCACTATACATCTCTGTAAAAGCAAAAAAGATCATAATACATTTTTTACAAACCTCGTTAGTACATAACATGAAAACAATTTGCACCATCCGTCCAGAGGGATGTATGGTGCAACGTAATGAAGGGATAATTGATGTCCAAAAAGATAACGAAAGATGTATTTTGAGTTTTTGACATAATACAAATATGATTTTTGCACTACTCTCTACATATTATTAAAACTAATTAATTCATAATTTAATACTCATATAAAAACTAATTAATAGTACATAATATTAAAACTAATTAATATATAATAATTAATACACACTTAAAAATAAAAATAATTAATACACATTAATATATAATCAATACACCCCATTACTTAGAAATACAATTATATATTCACATTCTACAATAATTTAAAGGATATATCTATAAAATCGTACATATGTTGTTTACATAACATGATGGTGTACATAGTTTTGAAAACCTTCATAAGATGAACCGAAGAGGACCCACCGAAACTGACAAGAACGATACTGTTACATTAATCTATACTACTTAGTTTGAACGAGCACATAAACATGTGCTACTTATAAAAGAGATTGTTCTCTCTCTCTCTATTCAAAATTTAACGTATTACAACGTTACAAGCTTTTGGTACAAATATTTACAATACAAACACTTCATAAATTTATTTTTGTATTAATTGGTGGGAATACATTAAATTACAAAATGAATATAAATTAATATGCAACATATTCAAAGGATTATTATTGTAAATTCTGATTTTCTACATACAAATTGTTCACTAATGTAAGTTTAATACTCCATCCTTCCCAAATTTATAGTCCCTCGGACGTCCCAATATTTATAGTCCCTCTTTTTATTTCGGAACGTCCCAATCCCTTTCCAAATATAGTTTTGGTAATTTAACAAGTTTACTATATTGCACCTAGTTGTACTAGAAATTACAAAGTTTATTTAAAGGTTTAATTAACTGCATACGGGTATGATTGTCATTTTGCAAAAAAAAATAAGAGAGAGAAAGTTGTAATTGTTACTTTTTTTAAATATGTGTGTTTTTTGTCGAGTGACAATTAATTTGGGACGGATGGAGTATCTTATATGTGCTAAATTTTGAACCATTCAACTTTTTTTATATAAATTTACATATTCAAAAACATATATTGTCTATGTATGTAATTTGGTACAAATTTAATGAAATACTGATCATTTTGCTAATTAATTCGATTAAATCGTACATAATAAAGTAGAAATATTTTAAGGTTATTATAATGTATGAAAACGTGTAAACATATAAAATACGAAGATCTTTAATATTTACAGATTATATAATATGGTGACGAATGCTACACAGATTAACAAATACCTTTCACCATCAATCATCACTATCTCGTAATACTAATTTATATGAAATGATTTATTATTGTTTCAATTTATTTCAACTTAAACCTATCATCATTATTCATAAATATAATCATAAAACATTGCGCTCAGAGTTTCAGTTTCCAAATAGCAGTAGTCGCAACGTGCGGGGTACCCTGCTAGTGAATTAATAAGCATAAAAAATTGAGTCAATAACAGTTAAATTCAGTTAAGTTCGGTTGAATTAGAAAAGTCACAACCCTTTACCGACACACACATTGGTTTGCTTTTTAAAGGGAAAATAAGGTAAACCCCAAATACTGATTCATTGACCATTCAGCTTGGGGCTCTGCCCATTAACCTTGCAACGAGGCGGGATCTGCTAGATCCTGCATATTTTTCGTGCACTAAAATGTATCAGGTCAACAATTGTGCACTCCACATTTTTCTAACTCATATCCGTGTGTAATAGGAAATCCCATTAGTCTTTAGTAAATAACAATTACCTAAAATAGTTGATAACATATAACGGTATTTTGATATTTTAAAATGTACCATTACATATGTCTCTTCCTTGCTAAACTAGAAATGATCTCTTACGACTAGCATTGCGATTCATGCATCTCGCACAACCGTGCCTGATTAACTTTTTCACTCATAAATTAAATTCTAAAGCCTTTTTCTCTTACATCTTTCTTTTTTTCTTTTCAGGTCGAGTACACAAAACTAAATATAAACTTTTTTATAGTCTCTTCTTCTGTCCTTTATTTAATTTGCTCCCCTTCCCGCTTCTCTTCTTTCCATTTTATACTCTAGAACTAAAGGCATCTACTATTGTAGGTTTATGAATAGGTTTATAAAGGTATGAAGAGGTCTAAGAACTTGTTAACCATAATGAAGAACCATTTTATGCTTATGTGTCATGAAAGGTCTATAATCCTATACCTCTTCATAATTAAATGGATTTATTAATATATGAGGTTTATACAATTTTATGAGATTTCTACATAGTGAGGATAGGTTCAAGGTTCATAAATTAATCCTATGATACAACTACAAACCTATTAAAAAGTTTACCATTGAAGATGCTCTAAGTGGAATTAGTAAAATGCGTATTATTATCGCCTAATTGCATTTGACATAAGTAGACATTATGCATAAATGTCATAAAAAGGTGACACTTTTCGTACATATTTGTAAAAAGGATAGTGATCTTTTTGCCCGTTTTAGCCCACCTGTTTAACCCACCCGTTTGTCCGCACCCATTTAGCCCGTGCCCGTTTATCCCGCCATCTGTTTAGATTGTCACCCATTTTGCCCGTGCCCGTCCAGCACGCCCGTTTTGCCACCTTTATGCGTTACAAGATTGCACTAACCAAAAGACAATGCGTAATTTTCATAGATGAATAAGGTCCAAAGTATAAATAGATGAATCATGAGAGAAGTCAGAGAACCACTTTTACGAACTTGCATTACTCGTTACATTAAGCCATAATTACAATAATTAAGATCACCGTTTTAACCCAAAGGCTTCAAACATAGGTTTTATCACGTATGCTATTAATGTCATTAAAGTTTTGGTATTTCGAGTGAAATTGTGCTACAAGTCATACGTTGTTGCTGCATCACTCTTGTTTTGACATGTATTATCTTCAAAGAATAAATCTTGGAAGTCACATTCTACATCTTGGTGAAGGTATAAGAAGGCCGGTGGTTCTTTATCGCGTTATCTGTCCTTCTAAGCAAATGTTGCGACATCTGAGACCACTGTGCAGATTGAGCATATCGGTAAACACAAAAGAATTAAAAACGAAACTGTAGCTTACTTAGAAGTTAGAAGATGCAGGTTTCCATATTGGTTCTTATTGACCTCTTGTTGGTTTTTTATTAGGCTTTCCCTCTTAGGTTGGATTTACCATAAAACATATACGAAAGAAAGTAAATTCGACAAGATAATCAAGGGTAAAAGCTATTAAATACCACCTTACTTATTGATTTGTGCCGACTTTAAACACTTACTATTTTATCTCGTGACTTTACCATTGTACTTTCAAATTTGTTCATACTATACCAATATTAGCCTAAAATGACTATATTACCCTTATCTTTTTCAACACAATTACATTTATTGCCATCGCATCTCACTCTCCTCCATTGCAGTTTCTCTCTTTAAAAACGATTATTTGATTAAAAAAATTGAAGATTGAATAAGTAATTAACCAAAACCAAACACCTCTTAACCATACCGAAACGAAACCAGTGGCGGAGCACTGCTTATTTTTTGACCCTATGATATTATATAATTTTAGAAAGGCTTTTAAACTCATTGTATTCGGCTTACGAGTTTACCGATTGATAATCTCGTACTGAAAAAATAGTTTATGAATTTAACCCCAAAATTATCTAATTAGACACATCCCTTAAAAGAAAAATGACTTGCCAAACAATGAACACCTTTCACTCAATGAAACTACGACATAACTTAGACCAAGAATATAAAACTAAAAAGGTTAAATGAAAATTGACCAGTTACTTACCATTAAGAGAACTTTGACTATTTCTAGACCACAGTAAATTGCTATATCCAGAAAAGGTTTCTCTCCCATGTTTCTTCTTCTTTCATTTATCTTTGTTGCAGTCTTGCAGACGAATATGCCTAGATCTAACTTCTTTTTTCTATCTGTTTTTTTGGTTTAATCTTTGAAGTTCCCTGTCCAAGGTGGTTCCCGATGAATTTGTAAGGTAGGTCCTCCAAAAAAACCCTATATTAGAAGTTGAAAGCATCACATGATACATGTTTGGACTCAAGAATCGTATATCATAAGATCTCTTGTTGGTAGACTGATTGGTCATTACTCGTGATCTAATGGAGAAACTTGGTCGTCAGAACTTGGGGTAATAGCTAGTGATATTGGGTCTCGTGAGTCTAATGGTTTTGGACATTGTGTTGGAAGATCGTGTCGGTTATCGAGGAGAATGTACAGGTAAAGAATATCATGAATGTGGAGTATGTAAGGAAACTCGACGATGAGGATAATGTCGCTTTACGCTGTATAAGATCATCTCGATGGGCAAATGATGTTGATCTTCCTGTTACCGAAGATGAAGTTTCTGATGTGTGGGGAAATAATGGGAATCAAAGGATGCCATTTACACGTTCCGGTTCTGCACCTCTCACTACTACATAAATTTCTCATTTACACGTTCCGGTTCTGCACCTTTTACTATTAAAGATTTTACATAAATATATTATAACAATAGATAGAGTAATTAATGTAATTGATTGGATTTTGGTTTAGTTGAAAAGGGATAGTGAGAGTAAATGTGAATGGTGGGGGTTTGGGAAGAATAAGATGTGCAGGTGGGAGTTTGGGAAGAATGAGATGGGTAGGTTTCCGTTGGGGAGGTAGGTGTGTTTGAAATTGTTATTTGGTACGGTTACTTAAAAACCGTAGCATAAAAGAAACATTAGGTGCGGTTTATATAGAAACCGTACCAAAATACCTTTATTAGGTACGGTATTTCTATAACCGCGTCTAAATACCGTGTCAAAAAATATTTTGTGTAGTAGTGTCTTGCTTCTGAAAGAACTAGATCACAATCATTGGAGGAGTCTTATGAAAAATGGCTACCATAGTGACAAAGGGTATATTAGTCATTTACAAGGGTAGTATAGTCATTTCAAGTTAATATTGGTATAGTCGAAACAAATATGAAAGCACAACGGTAAAGTCACGAGATAAAATAGTAAATGTTTAAAGTCGGCACAAATCAATAAGTAAGATGGTATTTTATAGCTTTTACCCGATAATAAATACATTTTGTTAGTTTCCTTATTGAATTCGACCAAAACTTACTTTTACTGTCACATCTTGAAAGTTTTCATTAGTAACTGGAGTAGCTTTGTCTGCACATTGAGATCGTCCGCTACCTGGTTTATCCTCATGATGTTTACTTGATCCGTCTACCGCAAAAATATCAGCTTGCACTTCTTTCTCATTATGAGAAACTTTATTTTCAATCCCCGCCACCTTCGTATTCTTCCTTATCTTCCGGAGTATGATCTAACTTCTTTACAAGATTCTCCCATCTGTATGATCATCCTCCGGAGTATGATCATCCTCCAATTTATCTTCAGTGAAATCATCTAAAACCTTGAACGTTCAGCTTCTGAGGATTTTTCTTTACAAGATTCTTCCATCTGTATCTATGTTTCAAAACCCCTAACCACAATGACAGCTAGCTCATTATAACCCACAAAGCATATAATAGCATATATTTGTACCAAATTTAACTAAAAATATACAGTAATCTTTTTAAGTATTGATATTGCTGTATGTGCAATATCATATTCATCACTGTCGCGTATTTGAGAGATTGAAGTCACGAGACCAATTGGTGGTTCTATGGTGAAAAGATCAACGGAAGCATGCAAGAACACTATACAAAACAGTGCAGTTTCAACAAGTTTACATAAAACTGGGTCATTTCTGTTTTGTTACTTCTCAAAACTACTGGAGTTGTTGCTTTTAGCCGTCTTTCATCCACTCCCACTCCTTTTAGTGACCTATCCTATAATATGTTTTTAAGTTATGCATATTAAGCACCAATAATGCATGTGTTACAAAGAATTAAAAGCAAAACTGCAGCTTACAGAAGAGTTACAGGTTTCCGTATTGGTCCTAATTGACATGTGGTTGGGTTTTTTTTCTCTGCTGCTTTCCTCGATCACAATCATTCATCAACAAACTTAAGAGAGCGTTATGTGTCATACAGTAAGTCATAAGACAAAGATACTATGAATTAACATTCATTTTCTTTCTTGCTAAAAGTGAATGTGAACGAATAACTTGAAACGCTAATAGCATGCAAAACAAGGGCTAGGCGACCGCCTAGGCGCTAGGCATTCATGCTCCGCCTAGGCGGTGCCTAGGAGGTTAAAAAGTCAAGAAAGTCAATATTTTTTTACAAAAAATTAAGGGTTTTCTTTCTAATATATAGTGCCCATATTTATTTTAAGTTAACATCTTAAAATAAAAGATAAACGAATAGTTATAAACATAAAGTAATGGGTTTTTCGTATGAAGTTGGAACCAATTGAATTATATGTTTACGTTTCAAGTTTTAAGCACTTAAATTGTTATGTTTTATTTGTCTATTTTGTAAGAATTTCGAATTATTTGAAACTAGAAGTATTATTTTATGTCATACATATTATTTATAATATTTGAATGCATAAAATTCCAATCAGCCTAGGCGGCGCCTAGGCGGCGCCTAGGCGGCGCGCCGCGTAGATGAATTCCGCCTCGAAGGTCGTCGACCGCCTCACTAGCGCCTAGCGATTACTGCAAACTTGATAGCATGTGGCGTTACTACAGGAGGCGTTATTTTTTACAAAAACTACCTGCTTGGGTCCGGTAGATGTCCATCAGATGATGTCGGGTAAATCTGTTCTGAAATGTCTTATAAGCTCGTTTGACAATGTCCCTATCTCCCATTTGCACATCTTCCTCATTCTGATAGACCTTCATCCCCACCTTCATATTCTCCCGTAACTTCCTTAGTATGATTATCTGATCTTGACGGGCATGCAACTTCTCGCAAATTATCTTCGTGAAATCATCTAACCTTGTTCAACTTCTTAGGTTTTTTCTTTACGAGATTTTCCCATTTGTATGTAAAATTCAAAACCCCTAATCAGCAACTAATTAATCATAATGACAGCTAGCTAACGTAACCCACAAATCATAATAATATATTCTGTACCATATCTAACTAAAAACGTAATCTTTTTAAGTACTTATTATATACTACTAACTTTATGACTTTATAAGTGTACTATAAAGGAAAGATTCCTTACAAATGTAGTCTTTATAAAAATAATGAAGTCGGTAGACATCTGTTACAATTTTTCAGTGTGCGAATTACAAGTGTGAAGAATAATCTATGTATACGAATACATAGATACGCGGTTAATTGTTCGTTTCAGGGAACTTTGACTGTCAACATAACACAACTACTAAAATTCGAAGATACTTGCAATAAGTGGTAGTTGAACTAAACTTACTGTTCTTGATGAGGCAAAAGTATATAGGTGACTATGACATTAGCAACGATACTTTTTTTACGAGAAACGGGTAAAAAATTGCATCAGTTATTATGTCTTGATCTGTCATGTGCTTAATTATGACTAAGATCAAAACAGCAGTTATTAGTCAACTAGTGACATGATACGGTGGTTACATTTTTAACCATCATGTTCATTCATCTGAAACAGGTGAAGCCTGTCCATTTGGAAGGAAATGAATACATTAAATGTAGTAGAAAGTGAAATTGCGACTGATACTTATTTTCCGGAATATATTATGTATAATATGTCCGGTGTGACGACTACCTATCCGAAAAACAACCAAGGCTTGGACATAATACATAAGCACACAATTATAGTTGGTACTACATTAACGGAAACCTAATCGCACCTGCACACGTTACTTAGTTGTTTATCTCGGTTCTCGCTATGTGGTCCTAGCAACATTTATTTCAGACAAAGTCCAACTTTTCTCGATTTCCCCTTCACTTTCCACCATTTTGTTTCCTGGACCAGTACAAGAGATAAAAAGGAGGCCATCTGGTGGAAAGGCACCAACGATTCAGTTATAAGACATCTATAATTAGAAGTCATTTTATCCATCAACACAAGCAAGAAAAGTGTATTTTGAAGCACACAATCTGTAAAGAAATGAACAACACAATATTAGTGTATCAAAACAGCAAAAAATCTACATGTTTTGGCCAACAAACAAGAAGATGCTTTGACTTAATAGTCAATCATCCATTCTACTCGTTTTGTCACCTCTAGCAGTTGGACTTAGTGTAAGTTTATGGACTTAAAATTAATAGTCGTGAGATAGGATCGAACTCGGGATCACGGGATTGCACACATAACGTAAAGAGTTAATTTATTTATTAAATATATTTTATATATATTTATTAAATCAAACCAAAGCTTAACTAACGATCGTTGATAAATAAAAGTTAAGTTATAACGACCGTTATGGAATTAAATAGAAGCTAAAAGAAGGAAAACTGAAAAGTTCCGGAAGCCCTAGATGGGCTTAATGGGGCGTCGGCCTAAGGGAGAAAAAAGAAAGGAGGAAAGATTTTCTTTCCTAATTGGCGTTTTACTTGGAGATCAAGTTTTGTCTAGCCTATATAAACACCTAAAAGCCTTCATAATTTTTCAACCATCCCTCTCCCTTCTCTTCTCTTGATCGCCGGCCACACCCTCACCAATTAGGGTTTCGGTTGGTTTTCGATTTAGCTTAATATCTAGTCCTAATCCCTCTCCAGGGTTATTGGGTAGATAATCCATAAGCGTTGAAGCTCTGTTTGCTCGTGCTAGACTCACGGTTAACTCGTTGTATTACGTGTGTACAAGAACGTGATATAATCTTCCTTTA
This sequence comes from Glebionis coronaria, assembly GCA_025667525.1. Classification (NCBI taxonomy): domain Eukaryota; kingdom Viridiplantae; phylum Streptophyta; class Magnoliopsida; order Asterales; family Asteraceae; genus Glebionis; species Glebionis coronaria. The sequence goes on from CM046881.1 coordinate 46,155,048, forward strand.
GATTATATTCTTGGTGGTGTTCGTGATAAACCCTAGTTGCCGTCCGTTCCTTCGTCTTGTGGATCTTGCTAGGATAAAGGTATGTAACCCTAATCTTGATTAATATAATTCTGTTAAATTAATGATCTTGTTAATCGCTTCCGCTATGCGTTCTTTGATCCATATTAGGGTTTTAAATAATTGTAATGAACTATATAAACCTTCAGTGGCATCGAGAGCCGTTTTAACATGATTATAATTTTCAAGATCTAAAGTTTTTTAACTAATAATGATTTGTGTTAAAAATTACATGTTGTTTTTTAGGTTTTATGAAAAATAAGGGTTTTGTTTTTTATTGTTATTAAAATCGACTTATGTCGAATTTTTTTATAATTTTTTTTTTGTAAACCCTAAAATTACATGGTAATTGACTTTAGATGTTTTGCATGAATTAATTGTTATGTCATGTGAGGTTACGATCCGTAGTTTTTTAATTGTTAAGAGAATGTGGGAGATCCGTAATAAACATGCATGTTTCTTACGGATCATATAATTTTGATTGCTATTTGCTTTATTTGATTCAATGTTTTAAAATTAGGGAAGACTTTTTATGTTCATAAAAACCCTAGATTTGATGTTCTTTGAATAAATTGGTTTGCATGTGGCTATTTGATTTAGTTTTTTTTTGTACTACTTGTTTTCATACGTTTTTTTTAATTGTATGTTGTAAACAAGGGTAATTTTTTCCAAGAAAAATAATATGAACTAAATCTTATCAAAATTAATAAATTGTTTTGAGATGTAAAATTCATATGATTTGCGTTGATTAGAATTGCAATAGCAACTTAACGGCCTACTCAATTTTGGCAAACTATAAAGTGGGTATAACGCACCGCTGGTCTTGTACCCGGTTAAGGAAGGAGGTGCTATGCTTTTACGCTGACCAAATTCCCGGCTCGCCTGTGCGTCAAAATTGGAATTACCTACGGTTGTTATTGGTACAATTCTTTAAGGTTGATTTAACTACATTAATTCACATCCGAAACACAATGAATAAAGTTATTGCTTTGTGCTATAACTAACGTTCTAGAAAAAGTACGGTGTGAATTTAGTTGTGTATAAAATCTTTAATTGGTTTAACCAATACCTCAACTTGCAAGTATATGATGAACTTTTAGTCTCACCAAAAATTTTACTAAACGTTTTATTAAACTTATGTTATGGAGATGTATGCATGCTTCTCCGTACATGATTTTGACACCAAAATCTATACCCTAAATTTAAGTCATATGCCCTCTAATTGACGAACACTTGAAGTTACAATTGTCGTCATATAAGATATCGGACGATGTTGTAATGGAGAGAAAACTTCATGACTGAATAAGATTGCACATGAAGGTTTTACGTTCTTTAGATTAGTCGACTTAATTAAGTTACTCAGTGAGAACTGGAAACTTAAGGCATAAAGTAGGGATAAAACATGTTTACAATGCAAATGATTTTGGCAATGTAAATCCCTAACTTATCTAGAAATTGCAATTTGATTTAGGCAATTATTGTTCGACAAGTTACTATGTTGAATACATTTGTCACTAGCAGATCAACTGATGTGATGAATCTATGTCAATATGGGTTCTAGTTTTTCAAGGAAAATACTATGGTTTTATTACCAGGGTTATTTTATTTTCTTGAATTATATTATCAAAAATACTAATGTTTGAACTTATTTCTGTAGAAATGGCTCAACCCGAAAGCAATCTGACAATAAGCTCGGCGTTCAAAGCTTTCTTTGAACGGCCTGAACTTACTGGCCCCAATTTCAATGATTGGTACCGCTCACTAAGAATTGTTCTGAGAGCAGCGGGTACTATCAATATCTTGGAAACTCCTTTTCCGGAGGATCTTGCTGAAGATGCATCTGATGCAGAAAGGCTTCAACACGCTGTTAACGTTAAGAAGCACCATGAGGTGGCTGTTGTAATGTTGGGGAGAATGGCTCCATCACTTCAAAGGAAGTATGAGCTATTTCCTCCTAAGCAAATGCTTGATGAACTCAAGGCAGTGTATGAAACGCCACAAGCTGTAGAGATCTATGATCTAGTTGATGCTCTACATAGCTGCAAGCAAGCTCCTGGAAAGTCCGTAAGTGCACATTACATGGAGATGAGGGGTTATATGGAACAACTCATCGCACTAGGACAACCCTTCGATCATAATATGGCTATTAACTTGATCAATAGGTCCCTTAATAAGGACTTTGGTGATTTTGTTCGTAACTATAATATGCATTGCATGGGGAAGACAGTGAATGATTTGCATGCAATGCTCATTGACTTCGAAAAGGGTTTGAAAGATAAGGCATCCACTGCTACGCCTCAAGTACTTTATGTACAAAAGGGTAGAGTGTCTAAACCTAAACCGAAAGGGAATAAGAAGCAGAAAGGCAAAGGCAAGGCTGATAAGAGCAAGCAAGTTGCGACTACATCTAAGCCGAAGCAGAACTTTGCTAAGAAATCTCAGAAAGATGAGACTTGCCACTACTGCAAAATGACTGGACACTGGAAGAGGAAATGCTCTCTCTATCTTCATGAAATGGCAGAACATAAGAAGAAGGCTGAGCAAGTTGCTGCAGCACCATCTTCAGGTAACTTATTTATGATAGAGTTATTTAATCTTTCATACAAATCAAACTCCTGGGTATATGATACGGGATGTGGTATTAACATTTTTAATACCCTGCAGGGATTTGAGTTGAAGAGGAGACTATCCTATGGGGAACAATTTCTGCAAGTGGGCAATGGCGCACAAGCAGCGGTTGAAGCTATAGGAATATTTAAATTAGTTTTACCTTCGGGTTTAGTACTGTCTTTAAATAATTGTCATTATGCACCTACAATTGTTAGGGGTGTTATTTCCTTTTCTTGTATGTTGGATCTTGGATTTACTCACACGATTGATAATAATAGAATTTCTGTTTTCAAAGATGGTCTATTCTATTTTGATGCAATTTCTGTGAATGGTGTTTTTGAAATTAACATGCATGATAAAAATTCCAAGAGGAAAAATAATTCTGTTTTTAGCATGAATAAGAAGAGTAAGTTAGACAAGAACTCTTCTTATCTTTGGCATTGTAGGCTTGCCCATATTGGGAAGACTCGCATACAAAAGCTACAACGTGATGGGCTTTTGGAATGTATCAATGATGAATCATTTGATAAATGTGAATCTTGTATCTCTGGAAAGATGACCAAGAAACCTTTTAATAGCAATATTGAAAGGGCTACTGAACTACTTGGTTTGATACATACTGATGTGTGAGGACCACTTAGACATGTGTCAAGGAAAGGTGCTAGCTACTTCTTGACGTTTACGGATGATTATAGCCGTTATGGTTATGTTTATTTACTTAAGCATAAACATGAGGTATTTGAAACATTCAAAACGTTTAAAGCAGAAGTAGAGTTACAACTGGGAAAGAAGATTAAAGCTCTTCGTTTTGACCGTGGTGGTGAATATTTAAGTCAAGAGTTTAAAGATTATTTAAGTGAGAATGGAATTGTTCAGAAACTTACTTCTCCATATACTCCACAACAAAATGGTGTATCCGAAAGGAGAAATCGTACATTATTGGATATGGTACGATCTATGTTTAATCTTACAACTTTACCATTATCTTTTTGGGATTATGCTCTTGAATCTGCTGTTCGTATTCTAAATATGGTTCCCACTAAGAAGGTTGATAAGACACCATATGAACTATGGCATGGCAAGAAGCCATATTTGTCTTATTTGAAAGTCTGGGGTTGTGAGGCGTATGTGAAATGTGACTCTGGAGATAAACTCCAACAACACTCAGTAAAATGTATCTTTGTAGGTTACCCTAAGGAAACTATGGGTTACTACTTTTATTATCCGGTTGAGAACAAAATAGTTGTGGCTCGGTATGGAGACTTCCTTGAAAATGATCTTGTAAATCAAGAATTCAGTGGGAGAAATTATGATCTTGAAGAAATTCAAGAAGATACATTGCCTTCTGAAAATACTAGCAAAGAAATTCCTGAAGAACCAGAAAGTCTGAGTGTTCCGCCGGAATTAATTCCTCCACGTAGGTCTCAAAGGACTATACGTGCGCCGGACAAACTATGTCTTTACATAGAGGATGATGAGGAGGAAGTAGGGGATCTTGGTGAACCTGCTAACTATCGATCCGCAATGTCTGATCCAGAAAAGTCAAAATGGATAGTTGCGATGAATGAGGAAATGAAATCCATGGAAATCAATGATGTTTGGATTCTTGTAGACGCACCTAAAAATGCTAAAGTAGTAAAAAATAGGTGGATCTATAAGAAGAAAACTGACATGAATGGGGATGTACAATCCTATAAAGCACGTTTAGTGGCTAAAGGTTTTACTCAAACTTTTGGCATAGACTACGAGGATACATTTTCTCTTGTAGCAGACTTACGAGCTATTAGGATTCTCATAGCTATAGCAGCATACTATGACTATGAGATATGGCAAATGGATGTTAAAACTGCCTTCTTGAACGGTCGCTTAGATGAAGACATCTATATGCAACAACCGGAAGGGTATGTTGATCCTAAATATCCAAAGCGCATGTGCAAACTTCAAAGATCCATTTATGGTTTGAAGCAAGCATCACGTCAATGGAATAAGCGATTTGATGAAGAAATCAAAAAGTTCGGATTTATTCAAAATCATGATGAGCCATGTGTATACCGCAAAGCTAGTGGGAGTAATGTAGTGTTCCTAATTCTTTATGTCGATGACATATTAATCATGGGAAGTAACATTCCAAGACTTAAGGAAGTTAAGGATTATCTTGGTAAATGTTTTTCTATGAAAGATTTGGGAGATGCTGCATATATTCTGGGAATTAAAATCTATCGAGATAGGAGTAGACGGTTGATTGGTCTTAGCCAAGATGCTTATATTGATAAGATATTGAAGAAATACAACATGCATAACTCTAAGAAAGGTTTCTTACCGATGGAGGTTAAGCATGAGTTAAGTCATGAGAAAGATGCATCATCACCTGAAGAGGTGGCTTACATGAAGAAGGTGCCTTATGCTTCGGCAGTAGGATCTATTATGTACGCTGTAAGATGTACAAGGCCTGATGTGGCGTTTGCTCAGAACTTGGTCAGTAGATACCAACAGAATCCAGGAAAGTTCCACTGGACTGCTGTTAAACATATTCTAAAGTATTTGAGGAGTACGAAAGATATGTTTTTGGTATTCGGGGGTAAACCAGACACAGAACTGAATGTAACAGGGTTCTGTGATGTGTCCTGGCAATGTGATAAAGACGATACGAAGTCTCAGACGGGTTACGTGTTTGTCATCAATGGAGGAGCAGTTGACTGGAAGAGCAGTAAGCAGAAAACCATTGCTATGCATGCGACTCAATCTGAGTACATGGCCGCTTCAGAAGCAGCAATGGAAGCTGTTTGGATTAGGAAGTTTATTGGAGATCTTGGAGTGATGCATTCAATTAAAGAACCTATTGATATATATTGCGACAATTCTGCAGCAATAATATTCGCCAATGACCCTGGAGTCATGAAGGGCGCCAGACACTTTAAACGTAGATATCACTACGTTCGAGAACAAGTGGAAGCTCGAGAAATAAAATTGATAAAAGTTCACACAGATGATAACGTAGCTGATCCTTTTACTAAGGCTTTATCTAGGCCAAAGGTAGTTAAGCATGCCAAGGCAATTGGGCTGCAACTAGCTAGCGAATTCATGCAATAAATCTGTTGATTAGTATTTGGATAAAGGATGTAAGACATTATTAAATTGATGAAATAAAGATTGGGTTTCGTTTATTTTTCTGTTATTTAATTCTGTATCCTATTTTACATGTTTTAATCCGTAAGCATTTTGATGTTTCTAAATGTCCGTTGTCGATTAATAATATGGGAGTATTATTAAACTAAGACAATTCAAAATAGTGACAGAGTATACTTGAAAGTATATTGGTCAATTTTGGATGATATTTGATGGATCAAATATTGGACTTATCCCAACTATGTGATTTTACTTTATGGATCTTTGTCATTAAGTAAATCATAAATAGTTATCCTTAGACCTGAGATACCAGAAAACTGCATTGAATGTAGTGCATTTCTGTAAGGTAACCTAACGCTAAACGTAACTGGTAGTCATAAGGGTTATTTTCAGAAGTGTTGCGAAGTTCATGTGTTTTGCTTGTAGTCAAAATGGGATTTGTTTCCTTAAAATTTATTTTGAAGTATAAATACAACTGCGCCCCTCAGGGGAGTAGTAAGATGTTTGTGTGGCCACACCCAAATGTGTTTTGGTAATCTTGCTATATCCGTAAACGAGAAACAGAATAGTTAATGAAGGAATGACTTAGATCCATATCCTTATTAACAATGTATTTGAAATGAAAGGATAATAATAATGATGTAATCATTAAAAGGTTCTTGTCCAGGAGACCTTACCCGGTTTGTACTAGTGACATTGCTAGTGTAACTAGACGCTAGTCAATGTGATCACGATATTAGAATTTTGTCCAAGTGGGAGCTGTAAGTTTATGGATTTAAAATTAATAGTCGTGAGATAGGATCGAACTCGGGATCACGGGATTGCACACATAACGTAAAGAGTTAATTTATTTATTAAATATATTATATATATATTTATTAAATCAAACCAAAGCTTAACTAACGATCGTTGATAAATAAAAGTTAAGTTATAACGACCGTTATGGAATTAAATAGAAGCTAAAAGAAGGAAAACGGAAAAGTTCTGGAAGCCCTAGATGGGCTTAATGGGGCGTCGACCTAAGGGAGAAAAAAGGAAGGAGGAAAGATTTTCATTCCTAATTGGTGTTTTACTTGGAGATCAAGTTTTTTCTAGCCTATATAAACACCTAAAAGCCTTCATAATTTTTCAACCATCCCTCTCCCTTCTCTTCTCTTGATCGCCGGCCACACCCTCACCAATTAGGGTTTCGGTTGGTTTTCGATTTAGCTTAATATCTAGTCCTAATCCCTCTCTAGGGTTATTGGGTAGATAATCCATAAGCGTTGAAGCTCGGTTTGCTCGTGCTAGACTCACGGTTAACTCGTTGTATTACGTGTGTACAAGAACATGATATAATCTTCCTTTAGATTATATTCTTGGTGGTGTTCGTGATAAACCCTAGTTGCCGTCCGTTCCGTCGTCTTGTGGATCTTGCTAGGATAAAGGTATGTAACCCTAATCTTGATTAATATAATTGTGTTAAATTAATGATCTTGTTAATCGCTTCCGCTATGCGTTCTTTGATCCATATTAGGGTTTTAAATAATTGTTATGAACTATATAAACCTTCACTTAGACCGCTAACGTCTACTCTTAATTTTCTAAGTTCATTACATTTTGCCCAAATTCTGAAAACCAAAAAAAGCTAAATAATTCTCATTACCAAATTTGGTCTCTTCTCACCGAGAACTTTGAAGTTTGACCAAATCAAGACTACAAAGCAAGGAAAAGAAACTCCTCAACATTAGGAATCTCATCAATCTTCTTCAAAGCCTCTTCGCTCGGTTTCTCATCAACAGCAATCATCATGGCCGCTTGCTTTCTTGGCGTGATCCTATCGATACTCATAATGTTCACATTTTCTTCGCGCAATATATTTGCAACACAGCAAATGATATTAGGCTCATCAACGTGTTTACAAAGTAAAATATGTCCGTCCAATCTCACATCTACCTCAAAAGCACCTAGTTTCGTCAACTATGGAATCCCATCTTTCACCCTCCCTTGCAATTCTATTTCCTCAAACTCGGATGCTGCAGTTGCGAAATGTGATACGACTTCATCGATTTGAACTATAATTTCGAGTGCCTTCTCAGATGACCCGTCAAAAATTAACCCTTTTTTCTTCCGGATATCTCTGGCTTCCAAGTTCCGGACTAATCGGGAGTCGAGATCATCTGTTGCGCTTGAGGATGCGTATGTTATCTTTACAAATCGAGCATCATATTCATCTGCTACCAATTGTACAGCTAACCTATGAAGTTTTTCAGCGAGGGTAATATACACTTGTGTAAGTACCTGCAACGTAGGTCATAACATCAAAATGAGTAACGTCACCAGAAACTTTTAAAAGAAAGAATTTATTGACTGGGGTTTTTTCTTTTGGGAAAGGACAGGCTTACAGGCCAAAAAAGGAGTTAAAAGCTTGAAGCTGACAAGCATTTAGTTATGGGTAGTTCTATAGTAAAAAGATCAAGGGCGACATGCAAGTACTCAACAATTTTAACTAATTTACATAAAAAATCGGTCTTTTGATTTGAGTTATATCTCAAACTGAAGAAATATTAGATAAGGGAAAAGTAGAAGATATGAACACTGAATCAATCACTTCAATTAATAAAAACGAGTTTGAATCAAAAGATTAAACAAGTCACCACAGCTACACTGGTGTGACTCTATTATCTAAATGATAATAGTCTTACAAGAACAAAAACAAATAAACATGATCTGGGTTACATTTTGAAAGAGAGAGCATTTGATAAAACACACACACATGAAAGACCCAGATAAGGTCAACAATGAGAGCGTCTCAATATAAATCCAAAATCCACACAAAGAGACCTTGCGTCTCTAGTACGATTGTATATTTAGCAAGTAGTGCCTCAAGATTCCAGGAAGCCACATTTGGTCCTCCACCTCATCAACATTCTTCATGACTTGTCCAAAGTAAACCTGAAACATTCAAAGTTTACAGAATAAGTCCCTCTAGTTAGAATGTGGTATCTGATTAGGTCCAAATATTTTAATATCCCCCTTGATCAGATACCCAATACAGATTACACATGCCAAGTTTTTTAACAAGAGCATTGTGTTGCAATGTATCCAGTCCCTTTGTGAGGATATCTGCTATTTGATTAGTAGAATCCACCTTACAAGTTTTAACAACACCACTCAGAATTTTTTCCCTCACAAAATGTAAGTCAATTTCTAAGTGCTTGGTTCTTTCATGGAATACTGGATTAGCAGCTATCTTGATAGCTGAGTTACTGTCACAGTACAAAGTAACAGGCAAAAGATTTTCACATTTTAAGTCCTTTAAAATCTTTAAAATCCAGATGACTTCACTGGTTACTGAAGCAAGAGCTCTATACTCTGCTTCAGTAGAGGATTTGGAGAGAGTGTTTTGCTTTTTACTCTTCCAAGAAACAAGATTGTTATTAACAAAAACACAATAGCCAGTAACAGATCTCCTAGTAACAACACACTTAGCCCAATCAGCATCAGAATAAGCATTTAGAAACATACCAGAAGTCTTCTTAATGTGAATACCCAAATCTGGAGAACCTTTAAGATATCTTAATATCTTGAAGGCTGTTTTGAGATGAGATTTCAAAGGAGAGTGCATGAATTGACTCAAGCAGTGAACTGCATAAGATATGTCAGGCCTAGTATTGGTTAAGTAAATAAGCTTACCCATCAGCTTTTGAAACTCAACAATATTATCAAGTAAAGGGTCATCAATGGTTGCCTCATTAGAAACAACAAGTTTAGTAACCAAAGGAGTGCTAGCAGGTTTGCAAGCCAACATACCATACTCAGAAAGAAGGTCCAAAACATACTTCCTTTGATTTAAGCAAATGCCACAACTAGTATCAATAACTTCAATACCCAAGAAATATTTCAACTTGCCTAAGTCCTTAATCATAAACTTAGTTTTCAGAAACATCTTAAATTATTCAATCTAACCAACATTGTTTCCAGTAATAATGATATCATCAACATACACAAGCAAGGCAAGAAAAATATTACCAAAAGACTTAGTGTACAAAGAATAGTCAGATTTACTTTGAACAAAACCATTTTCACTTAACACAGCAGTAAGCTTAGCATTCCATTGTCTAGGAGCTTGTTTAAGCCCATACAATGACTTTTTTAGTCTGCAGACCATGTTATCTCCACCAGCAAGATAGCCTTGAGGTGGTTTCATGTAAACAGTCTCATCAAGGTCACCATAAAGAAAAGCATTATTAATATCAAGTTGGAAAACAGGCCAAGAATGCACAATAGCAATGTTAAGTAAGCATCTAACAGTAATCATCTTAACAACAGGAGCAAAAGTTTCATCAAAGTCAATTCCTTCTTTTTGACCAAAGCCTTGGGCAACAACCCTAGCCTTGTATCTTTCAATTTCACCACTAGATTTAAACTTAAGTTTCCAAACCCACTTACTACCTAAGGCCTTTCTACCTTTTGGTAATTCAACAATGTCCCAAGTATCATTCTCAAGAAGGGCTGCAAGTTCAGTGTTCATAGCATTGACCCAATCAGGATTTTGAGAAGCTTCAAAAAAACTCTTTGGCTCACTATTTTTGTTAAGTTGGGTGACAAAACAGAAGTTTTCATGATTAAGTCTAGAATACCCTACAAATTTTTCAAGACCATATTTAACCTTAGAATTATCAACAAAATCATTATAGTTTTTTGGAAAAACAGAAGGTCTGGTAGACCTTCTAACACCCTGAGTAGAAGCACTTGGATTTTGATTCAAGTGACCTTCAGACTCATTATTTTCATCAAGTGTTCCAGCCTCCTCTCCCAACCTAGCTTCAATATCCTCACTGTTATGAGCATCATCTCCAATATTTGGAGAATCAACAGTGTCCATATTGTTCCCAAGGTTGGGAGAGTGGCTACCCTCACTTTGTGACTCATGGTCACTATTATGACTACCTGTTACTCTCTCATCATCATTAGGTAGCTCAGGGTTATCTAAATCAAAAAAGTTTAACAGATTTTTATCTTGACCAAGACTAAGGACATTAGACTCATTATGCTTGTCTTTTGAGACAGAATCCTTAAAAGGAAATATAGACTAAAAAAAACTCACATCTCTAGAGACAAAAAACTGATTCCTGTCAAGACTAAAAAGCCTGTAACCCTTCTGAGAATTAGAATAACCCATCATAACACATTTTTCAGACCTATTAGACAATTTATCATGACTATTCAAGATAGTAGCAAAGCATAAACAGCCAAACATTCTGATAAGAGAGAGATTAGGACAAGTATTGTAAATCGTTTCATAAGGAGACTTTCCATTTAACACAGAAGAGGGTAATCTGTTAATGAGAAAAGTAGCAGTTAGAATGCATTCAGACCAAAATTTCAAAGGAATTCCCCCCTGAAACATAAGACACCTAGCCACATTCAAGAGGTGTCTATGTTTCCTTTCAGCCACCCCATTTTGCTGTGGGGTATAAGCACATGAAGTCTGATGTAGGATGCCATTGTTGTTACAAAACTTGTTGAAAGTTTGATTAACAAATTCAGTACCATTGTCACTTCTAAAGACTTTAATGTTTCTTTTAAACTGATTTTTAATCATTTTATGAAAAACATCTAAAAAAGTAACAACTTCATCCTTGGACTTAATGAGATATACCCAAACAGCTCTGGTAAAATCATCCACAATGGTCAAAAAATATCTATGGCCAGTGTGACATGTCACCTTATAAGGACCCCATAAATCAAGATGAACAATGTCCCCCAAGCACTTAGTCTTATGGTCACTTAAAGGAAAGGGCTTTCTAGTTTGTTTAGCCCTTTGACAAACTTCACAAAAGTCATATTTATCATGTTTATCAAGTTTCAAGGTGTCTTTTAAGGTGTCTAAAGCAGGGTCAGCAGGGTGGCCAAGCCTGCAATGCCAATCATAGTAAGATAGAGAACAAACAGGGTCAGATTGACTAGCATTACACTTAATACCTTTAGTATCTAAGTAGTATAAACCACCACATTGATTACCAATCCCTAGAATGTTTTTCAGATTCAAATCCTGATTCAAAAAAAGGCACTTATTTTCATCAAAAACCACAAAAATCTTGTTATCCTTGGCTAATTTATGCACAGATATCAAAGTAACACAGTACTCAGGTATAACCAACACATCAAACAAAACAAGACCATTCCCCAATTTTAAATTTCCAATCTTAGATATGAAGGCTTCAGTACCATTAGGATGACTGACTTTAATTTTGAGATGAGAAATGTCAAACACATTGTCCAATTTCTTTTCATTATTAGTCATGTGTTGGTTTGCCCCAGAGTCAACAACTTTCCCATGTTGAGTCACTTTAGAGTGAATATTAGAACAAAAAAACTTTCCAAAGTTGTCATTAAAAACCTTACTAGAATTAAAATAGGTACCTGCCATGTTGGCTTGCACACCCTTTTCAGAACCAGTATTTTCTTTGATAAGAGAGAGTAGAGCAGAAAGTTGTTCATCAGAAAACACAGAGTTGGAATTAGAACCAACAGAGTTGTTTGAAAAGTTTTTTCCTTTAGAATTTTGACCAGATTTCTTTTTTCCAAAATCAGCAGGAAAGCCAATGATTTTAAAACATCTGTCAATAGTATGCCCATTGTACCCACAATTTTCACAGACCACTTCAGATTTCTCATTAGGTCTATAGGTATTAGGTCTATTGGTCATGTTAGGTCTAGGACTGCTACTATTGTAGTTGGGTCTAAAACCACCATTAGGACTGCTGCTATTGTAATTAGGTCTAAAGCCACCATTGGGGTTAGGGTTAACATTCTGGTGGCCTTGGAAGACATTTCTGGTGGGCCCATTAGAAAGAAAAGCAGAAGTCTGATTCCTCTTAGAGGTACCAGATAGGCTACCAGAAGCAACTCTGTGAGACTCCTCACTAGAGATGATGGCATAAGCACCTTTTATATCTAGAAGAACCTCTCTAGAGAGAATGGAGCTTCTAATGGTCATGTAGGTATCATCAAGACCCATTAAGAATTGCATCAATTTCAACAACTTGTTATGATTCTTAAACTCATTAGTAGCAGCACAAACACAATTAGGAAGCTCAACCATAGCATCATATTGTTTCCACAAAGCATTCAAGGTATGATAATAATCAGACAAATTGGAGCCATTTTGCTTCAAAGTATTTATCTTATGATGCAAATTAAATATCACAGACCCATCAACTTTATGATAGGTTTCTTTCAAATCATTCCAAACATGCTCAGCTTTCTTAGAAAAAATTTGACCAAGAAACAATTCATCAGAAATAGAATTAAGAATCCATCCTAACACAACAGCATTGACTCTGTCCCATTTTCTTCCTAACAAATCATTAGTTAGGGATCTTTTACAAGATCCATTTATGAAACCAGTTTTATTTTTTCCTTCCAATGCCAAAAGCATAGCATTAGACCAGATTTGATAATTCTCAGTTCCTTTAAGTTTAATAGAAATCACAGTCAATGTGGCAGAGTCATTTGGGTGAAGATGCAAAGGGTCACTAATATCAAGCTTACTGATCAAGGTGACAACAGATTCTTCCCCAATCTGGTCATCTTGATGTTCAGTGTCTGTGTCACCATGAACACTAGTCATAGTGAAGAGTCACAGAAACTAAACTCTAAAAAAAATGAACTTAATCAAAGTCAACAAAGTTCCCAGGCTTCCAAACCACTCAAGGGTGGCAGGTCAAGGGCAAGACAGTGATTAAGGGTCCAAATAAACAAAATACCCCAACAATCAAAAGCAAGATCAGCAAAAAAGAGAGTATCAATATATGAGAGAGTATAAACACAGATATCACCCAAAAAACAAGTATGAAGGAATAAATAAGCAAGTAACCAAATAATCAAATAAGAAGAGAGAGCAGAGGTGTTACAATGCATAAACCAAAAGCTCAATCGATTTGTTTCTTCTAGATTCACTTAGTCTAGAGGAAACAGAACCTCCTCACCAAACCCTAATTTAAGAAAAATTAGGGAAAAGTGCAACCACCAACAGATCTATGAAATAGATCAAATATATAACGTCCCTGCACCACAAACAAAGTTAAAACATTTATAATATAAAAAACCCCCAAATATTTTGAAACCCTAAAATAAAAAAATCGATTTTAGGATGAATAAAAAACAATGAGAACAAAATCTTTTTAAATCTGACTATCTCAATAGCAGATCTATCCAAAAAACGTTTCAATTTTAAAAACCCCCAAAAATAATTTGAAACCCTAAAAATATATTTCCAACAATTTCAGAGAACCATGGCTCTGATACCATGAAGAAATATTAGATAAGGGAAAAGTAGAAGATATGAACACTGAATCAATCACTTCAATTAATAAAAACGAGTTTGAATCAAAAGATTAAACAAGTCACCACAGCTACACTGGTGTGACTCTATTATCTAAATGATAATAGTCTTACAAGAACAAAAACAAATAAACATGATCTGGGTTACATTTTGAAAGAGAGAGCATTTGATAAAATACACACACATGAAAGACCCAGATAAGGTCAACAATGAGAGCGTCTCAATATAACTCCAAAAGCCACACAAAGAGACGTTGCGTCTCTAGTACGCTTGTATATTTAGCAAGTAGTGCCTCAAGATTCCAGGAAGCCACATTTGGTCCTCCACCTCATCAACATTCTTCATGACTTGTCCAAAGTAAACCTGAAACATTAAAAGTTAACAGAATAAGTCCCTCTAGTTAGAATGTGGTATCTGATTAGGTCCAAATAATTTAATACAAACTATTCAAATGTTTAGGTGAGAAGGAAAGGCGGTCAAAAATGTCAAAGTTATCCCTCACTTCATTTCATAAATATTTTTAGAACTTTTGGTAAATACACCGTCTTTGTACTCCAAACTAAGGCATTAATTTCTAACAAAAAAACCGGCCCGTTTCAACAGGTTACTTATACCGACCAAACTATCAATATAGGTAATAATAATTAACGCACAAGCTATCTATTCTTGCAATAAAACTGTTTTTGTAATAATAGTTAGCGCTTTACCTTTTGTAAGGAATTGAAAAAAGTAAATAATAGCCGGAGTATTTTTGGAAAAAGATACATACATCCTCTTTAGTCTATAATAGTTTTTGGCAGATTACAAGTCAAGCTTTCGGTAGTATTACCTCATCATAAACCATGGGACGAGTGAGTACCGAGTGCTCAATCCACACATACCGCAAGGAATGATTGTTGTTAAACACAAAAGTGGCAACTGCTTGCTTGCTAAAGGGACAACTGCCTAATCTTAGCTTTCTTAAATTTGGACACCCCTTTGATAACTCCAAAAGCCCGACATATTCTCCTGTATTGATTAGAGAGAGATCTGTCAAATTATGACCATACTTCCCAATGTATCCTACACCCACATCTGTCAATCCACCAAAACAAATCCTTAGTCTCTCGAGTTTGCTGCAATCCATTAGCATAGCTTGAACCCCATTGTCTAGCGGTAAGTCTGCTGTTATACGGACTTCCCCCTCCGAGAATGTACGGAAATCACGTAGATTCTTCAAATGAGTTCCTACACACTCGAGAGCTTCATTTGAAATATCTATGAGAGTATCAACCTCTAAATATTCCAGATTAAGAAAACCTCGTGCCAGAGCTATAAGTCCCATTTGAGTCATCCTCCCATAATACGTAAGTTTGCGCAATCTCTTGCAAAACAGACCAATAACTTGCAATCCGATATCTCCACATATATCATCGGTAACTAGAACTTCTAAATTCGGACACCTCTCAAAAAAGAAACATTGGCAATCATGTTGACGAACATGATATACGAGATTCAATTCCCGTAGCTGATTGAGATATGGGAGTAGAAAAGGGAATGAAGCTTCGTTCAAGTCCTCAATACATAAACCACGAATATTTGGGGGGAATTTAAAACCATTATAATCTGAATCTTCATCAATAAACCCGTACCCAAAATGATCCAGCTTCTTAGCATGCTTAAAGACTTTTCTGCAATTAATTAAAGGTTGTGGATAGATATTCAAATATACTAAAGAGTTGCTACATTTCTTTGCAAGACATGTAACATCTTTCATATCGTACGAATGAAAGGGGTAATAAAAGTTTAACGACTCCATAACCGTGTTGCACAAAGCCAACTCATGTAACCATTCCCCATTTAGCATGTTATCATTTTCCATCCAATTATATTCTAAACGCAAATATCTCAAATCAATACAACACCTAGCAATATCAATTAAACCATCCCCTGAAAACATACACCCACGAATCTCTAAACTCCTTAAATTAGCACCTCGGGTTTTCGCTAAGAGTTTAAGATCAGAAGGTGACACCACCATGTTCCGGATAGATAGTGTATTCAAACGCGGAAACTTAACAGCTATCTCTTGAATCCATGGGGTGACTGGAAGATGACATTTGCGAGTAGCATAACTGCCTCCATATGAATAATTTTTAAGCCTTAAGGACTCGAGATTGGGGAATCTACAGCTTAAACGAGAGGGATTAGAGAGAAAATGCACGTGAGCAGTTAGATGCTTACGCGTTAAAGAATCGATGTCATGACATGTGGTGGAGACTAAGGAAACTGAATTAAGGTCATGATTGTTTTGTATGTAAGGAATTACACAATCTAACACTAACTCTAAATTTTTATCTATATGTTTTTTGAAATCCATATTTTAAAATAAATCAGAAACAAAAAGAATCAGTCTTACCATGCAGTTCACATGAGTTTTGGAAGCGGTGTAATTAGGGTTTGCAATTTATTTCAAGTTTTAGGGGCGTCTGTGTGTGTGTTTCAGAAATGTGTCAGATTGGACAACTGATTATGGTCAAAAAGAGTCAACCATCCATATATATAAAAAAGAGCAAATTACACCTTTCGTCCTTGTGGTCTATGTTGACCAACAAGGTTTGCCCATTAACCGGAACAAATGCATCGTTCGTCCTTAACTACAAAATGTTATATATCGTTTGTTATCCTCACGCTCACTATGTGTATTTTGCATGAGAGTATTTTGGTACCCAATAGGGACTTCCACAGTTCATTTTGAATAAGTTCTTTAAAATGCATCCAAGAGGTCTTAATAATTTCAAATTCTGCTTGGTGAACAATCCTCGAGATAAGGCCTTAATGAGTGTGTGGACTTATAAGCCTAATGGATTAGTAGGTCAAAATGTTGCAAACTATGGTGACAGAAAAAAACGAAGCATAAAGCCCATAAGACCATGTTTGTTTACAATTTGCTCCAACCGGTCGCCAAGTAGAAGACATGGATATACTAAATATTATAATAAAAAAATACAAGAGAAAGAGAGACAAATCCACGACCCGGTCATTATGTGACTTTCAAAATTTTGAACCAACCTTAACACATGTCATTCTCTGATTGATCCACTATTTCGTTTAGTTTTTTCGTTAGGATTGCCATGTTTGTTAGATGATTGAAGGTTAAAAATAGTGGATAAGATGCAGGTTATTGGAAAAGACAAGAGAGATGGTGAAGAAAATCAAAAGTGTGGTGGGTATACGTTTTGACTTATGGTCATAATTATTAAGGAAAATCATCTAAAAATACATTAAACTTATCACTTTTTACGGTTGTGTATAATTAACTTTTTTTCTCATTGTACTATAAATTTTTTAATTTCGACTTTTGTGTGTAGCGGGTGACCTGTTAATACTACATGGAGCAGGTTACACTAACGATCGTCTATTTTATTACAACGATAGTCCTCTTTACTAACTTAGTCAACTAAAAAAATAAAAAAAGTTTACACGTTTCGTCCCTATGGTTTATACCAAACATCAAGTTTCGTCCCTAAATCAAAGTAAATACACTGGTGTTCCCCATTTTTGAAACTAGTAACAATGTTAGTCCCTATTTTGGATGGCCGTTTGTTTTTATCGTTAAGTCGTATGGGTGGAGGGACACTATGGTCCTTTCATTGTTTTTTACACCCCGCCATTTTTTCATAAATGATCACAAAAACTTTATAAAATCCCCAAATGTGATCAAACACACAAAATACATTCCAGGAATCAAAAAAGCCCTAAAAGTAAAAACGAAAAATAGTTTTCTGCTCATGTGGTCGTGTTGCTGCAATCAAGACCTCGTGGACTGATCGTCATCCAGGACGTCGTTTCTCTCCAGACTTAATTATGAGAAGCAATGTTCGTAAAAGATTTCTGCTGAAGAGCCTCCGTCGACGTACGTACGATGAATACTTTGATCCCCAACATTGACTTCTATCGTCAACGGTCCGTCTACGACATTGTTTATGCTGAGGGGTGGAAACGAGATGTCTGTCCTTCTATAAAATTTTTGGCTCACTTTCTGTTTCATTCTTCGCTGTCAGGTTTGTACCATGTAAATGGTTGTGGACGTATCCTTTGACGTTTGCTTCCCATCTTCCGTGTTTTCCTTGACAAGGTGTTTGAACCTGCTTGTTTATACCAGGCTCTCTATGTGTTTTTGCAACTGGATGCACTCGTTTGTGGTGTGCCCCTTTTCACCATGGTACTCACAGTGTTTGTTGCCTATGCGCCTTTCAACCGGGGTAGTCATTGGCGGAGGTTTTGGGAAGTTCGCGCCTTCTGATATGAATATCTCTCTTAGAGTCAATTTTGAAGGTGTGAACTTGAAGTTGCTATTACGTTCCCCTTATTTGTCTTCCTTGGTAATCGGGGCCTCAAGCTCTACTCTGGCCATTTACATGTCTTTTAGGTAAATCCTGAGATCTCTAATTGGGTGTGTTTTGCCTACTCTCCGTTGCCGTAGTTTCTCCTTGTATAAAGGATCTTACCCACCGCATCACCCCATCAAAGGTTTCTGGAGTTTTATTATTCGGCTTTCGTATTAGATCTCGATTATTTATTCCTGCCATGAAGAAGGATACTTTTAGGATTTTCGGGCATTCCTTTACCTGAATACATTCGCTCTTGAAGCATTCTAGAAAGTCTTCCAGGTATTCACCCTGTCGTTGTTTTGACACTTGCCAGTGATACAACACTTTTGTCGTACTTCTTTTGTTTTATGTAATTTATTTGAAAGCTTTCCGTAGCTCTTCAAATCCGTTAATAATTCGTCGCGGAAGTCGATCGAACTAGTTCTGCGCGTTCCCTACAAGGGTGTATTTGAACATGTTGCACCATGTAGGTTCGGGCCATTGCTCAAATCCTGCTTATGATTCGAAAACTTTTAAGTGATCGTCTGGGTTTGTATTGTCGTCATATGTTTTGAAGTTCGACGGCATGCGACGCTTTTTTCTGTCAGCGTAGTACTGAATCTGCTTTGTAAAAGCGTTCGGTCTACCCCTTCTCCATGGTTGATAGAAGTTTGTGTATTTTATGAAAGATTGATAAGGATCGGTCTCTCTTTAAGAGTTTTCTCATAAAGAGCGCCTTACCTTGCGTCGTCTAGAACGATAATTATCTGAGTCCGAGCTAGACGAGTCGTCGCTTGGTGGTTGCATAGGTCTTTGCGATTCGTTTCTTCGCACTGGACTTATTTGTTTTTCCCCTACGGCCCGTTGGTCTCTCATGCGTTTGGTGACGGGCGAGAGAAGGGTATGCAAATTTTTTGCTACGTATTCTTCCATTGATCGTGTTTCTGTGACGACTACTTCCTCGTTTTCTATTGACATGAGGGCAATTTTTGCCTATCTTTGTTGGGCGGGGTTTGGGCTGATCCCTGATTTGGGTTCTTTTCCCCTACGATAAGTGCGGGAGTCAAGAATGGTGATTCGAATCCTTATGGAGGTGGGTTAGCAACGTCTCTGCTATTGGCTCCGCTAGTGGATCCGGGGGTGAACTCAACAGATGTGATCTGAGCGTCAACCGTTGATGACCTTTTGCCACCTCCTTTTTGGTGGAAAACATTTGTGTCGCTTTTAGTCATGCTTAGAGTTTTGTGTAGGGCACCATGGATAGGCCAATTTGTTGATACAAAAGTTGGACGGACCGCGCTTGACCCGAATTAGGCTTAATTCGGGGTCTTGTGGACTCCGGCTCTTGCACCAAGTGAACTTGTTTAGAGACTGTTAATGCAAAGCAGTGCCTAAAAACATTGTTAGTATTAATTAATCTTTCTTAGTTTTGATAACGACAAATTACAAAGACATTTTGTCAAACACAATCATAAAACGAATTATATAACAAACACTATCATCAAGGTAATAATCATTACACAAACATATCTTAATCATACTTAGTGATCATAAAAGTGATTAGCCTTAAAACTCACTTTTGTCAAATGTAACAAAAGATTTTTAATAAACTTTATTCTGAAGAAAAATGTTTTATTAAAATGAAAATGTAAATTTGAATATGGCATATTCCAAATGCCATAAGAATATCCTTTGAAGGTTTAAACAGCCTCAGATATTTCAAATTCACTAAAAGACAAAAGGAGCGGAGTCTACAGTCCGCGGTTCCTTAAGTGCCTATGCGATTCCCTATCGATAAGGAACCGACTGGGTAGCTAAGGAACCGCCCCCAGCTAGCCGTTGGGATTTGTCTTCTATAAATAGTGGATCAAATCTTCATTTTCATTAACCCATTTTGGACATCTCTTTCAGCCTTCTTTCTCCTATCTAATCCTAGTCATTTGTAAATGATCACTCAATGTGTTAAGTATGTTTACTTATGATTATCCTCTTGATCTCCTTCTTTACCTTGTCCAAAGAGAAGATCACTCACACACTTGTGATGTGATTAATGATGAAGCCTTGATGAAGATCATCCTCTCCTAAAGATCTAGTCATGTTCATCATTTGATTATTTGTGTCTTGTGTAGATCCAATGTATTTGTGAATACTTGGACTAGTTGTGTTCATCCAAGCTATGTGTGAATACTTGGATTAGAGTTGTGTAAATCCTTTGCATATATGTATGCTTGGATTTGTGTTGTGTAGATCCAAGCTACATGTGTGTACTTGGATATGTTTAGTTGAGTTGTAATAAAGTTGTGTTGGTTCTCACTAATCTATAAAGTGATGTGATTGTGTCTTGTGAGTTCTCACTAAACTATAAAGTGATGTGTAGTTGTGTTGTGTGAAGTTCTCACTTAGCTTCAAAGTGAAGAGTCTTGAAGATTGGTTCTAGCTTTGGATTAGAACTCGACATCTAGCCTTGTGTCGGAAAATGGTGAAGTAGGCAACGTTTTGAAGATTGGTTCTAGATTTGGATTAGAACTCGACATCTAGCCTTGTGTCGTAAAATGGTGAAATGGGCGACGTTGTGTAGATTGGTCCTAGCTAAGATTAGGTCTCGACATTTAGCTTAGTTTCGGAAAATAATGTAAGCGACGTTGTAAGGTTTTCTCCGCCAAGAAGGGAGCTTGTGGATATAGTGGAAATCTCGAGTAAGGTGTACTCGAGGAGTGGAGTAGGAACGAGGATGGTGCCTCGCTGCCGAACCACTATAAATCTTGGTGTCTTCCTACTAGGTTGTTCTTTCCTTACTCATTACTTACATTCAACATCATTACACTTATTACTTATTGTTAATGCATTAGAATTGAACCTAATCATTATGCAACTAGCTTTCAAGTAAAAGATAGTTTTGGCAGTCACCTAATTGAAAGGAATTTTAATTGGGAGATAAATCAATGAGAAACTATTCAACCCCCCTTCTAGTTTCTACAATTGATATCGGAGCGATGGTGACACAAGATCTTTGAAGTATATTGTACTTTAAAACTTGGATCGATCCATTGTCTCCTCAAATTAGAAGGTTAAGTTGTACTAAAGTTTTTCTTTGGTCAAAACTATTTTTTATTGAAAATAAGCCTTTTAATTGATAATATTGCATCTCATTTAGATTAGTAGTATTTATGCATTTTAGATTTATTCTTGAAATGTATCTACTAGTTCGCATCTCGTTATGTGTAGGTACTCATGAAGATCAATCATTCAAATGATTGTGGATTGATCTACTTACACTTGTAGAAGACGCATCTTCTTTGATTTCCAACATCATTGAATGATGATATCAAGATGGATAAGAGTGATACTAGTCCTTGAAGACTTAGTTGTCACTTTATTCATGGTTGGGCTTTGCATTGACTCCTTGAAAGCATGGAATGCAATTTGTGGCCAAGGTACGTTTTCGTTCTTTCACACGCCCTATTGATATTCTTTTGATCATTAATTGACTATATGTTTGTTCTTGGCATCATTGCCTTGACATTTGTTTGTGGTTTGTGATTCTTCTCTTTTCCCTCTCAAACCTTCATTGCTTGGATGCTTGACTCACTATGGAAATGTAGAGTGAGTTAGTAGAAGCTTAAAGAATCAAGCATGATTTCCATGGTTTGCACCCTTACGATTAGTAGGCCCAATATCATGTGTAACTTGTGCAATTAAACTCATCTATAGGATGATTGATTTATCCCTTGAGATACCAAACTACTTCATTAAGTTGTAAGTGGATTTTACACATTTGGAATTGAAATATTCCAAGGATACTGTTATTGTAAATCCTAGCAATAATTATCCGATCATGTGGGAGAGAAAGTGAATCTATACTTTGATCATATTTTAAAATAGAATAAGACTACTCTTGAAAATGATCTTATTCTATGTATCAAAGTTGCTTGGTATAGTTCATTACCAAAGCCGTTTAGACTTTCGCCAGAAAGGCACGTCTTAAACCACTATATATGACACAAGCTCTTCGTCTCCTCCATTTGAAGAATGTCATTTGTCTCTTGAGCAATGTTCTTGGTCTTGATTGACTTCTCTTGAATCCTCTCCCCTTTGCTTCTTTGCTTCGAGTAGTCGTTTGTCCGTTTCGGTCTTTTCCTATCTCGATTCAACTCGTAATACTTCAATAAAGCATTTTTTTCCTAGTGTTGTGGTGGTCCAATGATTTCCTAAAGGCTTAAGACATATTTTAAGGTTTTTATAAAAATTTGGGTTTGAAAATTTCTTTGATTTTCCTTGATTAAAACACGCCACTGTAGGCGGTTCCTTATCGATAAGGAACCGCGTCGAGTACCCGTGACTAAAGATACAATTTTTATTAAATATCACTTTTTCAAAAACTCCTTCTCTCTCTTCTCCAATATAGTGACGAGAATACCCAGTTTTCCACCATTGTTGTTTTTCTAAAACCTTCAATTACTCAAGATTAATTGATTTCAATTTGTGGGTTTCACTCATCCTTCATCCAAGATCAATTATCTGTAAGACATTTCTTTCAATTTCATCTAATTTGTTCTAGGGGTCATACATTCATAATTGAGGATTTTTTAAATTGACATTGAATTAGAACCTTACTAGGAATAAGAGTTGACATAGTATTGTTACTATGGTTCTTTAGGTTCTTATTCATTGAGATTTCAAAAAACCCACTTGTAGAACAAATCCGAATTTTGACTAAATAGTTTTGGTTGATTGATGGAATTCATATGAACCCATGAACAAGTTGGTAATGGCATTGTTAAATGCTTGCCTAAAAACCTTGTTTTGAAAAACCAATGTTCAAGTTCATTGTTGATCTTACATGATCAATGTGTTATTATCAATGATGAACTAGGTACATTATGAGTATGAGAATGATAAGGATTAAACCTTTGCTTGTCAAGAGATTGATGAAACACATTCTCATATTTTTTGATTTTTGGTTTATATGTAACATATGAGTAATTGGGGAAATATTTTTGTGTTTATTTAGGTACTAATCATGCCTTCGGAATTTCAACAAGACCACCAATACACTAGACAATATATGCCAAACCTTTCCGAAATATGTGCTTCCCCTCAACTTACAAACACCTATTCCTCACTCCAAAAACGTTGCTTTCACGAGGGTGAGTTGTCGAAGAGGATACTGAGGGATATATATATACTCGATCGATGTTCGGAGAAATTGGGTTTGATTGTTTGTTGGACATCAAAGAGGATATATATCCCGAATTTCTCTTAGAGTTCTTTAGCACATACTCCCTTGTTTACGATAACGCTAGAGTATATGTTAGTTTCATCCTTGAAGTTCGACTCATTAAAATCTCTCTTGAAGACTTTGGTCAAGCTCTTCGTGTTCCATTTGTTGGCACTTGTCGATTTACTGATAAATGGAAACTTGATTATCTCCTTGAACCATTCGACTTTTCTCCAAATGAAAATGAAGAGATTGACCTTGACTACATTCTTGATGTCATTTGTAAAGAGCGTAGTGGAAACGTTGTAAGAAGCCTCCACTCTACCAAGCGTCGAGTAAAACGCTATGAGGTTCTCTTAAGCGACCTAAATGATTGTATGGTCCGTTGGGCCGACATCCTTAAGGAGAATGTATTTTGTCTTGGCGGAAACCGGGATCATATTCCGGCGTGTATGGCGCACATGTTATGTTGCATCGCTACCAACGCCAAGTACAATCTCGCATACTATATCGCTCAACGAATCACTTATGCTCTTTCCAAACCCAAAATAAATCTTCCCTGTGCCATGCTCCTTACTCGCCTTCTTAAGAAGGTTGGTGAAGACTATCTCGACATCAACATTTCTCTCTTTCGTTCGGTAGAACGTGTCATGCTACAAATTCAAAGGGTACAACCACGAAATACTATAAGTGATTGAGGTTCAAGAAAGTCTGATCCACAAGAGTCCGATGATAAGGACTTTGATATGTCACCAAGTGATGGTTGTGGCGTAGGCACAAGTGCTCAAGTTGGTTCTTCGAGTAACTCCCACTCATCCATGGACACTTTCATGGAAGGGTTAGAAGACATCATCCCTCCTCCTCTCTATGCCACTAGTGGACTTCCGAAGAACTTTGGTTTTGAGAATGTCTACCGAGCTAATCTTAAAACCCAAGGTGAGTTGTATGATCATAGAGTGGAGTCAAAAGGATCGTTCAAGAGCATAACCAAATTGATCAAGGGACTTGGCAAGAAGAAGAAATGAAGCTTTGGTTTATCAAGGTTAACATGTTTGAAAACATGTTAGAATTGTTGAACAATATTTCCTTATTCTCTTTTTATTTTTAGGTTATTGTGTTTGCTAACTAATACTTTATGTTTGGATTACTTAGTATTTTAATCCTAATCGCCTATACTATTGATCCTTCAATTTGCATAGCTTTGTGCATATTATGTGTTAGTTAGCTTCCTAGATTTTTATTTATAGTTCATTTTGGCTTGATAAACCTTGGTATAAAATCTGGGCTAGCAAATGTTTCAGGAAGTGTCATTTTTCGAACCTACTGGTAGCGGTTCCTAATCATACCCGCGGTTCCTTAGCGATAAAGAACCGGGGCCCTACATAAGGAACCACCAACCACTGTTTCAACAAAATCTTTGCTTCAATATGTGATAATTTTTTTGCAAAAACCTACACTTTCCTAAACTAGGCTACCTAATTTTATTATTCACCTAAAATAATTTTAACCCATTACTAGTTTGGATCATTCCCTTATATTCTTAAACCCTATCTTGTTGATTGTGTTCTTCATCCCTTCAACTCTTCTCTAAACCTTAACACACAACCATGGTGTCCACTAGAACATCCACCTCTTCCAAAACTTCTGTAACACCCCATTTTGGTAAATGGAATGTCACGCGTGATTATGGCGTGTCATCAAAGCATACAAGGTAAATGTCTTAAAAACATTAAATGACTATGAATGGAAATACCAGAAACAAACATTGGTAGTCCAAGTATAAGCTCATCACACACCAACATAAGTACTGTAAAGGAAAAGGACTAAACAATGTCCAAAGAAATAAGTAGCAAAATGTATGATGAAATGCATAAAGTAGAGAAGGCTAGATAGCTTCCAATCCCTATGCACGTACGCTTAAAGTCTACGAGCGCCCTTGAGTACCTGCCGTTTGGGAACATGAAAGGAAAACGGCTGAGCATAACGCTCAGTGCACGAATATACAAGTATATCATGGAATAACATAAGAATAAAAGACTAATAGCAACGGAAAAGTATTAGTCCTAAGTAACCTGGAATCATGTTCATAAAACTGGTTTTATAGTTTGAAAAGACTTATGTTTTTTTATGTAAAATCTGTATTAATTAGCCAATAGCCCATATAGGTCATGAGGTTCCACTGTGCATGAATACTTGTAGGGGAGACCTCGTCATGCAATTAGAGGGGTTGCCTCTATTTAGTTAGTCTGGGTAGGAGGGATCAACTCCTAGTGAAGGATGCAAGGCACACATCGCATTCACTCTGGTATTAATGGTAAAACATGTAACTAGGATGCACCCATACGCCCCACATGATAATATAATGTAATGGCCAAAACTAAAAAGGGACGCCACGAGCAATCACTCTACCGTGGGGAAGTCATAACACTGGTGCGTCCAGTGTTATGGTTATAGTACCTCCATAACTAGGTGACACTAGTCATGCATGTATATGGCTTAGGCTATTAAACTAACATAAGCAATAAAACATATAAAACAATACGTCGAAAACAGTTGGCTGCAAACGGAGAATCCTTATAAGGAAAGAATGTCCATACTAAAGGAACGGGAAATCCGTACCTTATGTCCAGTGAACGAAGAAGACAAGAGAATGAAAGTCCTAATTCGATCTCACTATTGCTACATAAAATAGGGGACATGTATAAGTATTCTATTTATATCATGTCTTAGCTTGTTTTATATGTTCTTGTCATGTTTTACTGATTTCAATGTTATGCTGTATTTATCATGTATTTTATGTATTCTGATTAAGTATTAGTTGTACTTCTTGTATTATTATACTTGTTATGTAATAATAAGTAACTTTCTAAAAATAGAAGGTTCCTAAAATAGAAAGTTGCCAAAAATAGAGTTTCCAAAAATAGAGTTTCCAAAAATAGAAAGTTTTCAAATAGATTAACTTCTAAAAATAGATCAGTTTCTAAAAATAGAAAGTTTCCAAAAATAGTAAGTTTCCTAAATTAGAAAGTTTCCATATTTAGAAATAAGCTGAATTAATAAGCTAATAATATAAGCATAAGTTTACTGGTTAAATATCATAAGTTGTGTAATTATTAGTATAGTTTATTAATAGTATCATGTTAATTAAATAAACTATAGGTATACGATTTAATTATATATATAAGCATGATTTAATTAAATTAAGGTGTATAAAATACTTAGGTTATTAATATTATATTAATTATAACCTAAGTCATGTTTACTAATTATTTATGTTCCATGTATTAATAATTAATTAATACTATAGTTTAAATTAAATAAATAAAATACTTAAGCTAAACATGTATTATTTCATAAATAATAATTAACCTAAGTCCATGTTAAATTAAATTAATTATTTGTCATGTCATAATTAATTTAATTCTCTTGTTAAACATAATATACTTGTAAAAATAAATACTTGTAAAAGTTAGTCATGAACCGGACCCGTGTTTTTTTAATTTAGACACATTGTGAACCGGACCGAATTCCCCATGAACCGGACCAAAACAAACACCCCCTTAACAGTGGCTAACCGGCTCAGCCGGTTGCCACTGTTCATGCGAACCACCACCGGCTGCAGCCGGTGGTTCCCCTTTGTTAGCCTCGGCTAGCCGCTGACCCAATAAGGTTCCCACCGGCTGTGAGCCGGTGGTTCCCCCTGTTGCTGCCTGCGTTCCTCCTGCTTGACCAAAACCACCACCGACTTAAGCCGGTGGTGGTGGTTGCTACTGCCGAGACCCATATAAACCAAACGCTACCCCGACACAAGTCGGGGTCCCTTGGTTCCTTGCTGCCGAGACCACCACAGCCCCACCGAGACCATGGGGTCTCGGTTGGTGGTGATTCGAAGACCACCGAGAGCTTCGGCTCTCGGTTCCCTTGCGTCGGCCGAACCAAACCAACCTAAACACCCTTCTTGTTAATGCAAGTGATGCCTAACAACATTATTAATGTTAACTAATCTTTCTTAGTTTTGATCACAACAAACTATACAACACATTTAGTGTAGAAACACAAAACGAATTATTTAACTAACACTATCATCAAGGTAATAATCATATCACTAACTTTTCTTAATCATACTTAGTGATCATCAAAGTGATTATCCTTAAAGCTCACTTTTGTTAATATGACAAAAGATTTTTTAATAAACTTTCTTTTTAAGAAAATGTTTTATTAAAATGGAAAATGTAAATTTGAAAATGGCATATTCCATATGCCATAAGAATATCCTTTGAAGGTTTAAAAAACCTCAGATATTCCTACCTCACTAAAAGATAAAAAAGGTAGCGGACTCTACTAGGCGGTACCTTAAATAGCTAGGCGGTTCCTTATCGATAAGGTACCGCCGGCTAGATAAGGATCCGCGCCCAGCTAGCCGTTGGACTTTGTCTTCTATAAATAGTGGATCAAATCTCATTTTCCAACAAGCCTCTTGGACGTTTTTCTCAGTCCCCTTTCTCTTTTCTATAGCATAATCATTAGTAAATGATCACTTAAAGTGCTAAGGATGTTTACATATGATTATCCTCTTGATCCCCTTCTTTACCTTGTCCAATGAGAAGATCACTCACTCACTAGTGTTGTGATAAAGATGAATCCATGAATTAGTCATGTTCATCATGTTATCCTTTTTATTTTTGTTAATCCATTTGTATTTATGAAATACTTGGACTAGTTGTGTTCATCCAAGCTATTTGTGAATACTTGGATTTGTTGTGTACATCCATTGCATATGTGTTTGCTTGGATTTGTGTTGTGTAGATCCAAGCTACATGTGTGTACTTGGATATGTCTAGTTGAGTTGTAATAGATTTGTGTAGTAGTTCTCACTAAAATATAAAGTGATGTGGTTGTGTCTTGTGAGTTCTCACTAAACTTGAAAGTGATTAGTAGTTGTTTTGTGTGAAGTTCTCACTTAGCTTCAAAGTGAATAGTCGTGAAGATTGGTTCTAGTTTTGGATTAGAACTCGACATCTAGCCTTGTGTCGTTAAATGGTGAAGTAGGAAACATCGTGAAGATTGGTTCTACCTTGAGATTAGAACTCGACATCTAGCCTTGTGTCGTTAAATTGTGAAGTAGGCAACGTTGTGTAGATTGTTCCTAGCTAATGATTAGGTCTCGACATTTAGCTTAGTGTCGGAAAATAATGTAAGCGACGATGTAAGGCTTTCTCCGCCAAGAAGGGAGCTTGTGGATATGGTGGAAATCTCGAGTAAGTGTACTCGAGGAGTGGAGTAGAAACGAGGATAGAGCCTTGTTGTCGAACCACTATAAATCTTGGTGTCTTGTCACTAGGTTGTCTCTTTCCTTACTCTTTACTTATTTTCATTATCATTATACTTACCTATTACCATTGCTAATGCATTTGAATTGAACCTAATCATTATTCAACTTAGCTTCAAGTAAAAGATAGTTTTGATACACACTTAATTCAAGGTAATTTAAATTAGGTGACTAATTGAAGAGAAACTATTCAACCCCCCCCCCCCTTCTAGTTTCTACAATTGGTATCAGAGTGATGGTCACTCAAGATCTTTGAAGTATATTGTACTTTAAAACTTGGATCTATCCATTGTCTCCTCAAATTATAAGGTCAAGTTGTACTAAAGTTTCTCTTTGGTTAAAACTATTTTTTTCTTGGAAAATAGGTCTTTTAATTGATAATATTGCATCCCTCTTAGATTAGTAGCCCTTATGCATTTTAGATCTACTCTTGAAATGTATCTACTAGTTTGCATCTTGCTTTGTGTAGGTACTCATGAAGATCAATCATTTAATTGGTTGTGGATTGAGTTACTTGCACTTATAGAAGACTCATCTTCATTGATCGTCAACATCCTTGAATGATGATATCAAGATGATTGGGAATTATACTAGTCCTTGAAGACTTAGTACTCATCATAGTCTTTATTGGGCATTGCATTGATTCCCTGATGGATTGCTCTTTGTGGCCAAGGTACGCTTTCATTCTTCCACACGCCCTTTGATCATTCTTTTGATCATTACTTGACTATGTGCTTGTTCTTGGCATCCTTGCCTTGACATTTGTTTGTGGTTTGTGATTCTTTTCTTTTATCCTCTCAAACCTTCATTGCTTGGATACTTGACTCACTTTGGTGATGTAGAGTGAGTTAGTAGTAGCTTAAAGTATCAAACATGATTTCCATGGTTTGCACCATACGGTTAGTAGGCCCTTTATGGGAGAGAAAGTGAATCAATACCTTGCTCATATTTTGGTTTAGACTAAGACTATTATTGAAAGTGATCTTAGTCTATACATGAATAATTGCTTTGTGTTTATTCATTACCAAAGCCATTTAACGTTTCGCCGGAAAGGCACGTCTTAAAGCACTATATATGACACAAGCTCTTCGTCTCCATGATTTGAAGATTGTCATTAATCCCTTGACCATTGATCTTAGTCTTGATTCACTTCCATTGACTTCTCTCCACTTTGCCTTTTCGCTACGAGTAGTCGTTTGTCCGTTTCGGTTCTTTTCGATCTCGATTCAACTCGTAATCCTTCATTAAGGCATAATGCTTAGTGTTATGATGATCCAATGATATTCTAAAAGGTTTAAGATATATTTTTAAGTATTTTAGAAAACTTGGTTTTAAAAATTTTGGCGTGTTTCATTAATAAAAACCAGCCTCTGCAGGCGGTTCTTTATCTCTGGCGGCTCAAACCCGCAGTTCCTTATCGATAAGGTACCGCGGGCAGTAAAGTTTGTCAGAGCGCTAGTTTTATTAAAATAACCTTTTTCAAACCAAACCCTCTCTCTCCCAAAAACACACACTGACGGGTTTCACCTTTTCCACCATTGTTAAAGCTTCAAAATCTTCAATCACTCAAATTAATTGATTCCAAGTTGTGGGTTTCACTCATCCTTCATCAAACATCAATTAATTGTAAGTACTTTCTTTCAATTTAATCTATTTTGTTCTAGGGTTCATCCTTTCATAATTGGGGATTTTTAAAATTGAAATTGAATTAGAACCTTAATAGGAATATGGGTTGACATGGTTATTTTACTATGATTCCTTAGGTTCATATTCATTAAGATTTCACTAAAACCAACTTGTAGAACAAATCTAGATTTTGGTTAAATGATTTTGGTTAAAAGATGGAATTAGATGAACCCATGAACAAATAGGTAGTTGCATTGTTAATGCTTCCCTAAAAACCTTGTTTTGAAAAACCAATGTTCTAGTCCATTGTTGATCCAACATAGGTCATATGTTCTTGGTTAATAATGGAATAGACACATTGTTAACATGAGAATGTTATGGATTTAATCCTTTGTTAGTCAAGAAATTGATATAACACATTCTCATATTTTTGAGTTTTGAGTTTACTTTTCATATGAGTGATTGGAAAAATATTTTCTTGTGTTAATTTTGGTACTAATCATGCCTTCACAATACCAAAAGGATCATCAACTCACCAAACAGTATATGCCAAACCTTTCCAACTTTTGTCACTCAACTCACCTTGCTCATACTTTTTCCTCCCTTCAATCCGGTTGCTTTCATGAGGGTAGAGTTGTCCAAAAGGATATTAATGATTATGTCTACATCAAGTCCATGTTTGAAAACATTGGATTTGATTGTTTGTTGAACATTAAGGAAGACATCTATCCTCGATTCCTATTGGAGTTCTTTAGCACATACTCCATCATTGAAAACAACGATGGAATATTTGTTAGGTTCATCTTGAAAGATCAACTCATTCAATACTCTCTCGAAGTTTTCGGTCAAATTCTTGATGTCCCATTTGTAGGAACTTGTCGCTTCACGGATAAATGGAAGCTTAGTGCTCTCCTTGAATCCTACAATTGACCTCCAAATGATCATGAGGAAATTGATCTTGACTTCATTCTTGACATTGTCTCCAAAAAGCGTAATCGATCCGTTAAGAGAAGCCTTCATACTAAGGTATGTTCGGTGAAACGTCATAAGGTTCTCTTAAGCGACCTTAATGATAATATGGTCCAATGGACCAATATCCTTAGGGAAAATGTGTTTTGTCTTGGTGGAAACCAGGATCATGTTTCGGCGTGTTTAGTGCATATGTTATATTGCATCTTTACCAACACCAATTAAAATTTGGCATATTTTATCGCTCAACGGATCAATTATGCTATTCACAAGCCTAAAACAAACCTACCTTACGCAATGCTTCTCACTCGCCTTTTTAAAAGGGTTGGCCGTGATTTTCCAAATCTTGATCTTTCTCAGTTTCAACCGGTCCAATGGGCCATGCTACCTATTCAAGAGGTATATAAGAGAAAGACAAGATGTGATCGTAAATCTGACCAACAAGAGTCCAATGATGAGGACATAGACATGCCAACAAGTGATGGTGATGGCATTGGCACAAGTGCTCCCATTGATTCTTCGAGTACTTCTCACCACTCCACAAACTCATTCGTGGATGGTTTAGATGACATTGCTTCCCCTCCTCATCATTCCACTAGTAAAGTTCCTAATAATCTCAATTTGGAGGAACTTTACCGTCAAAATCTTCGAACCCAAGGTGATTTACATGAACACCGGGTTGAGTCAAGAAAGGGAATCAAGTACTTAGGAAACATGATCAAGGGATTGGGCAAGAAGAGAAGATGAAGACTTTTTGTTTCAAAGTATACATGTTGGTAAACATGTAATGTGATGTTGAACTTTTACTTCCTTTTATGTTTATCTTGGATGTGTATGAACTAAATTCTACTTGTTTGGATTATTTGTTATTTATCCTAAATGTTTGCCATTGTGATTATGATTTTCATAGCTTTGTGCATCCTATGTGTTAGTTAGCTTCCTAGATTTTGGTCAGTAGTTAACTTTGGCTTGAAAATCCTTTGCTAAAAATCTGGGCTAACCAAAATTTGAGGAAGTGCCATTTTTGAACACCACTAGTCGCGGTTCCTTATAGACCCGCGGTACCTTATTGATAAGGAACCGACGCCCTTAGATAAGGAACCGCCGGCTACTGTGTCCGACAGAATCTTTGCTTTACACTATTTTCCTTAATCTGTGTAAACCTTGCTTGATTCTTTGCAAAAACCTGCACATTTCCTAAACTAGGTTAGCTAAATTCATTATTCACATAAAATGTTTTTAACCCATTACTAGTTTGGATCATCCCTTCACCCTTTTAAACCCACCTTGTTAGCCATGTTCTTCACACATCAAACCATTCTTCCTTAAACCTTAAACCTTTCATTTCAACCATGGTTTCTACAAGAAGCTCAAACTCATCCAAAACCTCCACCAAAAAGAAAAATCTTAAAATTAAGATTAAAATGGCTAAACCTAACTCCTCACCCTTTCACACTCCCAAGAATGAGATTGTCCCAATTCTCATTTCTTCATAAAACTCACCACCTCTTGCTCCATGCAAGACTTCATCAACACATGGAACCAACCATTCTCATGGTTCTACCTCCTCTTCATTCCAATCTAGGATGAATGAGCTTTCCTCACCCTTCACTCCAAGTAATCTCTTGGATGTGACTACCCAACCACAACCCATACAAAGCATTCCCATTGTGAATGACTTTGATGATACCTTGGTGACTTCACCATTTACCCCTCGAAACTCACCCTTTTCACCCTTGGAGAGCATACCTCCACACTCACCCTCATCACCTTTGGAGAACATACCTCCTCCACCTCCTCCTCACTCAAACACTCCAAACTTGGGTGATCCTAGCTTTTATGGGTATTTCATGCACAATGGCACTAATTGCCCTTGTTGCCTCAACAACTTCTATCTCCTTGATATCCTAAGAATGGAGATGATTGGGGCTCACATAGAGTTGCAAAGCTTTTTGTTGAGCCTCTTTGCCAATCATCCTCCTAGGAGATAAATGATGATTTTCCTTAATAAGTTTTTCTTTAAACCTAGCCAAGAAGACTTATAATCAAGACCTAGTTTTTAATCTAGTTTTGCTTTTAGATAGTTATTGTTTTTCTTTATTTTCTTTATGTATCTCTTTCATGAGTGTTTTATGAAAATGAATTATGGACTTAGCATTGTGTGCTTCTATCTTTATGTGGACATTAATCAACTTTAATTCCAAATTAAAACTGGACGTAAATCTATCACAACCTCTAAAACTTGACTAAAATTGGTTCAAAATGTTATCCAAAATTTTGTCACCCTTTGTCAAGACATTCTTGGTGAATGTGTTGCTTTTATGCAACCCTAGAAAAATTTAGTGCTAATAGAGGTAAAATTCCAAGATTTGCAATTTTTTGAAAAATTCTTATTTTTCTCAAAACCCTGGAAAATCTAGGTTTCAAGTCCACTGCACGCGGTTCCTTAAAGACGCGCGGTTCCTTAAGTGATAAGGAACCGCCGGTCCCTATAAGGTTCCGCGGACAGAAAGCCATTTTATGGCTCGTTTTTGGTCTTTCTTCATCACCCTATTCCCAGTCAAGATTCCATGTTTACCCAATTTGGCTACACACTCCTTGGCACTTTACATTGGATTTTCAAACCCTTGCCTTGTATACTTTCTTCTTATACCCCCATCTTGAGATCTCATTCTCACAACTCAACAATGCATAACTCTCCCTTTCATAACCTTAACATTTCATTATCACAAACCTCCTCACCCAAAGCTTCCTCATCCAAGCTTTCCAAGAAACTGAAAATCTCAGTTAGACCTATTTGGATCAAGAAAAATGAACCCTCTTCATTCAAACCACCCAAGAACCCCACCTTCTCTCTAATCAAGTATTAGAATGAGACCTACTCCATTAACCCAATCACCAGAGAAAAGGAAAATCTCCCCCCACCACCAAAACCCTTTGAAACCCCTCAACTCAATGATCTTTCAACCTTCCCAAACCTCACAAGGCATTGTGATAACATTACCTACCCACTCTCCTCACCACCACCAAACCCTAGGTGTGATGGCCTTCCCCCATCAACCGAATTTGTGTTGCATCATGGATCCTCGTGTGCTTTTTATCGATTTCAACAAATTAAACTTGCTCATGTGTATGAGAAGTTAAATTTTCTTGAATTCCTCCTCACTCGACCTCCTCTCAAAGTTTTTGTTCCCGTGGATAAAACTTCGAATGATGCATCGTCGTCTTATTTTTCCAACTAAAGGGCTACACTCCCTTGGAGTCAATAAAACTTTAGTTGTTTTAGAGTCATTAGTGTTTTTAAGCAATCTTGGAAAATTATCACTATTAGACTAGCTTATGCTTTGTGGTTTATTTTCCATATCTTTTGCTTTAGATACTCATATTGTGTGTATGACTATCTACTTTGTTTGTCTTTTTCATATTTATGAAATATGAAATCTTTGTGTTGTGTTTGTTTTCTTTATTTGACCATTCTCTCTTCCTTTTGAGTTGATCGTGGTTAATCTTTACAATTGTTTATGGGTGATTCCATTAATTCTAAATTTTAACCCCTTGACAAATTTATCATCTTCATTAGTTGGATGTTTCACTTCTACCTCCATTCCACCAATTGAACCTTGATTTTTTCATTTACCTTTTTGGACATACTTAGCAAATACTTGCTTCTAATTTGAGATTTCTTCTCCTTCTCCCTCTCAAGTTACTTAGTAGGTAGTGGTCATATATACATTGGTGTTTATTTCCTTTCTACTAACCTTTGTGTATCATGTCACCTTAGCTCATACACTTGGTGTCCCAAGCAAGGGGGAGCAACCACCAAGGGGGAGTGATGAGACTGCTTTTATACATAGTCTCATCGTCCAAAACGGGCTTTAAATGCATAAAATATCATGAAATTGGCCAAATATATGCTTGTGTTTGTTGCTTGTGTATTTTAGGTACGGATATTGAGAAAATGACAA
Organism: Glebionis coronaria; assembly: GCA_025667525.1. Classification (NCBI taxonomy): domain Eukaryota; kingdom Viridiplantae; phylum Streptophyta; class Magnoliopsida; order Asterales; family Asteraceae; genus Glebionis; species Glebionis coronaria. The sequence continues at coordinate 46,190,632 of CM046881.1, forward strand.
AAGATCACAAGAATCATGCAAAAACGACCACGGGAAACGAAGCCGCACAATGAACCATTCCCTAATGAAGATTTTCCAAGACAAACCCTTGAAGATTTGAAAAATTACAAGAAGGGTCCTCCAATATTGAAAAATTGACACCTTAAACCCTTGTATCTTCATAATTACAAGATTGGTCCCTAAAGTTTGTCAAAATTACAAAAAGGGCCCTCCACTTTGAAGAATTGGCAATTTTAGTCCCTAAGCAAAGCTAAATTGTCAACCATTATCCTCCTCAAAGTTAAACATATCATGAAGTCCTTCAAAGTACAAGAAAGAACAAGTTTGGTCCTTGAAATATGATAAATTGCAAAAAGGACCCTTAACTTTCAACTATTAGCAAGAATAGTCCCTCAAAAATGAAGACTTGGCAATTTCAGTCCTCCAAAATTCCAATCATACAAGTCAAAACTATAATCCTTGAAGAAAATACCAAATCAGCCCTTCAAGAATCAACAAATGGCAAGAAATACCCCTGAAAATACATTGGAAAAGTATTTGGGGCAAAAGTGTGAAGTTAGAAACTTCAAAAACAAAGGAAATCAGATTTTGGGGTGTAAAGTTACAAATGAAAGGAGAAGGAAAGATTGGGGGTTTAACATGGCCGACACACATTCTTACCTAGACCAACCATATCACGCCACCTGTCCCACTCACCCCTTACAAGCAATCACAGCTCACCATTTCTCCACCTCACCAATCCACTCACCCGGTTTATTATTACTTAATCTTTTGCGTCTTAACACAAATTTAAAACTTAATCACCCCTAATCTGGATTAAACTCACCCACTATTCACTCAAGAACAATTTTGGGTATTTATGTTTAAGCAACAATTAACCTTCCATAATCTCCAGATTAATGATTGATGGTATCTTAATCAAAACCAACTCACTTTTGCCTTGCCACGTCACTCCTGTGTTCACATGTATAGTGCCCTGCTACAACTTTTGGGAAGATGACGAAACAGTACCAAGGATCCAACGCCCAAGAGTGAAGCTTACAAACTAAGCTTAATAGAGGCCCTTGATCACTTTTCAACAGCTCACCACTCCACAAACATCCAAAAGAAAGTCACATGATTTCAAAGTATTCAAACTTCACAAGGGCATATCTGGGACTTCACCAAGCATTAGGGTTTTGTTTTTATGTTTTCTAGACATCATTGTAAGCCTATAAAAGGCATAGGACTTAGTCACTTAGCTTTTGCTCTTGAATTTTCCTTTGTTCAAAGTTCTATAAATCATATATTCAAAGTAATGAAATGTGTTTGAATCTTTGAAGAAAAGTCAAGTGCCAACCATCTTACTGCTTGTTTATGTTTATTGTTTGCTAAAACCTGAATCTCAAAACGTTTTCACAAGGAGTGAGCAAAAGTTTGCACATTTTCCTATAATCTTGATATTTTGCTAAGTTTCTTGGTACACCTTGGAATTCTTGGGCTATAAAGCTGATCATAGCATCCTGATATTGTGATATCAAGGTGTTGTGAAGCTTATAACTTGGGGATAATCAAGTGTGGGGTACAAGAGTTGCATTAATCAAGGCTTTGTCACTTTACTATTTTTATATAATTGCTTTTAACCTTGTTGAATCTTAGCAGGAGTTTGTGTGGAAGCTTGTGCTTGTTCTTGCTAGCACATAAGCTCAAAATTCATGGGTGTGGATGTACATACATGAGGTTTGCACCCTTAATCTCAAAATCTGATAAAAATTTGGATATTTGTGATATTTGTGTATTGCTTGTGTTCTTGTGAAATTTGTGGCTTAATCTTGCTAAAATCTGCATATTACATCTGTTATTGTATTGACTGGGCTTGGGTAACCTTGGAATACACTTTTGATTTGAAAATTTTGATTTGAAAATTTAAAGGGGTGTTTGGGTTAACCTGTTTTGAATCATAGGTTGCTATTGTGTTGTTAAAAGTTGTTGTTTATGCTTGTTATCTGTTATCTACTTGGTTGAGAACTAAAACCTGCAAATTATTGGGTTTAAAACCTTGAATCAAAGATTGTGCTATAACTTATTGATTTTGACTGTTCTTTACCTAAAGTTTTGGTAATACTTAGAGTATATGCATGTTTAGGGATATAAGTTGTTAAATCAAAGTTTTCATAACATATCTAAGAGATTTGAGTGTTTGAATTTGGCTTGTTGGTCAAGTACATCAGCAAAGTAAAAATCTGCTTGTGTTAGTGTTTATCAGTAACCTTATTGTGCTTGAATCTTGATCTAGACTTTGAATCATTGCATGAAACCTGTTTGAACTTGTTCATTTAAGTTTATTATAGCTTGTGTATGCATTTGATGAAGTTTGGTTGGCTGAAATTTGCTAAAACAGCTTATAAGTGCTTAACTGCATATTTGTTCAAGTCTGGTGCATGTTTGGCGATTAAATGAATTAACTGCACTCTTTGGCTGATTGTGATTGTGATTTCTTTGTTGTTTCTGACTCCTTGTGATTCACTGATCACAAGGGTGCCTTGTTTGTAACTTGAATCCACAAAAAAGTCACTAAAGACAAAAAGTCAATTAAGTCAAGCAGTGGGAAAAGTTCCCACTGCTCAACATCTAAAACTAGCCCCTGCTAGTGTAATTTTTCAGTTAGCTTATTTATAAGCCATATTGGCTTATCCAGACCTGCAACAACTTACTTTTTGTGATCAATCTTCCTCATTTAAACTATTTGTTTGAACTAGAGCTTATCAGACCTTGACTTTGACTTTTTGCTAGAAAACTCATAAAGTTGACTTTTAATTAAGTGCTTATTTGCTTATTCCAGCTTATTGAGTGGGCTTATTTGAAAACTTTTTGTCGATTAAGCTTAGTTAAGTCATTTAAAAGCTTTTGAAACTTGAATTAGCTCTTGGGGTGTCCTAGAACTCGAAAACGACTATTTTGTCGTTTTGTGAAGATAGCTTATTGCTTTTTCAAGCTTATACCTTGTGCTTATTTCAAATTTCTTTTTACAGAACTTTTAAGTAACTCAAAAGAAGCTTGTGTGTATAATTTGAGCTTATGGCATCAGCTTATAGCTTAATGGGCCAAAAAGCCCATTAAGAATAAGCTGCTTTGAAATAAGCTATCTTATACTCATTTTTAGCTTTTGGGCCTTCAGAGTTTTGTTCTTAAAATCAAATTTTGAGTCAGATAGGAGCTTTTGGGCTTATTTGGACAACATTTTTCTTATTGGGCCTTAAAAAGCCCATTAAGGTGACTGTTTGGACTTTTGGCCCATTCTAGGCCCATTAGGGTATTTAGGTAATTTCAACTTCATTTCTAAGTTTATTAGGTTAAAATAAACTAGTTTGCAACTTTTTAGAATTTTTTATAAATTTTGGATTTTAATATTATTTTATTATTAAAAATTAAAATTTAGATTTTTTAAGTTTTTATATTTTTCTTAGGTTAAATACATTAATTAGGAATTTTACAATTTTTAGAATATTTTTATTGTCCTTAGATTAATTTTTATAATTATTTTAAGTTTTAATAGTTTTTAATTATTTTTAAATAGTTTTTATTAATTTTAAAACTTTCAAAAATAGTTTTAAATTAAGTTAGGTCATTTTAGAGGTTTAAAATTGAAAAAATTCTCATTTTGGGCTTTTTGTTAATTAAATTGATTTTTTGGGCTTTAATTAGCATTAAAAAATTAATATTTAATTAAATAAAAGGTTTGGGTGATTTTTGATTTTTTTTAATCTCTAATTACATTATTTATGATTTATTTCAATTTTCTAGGAATTTTTAGGGTAAATTTTTAATTTTGCTACTTTTTACGGTTTTACGTGTACGACTTTATCGTCTTAGTTTAATTCGTCATCGTAACCGTCATTCTCTTCTTATCTCATTTCTATTTTCTTTCTTCATAATCATAATCACATCATTAATCATTTCTTAACACACACACCAAGCCTCCTTGAGAACGATCCCCACTTTGGGTCATAACTTGTGGTTTTCCTAAATCACTTGTTAATACATGCCCTAATTACGCTTTGTTTTCCTAAACAAAGGTTGTAAAATACTTCAATATCATTTTGGCGCCGCTGCCGGGGAGGCGTGTTGTGTTTTGATTCGGAAATTGTTGTTTTTATATATAGCCATGATATCTATTTGTATTAGTAGCACTCTACTAATACGTATTATCGGTTTTCGTTTTTTTGTGTGAATATTATTAATATATTGTATACGTAGAACAATAAATTCACAAGTACTCCAAAAGTGTGAAAACACGGCCTTGATTGGGAGGTCATTACTCAATCATTGTATTCGAATCTCAAACCAAAAGAAAAAGGCAAAAATAGATAAATACTTTCGTGAAGCTCGATTTTGAAAAATACAAACTATAAGGTGGGTATAAGGCACGTATTATAAAATATACCCTAAGGAAAAAGGCTCTTAAGTGCTTCGCGCCGCCTCGTTTCCCCGCTTGCTTGTGAGTATTTTGAGATTGAAAGCTAATCGAGGGTTTTGCCGCCCAAAGTATTATTAAGTATCATATATACTTTCTTGGTTTCATTTGATTAAACCCTCTTGAACGTTTTGGTGTTCCACCAACGTTCTAAAGTCATCGAAGGCGTTCACTTCAAGTGATCGTTTTCATTCCTTGAGGCTTCTTTAATCAAGAGATTTGATTAAGGAGGAGATTTGTAGATTTTGGTCTACTTAATACAATCACAAAAATCCAAAAAAAATTGGAACAATCAAAAACCACAAAAAAATGGAAAAATACAAAACACCAAAAAGAATCTTCTTTGCTCATCCCCTCGTTGTACGTGACGTTTATGCAAACCCGCAATCAAGCAAGACGTGCACGTAAACGAAGAAACCGAAAGGAAACCACTCCTAATCTTTCTAGTGATGAGTCTCCTATTGACGAACCTATTGTAAGAGAAGAACCAACCATGGCGAATCGAACTATGATGGAGTTACTTCAAGCACCCACCGAGGGTTATGGAGAGGCTATTGTGATTCCCGCTATCCTTGCGGAGAATTTTGAAGTGAAAACGGGTTTGTTGTCGATGATCCAAAACAACAAATTCCGTGGTGATGAAAAGGACAACCCGCACAACCATATCCGCCAATTCAATCGTCTTACCGCCACTTGCAAATTTAAAGATGTTTCTAATGACTCGACCAAGATGATGCTTTTTCCTTATTCCTTAGCGGGGCCCGCTAAAATTTTGTTAGAGAAAGAGTCACCCAGTTCTATATTGACGTGGAAGGATCTCGTTTCAAAGTTTGTGAACTAATTTTCCCCGCCCTCTAAGACTACACATTTAAAAAAACGAGATTTCAAAATTTTCACAAGAATTTAATGAGAGTTTTTCAACGGCTTGGAATAGGTTTAAGGAAATGTTACATGAGTGTCCTCATCACGGTTTTTCTGACTTGCATCAAATTGACACGTTTTACAATGGACTTAATGATCATGAAAGGGATTATCTAAATGCAGCCGCGGGTGGTAATTTTTTGTGTAAAACGGTTGAGGAAGCGTTGTTGATAATTGAGAATAGATCTAAGGTGTATAGTCCTTGTAACACATCGGGTGTTCGTAAGGCTTCGTCTTCGGCTTCACCTTCTTTGTCTAATACCATCGATGCTTGCCAAATTGAGGCGAACTTGGAAAACAAAATCTTTGATAAGCTTAAAGGACTTTTGATTGAATTCAAAGTTGGAGAACAAAGTGCTCCCTCTACGGCTAAAGCGGTTGAGGTTTCATGTATGTATTGTGGTGGAGGTCATGATTTCTCCGAGTGCATTACCAACGGCGGTAACACTTCGAGTGCCTACGCGGCCACGAGAACTTACAACCAAAACGGTCAAGTTACCCGCTCTAATCAATTGACTCCACCGGGTTTTGCTCCTAATCAAAATGCTAACAACAACTATCGAAACAATCAAGTTGGTTTTAAAAACAATTACAAAGGAAACTATGGGAATCAAGGGCTAATAATCAAGTTTCAAACAAAAATCAAAGCAATGATTTTCAAAACAACAACAAGAGTTTGCAAACTTTGAAAGATCTTCCAAATGAATTTGTAGAATACGCTAATGGAAACGATGCTAGGTTTGACAACATTCAAAGAGAAATCATTAGCCTAAGATCCGAGTTTAAGAACGACTTGAAGTAAGAGTTGAAAAACGAGTTAGCAAATGAGCTTAAAATCCATACAAACAAAATGAAAGGAAATGTAACTAGGTTACAACAAAACTAACAAAAAATGGAACAATGGCAACATGAAATTCAGCAAGAAATGATTAAGGCCGAGAAGAGGCAATCCATGTTTGAGGACAAAATTTCATCTATGTTTGAGGCTATTATGTGCAAACCGTCTACGAGTAGTCTTCCTAGTAACACCATATCGAACCCTATGAGTGAGATGAAAGTGATTACCACACGTAGTGGTAAGACACTTAAGGAACCGACTCCTCAACCAATTGCTCCTATGGAGGAAGCAATTGAGAAAGAACCCGAGGTGGTGGTCGAAAAGGAGCATGTCCCAATCCCACGAAGTACCGCTCATGCCACACCTACTGTTGACCCATTACCAACATTGGAACCCGAGATTCCAAAGGCTATGCCTATGCCTCAACCCACACCACCTTTGCCCTATCCATCGAGACTTAGAAAGGAGAAACGTCAAGAGCGCGACAATTACCAATTTGAGCTTTTTATGAAAATGTTTCGTGATTTGCACTTTAATGTGAGTTTTGCGATGCTTTGGTCATGATGCCTCGATTTGCCGCTAACTTTAAGAGTATGTTCAACAACAAGGAGAAATTGCATCAATTGTCTAGTTGTTCATCGGTTTATCTTAATCGCATACCTCAAAAAGTCGGTGATCCTGGTAAATTCTTGATTCCATGTGCAATCCAAGATATGGAAGAATGCTATGCCTTGGCCGATCTTGGTGCTAGTATTAACTTGATGCCACTTGCAATCTATAAGTCGCTCAATCTTCCTAATCTTACTCCTTCACTAATGTCTATCGAGTTGGCCGACCATTCCACGATTCCCGCATGTGGATTGGCGGAAGACGTTTTTGTGAAAGTGGGAAAGTTCTATTATCCGGTAGACTTTATCGTTGTCGATATTCCCACGGATCCTCAAGTTCCTCTCATTTTAGGTCGTTCGTTTTTAGATACGTCTATGGCTTTGATCGATGTGCATGCTAGAAAGATCACCTTACGTTTCAATGATGAGGAACTTGTTATAAACGCAACTCAAAATTCTCAAATTTCTCATGTTTATTCCGTTGCAATCATAAACCTTGTTGATATGATTGACGTTATTTGCGAGGAATTTTCACAAGAAGTTTTAGGTTTTGGTGATGATGAAAATAGTGGCAATCCCAGTATGTTAGATCCCATTCTTGATAACTCGACACCAACCTTCACTCCATTTGAAGGTGGTGGTTTTACGTTGGAAGAATTCAATGTTCCACGTACTTGTGACAAAGACCTCGACAATGATGAGGACTTATCGATTATCAAGGATTTTCTAAACGATTTCCCATTTCCTCCACCCGAGGAGGTTATGAGTATCGAGCCCAAATCTTCAATTGAGGAACCACCTATCCTCGAGTTGAAAGATTTACCTCCTCATCTCGAATATGTCTTTTTGGAGGAGGACGACAAGTTGCCGGTTATTATTTCGAAAGAACTTTCAAATGATGAAAAAACCGCACTTGTCGATGTTCTAAAGGATCACAAAGGGGCAATTGCATGGAAGTTATCCGACATTAAGGGGATCGATCCCAAATTTTGTACCCACAAAATCTTAATGGAGGAGGATTACAAGCCCGCAATCCAATGTCAAAGGAGGGTGAACCCCAAAATTCACGACGTCATCAAAAAGGAAGTCCTTAAACTCCTTGACGCAGGAATGATTTACCCTATTTCTGATAGCCCTTGGGTGAGTCCTATTCATTGTGTCCCTAAGAAGGGAGGAATGACCGTTGTGCCAAACGATGCCAACGAGTTAATTCCTACTAGACTCGTGACCGGATGGAGAGTGTGCATTGACTATCATAAGTTGAATGAAGCCACTCGAAAAGACCATTTTCCCTTGCCCTTCATGGACCAAATGTTGGAGCATCTTGCGGGAAACGATTTCTATTGCTTTTTAGATGGTTTTTCCGGTTACTTCCAAATCCCCATCAATCCTCGTGATCAAGAAAAACTACGGTTACGTGTCCATATGGAACGTTTGCCTATCGTAGAATGCCACTCGGACTTTGCAATGCACCAGGAACCTTTCAAAGGTGCATGATGGCTATTTTTCATGATATGATCGAGAAGACGATGGAAGTATTCATGGATGACTTTTCCGTGTTTGGTATTTCGTTCACTTCGTGTTTGTCGAATCTTGAGAGAATGTTGAAATGTTGTGAGGAAACCAACCTCGTGCTTAATTGGGAAAAGTGTCATTTTATGGTTAAAAGTGGAATCGTCTTAGGGCACAAGGTTTCGAAAGCGAGGATTGAGGTAGATCAAGCTAAGGTAGATGTCATCGCCAAATTACCTCATCCCAAAACCGTTAAGGGGGTTAGGAGTTTCCTAGGCCACGCGGGATTTTATCGTCGATTCATCAAAGATTTTTCAAAGATCTCTCGACCTATTACACATCTCCTTGAAAAAGATGCACGTTTTGTCTTTGACGAAGATTGTGTACGAGCCTTTGAAATCCTTAAGAGGAAACTTACCGAAGCTCCCATTCTTGTTGCTCCCAATTGGAACCTCCCCTTTGAGCTCATGTGTGATGCTAGTGACTACGCTATTGGGGCCGTATTGGGACAACGTCATTAAAAACACTTCTTGCCTATTCACTATGCTAGCAAGACGATGACCGAGGCTCAACTAAAATACACTACAACGGAAAAGGAATTCCTTGTCGTGGTGTATGCATTTGAGAAATTTCGACCTTATCTCGTCTTGACGAAATGCATAGTGTATACGGATCATTCGGCTATCAAGTATCTTATGGCTAAACAAGATGCTAAGCCAAGATTACTTCATTGGATTCTACTCCTTCAAGAATTTGATCACAAAATCGTTGATAAAAAAGGAGCCGAGAATCTAGCGGCCGATCATCTTTCTCGTTTGGAAGATCCTCACCAAAGTGTTTACGAGCCCAAGGAAATCACCGAAACATTTCCGCTCGAGACACTTGGTGTAGTGAATTCTAAGCTTGATTCTTCCACCCCATGGTTTGCGGACTTCGCAAATTACCATGCGGGCAACTTCATCATCAAGGGTATGACGACTCAAGAAAAACGAAAATTCTTTCGTGACGTCAAGTTCTACTTTTGGAACGACCCTTACTTGTTTCGAACTTGTGCGGATCAAATTATTCAACGTTGTGTCTTTGGTACCGAAGCTTCTAACATCCTTAGAGCTTGTCACGAGGGACCCATGGGTGGTCACCATAGTGCTAATCTCACGGCTAAGAAGGTCTTTGATGCCGGTTTCTTTTGGCCTACTATTTACCGAGATGCACATGAACTTGTGAAGTCGTGTGACTCATGCCAACGATAAGGAAAAGCCTCACAAAAAAATGAAATGCCACAAAATATCATCCAAGTGTGTGAGATCTTTAACGTTTGGGGCATTGACTTTATGGGGCCGTTCCCATCATCTCGTGGCAATAAGTACATCCTTGTCGCCATCGACTACCTATCTAAGTGGGTGGAAGCTAAGGCTTTGCCCACCAATGATGCTCGTGTGGTAGTCAAGTTTTTGAAAAGCTTGTTTTCTCGGTTTGGAACCCCTCGTGCGATCATAAGCGATCGTGGAACCCATTTTTGTAACGACCAATTCGAAAGGGTCCTAAGGAAATATGGGGTTACACATCGACTTTCTACGGCTTATCACCCACAAACGAGTGGGTAAGTCGAGGTTTCAAACAGAGCATTGAAGAGGATCTTGGAAAGATCCGTGGGGGAAAACCGATAATCTTGGTCAGATAAGTTGAACGATGCTTTATGGGCCTTTAGGACTGCTCATAAGACGCCCATTGGGTGCACTCCTTATAAGCTTGTGTATGGGAAAAATTGTCACTTGCCAATTGAATTGGAACACAAGGCTTATTGGGCCCTAAAGCATTGTAATGATGATATGGAGACCGCGGGAAAACACCGGAAAATGCAATTAAATGAATTGGATGAATTAAGGGATATTGCTTATGAAAATTCATTGATTTATAAAGAAAGACTAAAAAGTTGCATGATTCAAAAATTAAACACCGGGTTTTTAGCATTGGGGATCAAGTTTTGCTTTTTAATTCTCGTTTAAAAATATTTTCCGGTAAGTTGAAATCCCGTTGGTCCGGTCCATTCACTGTGACTCAAGTTTTTCCATATGGGACCATCGAGCTAGCTCAAAATGATTACCCCAATTTCAAGGTGAATGGACATAGGTTGAAGCATTACTTTGGCGGGGAAGTTCCATCCTTGAACTACCTCGACCAAATCGTCTTCCCCAATGATAATTAGTATTGAGGGGATCGAGTCGAGCTCAAGACTCGGTAATAAAAAACGAGGTGCCTCGTGGGGGAGTCCCATGCTTATCCTATGTATATATTATCGCTTTCTAATGTAGTAACGTGAGGGGATTTGTGCCCTTCCAACCTTTGTTCCGTGGTTGTTTGTGAATTGTGGATTTTAGATGATCATGATCTTCACGATTGGAGCCTCTCGTGTTCGTTTTATGGGAGCACTCGATCGTTTACTTTGAAGACTTTCTCAATATCCATGATATATCCTTTGATGTCTAACCTTAGGTTTATAGCACACTTAATTAACGGCTTTAAATTTAACGGTTACACCCTTTCCATGCTAGATTAGGCATTCGACTACGTCTCTAGTATGAAGGTGTTTGCACCGCTAGACTCGAAACATTGAGGACAATGTTTAACTTTAGTATGGGGGGTGAATAGATACTTGCCTTGCCAAACCTTCACGCTTTCCAAAGTTTATCTTTTTGTTTATCGTTTTGTTGCAAAATAAGGCTAAAAATGGCCAAATTTTAAAAAATTTCTCATGTTTTATAAGTGTTTGAAGACACGAATGTAGGTTTTCCGTTTGCGAGAATAAGAGTAATTTTTGACTCGACCGTGCGTGTTGAGAACTTAGCTTTGATTCCTTAACTTCACATTAGGCTAAGTCTCTTAAATGAGGACGGGAAATGATAGAGTTAATTATAAGTTACTATGCTAAACGTAGAGTACTCGTATTCTTTCAAAAACTCATGTGTTCTCGTGGTTTGCTTATCCTCCCTTCGCTTGTAAATATTTTTTGCTTAATAAATATTGACTCAGCAGTTTAGTCTTGATTGTTGGGTTTCTAGTCTTTTCTAGTAACTTCCGTGTAATTAAATTGGGAAGACATTAAGGTATCGTCAGCGTCACGGTTTTGAAGTATTGGCAACCCGAATAATCGAAAGCTTCACCTAATAATAAGATTTCAAGTGCTCACCTAAATCAAGCAAACAATTTGAAGCTCACAAGGCCGAAAAATTTATGCAAAATTGAAAGTGAATCAAGCCTTAATCTTTGAAGCTTTAAAGATCCAAAATTCGCCTTAGCGTGAGGATATACGTCTTTGGCTTATAAAACCACCGATGAGGTGGATAATAAAAGGCAAGGCAAGACCGAAGTCATAATAAAAGCTTCATGGCGAAGTTGAATAAAAGATGGAGGTAAACCTATGATAATAAGGCCCTTCCGTTAGGGGGCGTATAAAAGTCTTGGTAATAAGTCTCATGTTCAAAACCGTTATAAAACCGTGTTTATCGATACTTCTTGTTGACTTAATTTTTTGACATCGTTGTCTATTAGGAGGGGTTATTGATTTAATGGTCTTGGTTACACCGTTAGGACTCTATTTTTAGACCTAAATCTCTATCATCGCACAAGTCAAACAATGGATCCTCGTGAAACATTCAAGACAAACTAAAATATAAGAGATACAACTTAGGATAATAGGAGGATAAGTACGTGATTAGGGCATATGAGTAGTGTTAGCATTACTAACTTATAATGAGAATGATCTCGTTACACGCTTGGCATGGAATTGGGGTGAAAATCGAGGACGATGAAATTATTTCTAACGAAGCACTCACGTGTTCTTATTCTATGAACCTAAACGTCCCATTTTGCGATGAAAATCATACATTATGTCTAAAACGCAAGTAGTAGCAATAGTGGTATTGTAGCTAGATTATCATTCAATAAATGTGAATAAAAATGAATTTTGGAGGTGCTACGATACTTTATTCTAGCATTGCGTGAGGGCACGACAATGGTTTAGTATGGGGGAGTGATGAGACTGCTTTTATACATAGTCTCATCGTCCAAAACGGGCTTTAAATGCATAAAATATCATGAAATTGGCCAAATATATGCTTGTATTTGTTGCTTGTGTATTTTAGGTACGGATATTAAGAAAATGACAAAAGATCACAAGAATCATGCAAAAAACGAACACGGGAAACGAAGCAGCACAATGAACCATTCCCTAATGAAGATTTTCCAAGACAAACCCTTGAAGATTTGAAGAAATTACAAGAAGGGTCCTCCAATATTGAAGAATTGACACTTTAAACCCTTTTATCATCATAATTACAAGATTGGTCCCTAAAGTTTGTCAAAATTACAAAAAGGGCCCTCCACTTTGAAGAATTGGCAATTTTAGTCCCTCAACAAAGCTAAATTGTCAACCATTATCCTCCTCAAAGTTAAACATATCATGAAGTCCTTCAAAGTACAAGAAAGAACAAGTTTCGTCCTTGAAATATGATAAATTGCAAAAAGGACCCTTAACTTTCAACTATTGGCAAGAATAGTCCCTCAAAAATGAAGACTTGGCAATTTCAGTCCTCCAAAATGCCAATCGTACAAGTCAAAACTATAATCCTTGAAGAAAATACCAAATCAGCCCTTCAAGAATCAACAAATGGCAAGAAATACCCCTGAAAATACTTTGGAAAAGTATTTGGGGCAAAAGTGTGAAGTTAGAAACTTCAAAAACAAAGGAAATCAGATTTTGGGGTGTAAAGTTAAAAATGAAAGGAGAAGGAAAGACTGGGGGTTTAACCTGGCCGACACACATTCTTACCTAGACCAACCATATCACGCCACCTGTCCCACTCACCCATTACAACCAATCACAGTTCATCATTTCTCCACCTCACCAATCCACTCACCCGGTTTATTATTACTTAATTTTTGGCGCCTTAACACAAATTTAAAACTTAATCACCCCTAATCTGGATTTAACTCACCCACTATTTACTCAAGAACAATTTTGGGTATTTATGTTTAAGCAACAATTAACCTTCCATAATCTCCAGATTAATGATTGATGGTATCTTAATCAAAACCCAACTCACTTTTGCCTTCCCACGTCACTCATGTGTTCACATGTATAGTGCCCTGCTACAACTTTTGGGAAGATGACAAAACAGTACCAAGGATCCAACGCCCAAGAGTGAAGCTTACAAACTAAGCTTATTAGAGGCCCTTGATCACTTTTCAACAGCTCACCACTCCACAAACATCCAAAAGAAAGTCACATGATTTCAAAGAATTCAAACTTCATAAGGGCATGTCTAGGACTTCACCAAGCATTAGGGTTTCGTTTTTATGTTTTCTAGACATCATTGTAAGCCTATAAAAGGCATAGGACTCAGTCACTTAGCTTTTGCTCTTGAATTTTCCTTTGTTCAAAGTTCTGTAAATCATATATTCAAAGTAATGAAATGTGTTTGAATCTTTGAAGAAAAGTCAAGTGCCAATCATCTTACTACTTGTTTATGTTTATTGTTTGCTAAAACCTGAATCTCAAAACGTTTTCACAAGGAGTGTGTAAAAGTTTGCACATTTTCCTATAATCTTGATATTTTGCTATGTTTCTTGGTACACCTTGGAATTCTTGGGCTATAAAGCTGATCATAGCATCCTGATATTGTGATATCAAGGTGTTGTGAAGCTTATAACTTGGCGATAATCAAGTGTGGGGTACAAGAGTTGCATTAATCAAGGCTTTGTCACTTTACTGTTTTTATATAATTGCTTCTAACCTTGTTGAATCTTAGCAGGAGTTTGTGTGGAAGCTTGTGCTTGTTCTTGCTAGCACATAAGCTCAAAATTCGTGGGTGTGGATGTACATCCATGAGGTTTGCACCCTTAATCTCAAAATCTGAAAAAAAATTGGATATTTGTGTATTGCTTGTGTTCTTGTGAAATTTATGGCTTAATCTTGCTAAAATCTGCATATTACATATGTTATTGTGTTGATTTGGGCTTGGGTAACCTTGGAATACACTTTTGATTTGAAAATTTAAAAGGGTGTTTGGGTTAACCTGTTTTGAATCATAGGTTGCTATTATGTTGTTAAAAGTTGTTGTTTATGCTTGTTATCTGTTATCTACTTGGTTGAGAACTAAAACCTGCAAGTTATTGGGTTTAAAACCTTGAATCAAAGATTGTGTTATAACTTATTGATTTTGACTGTTTTTGACCTAAAATTTTGGTAATACTTAGAGTATATGCATGTTTAGGGATATAAGCTGTTAAATCAAAGTTTTCATAACATATCTAAGAGATTTGAGTGTTTGAATTTGGCTTGTTGGTCAAGTACATCAGCAAAGTAAAAATCTGCTTGTGTTAGTGTTCATCAGTAACCTTATTGTGCTTCAATCTTGATCTATTCTTTGAATCATTGCATGAAACCTATTTAAACTTGTTCATTTAAGTTTATTATAGCTTGTGTATGCATTTGGTGAAGTTTGGTTGGCTGAAATTTGCTAAAACAGCTTATAAGTGCTTAACTGCTTATTTGTTCAAGTCTGGTGCATGTCTGGCGATTAAATGAATTAACTACACTCTTTGGCTGATTGTGATTGTGATTTCTTTGTTGTTTCTGACTCCTTGTGATTCACTGATCACAAGGGTGCCTTGTTTGTAACTTGAATCCACAAAAAAGTCAGTAAAGACAAAAAGTCAATTAAGTCAAGCAGTGGGAAAAGTTCCCACTGCTCAACATCCAAAACTAGCCCCTTCTAGTGTAATTTTTCAGTTAGCTCATTTATAAGCCATATTGGCTTATCCAGACATGCAACAACTTACTTTTTGTGATCAATCTTCTTCATTTGACCCATTTGTTTGAATTGGAGCTTATCAGACCTTGGCTTTGACTTTTTGCTAGAATACTCATAAAGTTGACTTTTAATTAAGTGCTTATTTTCTTATTACAGCTTATTGAGTGGGCTTATTTGAAAACTTTTGTCAATTAAGATTAGTTAAGTCATTTAAAAGCTTTTGAAACTTGAATCAGCTCTTGGGGTGGCCTAGAACTCGAAAACGACTATTTTGTCGTTTTGTGAAGATAGCTTATTGCTTTTTCAGGCTTATTCCTTGTGCTTATTTCAAATATCTTTGTACAGAACTCTTAAGTAACTCAAAAGAAGCTTGTGTGTCTAATTTGAGCTTATGGCATCAGCTTATAGCTTAATGGGCCAAAAAGCCCATTAAGAATAAGCTGCTTAGAAATAAGCTAGCTTATACTCATTTTCAGCTTTTGGGACTTTAGAGTTTTGTTCTCAAAATCAAATTTTGAGTCAGATAGGAGCTTTTGGGCTTATTTGGAAAACATTTTTCTTATTGGGCCTTAAAAAGCCCATTAAGGTGACTGTTTGGACTTTTGGCCCATTCTAGGCCCATTAGGGGTATTTAGGTAATTTCAACATCATTTCTGAGTTTATTAGGTTAAAATAAACTAGTTTTCAACTTTTTAGAATTTTATATAAATTTTGGATTTTTAATATTATTATTTTTTTTTTTTTTTAATTATTTTATTATTAAAAATTAAAATTTAGATTTTTCAAGTTTTTATATTTTTCTTAGGTTAAATACATTAAATTAGGAATTTTACAATTTTTAGAATATTTTTGTTGTCGTTAGATTAATTTTTATAATTATTTTAAGTTTTAATAGTTTTTAATTGTTTTTAAATAGTTTTTATTAATTTTAAAATTTTCAAAAATAATTTTAAATTAAGTTAAGTAATTTTAGAGGTTTACAATTGAAAAAAATCTCATTTTGGGCTTTTTGTTAATTAAATTGATTTTTTGGGCTTTAATTAGCATTAAAAATTTATTATTTAATTAAATAAAAGGTTTGGGTGATTTTTGATTTTTTGTAAACTCTAATTACATTATTTAGGATTTATTTCAATTTTCTAGGAATTTTTAGGGTAAATTTTTAGTTTTGCTACTTTTTACGGTTTTACGTGTACGACTTTATCGTCTTAATTTAATTCGTCATCGTAACCGTCATTCTCTTCTTATCTCATTTCTATTTTCTTTCTTCATAATCATAATCACATCATTAATCATTTCTTAACACACACACCAAGCCTCCTTGAGAACGATCCCCACTTTGGGTCATAACTTGTGGTTTTCCTAAATCACTTGTTAATACTTGCCCTAATTACGCTTTGTTTTCCTAAACAAAGGTTGTAAAATACTTCAATATCAGGGAGCTACTAGCAAAGTCCGGATATCTTCAAAGGCTTGTGCTTACCTTTTTGCTACGACAAAGGGGGAGAAATGATAGTGATAAACTCGTTAATAATTCGATATTTTGTGTTTATAAGTAAATGAGTTTATAGTTTGTCGTAATCAAAAAGGGGGAGATTGTTAATGCAAATGATGCCTAAAAACATTATTAATGTTAACTAATTTTTCTTAGTTTTGATCACAACAAACTATACAACACATTTAGTGTAGAAACACAAAACGAATTATTTAACTAACACTATCATCAAGGTAATAATCATATCACTAACTTTTCTTAATCATACTTAGTGATCATCAAAGTGATTATCCTTAAAACTCACTTTTGTTAATATGACAAAAGATTTTTTAATAAACTTTCTTTTTAAGAAAATCTTTTATTAAAATGGAAAATGTAAATTTGAAAATGGCATATTCCATATGCCATAAGAATATCCTTTTAAGGTTTAAAAAACCTCAGATATTCCTACCCCACTAAAAGACAAAAAAGGGAGCGGACCTTAAATAGCTAGGCGGTTCCTTATCGATAAGGTACCGCCGGCTAGATAAGGATCCGCGCCCAGCTAGCCGTTGGACTTTGTCTTCTATAAATAGTGGATCAAATCTCATTTTCCAACAAGCCTCTTGGACGTTTTTCTCAGCCCCCTTTCTCTTTTCTATAGCATAATCATTAGTAAATGATCACTTAAAGTGTTAAGGATGTTTACATATGATTATCCTCTTGATCCCCTCCTTTACCTTGTCTAATGAGAAGATCACTCACTCACTAGTGTTGTGATAAAGATGAATCCATGAATTAGTCATGTTCATCATGTTAGCCTTTTTATTTTTGTTAATCCATTTGTATTTATAAAATACTTGGACTAGTTGTGTTCATCCAAGCTATTTGTGAATACTTGGATTTGTTGTGTACATCCATAGCATATGTGTTTGCTTGGATTTGTGTTGTGTAGATCCAAGCTACATGTGTGTACTTGGATATGTCTAGTTGAGTTGTAATAGATTTGTGTAGTAGTTCTCACTAAACTATAAAGTGATGTGGTTGTGTCTTGTGAGTTCTCACTAAACTTGAAAGTGATTAGTAGTTGTATTGTGTCAAGTTCTCACTTAGCTTCAAAGTGAAGAGTCGTGAAGATTGGTTCTAGCTTTGGATTAGAACTCGACATCTAGCCTTGTGTCGTTAAATGGTGAAGTAGGCAACGTCGTGTATATTGGTTCTACCTTGAGATTAGAACTCGACATCTAGCCTTGTGTCGTTAAATTGTGAAGTAGGCAACGTTGTGTAGATTGGTCCTAGCTAATGATTAGGTCTCGACATTTAGCTTAGTGTCGGAAAATAATGTAAGCGGCGATGTAAGGCTTTCTCCGCCAAGAAGGGAGCTTGTGGATATAGTGGAAATCTCGAGTAAGTGTACTCGAGGAGTGGAGTAGAAACGAGGATAGAGCCTCGTTGTTGAACCACTATAAATCTTGGTGTCTTGTCACTAGGTTGTCTCTTTCCTTACTCTTTACTTATTTTCATTATCATTATACTTACCTATTACCATTGCTAATGCATTTGAATTGAACCTAATCATTATGCAACTTAGCTTCAAGTAAAAGATAGTTTTGATATACACTTAATTCAAGGTAATTTAAATTAGGTGACTAATTGAAGAGAAACTATTCAACCCCCTTTCTAGTTTCTACACTTCTTTTATTTAATCCATGATTATCTAACATGTTTTAATTACTTGTTTTTATAAAACCCCATGATTACATGTTCATAATTAAATAAAAGAATCAAAAGAAAAGGATTACGGATTACCGAAGCGTGAAACAAATGGAGGACAATAACACGAACACAATCACTTGAATTTAATCAACCAAAATCAACAAACACCCTCTTGTGGTGATCCTTTAGCTGGCGGCAATAGAGAGAAAAAGGGAGGCCAGGGTTTTTGATTTTTAAGAAAACTCTGTTAAATGAAAAGGGTGAAACCCTTTTTGTTTATTTTAGTCAAAACCAAAATGGGCTTGGCCCTCTTGTCCCTTTTGTGTCCGCGGCGTATGGGGCCCACAAGGGAAAACCCAAAGTTTTTCCCGTGTCTAATATTTTACGTGTTCGTATTTTCGTGTTTTCGTGTTATGTTATACTTAATTATTTGTGTTATATATAAATACTTGTTCGTAACGATATTAATCGTATTATATTAAATAAGTACGTAATTATGTGTTCGTGATTTTTACGTTCATGATTTCATGTTCGTGATTAT
The DNA here is from genome assembly GCA_025667525.1 of Glebionis coronaria. Classification (NCBI taxonomy): domain Eukaryota; kingdom Viridiplantae; phylum Streptophyta; class Magnoliopsida; order Asterales; family Asteraceae; genus Glebionis; species Glebionis coronaria. The sequence continues at coordinate 46,209,507 of CM046881.1, forward strand.
AATTATTATTGTTAAGAATTATCGTGTACTATCACGTACTTAATACTTATCGTGTAATCACACGTACATAAGTTCTGCAATTAATAATCGTGACACGTGTTCGTGCTATAAAAGGAAAGTTTTATTATGTACGTACATTTACTAAGTGTACTGTTCATGGTAAAAGCATGCGGGTTTTACAACTTCCTCTTCCAAAAGAAGCCTTAAATTTAAGATTAAGTTGCCTAATATTGGTTCTTCATCTTTTCACACTCCTAAAAATGAAATTTCTCCTATTCTCATTTCCTCATCACCTTCACCACCCCTTGCTCCATGCAAGACAAACTCAACTTATGGTACTAACCATTCACATGGTTCTACCTCCTCTTCATTCCAAACAAGAATGAATGAATTTTCCTCTTCATTCACTCCTAGTCCTCCTTTAGATGGGAATACTCAACCTCAACCTCTACAAAGCATTCTCTTTTTCCTTGAGCCTTTGGTTACCTCTTCACTCCACCAAATGCTCCCATCTCACCCTTGGACACTATGCCTCCACCACCTCCTCCACCCTCAAACACTAATGCTCCTATTTTGGGCATTCCTATTCCTCACTTCATGGGTGATCCTTACTTTTTTGGTTTCCTAGAAGCTCATGGTGCAAATTTCCCATGTTGTCTTTATAATAAATACATCATTCAAAACCTAAGGTTGGAGATGCTTGGTCTTCATAGAAGGTTGCACGATTTCTTGCTTACCTTGTTCTCCATGCCTCCTCCTCCTAGGAGATGAATGATGGTTTTCAAAATAAAATGCTTTTAAAGAAGGTCAAGCCAAAGAAGACTATGCATTCAAGACCTAGTTTTAGATAACTTTGTATTAGTTAGTTGTTATTTTATTTATTGTATTTACTTTCCTTTCCTTCATGATTTTCTCATGAGGATGATCTATGTATTAGACGACAACTGTATTACCTTAGTTATACCTTAGTTATCAGCTTTCATTACAACCCATGTGTAGCCCATACTCTAGAATCATCCATGTGTAACTATATATTTGATTATTATGTATTTAATGAAATCAAGGAAACATAATCTTCCAATACGTTGAGGAGGGGAAAAGATTTAGTTTTATGTGTTTTAACCTATGTGGTCACATTAATCAACTTCAATTTATTTAAAATTGAACCTAAATCTATCACAACCTCTAAAAACTTGACTTAAAATTGGATCAAAATGTTATCTAAATATTTTGTCACCCTTTGTCAAGACATTCTTTGTGAATGTGTTGCTTTTATGCAACCTTAACATACTCTAATGCTAAAAGAGGTAAAAATCTAAGATTTGCAAAATTTTGAAAAAGTCTTATTTTTCTCAAAAACTTTTGAAAATCATGGTCTCTGGTCCACTAGACGCGGCTCCTTAGCCACTAGGCGGCTCTATATCGATATGGAACCGCGGGCTCCTATAAGGAACCACGTACGGGAAAGCCACTTTTGGCTTATTTTTGGTCTTTCTTCTTTGACCACTGTCTTGGTTAAGATTCTTAGTTCACCCAATTTGGCTAAACATTCCCTAAAACCTTTTGTTTTCATTTCAAATCTTTGCCTTGTCTATTTTCTTTAAATTCTTCTCTTTTGGGAGTTCTTCTCTTCATCCCTCATAATGCCTAACTCTTGCATTCCTAACCTTGACATTTCTTTGTCACAATCTTCTCAACCAAAGCTTCTTCTTCTAAGCTTTCAAAGAAACCGAAAATCTCGGTTCGACCCGTTTGGATAAAAAAGAACAGGAATCCTCATGAATCTTCTTCTCCAAAATCCTCCAAGAATTATTCTTTCTCTCCGATTAAATATTGGAATGAGACTTACTCTATAAATCCAATTACCGGAGAAAAGGAAATTATTCGACCACCACCTAAACCTTTCAACTCTCCTCAACTCAATGACCTATCTTCTTTCCCTAATCTCACTAGGCATTGTGAAAACATCTCTTATTCATTATCTCCCTCTCCACCAAACTCTCATTTTGATGGACCTCCCCCATCTAACGACTTTGTTTTGCATCATGGTTCCTCGTGTGCTTGTTGTCGTTTTCAACAAATTGAACTTGCTCATATCTATGACAAGCTAAATTTCCTTGAATTCCTCCTCACTCGACCTGCTCTCAAAGTTTTCTTTTTCGTGAATAAAACTTCGAATTATGCTTCGTCGTCTTTCTTTTCCAACTAAGGCACATTTTGTACTTTAGTTGTTTGAGTCAATAAAACTTAAGCAATCTTGGAATATTATCATTATTAGAGTAGTCTATGCTTTGTGGTTTATTTTCAATATTTTTTGCTATAAATATTCATATTGTGTGTATGAATATTTCTCTTATATGTTATTTCATATTTGTGTAATATGAATGTTATGTGTGTTATCTTTCCCGCTAATTCTTTTTTCACACATTTGTTAAGGAGTTGATCATGGTTAAAACTTACAATTAATTATGGGTGATTCCATAAATTCTAAATTTTAACCCCTTGACATTTTAATCATCTTTAATTGGTTTGGATGTTTCTTTTTCTTCCTTTATTCCACCAACTGAACTATGATGTTATCAACACACACTCTTTGGACATACATAGCAAATACTTGCTTCTAATTTGAGATTTCTTTTCCTTTTCCCTCTCAAGTTAGTTAGTAGGTATTGCACAGATATACATTGGTGTTTCTTTTCTTTCTTCTAACCTTTGTGTAGCATGTCACCTTAGCTTATTTACTTGGTGCCCCAAGCAAGGGGATTAAGCACCAAGGGGGGGCTACTAGCAAAGTCTGGTTCTTTTCTTTTTCAAAGACTTGTGCTACCCTTTTTGCTTCGACAAAGGGGGAGAAATGATAGTGCTAAACTCGTTTATAATTCGAATAATCTTATATTTTACGTAAATGAGTTTATAATTTGTCGTAATCAAAAAGGGGGAGATTGTTAATGCAAAGCAATGCCTAAAAACATTGTTAGTATTAATTAATCTTTCTTAGTTTTGATCATGACAAATTAAAAAGACATTTATTGTCAAACACAATCATAAAACGAATTATCTAACAAACACTATCATCAAGGTAATAATCATTACACTAACATATCTTAATCATGCTTAGTGATCATAAAAGTGATTAGCCTTAAAACTCACTTTCGTCAAATGTAACAAAAGATTTTTAATAAACTTTATTCTTAAGAAAATGATTTATTAAAATGAAAATGTAAATTTGAATATGGCATATTCCAAATGCCATAAGAATATCCTTTGAAGGTTTAAACAGCCTCAGATATTTCAAATTCACTAAAAGACAAAAAGGAGCGGGGTCTACACTCCGCGGTTCCTTAAGTGCCTATGCAGTTCCCTATCGGCAAGGAACCGCCTGGGTAGCTAAGGAACCGCCCCCAGCTAGCCGTTGGGATTTGTCTTCTATAAATAGTGGATCAAATCTGCATTTTCATTAACCCTTTTTCGACATCTCTTTCAACCTGCTTTCTCCTATCTAATCCTAGTCATTTGTAAATGATCACTAAATTTGCTAAGTAAGTTTACTTATGATTATCCTCTTAATCTCCTTCTTTACCTTGTCCAAAGAGAAGATCACTCACACACTTGTGATGTGATTAAAGATGAAGCCTTGATGAAGATCATCCTCTCCTAAAATCTAGTCATGTTCATCATTTGATTATTTGTGCCTTGTGTAGATCCAATGTATTTGTGAATACTTGGACTAGTTTGTTCATCCAAGCTATGTGTGAATACCTGGATTAGAGTTGTGTAAATCCTTTGCATATGTGTATGCTTAGATTTGTGTTGTGTAGATCCAAGCTAAATGTGTGTACTTGGATATGTTTAGTTGAGTTGTAATAAGTTGTGTTAGTTCTCACTAAACTATAAAGTGATGTAGTTGTGTCTTGTGAGTTCTCACTAAACTATAAAGTGATGTGTAGTTGTGTTGTGTGAAGTTCTCACTTAGCTTCAAAGTGAAGATTCATGAAGATTGGTTCTAGAATTTGGATTAGAACTCGACATCTAGCCTTGTGTCAGAAAATGGTGAAGTAGGCAACGTTGTGAAGATTGGTTCTAGCTTTGGATTAGAACTCGACATCTAGCCTTGTGTCGTAAAATGGTGAAATGGGCGACGTTGTGTAGATTGGTCCTAGCTAAGATTAGGTCTCGACATTTAGCTTAGTGTTAGAAAATAATGTAAGCGACGTTGTAAGGTTTTCTCCACCAAGAAGGGAGCTTGTGGATATAGTGGAAATCTCGAGTAAGGTGTACTCGAGGAGTAGAGTAGGAACGAGGATAGAGCCTCGTTGCCGAACCACTATAAATCTTAGTATCTTCCTAATAGGTTGTTTCTTTCCTTACTGATTACTTACATTCAATATCATTACACTTATTACTTATTGTTAATGCATTAGAATTGAACCTAATCATTATGCAACTAGCTTTCAAGTAAAAGATAGTTTTGGCACTCACCTAATTGAAAGGAATTTTAATTAGGAGATAAATCAATGAGAAACTATTCAACCCCCCCCCCCCCTTCTAGTTTCTACAGAGACCTTACACACTAATTAACAGACAATGTTAGGCTTACCGTGGGCGCGTGTCCCACGATTAGACTCCAGCGTGAGAGTAAGTAATCAGCTTGAGAATATGTGAGGGTTAGAGTATTGTGAATATCGTACCTTTGTGAAACCCTTGAGGTTTCCTTTTATACCCGAGGGAACCCTAGGCTGGGCTTCCCTATTCTTGCGGCCTAAGCAAGAGATAATAACCGTTTGATCCTTATCACGTAAACAAGGATAGTGTATATCTTTGCTACTTAGGCGAACATAATCTTTATTTAGATTATATCATGTTTCATCCCGTCGCATTGCGACCAAGACACTGTTAAGGTATAACCGCGTGCGACATCGACTTATTCGGCCTCGTAGGCTTCAAGCGCTGTCCACACATGAATCATACTTAATGGATACGGGTAGTTCCTGTGGGTCGGGTTATTCAGCCCGACTAGGGACTATACGTCATCAGGGGCAGAGCCATAACATTCAAACTAAGGGGTCAAACTTTGATATTTTTTTATAAACTACACTACAAAATGGTTCTTAGGAAGAAGGGGGGGGGGCGTTGTCAATTTATGAAATATCTGAATATTTTTGACAATTTACACTATAATATTTTTGCTAAGGGGGTCACATGACCCTTGTGGACCCCCTCCTATCTCTGTCTTTGCTTATAATGCTTGTAACTTAGTTTATTAGTATATCCAAATAAGGGGAGATTGTTAGGCTAATTCAGTGCCTAAGTCTCCAGTCTAGGATTTGAATAAACAATTAGACTAGGAAATGACTCGAGTATTCAGTGAGGCGAGACTCAGAGTGAATGATGTACCTAAAACGAAAAAGAAGGTGATGGGTTTAATGAGGGTTAACAATTAACTCACTGAAACCCATACGATCTTCTTACCCGTGATGAAGACCTGAAGCTATGAAGACTGAGGAAGGAATAAGAGTTTAAAAGAAGATAAGATTAAAGGAGGACACACCTTGTGAGAATTACCTTTTTTTTAGACAAAGATGAAAGGAGAGATGTACGGTCTTTACAAAAAATAGGTACAAGACATATAATACATCTTGTCCTTTGACATTGTAATAGGATCTACACGTGGTGTATGTTTGTGTTTATCCTCCTAGCTGGTTTTTAAATAGAGGGCACTTGTAGGAGAATTAAGTTTGTGCACTCAATGCTTTATACATTCACATACCATTCTATCTCTCTCCAAATATCTTGAAAATCTTGATTCATCAAGTAGTTCTTCATCGTCAAATCATATAACCAAAGGGTTATAATATTTGTGAGTGAGGAGATCACACCACTTATTGTCATTCAATCCTTAGCAATGTTGCAAAAAAAGGTTTACTAGACCGATTGACCGTCGTTTAATTGCTACAAGGCCCTCAACCTTTTCGATTAATGAAAAGGCGATTAATGAATGTCATATGTGGTCAACGATGGTCAAGGGATGTCAAACTTGCCGAAAATCTGCAAATTTTGCCAAAAATATCGAAAACTCATTGTAAACTTATGTCTATCACTTATAGTAACTATTTTTATGCATGAATCATGATTCGTTGTATTTTAAGAATAATATTGCCGAAAATACATAAAACTCTTTAAAAATACCCAAAACCTGCTGGAAGTACCAAAAATTTGCTAAGGATGTCAATCCGATTAATCCCGCCTAGAACGATTACAAGTTACAAGGTGGTCGACCGAATCGATTCACGATTTTTGCAACCTTGATCCTTAGTGTACCTTCGACAAACTTGTTAGAATTTTTGGTTATGAGTGATATTTTAGACATTTTTTGTATGCTTCATGACCACTTTTTTTTTGTTTCAAATACCATTAGGCCATCAACCCCACTTTATGAGTAGGATGCAAACTAAAGCTTTGCCTATGAAAGATAATGGTTTGGTTTAGTTATTATAAATTTTTAGAGTATGCTATATAGTTTGAGTTAGCTTCTGGTTTTCTATACTACATGTAGAACATTTTAATATCTTTTCTCATTTAACTCTAAGTAATACAATTTTCAAAACATATGGTACAATATCTAAATGCATAAACTTAACTTTAAATAATACTTACAAACATTTAATCCACTAAATATAAAAAATTTAAACAATACACAATAAATCATAATGTACAAGAAAAACTAATTAAATACACTAACTAATGTTAATATCTTAAAATTAAAATATAATATATTCTTATACATATTATACAAACCAATAAAACACATAAAGCTTCATGCATTTTACATGGCAAGTCGATGGTTCAATGGTTTTGGACCGATCAGAACCGAGGAGAACATGTGCATCAGACCGAATTCTAATTATTTTCTTTTTTCAGCTAATCAAACCGTTATTATTATTTTGTTTGCATCTGAACTTTAATTACTCGTATCCGTAGCTGCAACACGCGAATATCATGCTAGTCGTTACTTATTATTCTTGTTCTCTTTATTGTTGCATCTTATTTTATTTTACTTTTGTAGTGATCCAGTCTTTCAGTTTCAGGTAGGGGTGGGATCAAATCGGTTTATAAACTGATCCTAAAAAAACAATCCGAAAAAGGTTAAAAAACCGGTTTTTTCAAACCGTTTCGGCAGATCATAACCGGTTTAATAATATGTAAGTGCTGGTTTAAAAACCGGGTTTTAACCGGTTAAAACCGATCCAATGCGGTTAAAACCGGTCAAAAACCTATCCGATCCAGTTAGAAACTGGTAAAAATCTAACAAAAAACCGGTTTCAAATCGATTCAGTTTCAATCAAAGCAATTTTTTTTACCGGTTGACTCAAACTGATCCGGACTAAAAACCAATTCGGTTTAGAAGAAAAACCGATTTGCCCACCTTTAGTCTCAGCTAATGTGTCATAAGAATACAGAAAATATGATGTTTTTGCCAAAAGTTTTACTGAACTTAACCATATTATGATTTATCTGTATATGCATCGAGACATACGACCAAAATGTACTTTCAACAACAGATTGATTAGCAAAGCTCTCAATCTCTCCAGCTTCAGTTAACTCCCAGGTTTTGCACTTTCGTGGCTTCCCTATTATTCGTTGTCCTTTGCCAAAGAAACACAAACTAGTAGCCAAGAGAACACTAACACCAGTGATACATGTCCCACGAAGTTTTGAACGTATAGTTGTAGACTGAAGGACCTCCAATGAGATCTTTTTTTAGGGTAAATGTAGGTTTTTATTAGAATCCCCAAGAAAATGAAAAACATGATGAAGGATGAGGATTTAAAGACCCATGACAATAACCAACTGTTGGATCTGAGTGGTGCTGAAATGGGTGAATCAGATATGTTTGGATTAAACCATACTATTGTTCGAAGAGGTTTTATGGTCTTTTATCTGAGAAAGATCTAAAGGGGTGTCATTTGATGCTAGCAGAAGTAAAAGGTCGAGCAAGGAGAGATTTGTTCGAAGAGGTTTTACACTTGTTGGGATGTTGAAAGGGGGCTTACCTTATTTACTCAAGCCTAAACTAGGAATGGGCTAACAACAATAGCAAAAGAAAGGTTAAGGCGGTGAGACAACGATGAATGAGTAGGGAGCTAGCTTTAATTAAAGTAGGGGCACATCGAAGTGAAGAAATTCTGAGTAGCTTTAATTAAAGTAGGGAGCTAGCTTTAATTAAAGTAGGGGCACATCTATATGGAAGGGAAGTTTTTATTTTATGCATTCCTGTTGAAAATTATAGTTTTTATCAGCTGTTGCACCATTCGGAAGGTAAGATCTCAGATAATGGAGATGCAAAGGAGTGATACCACTACTCAAGCAGGAACCCAGATTAATAAAAAAAATGCTCACGGCAAGTTCCGAAAAATTGCATCAGATAACTATTTAAAAAACTGTCCATCTCTTCTTTTAATACATTTTTCATAAAACTGATTTAGCACAAATTTGAGTCGATATCGTCAACTCAATAGCAAACACGTTTACAGCCACATAAAATTGCAATCTCAGCACACTTTTGCAACAAAATATCCTAACAAGAATCATAAAACACTTTCGTCACTGCTAGCAGTGATAATAAGACAGCTAATGTCCACTGTAAATTTTCTTAATTCACCACATTTTGCACAAATCCTGAAAGCCAAAAGAAACTAAATAACTACCTGCTTGGGTCCGGTAGATGTTCCATCAGATGATAGTAATTGGTTAACTATGTTCTGAAATGTCTTAAAAGCTCGTTTGACAATGTCCTTATCTCCCATTTGCACTTCTTCCTCATTACGACAGACCTTACTTACCACCCCATCTTCATATTTTTGCTTGCCTTCCTACGTATGATTATCTGATCTTGACGGGCAGGCAACTTCTTGCAACTTATCTTAAGTGAAATCATCTAACCTTGAACGTTCAGCTTCTTAGGCTTTCTTTTACGAGATTCTTTCATCTGTATGTACGATTCAAAACGCCTAATCAGCAACTAATCACAATGACAGCTAGTTCATATAACCTACAATCATAATAGAATATTCTGTACCAAATCTAACTAAAAATCTAACCTTTTCAAGTAATGATATTGCTGAATGCGCACAAGGTCATATTATTTTCTCAGCACTGTTTGGTATTTGAGAGATTCAAGTCACGCGACCAAGTGGCGGTTCTATAGTGAAAAGATCAAGGGCAGCATGTAAGTACAGTATACACAACAGTTTCAACTAATTTACATAAAATTGGGTCATTTGAGTTGGGTTTTATCTCAAACGGGTCAATTGTTTACGTAAAAAGGAAACAGGGTGGAACATGTCCGAACTATCCAAACTTTTGTTCCTAACGGATACACCCTATTCAAATCATTTTTATGTTTATATTATTCTTGTAAAAACACTGTTGTGTTCCTAACTCCTAAGTAACGAATAAACTGGATAAAAAACGACCCGTTGCTTACACCGACCAAACTATCGTTTATCACCACTCTCGCTATTAAAAATCAATGCACAAGTTGCCCATTATTGCAATAATATTGTTTTTGTAATTATAGGTAACGGTTTATCTTTTGTAGAGTACCGAAAGAAAATGGACAAATGTGTTTTGGAAAAAATGCATACAATCTCTCTAATTAATTCACAAGTCAAGCTCTGAGTAGTATTACCTCAGCACAAACCATTGGACGAGTATGTACCATATCATTACCGAAACCGCGATCAACCGAAATATACCTAATGGAATGATTGATGGTAAACACAGAAGCGGAAACTGCTTGCTCGCTAAAGGGACAGCACCTCAATCTTAGCTTTCTTAATCTAGGGCACCCTTTTGATAACTCCAAAAGTCCTACATCAGATTCTCCTATATTCCATAGATAGACATATCTCAAATTATGACCATACTTCCCAATGTATCCTAAACCCACATCCGTCAATTCAACAGAAGAAAGCTTGAGCGTCTCGAGTTTGCTGCAACCCATTAGCATAGCTCGAACCCCATTGTCTAACGGTGAATCTCTTATACCGGCCTCATCCTCATCCCAATAATATATACGGAATTCACGTAGAGTCTTCAAATGAGTTCCTACACACTCGAGAGCTTCATTAGAAATATCTACGCAATTAACCTCTAAATATACCAGATTATGACAACCTTGTGCTAGAGCTATAAGTCCCAGTTGAGTCACGCTCCCATAATGGGAAAGTTTGCGCAATTTCTTGCAAAATTGAGCAATAACTTGTAATCCCTCGTCTTCACATACATCTTGGGCAACTAGAACTTCTATATTGGGACACCTCTCAAACAAGAAACATTGGCAATCGTATTCACGCTTTGCATACAGGAGATCCAATTCCCGTAGCTGATTGAGATATGGGTGTAGAATAGGGAATGAATCTGGGTACACGTCCTGAATACGTAAACCACCAATATTCGGGGGGAATTTAAAACCATTGTAATCCCAATCTTCATCAATAATCCCGCAACCAAAATAATCCAGCTTCTTAGCATGCTTAATTACTTTTCTGAAATCACTTAAAGACCTTTGATAAATATTCAGAGATACTAACGACTTGCTACATTTCTTTGCAAGACGTGTAATATCTTTCATATCGTACCGATCAAAGGGGGAATGAAAATCTAACGACTCCATAACCGTGTTACGCATAGCCAACTCATGTAACCATTTCCCATTTGGCTTGTAATCATTTTCTATGTAATTCTTTTGTAAAGACAAACTTCTCAAATCAACACAATACCTAGCGATATCAGTTAAACCATCCTCTGAAAACATTTCACAACCACGAATCTCTAAACTCTTTAAATTAGCACCTCGGGTTTTCGCCAAGAGTTGGAGATCAGAAGTAGACACCACCATTTTGCGGAAAGATAGTGATTCCAAACGCGTAAACTTAACAGCTATCTCTTGAATCCAAGGGGTGACTGGAATATTCGATTTGAGACCACAATCTTTTCCATGGAAAAAGGACTCGAGAGTTAACGACTCGAGATTCGGGAATCTTAGACTCAAACGTTTCGGATCAGGGAGATAGTGAACATGCACAGTCAAGTGTTTACGCGTTTTAGAATCGATATCGTAAAAATTCTTGGAGACTAATGAAAGAGAATTAAGGTCATCAGGGTCTTGTATGTAAGGCATGACACAATCTAACACTAACTCCAAATCTATTTTTATAAATTGTTTTTTGGTAATGAGTTCATCATCCATATTTATTCTAAAATAAATGACAAACAACAACAAAAAGAATCAGAGTCTTACCTGAGTTTTCGAAATGGGGTTAGGGTTTGCAATTCAATTGTGTTTTGAAATTGGGTGTATGTGTTTCAGAACATGTGACACTGTTTTCATTTGGGTCAAATAGTCAACCTTTGATGTACACTGGTAAGAGTAAACTACACCATTAGTCCTTGTGGTTTGCGTCCTTTTAACGTAATGACAATTACTAGCGCTCGTTAAGACATGCATGATGTGAGAAATTGGGTTAGGGGAATGATAATCTAGGACACTTTACTTGAATTGTGTTAAGTCACTTTTCATAATTTCGTATTTATCGGTCCATACGTATCATGAAATTCTTATCGAGATAAATCAAGAATAAAAAAGTTATCTCCAAGTAAAAAAAGTAAAATAAAGCAAGAACTAAGGGGCTGTTTGGTTCGCAGAATATTTATTCTATTTGTAGGTACATTTATTAGGCCTATTTGTAAGTACATTTATTAGGCCTGCTCTCATTGGGGTTCTCATGGAGCCATCGTTCAATGTCGTCAATCTTGAAGACTATAATCGTCTTTTCCATGGTCCATCAGTTGACGATAATGGATTCTTCAAGATTCAATCAATGACTGAAAGAGAAAATTATTATTCAAGATTCGTATGGCTCGAGATCAAAGGAATACCGTTTGAGTATGCATCAAGGCTCAATATCACTAATATTGCTAAGTTGCACTAGGACATCAAACTCTCACCCAAGAGCAACTATGAGCTGATACACGTCACGATTTTGGCCATCATGAAGAGGTTCAAATCTTTAACTCATGTTTAAAACCAAACTCCATCATATCGGTACAACATGTGGGGAGTTTCCATTAATACAGGCCAACATGGTGGATGCTTCAACAACCGATGAAGAATCACAACCGGTGCTTCCACCTCCGTCGTTAATGGCGCTGACACATAATGAAATCAGGGCTCATTATTTACCTCAGAAGTCTATTGAGCTACACCTACATTCATCCAAAAATCCACAAGTCAATTCAAATTTCAAATGTAGTGTTGAAGAAGCGGGAGTTTGCGAGTCCCACAGTCTCATTACAGCTATGGATAGGGGTATTTTGGAGAATGCAAACCATGGTCACATGATGGGCACTGTTGAGCAGAGTGATATCTATTCTCATCTCAAGTGTACCAAAGAGTGAAAGTTGCACTTTAACACGCAGCCCAAAATGGTCTTCCTTGCCCTTTGAGAAATACTCCATCAGAAAACAGTAATATTTCTACTCCACAAACCTCACCGGTTATGGGCATTAAAAGTACCGATACATCTGGTGTCTTTTCAAATCAACTTCAACCCAACATTACTTTGGAAACTCACTCACTCCAAAAGAGTTGTTCCCTGTCACATACTAACCCTACCCATGTAGATGATTTTCCTCTCCTGCCTACAACATCTGTTCAAAAGTCAAAGACAAATAAGCATGGTGAATGCCATCTTATATGTAGTAAAGCCCAAAGGTTTGCAAAGATTATTCAAGACAAAAAGTCTAGCTTAAAAAGTAAAGAGCGTGACAAATCTAAAGCCACAGTTGGATACAATGGAAAAGCGAAAGAAAAATCCAATAAGAGAATTTGAAAAGAAGGTAATGAAGACTTCAACTTGAGTCCACATGCACGTGATGACATGACAGATTTTGAAGACGATGAGAAGGATGATGAATATCAGAACATCCTTAACCTTATTGGTGCGTCGTTGGGCATTACTTTAGATGGGAAGCCTGCCCGCCCCGTTACCGATGTCTTTGGGGATTTCCTACACGACACAACCAAGGAGACTCCTCATATTTTCTAAAATGAAGATAGTATCTTGGATCATTCATGGTAAGATATGTGGTCTCATCATCATGTGGAAAGTGTCGTTTTTCTTAGTAAAATCACTTTGGGCCACAAGCACATAGTAGCGGTTAAAGGCAATATTTTTATGGGTCTTCAATGAATTGTCTTTCAAAGTTTTAGATGTTTAAGATGAGGAGAACAATGTCTCTCTTCAAAACACAAAGCGCTCAATTCTCACTTAAATCAAGTAGTAATGGTTCAGGTTCTCATCTTGGTGTCTTTTCAAGAGTTTCAACACCTATTCACCCTGGTTTAAGCTGATGTTTCATTATCAATGGGTCATGATGTTGTTTTTGTAGGTTTCAAGTTTGTAACTTCAACTAGAGGTTCTTGCCTCATTTTTTGTACTCTCAAGTTAGATCTTTATTCAAGATCTATTATCAATACAATCTCAATTTTTTCTAATAAAAAGAAAATGAAAGAGACCAAAGTTATTTATCTATACTAACTAATTTTATTTTAGAAATATTGAATAATCAACTTACAACATTATATGCATAATATAGAATTATATAAACAAAATTAGAAACTAACTACTAATACATAACTTAATACTTGTATTAAAAATAACTAATACATATTAGAGAGAAGTGCAAAAATCATCTATATGGTATGTCAAAAAATCAAAATACATTATTCGTTAACTTTTTGGACACCTACCATCCCTTCGTTAGTGAACGGCGCACAATACATCCCTGTGGATGGATGGTGCAAATTTTTTTCACGTTAAGTACTAACGAGGTCTATAAAGTAAGGTATTCTTGTCTTTTTTATTTTTACAGGGATGTATGCTGAACGTTTTAAATAAAAAATCAAAAAATGTTTTAATTTAAAAAAATATTTGAAAAACAATTTTAATTTTAAAAAAATAAATTTTTTTGAAAATGAATTAATTTCTTTCTAAAAAAATTTAATTTATTTTCAAAAAATAATAAAATATTTTAAAGTTAATAAGTCTACATTTTGATTCTAAATTTTTAAAAATATTTCAAATTTTTTGAACGATTTTTAAGAATTTGTAATATTTTAAAAAAAGTTTTTCTTTTTTTAAATTTTTTGAAAGAAACAGTTAATTATTTTCTAACATATTAAAGTTAAAAAAATTTAAACGTTTTAAGCTTTTCTTCGAAAAATGTTAAAGTTTTTTTAGACTAAAACATTTTTTCGTAAATGACTTTTTTAAGAAATTATTTTAGTTAAAGAAATTAATTTTTCCGAGAAGAAATAAACTTTTTTTTATAAATAATTTTTTTTTGAAAATAGCTTTTTTTAATTGATAAATTTTTTTGATTTTTTTTAAAATTAATATATTTTTTCGATTTTTTTTATTAAAAATGTTCACTATACATCCGTGTAAAAGCAAAAAAGATCAGAATACCTTTTTTTTACAAACCTCGTTAGTACATAACATGAAAACAATTTGCACCATCCGTCAAGAGGGATGTATAGTGCACCGTAATGAAGGGATAATTGATGTCCAAAAAGATAACGTAAGATGTATTTTGAGTTTTTGACATAATACAAATATGATTTTTGCATTTCTCTCAACATATTATAAAAACTAATTAATACATAATTTAATACTCATATAAAAACTAATTAATAGTACATAATATTAAAACTAATTAATACATAATAATTAATACACATTTAAAAATAAAAATAATTAATACACATTAATATATAATCAATACACCCTATTACTTAGAAATACAATTATATATTCACATTCTACAATAATTTAAAGGATATATCTATAAAATCGTACATATGTTGTTTACATAACATGATGGTGTACATAGTTTTGAAAACCTTCATAAGATGAACCGAAGAGGACCCGCCAAAACTGACAAAAATGATACTGTTACATTAATCTATACTACTTAGTTTGAACGAGCACATAAAAATGTACTACTTATAAAAGAGATTGTTCTCTCTCTCTCTCTCTCTCTCTCTCTCTCTCCAAAATTTAACGTACTACAACGTTACAAGCTTTTGGTACAAACATTTACAATACAAACACTTCATAAATTTATTTTTGTATTAATTGGTGGGAATACATTAAATTACAAAATGAATACAAATTAATATGCAACATGTTCAAAGGATTATTATTGTAAATTCTGATTATCTACATACAAATTGTTCACTAATGTAAGTTTAATACTCCATCCGTCCCAAATTTATAGTCCCTCGGACGTCTCAAAATTTATAGTCCCTTTTTTTATTTCGGAACGTCCCAAAATTATTTTCCCTTTCCAAATATAGTTTTGGTAATTTAACAAGTTTACTATATTGCACCTAGTGGTATTAGAAATTACAAAGTTTATTCAAAGGTTTAATTAATTGCATACGGGTATGATTGTCATTTTGCAAAAAACTAAGAGAGAGAATGTTGTAATTGTTACTTTTTTTTAAATCTGTGTGTTTTTTGTCGAGTGACAATTAATTTGGGACGGATGGAGTATCTTATATGTGCTAAATTTTGAACCATTCAACTTTTTTTTTATAAATTTACATATTCAAAAACATATATTGTCTATGTATGTAATTTGGTACAAATTTAATGAAATACTGATCATTTTGTTAATTAATTCGATTAAATCGTACATAATATAGTAGAAAGATTTTAAGGTTATTATAATGTATGAAAACGTGTAAACATATAAAATACGAAGATTTTTAATATTTACAGATTATATAATATTGTGACGAATGCTACACAGATTAACAAATACCTTTCACCATCAATCATCACAAACTGGTAATACTAATTTATATGAAATGATTTATTATTGTTTAAATTTATTTCAACTTAAAGCTATCATCATTATTCATAGATATAATCATAAAACATTGCACTCAGAGTTTCAGTTTCCAAATAGCAGTAGTCGCAACGTGCGGGGTACCCTGCTAGTGAATTAATAAGCATAAAAAATTGAGTCAATAACAGTTAAATTCAGTTAAGTTCGGTTGAATTAGAAAAGTCACAACCCTTTACCGACACACACATTGGTTTGGTTTTTAAAGGGAAAATAAGGTAAACCCCAAATACTGATTCATTGACCATTCAGCTTGGGGCTCTGCCCATTAACCTTGCAACGAGGCGGGATCTGCTAGACCCTGCATATTTGTCGTGCACTAAAACGTATCAGTTCAACGATTGTGCACTCCACATTTTTCTAACTCATATCCGAGTGTAATAGGAAATCCCATTAGTCTTTAGTAAATAACAATTACCTAAAATAGTTGATAACATATAACGGTATTTTTGATATTTTAAAATGTACCATTACTTCTGTCTCTTCCTTGCTAAACTATCTTACGACTAGCATTGCGATTCACGCATCTCGCACAACCGTGCCTGATTAACTTTTTCACTCATAAATTAAATTCTAAAGCCTTTTTCTCTTACATCTTTCTTTTTTTCTTTTCAGGTCGAGTACACAAAACTAAATATAAACTTTTTTATAGTCTCTTCTTCTGTCCTTTATTTAATTTGCTCCCCTTCCCGCTTCTCTTCTTTCCATTTTATACTCTAGAACTAAGGGCATCTACTATTGTAGGTATATGAATAGGTTTATAAAGGTATGAAGAGGTCTAAGAACTTGTTAACCATAATGAAGAACCATTTCATGCTTATGTGGCATGAAAATGTTTATAATCCTAGACCTCTTCATAATTAAATGGTTTTATTAATATATGAGGTTTATAAAATTTTATGAGATTTCTACATAGTGAGGATAGGTTAAAGGTTCATAAATTAATCCTATGATACAACTACAAACCTATTAAAAAGTTTACCATTGGAGATGCACTAAGTGGAATTAGTAAAATGCGTATTATTATCGCCTAATTGCATTTGACATAAGTAGACATTATGCATAAATGTCATAAAAAGGTGACACTTTTCGTACATATTTGTAAAAAGGATAGTGATCTTTTTGCCCGTTTTAGCCCACCTGTTTAACCCACCCGTTTGTCCGCACCCATTTAGCCCGTGCCCGTTTATCCCGCCATCTGTTTAGATTGTCGCCCGTTTTGCCCGTGTCTGTCTAACACGCCCGTTTTGCCACCTCTATGCGTTACAAGATTGCACTAACCAAAAGACAATGCGTAATTTTCATAGATGAATAAGGTCCAAAGTATAAATAGATGAATCATGAGAGAAGTCAGAGAACCACTTTTACGAACTTGCATTACTCGTTACATTAAGGATTAAGCCATAATTACAATAATTAAGATCACCGTTTTAACCCAAAGGCTTCAAACTGAGGTTTTATCACGTATGCTATGTCATTAAAGTTTTGGTATTCCGATGAAATTGTGCTACAAGTCATACATTGTTGCTGCATCACTATTGTTTTGACATGTATTATCTTCAAAGAATAAGTCACATTCTACATCTTGGTGAAGCTATAAGAAGGCCGGTGGTTCTTTATCACCTTCCAGGCAAATGTTGCGACATCTAAGACCACTGTGCAGATTGAGCGTATCAGTAAACACAAAAGAATTAAAAACGAAACTGTAGCTTACTTAGAAGTTAAAAGATGCAGGTTTCCATATTGGTTCTTATTGACCTCTTGTTGGTTTTTTATTAGGCTTTCCCTCTTAGGTTGGATTTACCATAAAACATATACGAAAGAAAGTAAATTTGACAAGATAATCAAATACATTTTGTTAGTTTCCTTATTGAATTCGACCAAAACTTACTTTTACTGTCACATCTTGAAAGTTTTCATTAGTAACTGGAGTAGCTTTGTCTGTACATTGAGATCGTCCGCTACCTGGTTTATCCTCATGATGTTTACCTGATCCGTCCACCGCAAAAATATCAGCTTGCACTTCTGTCTCTCATTATGAGAAACTTTATTTTCAACCCCACCTTCGTATTCTTCCTTATCTTCCGGAGTATGATCATCTGATCTTGACGGGCAGGAAACTTCTTTACAAGATTCTCCCATCTGTATGATCATCCTCCAAATTATCTTCTGAGGATTTTTCTTTACAAGGATTTTTCTTTACAAGATTCTCCCATCTGTATCTATGTTTCAAAACCCTTAACCACAATGACAGCTAGCTTATTATAACCCACAAATCATAATAGCATATTTTTGTACCAAATTTAACTAAAAATATACAGTAATCTTTTTAAGTATTGATATTGCTGCAGTGCACAAGATCATACTATTATCTCATCATTGTTGTGTATTTGAGATATTCAAGTCACGAGACCAATTGGTGGTTCTATAGTGAAAAGATCAAGGGCGGCATACAAGAACACCATACGAAACAGTACAGTTTCAACAAGTTTACATAAAATTGGGTCATTTCCGTTTCGTTACTACTCAAAACTACTGGAGTTGTTGCTTTTAGCCGTCTTTCATGAACTCCCACTCCTTTTAGTGACCTATCCTATAATATATTTTATAAGTTATGCATATTAAGCACCAATAATGCATGTGTTACAAAGAATTAAAAACAAAACTGCAGCTTACATAGAAGTTACAGGTTTCCGTATTGGTCCTAATTGACCTGTGGTTGGGTTTTTTTTCTCTACTGCTTTCCTCGATCACATTCATTCATCAACAAACTTAATAGAGCGTTATGTTTCATACAGTAAGTCATAAGACAATGATACTGTAAATTACCGTTCATTTTCTTTCTTGCTAAAAGTGAATGTGAACGAATAACTTGAAACACTAATAGCATGTGGCGTTACTACAGGGAGCATTCTTTTTTACAAAAAAAATACCTGCTTGGGTCCGGTAGATGTTCCATCAGATGATGTCGGGTAAATCTGTTCTGAAATGTCTTATAAGCTCGTTTGACAATGTCCCTATCTCCCATTTGCACATCTTCCTCATTCTGATAGACCTTCATCCCCACCTTAATATTCTCCCGTAACTTCCTTAGTATGATTATCTGATCTTGACGTACGGGCATGCAACTTCTCGCAAATTATCTTCGTGAAATCATCTAACCTTGAACGTTCAACTTCTTAGGTTTTTTCTTTACGAGATTCTCCCATTTGTATGTAAAATTCAAAACCCCTAATCAACAACTAATTAATCACAATGACAGCTAGCTAACGTAAACCACAAATCATAATAGTATATTCTGTACCAAATCTAACTAAAAACATAATCTTTTTAAGTACTTATTATATACTACTAACCTTATGACTTTATAAGTGTACTATAAAGGAAAGATTCCTTACAAATGTAGTCTTTATAAAAATAATGAAGTCGGTAGACATCTGTTACAATTTTTCAGTGTGCGAATTACAAGTGTGAAGAATAATCTATGTATACGAATACATAGATACGCGGTTAACTGTTCGTTTCAGGGAACTTTGACTGTCAACATAACACAACTACTAAAATTCAAAGATACTTGCAATAAGTGTTGGTTCAACTAAACTACTGTTCTTGATGAGGCAAAAGTATATAGGTGACTATGTCGAGATAAACATGGATACCTTTTTTTACTAGAAGCAGGTAAAAAAATGCATCAGTTATTATGTCTTGATCTGTCCTGTGCATAATTCTGACTAAGATCAAAGCAACAGTTATTAGTTAACTAGTGACATAATACAGTGGTAACATTTTTAACCATCATGTTAATTCTTCTGAAACAGGTGAAACCTGTCAATTTGGAATAAAATGAATACATTAGATGTAGTAGAAAGTGCATTTGCGACTGCTTATTTTACGGTATCTATAATATGTCTGGTTTGACTACCTATCCGAAAAACAAATCAAGGCTTGGACATAATACATAAGCACACAATTATAGTTGGTATTACATTAACGGCAACCTAATCTCACCTGCATACGTTACTTAGTTGTTTATCTCGGTTCTCACTATATGTGGTCCTAGCAACATGTGGTCCTAGCAACATTTGTTTCAGACAAAGTCCAACTTTTCTCGATTTCCCATTCACTCTCCACCATTTTATTTCCTGGACCTGTACAGGAAGATAAAAAAGGAGGCCATCTGGCGGAAAGGAACCAACGACTTAAGTTATAAGACATCTATAATTAGAAGTCATTTTATCCATCAACGCAAGCAATTCCAACGCGATTCTAGAGAAACTATATATAAAGCAAAACATATCAAATAACCAAGCACACAATCTGTAAAGAAACAAACAACACAATATTAGTGTATCAAAACAGCCAAAATTCTACATGTTTTGGCCAACAAACAAGAAGATGAATTGACTTAATAGTCAATCATCCACTCTACGTGTTTCGTCACCTCTAGCAGTTGAACTAAGACCGCTAATGTCTACTTTAAATTTTCTAAATTCATCACATTTTTGCCAAAGTCATAATACCAAAAGAAACTAAATAATTCCCTATTACCGAATTTGGTCTCTTCTCACCAAGAACTTTGACCAAATCAAAACTACAAAGCAAGGAAAACAAACCCCTCAACTTCAGGAATGTCACCAATCTTCTTCAAAGCCTCTTCGCTCGGTTTCTCATCAATAGCAATCACCATGACCGCTTGTTTTCTTGACGTGATCCATTCGACGCTCATAATGTTCACATTTTCTTCACCCAATATACTTGCAACACAGCAAATGATATTAGGCTCATCAACGTGTTTACAAAGTAAAATATGTCCGTCCAATCTCACATCTACCTCAAAAGCACCTAGTTTCGTCAAATGTGGAACCCCATCTTTCACCCTCCCTTGCAATTCTATTTCCCCAAACTCGGATGCTGCAATTGCGGAATGTGATACGACTTCATCAATTTGAACTATAATTTCGAGTGGCTTCTCAGATGACCCGTCCAAAAGTAACCCTTTTTTCTTCTGGATATCTCTGGCTGCCAAGTTCCAGACTAATCGAGAGTCGAGATCATCTGTTGCTCTTGAGGATGCATATGTTATCTTTACAAATCGAGCATCATATCCATCTGATACCACCAGTTGTACAGCGAACCTATGAAGTTTTTCAGCAAGGGTAATATACACTTGTGTAAGTACCTGCAACGTAGGTCATAACATCAAAATCACCAGAAACTTTTAAAAGAAAGAATTTATCGACGGAGGTTTTTTGTTTTGGGAAAGGACAGGCTCACAGGCCAAAAAAGGAGTTAAAAGCTTGAAGCTGACAAGCATTTAGTTATGGGTAGTTCTATAGTAAAAAGATCAAGGTCGACATGCAAGTACTCAACAGTTTTAACCAATCTACATAAAAAATGCGTCTTTTGATTTGACTTATTTCTCAAACTATTCAAATGTTTAGGTGAGAAGAAAAGGCGGTCAAAAATATCAAAACTATCCCTCACTTCATTTCATAACTTTTTTTAGAACTTTTGGTAAATACACTGTCTTTATACTCCTAAGGCATTGATTTCTAACAAAAAACTGGCCCGTTTCAACCGGTTACTTATATCGACCAAACTATCCATATAGGTAATAATAGTTAACGCACAAGTTACCTATTCTTGCAAAAGTTAGCGCTTAACCTTTTGTAAGGAATTGAAAAAAGTAAATAATAGCTGGAAGTGTTTTTGGAAAAAGATACATACATCCTCTTTAGGCTATAATAGTTTTTGACAGATAACAAGTCAAGCTTTCAGTAGTATTACCTCATCATAAACCATTGGACGAGTGAGTACCGAATGCTCAATCCATACATACCGCAAGGAATGATTGTTGTTAAACACAAAAGTTGCAACTGCTTGCTTGCTAAAGGGACAACTGCCCAATCTTAGCTTTCTTAAATTTGGGCACCCCTTTGATAACTCCAAAAGCCCGAGATCAGATTCTCCTGTATTGATTAGAGAGAGATCTGTCAAATTATGACCATATTTCCCAATGTATCCTACACCCACATCTGTCAATCCACCAAAAGAAATCCATAGCCTCTCGAGTTTGCTGCAACCTATTAGCATAGCTCGAACCCCATTGTCTAGCGGTAAGTCTGCTGTTATACGGACTCCCCTCTTCAAGAATGTACGGAAATCACGTAGATTCTTCAAATGAGTTCCTACACACGCGAGAGCTTCATTTGAAATATCTAAGAGAGTACCAACCTCTAAATATTCTAGATTAGGACAACCTTGTGCTAGAGCTATAAGTCCCATTTGAGTCATCCTCCCATAATAGGTAAGTTTGCGCAATTTCTTGCAAAACAGACCAATAACTTGCAATCCGATATCTCCACATATATCATGGGTAACTAGAACTTCTAAATTCGGACACCTCTCAAAAAAGAAACATTGGCAATCATGTTGACGAACATGATATACGAGATTCAATTCCCGTAGCTGATTGAGATATGGGAGTAGAAAAGGGAATGAAGCTTCGTTCAACTCCTGAATACATAAACCACGAATATTTGGGGGGAATTTAAAACCATTATAATCTGAATCTTCATCAATAAACCCGTACCCAAAATGATCCAGCTTCTTAGCATGCTTAAAGACTTTTTTGAAATTAATTAAAGGTTGTGGATAGATATTCAAATATACTAAAGAGTTGCTACATTTCTTTGCAAGACATGTAACATCTTTCATATCGTACAAATGAAAGGGGTAAAAAAAGTTTAACGACTCCATAACCGTGACAAAGCCAACTCATGTAACCATTCCCCATTTGACATGTTATTATTTTCCATCCAATTACGTTCTAAACGCAAATATCTCAAATCAATACAACACCTAGCAATATCGATTAAACCATCCTCTGAAAACATTTTACACCCACGAATCTCTAAACTCCTTAAATTAGCACCTCGGGTTTTCGCTAAGAGTTTAAGATCAGAAGGTGACACCACCATGTTCCGGATAGATAGTGTATTCAAACGCGGAAACTTAACAGCTATCTCTTGAATCCATGGGGTGACCGGAAGATGATATTTGCGAGTAGTATATGAATAATTTTTAAGCCTTAAGGACTCGAGATTGGGGAATCTACGGCTTAAACGAGAGGGATTAGAGAGAAAATGCACGTGAGCAGTTAGATGCTTACGCGTTAAAGAATCGATGTCACGACATGTGGTGGAGACTAAGGAAACAGAATTAAGGTCATGATTGTTTTGTATGTAAGGAATTACACAATCTAACACTAACTCCAAATTTTTATCTATATATTTTTTGAAATCCATATTTTAAAATAAATCAGAAACAAAAAGAATCAGTCTTACCATGCAGTTCACAGGAGTTTTGGAAGCGGTGTAATTAGGGTTTGCAATTCATTTCATGTTTTGGGGGCGTCTGTGTGTGTGTGTTTCAGAAATGTGTCAGATTGGACAACTGATTATGGTCAAAAAGAGTCAACCATCCATATATATATAAAGGAGCAAATTACACCTTTCGTCCTTGTGGTCTATGTTGACCAACAAGGTTTGCCCCTTAACCGGAACAAATGCATCGTTCATCTTTAACTACAAAACGTTATGTATCGTTTGTCCTTATCCTCACGCTCACTATGTGTATTTTGCATGAGGGCATTTTGGTACCCAATAGGGACTTCCAGAGTTCATTTTGAATAAGTTATTTAAAATGCATCCGAGAGGTCTTAATAATTTCAAATTCTGCTTGGTGAACAATCCTCGAGATAAGGCCTTAACGAGTGTGTGTGGGCTTATAAGCCTAATGGATTAGTCGGTCAAAATGTCGCAGATTATGGTGACAGAAAAATAACGAAGAGTAGAGCCCATAAGACCATGTTTGTTTACGATTTGCTCCAACCGGTCGCCAAGTAGAAGACAAGGATATACGAAATATTATAATAAAAAAATACAAGAGAAAGAGAGACAAAGTCACGACCTGGTCGTTATGTGACGTTCAAAACTTTGAACCAACCTTAACACATGTCATTCTCTGATTGATCCACTATTTCGTTTAGTTTTTCGTTAGGATTGCTATGTTTGTTACTAGATGATTGAAGGTTAAAAATGGTGAATAAGATGCAGGTTATTGAAGAAGATAAGTGAGAGATGGTGAAAGAACTTAAATGTGTGGTGGGTATACGTTTTGACTTATGGTCATAATTATTAGGGAACATCATCTAAAAATACATTAAACTTACCACTTTTATGGTTGTGTGTAGTTAACTTTTTTTTTCTTATTGTACTAACAAACTTTTGAATTTCGTTGTTTGTGTGCAGCGGGTGACCTGCTAGACCTGTTAATACTACATGGAGCAGGTTACACTAAAGGCCGTCTATTTTTATTACAACGATAATCCTCTTTACTAACTTAGTCAACGAAAAATATAAATATCTATTATTATTATTATTATTATTATTATTATTATTATTATTATTATTATTATTATTATTATTATTATTATTATTATTATTATTAGTTATTATTTATTTATTATAATCAACGCTTTATAATAGAATTTACAAAAAGTTAGTAGGTAGCCGAGATATTATTATTATTTATTATTATTTTTTTTATTTAAATTAATATTATTAAAATTATTTTTATTATATTTTTATTTATTATTTTTTATTATTATTATTATTTTAATAAACTGATATTTTTTTTATTATTATTATTAAATTTTTTAAGCCAAACACTTTACTTGAATAATAAAATAAATAATATTATTTTAATACCAATCTCTTTTTAGCAATATTTTTAATATCAATCCTACATCCCAAAAAACAACCTTTGATGCTATAAACTTCCATTTACCAGATCCATTTTACCATATTCTAGTTTTTTATGCACGTTAAAACAAATTAAACATTAATCTTCATTATCTTTTCCCAACTTCATCATCTTCTCCCACACCAACCAATCCAAACCTTATATTCATATCAATAACAATACAATTTTACATGTGCATTCATCCTCATCAACTAATTAGCATTTCATTTACACAAAGGTCGACATTTAAAAGTTTGTTAGTACAATGAGAAAAAAAATTAACTACACAGAACGATAAAAAATGGTAAGTTTGATGTATTTTTAGGTGATTATCCTTAATTATTACTACTTTTAAAAGTTTTTGTTATTTCGTATTTAATTGGTTGAATAATAAATATTCTTTAATACTAAATGAGAAGTTTGTAATGTCTTACTTTGTTTGTTTAATACTACAACAATAAATATCGTGTAATCTATTTTATATAATAAACCAAAATAATTTACAAGTATTTTATAGCACAAAAAAGTTAATTTGTTTCCTAAATTGCCACCAATGTACAAGAGTTTTAATACAAACCTCATAAACCAGTTTCCCAATATAACATTTAACAAAAGGAGCGTCTTTTTTAACAAATCAAAAAAAATTGAATTTTACAAATTCAAGACGCATGGACTTATTTTGGGAAGTATTTTTATGGCCATTAACAACAAAACGCGTTTTGTGAAGCCCAGGACACTCCTGCCCTAAAATAACTCTAAACCTAAAACCTATATAAGCGCCCCTCACACCACATTTGCAACACAAAATTCACAATGTTCGAACATTGTGAATTTTGTGTTGCAAATGTGGTGTGAGGGGCGCTTATATAGGTTTTAGGTTTAGAGTTATTTTAGGGCAGGAGTGTCCTGGGCTTCACAAAACGCGTTTTGTTGTTAATGGCCATAAAAATACTTCCCAAAATAAGTCCATGCGTCTTGAATTTGTAAAATTCAATTTTTTTTGATTTGTTAAAAAAGACGCTCCTTTTGTTAAATGTTATATTGGGAAACTGGTTTATGAGGTTTGTATTAAAACTCTTGTACATTGGTGGCAATTTAGGAAACAAATTAACTTTTTTGTGCTATAAAATACTTGTAAATTATTTTGGTTTATTATATAAAATAGATTACACGATATTTATTGTTGTAGTATTAAACAAACAAAGTAAGACATTACAAACTTCTCATTTAGTATTAAAGAATATTTATTATTCAACCAATTAAATACGAAATAACAAAAACTTTTAAAAGTAGTAATAATTAAGGATAATCACCTAAAAATACATCAAACTTACCATTTTTTATCGTTCTGTGTAGTTAATTTTTTTTCTCATTGTACTAACAAACTTTTAAATGTCGACCTTTGTGTAAATGAAATGCTAATTAGTTGATGAGGATGAATGCACATGTAAAATTGTATTGTTATTGATATGAATATAAGGTTTGGATTGGTTGGTGTGGGAGAAGATGATGAAGTTGGGAAAAGATAATGAAGATTAATGTTTAATTTGTTTTAACGTGCATAAAAAACTAGAATATGGTAAAATGGATCTGGTAAATGGAAGTTTATAGCATCAAAGGTTGTTTTTTGGGATGTAGGATTGATATTAAAAATATTGCTAAAAAGAGATTGGTATTAAAATAATATTATTTATTTTATTATTCAAGTAAAGTGTTTGGCTTAAAAAATTTAATAATAATAATAAAAAAAATATCAGTTTATTAAAATAATAATAATAATAAAAAATAATAAATAAAAATATAATAAAAATAATTTTAATAATATTAATTTAAATAAAAAAAATAATAATAAATAATAATAATATCTCGGCTACCTACTAACTTTTTGTAAATTCTATTATAAAGCGTTGATTATAATAAATAAATAATAACTAATAATAATAATAATAATAATAATAATAATAATAATAATAATAATAATAATAATAATAATAATAATAATAATAATAATAGATATTTATATTTTTCGTTGACTAAGTTAGTAAAGAGGATTATCGTTGTAATAAAAATAGACGGCCTTTAGTGTAACCTGCTCCATGTAGTATTAACAGGTCTAGCAGGTCACCCGCTGCACACAAACAACGAAATTCAAAAGTTTGTTAGTACAATAAGAAAAAAAAAGTTAACTACACACAACCATAAAAGTGGTAAGTTTAATGTATTTTTAGATGATGTTCCCTAATAATTATGACCATAAGTCAAAACGTATACCCACCACACATTTAAGTTCTTTCACCATCTCTCACTTATCTTCTTCAATAACCTGCATCTTATTCACCATTTTTAACCTTCAATCATCTAGTAACAAACATAGCAATCCTAACGAAAAACTAAACGAAATAGTGGATCAATCAGAGAATGACATGTGTTAAGGTTGGTTCAAAGTTTTGAACGTCACATAACGACCAGGTCGTGACTTTGTCTCTCTTTCTCTTGTATTTTTTTATTATAATATTTCGTATATCCTTGTCTTCTACTTGGCGACCGGTTGGAGCAAATCGTAAACAAACATGGTCTTATGGGCTCTACTCTTCGTTATTTTTCTGTCACCATAATCTGCGACATTTTGACCGACTAATCCATTAGGCTTATAAGCCCACACACACTCGTTAAGGCCTTATCTCGAGGATTGTTCACCAAGCAGAATTTGAAATTATTAAGACCTCTCGGATGCATTTTAAATAACTTATTCAAAATGAACTCTGGAAGTCCCTATTGGGTACCAAAATGCCCTCATGCAAAATACACATAGTGAGCGTGAGGATAAGGACAAACGATACATAACGTTTTGTAGTTAAAGATGAACGATGCATTTGTTCCGGTTAAGGGGCAAACCTTGTTGGTCAACATAGACCACAAGGACGAAAGGTGTAATTTGCTCCTTTATATATATATGGATGGTTGACTCTTTTTGACCATAATCAGTTGTCCAATCTGACACATTTCTGAAACACACACACACAGACGCCCCCAAAACATGAAATGAATTGCAAACCCTAATTACACCGCTTCCAAAACTCCTGTGAACTGCATGGTAAGACTGATTCTTTTTGTTTCTGATTTATTTTAAAATATGGATTTCAAAAAATATATAGATAAAAATTTGGAGTTAGTGTTAGATTGTGTAATTCCTTACATACAAAACAATCATGACCTTAATTCTGTTTCCTTAGTCTCCACCACATGTCGTGACATCGATTCTTTAACGCGTAAGCATCTAACTGCTCACGTGCATTTTCTCTCTAATCCCTCTCGTTTAAGCCGTAGATTCCCCAATCTCGAGTCCTTAAGGCTTAAAAATTATTCATATACTACTCGCAAATATCATCTTCCGGTCACCCCATGGATTCAAGAGATAGCTGTTAAGTTTCCGCGTTTGAATACACTATCTATCCGGAACATGGTGGTGTCACCTTCTGATCTTAAACTCTTAGCGAAAACCCGAGGTGCTAATTTAAGGAGTTTAGAGATTCGTGGGTGTAAAATGTTTTCAGAGGATGGTTTAATCGATATTGCTAGGTGTTGTATTGATTTGAGATATTTGCGTTTAGAACGTAATTGGATGGAAAATAATAACATGTCAAATGGGGAATGGTTACATGAGTTGGCTTTGTGCAACCTGTTAATACTACATGGAGCAGGTTACACTAAAGGCCGTCTATTTTTATTACAACGATAATCCTCTTTACTAACTTAGTCAACGAAAAATATAAATATCTATTATTATTATTATTATTATTATTATTATTATTATTATTATTATTATTATTATTTTTTTTTTTTTTTATTTTTTTATTTTTTTATTTTTTTTTTTTTTTTTTTTTTATTTTTTATTATTATTATTATTATTATTATTATTAGTTATTATTTATTTATTATAATCAACGCTTTATAATAGAATTTACAAAAAGTTAGTAGGTAGCCGAGATATTATTATTATTTATTATTATTTTTTTTATTTAAATTAATATTATTAAAATTATTTTTATTATATTTTTATTTATTATTTTTTATTATTATTATTATTTTAATAAACTGATATTTTTTTTATTATTATTATTAAATTTTTTAAGCCAAACACTTTACTTGAATAATAAAATAAATAATATTATTTTAATACCAATCTCTTTTTAGCAATATTTTTAATATCAATCCTACATCCCAAAAAACAACCTTTGATGCTATAAACTTCCATTTACCAGATCCATTTTACCATATTCTAGTTTTTTATGCACGTTAAAACAAATTAAACATTAATCTTCATTATCTTTTCCCAACTTCATCATCTTCTCCCACACCAACCAATCCAAACCTTATATTCATATCAATAACAATACAATTTTACATGTGCATTCATCCTCATCAACTAATTAGCATTTCATTTACACAAAGGTCGACATTTAAAAGTTTGTTAGTACAATGAGAAAAAAAATTAACTACACAGAACGATAAAAAATGGTAAGTTTGATGTATTTTTAGGTGATTATCCTTAATTATTACTACTTTTAAAAGTTTTTGTTATTTCGTATTTAATTGGTTGAATAATAAATATTCTTTAATACTAAATGAGAAGTTTGTAATGTCTTACTTTGTTTGTTTAATACTACAACAATAAATATCGTGTAATCTATTTTATATAATAAACCAAAATAATTTACAAGTATTTTATAGCACAAAAAAGTTAATTTGTTTCCTAAATTGCCACCAATGTACAAGAGTTTTAATACAAACCTCATAAACCAGTTTCCCAATATAACATTTAACAAAAGGAGCGTCTTTTTTAACAAATCAAAAAAAATTGAATTTTACAAATTCAAGACGCATGGACTTATTTTGGGAAGTATTTTTATGGCCATTAACAACAAAACGCGTTTTGTGAAGCCCAGGACACTCCTGCCCTAAAATAACTCTAAACCTAAAACCTATATAAGCGCCCCTCACACCACATTTGCAACACAAAATTCACAATGTTCGACATCCATGTTTGTGCAATCTCTTAGATACCTAAAACTCTATTCTTAATCTCCAACTTTGTAATGCTACCAAGAATTGAATGGATTTAGGTCCATTCATGCAACAACATTGATCTAATTGCTTGCACAACAATATGGATTGCTGATCATTACAATGCTGCCAAGAATTGAATGGATTTAGGTCCATTCATGCAACAACATTGATCTAATTGCATATGCAACACAAAAAAGGAATGTGTTCTCAGCATCCATGATTATGCAATCTGTTAGATTCCAAAAATTGTATTCTCACTCTCCTTCTTTTTAATGCTGCCAAGAAATGAATAGATTTAGGTCCATTCATGCAACATCATTGATCTAATTGCTTGCACAACAATATGGATTGCTGGACATTTTAATGCTGCCAAGAATTGGATGGATTTAGGTCCATTCATGCAACAACATTGTTCTGCATAATTTGCAGCACAAAAATTGTCATGGATCGACATCCATGTTTGTGCAATCTGTTTTGTGCCAAAAACTGTATTCTTAAATCTCCTTCCTACAATAATGCTGCCAAGAATTGTATGGATTTAGGTCCATTCATGAAACAACATTGATCTAATATTGAATGATCATGAATGATTAAAAAATGGACCTAAATAATATGAACGTGGATTGATGTTAATAATTTTTTGTATTGAAAGTTATAATCGATTAATTATGTGTAATATGAAGGTGGATTGATGTCAATAGATTTTTTTGGCTGATAAATACCCATTTATTATGTTTTTGTGAATTGCAGGATCTAGGTGTTATAAATGTTCCATGTAAACTGCAGTATTTTGACAATTATGTTTCTGTGAGTAGCAACAGCTAAAGGGATGAATGATTAACATTACATATGGTGCAATTACCAGATACATTTTGAGTGATTGGATCTAACATACTGTGTATCAGCACATTTGGATTGTAATTATTATGTTTGATTAACACATTGTAATGATATTTGTTGTATTATTATGTTTTTTATAATGACAAACATTGTTTTATATTATCAAGTTATGATCATATTATTGATACACATTGTTAAAGGACTCATCATAAAGTTTGAGTTGTGTAAACTGTTATGCCACCATTATGGAGTCAATTTTGTGATTTATAAACGCAGTTTATAAATCTGCGTTTTTAAATAGTGTTAAACAACGCAACTCTGTTCAGCTTAACCATAATACACAGAATTATTGCTATAGCATACAACATATGCGTTTTGTGTTAAAATGCATTAATACTTTATTGGATTGTATGGATACCACTATTCAGAGCACTGAATTATCATGAATAGAAGTGGATAATAGATGTATGTGTGCCATCCATATTGGTTATCCAGTGGACATTATAATACTTTATCTATTCAATTATACGATTTGTGGTATAGTGTCTGTGATGCTATTTAAACGAAGGTATGGTGAATACATGAAACATACTAAATCCGTAACAATACCTAAAAAAATTAGAAAACATCCAATAATGGTGTGGTTAGCTAGATGTGAAGAATTGAAAGAAGCTGATGGATCAGATAATTGGACTGATCTAATGGTATTATATTTTCAATGATTTGTTGAAGAGGATCAGAGTTTTGGTATGAAACTTGATAGTTTACATGGGGATTTTGATGTTGTTGTTGAAGAAAGACAACTGTTTATCCAAGAATTAGAAATTGCTGGAAATATATTGCTATTAAAGAAATCAATTAAATTTCTCAAAGATGTCCAAAAGAAGGACAAAAAAAATTGAGTCAGATGGAAACAGCAATCAAAGATACAAACTCAAGAATTACTGAGAAGGATTCCTTTGTTCAGAAATTGAAGGACTTGACAGTACCATTATGAGTACTGTCAAAGAGCTTTTTATAATGCTGATGTTTGAAAGAGCCTTTGTGCTGAGAACGATATCAACCTTTATATGCATTTTGTTTGATTGTGTTGGAAATACGTTTTTACGTATTTAGGAAGATTCGGCCACTCCGACAATATATTAAGTAGTAGCTCGTAGTCTAGATATCTTTATATTACTTAACAAGGAAAGGCCTAGTCCATGTTATGTATGGACGGCCCAATATTGTAAGCCCAAGCCCATCTTATGGGCTTGGTATATAAACCCTCTCCTTAGATGGAGAGGGTGTGGTTCACTTTACTTTTCACATAGTAAGAAGGTGTTTATCTTTCACTTTCTCTATCTAAGTGTGTGTGTTCTCACCATCTCTCTATCTCTTTCTCTCTCTAAAACATAAGCAAGATTTACAATATCTTACAAATGGTATCAAGAGCCATGGGATGATTGTATTGTTTATGTGTTTGTTTATATAGAGTTCGTGTGTTTTTATCCTAAAATCCCACGTCCAAATTTTTTTTTGGTGTTTTTTGTGGTTTGATCTTCACCAAAATCATCTACATATACGTGTTAGTGATTTGGGTTACTTGGATCGCTCAAAACGCAAAATTTTTGGCCTCAAGATTCGTCTATATTAAAGTACAATACGAATTCCTTGTTTTTTTCAAAATTTCGCAATATTTGGTATAATTTCGCAATTGTTGAATTGCGAAATTGTTTAGTATTGCGAAATCTTTGCATAATTGCGAAATCTTTGCCGGATTGCGAAATCTTTGCCTATTGTGAAATCTTCGATTGCGGATTTGTGCCTATTGCGAAATCTTTGCCTATTGCCAAATCTTCGATTGCGGATTTATGCCTATTGCGAAATCTTTTCCTATAGCGAAATCTTCGATTGTGGATTTATGCCTATTACGAAATCTTTGATTGCGGAATTGTGCCTATTGAGGAATCTTTGCCCTATTGCGGAATTAGGACTTTATTGCGGAATAATTTGTTTGTGGGATTGCGAATTTGAATCAACTCTAGGATTGCGAAATCATTGCACATAATTGAGGAATCTTCATATTGCGAAATCTTTGGAATTTTTTCAAGATTTTTGAAAAACGTGATTTTGAAAATTTCGTGAGTAATTTTGCAGTGGAATTTTTGGTTTCTCAAGAAGATAATTTTAAGGGATTTTAACATAGTTTCTCGACTTCAACACACGACAACAAACACATTTACTTTCTCTCATTGTTCGATCAACGTTTTGTAAATCTTCACATCAAACTTCAATGGAATCGTTGAATTCGACATCTCAAGAGGGAGAATTGCATCTAATGCAAAACACAGCTAGAGAAAGTGGTATAACGTTATTTCGACTACTTCAGTCTCATCTTGTAACCCTTTCATGGCTTCAAGGAGGAAGTGAATTTGTGACACTCTTTGGTCAAGATCGTTATACATTCATCGACTCAATATTCCTCAACTTGAACCAACTAGCTGAGCAACTTCACAAAGAAGACTTTAATCACTCTGAATTAGTATCTGCCTATAAAGCTCTAGTGATACAACTTACGCACTTCTTTCAATTCAACATTATTAAGTCTGAAAATTCAGGGATATGTTAGTCATTTCTGCAATACACACATACGGAGGTTCAAGAGTTCCGTGGTACACTGTTGAAATTCATGACATCGGTCTCGTCTTCGATTTATGAAAGATCCCGATTTCAGCAAGAGTATGATAGTGGATTGCAAGTATTTACGATGCAGATGCTAGAGGAGCATGGTCATACGGTTGACAACTTGGAGCCTCAAGATTGCAAGAGCATGGAATCGAGAGGAAAGCATGATACAAGCAGCATGTCAGGGAACGTGGTATATGATGTCTGTGCCGATGCACTACCACATGTTGAGCATTCCGAACCTATTTATGATAAACATGAAATGGAAAAGAGTGATAGTTCTAACACTTCAGATTCATCCGATGTGAGTCATAATGAGGGAGAAATTGTTCAGAATGCTATGGTAAATCATGATACATGCTTTATGACTGCTTCAGTAACCGATTCTGATTCAAAGATTAAAGAGCTTGAAACGATCTTAGCTCAGCAATCTAAAACTCTTGAGGATGCCAAAACTGAATTTTCGAAGAAAACGGACACATTTCAAACATATTTTGAAAAACTTGAAAAGTCAAAAGTTGTTCTTGAACGAAAATTAGATCAAAAAGTTCTAGATTCTAAAGCTAAAAAAGATAATCTTTTGAAACAAATTAAGTTGCTTGAATCTAAGTTGGCATCCCAAGATAGATTGCTCAAAGAGAATGAGAACTTAAAGGCTCAAGTTCAGGAAAAGGTTTTTGCTATAGCTGCTTTGAAAAACGAGCTAAGGAAAACTAAGGGCACTAGTGTGGACACTAACCTTGAAAAACCATCAATCTTGGGGAAACCGCCTAAAATTCAGTCCGTTCGTCAACCGACTGCATTTAGATCTGAGCGACCAAAATCCTCGAGACCGTGGTTTGCCTCCCAAGTTGATATGGTTCATAGTTCTAAACCATTCACTCCATTATCTAGGCCTAATGTGATAAAACCAGCCTATGCAAAACCTACAAACAAGACTGCTACTAGTGATTCTAGGTATATTTCTAAGAATATGCCACAACATAGGTCGAATAGCATGCCTAATAATCACTATGTAGATGCATCTAAGAAAATGACACAAGCTACACCTAGGATTTCTAGATCTAAATCGGACCTCAAACGCGGTGAGACAACGATGAATGAGTAGGGAGCTAGCTTTAATTAAAGTAGGGGCACATCGAAGTGAAGAAATTCTGAGTAGCTTTAATTAAAGTAGGGAGCTAGCTTTAATTAAAGTAGGGGCACATCTATATGGAAGGGAAGTTTTTATTTTATGCATTCCTGTTGAAAATTATAGTTTTTATCAGCTGTTGCACCATTCGGAAGGTAAGATCTCAGATAATGGAGATGCAAAGGAGTGATACCACTACTCAAGCAGGAACCCAGATTAATAAAAAAAATGCTCACGGCAAGTTCCGAAAAATTGCATCAGATAACTATTTAAAAAACTGTCCATCTCTTCTTTTAATACATTTTTCATAAAACTGATTTAGCACAAATTTGAGTCGATATCGTCAACTCAATAGCAAACACGTTTACAGCCACATAAAATTGCAATCTCAGCACACTTTTGCAACAAAATATCCTAACAAGAATCATAAAACACTTTCGTCACTGCTAGCAGTGATAATAAGACAGCTAATGTCCACTGTAAATTTTCTTAATTCACCACATTTTGCACAAATCCTGAAAGCCAAAAGAAACTAAATAACTACCTGCTTGGGTCCGGTAGATGTTCCATCAGATGATAGTAATTGGTTAACTATGTTCTGAAATGTCTTAAAAGCTCGTTTGACAATGTCCTTATCTCCCATTTGCACTTCTTCCTCATTACGACAGACCTTACTTACCACCCCATCTTCATATTTTTGCTTGCCTTCCTACGTATGATTATCTGATCTTGACGGGCAGGCAACTTCTTGCAACTTATCTTAAGTGAAATCATCTAACCTTGAACGTTCAGCTTCTTAGGCTTTCTTTTACGAGATTCTTTCATCTGTATGTACGATTCAAAACGCCTAATCAGCAACTAATCACAATGACAGCTAGTTCATATAACCTACAATCATAATAGAATATTCTGTACCAAATCTAACTAAAAATCTAACCTTTTCAAGTAATGATATTGCTGAATGCGCACAAGGTCATATTATTTTCTCAGCACTGTTTGGTATTTGAGAGATTCAAGTCACGCGACCAAGTGGCGGTTCTATAGTGAAAAGATCAAGGGCAGCATGTAAGTACAGTATACACAACAGTTTCAACTAATTTACATAAAATTGGGTCATTTGAGTTGGGTTTTATCTCAAACGGGTCAATTGTTTACGTAAAAAGGAAACAGGGTGGAACATGTCCGAACTATCCAAACTTTTGTTCCTAACGGATACACCCTATTCAAATCATTTTTATGTTTATATTATTCTTGTAAAAACACTGTTGTGTTCCTAACTCCTAAGTAACGAATAAACTGGATAAAAAACGACCCGTTGCTTACACCGACCAAACTATCGTTTATCACCACTCTCGCTATTAAAAATCAATGCACAAGTTGCCCATTATTGCAATAATATTGTTTTTGTAATTATAGGTAACGGTTTATCTTTTGTAGAGTACCGAAAGAAAATGGACAAATGTGTTTTGGAAAAAATGCATACAATCTCTCTAATTAATTCACAAGTCAAGCTCTGAGTAGTATTACCTCAGCACAAACCATTGGACGAGTATGTACCATATCATTACCGAAACCGCGATCAACCGAAATATACCTAATGGAATGATTGATGGTAAACACAGAAGCGGAAACTGCTTGCTCGCTAAAGGGACAGCACCTCAATCTTAGCTTTCTTAATCTAGGGCACCCTTTTGATAACTCCAAAAGTCCTACATCAGATTCTCCTATATTCCATAGATAGACATATCTCAAATTATGACCATACTTCCCAATGTATCCTAAACCCACATCCGTCAATTCAACAGAAGAAAGCTTGAGCGTCTCGAGTTTGCTGCAACCCATTAGCATAGCTCGAACCCCATTGTCTAACGGTGAATCTCTTATACCGGCCTCATCCTCATCCCAATAATATATACGGAATTCACGTAGAGTCTTCAAATGAGTTCCTACACACTCGAGAGCTTCATTAGAAATATCTACGCAATTAACCTCTAAATATACCAGATTATGACAACCTTGTGCTAGAGCTATAAGTCCCAGTTGAGTCACGCTCCCATAATGGGAAAGTTTGCGCAATTTCTTGCAAAATTGAGCAATAACTTGTAATCCCTCGTCTTCACATACATCTTGGGCAACTAGAACTTCTATATTGGGACACCTCTCAAACAAGAAACATTGGCAATCGTATTCACGCTTTGCATACAGGAGATCCAATTCCCGTAGCTGATTGAGATATGGGTGTAGAATAGGGAATGAATCTGGGTACACGTCCTGAATACGTAAACCACCAATATTCGGGGGGAATTTAAAACCATTGTAATCCCAATCTTCATCAATAATCCCGCAACCAAAATAATCCAGCTTCTTAGCATGCTTAATTACTTTTCTGAAATCACTTAAAGACCTTTGATAAATATTCAGAGATACTAACGACTTGCTACATTTCTTTGCAAGACGTGTAATATCTTTCATATCGTACCGATCAAAGGGGGAATGAAAATCTAACGACTCCATAACCGTGTTACGCATAGCCAACTCATGTAACCATTTCCCATTTGGCTTGTAATCATTTTCTATGTAATTCTTTTGTAAAGACAAACTTCTCAAATCAACACAATACCT
This sequence comes from Glebionis coronaria, assembly GCA_025667525.1. Taxonomy (NCBI): domain Eukaryota; kingdom Viridiplantae; phylum Streptophyta; class Magnoliopsida; order Asterales; family Asteraceae; genus Glebionis; species Glebionis coronaria. Next base: position 46,246,615 of record CM046881.1, read on the forward strand.
AGCGATATCAGTTAAACCATCCTCTGAAAACATTTCACAACCACGAATCTCTAAACTCTTTAAATTAGCACCTCGGGTTTTCGCCAAGAGTTGGAGATCAGAAGTAGACACCACCATTTTGCGGAAAGATAGTGATTCCAAACGCGTAAACTTAACAGCTATCTCTTGAATCCAAGGGGTGACTGGAATATTCGATTTGAGACCACAATCTTTTCCATGGAAAAAGGACTCGAGAGTTAACGACTCGAGATTCGGGAATCTTAGACTCAAACGTTTCGGATCAGGGAGATAGTGAACATGCACAGTCAAGTGTTTACGCGTTTTAGAATCGATATCGTAAAAATTCTTGGAGACTAATGAAAGAGAATTAAGGTCATCAGGGTCTTGTATGTAAGGCATGACACAATCTAACACTAACTCCAAATCTATTTTTATAAATTGTTTTTTGGTAATGAGTTCATCATCCATATTTATTCTAAAATAAATGACAAACAACAACAAAAAGAATCAGAGTCTTACCTGAGTTTTCGAAATGGGGTTAGGGTTTGCAATTCAATTGTGTTTTGAAATTGGGTGTATGTGTTTCAGAACATGTGACACTGTTTTCATTTGGGTCAAATAGTCAACCTTTGATGTACACTGGTAAGAGTAAACTACACCATTAGTCCTTGTGGTTTGCGTCCTTTTAACGTAATGACAATTACTAGCGCTCGTTAAGACATGCATGATGTGAGAAATTGGGTTAGGGGAATGATAATCTAGGACACTTTACTTGAATTGTGTTAAGTCACTTTTCATAATTTCGTATTTATCGGTCCATACGTATCATGAAATTCTTATCGAGATAAATCAAGAATAAAAAAGTTATCTCCAAGTAAAAAAAGTAAAATAAAGCAAGAACTAAGGGGCTGTTTGGTTCGCAGAATATTTATTCTATTTGTAGGTACATTTATTAGGCCTATTTGTAAGTACATTTATTAGGCCTGCTCTCATTGGGGTTCTCATGGAGCCATCGTTCAATGTCGTCAATCTTGAAGACTATAATCGTCTTTTCCATGGTCCATCAGTTGACGATAATGGATTCTTCAAGATTCAATCAATGACTGAAAGAGAAAATTATTATTCAAGATTCGTATGGCTCGAGATCAAAGGAATACCGTTTGAGTATGCATCAAGGCTCAATATCACTAATATTGCTAAGTTGCACTAGGACATCAAACTCTCACCCAAGAGCAACTATGAGCTGATACACGTCACGATTTTGGCCATCATGAAGAGGTTCAAATCTTTAACTCATGTTTAAAACCAAACTCCATCATATCGGTACAACATGTGGGGAGTTTCCATTAATACAGGCCAACATGGTGGATGCTTCAACAACCGATGAAGAATCACAACCGGTGCTTCCACCTCCGTCGTTAATGGCGCTGACACATAATGAAATCAGGGCTCATTATTTACCTCAGAAGTCTATTGAGCTACACCTACATTCATCCAAAAATCCACAAGTCAATTCAAATTTCAAATGTAGTGTTGAAGAAGCGGGAGTTTGCGAGTCCCACAGTCTCATTACAGCTATGGATAGGGGTATTTTGGAGAATGCAAACCATGGTCACATGATGGGCACTGTTGAGCAGAGTGATATCTATTCTCATCTCAAGTGTACCAAAGAGTGAAAGTTGCACTTTAACACGCAGCCCAAAATGGTCTTCCTTGCCCTTTGAGAAATACTCCATCAGAAAACAGTAATATTTCTACTCCACAAACCTCACCGGTTATGGGCATTAAAAGTACCGATACATCTGGTGTCTTTTCAAATCAACTTCAACCCAACATTACTTTGGAAACTCACTCACTCCAAAAGAGTTGTTCCCTGTCACATACTAACCCTACCCATGTAGATGATTTTCCTCTCCTGCCTACAACATCTGTTCAAAAGTCAAAGACAAATAAGCATGGTGAATGCCATCTTATATGTAGTAAAGCCCAAAGGTTTGCAAAGATTATTCAAGACAAAAAGTCTAGCTTAAAAAGTAAAGAGCGTGACAAATCTAAAGCCACAGTTGGATACAATGGAAAAGCGAAAGAAAAATCCAATAAGAGAATTTGAAAAGAAGGTAATGAAGACTTCAACTTGAGTCCACATGCACGTGATGACATGACAGATTTTGAAGACGATGAGAAGGATGATGAATATCAGAACATCCTTAACCTTATTGGTGCGTCGTTGGGCATTACTTTAGATGGGAAGCCTGCCCGCCCCGTTACCGATGTCTTTGGGGATTTCCTACACGACACAACCAAGGAGACTCCTCATATTTTCTAAAATGAAGATAGTATCTTGGATCATTCATGGTAAGATATGTGGTCTCATCATCATGTGGAAAGTGTCGTTTTTCTTAGTAAAATCACTTTGGGCCACAAGCACATAGTAGCGGTTAAAGGCAATATTTTTATGGGTCTTCAATGAATTGTCTTTCAAAGTTTTAGATGTTTAAGATGAGGAGAACAATGTCTCTCTTCAAAACACAAAGCGCTCAATTCTCACTTAAATCAAGTAGTAATGGTTCAGGTTCTCATCTTGGTGTCTTTTCAAGAGTTTCAACACCTATTCACCCTGGTTTAAGCTGATGTTTCATTATCAATGGGTCATGATGTTGTTTTTGTAGGTTTCAAGTTTGTAACTTCAACTAGAGGTTCTTGCCTCATTTTTTGTACTCTCAAGTTAGATCTTTATTCAAGATCTATTATCAATACAATCTCAATTTTTTCTAATAAAAAGAAAATGAAAGAGACCAAAGTTATTTATCTATACTAACTAATTTTATTTTAGAAATATTGAATAATCAACTTACAACATTATATGCATAATATAGAATTATATAAACAAAATTAGAAACTAACTACTAATACATAACTTAATACTTGTATTAAAAATAACTAATACATATTAGAGAGAAGTGCAAAAATCATCTATATGGTATGTCAAAAAATCAAAATACATTATTCGTTAACTTTTTGGACACCTACCATCCCTTCGTTAGTGAACGGCGCACAATACATCCCTGTGGATGGATGGTGCAAATTTTTTTCACGTTAAGTACTAACGAGGTCTATAAAGTAAGGTATTCTTGTCTTTTTTATTTTTACAGGGATGTATGCTGAACGTTTTAAATAAAAAATCAAAAAATGTTTTAATTTAAAAAAATATTTGAAAAACAATTTTAATTTTAAAAAAATAAATTTTTTTGAAAATGAATTAATTTCTTTCTAAAAAAATTTAATTTATTTTCAAAAAATAATAAAATATTTTAAAGTTAATAAGTCTACATTTTGATTCTAAATTTTTAAAAATATTTCAAATTTTTTGAACGATTTTTAAGAATTTGTAATATTTTAAAAAAAGTTTTTCTTTTTTTAAATTTTTTGAAAGAAACAGTTAATTATTTTCTAACATATTAAAGTTAAAAAAATTTAAACGTTTTAAGCTTTTCTTCGAAAAATGTTAAAGTTTTTTTAGACTAAAACATTTTTTCGTAAATGACTTTTTTAAGAAATTATTTTAGTTAAAGAAATTAATTTTTCCGAGAAGAAATAAACTTTTTTTTATAAATAATTTTTTTTTGAAAATAGCTTTTTTTAATTGATAAATTTTTTTGATTTTTTTTAAAATTAATATATTTTTTCGATTTTTTTTATTAAAAATGTTCACTATACATCCGTGTAAAAGCAAAAAAGATCAGAATACCTTTTTTTTACAAACCTCGTTAGTACATAACATGAAAACAATTTGCACCATCCGTCAAGAGGGATGTATAGTGCACCGTAATGAAGGGATAATTGATGTCCAAAAAGATAACGTAAGATGTATTTTGAGTTTTTGACATAATACAAATATGATTTTTGCATTTCTCTCAACATATTATAAAAACTAATTAATACATAATTTAATACTCATATAAAAACTAATTAATAGTACATAATATTAAAACTAATTAATACATAATAATTAATACACATTTAAAAATAAAAATAATTAATACACATTAATATATAATCAATACACCCTATTACTTAGAAATACAATTATATATTCACATTCTACAATAATTTAAAGGATATATCTATAAAATCGTACATATGTTGTTTACATAACATGATGGTGTACATAGTTTTGAAAACCTTCATAAGATGAACCGAAGAGGACCCGCCAAAACTGACAAAAATGATACTGTTACATTAATCTATACTACTTAGTTTGAACGAGCACATAAAAATGTACTACTTATAAAAGAGATTGTTCTCTCTCTCTCTCTCTCTCTCTCTCTCTCTCCAAAATTTAACGTACTACAACGTTACAAGCTTTTGGTACAAACATTTACAATACAAACACTTCATAAATTTATTTTTGTATTAATTGGTGGGAATACATTAAATTACAAAATGAATACAAATTAATATGCAACATGTTCAAAGGATTATTATTGTAAATTCTGATTATCTACATACAAATTGTTCACTAATGTAAGTTTAATACTCCATCCGTCCCAAATTTATAGTCCCTCGGACGTCTCAAAATTTATAGTCCCTTTTTTTATTTCGGAACGTCCCAAAATTATTTTCCCTTTCCAAATATAGTTTTGGTAATTTAACAAGTTTACTATATTGCACCTAGTGGTATTAGAAATTACAAAGTTTATTCAAAGGTTTAATTAATTGCATACGGGTATGATTGTCATTTTGCAAAAAACTAAGAGAGAGAATGTTGTAATTGTTATTTTTTTTTAAATCTGTGTGTTTTTTGTCGAGTGACAATTAATTTGGGACGGATGGAGTATCTTATATGTGCTAAATTTTGAACCATTCAACTTTTTTTTTATAAATTTACATATTCAAAAACATATATTGTCTATGTATGTAATTTGGTACAAATTTAATGAAATACTGATCATTTTGTTAATTAATTCGATTAAATCGTACATAATATAGTAGAAAGATTTTAAGGTTATTATAATGTATGAAAACGTGTAAACATATAAAATACGAAGATTTTTAATATTTACAGATTATATAATATTGTGACGAATGCTACACAGATTAACAAATACCTTTCACCATCAATCATCACAAACTGGTAATACTAATTTATATGAAATGATTTATTATTGTTTAAATTTATTTCAACTTAAAGCTATCATCATTATTCATAGATATAATCATAAAACATTGCACTCAGAGTTTCAGTTTCCAAATAGCAGTAGTCGCAACGTGCGGGGTACCCTGCTAGTGAATTAATAAGCATAAAAAATTGAGTCAATAACAGTTAAATTCAGTTAAGTTCGGTTGAATTAGAAAAGTCACAACCCTTTACCGACACACACATTGGTTTGGTTTTTAAAGGGAAAATAAGGTAAACCCCAAATACTGATTCATTGACCATTCAGCTTGGGGCTCTGCCCATTAACCTTGCAACGAGGCGGGATCTGCTAGACCCTGCATATTTGTCGTGCACTAAAACGTATCAGTTCAACGATTGTGCACTCCACATTTTTCTAACTCATATCCGAGTGTAATAGGAAATCCCATTAGTCTTTAGTAAATAACAATTACCTAAAATAGTTGATAACATATAACGGTATTTTTGATATTTTAAAATGTACCATTACTTCTGTCTCTTCCTTGCTAAACTATCTTACGACTAGCATTGCGATTCACGCATCTCGCACAACCGTGCCTGATTAACTTTTTCACTCATAAATTAAATTCTAAAGCCTTTTTCTCTTACATCTTTCTTTTTTTCTTTTCAGGTCGAGTACACAAAACTAAATATAAACTTTTTTATAGTCTCTTCTTCTGTCCTTTATTTAATTTGCTCCCCTTCCCGCTTCTCTTCTTTCCATTTTATACTCTAGAACTAAGGGCATCTACTATTGTAGGTATATGAATAGGTTTATAAAGGTATGAAGAGGTCTAAGAACTTGTTAACCATAATGAAGAACCATTTCATGCTTATGTGGCATGAAAATGTTTATAATCCTAGACCTCTTCATAATTAAATGGTTTTATTAATATATGAGGTTTATAAAATTTTATGAGATTTCTACATAGTGAGGATAGGTTAAAGGTTCATAAATTAATCCTATGATACAACTACAAACCTATTAAAAAGTTTACCATTGGAGATGCACTAAGTGGAATTAGTAAAATGCGTATTATTATCGCCTAATTGCATTTGACATAAGTAGACATTATGCATAAATGTCATAAAAAGGTGACACTTTTCGTACATATTTGTAAAAAGGATAGTGATCTTTTTGCCCGTTTTAGCCCACCTGTTTAACCCACCCGTTTGTCCGCACCCATTTAGCCCGTGCCCGTTTATCCCGCCATCTGTTTAGATTGTCGCCCGTTTTGCCCGTGTCTGTCTAACACGCCCGTTTTGCCACCTCTATGCGTTACAAGATTGCACTAACCAAAAGACAATGCGTAATTTTCATAGATGAATAAGGTCCAAAGTATAAATAGATGAATCATGAGAGAAGTCAGAGAACCACTTTTACGAACTTGCATTACTCGTTACATTAAGGATTAAGCCATAATTACAATAATTAAGATCACCGTTTTAACCCAAAGGCTTCAAACTGAGGTTTTATCACGTATGCTATGTCATTAAAGTTTTGGTATTCCGATGAAATTGTGCTACAAGTCATACATTGTTGCTGCATCACTATTGTTTTGACATGTATTATCTTCAAAGAATAAGTCACATTCTACATCTTGGTGAAGCTATAAGAAGGCCGGTGGTTCTTTATCACCTTCCAGGCAAATGTTGCGACATCTAAGACCACTGTGCAGATTGAGCGTATCAGTAAACACAAAAGAATTAAAAACGAAACTGTAGCTTACTTAGAAGTTAAAAGATGCAGGTTTCCATATTGGTTCTTATTGACCTCTTGTTGGTTTTTTATTAGGCTTTCCCTCTTAGGTTGGATTTACCATAAAACATATACGAAAGAAAGTAAATTTGACAAGATAATCAAATACATTTTGTTAGTTTCCTTATTGAATTCGACCAAAACTTACTTTTACTGTCACATCTTGAAAGTTTTCATTAGTAACTGGAGTAGCTTTGTCTGTACATTGAGATCGTCCGCTACCTGGTTTATCCTCATGATGTTTACCTGATCCGTCCACCGCAAAAATATCAGCTTGCACTTCTGTCTCTCATTATGAGAAACTTTATTTTCAACCCCACCTTCGTATTCTTCCTTATCTTCCGGAGTATGATCATCTGATCTTGACGGGCAGGAAACTTCTTTACAAGATTCTCCCATCTGTATGATCATCCTCCAAATTATCTTCTGAGGATTTTTCTTTACAAGGATTTTTCTTTACAAGATTCTCCCATCTGTATCTATGTTTCAAAACCCTTAACCACAATGACAGCTAGCTTATTATAACCCACAAATCATAATAGCATATTTTTGTACCAAATTTAACTAAAAATATACAGTAATCTTTTTAAGTATTGATATTGCTGCAGTGCACAAGATCATACTATTATCTCATCATTGTTGTGTATTTGAGATATTCAAGTCACGAGACCAATTGGTGGTTCTATAGTGAAAAGATCAAGGGCGGCATACAAGAACACCATACGAAACAGTACAGTTTCAACAAGTTTACATAAAATTGGGTCATTTCCGTTTCGTTACTACTCAAAACTACTGGAGTTGTTGCTTTTAGCCGTCTTTCATGAACTCCCACTCCTTTTAGTGACCTATCCTATAATATATTTTATAAGTTATGCATATTAAGCACCAATAATGCATGTGTTACAAAGAATTAAAAACAAAACTGCAGCTTACATAGAAGTTACAGGTTTCCGTATTGGTCCTAATTGACCTGTGGTTGGGTTTTTTTTCTCTACTGCTTTCCTCGATCACATTCATTCATCAACAAACTTAATAGAGCGTTATGTTTCATACAGTAAGTCATAAGACAATGATACTGTAAATTACCGTTCATTTTCTTTCTTGCTAAAAGTGAATGTGAACGAATAACTTGAAACACTAATAGCATGTGGCGTTACTACAGGGAGCATTCTTTTTTACAAAAAAAATACCTGCTTGGGTCCGGTAGATGTTCCATCAGATGATGTCGGGTAAATCTGTTCTGAAATGTCTTATAAGCTCGTTTGACAATGTCCCTATCTCCCATTTGCACATCTTCCTCATTCTGATAGACCTTCATCCCCACCTTAATATTCTCCCGTAACTTCCTTAGTATGATTATCTGATCTTGACGTACGGGCATGCAACTTCTCGCAAATTATCTTCGTGAAATCATCTAACCTTGAACGTTCAACTTCTTAGGTTTTTTCTTTACGAGATTCTCCCATTTGTATGTAAAATTCAAAACCCCTAATCAACAACTAATTAATCACAATGACAGCTAGCTAACGTAAACCACAAATCATAATAGTATATTCTGTACCAAATCTAACTAAAAACATAATCTTTTTAAGTACTTATTATATACTACTAACCTTATGACTTTATAAGTGTACTATAAAGGAAAGATTCCTTACAAATGTAGTCTTTATAAAAATAATGAAGTCGGTAGACATCTGTTACAATTTTTCAGTGTGCGAATTACAAGTGTGAAGAATAATCTATGTATACGAATACATAGATACGCGGTTAACTGTTCGTTTCAGGGAACTTTGACTGTCAACATAACACAACTACTAAAATTCAAAGATACTTGCAATAAGTGTTGGTTCAACTAAACTACTGTTCTTGATGAGGCAAAAGTATATAGGTGACTATGTCGAGATAAACATGGATACCTTTTTTTACTAGAAGCAGGTAAAAAAATGCATCAGTTATTATGTCTTGATCTGTCCTGTGCATAATTCTGACTAAGATCAAAGCAACAGTTATTAGTTAACTAGTGACATAATACAGTGGTAACATTTTTAACCATCATGTTAATTCTTCTGAAACAGGTGAAACCTGTCAATTTGGAATAAAATGAATACATTAGATGTAGTAGAAAGTGCATTTGCGACTGCTTATTTTACGGTATCTATAATATGTCTGGTTTGACTACCTATCCGAAAAACAAATCAAGGCTTGGACATAATACATAAGCACACAATTATAGTTGGTATTACATTAACGGCAACCTAATCTCACCTGCATACGTTACTTAGTTGTTTATCTCGGTTCTCACTATATGTGGTCCTAGCAACATGTGGTCCTAGCAACATTTGTTTCAGACAAAGTCCAACTTTTCTCGATTTCCCATTCACTCTCCACCATTTTATTTCCTGGACCTGTACAGGAAGATAAAAAAGGAGGCCATCTGGCGGAAAGGAACCAACGACTTAAGTTATAAGACATCTATAATTAGAAGTCATTTTATCCATCAACGCAAGCAATTCCAACGCGATTCTAGAGAAACTATATATAAAGCAAAACATATCAAATAACCAAGCACACAATCTGTAAAGAAACAAACAACACAATATTAGTGTATCAAAACAGCCAAAATTCTACATGTTTTGGCCAACAAACAAGAAGATGAATTGACTTAATAGTCAATCATCCACTCTACGTGTTTCGTCACCTCTAGCAGTTGAACTAAGACCGCTAATGTCTACTTTAAATTTTCTAAATTCATCACATTTTTGCCAAAGTCATAATACCAAAAGAAACTAAATAATTCCCTATTACCGAATTTGGTCTCTTCTCACCAAGAACTTTGACCAAATCAAAACTACAAAGCAAGGAAAACAAACCCCTCAACTTCAGGAATGTCACCAATCTTCTTCAAAGCCTCTTCGCTCGGTTTCTCATCAATAGCAATCACCATGACCGCTTGTTTTCTTGACGTGATCCATTCGACGCTCATAATGTTCACATTTTCTTCACCCAATATACTTGCAACACAGCAAATGATATTAGGCTCATCAACGTGTTTACAAAGTAAAATATGTCCGTCCAATCTCACATCTACCTCAAAAGCACCTAGTTTCGTCAAATGTGGAACCCCATCTTTCACCCTCCCTTGCAATTCTATTTCCCCAAACTCGGATGCTGCAATTGCGGAATGTGATACGACTTCATCAATTTGAACTATAATTTCGAGTGGCTTCTCAGATGACCCGTCCAAAAGTAACCCTTTTTTCTTCTGGATATCTCTGGCTGCCAAGTTCCAGACTAATCGAGAGTCGAGATCATCTGTTGCTCTTGAGGATGCATATGTTATCTTTACAAATCGAGCATCATATCCATCTGATACCACCAGTTGTACAGCGAACCTATGAAGTTTTTCAGCAAGGGTAATATACACTTGTGTAAGTACCTGCAACGTAGGTCATAACATCAAAATCACCAGAAACTTTTAAAAGAAAGAATTTATCGACGGAGGTTTTTTGTTTTGGGAAAGGACAGGCTCACAGGCCAAAAAAGGAGTTAAAAGCTTGAAGCTGACAAGCATTTAGTTATGGGTAGTTCTATAGTAAAAAGATCAAGGTCGACATGCAAGTACTCAACAGTTTTAACCAATCTACATAAAAAATGCGTCTTTTGATTTGACTTATTTCTCAAACTATTCAAATGTTTAGGTGAGAAGAAAAGGCGGTCAAAAATATCAAAACTATCCCTCACTTCATTTCATAACTTTTTTTAGAACTTTTGGTAAATACACTGTCTTTATACTCCTAAGGCATTGATTTCTAACAAAAAACTGGCCCGTTTCAACCGGTTACTTATATCGACCAAACTATCCATATAGGTAATAATAGTTAACGCACAAGTTACCTATTCTTGCAAAAGTTAGCGCTTAACCTTTTGTAAGGAATTGAAAAAAGTAAATAATAGCTGGAAGTGTTTTTGGAAAAAGATACATACATCCTCTTTAGGCTATAATAGTTTTTGACAGATAACAAGTCAAGCTTTCAGTAGTATTACCTCATCATAAACCATTGGACGAGTGAGTACCGAATGCTCAATCCATACATACCGCAAGGAATGATTGTTGTTAAACACAAAAGTTGCAACTGCTTGCTTGCTAAAGGGACAACTGCCCAATCTTAGCTTTCTTAAATTTGGGCACCCCTTTGATAACTCCAAAAGCCCGAGATCAGATTCTCCTGTATTGATTAGAGAGAGATCTGTCAAATTATGACCATATTTCCCAATGTATCCTACACCCACATCTGTCAATCCACCAAAAGAAATCCATAGCCTCTCGAGTTTGCTGCAACCTATTAGCATAGCTCGAACCCCATTGTCTAGCGGTAAGTCTGCTGTTATACGGACTCCCCTCTTCAAGAATGTACGGAAATCACGTAGATTCTTCAAATGAGTTCCTACACACGCGAGAGCTTCATTTGAAATATCTAAGAGAGTACCAACCTCTAAATATTCTAGATTAGGACAACCTTGTGCTAGAGCTATAAGTCCCATTTGAGTCATCCTCCCATAATAGGTAAGTTTGCGCAATTTCTTGCAAAACAGACCAATAACTTGCAATCCGATATCTCCACATATATCATGGGTAACTAGAACTTCTAAATTCGGACACCTCTCAAAAAAGAAACATTGGCAATCATGTTGACGAACATGATATACGAGATTCAATTCCCGTAGCTGATTGAGATATGGGAGTAGAAAAGGGAATGAAGCTTCGTTCAACTCCTGAATACATAAACCACGAATATTTGGGGGGAATTTAAAACCATTATAATCTGAATCTTCATCAATAAACCCGTACCCAAAATGATCCAGCTTCTTAGCATGCTTAAAGACTTTTTTGAAATTAATTAAAGGTTGTGGATAGATATTCAAATATACTAAAGAGTTGCTACATTTCTTTGCAAGACATGTAACATCTTTCATATCGTACAAATGAAAGGGGTAAAAAAAGTTTAACGACTCCATAACCGTGACAAAGCCAACTCATGTAACCATTCCCCATTTGACATGTTATTATTTTCCATCCAATTACGTTCTAAACGCAAATATCTCAAATCAATACAACACCTAGCAATATCGATTAAACCATCCTCTGAAAACATTTTACACCCACGAATCTCTAAACTCCTTAAATTAGCACCTCGGGTTTTCGCTAAGAGTTTAAGATCAGAAGGTGACACCACCATGTTCCGGATAGATAGTGTATTCAAACGCGGAAACTTAACAGCTATCTCTTGAATCCATGGGGTGACCGGAAGATGATATTTGCGAGTAGTATATGAATAATTTTTAAGCCTTAAGGACTCGAGATTGGGGAATCTACGGCTTAAACGAGAGGGATTAGAGAGAAAATGCACGTGAGCAGTTAGATGCTTACGCGTTAAAGAATCGATGTCACGACATGTGGTGGAGACTAAGGAAACAGAATTAAGGTCATGATTGTTTTGTATGTAAGGAATTACACAATCTAACACTAACTCCAAATTTTTATCTATATATTTTTTGAAATCCATATTTTAAAATAAATCAGAAACAAAAAGAATCAGTCTTACCATGCAGTTCACAGGAGTTTTGGAAGCGGTGTAATTAGGGTTTGCAATTCATTTCATGTTTTGGGGGCGTCTGTGTGTGTGTGTTTCAGAAATGTGTCAGATTGGACAACTGATTATGGTCAAAAAGAGTCAACCATCCATATATATATAAAGGAGCAAATTACACCTTTCGTCCTTGTGGTCTATGTTGACCAACAAGGTTTGCCCCTTAACCGGAACAAATGCATCGTTCATCTTTAACTACAAAACGTTATGTATCGTTTGTCCTTATCCTCACGCTCACTATGTGTATTTTGCATGAGGGCATTTTGGTACCCAATAGGGACTTCCAGAGTTCATTTTGAATAAGTTATTTAAAATGCATCCGAGAGGTCTTAATAATTTCAAATTCTGCTTGGTGAACAATCCTCGAGATAAGGCCTTAACGAGTGTGTGTGGGCTTATAAGCCTAATGGATTAGTCGGTCAAAATGTCGCAGATTATGGTGACAGAAAAATAACGAAGAGTAGAGCCCATAAGACCATGTTTGTTTACGATTTGCTCCAACCGGTCGCCAAGTAGAAGACAAGGATATACGAAATATTATAATAAAAAAATACAAGAGAAAGAGAGACAAAGTCACGACCTGGTCGTTATGTGACGTTCAAAACTTTGAACCAACCTTAACACATGTCATTCTCTGATTGATCCACTATTTCGTTTAGTTTTTCGTTAGGATTGCTATGTTTGTTACTAGATGATTGAAGGTTAAAAATGGTGAATAAGATGCAGGTTATTGAAGAAGATAAGTGAGAGATGGTGAAAGAACTTAAATGTGTGGTGGGTATACGTTTTGACTTATGGTCATAATTATTAGGGAACATCATCTAAAAATACATTAAACTTACCACTTTTATGGTTGTGTGTAGTTAACTTTTTTTTTCTTATTGTACTAACAAACTTTTGAATTTCGTTGTTTGTGTGCAGCGGGTGACCTGCTAGACCTGTTAATACTACATGGAGCAGGTTACACTAAAGGCCGTCTATTTTTATTACAACGATAATCCTCTTTACTAACTTAGTCAACGAAAAATATAAATATCTATTATTATTATTATTATTATTATTATTATTATTATTATTATTATTATTATTATTATTATTATTATTATTATTATTATTATTAGTTATTATTTATTTATTATAATCAACGCTTTATAATAGAATTTACAAAAAGTTAGTAGGTAGCCGAGATATTATTATTATTTATTATTATTTTTTTTATTTAAATTAATATTATTAAAATTATTTTTATTATATTTTTATTTATTATTTTTTATTATTATTATTATTTTAATAAACTGATATTTTTTTTATTATTATTATTAAATTTTTTAAGCCAAACACTTTACTTGAATAATAAAATAAATAATATTATTTTAATACCAATCTCTTTTTAGCAATATTTTTAATATCAATCCTACATCCCAAAAAACAACCTTTGATGCTATAAACTTCCATTTACCAGATCCATTTTACCATATTCTAGTTTTTTATGCACGTTAAAACAAATTAAACATTAATCTTCATTATCTTTTCCCAACTTCATCATCTTCTCCCACACCAACCAATCCAAACCTTATATTCATATCAATAACAATACAATTTTACATGTGCATTCATCCTCATCAACTAATTAGCATTTCATTTACACAAAGGTCGACATTTAAAAGTTTGTTAGTACAATGAGAAAAAAAATTAACTACACAGAACGATAAAAAATGGTAAGTTTGATGTATTTTTAGGTGATTATCCTTAATTATTACTACTTTTAAAAGTTTTTGTTATTTCGTATTTAATTGGTTGAATAATAAATATTCTTTAATACTAAATGAGAAGTTTGTAATGTCTTACTTTGTTTGTTTAATACTACAACAATAAATATCGTGTAATCTATTTTATATAATAAACCAAAATAATTTACAAGTATTTTATAGCACAAAAAAGTTAATTTGTTTCCTAAATTGCCACCAATGTACAAGAGTTTTAATACAAACCTCATAAACCAGTTTCCCAATATAACATTTAACAAAAGGAGCGTCTTTTTTAACAAATCAAAAAAAATTGAATTTTACAAATTCAAGACGCATGGACTTATTTTGGGAAGTATTTTTATGGCCATTAACAACAAAACGCGTTTTGTGAAGCCCAGGACACTCCTGCCCTAAAATAACTCTAAACCTAAAACCTATATAAGCGCCCCTCACACCACATTTGCAACACAAAATTCACAATGTTCGAACATTGTGAATTTTGTGTTGCAAATGTGGTGTGAGGGGCGCTTATATAGGTTTTAGGTTTAGAGTTATTTTAGGGCAGGAGTGTCTTGGGCTTCACAAAACGCGTTTTGTTGTTAATGGCCATAAAAATACTTCCCAAAATAAGTCCATGCGTCTTGAATTTGTAAAATTCAATTTTTTTTGATTTGTTAAAAAAGACGCTCCTTTTGTTAAATGTTATATTGGGAAACTGGTTTATGAGGTTTGTATTAAAACTCTTGTACATTGGTGGCAATTTAGGAAACAAATTAACTTTTTTGTGCTATAAAATACTTGTAAATTATTTTGGTTTATTATATAAAATAGATTACACGATATTTATTGTTGTAGTATTAAACAAACAAAGTAAGACATTACAAACTTCTCATTTAGTATTAAAGAATATTTATTATTCAACCAATTAAATACGAAATAACAAAAACTTTTAAAAGTAGTAATAATTAAGGATAATCACCTAAAAATACATCAAACTTACCATTTTTTATCGTTCTGTGTAGTTAATTTTTTTTCTCATTGTACTAACAAACTTTTAAATGTCGACCTTTGTGTAAATGAAATGCTAATTAGTTGATGAGGATGAATGCACATGTAAAATTGTATTGTTATTGATATGAATATAAGGTTTGGATTGGTTGGTGTGGGAGAAGATGATGAAGTTGGGAAAAGATAATGAAGATTAATGTTTAATTTGTTTTAACGTGCATAAAAAACTAGAATATGGTAAAATGGATCTGGTAAATGGAAGTTTATAGCATCAAAGGTTGTTTTTTGGGATGTAGGATTGATATTAAAAATATTGCTAAAAAGAGATTGGTATTAAAATAATATTATTTATTTTATTATTCAAGTAAAGTGTTTGGCTTAAAAAATTTAATAATAATAATAAAAAAAATATCAGTTTATTAAAATAATAATAATAATAAAAAATAATAAATAAAAATATAATAAAAATAATTTTAATAATATTAATTTAAATAAAAAAAATAATAATAAATAATAATAATATCTCGGCTACCTACTAACTTTTTGTAAATTCTATTATAAAGCGTTGATTATAATAAATAAATAATAACTAATAATAATAATAATAATAATAATAATAATAATAATAATAATAATAATAATAATAATAATAATAATAATAATAATAGATATTTATATTTTTCGTTGACTAAGTTAGTAAAGAGGATTATCGTTGTAATAAAAATAGACGGCCTTTAGTGTAACCTGCTCCATGTAGTATTAACAGGTCTAGCAGGTCACCCGCTGCACACAAACAACGAAATTCAAAAGTTTGTTAGTACAATAAGAAAAAAAAAGTTAACTACACACAACCATAAAAGTGGTAAGTTTAATGTATTTTTAGATGATGTTCCCTAATAATTATGACCATAAGTCAAAACGTATACCCACCACACATTTAAGTTCTTTCACCATCTCTCACTTATCTTCTTCAATAACCTGCATCTTATTCACCATTTTTAACCTTCAATCATCTAGTAACAAACATAGCAATCCTAACGAAAAACTAAACGAAATAGTGGATCAATCAGAGAATGACATGTGTTAAGGTTGGTTCAAAGTTTTGAACGTCACATAACGACCAGGTCGTGACTTTGTCTCTCTTTCTCTTGTATTTTTTTATTATAATATTTCGTATATCCTTGTCTTCTACTTGGCGACCGGTTGGAGCAAATCGTAAACAAACATGGTCTTATGGGCTCTACTCTTCGTTATTTTTCTGTCACCATAATCTGCGACATTTTGACCGACTAATCCATTAGGCTTATAAGCCCACACACACTCGTTAAGGCCTTATCTCGAGGATTGTTCACCAAGCAGAATTTGAAATTATTAAGACCTCTCGGATGCATTTTAAATAACTTATTCAAAATGAACTCTGGAAGTCCCTATTGGGTACCAAAATGCCCTCATGCAAAATACACATAGTGAGAGTGAGGATAAGGACAAACGATACATAACGTTTTGTAGTTAAAGATGAACGATGCATTTGTTCCGGTTAAGGGGCAAACCTTGTTGGTCAACATAGACCACAAGGACGAAAGGTGTAATTTGCTCCTTTATATATATATGGATGGTTGACTCTTTTTGACCATAATCAGTTGTCCAATCTGACACATTTCTGAAACACACACACACAGACGCCCCCAAAACATGAAATGAATTGCAAACCCTAATTACACCGCTTCCAAAACTCCTGTGAACTGCATGGTAAGACTGATTCTTTTTGTTTCTGATTTATTTTAAAATATGGATTTCAAAAAATATATAGATAAAAATTTGGAGTTAGTGTTAGATTGTGTAATTCCTTACATACAAAACAATCATGACCTTAATTCTGTTTCCTTAGTCTCCACCACATGTCGTGACATCGATTCTTTAACGCGTAAGCATCTAACTGCTCACGTGCATTTTCTCTCTAATCCCTCTCGTTTAAGCCGTAGATTCCCCAATCTCGAGTCCTTAAGGCTTAAAAATTATTCATATACTACTCGCAAATATCATCTTCCGGTCACCCCATGGATTCAAGAGATAGCTGTTAAGTTTCCGCGTTTGAATACACTATCTATCCGGAACATGGTGGTGTCACCTTCTGATCTTAAACTCTTAGCGAAAACCCGAGGTGCTAATTTAAGGAGTTTAGAGATTCGTGGGTGTAAAATGTTTTCAGAGGATGGTTTAATCGATATTGCTAGGTGTTGTATTGATTTGAGATATTTGCGTTTAGAACGTAATTGGATGGAAAATAATAACATGTCAAATGGGGAATGGTTACATGAGTTGGCTTTGTGCAACCTGTTAATACTACATGGAGCAGGTTACACTAAAGGCCGTCTATTTTTATTACAACGATAATCCTCTTTACTAACTTAGTCAACGAAAAATATAAATATCTATTATTATTATTATTATTATTATTATTATTATTATTATTATTATTATTATTATTTTTTTTTTTTTTTTTTTTTTTTTTTATTTTTTTTTTATTTTTTTTTTTTTTTTTTTTTTTTTTTATTATTATTATTATTATTATTATTATTAGTTATTATTTATTTATTATAATCAACGCTTTATAATAGAATTTACAAAAAGTTAGTAGGTAGCCGAGATATTATTATTATTTATTATTATTTTTTTTATTTAAATTAATATTATTAAAATTATTTTTATTATATTTTTATTTATTATTTTTTATTATTATTATTATTTTAATAAACTGATATTTTTTTTATTATTATTATTAAATTTTTTAAGCCAAACACTTTACTTGAATAATAAAATAAATAATATTATTTTAATACCAATCTCTTTTTAGCAATATTTTTAATATCAATCCTACATCCCAAAAAACAACCTTTGATGCTATAAACTTCCATTTACCAGATCCATTTTACCATATTCTAGTTTTTTATGCACGTTAAAACAAATTAAACATTAATCTTCATTATCTTTTCCCAACTTCATCATCTTCTCCCACACCAACCAATCCAAACCTTATATTCATATCAATAACAATACAATTTTACATGTGCATTCATCCTCATCAACTAATTAGCATTTCATTTACACAAAGGTCGACATTTAAAAGTTTGTTAGTACAATGAGAAAAAAAATTAACTACACAGAACGATAAAAAATGGTAAGTTTGATGTATTTTTAGGTGATTATCCTTAATTATTACTACTTTTAAAAGTTTTTGTTATTTCGTATTTAATTGGTTGAATAATAAATATTCTTTAATACTAAATGAGAAGTTTGTAATGTCTTACTTTGTTTGTTTAATACTACAACAATAAATATCGTGTAATCTATTTTATATAATAAACCAAAATAATTTACAAGTATTTTATAGCACAAAAAAGTTAATTTGTTTCCTAAATTGCCACCAATGTACAAGAGTTTTAATACAAACCTCATAAACCAGTTTCCCAATATAACATTTAACAAAAGGAGCGTCTTTTTTAACAAATCAAAAAAAATTGAATTTTACAAATTCAAGACGCATGGACTTATTTTGGGAAGTATTTTTATGGCCATTAACAACAAAACGCGTTTTGTGAAGCCCAGGACACTCCTGCCCTAAAATAACTCTAAACCTAAAACCTATATAAGCGCCCCTCACACCACATTTGCAACACAAAATTCACAATGTTCGACATCCATGTTTGTGCAATCTCTTAGATACCTAAAACTCTATTCTTAATCTCCAACTTTGTAATGCTACCAAGAATTGAATGGATTTAGGTCCATTCATGCAACAACATTGATCTAATTGCTTGCACAACAATATGGATTGCTGATCATTACAATGCTGCCAAGAATTGAATGGATTTAGGTCCATTCATGCAACAACATTGATCTAATTGCATATGCAACACAAAAAAGGAATGTGTTCTCAGCATCCATGATTATGCAATCTGTTAGATTCCAAAAATTGTATTCTCACTCTCCTTCTTTTTAATGCTGCCAAGAAATGAATAGATTTAGGTCCATTCATGCAACATCATTGATCTAATTGCTTGCACAACAATATGGATTGCTGGACATTTTAATGCTGCCAAGAATTGGATGGATTTAGGTCCATTCATGCAACAACATTGTTCTGCATAATTTGCAGCACAAAAATTGTCATGGATCGACATCCATGTTTGTGCAATCTGTTTTGTGCCAAAAACTGTATTCTTAAATCTCCTTCCTACAATAATGCTGCCAAGAATTGTATGGATTTAGGTCCATTCATGAAACAACATTGATCTAATATTGAATGATCATGAATGATTAAAAAATGGACCTAAATAATATGAACGTGGATTGATGTTAATAATTTTTTGTATTGAAAGTTATAATCGATTAATTATGTGTAATATGAAGGTGGATTGATGTCAATAGATTTTTTTGGCTGATAAATACCCATTTATTATGTTTTTGTGAATTGCAGGATCTAGGTGTTATAAATGTTCCATGTAAACTGCAGTATTTTGACAATTATGTTTCTGTGAGTAGCAACAGCTAAAGGGATGAATGATTAACATTACATATGGTGCAATTACCAGATACATTTTGAGTGATTGGATCTAACATACTGTGTATCAGCACATTTGGATTGTAATTATTATGTTTGATTAACACATTGTAATGATATTTGTTGTATTATTATGTTTTTTATAATGACAAACATTGTTTTATATTATCAAGTTATGATCATATTATTGATACACATTGTTAAAGGACTCATCATAAAGTTTGAGTTGTGTAAACTGTTATGCCACCATTATGGAGTCAATTTTGTGATTTATAAACGCAGTTTATAAATCTGCGTTTTTAAATAGTGTTAAACAACGCAACTCTGTTCAGCTTAACCATAATACACAGAATTATTGCTATAGCATACAACATATGCGTTTTGTGTTAAAATGCATTAATACTTTATTGGATTGTATGGATACCACTATTCAGAGCACTGAATTATCATGAATAGAAGTGGATAATAGATGTATGTGTGCCATCCATATTGGTTATCCAGTGGACATTATAATACTTTATCTATTCAATTATACGATTTGTGGTATAGTGTCTGTGATGCTATTTAAACGAAGGTATGGTGAATACATGAAACATACTAAATCCGTAACAATACCTAAAAAAATTAGAAAACATCCAATAATGGTGTGGTTAGCTAGATGTGAAGAATTGAAAGAAGCTGATGGATCAGATAATTGGACTGATCTAATGGTATTATATTTTCAATGATTTGTTGAAGAGGATCAGAGTTTTGGTATGAAACTTGATAGTTTACATGGGGATTTTGATGTTGTTGTTGAAGAAAGACAACTGTTTATCCAAGAATTAGAAATTGCTGGAAATATATTGCTATTAAAGAAATCAATTAAATTTCTCAAAGATGTCCAAAAGAAGGACAAAAAAAATTGAGTCAGATGGAAACAGCAATCAAAGATACAAACTCAAGAATTACTGAGAAGGATGCCTTTGTTCAGAAATTGAAGGACTTGACAGTACCATTATGAGTACTGTCAAAGAGCTTTTTATAATGCTGATGTTTGAAAGAGCCTTTGTGCTGAGAACGATATCAACCTTTATATGCATTTTGTTTGATTGTGTTGGAAATACGTTTTTACGTATTTAGGAAGATTCGGCCACTCCGACAATATATTAAGTAGTAGCTCGTAGTCTAGATATCTTTATATTACTTAACAAGGAAAGGCCTAGTCCATGTTATGTATGGACGGCCCAATATTGTAAGCCCAAGCCCATCTTATGGGCTTGGTATATAAACCCTCTCCTTAGATGGAGAGGGTGTGGTTCACTTTACTTTTCACATAGTAAGAAGGTGTTTATCTTTCACTTTCTCTATCTAAGTGTGTGTGTTCTCACCATCTCTCTATCTCTTTCTCTCTCTAAAACATAAGCAAGATTTACAATATCTTACAAATGGTATCAAGAGCCATGGGATGATTGTATTGTTTATGTGTTTGTTTATATAGAGTTCGTGTGTTTTTATCCTAAAATCCCACGTCCAAATTTTTTTTTGGTGTTTTTTGTGGTTTGATCTTCACCAAAATCATCTACATATACGTGTTAGTGATTTGGGTTACTTGGATCGCTCAAAACGCAAAATTTTTGGCCTCAAGATTCGTCTATATTAAAGTACAATACGAATTCCTTGTTTTTTTCAAAATTTCGCAATATTTGGTATAATTTCGCAATTGTTGAATTGCGAAATTGTTTAGTATTGCGAAATCTTTGCATAATTGCGAAATCTTTGCCGGATTGCGAAATCTTTGCCTATTGTGAAATCTTCGATTGCGGATTTGTGCCTATTGCGAAATCTTTGCCTATTGCCAAATCTTCGATTGCGGATTTATGCCTATTGCGAAATCTTTTCCTATAGCGAAATCTTCGATTGTGGATTTATGCCTATTACGAAATCTTTGATTGCGGAATTGTGCCTATTGAGGAATCTTTGCCCTATTGCGGAATTAGGACTTTATTGCGGAATAATTTGTTTGTGGGATTGCGAATTTGAATCAACTCTAGGATTGCGAAATCATTGCACATAATTGAGGAATCTTCATATTGCGAAATCTTTGGAATTTTTTCAAGATTTTTGAAAAACGTGATTTTGAAAATTTCGTGAGTAATTTTGCAGTGGAATTTTTGGTTTCTCAAGAAGATAATTTTAAGGGATTTTAACATAGTTTCTCGACTTCAACACACGACAACAAACACATTTACTTTCTCTCATTGTTCGATCAACGTTTTGTAAATCTTCACATCAAACTTCAATGGAATCGTTGAATTCGACATCTCAAGAGGGAGAATTGCATCTAATGCAAAACACAGCTAGAGAAAGTGGTATAACGTTATTTCGACTACTTCAGTCTCATCTTGTAACCCTTTCATGGCTTCAAGGAGGAAGTGAATTTGTGACACTCTTTGGTCAAGATCGTTATACATTCATCGACTCAATATTCCTCAACTTGAACCAACTAGCTGAGCAACTTCACAAAGAAGACTTTAATCACTCTGAATTAGTATCTGCCTATAAAGCTCTAGTGATACAACTTACGCACTTCTTTCAATTCAACATTATTAAGTCTGAAAATTCAGGGATATGTTAGTCATTTCTGCAATACACACATACGGAGGTTCAAGAGTTCCGTGGTACACTGTTGAAATTCATGACATCGGTCTCGTCTTCGATTTATGAAAGATCCCGATTTCAGCAAGAGTATGATAGTGGATTGCAAGTATTTACGATGCAGATGCTAGAGGAGCATGGTCATACGGTTGACAACTTGGAGCCTCAAGATTGCAAGAGCATGGAATCGAGAGGAAAGCATGATACAAGCAGCATGTCAGGGAACGTGGTATATGATGTCTGTGCCGATGCACTACCACATGTTGAGCATTCCGAACCTATTTATGATAAACATGAAATGGAAAAGAGTGATAGTTCTAACACTTCAGATTCATCCGATGTGAGTCATAATGAGGGAGAAATTGTTCAGAATGCTATGGTAAATCATGATACATGCTTTATGACTGCTTCAGTAACCGATTCTGATTCAAAGATTAAAGAGCTTGAAACGATCTTAGCTCAGCAATCTAAAACTCTTGAGGATGCCAAAACTGAATTTTCGAAGAAAACGGACAAATTTCAAACATATTTTGAAAAACTTGAAAAGTCAAAAGTTGTTCTTGAACGAAAATTAGATCAAAAAGTTCTAGATTCTAAAGCTAAAAAAGATAATCTTTTGAAACAAATTAAGTTGCTTGAATCTAAGTTGGCATCCCAAGATAGATTGCTCAAAGAGAATGAGAACTTAAAGGCTCAAGTTCAGGAAAAGGTTTTTGCTATAGCTGCTTTGAAAAACGAGCTAAGGAAAACTAAGGGCACTAGTGTGGACACTAACCTTGAAAAACCATCAATCTTGGGGAAACCGCCTAAAATTCAGTCCGTTCGTCAACCGACTGCATTTAGATCTGAGCGACCAAAATCCTCGAGACCGTGGTTTGCCTCCCAAGTTGATATGGTTCATAGTTCTAAACCATTCACTCCATTATCTAGGCCTAATGTGATAAAACCAGCCTATGCAAAACCTACAAACAAGACTGCTACTAGTGATTCTAGGTATATTTCTAAGAATATGCCACAACATAGGTCGAATAGCATGCCTAATAATCACTATGTAGATGCATCTAAGAAAATGACACAAGCTACACCTAGGATTTCTAGATCTAAATCGGACCTCAAACGCGGTGTTTGTTCCGTATGCATGAAAAGTGTCTTCACGACAAATCATGCGGCTTGTGTTACTGAAGTCTTGAAGAAGCTGAACTCAAGTGCTAAAAGAGGGATTCCTAAAGGAAATAGGTTTTCTACCGCTAAGTCTTCCGCTGTGCATCAGAAAACCATGTCGCCTAGATCCAATCTTAGGTGGCAACCGACGAGTAGGATTATCAAATCAGGTAATCTTCAATGGGTTCCTACGGGAAGGTTGTTTCCCTCTTGCACTAACAAGGTTGACTGTGAACCCCTGTATGGTTCTAAAATAGATATCGCTAACCCTTATCAAAGCATACAAACTCCTAATGCGAATGCAGGTACCAAAGTCTAAGTTCAACAAGAACACAATGGTCCAATCTTTGTATACCGTACAACTAAGGACACTCTCAGAGTTTGGTTGTTGAAGAAGCTGATATCTAAGAAACAAGTGTCTTAGGGGACTCGCAGTTAAGCTATACAAATGCTCACAGTCAAATCACAGTCTGTGACCCGATCTTCAAATAAAGGAAAGTTTATCGCCGATGATAAACTTATCCTGATAATGAGAAATCAATGTTTCTCGAGCATGAGCTTATATTCAAAACATTCGAAGTTTTTAAGCTCATGCACTATGACTTACAGTTAAATATCAGACTGTAACTCGTTCTTTAGTTAAAAGGAAAGTTTATCGTCGATGGTAACTTATCCTTAACAACGGGAAGTTTACAACTTCTCGGACTTGAGCTCGTTTTGTAAGATATTCAACATCTTAAGCTCAAGTAATTGGTTTTTAAAACATTGAACACAATTTTTCGAGAATTTCTCAAAAGGTTTTTCTAAATCTTTCAAAATTGTGTGTTAAAAAATGCTTTTGATAAAAAGAGCATGTCTTCTGGAATCGATAATATTTACGACACTAGAAATGTCATTCAATAATGACACGGGGTTGTAAATAAAGTTCGAGCAGAAGTTCAAATGTTTTAAAACATGCTCCATATGGCTTGTAGTTATTTCAGACTGCAACCCGCTTTTCATATTAAAGTCAAGTATTTTTTATGAAAGCTTTGGCTCATAACAGGAATTAATTTTCTCGTGCATGGTTTACTTTATAACCATGTAAGGGATTGTGTTTACGTTATAACACAATCTAACACAGATATATGTACGCATTAGTGCATTTATTTGTTACAACAAGAGAAATCTTGTTTTTATGAAATTATCATCTCTACAACCATAGCAATCTACAATTGGTATATACATACTCGAGATGCGACTACTCAAACGACGACTACAACTCTTTCAATAGAAAACATGTCAACAATTAAGGGGGAGAAATTGTCAAGCATTCAGAATCTTCGATGCCGACAATGCCAAGTTCACAAACTGGTGTCAAGACAACAATACCAATTGTACATGTGATGTCAAGAGATGACTTCAGACGTGACGAGGCGACCAACATTTGTGAACAAGAACCATTTGATCTTATCATATGATGTTCTCATCAATCAGGTCCAACCTTGTAAATTCATTCTTATATGGTGAATATGTGATCATGGTACAAATCGGTATCATTTCTCACAAATTGGTCTCATGAAGATTAAACGGACTTACATTTTTCTTCCCAAAACCTTTGTTAAAACTTCATTAAATCAATTGATATCAAAAATATCGGTTGGGTTAATATTTTTAATATGGGGGAGAAAATGTGATTTAATATGGGAAATTATCACAAATGGTTTGACTTAACGTGATGGCTCATCCCGACATGTGCGAAATGTTTTCGAATATCGTGGCATATGTTAAGGGGGAGCAAAATGGATTTGCTATACCAAAATGGATTTTATGGTGACATATACTTACCCTAAACCCATTTATTTCACGACGATGAAGATTGTGGTGACATAAGGATGGTAGGATAGGTTAAGTCTAACGATTCTTCTAGAACTGGAGGAATCTTCCCAAGGACATTCCATAGCTAGAAATAGTAGTCCTTAGGAAAGATGGAGAAAGATTGTGAACGTAGTTGAATGCCGACCAAGTACTTAAGTTAGCACTAGAACAATCACAACAAGGTGCTAGTTATGACGTATTGGTAAGCATTGAACGGGTTGAAGAATGAAAAATAATTGTAAAGATAAAGGGTCTAAAGAAAGAAGCCCTCCTTACAACTTAGGCAGAAACCGGGTCAACACATATGCTATTGAAATCATTTTTAATGATGCTCGATATTGAAGATAGACATCATGGACCCAGTGATGCAATGCACAACCCATCCCATCTAACTCAGATATCTCTTAAAAGATATTCGTTTTAATCACACGGAGATCAACATGTTATCTATCGATTTATTCACTCCGAGTAAATTGGTATTGAAAAAATGGCACTCCTCTCCAGCCTCCGTTCACTAAAATCCAAAGTGCACGATCGAGTCTAGAGCCATTTGAGATCAATCAAATATCTCATTAGGACACACTTTCATAATTCCTTTCTTCTTCAAACATTGTGAAAAGTAAGAAAGATATTAACAGTCCTACGCAAAATCTTCATGATCTTGCCTGAACATCCGAGTAATACGAAAGTATTTACAATGAAGATGGAAATCCTTCTTGAGCGAATATCAAAAAGCTCATGGTAGGTGACTTGTGCGATTCTTTATGAATCAAGCTTGTGATAACTGGAAAGCAACAGTGGTTTAATTATTAATTGAATTTAAACATGTTCCAGGCCTCTACGCAATATCTAAGTGATCTTGCCAGAACACTCAGAGTGATACCTTAGTGTTCACAGTGATGAGTGGAAATCCTTCTAGTGTTAACCTTAAACAACACTTGGTAGGTAACTTGTAAGATTCAATATGAATCAAGCTCGTGACAACTGGAAAGCAACGATGGTGCGATTCTTTAATGAATCAAACTTGTTCCAGGAATCGGAATTGACGGCTTCAATCATGCGGATAATTTTATCCAAATGATTCACTCTTTAAGTTCGCAGTCAGCTTTGGACGATCGAGTAAAGAGAACGGTTTACCCGTGAAATCTTGTCAAGGAGATTTTTAATTAAATCTACCTGCCACAAGTACGATATTTTATATCGTCCAACGGTCTTCACCGACCGGAGGTAAAATGCTACCGAATTAGAATGAAATGTTCAAAGCCATTTCGTTCGTGTCTACTTATGTTGCGGCATTTGAAGACGGTGGCGTTACGGAATCCGAGAAGAAGTCGTCCCAGCATGCTTATACTTTATGCACTTAATACTTAATATAATTCAAGAAATCTTAAAAGTCAAGTCTTCCGCTGTATCAAACTCTGAAGCTTTCAAGAATTACAAAGGTATAAGTATGTGGGACGTGAAGTCACGAAGAGACGAAGATCACAAGTGAAGGATGCACAAGATCAAGGCAAGATATTAATGTAACGATTAATATCAAAGATCACATCAGCATGTTCACCCGAAAAGAAAAATAAATGAAAGACGAAGACTACGAGCTCAAGACAAGCAAAGTATGCTAGGTTTATTTTATTATTGTAACTTGGGTAACGCCCTTGTTTGGAGTGACCTACCTTAGCGGGAGATTGTTGGAAATACGTTTTTATGTATTTAGGAAGATTCATCACTCCGAAAATATATTAAGTAGTAGCACGTAGTCTAGATATCTTTATATTAATTAACAAGGAAAGGCCTAGTCCATGTTATGTATGGACGACCCAATATTGTAAGCCCAAGCCCATATTATAGGCTTGGTATATAAACCCTCTCCTTAGATGGAGAGGGTGTGGTTCACTTTACTTTTCACATAGTAAGAAGGTGTTTCTCTTTCACTTTCTCTCTCTAAGTGTGTGTGTTCTCACCATCTCTCTATCTCTTTCTCTCTCTAAAACATAAGCAAGATTTACAATATCTTACAGATTGTGTCATGTATGGACCTAATAATTGTATTTGCTCTACAATAAGTCACATACCAAATGTCTGATTTTGTAAAATCGGTGATCATGGTATGGCATTATGTTTTCTATAAGTTGTCAACACTGTAAAAGTGCAAAAAATAAACGTAATGTTGTTTAGATAAATGCTATGATTTTAAGTTTAAAAATCTTTATGAAATGATGTTTCTATAATCTCAGGATGATTATAGAAAATATTTTAACTTTGAAAACACACTTATCTTTCAAAAGTTATTTTTGTACAATGTTGACATTTATATAAACACATTTAAGTCATTTTGTATCAAAACATGTTGTTTCTCTAATTCTGAGAAGGTTGTTATGATTTGGTAAAATCATAAGCTGTCAAAATCAGACTAGAAAATATTAGGATTACACAAAATCATACCAATTTCATCCTTATATAAGTCAACCTAGACTCTTCAACATATGCGCATCAAACCTTACTTATCTGAAAATTCCTCAATAAACTTCTGTTAACAATGGCTACCTACGTGGCTGGCTACATCAATGATCTTTATGGTGTTAAGGATAACGTGTTGCTTAGGGTCCGTGTGCTTAGTACATGGATGAAGGAGGTTTATGGAAAAACTAACATAAAAAATATGGAGGTTTTGATTATGGATGATAATGTAAGCCACAATACCATTACAATGTGTTCTTATACGTTAGTTTTTTAATTAATATACCCATAACTAATATAGTTAATGTAACTTTTATCTTTGCAGAACTCAAGGATGCAAGCCATGGTTCGTATGGGATTAGTAAACCAGTTCAAAGATAAGCTGGTGGAAGGAAAGTGTCTTGTTATAAAACGATACACTTTGGGAGAAATCCAACCAAGGTTCAGAATGGTTGGCAGGGCTCTGCGTTTGAGTTTTTTGTCTAACACAGAAGTGGAGCCATGTACTGACCATACTGGATCTCTCCATGGATTTGCATTTAGGGATTTTCAATCCATTACTACTGTAACTCAAGAAGAGCCTGGATAGTTTGGTATGTAATATCACACTTCAAATAAATTTATTAGTGTTGTCCATTCAATTCGTTAAGTCATATGTTAATTATGTTTTTACAAACTGTTTGCCATACATCATAGGCCATATACGTTCCTGTGAGGATTTAGATGCATATGATAAAATGGTAAACAAGGGAAGAAGAAAACATCCATGTTAGTAGATGCAGAGTAAGTAATAATAACATATTTAGGTTGAATAAAACTAGATGTTATCAGAGGTTTAATTTTTTGCACTTCTTCTACGATTCAGAGGTAATGAACTGCGTGCTACCATGTGGGAGAATATGTTCAACAATTGAGTGACTTTTTGAACAAATGCTATAACCATGCTAAGATTATGATGGTCGTTCAATTGGCCATGATGAAAACACGGGATGGTAAGTAACATAAAATTTAACATGTATTAAATAATACGTTGTATAGTTGTTTTTAATTGAAAAATTAAACTTATTATGATTTTGTAATAAAGTTACAGGACATATGTGCGTTCAGAATGGATACAATGCAACTAAGTTGTTCTTGTTCGACTGTTCAGAACCAATTACTGATGAGAACTTTGCTGATGTGAAAGAATACTATGGAAGGTATTTTACAAGTTTTTTAAAACTCTTTATTTTGTATTTATATGCGTCCGTGTTGCAGTTTCATATATTCATATATTTTGTGATCCTATTACAGGCTGTTTTCTAATGACAACAAAGAGGAATCTGAAAATACGGTTACCCATATCTCCACTGCTTCAAAGAATTCCACAAAGGATGTTTTCGTCACTGGATTCCCTCCTAGAAATATCATTGAGCTTTTGGATGTTGAACATTTAATAATTTATAAAGTTATTTACAAATTTTGTTTATCATAAATAAGTGCAACAGATTATAACCATGTCTGCATATTTTTTCTTAGGGTGTTTTCAGCATCATAATTGGAACTATAATAGCCATTCACGAAGAGGAAGGCTGGTGGTATCTTGGATGCAAAACATGTAAGAAGAAGTCTGTCAAGTCGTCATATATTTATTGATCTAGATACGGATGTAAAACCTACAATGTCATTGATGGAAAAGACGAAAGGCGTTGTCAAAAGTGCAACATCGTTCTGGTGATTAAAACATTGTAAGTAATATATAAATAAATAGAATGAGAAGTTTTGGCAATTATTTATTTTGTCTATTGTTTTGTTGTGTAGTTTCAAGCTTCAAATCAGAGTCCAAGACGAGAGTGGCACAATGTCATTGACGTTGTGGAACAATGAGGTACAATTGTTGGTTGGAGTATCAGCCTTCCTTTTGTGTGAAAAATTTGGCAAGGTATTTATTAATTTATGTAATACAACTTACCTTCCACATGGTTTAATGGTAACATAACATAATGCTACATTTCAGTGTAATGTAGCTGGATGTCTTCCCCCCGGTCATTACTGGGTTGGTGGGAAAGAAATTTGCCTTCAAGGTTAGCAGAGACGAATTCAATGCTAAAAAGATGCTCACTGTCTTTACTGTGTTGCGACTTACCGGAGATGTGGACATTATAGAAAGTATTTGTCCAACTGCAACACCTATAAAGGTAAATAGTTTTTTTTAAAACATTGCCCATATGTATTAATTTTGACAGTCAATGTAATTGTTAAATTGTGTTGTATGTAAACAGGAGTCTGAAGCCACAAGTTCTGCCACAATTGTGGCCATTCCTTTGGTAATGGAAACATCTAAATTATTGGTTACTCATATTCTTTGTCATATAAACTTTCTAATTTAATATTTTATTTATTCATATGTCATAGGATCTTGAGTCTCAAAGAGATGAGAATCACACTCCATTGTTTTCTAAAAAAGTTGGTGCTCCAAGTCCTGGTGACAAACGTGCTGGTGAAAATGACTTGGGAAGTGCAAATTCAAATGCAAAAAAGGCTCTTGAAATTAAGATAGAAAAGAATCCTTAAAGTTCTCTATGATTTGCAACCTTCAACAAGGAATGACTATTATGAATAATTTCATACTATATAAAAAACTATTTTGACACTGTTTGAGTGTTTTTGTAGTATGAATATGGTTGTTTTTATGATTGGAGAGTCCCAATCTTAATTTTTTGATGAACACAACATAATATTTCCTTTGGAATATTTGTTGGGGAGTCCTAACATAGACGTTTTTTTATAATTTTCTCATGTTTGATTGCATTTGTTTTATAGGTTATCTGTTTGGACTAACAACTTATACTCAGGCATTTTCAAGAAAATAAGGCATCAGATTATTCTACAGCTTGGACTGGATCAACAGGTTTTAAGCAGAGGTTGTTCAAGACAATGATTTTTAAAAGAGGGCATGTTCATCGTAACTTTTTTGATCAAGACAATGGCGCGTTTTTATCATTCAAATAATCATGTAAATACATGTACCAGTGTTCGTTATTGTTTGTTTGTAAACATTGGTTTAATAAATTGTCGTTATGAATTTCAAACACAAATTTAATTCCCAACACACTTTTCACATGGTTTGTATTCCTTAAGAAAGTATAAATAAGTTTGGTTGAACAATTTTTTCTTCACGTATTGAAGAACATTGGAAGGAAGTAGCTGCAATTAGGAGGATAGAGGAAAAGTTTCCATACGAACCACAACATGAAAGTGATGTTGATGCTGATGTTCACATAGAGGTTTATGATTACGATGAGCTTCATTTGGCATATGATGGCGAGAAATCACCAATATATGATTATTAAAATTGTTTGTTAAGTTTAAATGTTACTTCAATATGTTACTGATTACAAAAAAATGTATACAAACATATGAATCCAGCCCAATCAAATCAGTTTAATTTTGTTTCAAAGTTTTTGAAAGATATATATTTTAGATGAAAGCCCAAATGTTATGTACATTAAAGCCCCAATTACATATATATGAAAGCCCAATATTAAAGCTAATAATGTCAAGCCCAAATTTATGTAGCAATTTAATAATGGAAAGCCCAATATTATCATTATGACTTGAGCATTAGACTTAGGCAATATATGTATACGACCCAACTTTAATAATTCCATACATTTAGACACAAATTAGGTAATTAATCCAACATACAACCTGCAAACACATTATGACACAATTTGATAATTCCATACATTAAAACAAAAATTATGGAATTAATCACAAGCATCCACATCATAAGTATTCAAAGTTACCAAAAGCACCATGCTAGCAATAAACATAACAACCAAAGTTTTGACCCAAACCTAAAAGCATACATTTATACAAAGTCTAAACACAAGCATCACAGATAACGTTCATGAACAAGTAATCCGTAAATATGTTCAGCAGCAAAAGACATAAAATGTGATCAACAATCACAAGGGTCATTTAACATACTTGGAATAAGGGAACCTGCATGTTTTCACCTTCCACCGCCTATTGAACAACATCCATTAGCTTCATCCTCATCATTTTTGGTGTCTTAAAACCGTAAGTTTCTCCAAATACCCTCCACTTCCCAGCCATTTTGACGTGGCACAATCTTTCTGGACGAAGGCGGTCTGGAATCATTCTCAGTTTCATAAGGAACTAATATTTCAATTTTTAATTCGTTATTCCCAACTCAATATGAATTGATTGTCCAATAGAAATCAGATTAACTAATTGTTTTTGGTGTTAGATTTTATAAAATTTTGGTAATCTAGCTCTAATTTTCTTAAAGCACATAAAACGGTAAAAATATGATCTCTACGTATCCTTACTAAACTACAAACAAAGTGCACATACCACACATAATGCCAAATGTACAAGTAATCAATGCACAAAATGTAAATTGCTCAAAATGTAAAGTTTACAAAAGTACAAGGACTGAAAATGAAAATTTAGAAACTTGAAGGACGGAAGATGAAAGTATAACAAACTTGTAACCAAAATATAAGAAACTTGCAAACTACCCAAACTGAAATGTAACAAAAAACTAATTTTAAGGACCTAAGTGCAAACCCTAAAAAGTTATCAACTAATATACAGCTTACACTAATCTCTAAAAGCAAGGGACTAAATTGCAAGTAAAGCTATTGTTTAACCAAAAACGGGAAACTAGGTTTAATAAGCTAGAACTAGAGCATTAAGCCACCAAATAAGTTGTGGTTTGTTTCAAAAGATTTATAATCCAAATATACCTAGTCAGTTTCAAGAATTTCAGCTGGAATAAGCTATAAGCCAAATAAGCACTTTTGTATTAAGCACTTTTTTAGAGAACTGCTTATTTTGATAAGCACTAAAGTTGATTTGCTTAAAATATGTTCTAAAGGCCAATTAAGGAAGACCTATCCAAGAAAATATTAAAAAGCATCACAGAATAAGCTAGAAAATCAAATAAGATATTAGGCTTATGTTGACCAAAAGTTGACCAACGTTGACCAAGTTTGACCTTGGTCCAATCTTAGTTTCTCAGCTTATCTAACTGATTTATGGAAGAAAATCACTACTTTTATGAAGAGAATAAGCTTGTGATGAAAATCTGTATAGGACTTATCACAGAAACTTGCATTTTGTATGAGGCTTATTCTAGGGCTGATTTCTTGCTTATTATTAAGAACTGCATACTCTACCCTATATCACTAGAAAGCTTGGATGATAAGCTCTAATCAGAACCAAAATTCATTCCTTAACTTCTAGTATTAAATATTTGGTAAGCATTTGAATTAGGAATGTTTTAGGCTTATTATCTGACCCAAAGTCATTATAGGACTATTTGCCTTTTTGACTAATTGTTTGACTCCAAAACTTGTAGTCTTACTTGATATCGACTAGTGAGTATGTATAAACTCTAAACAACAAGTTTCTATGACTGAATCCAAGATTGTGATCAAAACCAAACACTAGTTATCTGAATAAGCACTAGTATTAAGCTATGAGAACTATTTCAACTGATAAAGCTAATAACTAATCATAACATGTAAGATATCTCAAAATTAACAAGTAGCATGCATTAGCAAGTAGGATTACACTAAAACACAAAAATAAGCATGCAGTCCATGATTTTAGAGGAATTATGTAAATAAAAACGTATAAGAACTTTGAAGGCTCCTTTGATGGAGAAGTGGAGCGCTGAGCTCACTTGTACCTCTATCAACACCCAATCTACTAGTCTACGCAGCTACAACCCACATCAATCATCATCATCATCATCAAAACATGCTCTACTACAAGGTCTGATCAAAGATAATGGCTATGGTTGTGCTAGGAATGAACTAATTATGTCTGAATACTTGTACAAAGCTTCCAAATCATCAAAACAACTCCATTGTTCTTTCAAGAACAACATAATCAAAGGATAACAGTAGGATAGTATGATTGAGCAAGCGAGTTAAGAATGAAGAGTGAATTTAGGGAAATTGAAGTTTCATTAATGGGGTAAAAGTTGTTACAATTGTTCTAACAGAATAACTAACTAACTCAAAGTGTTTGTCAGTCACTTTGAGTAGTTAAAAACTTCTAACTTCTAACAAGATTGAGAGAAAGGGGAAAAGTGTGTATTTTTTACACACTATGCTACATTATACAAATGAATGATACAAGGGGTATTTATAGACAGAAATTAAGTGCTGGGAAGGTCCCATGACGTGTTGCAGCCAATCAGAAACTGCTAGGTGGCTTAATCTTCGTAATTGCAAATTCTTGTTCTTCATCCAAATTGGGGGAAAATTGTTTAGTGGATTTCATCTTGATTGGATAACTGGGTTTGGTTCGTATCATCATGACGATCACTTTTCATGTTAAGTGTTTCTTCTGAAAGTGTCTCAATCGTTCCCCATGTTCTGGTAATGGGAGTGCCACATGTAATGATGTGATTTTCCCAATAAGTTTCACTCGGATCATTATCCATAAGAACAGTGGAGATTATGACATGGATACTTGTGATTGGCTGAAATGGAGTTAGTGGGTTTACTGTGTAGATTCGGCTATATTAATGTTGGCCACTTCTCTCTTCATTTAATACATGATCTGGCAATCCATGTTAACGAAATGCTGGCATGTGATTGGTTGAGAAGTATAACACACAGATCAAACTCAAACTTCTTTCATTTTTGGCAATATTGGTCCCTCTTATTATCAGCCTTTTATCATGCACTTTAAACTTCAATAACTTGTCATTTTAGGCCCTTTGACTTCATACTTGACCAATAATGATCCCTTGACTTGTTGACTTGAACTTTGACCAGATTTGTCTTTCTTCTTGAATTTTCCAACTTGTCACTTTTAGTCCCTCTACGTTCAAAGTTGTCAAGAAAGGTCCTTTGACTAGTGTTGACTTGTCATCTTTTGTCCTTCTTTTGTTTTTTCTTTATCAATAATGACTTGATATCCATGTTTGCTTCACATTTGTATCTTTTTACCTACACAAGCACAAACAACAAAGAATACCCATAATACTGCTTTTACACATTAAAAACTAGTATTTTATTTTGTGTATTAAGGTTAAATATAATATAATTGATATGAGATTTCACTCATATCAAATCTCCTAAACTTGATCATTGTCATGACCTCATGCAATGCCACATTTTAAAGCACCAAATTACACTTTTCTCATAGTTAATCCACCTTGGCCATGATGAAATGCTTTTACACTACACTACACTATATGATGCATGATTTTGACTTTTTACTATGCAATGCAAAGAAAACAATTATATTTATATATTTTTGATTTTTCTAGAATTGGTTTTGATGTAAATAACTCATAAAGAAATCATTGACTTTAATTAGGATTTTGGTACCATGAACACTTATCATCCTCAAGTTTCACTTTTCCCATACCAAGCTTATAAACAAGATCATTGTTATCAATAAGTGAAAGTGCATCGACTTATTCATACAAATTAATTGTGTTACCATTATACCCCTACTTATTATGCCTCTAAGACCAGTTATTATTTGAGCAAATTGCTTGAGGCAAATTTGTCATTATTTAAAGCGTGAAGTATCAGAAGTGTAAAATCTAAAAATAAGGAAGCACGGTTTTAATTCTAAGTAACCATTTTATCCTTTACTTGAAAAACCGCCCACAATTGATATAAGTCTGACCCAAAATAATAAGTCATTCGCCTTATATGTAAAATCCTTATGTCATGCATTAATAAGTAGCTACACACTCGCTAAGAAAAGAAAAATAAAACTCACGCAATAATTTATATCCGCCGCCTTTTTGAGACCTTGGATCTTCAATCCCGTAACCCGTCAAGGTAATATTGGATAAGAGCAACTATTAAATCCCCGTAACCCTTGTGAGAGTAATATTGGAATTCAATAGCTACTATAATTAACACTTCACTTCCTCTCTTGGGAGTCTTGTATAATTATTTATTTATTTATTTTTTTTTTCTAGCCACTCATTTTTTTTCATAAGCCGCTCTTATTTTTCTTTAATCCTCACAAAGAAAGTTGAAAAGAATAAAAGGAAAAACACCCACTAAGTATTAAGCATGACATAAGTCTAGTACACATAAAACGTTCTAACTTAGAATCTTAAGATGTACTTATAGCAGCCTCGAATGATTAGTCAAAATGCATAAGGGACTATAAACCAATTAAAATCTTTCTTAATTATTTATTAACATATATACATGCGTTTATAAGAAAGTAAATGTTACGAAAGGGGATATAAAAGCCACAATTAGTTAATATGAGGTTTATCTAGCCCTTTACACTTACTTCAAACTCTATCATCTCTCAGTCTCCACAGTTTAAAATCTAAAATAATGAGATTAATGGATGCTTAGCCTAATAAACCAATAAAGGTATACATGGTTAAGGATACTAGCTAGAGTAAGCATATATAATGAAACTCTGGTTGAGTCAAAATATTCATGGCGGGCCTAATATGTCAAAGAAGTCTAAATTTGTAAAACCATGTCCTTTATTATATTTTTTTTCCTTTTTATATCTTTTGATGAAAAATAAAAGAAGAATATATACAATGCAAATGTGTTAATTAAAAATGATTAATGCAAAAATTATTAATACATATTTTTGGTGGCCAAAGTAGATCAAAAATTTGAAAAATGTTTTGAAAATTTAATTTTCAAGTTATCATGAAGGCAATGACAATGTTCTAGGTAAGGTCACTTCAATAGAAGACCCCCTACACTTAAGATAAACATTATCCTCAATGTTTAAGAGTATTGGAGTAAACTCCCCTACACTTACGACATTGATAACCTTGCTTAACCCAAGCTAAGGAAAGGTCTACTAAAGTGAATTGATTTTAAGAACAATATTTTGAATATCATAATAGTATCAAAGTTAACCCGATATGAGGGCATCCTCTATAAGCTCCAATGCATGAAATGAGAGAGAAAAACCCTACAAACACGAAGAAGACAAAAGATAGACACCCCCTACACTTCATCTCGACTATATACCCTTTTATTAATCATATCCTACCACACTCTATTCTAAATTATCTAATCCTAGTTATTCAAGCTTGATTTAAGGAGTCTCTAGCTTGAATCATCCCACACTTAAAGTGCCTATGGAAAACCTATCATGGAGAGTAAAAGATTTACCCTTTTATGAAAAACTCTCCATGATAAGGTAAAACAAGTTCTCAAGTATACAAAACCTCATAAATATCCACCCGGATCAAATAAATAATTTCCATCCCAAGAGTAGCCCAATACAAAAGTGGACATCTCAATCAATGGTGAGGAGGGCGAGGTTTCTTTATCCATGATACTATCCCATAAGTTTCCCATAAGATGATGAGTTGAATCTCTACAACTTCTCATAAAGTTTCCTTTTATTGCATCAGGCGGATACTGAGTTGGCACAACTTCCTCTATACCATGATCAAAAATCTCTTCCTTCATGGAAAAATAACAAGTGGTGGTAGCCTTAGAAGATTCCCCCTTATACTTCACATCTTGAGAGAAAGGTTGTAGAGTAGTAAACGACGTCACACTTGTAGAGGCAACCACAAGGTTTTTCTTGTTCTTAGAGAACTCCTCATCATAAGTATCTTCTTAAGGTGATATAAATAATCTTTCCAATTCAACATCCAAATGATATAATTCACTATCATCTTGAAACTTCTCAAAAATTGGTTCATCAATTGAAAGCTCAAAGAGATGGTGTGAATTGGTTTGTAAGAAAGGTGGTGAAATAGGTGAAGCATTTTGGTTATGAGGTGTTTCACAAAGTATGTAAGAAGGAGTAATAGGTGAAGGTTCATGAGAAGGTTGAGTGAGAATAGAATCTCCATAAAGCAATCTTTCCATTTCAAGAATATCTTCCTCCCAATTAGAAAGTGATGTATCAACCACAAGATCATCTCTCTTAAGATAAGCCTCAATCTCTTCATTTATAAACTCCGCTTTACTAACAATCTCTCAATCTCAATAACTTCATCTTTCCCATTTGAAGTAGAAGAATAAGCTCCAAATTCTACTTTTCCCAAACTTGCCTCAAATTCATCTATAAGGGAATCACTCTCTTCAAAGGAAGGAAATGAGGAAGTAATGGAAGCTATAGTCTCAATATGGGGAAGATCATATTCACCACTCTTACAAGCTTCATGAAAATATTCATCACACACTTCATCAAGAATATCAACTTTATTCACTTCTTTATCAAGAACATCAACATGATTAACCGTCTCGGGCTCATTGGATTTCTTAGATAACTTTCACATGTTAAACACAACCTTTTGATCTTCCACCCTCATAATGAGTTCCCCCTCCGCAACATCAATAAGAGTACGACCGGTTCTCAAGAAAGGCCTTCCTACAATAAGGGGAACTCGAGGATATACATCATAATCCTCCGCCACAAAGTCTGTGGGGAATGTGAACTAATCAACCCCTACAAAGACCTCTTCCACAATCCCCACCGGATAAGCAATTGAACGGTTTGCCAATTCCAGTGTCATTTTAGTAGGTGTGAGTGCGGGAAGAGAGAGTCGTTTCCAAACCGATAAAGGCATCAAATTTATGCTAGCACCAAGATCCGCAAGTTCCATGCAATTCTCTACCCCCGGGAAATTACAAGGAAGCAAGAACCGGCCCGGATCACCAAATTTAGTAGGCAACTTCTTTAAAAACACCGTGGAACAATTTTTGTTCAATAAAGTATTAGGCACATCAACCAATTTCTCTTTGTTTGAAAAAAGGTCCTTAAACATCTTGGCAAACTTAGGCATATGAGCTAAAGCCTTCGCAAAAGATATATTGATATTCAATTGATTAAACATCCTCAAGAAGTTGGACACTTGTATATCATCTTTTTTTCTTAACTTTCTCCTTTCTTAATCTAGAAGGATATGGAAGATTTGGTTTTGGTAAAGGTTGAGTGGTAGTTGTTGAAGGACTCTCTTTTTGGGTTTCTTCAATGATAGGTGTAGAAGGTAAAGAATTCATAGGTGTAGGCTTTGAAGGTGTAGACTTAGAAGGTGTAGGCTTTTCACAAGGAGGAACCATAGTACGAGTCACCAAAGGAGGTGTAGGAGGTATTGAAGGATCAATGGTTGTTTTCCCATTCCTTGTAGTGATTGAATTTAAATTTGCCCTTGGATTGGTTTGAGTGTTAGAGGGTAAAGCACCTTGTGGTCTTTGATTTAAGAGTAACATAAATCTCTTGTTTGTCTCCTCTTGAATTTCCCTCATTCTCTTCTTATTGGCTTGAAACCTCCTTTCATTATCTTGATTCATCTTGTGAAGAAGCTCAATGGTGTTAAAATCATTTGGCATATTCCCTTAAAACCATTGATGTTAGAAAGATGGAGGTTGATTGTAAAACCCTTGGTATTGCCATGAAAGTTGTTCCCTTGGTTTTGAAAGTTATTTGGCCCTATATTGTTATTGTTCCCTTGGTAATTTCCGCTTAGCCCTTGATTTTTATTAAGCAATTGTAGAGGGTTTGTTTGGTTTTGTGTGGGTTGATGGGGAGGGAAACCGGGTGGAGCAAGGTAATTATTGGGCTTGTAAGAGAGGTTATTAGGGTTGATGTTGGGTTTAAAGTGTTCTCTTCCCTCATCTTGATAAGCATATCATTCTCCTTGAAAATTTTTAACTTTATCACATTACAAGTATGAATGAGGGCCTCCACATGTCTCACAAGATAGGGTGATGGCATTGACATTATTGGTGGAAGAATTGTTCAAGGAAACCTTCATAAAGTCTTGAATCATTGCTTGATGCGTCTTTTGACATGGGTTCATTTCTTGAATGTGTGAAAAGAGTTAACTCTCAAATGGTCTAGAAGCACTCTCTTGAACAACATGTACCATCTCATCTCTTTGATTATTAGTTTGAACCATGGATTTTGTTTCAATGATATCCCATGCATCTTGTGTGGATTTTGAAAGAATGTTCCCACCCGTGGCTGAGTTAAGGGAATCTTGATTGTGAGGTCTCAAAGCATTGTAGAAGGTGTTAATTTGGTGAACTTGGTTAAAACCATGGTTTGAGCATTTTCTCAACAACTCTTTGAACTCTTCCCAAGCTTCACTAAAGTTTTGGTCTTGATTTCTTCTTCAAATCCTCCTAAGTGAAAATGCTCCTAGAAGGTTGCTTGTCTAACCAATTCCTAGCATTACCCTCTAAGAGAAAGGAAATAAGATCATCTTAATTGCATTATGAGGGACCCCATTATACTTAAGTGTATTGCAAAGTGAAATGAATCTCTTGATATGGTCGTGGGGGTCATCCATAGGTCTCCCTAGAAAGGGGATAGAAGAAACCATAGTAATCTTGCATGTCTTAAGCTCAAAAGTGATTGCGGGTATCTTAGGAATAACAATAGCATCCGAATTCCCCTCCACGTTGGATTGGAGAATCTCAATCAATGGTCTATTATCAACGACGACCATGACTTCTTGTGAATTTTTGAAAGCACGATACTCGGGATTGGCTTGATGGACGGTGTTGTTCTTGTTATTTTTCTTCCTTTTGGGAGGAAGGGGTTGTACACCAATAGGTATATGTGCACGCGTTGAGTGTGCATGCAACTCAACTCGAAGAATGAGAGAGGATCTCTCGTTTGTATTTTGAGAAACAAGAGATTATCTCTCTCGAGGTGCAATAATTAATATCCACAAGAAAATATATAGACATGTAGTACTAATTCGGTGGCACACCACTCACTACTATCACCTTTAAAAGACCCACAAGGAAGCAGAGAAACGAGGCGGCGTGTAGCACTTAAGAGCCTGCTTCTTTAGTATGTGAAATACACTCGCCTTATACCCCCCACACAGTGGCCTCTTTCTCAAGTTCAAGTAGATTGTAGTATGTATCTATTGTGCCTTAATTATGTTTGATTGATACACGTAAATGGGACTGGAACCCCCCAGGTACGGTGTATTGCCAAGGCAATACATATGGAAGTAGGTAAATTGGTTTTTCGTATCTACGTATATGTATTTACATATACTAATATATCAAAAATATTTTTGTATTTATTTGATTTTTTATGAAAATATAGTATGTATGTAAAACGAGTGAATCCAATATATACAATATATTTTTGGTGTAATCTTTTAGGAAAAATATTACTTTTTGATTATTTTTATTTTTTGTTCAATTCTTACGAAAGAATTGATTTTTGTGGTTTTTTATCTTTTTATCTTTTTATATTTTTATCTTTTTTATTTTTTTATATTTTTTATTTATGATACGCAAAAGGAACGTTCACAAGTGAACGGATCTCAAAATCCAATCGTAACCGTCAATCAATTCGTATTGAGTTGGGAATAACGAATTAAAAACTGAAATATTAAATGGCGTCGCTGCCGGAATTGTAACTTTTACCCCAGTAATAAAACTTCAATTTCCCTAAAGTCACTCTTCATTCTTAACTCACTTGCTCAATCATACTATCCTACTGTTATACTTTGATCCTGTTGTTCTTGAAAGAACAATGGAGTTGTTTTGATGATTTGGAAGCTTTGTACAAGTATTCAGACATAATCAGTTCATTCCTAGCACCACCATAGCCATTATCTTTGATCAGACCTTGTAGCAGAGCATGTTTTAATGATGATGATGATTGATGTGGGTTGTAGCTGTGTAAACTAGTATATTGGGTGTTGATAGAGGTACAAGTGAGCTCAGCGCTCCACTTCTCCATCAAAGGAGCCTTCAAAGTTCTTATAAGTTTTTCTTTACACAATTCCTCTAAAATCTTGGACTACATGCTTATTTTTGTTTTCTAGTGTAATCCTACTTGCTAATGTATGCTACGTGTTAATTTTGAGATATCTTACATGTTTTTATTGGTTATTAGCTTTATCAGTTGAATTTGATAGTTCTCATAGCTTAATACTAGTGCTTATTCAGATAACTAGTGTTTGGTTTTGATCACAATCTTGGATTTAGTCATAGAAACTTGTTGATTAGAGTTTGTACACACTTACTAGTTGATAACATGTAAGACTATAAGTTTTAGAGTCAAACAATTAGTCAAAAAGGTAAAAAGTCCTATAAAAACTTTGGGTCAGATAATAAGCCTAAAACATGCCTAATTCAAATGCTTAGCAAATATTTAATACTAGGAGTTAAGGAGTGAATTTTGATTCTGAGTAGAGCTTA
Source organism: Glebionis coronaria (assembly GCA_025667525.1). Classification (NCBI taxonomy): domain Eukaryota; kingdom Viridiplantae; phylum Streptophyta; class Magnoliopsida; order Asterales; family Asteraceae; genus Glebionis; species Glebionis coronaria. Next base: position 46,288,795 of record CM046881.1, read on the forward strand.
TCATCCAAGCTTTCTAGTGATATAGGGTAGAGTATACCGTTCTTACTAATAAGCAAGAAATCAGCCCTAGAATAAGCCTCATAGCAAATGCAAGTTTTTATGATAAGTCCTATATAGATTTTCATCACAAGCTTATTCTCTTCATAAAAGTAGTGAGTTTCTTCCACAAATTAGTTAAATAAGCTCAGAAATTAAGATTGGACCAAGGTCAAACTTGGTCAACGCTGGTCAACATAAGCCAAAATAGCTTATTTGATTTTCTAGCTTATTCTATGACGCTTTTTAAGATTTTCTTGGATAGGTATTCCTTAATTGGCCTTTAGAACATATAGCAAATAAACTTTTGTGCTTACCACAATAAGCAGCTCTCTTAAAAAGTGCTTATTATAAAAGTGCTTATTTGGCTTATAGCTGATTTCAGCTGAAATTCTTGAAACTGACTAGGTATATTTGGATTATAAATCTTTTGAAACAAACCACAACTTATTTGGTGGCTTAATGCTCTAGTTCTAGCTTATTGAACCTAGTTGCCCGTTTTTGGTAAAACAATAACTTTAATTGCAATTCAGTCCCTTGCTTTTAGAGATTAGTGTAAGCTGTATTAATTAGTTAAGAACTTTTTAGGGTTTGCACTTAGGTCCTCAGAATTATTTGTTTGTTACATTTCATTTTGGGTAGTTTACAAGTTTGTTATATTTTGGTTACAAGTTTTTTATACTTTCATTTTCAGTCCTTCAAGTTTCTAAATTTTCATTTTCAGTCCTTGTACTTTTGTAAACTTTACATTTTGAGCAATTTACATTTTTTGCATTGATTACTTGTACATTTGGCATTATGTGTGGTATGTGCACTTTGTTTGTAGTTTAGTACGTATACGTAGAGATCATATTTTTACCTTTTTACGTGCTTTGTGAAAATTAGACCTAGATTACCAAAATTTTATAAAATCTAACACCAAAAACAATTAGTTAACGTGATTTCTATTGGACAATTAATTCGTATTTAGTTGGGAATAACGAGTTATAAATTGAAATATTAAATGAATTTGAAGGACTGAAAATGAAAGTATAACAAACTTGTAACCAAAATATAACAAACTTGCAAACTACCTAAACTGAAATGTAACAAACAACTAATTCTGAGGACCTAAGTGCAAACCCTAAAATGTTCTTAACTAATTAATACATCTTACACTAATCTCTAAAAGCAAGGGACTAAATTTCAATTAAAGCTATTGTTTAACCAAAAACGGGCAACTAGGTTCAATAAGCTAGAACTAGAGCATTAAGCCACCAAATAAGCTGTGGTTTGTTTCAAAATATTTATAATCCAAATATACCTAGTCAGTTTCAAGAATTTCAGCTGAAATAAGCTATAAGCCAAATAAGCACTTTTGTAATAAGCACTTTTTAAGAGAGCTACTTATTGTGATAAGCACTAAAGCTGATTTGCTCAAAATATGTTCTAAAGGCCAATTAAGGAAGACCTATCCAAGAAAATCTTAAAAAGCATCACAGAATAAGCTAGAAAGTCAAATAAACTATTTTGGCTTATGTTGACCAAACATTGACCAGTGTTGACCAATTTTGACCTTGGTCCAATCTTAATTTCTCAGCTTATCTAACTGATTTGTGGAAGAAAATCACTACTTTTATGAAGAGAATAAGCTTGTGATGAAAACTATATAGGACTTATCACAGAAACTTGCATTTTCTCTGAGGCTTATTCTAGGGCTGATTTCTTGCTTATTAGTGAGAACTGTATACTCTACCCTATATCACTAGAAAGCTTGGATGATAATCTCTACTCAGAACCAAAATTCACTCCTTAACTCATAGTATTAAAGATTTGGTAAGCATTTGAATTAGGCATGTTTTAGGCTTATTATCTTACCCAAACTTTTTATAGGACTATTTGCCTTTTTGACTAAATGTTTGACTCTAAAACTTGTATTCTTACTTGATATCAACTAGTGAGTGTGTACAAACTCTAATCAACAAGTTTCTATGACTGAATCCAAGATTATGATCAAAACCAAACACTAGTTATCTAAATAAGCACTAGTATTAAGTGAGAACTATCAAATTCAACTGATAAAGCTAATAACCAATCAAAACATGTAAGATATCTCAAAATTAACAAGTAGCATGATTAGCAAGTAAGATTACACTAGAACACAAAAATAAGCATGCAGTCTAAGATTTTAGAGGAATTGTGTAAAGAAAAACTTATAAGAGCTTTGAAGGCTCCTTTGATGGAGAAGTGGGGCGTTGAGCTCACTTGTACCTCTATCAACACCCAATCGACTAGTCTACATAGCTACAACCCACATCAATCATCATCATCATCAAAACATGCTCTGCTACAAGGTCTGATCAAAGATAATGGCTATGGCTGTGCTAGGAATGAACTGATTATGTCTGAATAGTTGTACAAAGCTTCCAAATCATCAAAACAACTCCATTGTTCTTTCAAGAACAACAGAATCAAAGGATAACAGTAGGATAGTATGATTGAGCAAGTGAGTTAAGAATGAAGAGTGAATTTAGGGAAATTGAAGTTTCATTAATGGGGTAAAAGTTGTTACAATTATTCTAACAGACTAACTAACTAACTCAAAGTGTTTGTCAGGCACTTTGAGTAGATAAAACTTCTAACTGCTAACAAGATTGGGAGTAAGGGGATAAAGTGTGTTTTTTTTACACACTATGCTACATTATACAAATGAATGATACAAGGGGTATTTATAGACTGAAATTAAGTGTTGGGAAGGTCCCATGACGTGTTGCAGCCAATCAGAAACTGCTATGTGGCTTAATCTTCTTAATTGCAAATTCTTGTTCTTCATCCAAATTGGGGGAAAATTGTTTAGTGGATTTCATCTTGATTGGATAACTGGGTTTGGTTCGTATCATCCTGACGATCACTTTTCATGTTAAGTGTTTCTTCTGAAAATGTCTCAATCGTTCTCCATGTTCTGGGAATGAGAGTGTCATGTGTAATGATGTGAGTTGCCCAATAAGTTTCACTAGGATCATTATCCATAAGAACAGTGGAGATTATGACATGGATACTTGTGATTGGCTGAAATGGAGTTAGTGGGTTTACGGTGTAGATTCGGCTATATTAATGCTGGCCACTTCTCTCTTCATTTAATATATGATCTCGCAATCCATGTTAACAAAATGCTGGTCTGTGATTGGTTTAGAAGTATAACACACGGATCAAACTTAAACTTCTTTCATTTTTGGCAATACTGGCCCCTCTTGTTATCAGCCTTTTATCTTGCACTTTAAACTTCAATAACTTGTCATTTTAGGCCCTTTGACTTCATACTTGACCAATAATGACCCCCTAACTTATTGACTTGAACTTTGACCAGATTTGAATTTCTTCTTGACTTTTCCAACTTGTCACTTTTAGTCCCTCTACTTTCAAAGTTGTCAAGAAAGGTCCTTTGAATTGTGTTGACTTGTCATCTTTTTTCCTTCTTTTGTATTTCTTTATCAATAATGACTTGATTTACATGTTTGCTTCACATTTATATCTTTTTACCTACACAAGCACAAACAACAAAGAATACCCATAATAATGCTTTTACACATTAAAAACTGGTATTTTACTTTGTGTTTTAGGGTTAAATATGATATACCTGATATGAGATTTCACTCATATCAAATACCCTACACTTGATCATTGCCATGACCGCATGCAATGCCACATTTTAAAGCTCCAAATTACACTTTTCTTATAATTAATTCACCTTGGCAATGATAAAATGCTTTTACACTACACTACACTATATGATGCATGATTTTGACTTTTTACAATGCAATGCAAAGAAAACAATTCTATTTATATATTTTTTATTTTTCTTGAATTGGTTTTGATGGAAATAACTCATAAAGAAATTATTGACTTTAATTAGGGCTTTGGTACCATGAACACTTATCATCCTCAAGTTTCACTTTCCCCATACCAAGCTTATAAAAAAGATCATTGTTATCCATAAGTGAAAGTGCATCAACTTATTCATACAAATTAATTGTGTTACCATTATACCCCCACTTATTATGCCTCTAAGACCAGTTATTATTTGAGAAAATTGCTTGAGGCAAATTTGTCATTATTTAAAGCGTGAAATATAAGAAGTGTAAAATCTGAAAATAAGGAAGCATGGTTTTAATCCTAAGTAACCATCTTATCCATTACTCGAAAAACCTCCCACAATTGATATTAGCCCGACCCAAAATAATAATTCATTCGCCTTATATGTAAAATCCTTATGTCATGCATTAATAAGTAGCTAGACACTCGCTAGGAAAAGAAAAATAAAACTCACGCAATAATTTATATCTGCCGCCTTTTGAGACCTTGGATCTTCAATCCCGCAACCCGTCAAGGTAATATTGGATTGGAGAAACTATTAAATCCCCGTAACACTTCATTGTCCCTCTTGGGAATCTTGTATAATTATTTTTTTTTCTAGCCACTCATTTTTTTCATAAGCCGCTCTTATATTTCTTTTTTCCTTACAAAGAAAGTTGAAAAGAATAAAAGGAAAAACACCCGCTAAGTATTAAGCATGACATAAGTATAGTACACATAAAACGTTCAAATTTAGAATCTTAAGACGTACTTATACCAACCACGAATGATTAGTCAAAAATGCATAAGAGACTACAAACCAATTGAAACCATTCTTGATTATTTATTAACATATATACATGCGTTGACAAGAAAGTAAAGGTTACGAAAGGGGATATAAAAGACATAATTAATTTATATGAGGTTTATCTAGCCCTTTACACTTACTTCAAACTCTATCATCTCTCGTTCTCTACAGTTTAAAATCTCAAATAATGAGACTAATGGATGTTTAGCCTAATAAATCAATAAAGGTCTACATGGTTAAGGATACTAGCTAGAGTAAGCTTACATAAGCAAACTCGGGTTGAGTCAAAATATTCATGGTGGGCCTAATATGTCAAAGAAGTCTAAAGTTGTTAAACCATGTCCTTTATTATATTTTTTTCCTTTTTATATCTTTTGATGAAAAATAAAAGAAGAATATGTACAATGAAAATGTGTTAATTAAAAATGATTAATGCAAAAATTATGAATGCATATTTTTGGTGGCCAAAGTAGATCAAAAAATTTGAAAAATATTGTGATAAATTAATTTCCAAGTTATCATGAAGGCAATGATAATGTTCTAGGTAAGGTCACTTCGATAGAAGACCCCCTACACATAAGATAAACATTGTCCTCAATGTTTAAGAGTATTGGAGTAAACTCCCCTACACTTATGACATTGATACCTTTACTTAACCCAAGCTAAGGAAATATCTACAAAAGTGAATTCATTTTAAGCACAATGTTTTGAATATCACAATAGTATCAAAGTGAACCCGATACGAGGGCCTCCTCCATAAGCTCCAATGCATGAAATAAGAGAGAGCAACCCTACAAACTCGAAGAAGACAAAATATAGGCACCCCCCACACTTCATCTCGACTATATACCCTTTTATTCATCCTATCCTACCACACTCTATTCTATATGATCTAATCCTAGTTATTCAAGCTTGATTTAAGGAGTCTCTAGCTCGACTCATCCCACACTTAAAGTGCATATAGAAAACCTATCATGGAGAGTAAAAGATTTACCCTTTTATGAAAAACTCTCCATGATAAGGTAAAACGATCAAATACATAATTGCCATCCCAAATGTAGCTGGTTGTAGAGTTTTTACCCCTTTAGGAAAAGGAAGGCAAAAGTGGCAAGTATTAAGTGTCGGTTTAGGAAAACCGAGCACTAATGACCAAATAAGTCCAAGTTCGTTTCCCAAGGAGGCAAGTGCGTTGTGTTAAGAGATGATAAATGATTTGTGATTATATGATTGAGAGAAAAAGAAAGTAGAAATGGGATGAGAAGAGAATGACGGGTACGACGAAGGATTAAACTAAGACGAAAAAGGCGTTCACGTAAAACCGTAAAAACTACCAAAATTAAAATTTTAACCTAAAAATTCCTAAAAATTCCTAAAAATCCAGAATAATATTCTAAGAGTTTACAAAAAATCCAAACTTGCTAAAACCTTTTAATTAATTAGATAATGACTTTTTAATGCTAATTAAAGCCCTAAAAATCACAATTAATTATTAAAAAGCCCTAAACAAGATTTTAAAGTTTGTAAACCTCAAAAATAACCTAATTAAGCTAAAAAGTATTTTTTAAATTTTTAAAACCAAATAAAACTATTTTTAAACACTTAAAAACTATTAAAATCAATTAAATCTTAAATTAATTCTAGAAAATAATTGAAAAGCCCTAAAAATATTTGGAAAGTTACAAAACTCCTAATTAAGTGTCTAAAATCTAGCAAAAATGTAAAAACTTAAAAAATCAAACTTTCAGTTTTTAATAATAAAATAATATTCAAATATTCAAAAAATTCAAAGTTTATAAAAAAATCTAAAAAATAACCAAAAATCTAGAATAATGTAACTAAGACAGAAATGCAATCAAAAGTTTCCCAAACCTTTTTAATAATTTATTATTAATTTCTAAAGTTGGTTAAAAACCCTAAAATCCTATAAAATCAAAAATTAGCTAAAATGAAAACTTAAATAGCTGTAAACCTCAAAAATATAATTAAAAACCTAAAAACTATTTTTCTAGATTTTTCAAATACTTTTTCCTATTTTTAATTTACTTTTCAAAATTTAAACTTAAAATAATCCTAGAAAATTAAATAAACACGTGAAAAATAAACTTTTTGAACCAAAAAGTCCCTAACAATAATAAGAAACAAGGAAAAATGCTAAGTTGCAAAAACCCTACGAAAATAAGCTGGAATAAGCTTATTTCTAAGCTGTTAAGTTATATAAGCTAAAAACAAATACTGCTTAAGTAATTAAAGTTCCAAGTGATAACCAGTCAAAGACCCTAGGGCAACTGGTTATCACGTTGGAGTGTGAGAGGAGTGGCGCAGGTTCGAGTCCTGGCCACGTCCTTTTTGTAAAAACCCCCTTTTTTACTTTAAATACACAAAAGCAGTAACCTAAACTCACTCCAAACAAACTTTTTATCAAATAAAACAAGCTAGATCTAAGTTGCTAAGATCAAAACATTGCCCAGATTACAAAGTAAATGAAGAACACACTAGTGTATTTCTTCACTTGTGAAGAAATGAACAAGAGGGCTTGTCCCTGGATTTTTGTTGGTTTTTGATGGACAATAGGGGCACACCTACACTCAGTTGGAGTGTAGGGAGTCAAATATAGCACAAAAACACAAGTTCTATCACAAGAATCAAGCAAAAATGCATATGAATGTTACTGATGAAGCTTATGCAGGTCTGTGATAATTATGCTGATGCAACTTGCTCTAAAACGACTTTCAAATGCCACAAACTTGCAAACAAGTCACCCAAATCACATAAAACTGATACACAATGCTTCTTAAACCTAACTCCTACCAGCTAGCAAGATTTGAAGGTCAAAATCACACAAAAGCATGCACAAAAAGCAGTAACTGATTTTAGGCTATGTTTTCACTTTTTAACATGCAAACTTGATTTATACTCTACCAAATTGAAAACCTTATACTGATATTACCTACTACCAACCCAATGAGTGATTTAAACAAGATTTTAAACAAGGTTTATGCCTTTTACCCCAAATTAAACCCTAATCCAAACACTCCTTAATTTTTTTGAAAATGATTTCAACAAAGCAAATCTTAATAAAACTCTACCAAACTGATTTCAAACACTCCTAATATGCATAAAAAACAGTTTAAGTCCTAATCAAGCAGATAAAACAAACAAACAAGAAAATTCACAAAAATTCACCCAATCATATAAATCTTAATTTTTGAAAACTAAAACAAGGGAACAAAGGATTATACCTTGTGGGACCCACATCCAGGCCCCACTAAGGCTGCTATGCCTTCTCCTACAAGCTGGGGCTTGTGCAGTTGGCTTATAGGGACAAGTATGCAAGTAGAGATGCTAGGTGGTGACTACTGCAGTCAAACCACCCCAATATATCTTTTAAAATGGTTGAGCTTTTTGAACCTGCTAAGAAAGAATGTAAACAAAAGATTAAGCTGTTCACAAGTCAAATAAGCTATAAGCTAGCTTATCAGTTAAGCTACCTATGGCTTGTTTGATAAAAATAAAAACTGAATTTTGGTTTTCTGAAAATCTTAACAACAACTAAATCAACAAACAATTCCAACCTCAGTTGAGCTTGATATTCAACAAGAATATCAGGCTCATATGATCAGTCAAAAAGCTTGGACAAAGAACTTAATACTTGTTTCACTTAGGTTTCCAAACAAAACAGAAAAACTGAAAAATGGTATCACAACTTTAAAATGTAAATATGCAAGGAAAAGTAAAATGGCTCTTGATCTTTTTCGTCACAACAAACACCAATTTCATTCAGAAAGGGATTTACACTTGTTTGACCAAGTAAAAAGAAAAACAAGAACAACTGAAAATGTGAGCCTATGTGCCTTTATATAGAGGCTTACATTCATTCTAGAACTGAAAAGAAGCTTAAACCCTAATGACATGAACTTCCATCTTTGCCCTTGTCGAATCTTTTTGATGCCAGAAAGATGCCTATTTTGAATTTTGTCAAGAGTGCCATGTGAATTTCTTGGACTATTGTGGGGGTGCCAGATGTGTCAAAGTGTTTTTGGAGCGTTGGATGACACGTAATGGGCAAGAATAAGCCTTTTGGCCGTTGATGGGTTTGTACGTTTTGTTTTGTTGTGCAAGGGAGGGTCATGGACATCACATGAGTGAGAGTGACGGGTTGTTTGGGTTTGGGATATGTTTAAGGTAGGTTTAATTTATGATCTGGAAATATTGGGCACAAAACCCTTTGTTTTAAGGTTAATTGGGTCTGGGAAAATTAGGGTTTATGTGGGATTAAGGGGGTGATTTAATCTGTTTTTGGGTTAATGAATTTTTAAAAATGTGTTTAGGAGGGAAGGATTAATAAATGGGTTTTATTCAGCTGGTGGTATGGTGACATGGTGAAGGGGAGGGTGGTGATTGGTGGAGAAATTAAGTGGGGTGATGTGGCGTTTGCTGAGTGGTGGGGGAGAGTTTGGATGTTTGACAGATATGGCCCCTGAACTCCTTTGTTATGTTCAACTTGTAAAAACAGCCATAAACTTGAATTCCCTTTATAAATAACTTTGGGCAGTTGGCAATTTTGGCACAAGTTTTTAAACTTGTTTCAAGGACTAGATATGCCAATTCATGATATTTGAAGGACTGATTTTGGCATTTTCTTTATTCTTCAAGGTTTTGACTTGTTTGTTGACTTCTTGGAGGACCAATAATTGACAATTTAGTTTTGTTGAGGGACTAAATTTGCCAATTCTTCAAAGTTAAGGGTCCTTTTTGTAATTTTGACAAACTTTAGGGACCAAACTTGTAATTATGAAGATACAAGGGTATAAAGTGTCAATTCTTCCATATTGGAGGACCCTTCTTCATAATTCTTCAAATCTTCAAGGGTTTTCTTTGGAAAATTCTTCATTAGGGCTTGGTTCATTGTGCGGCTTCGTTTCCCGTGTTCGTTTTTGCATGATTCTTGTGATCTTTTGTCATTTTCTCAATATCCGTACCTAAAATACACAAGCAACAAACACAAGCATATATTTGGTATTTTTCATGATATTTAATGCATTTTAAGCCCAATTTGGACGATGAGACTATGTATAAAAGCAGTCTCATCACTCCCCCATACTAAACCATTGCCGTGCCCTCACGCAATGCTAGAATAAAGTATCATAGCACCTCCAAATCTCATTTTTATTCACTTTATTGAACGATAAACTAGCTACACTACTATTTGTGTTTTAGACATAATGTATGATTTTCATAGCAAAATGGGACGTTTAGGTTCATGGAATAAGAACACGTAAATGCTGCGTTAGAAATAATTTCATCGTCCTCGATTTTCACCCCAATTCCATGCCAAGCGTGCATCGAGATCATTGTCATTATAAGTTAGTAATGCTAACACTACTCATATGCCCTAATCACGTACTTATCCTCCCATTATTCCTAGGTTGTATCTCTTATATTTTATTTTGTCTTGAATGTTTCACGAGGATACATTGTTGACTTATGCGATAATAGAGATTTAGGTCTAAAAATAGAGTCCTAACGGTGTAACTAAGACCATCAAATCAATAACCCCTCCTAATAGACAACGATGTTAAAAAATTAAGTTGACAAGAAGAATCGATAAACACGGTTTTATAACGGTTTTGAACATGAGACTTATTACCAAGACTTTTATATGCCCCCTAACGGAAGGGCCTTATTATCTTTGGTTTACCTCCATCTTTTATTCAACTTTGCCATGAAGCTTTTATTATGACTTCGGTCTTGCCTTGCCTTTTATTATCCGCCTCATCGGTGGTTTTATTAGCCAAAGACGTATATCCTCACGCTAAAGCGAATTTTGGATCTTTAAAGCTTTGAAGATTAAGGCTTGATTCACTTTCAATTTTGCATAGATTTTTCGGCCTTGTGGGGCTTCAAATTGTTTGCTTGATTTAGGTGAGCACTTGAAATCTTATTATTGGGTGAAGCTTTTGATTATTCGGGTGCCAATACTTCAAAACCGTGACGCTGGCGATACCTTAATGTCTTCCCAATTTAATTACACGGAAGCTACTAGAAAAGACTAGAAACCCAACAATCCCAACTAAACCGCTAAGTCAATATTTATTAAGCAAAAAATATTTACATGCGAAGGGAGAATAAGCAAACAACGAGAACACATGAGTTTTTGAAAGAATACGAGTACTCTACGTTTAGCATAGTAACTTATAATTAACTCTATCATTTCTCGTTCTCATTTAAGAGACTTAGCCTAATATAAGTTAAGGAATCGAAGCTAAGTGCTCAACACGCACGGTCGAGTCAAAAATTACTCTTATTCTCGCCATCGGAAAACCTACATTCGTGTCTTCAAACACTTATAAAACATGAGAAAATTTTAAAATTTGGCCATTTTTAGCCTTATTTTGCAACAAAAACGATAAACAAAAAGATAAACTTTGGAAAGCGTGAAGGTTTGGCAAGGCAAGTATCTATTCACCCCCCATACTAAAGTTAAACATTGTCCTCAATGTTTCGAGTCTAGGGGTGCAAACACCCCCATACTAGAGACGTAGTCGAATGCCTAATCTAGCATGGAAAGGGTGTAACCAATAAATTAATAGCCGTTTATGAAGTGTGCTAAAAACCTAAGGTTAGAACAATCAAGGATATATCATGGATATTAAGAAAGTCTTCAAAGCAAACGATCGAGTGCTCCCATAAAACGAACACGAGAGGCTCCAATCGTGAAGATCATGATCATCTAAAGTTCACAATTCACAAACAACCACGGAACAAAGGTTGGAAGGGCACAATTCCCCACACGTAAGCTACATTAGAAAGCGATAATATGTACATAGGATAAGCATGGGACTCCCCCACGAGGCACCTCGTTTTTGATTACCGAGTCATGAGCTCGACTCGATCTCCTCAATACTAATTATCATTGGGGAAGGTGACTTGGTCGAGGTAGTTCAAGGATGGAACTTCCCCGCCAAAGTAGTGCTTCAACCTATGTCCATTCACCTTGAAGTTAGGACCATCATTTTGAGCTAGCTCGATGGTCCCATACGGAAACACTTGAGTCACGGTGAATGGACCGGACCAACGGGATTTCAACTTACCGGAAAAGATTTTTAATCTCGAATTAAAAAGCAAAACTTGATCCCCAATGTTAAAAACCCGGTTTTTAATTTTAGAATCATGCAACTTTTTAGTTTTTTCTTTATAAATCAATGAATTTTCATAAGCAATGTCCCTCAATTCATCCAATTCATTTAATTGCATTTTCCGGTGTTTTCCCGCGGTCTCCATGTCATCATTACAATGCTTTAGGGCCCAATAAGCCTTGTGTTCTAACTCGATAGGCAAATGACAATTCTTTCCATACACAAGCTTATAGGGAGTGCACCCAATGGGCGTCTTATGAGCGGTCCTAAAGGCCCATAAAGCATCGTCCAACTTATCCGACCAAGTTTGTCGGTTTTCCCCAACGGATCTTTCCAAGATCCTTTTCAACGCTCGGTTTGAAACCTCGACTTGCCCACTCGTTTGTGGGTGATAAGCCGTAGAAATCCGATGTGTAACCCCATACTTCCTTAGGACCCTTTCGAATTGGTCGTTACAAAAATGGGTTCCACGATCGCTTATGATCGCACGAGGGGTTCCAAACCGAGAAAACAATTGCTTCAAAAACTTGACTACCACACGAGCATCATTGGTGGGCAAGGCCTTGGCCTCCACCCACTTAGATAGGTAGTCAACCGCAACGAGAATGTACTTATTACCACGAGATGATGGGAACGGCCCCATAAAGTCTATACCCCAAACGTCAAAGATCTCACACACTTGGATGATATTTTGTGGCATTTCATCTTTTTGTGAGGCTTTTCCTTGTCGTTGGCATGCATCACACGACTTCACAAGATCTTGTGCATCTCGGTAAATAGTAGGCCAAAAGAAGCCAGCATCAAACACCTTCTTAGCCGTGAGATTAGCACCATGGTGACTACCCGTGGGTCCCTCGTGACAAGCTCTAAGGATGTTAGAAGCTTCGGTGCCAAATACACAACGTCGGATGATTTGATCCGCACAAGTTCGAAACAAGTAAGGGTCGTTCCAAAAGTAGAACTTGACGTCACGAAAGAATTTTCGTTTTTCTTGAGTCGTCATACCCTTAATGATGAAGTTACCCGCATGGTAATTTGCAAAATCCGCAAACCATGGGGTGGAAGAATCAAGCTTAGAATTCACTACACCAAGTGTCTCGAGCGGAAATGTTTCGGTGATTTCCTTAGGCTCGTAAACACTTTGGTGAGGATCTTCCAAACGAGAAAGATGATCGGCCGCTAGATTCTCGGCTCCTTTTTTGTCAACAATGGTGTGATCAAATTCTTGAAGGAGGAGAATCCAACGAAGTAATCTAGGCTTAGCATCTTGCTTTGCCATGAGATACTTAATAGCCGAATGGTCCGTATACACTATGCATTTTGTCAAGACGAGATAAGGTCGAAATTTCTCAAATGCATACACCACGGCAAGGAACTCCTTCTCCGTTGTAGTGTATTTTAGTTGAGCCTCGGTCATCGTCTTGCTAGCATAGTGAATAGGCAAGAAGTTCTTATCATGACGTTGCCCCAAAACGGCCCCTATAGCGTAATCACTAGCATCACACATAAGCTCAAAGGGGAGGTTCCAATTGGGAGCAACAAGAATGGGAGCTTCGGTAAGTTTCCTCTTAAGGATTTCAAAGGCTCGTACACAATCTTCGTCAAAGACAAAACGTGCCTCTTTTTCAAGAAGATGTGTAATGGGTCGAGAAATCTTTGAAAAATCCTTGATGAATCGACGATAAAAGCCCGCGTGGCCTAGGAAACTCCTAACTCCCTTAACGGTTTTGGGATGAGGTAATTTGGCGATGACGTCTACCTTAGCTTGATCTACCTCAATCCCCGCTTTCGACACCTTGTGCCCTAAGACGATTCCACTCTTAACCATAAAATGACACTTTTCCCAATTGAGCACAAGGTTGGTTTCCTCACAACGTTTTAACATTCTCTCAAGGTTCGACAAACACGAAGTGAACGAATTACCAAACACGGAAAAGTCATCCATGAAGACTTCCATCGTCTTCTCGATCATGTCATGAAAAATAGCCATCATGCACCTTTGAAAGGTTCCCGGTGCATTGCAAAGTCCGAATGGCATTCTACGATAGGCAAACGTTCCATATAGACACGTAAACGTAGTTTTTTCTTGATCACGAGTATCGATGGGAATTTGGAAGTAACCCGGAAAACCATCTAAAAAGCAATAGAAATCGTTTCCCGCAAGACGCTCCAACATTTGGTCCATGAAGGGTAAGGGAAAATGGTCTTTACGAGTGGCTTCATTCAACTTTCGATAGTCAATGCACACTCTCCATCCGGTCACGAGTCTAGTGGGAATTAACTCGTTGGCATCGTTTGGCACAACGGTCATCCCTCCCTTTTTAGGGACACAATGAATAGGACTCACCCAAGGGCTATCGGAAATAGGGTAAATCATTCCCGCGTCAAGGAGTTTAAGGACCTCCTTTTTGATGACGTCGTGAATTTTGGGGTTCACCCTCCTTTGACTTTGGATTGTGGGCTTGAAATCCTCCTCCATTAAGATTTTGTGGGTACAAAACTTGGGATCGATTCCCTTAATGTCGGATAACTTCCACGCAATTGCCCTTTTGTGGTCCTTTAGAACATCGACAAGTGCGGTTTTTTCATCATTCGAAAGTTCCTTCGCAATAATAACCGGCAACTTGTCGTCCTCCTCTAAATAGACATATTCGAGATGAGGAGGTAAATCTTTCAACTCAAGGATAGGTGGTTCCTCAAGTGAAGATTTGGGCTCGATACTCATAACCTCCTCGGGTGGAGGAAATGGGAAATCGTTAAGAAAATCCTTGATAATCGAGAAGTCCTCATCGTTGTCGAGGTCTTCGTCACAAGTACGTGGAACATTGCATTCTTCCAACGTAAAACCACCACCTTCAAATGGAGTGAAGGTTGGCGTCGAATTATCAAGAATTGGATCTAACATAGTGGGATTGCCACTAGTTTCTTCATCACCAAACCCTAAAACTTCTTGTGAAAATTCCTCGCAAACCACGTCGATCATATCAACGAGGTTTATGGTAGCAACGGAATAAACATGAGAAAGTTGAGAATTTTGAGTTGCGTTTATAACAAGTTCCTCGTCGTTGAAACGTAAGGTGATCTTTCTAGCATGCACATCAATTAAAGCCATAGACGTATCTAAAAACGAACGACCTAAAATGAGAGGAACTTGAGGATCCGTGGGGATATCAACGACGATAAAGTCTACGGGATAGTAGAACTTCCCCACTTTCACAAAAATGTCTTCCGCCAAACCACATGCACGAATCATGGAATGGTCGGCTATCTCGATAGACATTAGTGAAGGAGTAAGATTAGGAAGATTGAGCGACTTGAAGATTGCAAGTGGCATCAAATTAATGCTAGCACCAAGATCGGCCAAGGCATAGCATTCTTCCATATCTTGAATTGCACAAGGGATCAAAAATTTACCGGGATCACCGACTTTTTGAGGTATCCGATTAAGATAAACCGACGAACAACTAGACAATTGATGCAATTTCTCCTTGTTGTTCAACATACTCTTAAAGTTAGCGGCAAATCGAGGCATCATGACCAAAGCATCGGCGAAACTCACATTAAGGTGCAACTCACGAAACATTTTCATAAAACGCTCAAATTGATAATTATCGCGCTCTTATCGTTTCTCCTTCCTAAGTCTCGATGGGTAAGGCAAGGGTGGTGTGGGTTGGGGCATAGGCATAGCCTTTGGAATCTCGGGTTCCAATGTTGGTAATGGGTCAACCGTAGGTGTGGCATGAGCGGTACTTTGTGGGCTTGAGATATGCTCCTTTTCGATCACCACCTCGGGTTCTTCCTCAATTTCCTCCACCGTTGGAGTAATTGGTTGAGGAGTCGGTTCTTTAAGTGCCTTACCACTTCGTGTGGTAATCACTTTCATCACTCCCTTCGGGTTTGAAACGGTGTTACTAGGCAAACTACCCGAAGTAGAGGCTTTGTTTCCCATGACGGCTTCTAAAATAGCATTAAGCTTAACATCTTGACTAGCGGCTTTTTGGTCAATTCTTTGTTCAAGCCTAGCATGACTTTGTTCAATTTTATTGTTTTGACCTCTAATTTGATTAGCAAAATCATTTTTCAACTCATTTCTCATGTTAAGATTTTCCTTCACAAAATTAGCTAACTCCTTGGTGTTTTTAGCCGTGTCCCTAGCTTGACTAGCCAATTGCTCTTGAATGTTTTCCAAAATCTTATCATTTGCCGTAGCGTAATTCAAAAAGTCCATTGGAAGTTCTTTAGTGTAAACATTTTGAAGACCTTGACTTGTGTTTTGAAAAATACGATTTTGGTTTTGATTTTGCAATTGGCTACTACTTCCTTGATTCTCATAGTTGTTATTACCCTTGTAATTGTTTCTTTGATTATTTTGGTAACCAACTTGATTGTTTTGATAATTGTTAGCATTTTGATTTGGTGGAAAACCCGGTGGAGTCAATTGATTAGTGTGGGGAACTTGACCGTTTTGGTTATAAGTTCCCGCGGCCGCGAAGGCACTCGAAGTGTTACCACCGTTGGTAATGCACTCGGAGTAATCGTGAGCTCCACCACAATACATACAAGAAACCTCAACCGCTTTAGCCGTAGCGGGAGTGGGTTGTTCACCAACTTTAAACTCAATTAACAATCCTTTAAGCTTATCAAAGATCTTGTTCTCCAAATTAGCCTCAATTTGGCAAGCATCAACGGTATGTGACAATGAAGGCGAAGGCGAAGACGAAGTCTTACGAACACTCGACGTGCTACGAGGACAATAAACCTTAGACCTATTCTCAATGATTAACAATGCTTCCTCGACCGTCTTACACAAAAAATTACCACCCGCGGCGGCATTAAGATAATCACGCTCATGATCGTTCAAGCCATTGTAAAACGTGTCAATTTGATGCAAGTCGGAAAAACCATGATGAGGACATTCGTGCAACATTTCCTTAAACCTATTCCAAGCCGTCGAAAAACTCTCATTATACTCTTGTGAAAACTTTGAAATCTCGTTTTTCAAATGCGTAGTCTTAGAGGGCGGAAAAAATTGGTTCACGAATTTTGAAACGAGATCCTTCCACGTCAATATAGAATTGGGTGGCTCTTTCTCTAACCAAATTTTTGCGGGCCCCGCTAAGGAATACGGAAAAAGCATCATCTTAATTGAGTCGTTAGAGACGTCCTTAAACTTGCAAGTGGCGGTAAGACGATTAAATTGGCGAATGTGGTTATGAGGGTTGTCCTTTTCGTCACCTCGAAACTTGTTGTTTTGAATCATGGACAACAAACCCGTCTTAACCTCAAAATTCTCCGCAAGGATAGCGGGAATCACAATCGCTTCTCCATAACCCTCGGTGGGTACTTGAAGCAACTCCATCATAGTTCGATTAGCCATGGGTGCTTCTTTCACTACGATGGGTTCGTCAATAGGAGACTCCTCACTAGAAGGAGTGGTTGATTTGTTTCTTCGTTTACGAGCACGTCTTGCTTTGGAGCGAGTTTGCATAAACGTCACGTACAACGAGAGGGTGAGCAAAGAAGATTCTTTTTGGTGTTTTTACTTTTTCAATTTTTTTGTGGTTTTTGATTGTTTTTACTTTTTTTTTTATTTTGTGGAATGTATTAAGTAGACACAAATCTACAAATCTCCTCCTTAATCAAATATCTCGATTAAAGAAGCCTCAAGGAATGAAAACGATCACGTGAAGTGAACGCCTTCGATGACTTTAGAACGATGGTGGAACACCAAATCGTTCAAGAGGGTTTAATCAAATGAAACCAAGAAAATATATATGATATGTAATAATACTTTGGGCGGCAAAACCCTCGATTAGCTCTCAAAATCAAATACGCACAAGCAAGCGGAGGAAACGAGGCGGCGCGAAGCACTTAAGAGCCTTTTTCCTTTAGGTCGTGAAATACAACCGCCTTATACCCACCTTATAGTTTGTATTTTTCAAAATCGAGCTTCACGAAAGTATTTATCTATTTTTGCCTTTTTTCTTTGGTTTGAGATTCGAATACAATGATTGGGTAATGACCTCCCAAGTCAAGGTTGTGATTTCTCACGTATTTGGAGAACTTGTGAATTTATTGTTCTACGTATACAATATATTAATAGTATTCACAAAAAACGAAAAACCGATAATACGTATTAGTAGAGTGCTACTAATACAAATACTATTATGGCTATATATAAAAACAACAATGTCCAAATCAAAACACAACACGCCTCACCGGCAGCGGCGCCAAAAATGGTTGTAGAGTTTTTACCCCTTTAGGAAAAGGAAGGCAAAAGTGGCAAGTATTAAGTGTCGGTTTAGGAAAACCGAGCACTAATGACCAAATAAGTCCAAGTTCGTTTCCCAAAGAGGCAAGTGCGTTGTGTTAAGAGATGATAAATGATTTGGGATTATATGATTGAGAGAAAAAGAAAGTAGAAATGGGATGAGAAGAGAATGACGGTTACGACGACGGATTAAACTAAGACGAAAAAGGCGTTCACGTAAAACCGTAAAAACTACCAAAATTAATATTTTAACCTAAAAATTCCTAAAAAATACTAAAATCCAGAATAATATTCTAAGAGTTTACAAAAAATCCAAACTTGCTAAAACCTTTTAATTAATTAGATAATGACTTTTTAATGCTAATTAAAGCCCTAAAAATCACAATTAATTATTAAAAATCCCTAAACAAGATTTTAAAGTTTGTGAACCTCAAAAATAACCTAATTAAGTTAAAAAGTATTTTTAAAATTTTTAAAACCAAATAAAACTATTTTTAAACACTTAAAAACTATTAAAATCAATTAAATCTTAAATTAATTCTAGAAAATAATTGAAAAGCCCTAAAAATATTTGGAAAGTTACAAAACTCCTAATTAAGTGTCTAAAATCTAGCAAAAATGTTAAAACTTAAAAAATCAAACTTTCAATTTTTAATAATAAAATAATATTAAAATATTCAAAAAATTTCAAAGTTTATAAAAAAATCTAAAAAATTACAAAAAATCTAGAATAATGTAACTAAGACAGAAATGCAATCAAAAGTTTCCAAAACCTTTTTAATAATTTAATATTAATTTCTAAAGTTGGTTAAAAACCCTAAAATCCTATAAAATCAAAAATTAGCTAAAATGAAAACTTAAATAGCTGTAAACCTCAAAAATATAATTAAAAACCTAAAAACTATTTTTCCAGATTTTTAAAATACTTTTTCCTATTTTTAATTTACTTTTCAAAATTTAAACTTAAAATAATCCTAGAAAATTAAATAAACACGTGAAAAATAAACTTTTTGAACCAAAAAGTCCCTAACCCTAATACTCCCTCCGTCCCAAAATTATTGTCACCAGACAAGAATCACACAGTTTAAGAAAAGTACATTTATTACAGATTTCTCTCTCTTACTTTTTAGCATAATGACAATTTTACCCTTAACTAATTAATTAGTTCTTCTTTAAGTTTTATAATAATAATTTTAATCAAGGATAATATAGTAAATTTATCAAAGTTTCCTATCTATTTTTAGTATTGGACAATAATTTTGGGACAACCCAAAATAGAAAGATGGACAATAATTATGGGACAGAGGGAGTAAGAAACAAGGAAAAATGCTAAGTTGCAAAAAACCTAAGAAAATAAGCTGGAATAAGCTTATTTCTAAGCTGTTAAGTTATATAAGCTAAAAACAAATACTGCTTAAGTAATTAAAGTTCCAAGTGATAACCAGTCAAAGACCCTAGGGCAACTGGTTATCACGTTGGAGTGTGAGAGGAGTGGCGCAGGTTCGAGTCCTGGCCACGTCCTTTTTGTAAAAACCCCCTTTTTTTACTTTAAATACACAAAAGCAGTAACCTAAACTCACTCCAAACAAACTTTTTATCAAATAAAACAAGCTAGATCTAAGCTGCTAAGATCAAAACATTGCCCAGATTACAAAGTAAATGAAGAACACACAAGTGTATTTCTTCACTTGTGAAGAAATGAACAAGAGGGCTTGTCCCTGGATTTTTGTTGGTTTTTGATGGACAATAGGGGCACCCCTACACTCAATTGGAGTGTAGGGAGTCAAATATAGCACAAAAACACAAGTTCTATCACAAGAATCAAGCAAAAATGCATATGAATGTTACTGATGAAGCTTATGTAGGTCTGTGATAATTATGCTGATGCAACTTGCACTAAAACGACTTTCAAATGCCACAAACTTGCAAACAAGTCACCCAAATCACATAAAACTGATACACAATGCTTCTTAAACCTAACTCCTACCAGCTAGCAAGATTTGAAGGTCAAAATCACACAAAATCATGCACAAAAAGCAGTAACTGATTTTAGGCTATGTTTTCACTTTTTAACATGCAAACTTGATTTATACTCTACCAAATTGAAAACCTTATACTGATATTACCTACTACCAACCCAATGAGTGATTTAAACAAGATTTTAAACAAGGTTTATGCCTTTTACCCCAAATTAAACCCTAATCTAAACACTCCTTATTTTTTTTGAAAATGATTTCAACAAAGCAAATCTTAATAAAACTCTACCAAACTGATTTCAAACACTCCTAATATGCATAACAAACAGTTTAAGTCCTAATCAAGCAGATAAAACAAGCAAACAAGCAAATTCACAAAAATTCACCCAATCACATAAATCTTAATTTTTGAAAACTAAAACAAGGGAACAAAGGATTATACCTTGTGGAACCCACATCCAGGCCCCACTAAGGCTGATATGCCTTCTCCTACAAGCTGGGGCTTGTGCAGTTGGCTTATAGGGACAAGTATGCAAGTAGAGATGCTAGGTGGTGACTACTGCAGTCAAACCACCCCAATATATCTTTTAAAATGGTTGAGCTTTTTGAACCTGCTAAGAAAGAAGGTAAACAAAAGATTAAGGTGTTCACAAGTCAAATAAGCTATAAGCTAGCTTATCAGTTAAGCTACCTATGGCTTGTTTGATAAAGATAAAAACTGAATTTTGGTTTTCTGAAAATCTTAACAACAACTAAATCAACAAACAATACCAACCTCACTTGAGCTTGATATTCAACAAGAATATCAGGCTCATATGATCAGTCAAAAAGCTTGGACAAAGAACTTAATACTTGTTTCACTTAGGTTTCCAAACAAAACAGAAAAACTGAAAAATGGTTTCACAACTTCAAAATGTAAATATGCAAGGAAAAGTAAAATGGCTCTTGATCTTTTTCGTCACAACAAACACCAATTTCATTCAGAAAGGGATTTACACTTGTTTGACCAAGGAAAAAGAAAAACAAGAACAACTGAAAATGTGAGCCTATGTGCCTTTATATAGAGGCTTACATTCATTCTAGAACTGAAAAGAAGCTTAAACCCTAATGACATGAACTTCCATCTTTGCCCTTGTCGAATCTTTTTGATGCCAGAAAGATGCCTATTTTGAATTTTGTCAAGAGTGCCATGTGAATTTCTTGGACTGTTGTGGGGGTGCCAGAGGTGTCAAAGTGTTTTTGGAGCGTTGGATGACACGTAATGGGCAAGAATAAGCCTTTTGGCCGTTGATGGGTTTG
The DNA here is from genome assembly GCA_025667525.1 of Glebionis coronaria. Taxonomy (NCBI): domain Eukaryota; kingdom Viridiplantae; phylum Streptophyta; class Magnoliopsida; order Asterales; family Asteraceae; genus Glebionis; species Glebionis coronaria. Next base: position 46,310,152 of record CM046881.1, read on the forward strand.
TACGTTTTGTTTTGTTGTGCAAGGGAGGGTCATGGACATCACATGAGTGAGAGTGACGGGTTGTTTGGGTTTGGGATATGTTTAAGGTAGGTTTAATTTATGATCTGGAAATATTAGGCACAAAACCCTTTGTTTTAAGGTTAATTGGGTCTGGGAAAATTAGGGTTTATGTGGGATTAAGGGGGTGATTTAATCTGTTTTTGGGTTAATGAATTTTTAAAAATGTGTTTAGGAGGGAAGGATTAATAAATAGGTTTTATTCAGCTGGTGGAATGGTGACGTGGTGAAGGGGAGGGTGGTGATTGGTGGAGAAATTAAGTGGGGTGATGTGGCGTTTGCTGAGTGGTGGGGGAGAGTTTGGATGTTTGACAGATATGGCCCCTGAACTCCTTTGTTATGTTCAACTTGTAAAAACAGCCATAAACTTGAATTCCCTTTATAAATAACTTTGGGCAGTTGGCAATTTTGGCACAACAAGTTTTTAAACTTGTTTCAAGGACTAGATATGCCAATTCATGATATTTGAAGGACTGATTTTGGCATTTTATTCATTCTTCAAGGTTTTGACTTGTTTGTTGACTTCTTGGAGGACCAATAATTGACAATTTAGTTTTGTTGAGGGACTAAATTTGCCAATTCTTCAAAGTTAAGGGTCCTTTTTGTAATTTTGACAAACTTTAGGGACCAAACTTGTAATTATGAAGATACAAGGGTATAAAGTGTCAATTCTTCCATATTGAAGGACCCTTCTTCATAATTCTTCAAATCTTCAAGGGTTTTCTTTGGAAAATTCTTCATTAGGGCTTGGTTCATTGTGCGGCTTCGTTTCCCGTGTTCGTTTTTGCATGATTCTTGTGATCTTTTGTCATTTTCTCAATATCCGTACCTAAAATACACAAGCATATATTTGGTATTTTTCATGATATTTAATGCATTTTAAGCCCAATTTGGACGATTAGACTATGTATAAAAGCAGTCTCATCAGTAGCACAATCCAAAAGTGGAAATCTCAATCAATGGTTAGGAGGGTGAGGTTCCTTTATCCATGATAATTTCCCATAAGTTTCCCATAAGATGATGAGGTGAATCTCTACAACTTCTCATAAAGTTTCCTTTTATTGCATCAGGTGGATACTGAGTTGGCACAACTTCCTCTATACCAGGATCAAAAATCTTTTCCTTCATGGGAAAATAACAAGTGGTGGTAGCCTTAGAATATTCCCCCTTATACTTTACATCTTGAGAGAAAGGTTGTGGAGTAGTAAATTTCATCACACTTGTAGAGGAAACCACAAGGTTTTTCTTGTTCTTAGAGATCTCCTCATGATAAGTATCTTCATAAGGTGATATAAATAATCTCTCTAATTCAACATCCAAATGATATTAGTCACTATCATCTTGAAACTTCTCAAAAATTGGTTCATCAATTTAAAGCTCAAAGAGATGGTGTGAACTGGTTTGTAAGAAAGGTGGTGAAATAGGTGAAGCATTTTGGTTATGAGGTGTTTCATAAAGTGTGTAAGAAGGAGTAATAGGTAAAGGTTCATGAGAAGGTTGAGTGGGAATGGAATCTCAATAAAGCAATCTTTCTATTTCTAGAATATCTTCCTCCCATTTAGAAGGTGATGTATCAACCACAAGATCATCTCTCTTAAGATAAGCCTCAATCTCTTCATTTATCAACTCCGTTTCACTAAGCAATCTCTCAATCTCAATAACCTCATCTTTCCCATTTTAAGTAGAAGAATAAGCTCCAAAATCTACTTTCCCAACCTCAAATTCATCTATAAGGGAATCACTCTCTTCAAAGGAAGGAAATGAGGAAGTAATGGCAGCTATGGGGAAGATCATATTCACCACTCTTACAAGCTTCATGAAAATATTCATCACATACTTCATCAAGAATATCAACTTTATTCTCTTCTTTATCAAGAACATCAACATGATTAACCGTCTCGGGCTCATTGGATTTCTTAGATAACTTTCCCATGTTAAACACAACCTTTTGATCTTCCACCCTCATAATGAGTTCCCCCTCCGCAACATCAATAAGAGTACGACCGGTTCTCAAGAAAGTCCTTTCTACAATAACTGGAATGTGAACTTATCAACCCCTACAAAGACATCTTCCGCAATCCCCACCGGATAAGCAATTGAACGGTTTTCCAATTCAAGTGTCATTTTAGTAGGTGTGAGTGCGGGAAGAGAGAGTCGTTTCCAAACCGATAAAGGCATCAAATTTATGCTAGCACCAAGATCCACAAGTTCCATGTATTTCTCTACCCCCGGGAAATTACAAGGAACCAAGAACCGGCCTGGATCACCAAGTTTAGTAGGCAACTTCTTTAACAACACCGCGGAACTAATTTCGTTCAACGAAGCATTAGGCACATCAACCAATTTCTCTTTGTTTGAAAGAAGGTCCTTAAACATCTTGGCAAACTAAGGCATATGAGCTAAAGCCTCCACAAAAGATATATTCATATTCAATTGCTTAAACATCCTCAAGAAGTTGGACACTTGTATATCATCTTTGTTCTTAACTTTCTCCTTTCTCAATCTAGAAGGATATGGAAGATTTGGTTTTGGTAAAGGTTGAGTGGTAGTTGTTGAAGGACTCTTTTTTTGGGTTTCTTCAATGATAGGTGTAGAAGGTAAGGAATTAATAGGTGTAGGCTTTAAAGGTGTAGACTTAGAAGGTGTAGGCTTTTCACAAGGAGGAACCGTAGTAGGAGTTACCAAAGGAGGTGTAGGAGGTATTGAAGGATCGATGGTTTTTTTCCCACTCCTTGTAGTGATTGCATTAACATTTTCCCTTGGATTGGTTTGAGTGTTGGAGGGTAAAGCACCTTGTGGTCTTTGATTTAAGAGTAACATAAATATCTTATTCGTCTCCTCTTGCATTTCCCTCATTCTCTTCTCATTGGCTTGAAACATCCTTTCATTATCTTGATTCATCTTGTAAAGAAGCTCAATGGTGTTAAAATCATTTGACATATTCCCTTGGAACCCTTGATGTTGTAAAGGTGGAGGTTGATTGTAAAACCCTTGGTTATTGCTATGAAAGTTGTTCCCTTGGTTTTGAAAGTTATTTGGCCCTCTATTGTTATTGTTCCCTTGGTAATTTCCCCTTGGCCCTTGATTTCTATTAAGCAATTATAGAGGGTTTGTTTGGTTTTGTGTGGGTTGATAGGGAGGGAAACCGGGTGCGGCAAGGTAATTGTTGGACTTGTAAGAGAGGTGATTAGGGTTGATGTTGGGTTTAAAGTGTTCTCTTCCCTCATCTTGATAAGCATATCAATCTCCTTGAAAGTATTGAACTTTATCATAATGTAAGTATGAATGAGGGCCTCCACATGTCTCACAAGATAGGGTGATGGCATTGACATTGTTGGTAGAAACATTGTTCAAGGAAACCTCCATAAAGTCTTGAATCATTGCTTAACGCATCTTTTGACTTTGGTTCATTTCTTGAAGTTGTGAAAGGAGTTGACTCTCAAATGGTCTAGAAGCACTCTCTTGAACAACATGTACCATCTCATCTCTTTGATTATTATTTTTAACCATGTATTTTGTTTCAATGATATCCCATGCATCTTGTGTGGATTTTGAAATAATGTTCCCACCCGCGGCCGAGTTAAGGTAATCTTGATGGTGAGGTCTCAAAGCATTGTAGAAGGTGTTAATTTGGTGAACTTGGTTAAAACCATGGTTTGGGCACTTTCTCAACAACTCCTTGAACTCTTCCCAAGCTTCACTAAAGTTTTGGTCTTGCTTTTGTTGAAAACCTATGATTTGGTTTCTCAAGGCGGTGGTTCGTGAAGGAGGAAAGAACTTATTCATACATTTCTTCTTCAAATCCTCCCAAGTGAAAATGCTCGTAAAAGGTTGCTTGTCTAACCAATTCCTAGCATTACCCTCTAAGGAGAAAGGAAATAAGATCATCTTAATTGCATAATGAGGGACCCCATTATACTTAAGTGTATTGCAAAGTGACATGAATCTCTTGATATGGTTGTGGGGGTCATCCATAGGTCTCCCTAGGAAGGGGATAGAAGAAATCATAGTAATCATGTATGTCTTAAGATCAAAAGTGTTTGCGGGTATGTCAGGAATAACAATATCATCCGCATTCCCCTCCACGTTGGATTGGATAATCTCAATCAATGGTCTATTATCAACGGCGACCATGACTTCTTGTGAATTGTTGAAAGCACGATACTCAGGATCGGCTTGATAGACGGTGATGTTCTTGTTATTTTTCTTCCTTTTGGGGGGAAGGGGTTGTACACCAATAGGTATATGTGCACGCGCTCGAGTGCAAATGCAACTCAACTCGAAGAATGAGAGAGGATCTCTCGGTCGACTTTTGAGAAAGAAGAGATTATCTCTCTTGAGGTGCAATAATTAATATCTACAAGAAAATATATATATATGTAATACTAATTCGGTGGCACACCACTCACTACTATCACCTTTGAAAGACCCATAAGAAAGCAGAGAAACGAGACGGCGCGCAGCACTTAAGAGCATGCTTAATGTGAAATACACTCGCATTATACCCCCACACAATGGCCTCTTTCTCAAGTTCAAGTAGATTGTAGTATTTATCTATTATGCCTTAATTATGTTTGATTGATACAGGTAAATGGGACCGGAACACCCCAAGTACGGTGTATTACCAAGGCAATACTTATGGAAGTAGGTAACTTGGTTGTTCGTATCTACGTATATGTATTTACATATAATAATCTATCAAAAACATTTTTTTATTTATTTGTTTTATTATGAAAATATAGTATGTACGTAAAAACGAGTGAATCCAATATATACAATATTTTTTTGGTGTAATCTTTTAGGAAAAATATTACTTTTTGATTTTTTTTTTGATTTTTTTGGTTCAATTCTTAGGAAAGAATTGATTTTTGTGGTTTTTTATTTTTTATATTTTTATCTTTTTGATTTTTTTTATATTTTTAATTTATGATACGTAAAAGAAACATTCACAAGTGAACAGATCCCAAAATCCAATTGTAACCATCAATGAATCATCAATCTCCACGTAATGAATCGGCAGCGGCGCCATTTAATATTTCAATTTTTAATTCATTATTCCCAACTCAATACGAATTGATTGTCTAATAGAAATCAGATTAACTAATTGTTTTTGGGGTTAGATTTTATAAAATTTTGGTAATCTAGGTCTAATTTTCACAAAGCACGTAAAAAGGTAAAAATATGATCTCTATTTATCCGTACTAAACTACAAACAAAGTGCACATACCACACATTATGTCAAATGTACAAGTAATCAATGCACAAAATGTAAATTGCTCAAAATGTAAAGTTTACAAAAGTATAAGGACTGAAAATGAAAATTTAGAAACTTGAAGGACTGAAAATGAAAGTATAACAAACTTGTAACCAAAATATAACAAACTTGCAAACCACCCAAACTGAAATGTAATAAACAACTAATTCTGAAGAACTAAGTGCAAACCCTAAAAAGCTCTTAACTAATTAATACATCTTACACTAGTCTCTAAAAGCAAGGGACTAAATTGCAATTAAAGCTATTGTTTAACCAAAAACGGGCAACTCAGTTCAATAAGCTAGAACTAGAGCATTAAGCCACCAAATAAGCTGTGGTTTGTTTCAAAAGATTTATAATCCAAATATACCTAGTCAGTTTCAAGAATTTCAGCTAAAAAAAGCTATAAGTCAAATAAGCACTTTTGTAATAAGCACTTTTTAAGAGAACTGCTTATTGTGAAAGCACTAAAGCTGATTTACTCAAAACATGTTCTAAAGGCCAATTAAGGAAGACATATCCAAGAAAATCTTAAAAATCATCACAGAATAAGCTAGAAAATCAAATAAGCTATTTTGGCTTATGTTGACCAAATGTTGACCAGCGTTAACCAAGTTTGACCTTGGTCCAATCTTAATTTCTCAGCTTATCTAACTGATTTCTGGAAGAAAATCACTACTTTTATGAATAGAATAAGCTTGTGATGAAAATCTGTATTGGACTTATCATAGAAACTTGCATTTGATTTGAGGCTTTTTCTAGGGCTAGTTTCTTGCTTATTAGTGAGAACTGTATACTCTACCCTATATCACTTGAAAGCTTGGATGATAAGCTCTACTCATAACCAAAATTCATTCCTTAACTCCTAGTATTAAAGATTTGGTAAGCATTTGAATTAGGCATGTTTTAGGTTTATTATTTGACCCAAAGTTTTTATAAGACTATTTTCCTTTTTTACTAATTGTATGACTCCAAAACTAGCAGTCTTACTTGATATCAACTAGTGAGTGTGTACAAACTCTAATCAACAAGTTTCTATGACTGAATCCAAGATTGTGATCAAAACCAAACACTAGTTATCTAAATAAGCACTAGTATTAAGCTATGACAACTATCAAATTCTACTGATAAAGCTAATAACCAATCAAAACATGTAAGATATCTCAAAATTAACAATTAGCATGCATTAGCAAGTAGGATTACACTAGAACACAAAAATAAGCATGCAGTCCAAGATTTTAGAGGAATTGTGTAAGGAAAACTTATAAGAACTTTGAAGGCTCTTTTGATGGAGAAGTGGAACGCTGAGCTCACTTGTACATCTATCAACACCCAATCGACTAGTCTACATAGCTACAACCCACATCAATCATCATCATCATCAAAACATGATCTGCTACAAGATCTGATCAAAGATAATGGCTATGGTTCTGCTAGGAATGAATTGATTATGTTTGAATACTTATACAAAGCTTCCAAATCATCAAAACAACTCCATTGTTCTTTCAAGAACAACAGGATCAAAGGATAACAGTAGGATAGTGTTAGAAATACGTTTTAACGTATATTAGAAGTATCGGTCACTCCACAATATGATTTATGTTGTAATAGCTCGTAGTTAGTATTTAGTTATTATTTGCTTATTAACTTAAGTAAGAACCGGTCCATGGGCTTGTCATGGACCGGCCCAAGTCCACTTATGACTTGGAACTATAAATACCCCTTTCCACTAAGGAAAGGGGTTGGTTGTTATCATTTCTTTGTTTTCCACTTAATAAAATTCACATAGTTTCTCTCACTTTCTCTCTCTAACTTTCTCTCTCTAGAAATTAACAAACCCCCTCATAGATTCATTGATTATCAATATTCTACATTTGGTATCAGAACTATGGGGTGATTTAAGGTGGTGATTTGTGTGGTTTTTTAGTTTTTGATTGTATTAGTGTTCTTTTAGAAAAATCATCTTGATTCTTGGTGTTTTTGGTGTTTTTGTGATTGGGATTAGTGGATAAGTATTAATTGTTACTTATTTTAGTCGAAAGCACAAAACTTTTTGGGTTATTTGGTCAAAATCGGGGCTTAATCTCATTTTTTACGGTTCGACTGTTCATCAACAAAGTTTCTGTTCATTCAGCAAAAGTTCCGGATCAAGAAGTTCCGGATCAAGAAGTTCCGGATCAAGAAGTTCCGAGTCAAGGAGTTCCGAATCAAGAAACTTCCGGATCAAGAAGTTCCGAGTCAAGGAGTTCCGAATCAAGAAACTTCCGAACCAAGAAGTTCCGAGTCAAGGAGTTCCGAATCAAGAAACTTCCGAACCAAGAAGTTCCGGATCAGAAACTTCCGAACCAAGAACTTCCGAGTCAAGAAGTTCCGGATCAATCCAAAGTTCCGAACCAAGAACTTCCGAGTCAAGAAGTTCCGGATCAAGCCAAAGTTCCGAACCAAGAACTTCCGAGTCAAGAAGTTCCGGATCAACCCAAAAGTTCCGAATCAAGGTAATCTTCCGAATCAACACAAAGTTCCGAATCAAGGTAATCTTCCGAATCAAACTTCCGAATCAACAAAAAGTTCCGAATCAAGGGTGATTTTGCTTGTTTTTTCGACGATTTTTTAGAGGATTTAATCTTGGTTTCATACAACAAAAACACAACACAATTCACAAGCTTTACTTCACTGCTCGATCAACCGATAATCTCTGTTTCTTTGAAGAAAAACAAAATGAATCCAAAGTCAGTAATGCCTCAGATGACATCTCTTACGGATATATCAATCATAACGGGAACTGATAGCCGTCCACCGATGCTCATTAAAGAGGTGTTTGAGGCATGGCAAGGTCGAATGATGCAATATCTAAAGGGGAAACCGACATACGGAAGGCTTATGGTCAAATCGATTTTGAATGGTCCACTCGACTATGGTACCATTACGGTTGACAACGTGACTAGACCACGAGAATTTGAAGAACTCACTCCAGCCCAACAACTCGTTGCAGATGCAGATGAAAAAGCTCTTCAAACAATTCTCCAAGCACTTCCCCATGACATCTATAGGATGGTGAGTCAGTATACGGTGGCAAAGGATCTATGGGAACGTCTTAAGGTGTTGCTACAAGGCACGTCTCTCACCAAACAAGAAAGGGAGTGTCAGCTGTATGATTTGTTTGATAGATTCACCTACAACCCAGGGGAAACGCTCCACGATTATTACTTCAGATTCACCACACTTATGAATGATCTGAATGTATACAATCTTGTGATCGCACCATTCCAGGTTAACACCAAATTCTTGAATACTCTACCTCAAGCTGAATGGGGTGAGTACATTACTGATGTGAAGTTAACCCGGGATTTGCATAAGTGCAACTTAGATCAAATCTATGCCTTCCTTCAGCAGCATGAGAAGCATGTGATTATGCACCGTTCTCCTCATGGTATGCACCCAGATTCTTTAGCATTGATGGCGAATCAACCAAGCTTGTCTCACAACAACACACCCTATATCTTGGGACATCAAGCTTATCATCAATCACCTTACATGACACCAGCCTTTCCCCAATACTCGATTCTACCACAACCACCCACCTCACATCAGCAACAATATCGGTTCAATGCACCATCACCACAGTATGCTTCACAACCTCATCCAGCAAATGTTGCACATTATGCTCAGCCATCATATTCTTCTTATCAAGAGAATGCAGCATATCCAACAAGCTACCCGAATCAAATGAGTCTTCCTTATACTGATTATGCAGCTCATCCAGATCAAGCACTATATTGTGATGATGAGGAAGTCCCAGTTCCTGTATTCCAACAAGGAGCTGACCCAGTTGAAATGCTAACTACTATGTCTGCTTACCTCACAAGAACTTTAAGCAAACGAGGATTCAGAGGATCAGCTCCTACCAACAATCAGTTGAGGAATTCATCCAATTCTCGCCAACAAGCTACAATTGAGAATGGCAGAGTAATGGTTCAGCCAATTCAGCCATATCAGGGGAGAACTTCCACATCAACCAATGTTCGCACCGCCAATCCTGCTCCTGCTCCAATGGTCAACAACCCTCCACGGGCTAATACAGGCAAGTTGAGAATGATTACATGCTACAACTGCAAGGAAGAGGGTCATATGTCCAGGGATTGTAAGAAACCCAAGAGGAGAAGGGATGGACAGTGGTTTGCAGAAAAGATCTATCTGGTAAATGCTCAGGCGCAAGGAAGGGAACTTGATGAAGAGGAGCTTGCATTTCTTGCTGACCCAGGGATTGCTAAACAAGACGTTGTCACTACGCAGAATGCAGCTTACCAAGCCGATGATCTTGATGCGTATGATTCCGATTGTGATGACTTTCAGACTGCAAAGGCTGCTTTCATGGCAACTTTCTCCAGCTTAGGGCCAGATAAGAAATCTGAGGTACTTATTAATAACACTGATAATGCCACTGATGCTAGTATTCAACCACATCAAGTTGGGCAAGAGAGAGCTAATTCGAATGAATCTTCGGTGGTGAGTCTTTCAAACGAGGAGACAAACAATGATAGTAATATCAATGTGAGTCCCCAGACTTTGAGTGAATCACAACCGGGAACCAGTTTGCATATGCCTACTCCTGCTCAACAAGATTTGGTCATGGTTCCTGCTACACTACTTAGCCAAATGAATGCTGCACTCTTAGAAACCTTAGCTAAGAATAAGAATTTGTCTGATGAGCTTGCCTTAAGCAATGAGAAAGTACAAACTTTGGAATTAGTGCCTTCGTCTAGTGTTCTCACAAATCTCGAATATGATCATTTTAGAAACAAACAAATGAGTCACTTGCAAGAAATCGAAAACTTAAGAGCAAATCTGTCTAGTGAACTTAAAGAAAAGGAGTTAGTGGTCACTAATTTTCAAAAACTTCAAACTGATTTTGAATTACTCGAAACTAAGAAGACTGAAATGGAGATTAATGCTACTAATAAGATTAGAAGTCTAGACTACTTGCTGTTAAGACAATACGCTGCTTCACAACTAGTTCACTTATTTGATGCTTCGTTTAAAGAGTTTAACTTATCACGTCTAAAAGGCCTTCCCCCTAATCCACGATATGCAAAACAAGCTTTAAGACATAGTCCTAGACTTTATAATGCAACTCAATTAGGATTGGCTTTAGACCCGATTGTTTTTCCCAATGATAGAACAAGTAAGGCTCTAGTTGATGAGGATCGGTCATACAATTCTGCAAAATATCCCGAGTGTGATTATTTTAAAATGAATAAGGAGCTTGCTAAAACTGATTTTAGAGTTCGCTTCCATATGGATAAAGATCTCATCACAGCACCGACCTACATGTTAGAGGAAGAACGCCCTAGTACATTTCCTACACTTGTCAACATGGAAGATCCTAAGGAAATTCCAAAGAATCTTCCACCGGTTAGCACTGTATGGTTAAACTTGAAAGAGATTAACCGATACTTTACTACCTTTGACAAGGTCATTTTGGAATGTACGACTTCAAATGGCTTAAATGCCGGAGAATGGGCTTTCGAACACATGAACGAGGTGTTTAAAACTAAGATCAATCCGTTTGTCGAAAGTCTAAAAGGAAGTTTTGCATCTCTTAAGGAAAATCTTCAGTTTGAAATTGGGGAAGTTCAAAAAGTGTTTTATGAAATGGACACCGCTTACGAACTGCAACTAATTGAAAAGGAAAAGATTTTAACCGAATATGACCGATTCTTGTCCGAAGTAATCTCGTGTGATGTGCTTACTATTGTAAATGTTAAATATTCGAATGAGCTTACATCCGCTATGATGAATTATGATGCTGTGAATATTTGTGAGGATATTTGTGATGATGTTTGTGATATTTCTGTAAATGTTGCTGAAAATGTAAATGAGGTAGATAGTCATTCTTGTCACGAATCTAACGCTGAGTTTTTAAAGCTACAAGATTCTTATAATTTACTTTCTCAACGCTTTAATCAACTAGAACAACATTGTATATCTTTAGAATTAAAACAACAAGCTCAAAATGAAAATCTTTTGATATCAAATGTTTGTGAAAACGGTGTTGAGACAAGTGACAAGATGATTGCAATTGTTAAGACATTAGAGGAAGAAATCATGAGATTGAAGAGAGAGATATCATCAAAGGAAACATTAAGAATGGAACTAGAGGCCGCAGAGTCTAAAAACCAAGTCTTAGAAATTAGACTATCAACTGTTCTAGGGGAGATGGATCGGACAAGGCAGGGACTATCCGCTCTTTATGGTTCACTAGAAGATCGATTCGCTTTTAATGCGACACAGCAACAATATTATATTGAACAACTGAACCAAAAGTGCGAAGAAATCTCTGACTTGAACATCCTGCTCATAGACAAAAATATGGTTTTGGCTGAGTTAAAGGAGACACTTCTTCTCACCCGACAAGAAGTAGTTGATAACTTAGCTACCGACTCTGCACCGTCCACTAGTGCTCCAACAACCAAGAAAGTAGTGCTTTATAAGAATCCGCTTCATAAGAGAAACCCGGCTGTATACGATGATTATATGAGGAATGCCATTAAGCATGTCGATCTTCTTAGGGATATTTTAGACGATCTTTATGCCTTAGATCCCTCAAGTAGCGACTATTATTCGGCTAATGAATATGTTAAGCGAGTTCAATATTGCTTGGCCTATTTGCAATACATAGGTACACCAGGTTCAGCACTACTTAACAATAGGCCCATTGCTGTCACTCCATTTAATAAGACTCCAGGAGCGAAACCGTCATTGGCACAATCAAGTAAGACACCTTTAAAATCTGCTGCTAATGTTCCCAATTTGCCTTCTACAGGATTAAAAGAGACTACTAAGGCTAAAGGATCGCCACTCAAGAAAGCTAAGATCAAGCCCGCCACTAGTAGTGCCACAAAGAAGAAAGTAGAAGTCCACACTAGGAATGCTAGTTCAGTTTTAAATAAAACGAATCATGTTAAGACTAAAAGCTCTGCGCCTGTGCAGCAGCCTAAACCATTCGTGAATTCTGATTTAAATTGCTGGAATTGTAATGAATGTATGTTTTCACAGCGTCATGATTTGTGTCTGATTGATCACGTTAATGAAATGAATGCTATTAAGAATGGTCTTGAATGGAAGCCAACGGGTAGAACTCGTGCCCAAGTTGGCTGGCAATGGCGTCCCACTGGTAGGACCTTTACTCTCGATGGTAAAATGTGCCCTTTAACTAGGAATGCATCCATTGAGGATAGGTCTGAGCGTCCTTTAGTTAGGAACACTCGCACTCAAGTAAGGAAACAGCGCCCTTTAATTAGGTCTGCCCCCACTATAGTGCCTATCAGTGTAGAAATACCTCAGGATTTGAGCCAATTAGAATCTACACCACCAATTAAGAAGAAGAAGGCTAGGAAATCTAAGAAACCTAGAGTTAGCAAATCTAAGATTAATAAATCTGTACCTGCTAATAACAAGGAACACTCAGATTCCGATACCTCTACATTGTCTTTGTGTGGTGATATTTTCAGGTGGTCCAAATCATCCTGTGGTATTTGGACTCCGGTTGTTCAAAACATATGACCGGAAATCGCTCGATGCTCCGAAATTTCGTCAGCAAGTTTCTTGGTACGGTTAAATTTGGGAATGATCATATAGCAAAGATTATGGGGTATGGTGAATATCAGATTGGAAACGTGACGATTTCTAGGGTATACTATGTTGAAGGTCTTGGTCATAACTTATTCTCAGTAGGACAGTTTTGTGATTCCAACCTTGAGGTTGCTTTTCGACAACACACTTGTTTCATCCGCAACTTGGAAGGAAAAGATTTGTTGAAGGGATCTCGTGGTGCAAATCTTTACACTTTGTCCTTACAAGACATGATGGCCGCTTCTCCAGTATGTCTTCTCTCTAAAGCTTCTAAGACCAAGTCATGGTTATGGCATCGCAGATTATCTCATCTTAATTTTGATGCTATTAATCATCTGGCTAAAAACGAGTTAGTTCGTGGTCTTCCCAAGCTTAAATTTCACAAGGATCATTTATGTTCCGCGTGCTCAAGGGGGAAAAGCACCAAGAAATCTTACAAACCCAAAGCTGAAGACACGAATCAAGAAAAACTTCATCTTTTGCATATGGATCTTTGTGGACCGATGAGAACTGAAAGTGTGAGCGGTAAGAAATTCATTCTCGTCATTGTGGATGATTTCTCAAGGTTTACATGGGTTAGATTTCTACGTACAAAGGATGAAGCTCCGAAGGCTATCATTACTTTTCTGAAGTTCATCCAGGTACGTTTGAATACCACTGTCCGCCGTATTCGTACAGACAATGGTACAGAGTTCGTCAACCAGACTCTTCGTGATTATTATGAAGGAGTTGGTATATCACATGAAACATCCGCTGCACGCACTCCACAACAAAACGGTGTCGTTGAAAGACGAAATCGCACACTTATGGAAGCTGCTAGGACCATGCTTATTTATGCGAACGCTCCATTGTTCTTGTGGGCAGAGGCTATTTCTACTGCATGTTTCACCCAAAACCGTTCAATCATTCGGAAACGCCATGGAAAAACACCTTATGAGCTTCTACATGACCGCAAACCCGATGTTTCATTTTTCCATGTGTTTGGTGCTCTGTGTTATCCAAACATCAATAGTGAGAACTTGGGTAAGCTTCAACCAAAAGCCGACATAGGTATTTTCATTGGTTACTCACCGTCCAAAAGAGCATACCGAATCTATAACCGTCGTCTTGGCAAGATTGTAGAAACTATGGACGCTGATTTCGACGAGCTGACAGCGATGGCTTCTGAGCAACACAGCTCTGAACCCGCGCTTCATGAGATGGGACCCGGTGCTATAAGTTCCGGATTAGTTCCCAACAATCCTACTTCTACATCATTTTTACCACCAACTAGGCCTGAGTGGGATAAACTGTTTCAACCGTTGTTTGATGAATTCTTCGATCCCCCGACTGATGAAGTTCTAGCACCTGCAGTAATTGCTCCAATACCTGAAGTGGTTGCTCAAGTTAATGAACCTTTATCTAATGCATCTACAATTCACAATGAACCGGATGCACCTTCACCAAGTGATTCTCAAACTTCACCTGAATCATCACCCCTACTTGTGCCTAATGATGTGGAAGAGGATTCTACTGATCACGACCTGGAATATGCTCACTTGCAAGAGCTTCCTTTCTTTGGTGTAGCGATACCTGAAAACCCTTCAGCCGCATCTACCTCAGAAGAAGCTCCATCTATTGTTCACTCCAGACCACCTAGGATTGAAAAACATAGCACTAAATGGACAAAAGATCACCCAATTAGGAATGTTATTGGAGATCTAGATCGACCGGTCTCTACTCGCCATCAATTACAAGAGAGTGCACTTTATTGCTACTTTGATGCATTTCTCTCTGAAGTTGAACCCAAAAATTGGCAGCAGGCTATGACCCAATCATCTTGGATTGAAGCTATGCAGGAGGAACTCAATGAATTCAAACGACTTGAAGTATGGGAATTGGTTCCTCGCCCTGACAAGGTTAACATCCTTACTTTGTTATGGGTTTATAAGGTTAAACTTGATGAGATGGGTTCGGTATTAAAGAATAAAGCAAGATTGGTCGCTAGAGGATATAAACAAGCCTTGGGTATAGACTTTGAGGAATCTTTTGCTCCTGTGGCTAGATTGGAGGCGATTAGACTATTCCTTGCGTTTGCTGCTCATATGAACATGATCGTCTATCAAATGGATGTGAAGACGGCATTCTTGAACGGTGAACTAAGGGAAGAGGTTTATGTTAGTCAACCGGATGGGTTCGTCAGTACGGAGTCTCCTAATCACGTGTACAAGCTTAAGAAGGCTCTCTATGGGTTGAAACAAGCTCCACGCACGTGGTATGATCTCCTGTCAACATATCTCATGTCGGAAGGCTTCTCCAAAGGCAAAGTGGACCCCACTCTATTCACTCTCAAAGACGGCAACGACATGCTTCTGGTACAAATTTATGTTGATGATATAATTTTTGCTGCCACTAACATAGAATTGTCTAAACAATTTGAGAAGATAATGTCCACACGCTTTCAGATGTCGATGATGGGAAAAATATCATTTTTCTTAGGATTACAGATTTCTCAGAATCCCAGAGGCATCTTTATAAATCAATCCAAATATGCTCTAGAATCACTTAAGAAATATAATTTTGAGAATTGTGACCCCGTAGACACTCCAATGGTTGAGAAAACCAAGTTAGATGAAGATAGGGATGGGATTATTGTCGATCCGAAACTTTACCGTGGAATGATCGGCACCCTTCTCTATCTGACTGCTAGCAGGCCTGATTTGCAATTTGCTGTATGCATGTGTGCCCGGTATCAGGCTCGGCCTACCGAAAAGCACTTACATGTTGTGAAAAGGATCTTTCGGTATCTAAAAGGAACACTTCATCGTGGTCTATGGTATCCGAAAGATTCCTCGATTGCTTTAATATCATACGCAGATGCCGATCATGCTGGATGTCAAGATACGAGGCGTAGCACTTCTGGATCTGTGCAACTCCTAGGAGATAGATTGATCAGTTGGTCTTCAAAAAGGCAGAAAAGCGCTGCAATTTCTAGCACGGAGGCTGAATACATCGCCATGTCCGGTTGTTGTGCTCAAGTCCTTTGGATGAGATCACAATTAACTGACTACGGTCTTGGATTTAACAAAATCCCGATGTATTGTGACAACAAGAGCGCCATTGCCCTTTGCTGCAACTATGTTCAACACTCTCGGGCCAAGCACATAGACATTCGCTACCATTTCATCAAAGAGCAGGTGGAGAACGGAGTGATCGAGCTGTATTTTGTCACTACTGAGTACCAGCTGGCGGATATGTTCACCAAAGCCTTAGATCGAGGACGAATCGAGTTTTTGATCGACAAGCTTGGCATGAAATCATTCACTCCAGCGACACTCAAAGAGTTGGCAGAAGAATCAGCTGAATAGTCGTGGTAAACTATTCAGAGTATCCTTTGGTTGTGATCATGTATATTATCGTAAATATATAAACCACAAAAAGAAAATACAAAAATATAAAACCAAGAAAAACCATAAAAAATATAAAACCTAGAAAAACCATAAAAATTATAAAATCCAGAAAAACCAAAAATATTTTTTGTTTAAAACGGGCATGTCTTTTAGTACGGTAATATTTACGGCCTTAGAAATGTCGATCAATATTGACACGGTGCCATAAATAGAGTCCGTATAAAAGTTGTACATTTTTAAAACATGCCCATTATGGCTTGTAGTTATTTCAGACTGCAACCCGGTTTTCATATTAAAGTCACGTATTTCCTTGGAAAACGTTGGCTCAGAACGGGAATTAATTTTCTCGGGCGTGATTTACAAGCCAAATCATGCAAAGGGATCAAGTTTACTTTAAAACTTGGTCTGACACGAATTAGTGTACGTCTCAGTGCATCAATTTGTTAAAATAAGAGAAATCTTATTAAAACCACGAATCAAAATTTTTCAAGAAATAAATTGGAAATGCTTTCATCACTATTTGACTCTTTAAACAATGACTACAGCTCTTTAAATAGAAAACGGGTCATTGTTTAAGGGGGAGAAAATAGTAAAATCATCTTTGTCATTAAAATTGATTTTCAAAAGTGATTGTGAAAATTAAGGGCTTCATGGTAATTGAGTGGTTTTGCTTTAGAAAATGACTTGTCTTCGTTCTAAGTGATAGGCATGGCTTTTAGATTGTGAGGATATGCTAATAGATGCGTTTGCTAAAGTTGTGTGTTCGTTTAAACAAGGTTTAAGTGAATTGGAAAAATTAGAAACAAAAAGGAAAAGTTAAGTAAATGTAGGGACTAAAAGTGTGCTTTATTGAAACTTGGCAAAATTGGTTTTGACCTAAGTCAAATATCACACCCCCCCCCGCCCCCAAATTTTTCTAATCACTGTTTATCCAACATTTTTGCCGCCATTGTTGCATAACCTCACACACACGATCTAAACAATCAAATATCTTGCTTAATCTTTCTAGTTCCTGTTCATCTGCTAAATTAAGGTATATACATCAACATGATTAACTTTTAATCCATAGTTCTTATCATATTATTCTGATTAACATGCTCAATTCATCAGTTTAATCAGATTTAGGGTTTTGCCTTAATTAGGGTTAATTGATAAAGGATTTATGGTGGGTTTTGTTAAGAATAGATTAAATGATGTTTATATTGCCTTAGTTTGCCTTAGAAACTCACAAACGCGCTAGATTATTCATCATAAGCTTCGTTTGAAAAGTTCCGAATGAACACTGGATAAAACTTCCGAATGAAGGATTTCTTCTGAAAAACTTCCGAATGAGGAAGTTCCGAATGAAGAACTTCCGAATGAGGAAGTTCCGAATGAAGAACTTCCGAATGAAGGAAGTTCCGAATGAAGAACTTCCGAATGAGGAAGTTCCGAATGAAGAACTTCCGAATGAAGGAAGTTCCGAATGAAGAACTTCCGAATGAAGGAAGTTCCGAATGAAGGAATGTTCCGGATGAAGGAAGTTCCGAATGAATAACTTCCGGATGAAGGAAGTTCCGAATGAAGAACTTCCGGATGAAGGAAGTTCCGAATGAAGAACTTCCGGATGAAGGAAGTTCCGAATGAAGAACTTCCGGATGAAGGAAGTTCCGAATGAAGAACTTCCGGATGAAGGAAGTTCCGAATGAAGAACTTCCGGATGAAGAAGTTCCGAATGAGCAGAAGTTCCGAATGAGGAAGTTCCGGATGAATATGTTCCGAATAAGGAAAAGTTCCGGATGAGTTGCTTGATTGTTATTGTTTGCATGCTATCTATGTACTTGTTGTTTTATCTTATGAAATGTGTTATGCTTAGAAGTAGAATGATATATATCTATCTGTTTTTGTGCATCAACCTTTCATGTCTTATCTTAAGCAGATAAAATGACTAATCCAACAGTACAAGCTATCCAAGAATCTAGGGAAGCCGATATTGCTAAAGCCCGAACCCTTAAGTTTATACCCAACAACTATAGGCTGAAGCAAGTTTCTAAATCCACTCACCATGGTTTTAAGGTCGCCATAGCCATTCTTGATAACTCCCATTTCAAGAACGCCCTTAGGAGTACAGCCTCGGTGCCTTATGAGTATATGTTTGAATTTTGGGCAACCAAGGATTTCACTTCGAACAAGATCACCTTCACCATAGACAACAAGCAGCAGACACTCACCGTTTCAGATTTCCGTAAGATGCTTGGTATACGGGATACACCCAAGGGCATGTCTTTCTCAAGGGATCCTACTAAAGATGAACTCGCGGAGTTATTTGATGCACTTGGATGTCCGGAAATACGAGTTGCATCTGAGTTTACAACTGCTAAGGTGGGACAACCCTGGAGAGCTTTGATGGGTATTCTCAGTAAATGCCTTACACCAAAAACAAGTGGACATGATGCTTTGCGAAGTCCGATAATGAACCTCTTCTATGGCATGTACAAAGCTGCGAATTCAGATTATGCTTTGTTGATATGGGAAGAATTCACCTTCCAACTCTTCCACAACAAGAAGCTGAAGACAAACTTCTTTCCTTATCCTCGGTTTATTAAGCTCATCATAAATTACTTTATGAAGCTTGATGCTACTATTGATAGGCGTGCAGGAGGTCGCTATCACACCGAAGAAGCTGATGATACTGTAGATCTGAGGCATGAAGGACCGTCTACTGGTGTGATTCCGGGTCCTGTTCCTGATTACCTTCTGTCAGACAAAATCAAAGGTTCTGCTGATTACAAGCTACTGCAGCTTGAAATCGAAAGGCTGAAAGCAAACCTTCAAACTGGAGAAGACTCATCCACAACGGTTAAGAGTAAGGGTAAACGCAAACAACCAGCTGCGTTACCTGAACCCGAACCCAAGAAGAAGAAGACAGAGGGTAAGAAAGGAAAGGGTAAGGATTTGATGCGTCTACGTGATGAAGCAGATATTGTTGATCCTACTCTTGATAAAGCCGAGCAAAAAATGATGAAGATTGCTATTCAAAGGAGTAGGAAAGATACAGGCGGTAGTGGTTCAGGTGCGAGGGTAGATATTGAGGATGAGTACGTTGAACCGGATGATGTTGATGAGTTTGGGTCACCTGAAAACTATTCTACTTCGAAGGAGCCATCAATCCCTATTTCAACAAGTGTGGAAAAGGAACCGGTTGCTTCTACGATCATGGTGACAACTCAACCTTTGGCAACTCTACCACCACCAATCCAACCCTTAACAACCCGACCAACCCGACCGGCTTCCACACCATTTCTTCCACCACCCATAATCCCTACCCTTAGTACAGCAGTTACAACCGAGCCTATTCCATCAACATCTGCAACATCTGCAACATCTGCAATGGCAGCAATAGTATTGGGCGAGATGTTGGATAAACATACGGATGCTCACAAGAGAGAAATGAATGAACTCCGCCAAGAGTTAAATAGAAGAGCTCAAAGTGAAGAAGCATCAAGGAAAGCTCAAGAAGAGTTGATTGCCAAGTTCGCTGCAGACTTGGAAGCTACACGAAAGGCTCATGCAGAGGAAATTGCTCAGGTTAAGCAGGCTGAGGCTAATAAACATGCTGCACGCATTACCAGACTTCAAGCAATGAGGGATAAATATAAGGAACAAAAAGAAGCACTCGAAGTATCTGTGAAAGAAAGAGTGCAAGAATCCGTTGAATCCTTAATGCCTAAGCTTCGTGACGAGTTGAAGACACTTGCTGCTGACAACTTGATGGTCAAATCATCCAACCCTTCCGAAGCCGCCTATAAGATTGCTTATGACCTGACGGATTTTGAATTGAAGAAGATCCTTAAGGCTCGAATGGTGGAACTTGGGTCGCATGATAAATCGAGGATTCAACGGGCTCTATTTAAATCCCTGAATGATGCTATCATGGAGGATGATAGATTATTCAAAATGTTTGGAAGTGTGGTACCATATCACATCTTACCTGAGGAAGAAAGGGAAGAGAGTGAAGAAGAGGGTACGGGTGAAGAAGAAGAAGAAGAAGAAGAAGAAGGTGAAAAGGAGAAAGACGATGACGAAGGTGGTGATGATGATGAGGGTGGTGATGATGATGAGGATGATGACGATGATGAGGATGATGAGGATGATGATGGCGATGATGGTGGTGATGAGAATCAGGAGAGTGCAAGGGGTAGTAACGGGGACGACAATCAGGATGATGATGGGGGTGAACAACCAAAGGGGGACAAGGTTACCAGCTCCAAGAAGACTGCTACAAAGACTGGAACCAAGTCCACAAAAGATGCAGCACCAAAGGACAAATCGACATCCTCGGAATCAAGACGAACTAAGTGGCGCCACGATGTGAATGCCACTACAGCGTCTTCGGCTCCTGGTATTTCTATCGCTGTGTCTGTACCTATTACAACTAACCCCATTAGTTCTGCTGTTGTTCCTCCTGTGATTGCAGAATCAGTGACAGAACCCGAAGCTGCACAACACTCTCCAGTTCAAGACACTGCTGAGATGCCTGAAACTGAACCAGTAGATGTTCGCACTTCCACTCCTCAACAACAGGTTCAACAATCTACGGTTCCTGAACCAAGCATAAGAGTTTGGGAAGACACGTTGGAGATAGACGAGTCTGCACCACCACAAGCTTGGATCACGGCAGCAGCTCAATATGATCCGATCACCGATGCTGACAAAGATGTGCTGTATCTGCGTATCCGAAGTCCGATTGACTTATGTGCATTTCTTGCTCATGAGTATAAGACTTCGGTTACTCCATCCTTGGTCAAGAAAGCGATGAAAGATAAGAGACTGCGTGCCAAAACCCGATTACCCCGAATGGAGCTCGAGTACTATGCCGATGAGATCATAAAGGCTTTGAAAACCGTTCAACGGCCAGGACTTCATGCATCAGAAAGAGCTCCACCTCCAATGGATCCTGCTCAAGATAATCAGATTGCTCATGACTTCTTCGTCACCAACGATCTTGAGTATCTACTGAAGGGATCATCAAAGTATGCAACATCCCTGACTTTGCTGAAAGCTGCCAACTGGGGGACAATACCCTTCATCGAGGAAAAGGTAAATCGACTCTGGGTCCCAAAAATGAATCGTAATTATGATATGTATGCTGTCATAGGTGCATCTCATTGGGACGAACGAGTCCGAAGGGCGTACAGGTGTTGCTGCTTGGTCAATTCTGGAAGCAATGTTAGATCCGACATCCGCATCTCCAGCATCTTAGGAATGAAAACTGAAGCCAAGAACGGCTACTATCATGTGACGGAGATTCGCTTGAAAAGGGAGGATGACAGGGAATACAAAATCCAGCAAGGAGATTTTTCCATCATTCGCCTTGAGGATATCGAGGACATGCTGCTTCTGATGACCCGAGATCAACTTACTCACATTCCTCGTGAAGACCTGATTGCTTTGAATACAGCACTTCGTATGTTCACACGAAGCGTTGTCATCAAGTCACGAGTTGAGGATCTTCAGTTGGGAGTCGAAAGCTATCAGAGGAGGCTCAATTTAACTCGCCCTGTGAATCAAGTGCTACCTCAACATGTAGAAAGATGTCCATATACCGGAATTTCTGTCCCGAATTACGGCATTTTCTATTTGAACAGTCGAGGTTTGATGAAGTTTATGAGGGTGGGGGAGCTCCACAAGTATAGCGATGGCACTCTTATACAAGTCAGAGATAAGTTGGAGCATCTGAATTCGGGTGGGACTTTGCCAGAGATGACGGAGGATTGGCATCCGGGTTACCGGCAGATGGCAAAGTATGTGATCAAAAAGATCGATCAAAAGCTCCGGGAACGTAGATTGATGAGGAGCTTGGAAAGATTCGTGGGTGGAAGACCGTATTTAGTGCACCACAAGCTACTGCAACGATCCATATGATGGGTCGTACATCTCAGGTCACTTTATATTGGTTTTCAATTGTGAATATGTAAATTTGTGAATAATGTGCTTGAATGGCTTGGTGTAGTGTTAAGGTATGATAATTTTTCAAGAATTTCTCACGAGATTCTAAATCTTTCAAAATATATCATACTAAAGCACTACAACTATCCCTTATTAACTTAAGGGGGAGCAATAACTTGTTCTATGGCCAAACTTTGATTTCATTTTTACCCAAAGACCGGTTAATCCATTCAATATCCCAAATATTAATGGTTAACATTTTGGATAAGGGGAGAAAATGGGATTAAGGAGACGTAAGTGTTACTTGGCTAAAATGAAAAAGACTTAATGATAATCCAACTTAATATGTGTTAAGCACGTGTTAAGGGGGAGCGTTTTTGATGATCAAAACACCTAAGGTACAAAACTTTTGATTTTAATATCACAAGTACCTTAGGTGATTTTCAATGATGTT
Organism: Glebionis coronaria; assembly: GCA_025667525.1. Classification (NCBI taxonomy): domain Eukaryota; kingdom Viridiplantae; phylum Streptophyta; class Magnoliopsida; order Asterales; family Asteraceae; genus Glebionis; species Glebionis coronaria. The sequence continues at coordinate 46,332,866 of CM046881.1, forward strand.
TTCATGGTGGCAATTCCTTCCCAGAACACGCTTAATTCACGACGGATGTGGTGACAAAAGGGTGGTAGGAATAAGTTAAGTCCAATGATTCATCAGAGCCGATGGAATCTTCCCAAGGACAATTCCCTAGTTAGAATTAGAAGTCCTAGGAAAGATGGAGAAAGAATGTGAACGTAGCTGAATGCCGACCAAGTACTTAAGCTAGCACTGGAACAATCACAACAAGGTGCTAGTGATGACGTATTGGTAAGCATTGAAGGGGTTGAAGAATGAAAAAGAAATGTAAAGATAAAGGGTGTAAAGAAAGAAGCCCTCCTTACAACTTTAGGCAGAAACCGGGTCAATACATATGCTATTGAGGTCATTTTTGTTAATGATTCTCGGTATTGAAGAAAGACATCATGGACCCAGTGATGCAATGCACAACCCTTCCCCAGCTAACTCAAATATCTCTCAAAAGGTATTTGTTTTAATCACACGGAGATCAACACGTTATCTATTGGTTTATTCACTCCGAATAAACTGGTATTGAAAAGGTGGCACTCCTCTCCAGCCATCGCTCACTAAATCAAAACGCACAATCGAGTCTAGAGCCAAGAGATCATCAAAAGTCTAATTAGGACACTTTCCATTTATTCCTTGCTTTCTCACACACTGTGAAAAGTAAGAGATTTTCAAGAGTCCTACGCAATGTTCTTGTAATATTGCCAGAACATCCGAGTAATACGTAAGTATTACAATGAAGATGGAAATCCTGCTTGAGCCAACATCAAACAAGCTCATGGTAGGTTACACGTGCGGTTCTTTTAGAACCAATCTTGTGAAAAACTGGAAGGTAACAGTGGTTTAATTCTTAATTGAACTTAAACTCGTTCCAGGCCTCTTCGCATTATCATATGATCTTGCCAGAACACTCAGAGTGACTCTTTATTGACCACAGTGACGAGTGGAAATCCTTCTAGTGTCAACATCAAACAGCACTTGGTAGGTAACGTGCAAGATTCTTTATGAATCGAGCTCGTGACAACTGGAAAGCAACGATGGTGAAAATCTTAATTGAAATTCACTTGTTCCAGGTTTCATGAATTGACGGCTTTTAAATCACAAGGATAATTTATCCAAGTGATTCACTCTTTATGTTCGCAGTCAGCTTTGGACGGTCGAATAAAGAGAACGGGTTTACCCGCGAAATCCTGTCAGGAAGTTACTTAATTGAAACTATCCGTCACGGGTACGATATCTAATATCGTCCAACGGTCTTCACCGACCGGAGGTAAAATGCTACCGAATTAGAATAAAATGTTCAAAGCCATTTTATTCGTGTCGTTGCTGTGTACCTGCTAAAGACGGTGGCGTTGCTGTGTACCTGTTGAAGACGGTGGCGTTGCTGAGTACCAGTAAAGACGGTGGTGTTGCGGTGTACCTGAAAAAGTCGTTCCCACATGCTTATGTCTTTTTGCAACAAAAATTCAAGAAAGTACAAGATGAAGTCTTCCGCTGTACCAAACTCTGAAGCTTTCGAGAATTCAACAAAAAGACATAAGTGTGTGGAACATGAAGTCACGAGGAGGCAAAGTTCACAAGAAAGGCAAAGATCGCACGTGAAAGGCCAAAGAACAATGCTCTCAAGTCAAAGCCAAAAAGATCAAATCAACATATTCACAACAAAAGAAAGAAAAGAAGAAAAGACTACGAGCTAAAGAACGAAGACTTAGTATAGTATGCTAGGTTTAGAACTTTGTAACGTGGAGTGACCTCCCTTAGGGGGAGATTGTTAGAAATACGTTTTAACGTATATTAGAAGTATCGGTCACTCCACAATATGATTTATGTTGTAATAGCTCGTAGTTAGTATTTAGTTATTATTTGCTTATTAACTTAAGTAAGAACCGGTCCATGGGCTTGTCATGGACCGGCCCAAGTCCACTTATGACTTGGAACTATAAATACCCCTTTCCACTAAGGAAAGGGGTTGGTTGTTATCATTTCTTTGTTTTCCACTTAATAAAATTCACATAGTTTCTCTCACTTTCTCTCTCTAACTTTCTCTCTCTAGAAATTAACAAACCCCCTCATAGATTCATTGATTATCAATATTCTACAGATAGTATGCTTGAGAAAGTGTGTTGAGTCTTAGGATCTAGACTCATCTAGGATATAATAACAATGATTGTAATAAGCACAACGGAACATAAATAACATAATTAAAGTTATGAACAAGGCTTTCTTATTCATAAATGGCTTACTAATAAGCTACTAACTACTACTCCTGGTGCCTTATATGCTTGACATCAGGAGGAACGCACACACGCCTTTAGTTTACATTGTATGTTAATGAATGAATCTAACCAAGGTGCCTACCCTCTTTATATAATAGAGGGACTAGGGTTACATGTCAACCCTAGCTTACTAACTAAGCTAACTATATATTATTAAGTCCTTCATCTATTTTGTCATATCAACTCACCGTCTATAATTCCCAACAATCTTCCCCTAGTTGATTTGACAAAACCAGTAAGCACAAGCTTCCCCTGAAGCTAATATAGATGAAGGCTAAGCTTCCCCTAGATCCATCCATTCTTCCCTTTTTTGTCACATCAACTCAAAAGGGATCGTCTTCCCCTTAAGAAGTGCATGTCGAATCCAGTAGGTTTCCTTGGAGTGTTCACTGATGAAGAAAATCAAGTATAAAAAAATTTATGAAGAAGTGAAATCTCCCAAACTTGTGTCTTCTATCATGAAATTCACCCAATTGCTCACTAGTTGATAAACTCTTCCGTTGTTTGTCGAAACAACTAAGGAAAAATGCAACTCTTTCACTACAAAAGGGTGGCTCAGTTTTATTACATGGGACTGGTAACCCCCACAACTATAAGCCAGTTGTTAGCTATAACAATATATTTAACCCAACGAAAAGGTGTATTGCTCACCTATCAGTTTTTGTTACATACGGTACTGGTAACCTCCACAACTATGAGCCAGCTGCTAGCTATAACAATATATTTAATCCAATGAAAAGGTGTATTGCTCACCTAACAGTTTTTGTTACATATGGTACTGGTAACCTCCACAACTATGAGCCAGTTGTAAGCTATAACAATATATTTAGTCAAAATGACAAGGTGTATTGCTCACCAACAGTTTTTGGTACATGGGAACTGGTAACCTTCACAACTATGAGCCAGTTGTAAGCTGTAACAATATATTTAGTCCAAAGACAAGGTGTATTGCTCACCTAATTGAGATATAAGAAGAAAACAAATTTGTGAAAATCAACTCCAACATCAAATAAGCAATTATCAATTATCTTCGTCAAGGAACCATAAGTCACCAGTAGGAACCATAGGCTAACCATCTCTTGAATCTTGAACTCAGTATTATAGATCATCTACTCCTTCAGTGTGAAAAAGACATGCTTATTACAATAACTTGTAATAAAATGTCTTTGGATCATTCTTGTAATCAATATATGCATGGCGATCACATGCAATGGTCGATAGTCTCAATGAGCTCTGATGGATCAACCAGAAACCACTTGATGCTTATGATCATGCTAATTTTATGATGATCATATCATGAACTGTATGGTATCATATGCCCCCCAAATATTTGTAAAAGAGCGTGTAACTGTTTCAATCAAGAATTATAGCATAAACTAAACTTTCGAAATGAACCATATACCTCTTCATTGTTCAAGATCACCAATAGGAGCGTCCAGGAGGAAACGAACAGTAAGAACCAACCAGAAGGAACCGACCAGGAGCAAGAAATAACCAACCAGGAGAAACAAATAGTTCACCAATAGGAAACTGTACACAGATAATCAGCGACATTTTCTCCGTCATTGAACTGCTACAAAATAATTTCCTCCAGTAGCATCTCAAAAGCCCTTTTTTTATTTAACTCTTTTATTTTCAGTTTTTTTCACAATTTGTCACCACTGTCGAGAAAGGTGTTGCCGTTGCAAATACTGAACAATACTTGAATAATATAGACAGTTATGAAAAGATTTTTCCTTACTAAAAATATCAGCCAATTGAAACACGTCTCCTTTTGTGATAAGTCCCACGATATTTAAGGAATGAGAGTATACCGAGTAATGTTTAATCCCATACACAACATCACACGTATTTGACCCCCACCTAAAAATCAACCAATTCAATATCTTCCTTGTTTTACTCTTCACACGTAGCAAGACAATTCCAATATTTGAGCAAGTGAGTAAAGATCACATATAGAGAATCACCCCATAAAAGGCGTCCTTCAACTGTTCCATATTCTATCAAAACAAAATCTTTTACATCCTTAATTCATGCACCATAATACTTTCTTCATATCCACATGTATGAACCGGATATACCCACATAAACATTGCATATATATTCCAAAAATATGGAAATTTTGAATAAGTAAGACTAACCACATCAACATAGGAAATACAATTCCTACTAAGTAGGTTTCATATTTTATTCCCACATTTTGGGTAAGCCATAACTGCTCACACATCACTACCAAATATAACTGGCATCTCATAAAATCAGGATTATTAATTCCTCACGTAACCACATCTATTATGTCCAAAAATATTTAGAAGATTTATTTGAGTGAGTAAAATAGAATCCCTAACCTTTTGCATAACCAAACCGTGTTTTCCCATAATACACGTAGCCAAACTTCACGCCATATTTTTTACTGTTTCAAAAGAAGGAGAATCGAAGATACCTTTTACGAATGGCAGAGACGCAATAGATTTGAAGATCCTCCCTTTTTGCATCCTTGTACAGCAAGGAAAACAATATATACCCATGCATGCAATATCAACACAGCAGTACCTAAAGTTTGTACCACATGCACGTTGGGAACCAGCAGCAATCTGATCACCTAGGGTTTCAATCATGCAAACACATGAAACCCTAAAACCGAATTTGTCTTGGAAACAACAACAACAAACAACAATATCCTATAATTTGGCACCAATCAACATGAAAGTACCATAATTGATTCATAAGTCAGACGTGAAACAAACTTTGTATCACACGAGATGTATTTCAACAACATTTGAACAGGACCATCAATCAAAACCGTGAATCAAAGTTTCCTAAGATCATACGGGGTTCATCGTTGATTCAAGAATCAACTCACCAAGACCAGTATGACCACCATCAGCAGTAACATCATATCACCAAATCATCTAGGGTTTGTTGGGAAAACCCTAGATTAGCATCTTTATTCAAAAAGAGAAAAATAACACTAACATGAAAACCTTGTAGATCAACCAGATCGAGAGCCAACAAGCTCTGATACCACTTGTTGAGTCTTAGGATCTAGACTCATCTGGGATATAATAACAATGATTGTAATAAGCACAGCGGAACATAAAGAACACAATCAAAGTTATGAACAAGGCTTTCTTATTCATAAATGGCTTACTAATAAGCTACTAACTACTACTCTTGGTGCCTTATACGCTTGACACCAGGAGGAACGCACACACACCTTTAGTTTACATTGTATGTCAATGAATGAATCTAACCCAGGTGCCTACCCTCTTTATATAATAGAGGGACTAGGGTTACATGTCAACCCTAGCTTACTAACTAAGCTAACTATTTATTATTAACTCCTTCATCTATTTTGTCATATCAACTCACCGTCTATAATTCCCAACAAAGTGAGTTAAGAATGAAGAGTGAATTTAGGGAAATTGAAGTTTCATTAATGGGGGAAAGGTTGTTATAATTGTTCTAACAGACTAACTAACTAACTCAAAGTGTTTGTCAGGCACTTTGAGTAGTTAAAACTTCTAACTGCTAACAAGATTGAGAGAAAGGGGAAAAGGTGTGTGTTTTTTTACACACTATGCTACATTATACAAATGAATGATACAAGGGGTATTTATAGACTGAAATTAAGTGTTGGGAAGGTCCCATGACGTGTTGCAGCCAATCAGAAACTACCAGGTGGCTTAATCTTCTTAATTGCAAATTCTTGGTCTTCATCAAAATTGGAGGAAAATTGTTTAGTGGATTTCATATTGACTGGATAACTGGGTTTGGTTCGTATCATCATGACAATCACTTTTCATGTTAAGTGTTTCTTCTGAAAGTGTCTCAATCGTTCTCCATGTTCTGGGAATGAGAGTGCCACGTGTAATGATGTGATTTGCCCAATAAGTTCCACTCACATCATTATCCATAAGAACAATGGAGATTATGACATGGATACTTATGATTGGATGAAATAGAGTTAGTGGGTTTATTGTGTAGATTCGGCTATATTAATGCTGGCCACTTCTCTCTTCATTAATACATGATCTGGCAATCCATGTTAACGAAATGCTGGCCTATGATTGGTTGAGAAGTATAACACACGGATCAAACTCAAGCTTCTTTCATTTTTGGCATTACTGGTCCCTCTTGTTATCAGCCTTGTATCTTGCACTTTAAACTTCAATAAATTGTCATTTTAGGTCTTTTGACTTCATACTTGACCAATAATGATCCCTTGACTTGTTGACTTGAACTTTAAATAGATTTGACTTTCTTCTTGACTTTTCCAACTTGTCACTTTTAGTCCCTCTACTTTCAAAGTTGTCAAGAAAGGTCCTTTGACTTGTGTTAACTTGTGATGTTTTGTCCTTCTTTTGTCTTTTCTTTATCAATAATGACTTGATTTCCATGTTTGCTTCACGTTTGTATCTTTTTACCTACACAAGCACAAACAACAAAGAATACCCATAATACTGCTTTTACACATTAAAAACGGGTATTTTACTTTGTGTTTTAGGGTTAAGTATGATATAATTGATATGAGATTTCACTCATATCAGGAACTTACATCATCATGAACAAGAAGTGTTATAGTGTATGTATTCATCATATGTGTTGTGCAAAAATCAGCCAACAATGCCTTTTTAAGACATATATTAAATACATTTAACACTACTGCCTACATTCAATTTACTAATACATACATTCAATTTTAAAAAAATTACACTTATAAAGATGTTCTTACACTACTGCCTACATTCAATTTACTAAAGTTAAACTTTGATGCTCACCAATTGAGAAAGGTCATACACAGGAGCATTAAGCTCAATGTAGACAACGTTCACTTCAATGCTATGAGTAGTATGTCCTTCCCATCCACAGAAATGCCTTGCTCTTTTGTTTGTCATGATATGTATATGTAGCAATTACCACAAGTAGACAACTATATTTCTAAAAACTCTAGTATAAATACAATGTACATACCTTTAGAAGCATAAAGTGGTATCTCAGGAGCCGGAAGCCTCAACATTTTTGGGTAGATATGAGCATTAAATTTTTTTTATCCCATTGTGCTTAAAGACAGACAGATGTAGCCTATAGTTACCCATATTTGTAAAAACCAGATTCTGTCCTTCCTGGAGTTTTAGGTCATCAGCGAGCCTATCCCACATGGTCCTGAATAGGGAGTTTGATCGTACAACACTATTTGGGTATGTTTGAATCCTCTCATGGTTGAGTTTGTACCTTGTGTGGTTGACGTACACCTTGAATATGGTCTTCCAAATGTCTTGAAAAAATCTCCCGGAAGAATCTGTCAAAAAAAAGAAACATTTGTTTGATTCTTTCCATGAAAGGTTTTCAGTTCCACCATCATTATAAACAACATCTGCATATTATATATTGTGTACCTGCCCTCCGCGCGTAAATCGTACAAGAAATCTTACAACTCGATTCCCCACGGCACGCTGATCATAACCTTTGGATTCACATCCGCCATTTACATATCCTGTTGCGTAAAACATGTCATCCCCTTCTTTAACAAAGTGAAGCATACGCACATTATCATCCAAATTATCTTTTGCAAATGCTTCTCATTCGTCCCCATACAAATGCAGCTTTGTTCCATCTCTTCTTATTAAGCATACGTAACGATACGTGTTTGGTCTGTTAACAAAAATGTATGGCTGACCATTGAAGAACCTGACTTTGAATACTTTGGGTAATACCTACAACATAGATGTCTCATGTTACTCCTATGTAAAACAAGCTGTTGTTAGTAAATAACTAACACGTGTTTAATGAAAACGTAACAATATACACCAAAAATCTTTTGTATTCTTCAGTGCACATTGGGAAAATAAATTTATCATCCATGATAGCCTGAAACAAATTAAATAGCAGAACATATGATTAAATTTTTTTATAAGGCATGTACTATAAACGCGTTAAACACTTTTCCTCACTGAATCATATGGATTACTTTTAGTTAGTTTTATTTACTTTCTAAATGGAAACTGGCTAATAATGGTGATAGACTCACTCGAATCTTCCTGATTCATACAGAGAATGTACACTATGTATAAATATATATTCTGATTTAGCAAACTTTGAAGGACATACCATATGGCATGATATGGTATTTTCTATGCATCATTATCTTTATTATCAGTTCACTTTTTACAGGTTTAAAACACAATGGCAAATATTTAAACAGACAAGATATGATCTATGTTGCAATCAATAAAATATATTAATCCATCCAAAAAGTTTTTCAGGTTTGTAACCTGAATATCAGCTACTATGATTAATATAATTTTGAGTTCATCATTATCCACTTTAAATTGAACTTACTGTACGGATCAAAAAGACATGCAGATCATAAAAAAATGGAAAACTAATTAGGAAACTTGATAATCAAACTATTAACATCTTGATTTAAAGTGATATAAACATTAGTCTAATCAATGATCCGTTCGAATAACTGCTGCATTACTATGCAAATGAATCATATTATCTGCTAATGTTAATAAAAAAGGAATGACATATATCTTGGGGTATTGTTAACTGATAATAGTATGATTTCAATCACTAATAACAGATCATACAATAAATAACATTCAATCTCTTTACAAACCTCTCAGAACATAAAAAAATTTATTGTACTATTTAGTTATATTAGATTATGCATGCGTTTAAAGATGATCAATTGATAATGAAAATTAATTGAAAACAATAATGACTTTACCTTGAGTTGTAGATAAATCTGAAGAACAATTGATCACCACTGATTGTGTGTGTTTCTGATCCTGCGTTTTGGGTTTTCTAACTTTTTGATAATTTTGATATGGATGGAGTGTTTTGGTAAGTAAGATATCATAATTATTATGGTTATAAGTTTCCCACCTATAGCCTATTTTTTATTTAATTAAATTAGATAATTAATAAAATACATCATTTATTTGATAAATATTATCAATGTTTAATGACAAGTTTAAACAAGATACATACGTTTTGTGACAATCCGTCAATTTTAGTTCGATATTTTAATCTCGACTATTAAGTATTATATGTTTACTTTAATGAGAATTTTTAATTATCGGCTAACCGAGAAGGTTATGACTTGAAACTTAACGTAAGAATGTCGTTTAGATGAAAACCGACAAGAAATACATTAAGTATCGATATTATATTCTCAAATTATCATATGAATGATTTTATTGTATTTATTTTTATTTCTCGTGTTTTACGTTTTAACGAATGACGAGAACTATTAGTGATCGCGATACCGATGGATGCCCGAAAATTTACGTTTTATTATCGATTTTCTCGATATTTAATATTTTCGACGTTTCCAATTTAATTACATTTTAAGTCGTGTCGAAGTTATATTATTATATTTAAGAAGCGTTTTAACTTTTAAAAAGCAATTTTTTTACAAAACCCGAGTCCCGTAAATATTTTCAATTTTTTAAAATTTACATTTTCTACCCTTACAACTATTTAATTTCATTTTGGACCAAAACTATACCTAATTGGCAAAAACTACCCTTAATCACCTATATAAAAGGATTTTCCACTAGTGGAAATACACACACACTCAAATTTTTTTATAAAATAAAAATCTACTCCCTCCCCATTTCTTTTTCTTTACCATGGGTATCACCCCCCAAATCACAAAAACATCCAAAATATTGCTAGTTTAATTTTGATCCATCTAAAACAAATTGAAGACCCTACCTTAGAATCACAAGGTGATCATACCTATATCATTTTTTCTTACATGCAATGATTTTTAAATTTTGATAAAAACAAGAATTGCTGTAAGTAATTTTTATGATCTTGCATGTGTTATCTAGTGTTAATCATGTGTAAACTAATTTGTTTTGTTGAAAGAAAGTTATTTTTGATTTTTGGGTTTTTGTTTTTATGAATCATTCGAGTGTTTGGAATGATAGATGTTGATATTAGGGGGTTAGAAATGATGGAAAAATAGTTGGAATGGTTTGAAAAATTAATTTTGTGTGAGATTTAGAAGGGTGATTTTGGGCAGTGACTTATAGGCTGTGTTTGGGTGTTTTAACTTTGAGTAATTGCTAAACTAATGGTACAGTTTTGTAGAGAATTTCGTTAGCTTCGATTTGATATAAAGTAGGACTTCCAACTCCAAACGAGTGCGAAGTTACAACAATTTTAGTATTTGTGTACCGGGAGACGGGTAACGGCACAATCCGAAAATTGTTGTCGATATTTAGATCGAATCTCGGGGACTATAGAATGAGTTTTAGAAATGTTCAAGGACTGATGTTAAAGTCTAAACCTCAGGTCATGAGTCTATTTTCAAACCCGAGTGTCGGTTTTATAAATGGAGTTGTTTAAATATGTCAAAATGGTTTTACGAGTTGAATACGTAACTCTGTCCGGTTTTTATAACACAAAGATGTGTCGGGCAGAAGGTCTTAGGAGTAATATTTTTTAATGAAATTTAAACTGAGTCTTATTCATATTATATGTGAGTTTGTGACCAAGTTTCGTCGAAATCGGACAAGTCTAGATAGGGTAAATTGGTGTGTACATTTGGAGTGTACATGCTGATTGGTATTTTGGACACGTAGTCTAATGCTCGTGTGGCGTGAGTTTGAGTATTCACTATTGGATATGGTGATTTACTCAAGTGTTAAGTCATTATATAAATGACTTAGCTACTGGTCCGAGAGAAGTAAAATGATAATTTGACTTGCGTTGACTTGGCGTCTTAAGACGGGTCAATATCGAGAGTGCAAGTGTTTAAAGAATAGTGTTGAATAAAAGGGTATAGTAATAACACTTGTATTATTAAATTTTTCGGGATTGTCTTGGTTTTGTAATTTTGATTTTTATATTATTTAAGTATGATTTATACTTGAGTCGATTATTAACAAACGCGCCTTATTTGGTAGGTTGCGATTTTCGTGTTTAAACGGGCATCACTAATCGTCGGCGATCGTCTCATTACCACTATTGGCTAAGGTGAGTCTATAGCCTCGCTTTTGACATGTTTACTTGTTTTATAAAACTCGCGAGGGGGATAACATGCTAGTTTTATTAAAATAAAGGGTACACCAAGAAGTTGTGGGACCTTACTTATTAGAAAAGTATGGGTGCAACGAGAAGTTGTAGAAACCCTACTTATTGGAAAACATTTAATATAAACGAAGGGTGCAACCATAAGTTGTAGTAAACCCATAATTGTTTTAAAATAGAACACAAGGAACATGATTGTATGTTTAGATGAAAGTTATTACATAAGTTTGTTTAGCCTTAAAAGACCCATGAATCGTGAATTGTTAATCGAAGTAACGCTAATGCTATGGATAGATCTATCGGGGTGACGCCCAGTCCGGTCGCGACTAGCTATCGCGTGGTGTTGTGATGCACTAGTAATGAAACATCGGATGCATTGTATAAGAGAAATATACGCACTTGGCTAGGTGTGTTGGGCTGAAATAATATATGTTAACGTTCAATGTCACGAGACTTATGTAATGACACGATAATTATGTCCGTACAACATAATTGTCTTTGATAAATTATTAACCATGGAAGGTTATTTTTGAATACTTGTGTTCTCTTTATTTAAATTAAACTCTATAGATTCACTCGGCAAATTTTGCTGACTTTTTAGCATGTTTTATCTTAGGTCCATTGGGAAGGCACTCGAGGAAGGCGGTTTCGTGAAGCTTGCTTATTTGAAATGTTTTGGCCCGCTTTTGCAAATAGTATCCATTCAAAGAATCTTTTATCCTTAGTTGTGTTTGTAAACTTTAAAGTATTTGGGACCGTGTGAAAAGTATTATTGTTAAATGAAAATGAATGGATGTTTTTATTAAAACGACTCGTTTTGAGTCGTTTTCTATGATTATGAAATTGAATCATGATAGTAACACCCAATGACCCTTCCGCTGCTATGACCGAAATTGGGGGTGTTACATGTTTGTTGCATGCATTATGTAATTCATATGTTTTATATAGTTTTTGCATGCATTACGGAATGTGTATGTTTTGTTTTTTTCATAATCATGAATTATTTTGTTGATTTTGTTGTCATCTAAAAGCTTTGTTTGTACAAAACATGTTTATTACATTCAACTAAAAAATTATTTTTATTAAAAATACATTTATTTTGAAGATCAATTACATGTTTAGTAAAATTTTCTCATTCCTATAAGGCCTAATAGTTTTTACTTTAAAAAACACATGCAAAAAACTATTTCTTACAATCAAAAGCCTTATACCACATCATCTGAAGTATTAATGTGTCTTTGATAAGTCCTTATTATATTTTTCATATATGTTTTAACAATCAGTATTTTGATATTATTGTTGAGTCTTAGGATCTAGACTCATATGGGATATATAACAATGATTGTAATTCACAGCGGAACATAATAACAAACACAATCAAGTTATGAACAAGGCTTTCTTTTTCATAAACTGCTTACTAATAAGCTACTAACTGCTCCTGGTGCCTTATAGGCTCGACACCAGGAGGAACACACGCACACCTTTAGTTTACATTGTATATGAATGGATGCTCAACATGTGTGTCTAACCCTCTTTATATAATAGAGGGACTAGGGTTTACAAGCCAAACCCTAGCTTACTAACTAAGCTAACCTAATATTACATATTAGGTCCTTATTGTTTCTTCTGTCTTCATCTCTGCCTATAGGTTTTGTAATCATCAAATCTGTACGTCCCAACAATCTTCCCCTATTTGATATTACAAAAAAATGTGCATGAAGAAACAATGCTCGAACATGTCATCACGATAATAAGCTGCACATCTAACTATTCTTCCCCTTTTTGTAATCAGCAAATAGGGTCTTGTGCAACTCGTAGACGCTTCCCCTTAAGTGATGCATGTAGATGGTTAAGTATATAAACAATCATACTAACCATCTCTTGAATCTTGAACTCAGTGGCATAGATCATTTCTTCCTTCAGTATGAAAAAGACATGCTTATTACAATATCATGTAATAAAATGTCTTTGAATAATTCTTGTAGTCAATATATGCATGGCGATCACATGCAATGGCCGATAGTCTCAGTGAGCTCTGACGGATCAACCAGAAACCACTCGATGCTTATGATCATGCTAATTTTGTGATGATCATATCATGAACTGTATGGTATCATATGCCCCCAAATATTTGTAAAAGAGCGTGTAACTGTTCCAGTTAAGAATCATAGCATAAACTGAATCTCCGAAACGATCTATACCCCCCGTCAAGATGAACTCCCTTTTTTTTTTTAAACGAACAGCAGGAACCAGCAAAAACCACCAGAAGAAACCATAACGTACCAGTAGGAACGACCAGTAGGAACGACCAGTAGGAACCGACTAGTAGGAATCCACCAGGAAGACTAAGCTTCCCCTCGATCCATGTATGCTTCCCCTGAAGAAGTGCATGTCCAATCCGATAGGTTCCTTGGAGTGATCACTGATGAAGAAAATCAAGTATAACGAATTTGATGAAGAAGTGGAACCTCCCAAACTTGTGTCTTATATCATGCATTTTACCCAGCTTTTGGTACACGGGAACTGGTAACCTTCACAACTATGAGCCAGCTGTTAGCTATAACAGTATATTTAGTCAAAATGATATATTTTTGATCAAAATGACAAGGTGTATTACTCACCAACAGTTTTTGGTACATGGGAACTGCTAACCTTCACAACTATGAGCCAGTTGTAAGCTGTAACAATATATTTAGTCCAAAGACAAGGTGTATTGCTCACCTAAATGCTGATATATTAAGAAACAAATTTGTGAAAATCAACTACAACATCAAATAAATAATCAAGCATCATCGTCAATGACCAGAAGGAACCATAGCTCACCAGTAGCATCTCGAACCCCGTTCTATATATATATATATATATATATATATATATATATATATATATATATATATATATTTAAACACATTCTGTCCCCACACTGTCGCTAAACTGTTGCTGACATCAACAATGATCCCCCTCCATACGTTTAGCGACACTGAAACTGTCACTATATGTTGCTGACGTGTGTACTATATCAGATGGTGACAAACACTACTTGTATGTCTTAAATCCATATCCAGCCCATAATGAAGCCCATGTAGACTTTGCAAACGTGTAGCCAGTATACCTGTCATACACGTGATGTCCAAGAAAATAGGAAACAAAGACAGAATTCTTACCATCAATACCTGTCCATATCTAAAAAAACCCACGTAACTTTTTTTGATATGTGTTAGATAAAAATGGAAGATCAAATCCCTAAGAATCAGGCATGTAATACGTCTCATACATGCATCCCACATCCAATTTAAGAACTTGACCATAATCACACACGTTTTTGTCATCCTACAAATCAGCAATATTGAGAGCAGACGTCCAAAATGCATATTTCATTTCCATAGTTTGCGTCCATAACTGCTTCAATTAATACCATATTTGATTTCCATGTTTAATATAGTCCCTATAAAATAACTGCATATCCCGATATACTAGGATACCAAACCACAATGATATCTCCATAACTTTGGCAAGATTATTCACACGTCTAAATTAAGTAGAGATTTTTTAAACAAAAAAAAACCCCTAAATACTCAAACCGTGTATCCCCAAAACTTACGCTCAGTCAAACCTCGCATAATAATAAACACCTAAAATTCAGGGATTTCACTGGTCAATAGTACCACATTCTTCAACAGACGCGTCATAATCTCCAGTATGTTTGTATCCCAGCAGTTATCATCATACTTTCCATATATAAAAAAAATATATTGTAAACATCATACCTGCTATGATCATGACTCGATATTTGCAGCTAGAAACAAATAACGTACAATGGAGATGCTCACTCACACCAGGACCACCATCTCATTCCTCTTACCATCAAAACATTGTACCCATTGTTATTGACTTCACGCTTAAGAGTAAATAAAACAATCAGTACTTATCACAATGTCTTGGACCACAACACCACTTCTGTTGTCACGTCATATTCAGGAAAACAAGGAGACTTTGAAAAACAACATGTTTATTATCTTTCTGCTTCCTAAGACGAATGATCATCAATCAATCGAATACCTCACATCAATCTAGGGTTTTAAGAGACAGAAACCCTAGAACGAAGATTGATTGTAGAAAGCAGCAGCAATAACATCTATGATCATACTAGGGTTCATCGTTGATTTGAAAATCAACTCACCAAAGCTAGCATGACCACCATGAACACGAACTTGGTCTTCTTTTTCTACTGCCTCCATAAAAATACGAATCTAGGGTTTTATCAGGAACCCTAAATATTATGAACAACAGCATCAAGAAACAGCAACCACATCAAATTAACAGCAACAACAATCATCTAGGGTTTGTTGGGAAAAACCCTAGATCAGCAGGGACATCATTATTTATTCAAAAACAGAAAATAACATAACAACGAAAACCTTGTAGATCAACCAGATCGAGAGCCAACAAGCTCTGATACCACTTGTTGAGTCTTAGGATCTAGACTCATCTGGGATATATAACAATGATTGTAATGCACAGCGGAACATAATAACAAACACAATCAAAGTTATGAACAAGGCTTTCTTATTCATAAACTGCTTACTAATAAGCTACTAACTGCTCCTGGTGCCTTATAGGCTCGACACCAGGAGGAACACACGCACACCTCTAGTTTACATTGTATATGAATGGATGCTCAACATGTGTGTCTAACCCTCTTTATATAATAGAGGGACTAGGGTTTACAAGCCAAACCCTAGCTTACTAGCTAAGCTAACCTAATATTACATATTAGGTCCTTATTGTTTCTTCTGCCTTCATCTCTGCCTATAGGTTTTGTAATCATCAAATCTGTACGTCCCAACAATTATGTTTGTTTAATTGTATTTGTTGTCAGCTTTTATATACTCTGAATATGAAGGATTCAGGAGAAAACAAGTCGTCAAGCACCGACAATAAAGTTGTTATTGATATATCTGATGATGATGATGATGTTAGTTTTACAATCTAATTATCATAGCATTTAGATTAAATAATTACACATATTATATATACCTTAATACATAGCAACTTTTTAACTATTTTGTTTTTTTTTTGCAGCCCTTCAAGGATATCAATGATCATGTTAGTGTTAAGATCATCCATAACATATGATTTAAACAAAATCTTTATACATATGTTTAAAGTTAGATGTATAATTTATTATTTGTTGAGAATACAATTTTGCAGCCCTACAAAGATATGAGTGAAAATGCCGTTGGTCAAACCGGTGATGATGATGAAGTTATTCAACTTGCTGATTCTGACGATGAAGATGTTGTTGTTCCACTGGATAAAGAGAACAAAAACGTTGATAACAAAAAAAGTGACAAAAAAGTAACAACTCATTTTTTTCATTGATTATGTATATATAAATAATCTTTTTTTATATATTTTGTTCATGTTGCATTTTTAGGATAATAATGAGGAGGAATCTTTTTCATTTACCCATTCAACAAAAAAGCAAGGACTTTACCCTCTACATAGGAACCTTTACATCTTATTAACGAAACCACGGATGAGGAAATTCCTAATAGTGACACTGTTATTAACATGACACAATCGGAACCTTTACATCCTATTGACGAAACCACGGATGAGGAAATGCCTAACAGTGACACCGTTATTAACATGACACAAGGTGTTGTTAACGATGCCCTTTATGAAGCAACTGATGAAGAAAATGACATTGATTTAGAAGTTTCAGATGATGTTACTGGAGAGTCTCCAGAGAAAACTACGGATGATGTATATTTTATTGATGACGAAGGTGCAACAAAGGATGATACTAATGAAGAATATGATCCAAATAACGATGTTTCGGATGACGAAGATTACAAACCTGCGGGTAACGATGCAAGTGATGATGAGTATGATCCCGATAATGATACTACGAACGATGAAGATGACGATAATTGAAATATGGCAAAAACAGGTTTAGTACGGTTTTTCGTTTAATAAGTATATGTTTTATTTTTATGTTTCGGTGCTCTTTTTTTTCGTTTATGTTTTTTAAGCTATTAAGCTATAAATAAACATTGTTTTTTTATAGTTATTGTTAATCATTTAATTATATGTTGTCTAACATTTTTTAGCTTAAAGAGTGATTATAATTATGTCATTCATGACATTTTTATTTTTTGCATGACTAAAAGTGTAAATAAGGGGCCAAAACACTCTTATATATAGAACATTTGTAATCCCATAAAACACATAAAAAAAACCTATTCGTCTATGAAACACTAACCTCATTCAATATTCATTCAGTAATTTCATAAACTTCCAAATCATAACACATAATAATCATGTCTAATTTGAAACCTAAAAAATCATTCAAGATTCGTCCAAACTAATAACTGACAACCAAATGAAGAACAACAACAGAAACAGAAGGATGAACAAGGAGATGGCAATGGCAGTACAAACATTGGTGTGGCTCAACAACACGCACAAAAACTTAATCAAAAGGTAGTTGATGCGATTTCATTCCTTTTTTATGTCTTAGAAAAAGTCGAATCCACCATAATTGGTATAGTTACAATTCTAAATAGTTTCGTTATAGTTTTGTATAACCAGTGTGTATGTTCATCACAAATTTTTTTTGGTAACAACTAATTTGGACACCTCTGTTATGGTTGACTGGCTAAAACTCAATGTTGGGGATCATAATGATTGCCAAGAGGTCTTGAACCGCGTGAGTGCGAGGTTTCTTAAGGTCGATGCCATGATTCAGGAATTTCATGCAATGGGACTTGAGTTAAACGATGACTGCTATGTTGACATCAACTGCTTCCATTATGATTAAACATACATGATGGAACTATGGTTATCAAAAAATGTGTGTCTTATGTTTTTTGAGTAATAAATTTGATGTTTTAAGAATTGTTAACGAAATCTTTCATTAAATGTATTTGATTTGAATTAAAACTAGTGTTGATCTGTTATTAATTGTGCCATTTTTAGTTATAATATTTTTATTAATGACCATAAATGTGACTTCTACAAATAAATCATCTGATTTATGAGTAATAACTAAGAATCCCTAAAATCATGCATATTAAAATGTATGATTATAAATATTGTTTGTTTTGTGTTGTATGCAAGTACACAGATTCATGAACACAAAAAAGTTCTCCACGTCTGTACTAATCAATTAAGATGGATGATAACAATCAAATCGAATCAAGAAAGCGTAAAAAAAGTTGATGTGAATCAAAACACGAAGCATTCAAATGAAAACTATTATTTCAATGTCAACATGAGCCGTCAACATTCAAATCAAGCAGTTCCTACATAAAAAAAGTACACCGGCTCCAAAAAGAAGAGTATCACTTGCTGAGATACACAATTGTAAGTTGGTTGTTCACATTAAATAATTGATTCGTTTTTTGCATGTTAATCAAGATATTGATTTGTTTGTTCTTATGTTATTAGATGATCCACTTGATGGAGGTGTTCCAAAATACAACACTGCTCTCACAGGATAAATCAATATTACAGGTTTATGAAACTGTCTTTTAAAATACTTTATGCTAAGTAGTTATCATTATAGTTAGAATGATTTACAGATGTATGAAAAAATATGCATTCTAATTATTTGGTTTGAATGGTAATAGGTTCTTGTACGCAAATTGGGAAACAAACAAGGCTTCCTTTATCATACGTTAGTAACTGTAAGTTAACCGATCGTTGTGTAAAGTATTTAACTTTTAGTTATGTTAATACATGAGTGAAGTTTGTTTAACTAAAGAATGACATACACACCTCTTGCAATGAAATGAAGTAACAGGTTTGGGTAAATAGGAACACATTTGTTACTCAATTATCACCATCATTGTGCAATGTTCCTCCTTTTAGGCAAACAGGTTTGACAATATCTGAATCACATACAGGTTACGTGCATACTGATCTTAGTCGTATATTTGTCTTTAGGTTTCCTTACATGAGCATTGGTTAGACTAAACTTATTATCTGTTTATGAATAGGTATTTCAACACAGCCTACAATGTCTCAACAAGCAAGCAATAATCGACAACTACTTTCTAGCTTTGATAGTTATAAGTATGTAACCTTAAAAAGGCATCTTTAGTTGTATTACCACAATGGTAATTTTTAAAGTAAGCATAACACCTCTATTTATTTATCATGTGACAGATTTCTCACAAAATATAACCTCCATTCCAAGTCTATCACCATTATTTCAGAATGACCCTGCACGGTTTAGACAAACATTACTTCAAACTAATCAATCATAATCAGGTGTGTTATTTACTTACCTTAGTATCAAGTTTTGTTGGTTAACATGACTATGTAGTATGTTTTACATTTGATTCATTATAAATTATGTTATATTATGTTAGGTTCAAATCAGCAATCTGTTACAAATAATGACAAAATAGTGTTAATGCAATTGTTAATAAGACACCAAAAAAACGCGTTGCGTCTGTGCAAGATAAACAAACAAACATTGTGACACCAGTGGTTGGTAGAGGTAGACCAAGGAAAACACCAACGTTTACTACGCCTCCTATGTCGCATGATATTATTACTAATCCATCAGCTGCAAACTCAACCGTTAATGTCACATATAGTTCTATACACTATTGATATGTTTGTAAAATGTATACAATATATTTAGAAAGTTAATCTATTTTTTTCTTTGCAGTGTCCCAAAGTCAAATACTTACCAGCACCAACATCAATTTTAATCGTTTTATAAGCCCTACAAACAGTCTGGTGTCACGTGGTATACAAGTTTTAACAGGTTCATCAACACGTGTCCCACAATCTCAGTTGAGTGATGTTACAAACGGTAAGAACTTTATACATTTCATGTATATATTAGTTAAACATCGTTTAAAGAAAAATACATTTATAAACATATTGAATATTTGTTTTAGTAACGATGCAACAACCTAAAATTGGTCGAGGTAGACCAAGAAAGACAGCGAATGCTACTACGTCTCCTGCTGCGTATGGTATTACCAAGGATCCATCAGGTGCAGGTTCATCAACACGTGTCCGACAATCCCCCTTGAGTGATGTAACAAACGGTAAAAACTTTATACATTTCAATCTTAGCATAGGTTTATTCAATTATTATTTACTATCAATTAACTGATTCATTGTCACATATAATAATTTTCAGTTAATTTTCAAACACCTGTCGCTCAAAGTGTTAGGCAACTAGTTAGAAGTAACTCTAATTCAGGTGTTACAAAAAACATGCAATCTCTATCAGCAAATAACTCAACATACGAAGTCGGTGAATCATCAAGGTTGCCAACAAAAAATAAGCAGATCTCGTGAATACCTCAAACTCCAGTACGATTTAATCTTGGTGGTGACGATGGAAATGTCAGAAAAGTCTATGATAAATAATGTTGGAATATATAAAGGTATTAACATAGCGTTACTACTTAAGATCACAGTCAAAATACTTTTCGTTATTCACATTTTTCTTATTATTTTTGTTCATGCCCAGAATACTACGACCATGGCGACCCTATATATGAGTGCACAAAATGTCATGCTTTGGTATGGGATAAAGAAGCAAGAACAGGCAAATATAATCCAAACAACGAACCTTATAGTATATGTTGTCAAAAGGGAAAAGTTTTTTATTAAACAACCGCCGCCGGCTCCAAAAAAGTTGGTTAATTTTTTTAATAACAATTATGCAAAGAGTCAGAATTTTAAAAACAACATCAGATCATACAACAGTATGTTTGCTTTTACTTCCATGGGAGGGACGGTTGACGACTCTGTAAATAAGAACGGACGCGGACCTTATGTGTTTTGCTTGCAACGGACAAACATATCATAAAATTGGGAGCTTGCTTCCCGATATTGGTGAGACGCCCAAGTTCGCACAACTGTATATCTATGATACTGAAAACGAGGTAGAAAATAAAGTAAAAGC
This sequence comes from Glebionis coronaria, assembly GCA_025667525.1. Taxonomy (NCBI): domain Eukaryota; kingdom Viridiplantae; phylum Streptophyta; class Magnoliopsida; order Asterales; family Asteraceae; genus Glebionis; species Glebionis coronaria. Next base: position 46,354,139 of record CM046881.1, read on the forward strand.
GTTAAGGTAATTTATTCGTTTCACTGTTTGCATGTTCTTGATATTGTTTTCCTCCAAAGTTGGCACACGGTTTATATTATTGACATGTTATGTCTAAATTGAAGCGGCTCTAACACATCGTCCGCTCCTGCTAACGCAGAGCATCCTATTGAGAAAAACATAATTCATGAGTTAAAGATGTTTTAGACACCTCGAGTAATTTGGTTAAAACATTTAGAAGGGCGCGTGACAGTTACAAGCAAGACACCGAGCAAAATATTAAAATAAAGTTGGTAACCAAACATGGTAAAGATGGACGGAACTACAATCTACCAACTGCCAACGAGGTCGCTGGACTGATTTTAGGGGACTTTGATACTTGCTTAAATCAAAGAGATATTGTGATCGAAAAAAAGTTTCCAGCGTATCAACATTTTCCATCCGATGTACCTTCCTTGGCAGTACCCTTTGTTGATGCCGCATGGACAAGATGGTTATTATCTTGAAATTCCTCATAAAAAAAGTTTGTTCAAATAATATCGGACCCGGCTGAAGAGGAGAACAAAGACAAAGAGGAAAAACGAAAAAATGTTAGTATGCATGAGTGGTTTTCTTTTCAAATACAAGACAGACAAAATCAAGAAAATTTATTTGTTCGTGGGGGTCGTTTGTTTCAGCAGTTTCTTATGGATGGTTATACAATGGTGGAGACTGAACGTTTGTATTTCCACCGGTCCAATCAGTCTAAACTAAGGTATGATACATACTCGAACATCCGTAAAAGCATTGCATCTGGGAATACCGACCCGAAATTTCTTGGGAGACCGATAGCCTTGCCTTCTACGTTTGTCGGTGGTCTAAGGTTCATGAAGCAGGACTATATGGACGCCATGGCATTATGTAGATCGTACGGATGCCTAGATTTGTTCATAACTAACATGTAATCCAAACTGGCCAGAGGTTGCACGATTCATGCGTGATAATAACCTTACATCTTCCGACAGACCGGACGTGCTAACTAGAGTTTTCAAACAAAAACTTGACATGCTGGTGAAGGACGTGAAGATATGCGATTGTTTGGGCGTACCCAAGCAGGTAAAAACAACAAACTATTAGCTTAAAGATGGAAGTTTAATAACGAAACATTTCTTTGGTTATTAGCGTAATTTGGATTAAACTTTTTTTTATTCTTCTTTTAACAATTGTGTACACGGTGGAACTCCAAAAGAGAGGTCTCCCTCACGCACATCTGTGTTTGTTCTTGCATAGGGATGACAAGGTGCCAAATGTTGAGCAAATTGACAAATACATTTCCGCGAAGATACCAGATAAAAACGAAGATCCAGAATTATACAAATTGGTTTCTGATTTTATGATGCATGGTCCGTGCGGTGCGGGCGAGCCTAAATAGGTTTGTGTGGTCGGCGGTAAATGTAGAAAACGTTTCCCGTTTAAGTTCTGCGAACGCAGCTCCGTTGACGTTGATGGGAACCCTGTATATAAAAGACGTGATAACAGTAGGTATGTGGAAGTTGCTAAAGGAGCTCAGCTCCATAATGGTTATGTTATACCATATAATGCCACTCTTCTAAAACGATATCAGTGTCACATTAACGTAGAGTGGTGCAATCAGAACGGATCTATAAAGTATTTGTTTAAGTATATTAACAAAGGACCAGATAAGGTCTCGACACAGTTGTACAAACTGGGTACAACGAAAGACGGTGAACAAGTTGAAAAACCTGTAGACGAAATCAAGGCTTAATTAGATTATAGATATCTATCCGCGTGTGAGGCGGCATGGATAATATTTGGTTTTGAGGTTCATTACCGAACACCGGCAGTTGAGCGGTTGTCGTTTCACTTACCAGGGGAGCAACAAATAGTTTACGACGAGAACTCAGACCTTGAAACAGTCATTCACAAGCCTACTATTGGACATACTATGTTTTAAGGTTGGTTAAAAATGAATGAGCTCTATCCGGTTGCACGAGAGCTTACGTATGCTGAGTTTCCAACAAAATTTGTCTGGAACGCATCTAAAAGAATATGAACGTTTAGGAAGAAAGGAAGAGCGATTGGTAGAATTCATAATGTGTCTATATCTACAGGAGACGCCTACTATTGTAGGATACTATTGAATAGTGTGAAAGGTTGTATAGACCATGACGGGATAAAAACAGTTAACAAGATTGTTTAACCTACATACAAAGAAGCTTGCTATGCGGCTGGACTTTTAGAGGACGACAAGGAGTATGTCGAGAGTATTAAAGACGCTGGACATTGGGCACCTTCTAATCAAATCTGTGAGTTGTTTGTTACATTGCTGACGCAAAAGGAACTCACCAAACCTTTGGAAGTTTGGTTAGAAACATGGCCCTTGATGGCAGGGGATGTGCAATGCAAGAAGAGAGAGCTTTTGAACGATCCATGTAAACCTTTATGCTCCTGTGTTTAGTACACAACATGTAATTTAAAATTTGAAGAATGATTCCCATACGCATATTTTTGTTTGATAAACTTTATTATTTTGCAGATTTGGTTGTCGGGATGAAGAAAATAAGAATGTATGTTTGTTCTAATATAGAAGAACTTATGCGATCTGGAGGTTATTCCTTACGTAGTTGGCCTAAGATTCCTTATCCAGACGACAGATACATGACTACATTTGGAAATCGTCCTATATATGATGAGACTGATTATGATCCCGTTGAGTTGCAGAACGAGTATGAACGCCTGTACGCTTCTTTAACCGCAGAACAAAAAGGCGTTTATGACACTATCATGGGTTTTGTTGAGGAGGTAAGCGGAGGCGTGTATTCTATTTACAAATCAGAGGTACAGGAAAGACTTTCCTAAGGAAAACACTAGCCGCTGGTATTAGGAGACGAGGAGACATTGTGTTAAACGTTGCATCTAGCGGTATTGCGTCTTTTTGATACCGGGAGGTAGGACTACACATTCCTGGTTTCGTATTCCAATAAATGTAGATGAAATGTCTACCTGCTCCATATGTCCTCAAAGTGATCTTGGGCAGTTGCTAAAGAAATGTAAGCTTATTATTTGGGACGAGGCTCTGATGGTCTTTGTTTTGAGGCTCTTGATCGCACGTTAAAGGACGTACTGAGGACAAACAGGCATGAAATGAATCAAGAGCCATTTGGAGGCATGACAGTTGTTTTTTGAGGAGATTTTAGGTAGGTTCTTCCCGTTGTTCCAAAAGGCTCGCGTCAAGACATTGTAAGTGACTCACTGAAGCAGTCCTACTTGTGAGATCATTGTAGAGTGCTTAAGTTGACAGCGAATATGAGACTTACAGTTGGTTCAATACCAGAGGATGTTGACGAGATACGAGAATTTGCCGAATGGATACTAAAGTTAGGAGACGGTAAACTTGGGGAAGATAATGACGGAGAGGTTGAAATGGATCTGCCTAAAGATATTCTGATAGACACGATTGACAATCTAGTCACGTCTATTGTGGATTTCACGTACCCGAATCTTCTTGACAACATAAACGATGCTTCCTACTTCCAAGAAAAGGCAATTCTGGCGCCAACTAATGAAATTGTTGACTCTATAAACGAGAAGTTGTTGGAAAGATTTCCTGGCGAAGAGACTGTCTATTTGCGTTGCGACAGCATAGACAAAGCTGATCGTGGTGCTTCCACCGATGAATCTATTTTCTCATCTGAGTTTATAAATGGATTAAAGTTCTCAGGTGTCCCGAATCACAGGTTAGCATTAAAGGTGGGTGTGCCTATAATGCTTTTGAGAAATATCGATCAACCAAACGGATTGGGTAATGGAATAAGGTGGTAGGTGCTTAATCTAACGAGAACATGTATTAGTGCCAGGATTATCAATGGAACGCATTTCGGAAAGGTGGTTATCCTTCCCAGGTTAAGAATAACTCCATCGGAAAAGCGTTTACCGCTAAAAAATGTCAAAACAGTTCCCTATTTCACTCTCATTTGTAATGACCATTAATAGAAGTCAAGGACAATCACTTTCTAAAGTCGGTCTCTACTTACCACGTCCAGTTTTTACTCACGGTCAACTATATGTAGCTGTCGCTCGGGTAAAAAGCAAGAAAGGGTTGAAGGTTGTTGTATGTGACACAGACGGGAATGTATGTAAAACAACTACAAATGTTGAATACAAGGAAGTGTTACATGGTCTTTGATGAAGTTTATAATGGTATGTAATCTATTTTTTTTACATAAATTTTAAGTCTTACTTAAAGTTCACGTATCCATTTGTAATCATTTTAATTTTAAACTTTCAGGTGTTAACGACATGGACAGTTTCTTTTTAATCAATTGGGACTCACATACGTCATACGTTAAGACCATAGCGGATCAAAGGCTTTTTTTTATTGTCACAAACTTTAATATGGCCACGAATGCTACATATTCTTTCTTTTATTGTCCTCATCTATTACGAGAACCCGTTTCACTTTTTTAAATATAAACATCCATTCATTTTGTTTTACGAAAATCACTCTTTAAGCTAAACCCGGTTTTAGACAGGTCTTTAAGCTAGTACTATATATATATATGAGAAGTTTGATATATTTACTCGTTAATAGTTACATTGTGTAAAAATAGATGTTAGGTATGTTGGGTTTTTTATAAAGAGAGATTCTTTTGCTTTAAAATTACACATATATATATTCAACTTAAACTAAAAATTACATATATATCTCTTTTTGTTTTAAAATTACATATATGTCCATTTTAAAACATAAATTTTTTGGATACATGATAGTTTTAAGTTAAAACTATCATATATCCACAAATAACCATTTATATATAATTAAAATCTTAAAATACATATTAGATAGCATTTTGACCATTATTTCTTTTATATTATTGTACTCTTATCAGTTACGGTTTATAAATACAAATTCTTTTGTTTTATACAGTATACTTTTAATTTTTTTATAATCAATTTGAAGAACTTTGAAATCTCATGTTCGAATACGAAATTACACCAAATGGTTGGTATATGTTTTTATTCATTTAAATCCAAAAAATTGTACTTTTTGAATACGAAATGTCAACATATTTTTAAACAAATTATAAATAAATTAAAACTATATTGTATAAATTGGCAACTGTAAGTAGAGATGTGGAAAAAGTTGACCCGACCCGAACCCGAATAAGCCTATTCGGGTCGGGTCACTCGGGTTCAAAACAACCCGAATTGACCCGAGTTATAATTAGGCTCGGTTTCGGGTTTATATTTTTTAGCCTTGACCCGAATTTACCCGACCCGACTTGATCCGAACCTGACCAACTCGACTTGACCCGAGTTTTTTTAACACATTTTACCTTGTAAATAGACCCGACCCGAATTGACCCGAACCGGCTGACCCGAGTTCTAATTAGGCTCGGGTTCGGGTATGATTTTTTTGAGTCTTGACCCGACTTGACCCGACCCGAATTGACTCGAACCCGGTTGACCCGACCCAATTCCCACCCCTACCTGTAAGTGATACGAGTGTAATGATAAAAATGGTATAATAGTAATTTATAATTAAACAATTTTTATGCATTTTAAGGATTTAATTATATATAAATTGAGTATTTATGCATATACTTTAAATTGAATATATGTGTAGTTTAACACAAAAGAGAGATATATATGTAATTTTATAGTTATGTTGGATATATATGTAATTTTGAAGCAAAAGAATGATATATATTGTAGTAAATAAATATAAAGAATAAATGTATTCTTTAATTGATATATTCCATAGGATAACACTAGTTCAAAAAATGGTATCCGTCACACTAAAAAAGAGTGGCCGTAGGCCTACAGTCACACGTGGTTTTTTAGCCTTTGTGACCAAAGGTGCCGCGGCCGTAGGTGCCATACGGTCAGAAAATGATCTAAGTGACGATAACCAGCAAAAAAATGTGACCAATACTCGAAAATGTGTGACGAACTAGGTACAATATTTGGTGTTTTAGTGAATATGTGTGACGGTAAACACTCTAAAGTTACACGAGTTTTGTTTAAGAGTGACTATTGTTTATAAGTTTTTCACATGAATATACAATATGTGTGACATTTACTATGTGATTAGTGTATTTTGTGTGACTATATTCATCAAATAGTCACATGAAGGGTATGTTTGTGTGACCTTTTATGACATGTAGTCACACAAATTATGCTAATGGCTCTGAGTTTGTCACATATAATTAACCGAAGAGTTACCAATAGTAGAAATAAGTGGACTGTATGCTTTGTCAAGTCAAGCCAATTGTATTTGTGTGACTATATGCATCCAATAGTCACATGAATTGTATGTTTGTGTGGCCTTTTTATGACATGTAGTCACACAAATCATGCTAATGGTACTGAGTTTGTCACATACTATAAACCAAAGAGTTACCAATAGTAGTAATATGTGTGACTGTATGTAGTGTCAAGTCAAGCCAACTGTATTTTGTGCGACTATATGCATCCAATAGTCACATGAATTGTATGTTTGTGTGACCTTTTATGACATGTAGTCACACAAATCATGCTAATTGTACTGAGTTTGTCACATACAATTAACCAAAGAGTTACCAATAGTAGAAATAAGTGTGACTGTATGCTTTGTCAAGTCAAGCAAATTGTATTTTGTGTGACTATATGCATCCAATAGTCACATGAATTGTATGTTTGTGTGACCTTTTACGACATGTAGTCACACAAATCATGCTAATTGTACTGAGTTTGTCACATACAATTAACCAAAGAGTTACCAATAGTAGTAATATGTGTGACTGTATGCTTTGTCAAGTCAAGCCAATTGTATTTTGTGTAACTATATGCATCCAATAGTCACATGAATTGTATGTTTGTGTGACCTTTTATGGCATGTAGTCACACAAATCATGCTAATGGTACTGAGTTTCTCATATACAATTAACCAAAGAGCTACCAATAGTAGTAATATGTGTGATTGTATGCTTTGTCAAGTCAAGCCAATTGTATTTTGTGTGACTATATGCATCTAATAGTCACATGAATTGTATGTTTGTGTGACCTTTTATGATATGTAGTCACACAAATCATGCTAATTGTACTGAGTTTGTCACATACAATTAACAAAAGAGTTACCAATAGTAGTAATATGTGTGACTGTATGCTTTGGCAAGTCAAGCCAATTGTATTTTCTGTGACTATATGCATCCAATAATCACATGAATTGTATGTTTGTGTGACTTTTTATGATATGTAATCACACATAGGAATGTGACTAACAATGGTAATAAGTGTGACTATGTTTCATCTTTTAGAAACCCTAAAAGAATTCAATAAAAACAAAAAACAAAATTCTGGAAATCAAATTTCAATTGCATTATTATATAAAATTGAATGTACATAAGCAAATCAACAACTGTAATGTCTAATTATTTACAAGTAACATACTTTTCACAAAGAATCACACTTGTAAAGACTTTGAATCACCATATTGTAAAGTCTTTTGAGCCTTGTTATTCCTAGCTTGTTTCTGCATATGAGGAATACTCGTAAATGTACTACCTGCTGGAACGTTCATCAAGCGCTTAGTTCCTATCTTTGGTGCACTTTCAACAATAGCTTTTAGGGTATTTGGTGGTGTTGTTTCATGTATGGAAACAAAATCAATGTATTAAACATTGAACTAAATACGAAAAGCTATGTATATGTAGGATGATAAATCAAGTGTATGTACCTCTTCCAAAAAAATAACCTTTTCCTTTGGCCATGCCACGAAACTACCTTTTAAATACTTAACAGTTTTTAAACCATTATTTCCGTCATCAGGTATGAATGCTGCATCCACTAGGGATTCATCAACTGAAACTTTGTAGCAATATTTTGGTAGTGGTTGGTTATGAATCATTACATTGTCTCCATCCTTAGACTTGTATACAGTACCGTTACCAATGATAATTGTCCTAGAGATGTTCCACAGTTTGCACTTAAATGTCTGAAGAAAAAATGTTTACATGCGTTAATGAGGAATAAATTAAACAAGTAATTATATGAATAATGATGAAATACTTACATCTGGTAGTGATGGTGGAGACTGATTTACTTTCGATTTAGAAGGTGTACGCTTCTTTCGTAATGATGCAATAGGTACGTCTTGTTGTGTCGAGAGAGACAGATTTTGTTGTGATCCAGAAGCTGGAGAAATATCTTCTTGAGATTGGGAATTTTGAAGTGGAAACTTCTTTCCAACGATCTAGTATTATTTCTTGCTCCCCTAGTTCTAGCAGGTACCTGCATATATACATAACACAGTAAATAAGTCATGTATAGTACAATTTAGAAACCAAACATGGGTTTTTTATAACTTACCTTCTTCGCAGTTGCAGTTGTAGCTGTAGTTGTAGTGTCCAAATCCTTATTCGGAGTTGCAGTTGTCTTAGACATTGGAAATAACACACCCTTCTGAAGTCCACCACCACTGATCGACGTCCTTTGCTCTTCACTAGTTATTGTGTTTAATGTATTATGTTCTAGTTGTAATACCTGCAATATATAAGTATGTTAATTGTTATTGGTATTAAAGACTGAAAATCATCAAATCCAAAAAAGAAAACTAGTCTTACATTTGACTAACTTGGCGTTAACGCTTCTATATTAAGCCCATGTGCAGACATAACATTCAACATTTTATTAAGAACTTCATGTGTTTGTGACATCTGGGTGGTTAATTGAGTGACTGTATTCTCTTTATCTTTACGCGTCTGTCTCTCCTTATCAAGTTCAGTTTCAAGCATCATAATCCTTACATCAGTTCCTTGTTTCCTTCTAGGTAGATCAAAGAACTTCCTGCACGTAACTCTGCCTCCCACTCTTCTTGCATACCCTCCCTTGTCCTTTCCTAATACATGTGATAATGAATCTATGCCACTATCAACCGTCAAGGTTCCATCTTTGATCTAGTCCTCTTCTTCTAGCTTTAAAAAAATGGTAAATAATTTATATACGAATATAAACATAATATACAAAAATTTGCAATAACACTTACAATCTTAGTGCCAACTTTGATTGTTTCATCATCTGTCTCTTTTCCTTCTTTTATGACCCTTCCATTAAACCACAATACACCACGGGGGGGGGGGGGGGGGTCTTGATCGGGTTTAATTTGTTGTTTTATGATCTTCCAAACATCAAATACATACAGATGAAAAGTTAAGCCAACATGGACAACAGTGTTAGGATATTACACCAATATAACCTTACCATTTGCTCTTTTATTTATACATAACCACCACGTCCCATTGTATGTTGATAAGGAGACTTGAAACGCGCCAATTTATTTGCAGCTGATTTCACCTAACAAAAGAGATTACTGGATGAGAAGTTGCTAGTACGTAACAGAGTGTGTTTCTCATACGGAGTTTCCAAACAATACATACATACGGTGTTTATAAATGTAAAACAAAATAGAAATTAACAACCTTAAATTCTTCTGTGGCCGTGTGGTTTACAAAAGCAACCCACTGTTTGGCATTGACGATTGCTCTGTAATTCTTTGGAACTTCATTTAGTTTTTCAGGTTTATCTAGGTTGAGAACTATGTGCTTTGCTGCCAATTTACTTCTGAAATTTCTTAGAAGTTCACCTAGCTTATTCATTACCAACGATTTGTAGGACACATCAAATTCAAAGTATTTCTGCACATATTAACATAATGTTAAAGTAGATGTACGAATAAGACTAACAATTGGGTAAAAAATTTTGTATGTGTACCGTGGTTTCAGTCCAAAGTTTTTCTCTTGCTTCCTCCTTCACATCTTTCCATGATAGAATCTTCAATCCTACCTGCTTTCGAACCGTGTCTCCTAAAAACTGATAAACACTGATATGTTTGGCCCTTATATTCTATTCAGTGCATAAAAGTTTACATTTATCTTCATGACACCTGGTTTTCCATATTTTATCTGAAACTTGGATAACCTAGTTATACCCCTCCTATTAACAACCTTCTATTTAATGATGTTTTCATCCCCATCTGATTGATCACCATAATCCTTTGATTCATAATCTCCTTGATTATGGTGATCTAAATCATGATTATTAACCAAAGAATCATCATCATTAACAAAATAATCTTGATCATCGTTTACAGTGTTCATGATTATTGACCACAAATCGATGTGTACAAGAACAATAAGTGGAAATGGTATGAAACTAATGAAAAAATAATTGAGTTTTGTATATTTTGTGATTTTGGAGAAAAATCAGGGTTTGATATGGAGATGGAGTTAGAAAATTATGGTAACTGCGTATGCATTTACTTAGCATGGACATTCAAAATTTTCGTGAAAACTTTGGCTCCAAATTCAAAAATTATACAACCAAATATTTTGAACTCCAATTTGCCTCCAAATTAAACATTCAAACTAGGTAAACTTTCCCTTTGAGTTTCCTAGTAAAAATATATTTTTAACAAAATTTTAAACTATTTTACACATTTTAACATTCAACCAAAAACCTTTGATAGATAACTGATAATTGCTTCAGTACAGATATTGAGTTGTACATGGACTTAAAATACTTATATTAACTAGTTAACAAACCCATATTGTTGATTACAGATAACTGATAATTTTTTCATAATGATAGTAATGCATACAAATCTATTAAAGTGTTGCAACGTGTAGGTTGATAATACAATAGGTGCCTAGCAATAGCAGACCAACAAAACACAAAAAATTTGTTCATATTAAACAGGGAGAACTGACATCATCCAACCTTCCTTTTGCCTTTGCTGTTGCTCCCCTCTACAGCATTCCTTGACTGAACCTTCTTCTCAGCAATTTCTTTCCAAGTTTTTTTATTGGCTAGGCCAACAATGACATTTGGTCTTGGAGCTTTCGCTTGAGAAGATTGAGCTTTGTGAGTGTGCTTTGATCTGGGAGTGTGCTTTCGTCTTGGAGCATCAGCTTGAGCAACTAATTCTTCATCCCTTGAGTCCAAGAAAGGGATCTTTCTAATCCAATCTATGTTTTCCCATTCCTCTTGATATTTGACCACATAATGTGTTTAAAACAATTAATCGATGGTATAAACATATACAGCTTTATGCGTACATACATAACAACTTAATTATACCTTGTTTGAAATTTTCTTATATCCTTTCGAGTTAGCAGCCGACTTTGACTTTGAACCTGACATAGCATTAGGTTGAATAAATAAAAACTTCACACTGCTGTACATTCAACCATAAACTTTAAGTTTAAACAGCTTTACCTTTAGAATTGTTATTCTTCTTAAGTTCTAACTCATAATCCTCATCACTCGTGTCTTTCTCCTCATCACTTGTATCTTCCTCCTCATCACTAGAATCTACCTCGGCATCATTAGTGTCTTCCTCCTCATCAGATGAATCTGATTCATCCTCTGCAGTAGGTTTGAATAGAATAGGAGTGTCTAAACAGGGAGGACAAATAGAGGGAGGACGAACTTTTTTTGAAGATGTAGTGGCATTAGGTAAACCTAAAATTTGAGTTTAAAGCAAGGGAGGACGAACAGAGGGAGGACGAACTCGAGCGGACGAACTTGTGGCATTAGGAGTTTGAAACAAGAAAGGACGAATAGATGAAGAACTTGCGACATTATGTATGCCTACAATAGGAGTTTGAAACAGTGGAGGAAGAAAACAGGGAGTACTTGAAGAAGTTTTTGGCAAACTACGAATAGGACTAGTATTGCTAGGGGTGGGCGAAATTTAGCACTTTCAGAAGTAGATGATGAAGTGTCGGATTCTATATGAATTACTTCTGCAAACATGTACATATTAATGTTAGTTATATGTCGATGAAGGGAGTGTTTGGTAGAATGTGTAGCATGGTTATGGATGCCCTAATAACATTTGGATTTGGTTATACATATGTTTGTATAGGGGACCATATCCTTAAACTATAACATACCATGGGACCATATCCAGACACATTAACAAAACCCATATCCTAGATTGAAACATAGACCATATAAACACATTAAGAAGGATTAATCCTATAAATTGAATCACGTTAATTAAATATGACATAGGTCCACATACATGCATTAAAAGTAAGTGTAAACTCTAATATCATAAAAAACTTACACTATTCGTATGAACCCTAATATTAAATTAAACAATACTGATTTTTGCATTACCTCTTTCCTGATGTTTCATATTGTTAATGATTGTGTAGATTGGCGACTATTGTTTATGAGGTTTGATTTTTTTGATCGATTATTGGGTGGTTAATTTAGGGTTCGTTCTTCTTGTGTGATTGTGAAAATGGTGGTGAAAATGGTGGTGGTTACAAGATGGTTACCGGATATTATGTGTGTTTAATGAAAATGTAAATATTAAATTTACTTAATAATAAAATTATAATTAACATTTAATTTTTAAAAGTTAATAATAAATAATTAATTAATTAAATTAAATATATTGATAATTAAATAACTTAAATATTTTTAAAAGTTAATAATAAATTTAATTTTTAAAAGTTAATAAGTAAATAAAAAAGCATATACGTTTTATTTTTATGATAAATAAAAAATTAAAATATTACTTTAATTTTAAACATAAAATTATAGTTAAATAACTTAAATATATTAGGTTATAATAATGCTTGACAACCGCGAGATAAATATCTTTTGGTTTTTTAACAGTATATGGGATTTAGTTGAGCTTTATATCAATCACCTTGAATAATCATCTCAAGCAATTTAATATGAATAAGGTCGATTCTGAATGGACGGTTTAATAAGGTTAGGGTGAGGACATTCTACTTTGGTATTGGGTTACGGTTTATGGTTTATGGTTGAGTTTAAGGTTTATATATGGTTAAGGTATAAGGTTTAGGGTTTAGGGTTTGGGATCTATGGTTTAGGGTTAATGGTTTAATTATCTAGGGTTTATGGTTTAAGGTTTACGCTTAATGGTTTAATTACCTAGGGTTTGTGGTTTAGTTTAAGGTTAAATAGTTTAAGATTTATGATTTAGTGTATATGGTTCATTGGTTTAGGGTTTAGGGTTTAGGGTTTAAGGTTTATGGTGTGTGGTTTAAGGTTTAATTAATGGTTTAATGTTTATAGTTTAAGGTTAAATGGTTTAAGGTTTATGATTTAGTATTTAGGGTTTTTTGGGGTTAAGGTTTAGGGCTTAGGGTTTGCGGTTTAGGATTTAGCGTTTAAGGTTTAGGATTAATGGTTTACTTAGCAAGGTTTTGTGGTTTAATGATTAATTAATGGTTTAATGTTTATAGTATAAGGTTAAATGGTTTAAGATTTATGATCTAGTGTTTAGGGTTCATTGGTTTAAGGTTCATGGGGTTTAGGGTTTAAGGTTTATCGTTTGTGGTTTAAGGGTTAATTAATGGTTTAATGTTTATAGTTTAAGGTTAAATGGTTTAAGGTTTATGATTTAGTATTTAGGGTTTTTTTGGGGTTAAGGTTTAGGGCTTAGGGTTTGCGGTTTAGGGTTTAGGGTTTAAGGTTTAGGATTAATGGTTTACTTAGCTAGGGTTTGTGGTTTAATGGTTAATTAATGGTTTAATGTTTATAGTATAAGGTTAAATGGTTTAGTATTATGATCTATTGTTTATATATGGTTCACTGGTATAAGGTTCAGGGCTTAGGGTTTATGGTTTAAGGTTTATGGTTTGTGGTTTAAGGGTTAATTAATGGTTTAATGTTTATAATTCAAGGTTAAATGGTTTAAGGTTTATGATTTAGTGTTTAGGGTTTTTTGGGTTTAAGGTTTAGGGCTTAGGGTTTGCGGTTTAGGGTTAGGGTTTAAGGTTTAGGATTAATGGTTTAATTAGCTAGGGTTTGTGGTTTAATTATTAATTAATGATTTAATGTTTATAGTATAAGGTTAAATGGTTTAAGATTTATGATTTAGTGTTTAGGGTTCATTGGTTTAAGGTTCAGGGTTTAGGGTTTATGGTTTATGGTTTAGGGTTTATGGTTTATGGTTTATGGTATGCATGATTATGATTTATGGTTTAATTAAGGTTTATGGTTTAATGATTTATGGTTTACGGTTAAATGGTTTAAGGTTTAGGATTTAGGTTTTATTATTGGTTTATGGCTTAATTTGTGTTTATGGTTTAATTGGTTAAGGTTTATGATTTAGGGTTAGCATCATTCGAGATAGATGGGTTTGACATTTCATATTTTTTAAAAACATTAAGGTTTTAAAATCTATCAGATAACAAATTAATCATCGTTTATGTTACATTCATACGTGAGCTTGTTGAAATAAGTCATAAAACCGTTTAAGCACCCGACTTATATAATATAATTAATAAACAAAATTTATGTTATAACTATTAATATAATTATCATGATAAATAAACATGGCCATTTTATTTAAATAAACTTTAGGTTAAAATAATTATTAATATAATTATTCATGTTACATTTATTTAATTAAGAAACATAGCTTAAATATGTTATATTAATTTTTAACCAAGGTTTAATTAAATTAATAACATTATTTAATTTACTTATCCAATAATCATGTAAGGTAAAGTTAAATTAATAAAAATCATGAAAAATTGATAAGATTATACTACTAAACTCGACTTATACTAACGTGTCTAAAAATTGAATCGTTAAATTTGCATGCAACTTGATATATTGCATCGGTACCCCCGTCCACTAATAAGTCACCCACACACACACACACACACATTCAATATCTGGAGGTCAAATAATGAATCAACCACCCACCCACCTAGACACAAACAGTAACAAATCTTCAAACCCTGATAAATCAAGACTAAGTGACAAGATGGATATTGATTTTAAGATCACTGCTGAGATGATTGATTATGTGATGGATAAGTATGGAACCAACTGGAGATATGATGGTCCGATTTTTTACACTATTATTGAAGACTTGATGCAGTTCGATTTTAAAAACAGACTAAAGGAAAATCAAAACAAGGTTAGGGTTTTTACTTCGCAACAGTATTATTGAAGTTTTGATGATTTGTTTTTGTTTTGATGATGTTGCATGTTATGAAAATACCAACAATTGATTTTGTTTTAATATTTGTTATATAGATGACAAGGCAGATGAGGCTACGAAGGTTGATGAAGCTATGAAGGTTGATGAAGCTATGAAGGCTGATGAAGCTATGAAGGTTGATGAAGCTACGAAGGCACATATTAAAGGTCAATTTTGAGCCATTTTATGTTTATATGTTTGTCAGAAAGGCGTTAGATGGATCATTAGTTAGTGAGTAGTGAAAATGATAAATGGGAAGTATTCTGTTGGTTATATGATGATGTAGATACAGGAGATTAGGGGGTGTTTGGTTTAGCTTATATAATGGGCTTATAAGCTTAAATATAAGATTATAATCTCAAACCAAGTGTTTGGCTAAGCTTATATTAGTGGGCTTATAAACTTATATATGGGTGTTATGATAAGCCATAAAAATGTGGCTTTTTAGGAAGTTTGGGCTTATATAACATATTTACCATTCTACCCTCATGTTAACTTAAGTTTATATAAGCCATGGGCTTATAAGTTTATTAAACATAGGCTTATATAAGAAAAAAATAGCTTATATAAGCCCATTATATAAGCTAAAAAAACACACCATAAATTTTTAAAAAGGGGTTGGTCATACTTGAAACCTTAAACATTTGAGTTGAGATTATGTTTGATTATCTTGATGTGAAAACGTATAGACTTCCTGGCCAACTTTTTTGAATCTAAGATGGCATCGATAGAACAACCTACATCTTTTCGTTTACACTTTTTTATGTAAGTACCTCTTACTATGGCCGTGTCATTTCCCTTTCTCATGGTTCTTGTTAACATTAACTACGGTCTTTAATAAACGACCCTTTTATTTTCTGTTTATTGGTCGAATGTTTTCATTCCCATTTCCCACTTTTGGGGCTTCATGGGGTAGCAAGTTATCTGAGTCACCACTATGAATGCTCTCACTTTTCAGTTTCAGTTTCAGTTCCGAATACTCTTTCCAGTTGAGTATCTAGATATAGACTTGTGTGGTTTATATCATGCATTTAGTATTTGGATTGATCCATGTGTGGATTATATTTCGATACTGAAACTCAAAGTGAGAGTGAGCATGTTTAGAGTGACGACTCAGATAATTTGATGCTGAAATAAGCGCCAAAATTTACAAATAGGAAGGAAATCCTTTGTTGGATTGATACACACGACTATTATAGAACAAGAAATAAAGATGAAGATTAAACCAAAAAAGAAAGATTAGATTAAGAAGAATAAAAGAGAAAAACAAAGAGTTGTGATTTCCTAGTGAGAGAAAGATATGAGGTTTCTCTCTCTACTAACAATAAACTGGAAAACACACACCACAAATGAGGTGCATTGGGCCTTTTATAATACACGTCTAATGTATGGAAGGCCTTCCTCATTTGTGAGTTTGGGACTAATTCCCGTTACATACATAACATTATGCTAGAACTCTCAACACCGTTAAGTAGCATTTTCCACGAGCTTCGCAGTGGTATATTATATGACCATCACTTTAAATACTTCTAACAATCTCCCCCTAAGGGGTGGTCATGTAATATGTGACTTCACTTCTTTGGTGTTGTTGACTTTGAAGCTCGTTGTCTTGAGAGTTCCTTCATTGTTCCTTTCATGACTTGTGATCTTGGATCTTTGATCTTTGCCTTGACTTGATCTTAAAACTTTTCCATCTTGTGTTTTTGTGTCTTTCCCCACATACTCAAACTTTGATTTGAGATGAAAGCTTGTTAACAATCTCCCTTGATCATTAGAGTAGCGGAATTCTTTGTCTTTAGATGTTCTTGAGCTTTCTTCTTTTACATGAGCATGTGGTCTTGAATTACGACTCTTGAGGTTACGCCACCGTTTGCATTCCTCTAGTTTCCCGTTATACAGTACGAATATTGTACCTGTGATTAGGTAAGTTCAAAGAACTTCCTTGACAGGGTTTCCGGCTGTGGTTGCCGTTCTCATTACTTGAAGATATCGAAAGATAGTTCATAGTAAAGAGTGAATCGTGCAGTTCCATTCTGCTGATTATGTCGTCAATTCATTTCCTGGAACAAATTTGAATCAATTAAGAACCAAACCATTGTTGCTTTCCAGTTGACACAAGTTTGATTCGTATAGAATCTCACAAGTTACCTACCGCAGTGCTGTTTGATGATGACACTGGAAGGATTTCCATTCGTCAAAGTAAATACTAAGAAGTATTACTTTGAATGTTCTAGCAAGATCATAAAGATATTGCGTTGAGACCTAGAACGAGTTTGAATCAAGAAAGAATCAAACTACTGTTGCTTTCTAGTTAACATATGTTTAATTCAAGTGAATCTTACATATGACCTACCGCAGTGCTGTTAACACTGGAAGGATTTCCATTCATCACTGTGAATACTAAAGAGTATCACTCTGAATGTTCTGGCAATATCACAAGGATAGAGCGTAGGAATCTGTAAATTATCGCTTATGTTCTAATGATGAACAACAATTGATATATGGAATAAGTGTCCTAATGAAATTTTATGATGAATCTCGTTGGCTCTAGACTCTATAAGTGCACGTTTATTTGGTGATCGAAGGCTGGAGCAGACTGCCACCTATTCAATATCTACTATCTCGGAGTGAGAAAGTTGATAGAAATGAGTTAAACTCCGTGACAATAAAACAAACTTCTTCTGAGAGAAGCTTAAGTAGGCTGGGAAGGGTTGTGCATTGCATCACTAGGTCCATGATGCTTTGTCTTCAGTATCAGAATCATCAAAGTGATTCTGATAATAGATGTATTGACCCAGTTTCTACCTAAGTTGTATGGAGGGCTTCTTTCTTTACAACCTTTATCCTTACATTTCTTTTTCATTCTTCAACCCCTTCAATGCTTACCAAGACGTCATAACTAGCACCTTGTTGTGATTGTTCCAGTGCTAGCTTAAGTCATTAGTCGGCATTTTTCCCGTACACTCAAGTACTCCATCTTTCCTAAGGACATCTAAATTCTAATGGATTGTCCCTGGGAAGATCCCTCCGGTTCTGGTTGGATCATAGGACGAATACCTAACCACCTTTTGACACCAATACCGTCGTGAATTAATGTGTTGAAGGGTATAGATATCGTAACCAGAAAAGCCTGTTGAAAAAGCAATCAAGGTGTTGATGAAATCAGTGTTTACACCTTGAAGGTTTTTTGTATCACCAAAATGCTCCCCCAACATATGTGCATCATAAAAGGAAAGGTTTTTGCACATATTAGGAAGAGAAAGCACTTATATAAAAGATCTTATCCAAGATAACACATTTTAATCACTATTCTCCCCCTTAAAAGTTGCATGACATTGAAATTTTTGTGAAACTAGTGATGAAACATAGAGAGAATAATGTTGCATGAAAGTTTGTACTCCCCTTGAAAAGAAATTCTAATTAAAATTAGGGGAGTATATGAGCACATAGTTTTGAAATACTTTGAAAAATTATGCTTAAAAACCCGAGAAAACTTACTTTCCCGTTGTTAAGGAATAATATACATAAATGAACATTTTCCTTGTGTTCATGAGCTTAAAACTTTGAATGTTTTGATATAAGCCCATGACCGAGAAAAAATAATTTCTCGTTGTTGAGGATAAGTCAAAGACTTTCCTTTCTTTGGGGACCGGGTTATAGTCTGACATGTGACTATAAGCCATTATGAGAAGAAAATAGAAAAGACATGTTTTGAAAACATTTGAACTCTCATTCGAACTTCATGTACGTACCCGTGTCGTTATTGAACAACATTTCTAAGTACGTCCATATTATCGATGCTGAGAGACATGTCGGAGAAGAATATTTTTGGTATTTTTGAAAGATTTTCTCATATTTTATTTTGTTTTTATAGGTTTTATATATTTGTATTTTGATTTTCTGATAGATATATACAAGATTAATGTGAATGTGCAAGACGTTCAAGTTCATCTGGAGTGAAACTATGCATATCAAGTCGACGAACCAGGAACCCAAATCTGTCTTGAGAAAGAGCTTTGGTGAAGATGTCGGCTAGTTGGTAGTCCGTCTTGACAAAATATAGTTCGATCGTTCCTCTTTCCACATGCTCCTTTATGAAATGGAATTGGACAGCAATGTGCTTGGTCTTGGAGTGTTGGACCGGGTTGCAGGATATGGCTATGGCTGATTGTGAATCACAATAAATAGGAACCTTGTTAAAGTGAAAGCCATAATCCGTGAGTTGTGTTCGCATCCAAAGGACTTGAGCACTACACACAGATAGAGACACATATTTTGCTTCCGCGATGGACAACGTCTTGCAATCTTGTTTTCTTGAGGACCAGCTCATTACCTTCTCGCCTAAGAATTGTGCTCCACCGGAAGTGCTCTTGAATGTATCATGACACCCTGCATGGTCGGCATATGAAAAACCAGTGAGATGAAAACCAAAATCCTTCGTATACCAGAGGCCCATGTTAATGGTTCCCCGGAGATAACGAAAGATCCTTTTAACCTCTTTGAGGTGCTTCTCGGTTGGCTTCGCCTGGTACCGAGAACATAAACAAGTAGCATGCACAATGTCCGGTATGCTTGAGGTTAAGTACATAAGGGACCCGATCATAATTCGGTATTTTTTAGCATCTACAAATGTCCCTTTCTTATCCAAATCAAGCTTGTGTTTAGTGTCCATTGGGGTACCAATTGGATCACAGTTTTCCATTCCAAATTTCGTTAGAATCTCGAGCACATATTTGGACTGATTTATGAAAATACCACGGGGGGATTGGTGAACTTGGAGACCAAGAAAAAACGTCATTTCCCCCATCATGGACATTTTAAATCGGCTTTTCATAAGGTCGGCAAATAATATGAAATCTTTTGGGTTTGTAGAGCCAAATATTATATCATCTACATAGACTTGAGCCACCAGGATGTCGTTGCCGTAGTGCTTGATGAACAACGTTGGATCAATGGTGCCTTTGCTGAAGTGATTTTGGAGAAGAAATGATGATGATTCATCGTACCATGCCCTTGGTGCTTGTTTTAAACCATAAATTGCCTTTTTCAACTTGTAGACATGGCTTGGATGATCGGTGTTAATGAAACATTCAGGTTGACATATGTACACATCTTCTTTTAACGGACCATGCAAGAAAGCCGTCTTCACGTCCATTTGATACACTATGAACGATTTGTGTGCTGCGTATGCCAAGAAAATCCTAATAGCTTCCATCCTAGCAACCGGGGCGAAGGATTCAGCGAAATCAATTCCCTCCTGCTGTTTATAACCTGTCACGACTAACTGAGTCTTGTTCCTAATGACCGTTTGCTCCTCATCCATCTTGTTTTTGAATAACCATTTCAGAGTAAGGGGATCGATATTGTCCGGTCGAGGTACTAACTCCCATACATCAAGCCGGATGAACTGATTGAGTTCTTCTTGCACAGACTCAATCCATGATGCATCAGTCATTGCTTCTTTCACACTTGCTGGTTCCATTGTGCTGACTGATAGTGCATAAATACACATATCACCGTCGGTACGCAGCTGATTTCGTGTTGAGACTGGTCGTGAGAGATTACCAATCACTTGAACCAAAGGATGATTCTTAGTCCATTTGTGTTCATGTGGAAGTGTATGGGAAACTTGATGCGAGCTCCACTGATCCACATATGGTGTTGAAGGCTGAGTAGTACTTGTTGAAGGCGCAAATGGATTAACAAACTCGTGTTCGTTGAGCATCACATTGTTTGCATTTTCAGCAACTATTTCATTCTAAAGATGAACATGAGTAGGAATTTGCTGAGAATGTTGTTGAGTTGCGTCAGCAGTCGGAGAAGTGGTTGGAATGTTTGGAGTCAATATGGTTGGGTTGACGTAGATGGTGCGATAACGGATGTCGTTGGTGTAGACGCGATTGGTGGTTCTGGAACTACCGTAGCAGGTGCAGCTGGGGCATTTTGAGGAACACCAAATGACGAAGGACCCTCCATATATTCATCATAGATTGGCCTAAATAAAACTTTCAAGTCACGTTCCGAGGGTTGTAACGATGAGATTGCTGACGGTGCAAATTGAAGCGCGAGTCCTGAACTTACGTGTCCAGAAGTCTGACCTTGAAGCTCGGGATGGGAACTTCTATGTTGAGAGGCCACATCCGAGAGTTCATCAAAGGTAACATTCATAGTCTCCATTACTTTTCTTGTCCTTCGATTATAAACCCTGTAAGCACAAGAAGTTGAAGAATAACCAATGAAAAAACCAGTATCACCTTTAGGTTCAAGTTTACCGATATCTTCACGATCATTCTTCGGATAACACAATGCACCGAAGACATGTAAAAATTAAATATCTGGTTTTCTTACATTAATGATCTCATAAGGTGTTTTGTTGAAACATGTGTGAATAATGGAGCGGTTTTGAGTATAACATGCAGTTGCTATAGCGTCAGCCCAAAGGAATAACGGTGCACTGGAGGAGAGAAGCATCAACCGAGCAGCTTCAACTAACGTATGATTCCTCCGTTCCATAACTCCATTTTGCTCTGGAGTTCATACAGCCGAAGTTTGATGAGAAATCCCAACTTCGTCAAAATAAGCTTTCAGTTTCTGATTGGTGAATTTTGTGCCATTATCCGTTCTTACAATGATAACATGGGCTTGAAGTAGCACTGATGTTTTCTTCAAGAAATTGATAATTACATCAGGGGCTTCATCTAACGAAGCAAGAAAGTGAACCCATGTGTAACGAGAATAATCATCCACAATCACAAGGACATACCGCTTTTCATTAATGCTTTTGATTCTCATTGGGCCACACAAATCCATATGAAGGAGATGCAACCTATTCGTCGAATTTGGAACAGGTTTGGGTTTGTGAGGCTTCTTCTTGCTTTTACCTTGCTCATAGGAAGGACAAAGATGGTCTTTTGTGTATTTAAACTTTGGAAGACCAGTAACGAGATCATCTTTCGCAAGTTGGGTGATGGCATCGAAATTGAGATGAGATAAACTTTGATGCCATAACCATGACTTTGTTGATGTGGCTTGGGCCATGAGACAAATTGGAGAAGCAGCAGACATTTGAAAAAGATCAATGGTGTAAAGGTTGGTGGTATGATTTCCTTTCAACAAATCAATTCCTTCAAGATCTCTTACAAAACATGTATGACTTCTGAAAGCAACCTCCAAGTCGGAATCACAAAATTGTCCAACCGAGAATAAATTGTGTCCCAAGCCATCAACAAAAGAGACTCTGGTGATGATAATATTTCCCCAATGAAGATCACCTTAGCCTAGAATTGCAGCAACATGATCATTTCCAAATCGGACAGTTCCCATGAATCGCCAAACGAAGTTCTTGAGAAGGCTTCGATTCCCAGTCATATGTTTGGAACAACCCGAGTCCACGCACCAGAGAAAAATTTCAACAGCCTGCCAATGATAAGAGAAGAAAATATTTTGGCAACCGATGAAATAGGTTCCTCTAGGGTTAGATGATAATTAAGCCGTATCACATACCGACGTTTCACTGTCAGTATGAGATCTACTAGTGTCGATAATTTTGCCACTACAGTCAAAATTTCTACCAGTAGGCAACCATTTAGAAGTGATTCTAGGGCTACTAGGCTTAGCAAGACTTTCTGTGGTTCTACGTGCGTACTTTTAGGAACATACACCTTAGTCTTAGGAGTGCTATGTCTTTCACTGATTGACAGCTTGTCAATTCGAGTGTAACCACCATAATTCAACCCATTCATAGTCAAACCACAAGCATCATGACTAAAAGTAAAGAAACATTTATTACATTTAGCACAATAACTTCAGATTTTTCATTCCGAATAGCAAGCTTAAAGTCATTAAATTCAGATGAATTAGGTTTCTGATTATGATTAAAAAGCGCTAAATTCCTAGGGTGTTCTTCTACTTCCACATTATTGATCTTGGGGCGACTACTTCTAGAGGCAAAAGGGACCCTATCATTCCTTGTATTGCTCGTAGGCTGTGTCCTTCTGCTCTTATTGTAGTTGTTTATTCCTGTAGAAGAAGACACGCGTTTATTAGAATTAGCGCTTTTTAAATCAATAACTTGTGGTTGAGTTATAGTGATCGGTTTTGTCCTAACGCTTGCTTTATGTTGTTTGCTAGGCACAGAGGGAGAACTAACATGAAACATTCCTGGGGCAATCACAGCAGTTTTCGTTCCAACAACCTTGGGAAAAGGTGTCACAGCAATACGAGTGGGTCCCGAGGTTGCTAGTGTCTGAATCGTACTAGGCTCAGAAGTCGTATCTTTTAACAAGGCTTTTAACTTACAGTTCTCACAGATTTTATCAATAAGTTTCTGATACACAGACTTACTTTGTTCAACAGCCCGCTTATATGAAACAACAACAGATTCTAAATCTACAATTTTAGCCTTAAGCTTCTGAACATTTCCATCACTAACATTCTCTAACCCTGAAGAGGTCAAATTCTTTTCTTTAACCCCTCCTAACTGAGCATGCAACCGTGCGATAGTTTGTTGCATTTCATTGTAGGCTTTATCATACGAACTTTTTTCATATTTGCATTCATCACATTTTTTGAAAAACTTATTCCATAGATCGGTAAATTCTTTGTCCTTTTTAATGACAACAGATTCCATTTTCTCTTTCATACGTTCAAGCTCAGTTTGGAGGGTTTCTTGATTCGACACAGAGGTATCTAACGCAATGGGGCTACTATCAACATTATCACGTGCATTAGAGAGACGTTCAAGATCTATTTCGAAAACTTTGATTTTATCAAGTGATTCATCAGCCTCCTTTGTCAAAGATTTAAAGTCTTCAACAAAGTTGGCAAATTCTTTTAGAAAAGCGTTTCCAAATTGCCTAACCGAGCATCAACTTGATTAATAATCAGATTAATATCGTTTTGAAGAATTTTATGAACCTCAATCTGAACAGGTGATGTAAAATGTCCTCCAGTGATTTTGGAATTAACAACACGTTTAAGGATGACAAAGTTATCTTTAAGCTCGTTTAAAAATCGGGCGTGTGATACTCGGTTTAGGAAGGTCATCAGACAATTCCTCACTTGAGAGCAAAAGCATTTCAGTACTCGTTTTAGACCAAACAAAAACAGTTGGAGGATTAACTTTTGGATGATAAACGGGTGTCACTTCTTTATCAAGCTTTTTCATTCTTAAACGAGTCTCTACTGCAAGTTCAGTAGTTTCCTCAGAATCATGCACACTAGGAGGATCATGCTCATCAGACAAGAGCACACTACCATTATATAAAGTTTCATTAGTGGCCTAAACTTGCTTAAGATATGCGGGATTAGGAGGAAGAGGACAACCTAAAGCCAATTTGTAACGAGTGTAATTTATTTCATTCACTTTTGGTGCGAGCATATTTATCGTCTGCATAGATTGGCCACGTTTTACTAACAGGTTGTATAATTCTCTAATCCTATCATGAGCTTTGCAAAAATCCTCAAGAAGCCCATCTTCTCGAATTTTGAAATCATATTTCAGTTTTTGGCGTTCTTCTTTTAAATCCAAAATAGTAGATTTTTCAGCTGAAAGCTGTTTATTAAGAGAGGTGATTTCATCATTCAATTCGCTTATCTTTTTAGCACTACTTAAATGAATAAATGTAAGGCATAAAACCCTCTCGTAATTTAATTTCTTAGTTGTGCATTTTTCTTGATAAACCGATGTAGCATGAGCTTGTTCAAGTTCTTTAAGTTTAGTCTGATGAATTTCAAAACTTTTCTCCCGTTCCTTATATCCCGCAAGCTCAGTGGTCAATTTGGCATTAGTTTCTCTAAACTTATTATTAACCATCGTAGAAAAGTCAACATCCTTAGCAAGCTTATCAAATAGAGATTTATAATACCCATGTGTTGCATCAGGAAGGTTTGTAGGTTGGGCAACTTGATCACACTAAGGTCCACACTGGGCTCATTTGGACTAATATTACTATTATTCGTTTGATCCCCGTGTGTCTCGATGTAGGGATCAAGCATCTCAGTATACTCCTACTCTTGATTAGACATACTATATACATCATTATCATCACAACGTGGATGTACCTCAGAGGGACCGTCTGAATCATAAACGGGAGCTCTATCAACATGCATTCCTGAGGTAGATGCTTGTTGTAAGTTAGCCATCAAGATGTAGTTGGCATTCACCTCTTCTTCCTCGTCATATTCTGTAAGCATAAGCCATAAGATCGAATTCCTCAGCTTGAAGTAGAATCCTTGCCTCTTCCTTTTGTGCTATGAGAAGCTGAGTCTGAAGATAAGCAGCATCCCTCTTCTTTTTGGCTGTGCAATCTCTAGCATAATGACCAAATCCCCTGTAGTTGTAGCACTGAACCTGACGATTGTTGTTTCCATTTCCCGTACCAGTATTCTCAGCCCTTGCAGCCATAATGTTTCCCATCTAGTTATCAACCGATGGCACAACTATTAACCCATTCTGATTACCCGCATTTGGAACACCCGAATTTTTACCACGGTTTTGACCATACTGATTTCCTGCATTGCCAACGGTCAGCCCAGCATTCTGATCATATTGTTGAAACTGAGTCCCCGTGTTTCCAGCAACTACCAATTGGCGATCTTGATTCGCATTCATGAAAGGTTGAGCAATCTGCCTATTTCTAGTGTTCGAGGAGATTCTTTGATTGTTGTTGGTGGGGTTAATAGTGAATTTGAATGCCTTTGCAAGTAGGGCAAGACCAATATTAATAGCATGAGTAGGATCGGTGATGTCATCAAAATAGGCAATGGGTTGTTGTAAGTAATTCATAGCAGCAGGAGGTTGATATCCATAAGCATTGAGTTGTTGTTGTTGTTGTGACATGAAGTTACTTGATGAGGAAGGATGGTAGGGTACCATGGGATATGACATAGATGATGGAGAGTTTGCCATAAATGCCAATGGATCTTGTGTCTTGGCACGTCTTTCTGCCCTAACTTCGTTAGCTTCATCTTGATTCATCTTCAAATAGTCATATACTTGAGTGTAGTCCACGACATGAAGATCCTTGGTTTGATTGACAAGAGTGACATATCGTGACCATTCAGAAGGAAGATTATCAAGAAATTTGATGTTGGCAGCAATTTGTGCAGGTTCATGTTTGTTTCTTCTAAGATGATTCATGAGGGTTGAAAAATGATGATAATAAGATTCAATTTGTTCCCCTTTCAGTGGACGTAAATTTCTCCCATTCACGAAGCAACTTAGTTTCCTTTTCTTGTAAACCGATTTCACTGCCCTTCGTCATTTTCTGAATTCTAAGCCACATCTCGTGTGCGGTTTCACAACTATCGACAGCAGCATAAACATCTTCAGGAAGTCCCATAAGAATGACTTTAATTGCTTGATCATCAGCGTCGAGTTGTTTAGATTCAGCTTTAGTTAATTCTTCATCCGTTTGCTCATGACTAGAGTCAGCCACTGGGTTAGCATTCGTAGGGGCCCCAGGCACAATAATTGTTCTTCTAACATATAGACCCTTTTGAATCGAGTTGACAATCAACTTTCCCAAAGGTTTACATTTTTCATAACGAAGGAGACGACTAGCCCATGTAGTGTAGTTCTCCTTGGTAAGCATGGGTGGACGATTCTCAGTACCCGCAGCATAAATATCTTGTTGAGACGTCATCGTATACGTCGTGTGTAAAAAGAGGATCTCAATTCATAGAATGCGTGTGTTGGATTGTCAACAAAATCAAACTTTGCCGAAATTTTCCAGTACGACAAAAAATTCCTCAGTCCGATATAAAATAAACAAAAAAAAAATTGTAAGCGCCAAAATTTGAAATCGAGCTAGAAATAACCAAAAACTAGTGTGGACAAAATTTGAATTTAATTGATGGGAAATTATGTTCCGAGACTAGTCTAGATAGTGGCTAAGACTAAAAATTACTCCAACAAAAATTTAATCAAACAGATCGCAATGTTATCACCCATCGCAATGTCGGAACATCCATCGCAATGTAGCAACCCTATCGCAATGTACGTCCTATCGCAATAAACCTTATCGCAATATCTTGAGTATCGCAATGTCACACTTATCGCAATATCACTTATCGCAATGTCTTCTGTCGGAATGTCTATCGCAATACGCTTCTATCACAATATGGCAATTAAAATTTTGGCAGAGTAACGTCGCAATGTGCCTTAATTCCGTCGCAATCCATGATCGCAATGAACGATCGCAATCCTCGATCAGAATAAGGGGTATCGCAATAATTTGATCTCAAAGTAGAAACCCTAGGTTTATTGCGATCACTGTGTACTTACCTGAACTTTCCGATGGGTAGCTGTCGCAATGTAGGAAAAAAGTTCACAGCTTGAGGCAACAAATTCATGACTTTGACAAAACCAAAATACCCAAATCGCTACTACAACTATGTAGAAGATGTATGAATCACTTGGAACAACAACACACGAAAATTTTTGATCAAAATGACACGAATTTCAAGAAAAAACACGGACAACACCAAAGAGCTATCCACGAATCCCTTGGCGAATGATACCACTTGTTGGATTGATACACACGACTATTATAGAACAAGAAATAAAGATGAAGATTAAACCAAAAAAGAAAGATTAGATTAAGAAGAATAAAAAAGAAAAACAAAGAGTTGTGATTTCCTAGTAAGAGAAAAATATGAGGTTTCTCTCTCTACTAACAATAAAATGGAAAACACACACCACAAATGAGGTGCCTTGGGCCTTTTATACTACACGTCTAATGTATGAAAGGCCTTCCTCATTTGTGAGTTTGGGACTAATTCCCGTTACATACATAACATTATGCTAGAACTCTCAACACCGTTAAGTAGAATTTTCCACGAGCTTCGCAATGGTATTTTATATGACTATCACTTTAAATACTTCTAACATCCTTCGACCAATCAACAAAAAGGAAAAGGGTCGATCAGTAAATACCTTAGTTAATGGTAGTGATGCCCATGAAAAAGATAATGCGACGGCCATAGTAAGAGGGGCTTACATAAAAAAGGGTAAACAAAAATATGTAGGTTGTTCTGTCGATGCCATCTTAGATTCAAAAATGTTGGCCAGGAAGTCTATACGTTTTCACAGCTGCATTGGTTCAGTTATTATGTTGTTTATATGTTGGTTATATGCTGATGTAGATACAAGAGCTAACTTAAAGAAAAAAGAAAAAGGCAAGGGATCAACAGAAGCTGATAAAGCATTTGATCCTTTTAATCTAGATAATAGAGTGGAAAAGCTTGAAAGGGAATTCAAACTTCTTAAACAGATACAGTTGCAGGGAGGTAAGTAAACTAAATTTTAACCTTTAGAGAAATATAGTTATTCACTAGCTTCGGTATCACGTGTATGCTATAAAGTATTACAGCTCCACATAGACGACATCTCAAGCCCGTTTCCTGTTCGAGGTAAATATCGCCATGATTCCTCTTTCTCGTGAAAATCATCATCTTTGTGCCCAATGTGTGAATTCAGTATGCATTAACATCTTTTTGTTTAGCCTTTTTAGTAAAGGACCTCTTACTTTGGCACTCATATTCGCTTTTTCATGGGTATTGATGATATAAATATCAATCAAATACCGAATGAGAATGTCAAATTTTGAGCTACTTACATAAAAAAGGATAAACGAAAAAGAAGTAGGTCCATATTGGATTCATATATTGGGCACGAAGATGAACATGTTCACGAGATAGAGGAATCGTGGAGATATCTACCTCGAAGAGCAAACGGGCTTAAGATGTCGTTTATGTGCAGCTGTTTAACTTTATAGCAGACATGTGATTATGTATTTGTAGTTAACTTATGCGGTATTATGGTATGTATATACAGGAGATGACTTGAAAAACAAAGAAAAAGGAAACGGTTCAATGGAAACTGATACCACAGCTGCTCTTTCTAACCTACATAATAGGGTGGAAAATCTTGAAAGGGAATTCCAACATTTCATACAGAGACTGTTGCAGGGAGGTTAGTATATTAACTTTTAACCTATAATAAGTTTGTATATGAATGTTTTATTGTTTTGTGTATCTGGGTGGCTGTTAGTATCTGAATTTATTAAAATTTGTCTTGTAATTTACAGATGTTATCATCATTGATTCCTCTGAAAGCTCTAAAGAAGATACACTATCATCAGATGAAAGCTTTGAAAGCTCTGAGGAAGATTTGTTGTCATTAGATGAAAGCTTTGATCATGTAAACACTAAATACTTCCAGCACCCATTTCATGATGACCAGGATGAACCTTCCAAGTATTCCAGAACCTCTGCAGATGATTGTAGTTCGGACGATACTTGGGGAGAGACTAATTCACTGTCCAAGAAGAAAGGAAAGCTATTGGCTCATCCAGTCAGACTGCAGGCAAGGCGAGTGGATCATCCAAACATATACTCAGTCCAAGGGTTAGCAAGGGATGTGCACCAAAAGCAGAGTCATCTTCTCGGTCTCCAATTTCTACAACAGAAAGGCCCCCACCTATCAGAAATGCAGTATGTTTCCTGCCTTGTCCAAAAAATTTGAAAGAATTTGAAACAAAGCTAGGAAAAATGAAGAGGGGGTAGGCTATGGAGGAACCTGTAAGGGTAGGCTATGGAAGAACTTGTTATCTCTGTTTTATGGATGTTTCTGATGAATCTTCTTAGGACTATTTCGGTTAAGTGTAGGTATAGTTTATGTAAACAATTTTAAACACTAATCTGCATGGATGGGTGTATCCATTATTTTTTGGAATGCAAATATGTTGTCATTCACATTTTGTATGAACCTGCAATATTATCATCAATATTATGAAATTAGACTTGTATTTCATGGATGTAAACATGGTTCATCTTGTATTTTATTTATTCATGTTGTGAGTTGTATAATCCTAGATGCATAACACATATAACCAAGATTTTTGTGTCAAAGTTACCTGTTACACATCCGGTTAAGGCTTTCCACTTCGGTGGATCTTATAACCTATTTTTTTCCCTAATTCTCCCGCAAAACTAATTAAGATTTGAGCAGTTTATGTTTTCGACTTGGCTTAACTCTAAGGTGCTTTTAAGTTTTTTCTATTACATCTGCAATTATTTTCCAATTGGATAGAAAGTTGTTAGGTTCTTGCCTTATTCTTCTGAGCATATGTTTGTAACAATATTGCTAGGCCATTCTTCACTCAGAACTAAGCTAATATTGAGTATGTCCTTGAAAAGCTGCTTGTTTCAGCTTATTTTGTTTTTAATCATTATCTAGTCAAGCATAAGTTAAGATTTTTTTATCTTTTTAATCTATTTTCACTAGTCCTCGCAAGTATTTATTCCAATTCGTGTCTAATTTCCCATAAATAACTAATTTGTTCAAACAATGTGCTTAATTATTAATCAAACTGAAAATGAAAAGTTTGAAATGACTGAAGTAAAATAAAAATAAGACAAGGTGAAAACTGATCAAACATAAATTCAATAACCACCATCAAGTGGCCTAGTGGTAAGGTCCTTGACTCTCAAAGGAGAGGTCAAGGGTTCAAACCTCACTAGGTGTGTACACTTGGGGGTGGCCACAGAGGTTTACCTGCAACGACTCCGGGCTATCCAAAAGGGTAGTCGCCCTGGGATTAGTCGGCTCGCAATGTCGAGTCGGAAACCTAGGTATACCCAAAAAAAATCAATTCAATAATACTAAAGGATTACAGGGTTTAAATAAAAAAAACATTTTGTTTCTCTAACTAATCAAACTTTGGAGATTTTTTAGGATCAAAAGCCAAATGAAGTTCATCGTAATCTAAAGCCTCTTTGAACTCGTCTTCGTCTTCTTCAATTTCATGCTCAGAAAAATAAACATCATCATCAATGATTTGACCTTCTTCCTCTGGTTGCCTCCTATACGCTTCCTCCCTCTGTCGTTGTTCCTCTTGCCTCCTTCTAAAGGAAGTAGCTTCCTCCCTCTCGCGTTGTTCTTGCTCATGTTGCCTCCTTCTTAAGGAATCAGCTTTCTCCCTCCGGCATTGTTGTTCAATTCGGGCATTCTATTCGTCTTCCAGCTTCCATTGTCGCTGTTCGTAAGCTTCCTCAACATAGCGATCGTACTCTTCATATGGATCATCGTAAGGACAATCAACAGGGAACTCTCCATCTGCATTAGCTTTTACTTTGGGCACCACACAAGGTTTCCTGAAAAGAACATAAAAGATTATTAGTACTAAATGATAACAAAGATATAACATTAATAAATTAAATAATGATACAAACTTGTTAGGAACTGCACTGTTATCTTCAAAAGTAGCAGAAAATATTCTTTTGGATGAAGAAGCCATTTTTTGATTATTAAAATGTTGATAATTAAGTGTTTGTTGTGTTCTTGCTATGATTAATTTCATTACTTAATCCTTTTTTATATAACCAATGATGGAATACAAAGGGTCAGCAGTATACATGCCAACATCTAATGCATATTCATGCATGTAATTAATTTTTGTGAAGTTCCAAGAATTAGCATTCTCATTAGGCGTGTAGAAAGTGTGTGCTTTCTGTGTTTTTAGGGTTTATTATGTTTAAAAAAAGCAAAAATACTAGGGTGAACCCTAATTACTACTTGGGTCACGGGACTTATTCTATACATCCACATATTATTCATAATATATATGTAATTCTCCCTTTTATAATGATAATAAAAGATTGGTTATGAGCTGATTTTTTATATAGATATTGGCTAATAGTTATATTTGGAGTTAAGTAATTAAATTAAATATTATTTATTAAGTTCGTTGGGTTTGGGTTGAGTTATTTCCTTTTCTATTGCCGACGTAACTGAGAGAAAAAAATGTGACGTGTCATGCTCTTAAAACCACACGATCTATATCAAAGTAATCTAGGCCATATAAATTCATCCTGTATATCCGGTTTTTCATGGTGTTTGCATGTGATTTCCAAATTGCCCACGTTTTTATAAAAAAAAGTGAAAATGAGGATAAATTTAATAGTTACTTGATTTATATCTGCTTTTAAGTAATTTACAGAATTTTTGGCATGAATAGAGGTAGCATGAGTTCTTAACACACTGTCATCTTTTATAGGGAATTTGTTGCTAAGTTTTCTATTCCGATGTGAAAGGTGATACAAACATACCAAGTCAAACCCATTTTTATTTTGGTAGAACTTTTCCTGTTGCATTTTGATTATGTCATTTTTCTTGATATAATTCCTAACTCTATAATTTAATACTGATTAGCTTTTAATAACTGTTAACTTATGCCTTAAATAACATTTGCTAAGATGAATTCACGCTTGGCTAGATCGAACATAAACTCAGTTATAACTCTTATGTGGTAAGTTTGTGGCAAACGTGGAACCAAGTTATACTAAAAATACCAACTGGTGTTGGCTTTTTGTAACATTACGAACTGTGAACACAAACTTTTATTTAAAGTTAATTGAAGATTTTACTTGATGTTGTTTGATTAAATGAACAAACTTCTCCAACAAATCAGGAAAGATATATTAATTAACACTTTTAACAAAGAAGAGATAAGATGCATAATTCAAACTTTCAAAAATTCACTTTTTTGCCGCATGTGTCATCACATAAGTTTAGGTCATTTTGGTACTATATATATGTGTAGTCACTTTCACTCATTACCAAAAAGCACAACCAAATATTTTCATTCTTTACATACAAATTAGTATAGTAAACCACCGTGTGAACTTCTACTTTTAATAACGATTATGCTGAAATTATCAATGCAATGATGGCAAACAACCAAATAACCAGGTGAATAGGTTTTAATAATCATGCATTTTATACTTTTTGTATGTCTGTATTTGTTTTTTTATTTACTTATTGTGTTTTTGCGATCAACAATGATGCAAACCAAAAAAAGAAAACATACATAATCTGGTTGGAGTGATGTCATTGTCGCTGATGGTCTTCTGGATGAAGTTGAACCTCTAATGTTCTGAAGACTAATAAAATAACTGGCAACGGCGGACTTTGAGCATTTATGTTGGGAGGGCCGAGTTATTTTTTACATTGCAAAACAAAAACATGGACGATAACTTATAAACGGAATGCATAATATTTACACTACTCGTCACGATCGTTGGGAGGGCCCGGCCCAGTCTTCACTAAAATCCGCCCCTGATAACAGGTAATCGAATATTTGGTCATGGCATGTGAAAATGAAAAACAGGCCCGGATTTAGACCTGTGCAAGCTGTGCAACGGCACAGGGCCTCAGTTTTGTGAGGGCCTCCAATTTTTAGATTTTAATTCTAGTGTAAACTCAATTTTGGATGTTTTAAGGTAAGTGAACGCTATTTTTTAAAGAAATCATGTTTAAATATGTTAAAAACTTGTAAGTTAAATCACAGTGGTTAAAAATAGGTCACTTTGTTTTTGCGAAATGAATGTGGATGAGGTTTTACCGGAGAAGATGATGATGACAGAGCCCAAAATATTTATTTTTTGGTTAATTGCAATTTTGGTCCTTTTAGTATATAATTGGACAAGTCATGGCTTTAAACTAGTTTGTTTAGTATTCTGTGTTTTTTTAATTGAAAAGTATGTAATGACCAATATATTGCCACTAGCGAACTTTTAAAAACATTTACAAAAGTGTTAAAAATTTTCAATGTATCATATTTGAGAAAAACAAAAAGAATGTCTAAATCTAAGTAAAAAACATGTCAAAATACTAGCAACTTTGCTACTGATTATATGATCAAGTATCCAAATCTAAGGAGTATATCATATATGCATAATTTTGTAAATTAAATAAATTTTAGGTAGATGTACAAGCTCTTATAACGTAAAATCGTACAGGGTCTCCGAAATCCACGAGACGACCCTGATGAAAAACATCAATGTTACTGATGTTTCACTTCAGCAACATGCAAGTATATTAGCAAACATTATTTATCTACGTTGATACTTATTTTTATGTCAGTGTTAACTCATGCGATAACTTCTCATGCAGGAGATTCACGATGATGATATCCTAATGGCGCCAATTTAGCGAAACAAAAAAACCAAATCATAATCACTAGAAGAAACACAAGTTGTGTTGAGTTTTTGAAGAACATGAAAGTGTTGAAATATTTAGACCTAATCAGATACCATTTACCAACTATAAGGGCTTATTGTGTAACTTTTATCTATTGTAGTTACATCTTGGATGAAGAATGATGGACACTTAATGAGGTGGAGGGTCTTTTCTGGACACTTGGAAAGTTGAAGCATCTCTTGATAATTATGCAAAGCGTCCTTTAGACGCTAACGTCTCTTTTGGCCTTTGGGATATAGTGGAGACGCTCTCATTTGTTTTATCTATCTGGGACTTTTCATCTGTGTGTTTTTCATCTTGTTTTCTCTCTTTCAAAATGTAACCCAGATCACTTTTATTTGTTTTGTTCTTGTAAGACTATTATCATTTAGATAATAGAGTCACACCAGTATAGCTGTGGTGACTTGTTTAATCTTTTTCATCAAACTTGTTTTTCGTTAATTAAAGGTTTTGATTCTGAGTTCATATCTTTCATACTTTGCTTTTATTCAATATTTCTTCATGGTATCAGAGCCTGGTTCTCTGAAGTTGGAAAAATATTTTAGGGTTTCAAAAATTTTTGGGGTTTTTTAAAATTGAAAGGTTTTTTAAAATTGAAAGGTTTTTTGGATAGATATGCTATTGAGATAGTCAGATTTAAAAAGATTTTGTTCTCATTGTTTTTTATTCATCCTAAAATCGATTTTTTAATTTTAGGGTTTCAAAAAATTTTGGGGGTTTTTTAAATTATATATGTTTTAACCTTGTTTGTGGTGCAGGGACGTTATATATTTGATCTATTGCATAGATCTGTTGGTGATTGCACTTTTCCCTAATTTTTCTTAAATTAGGGTTTGGTGAGGAGGTTCTGTTTTCTTCTAGACTAAGTGAATCTAGAAGAAACAGATCGATTGAGCTTTTGTGTATGCACTGTAACACCTCTGATCTCTCTTCCTTTTTAATTATTTGGTTACTGACTTATTTGTTTTTTCATACTTGTTTTTTTGGGTGATATCTGTGATTATACTCTCTCGTATATTGATACTCTCTTTTTTGTTGATCTTGCTATTGATTGTTGGGGTATTTTATTTATTTGGACCCTTAATCACTGTCTTGCCTTCGACCTGCCACCCTTAAGTGGTTTGGAAGCCTGGGAACTTTGTTGACTTTGATTAAGTTCTTTTTTTGGGGGTTTGGTTTCTGTGACTCTTCACTATGACTAGTGTTCATGGTGACACAGACACTGAACATCAAGATGACCAGATTGGGGAAGAATCTGTTGTCACCTTAATCAGTAAACTTGATATTAGTGACCCTTTGCATCTTCACCCTAATGACTCTGCCACATTGACTGTGATTTCTATTAAACTTAAAGGACTGAGAATTATCAAATCTGGTCTAATGTTATGCTTTTGGCATTGGAGGGAATAAATAAAACTGGTTTCATAAATGGATCTTGTAAAAGATCCCTAACTAATGATGTGTTAGGAAGACAATGGGACAGAGTCAATGCTGTTGTGTTAGGATGGATTCTTAATTCTATTTCTGATGAATTGTTTCTTGGTCAAATTTTTTCTAAGAAAGCTGAGCATGTTTGGAATGATTTGAAAGAAACCTATCATAAGGTTGATGGGTCTGTGATATTTAATCTGCATCATAAGATTAATACTTTGAAGCAAAATGGCTCCAACTTGTCTGATTATTATCATACCTTGAATGCATTGTGGAAACAGTATGATGCTATGGTTGAGCTTCCTAATTGTGT
Organism: Glebionis coronaria; assembly: GCA_025667525.1. NCBI lineage: Eukaryota > Viridiplantae > Streptophyta > Magnoliopsida > Asterales > Asteraceae > Glebionis > Glebionis coronaria. The sequence continues at coordinate 46,389,923 of CM046881.1, forward strand.
TTGTGCTGCTACTAATGAATTTAAGAATCATAACAAGTTGTTGAAATTGATGCAATTCTTAATAGGACTTGATGATACCTATATGACCATTAGAAGCTCCATTCTCTCTAGAGAGGTTCTTCCAGATATAAAAGGTGCTTATGCCATCATCTCTAGTGAGGAGTCTCATAGAGTTGCTTCTGGTAGCCTATCTGGTACCTCTCAGAGGAATCAGACTTCTGCTTTTCTTTCAAATGGGCCCACCAAAAATGTGTTTCAAGGCCACCAAAATGTTAACCTTAACCCTAATGGTGGCTTTAGACCTATTTACAATAGCAGCAGTCCTAATGGTGGTTTTAGACCCAACTATAATAGTAGCAGTCCTAGACCTAACATGGCCAATAGACCTAATACCTATAGACCCAGTGGGAACTCTGAAGTGGTCTGTGAAAATTGTGGGTACAATGGGCATACTATTGATAGATGTTTTAAAATCATTGGCTTTCCTGCTGATTTTGGAAAAAAGAAATCTGGTCAAAATTCTAAAGGGAAAAACTTTTCAAACAACTCTGTTGGCTCTAATTCCAACTCTGTGTTTTCTGATGAACAACTTTCTTCTTTACTCTCTCTTATCAAAGAGAATACTGGTTCTGAAAAGGGTGTGCAGGCCAATATGGCAGGTACCTACTTTAATTCTAGTAAGGTTTTTAATGATAACTTTGGAAAGTTTTTTTGTTCTTATATCCACTCTAAAGTGACTCAACATGGAAAAGTTGTTGACTCTGGGGCAAACCAACACATGACTAATAATGAAAAGGAATTGCACAATGTTTTTGACATTTCTCATCTCAAAATTAAAGTCAGTCATCCTAATGGTACTGAAGCTTTCATATCTAAGATTGGAAATTTAAAATTAGGAAATTGTCTTGTCTTGTTTGATGTGTTGGTTATACCTGAGTACTGTGTTACTTTGATATCTGTGCATAAATTAGCCAAGGATAACAAGATTTTTTTGGTTTTTGATGAAAATAAATGCCTTTTTCTGAATCAAGGTTTGAATCTGAAAAACATTCTAGGGATTGGTAATCAATGTGGTGGTTTATACTACTTAGATACTAAAGGTATTAAGTGTAATGCAAGTCAATCTGTCCCTGTTTGTTCTCTATCTTACTATGATTGGCATTGCAGACTTAGCCACCCTGCTGACCCTGCTTAAGACACCCTAAAAGACACCTTGAAACTTGATAAACATGATAAATATGACTATTGTGAAGTTTGTCAAAGGGCTAAACAAACTAGAAAGCCCTTTCCTTTAAGTGACCATAAGACTAAGTGTTTGGGGGACATTGTTCATCTTGATTTATAGGGTCCTTATAAGGTGACATGTCACACTGGCCACAGATATTTTTTGACCATTGTGGATGATTTTACCAGAGCTGTTTGGGTATATCTCATTAAGTCCAAGGATGAAGTTGTTACCTTTTTAGATGTTTTTCATAAAATGATTAAAAATCAGTTTAAAAGAAACATTAAAGTCTTTAGAAGTGAAAATGGTACTGAATTTGTTAACCAAACTTTCAACAAGTTTTGTAATAACAATGGCATCCTCCATCAGACTTCATGTGCTTATACCCCACAGCAAAATGGGGTGGCTGAAAGGAAACATAGACACCTCTTAAATGTGGCTAGGTGTCTTATGTTTCAGGGGGAAATTCCTTTGAAATTTTGGTCTGAATGCATTCTAACTGCTACTTTTCTCATTAACAGATTACCCTCTTCTGTGTTAAATGGAAAGTCCCCTTATGAAATGATTTACAATACTTGTCCTAATCTCTCTCTTATCAGAATGTTTGGCTGTTTATGCTTTGCTACTATTTTGAATAGTCATGATAAATTGTCTAATAGGTCTGAAAAATGTGTTATGATGGGTTATTCTAATTCTCAGAAGGGTTACAAGCTTTTTAGTCTTGATAGAAATCAGTTTTTTGTCTCTAGAGATGTGATTTTTTTTAGTCTATATTTCCTTTTAAGGATTCTGTCTCAAAAGACAAGCATGATGAGTCTAGTGTCCCTAGTCTTGGTCAAGATAAAAATTTGTTAAACTTTTTTGATTTAGATAACCCTGAGCTACCTAATGATGATGAGAGAGTAACAGGTAGTCATAATAGTGACCATGAGTTACAAAGTGAGGGTAGCCACTCTTCCAACCATGGGAACAATATGGAAACTGTTGATTCTCCAAATATTGGAGATGATGCTCATAACAGTGAGGATATTGAAGCTGGGTTTGGGAGAGGAGGCAGCAACACTTGATGAAAATAATGAGTCTGAAGGTCACATGGATCAAAATCCAAGTGCTCCTACTCAGGGTGTTAGAAGGTCTACCAGACCTTCTGTTTTTCCAAAAAACTATAATGATTTTGTGGTTAATTCCAAGGTTAAATATGGTCTTGAAAAATTTGTGGGGTATTCTAGACTTAATCATGAAAACTTCTGTTTTGTCACCCAACTTAACAAAAACAGTGAACCAAAGAATTTTTTTGAAGCTTCTCAAAACCCTTATTGGGTTGATGCTATGAACTCTGAACTTGCAGCCCTTCTTGAGAATGATACTTGTGATATTGTTGAATTACCAAAGGGTATGAAGGCCTTAGGTAGTAAGTGGGTTTGGAAACTTAATTTTAAGTCTAGTGGTGAAATTGAAAGATACAAGGCTAGGGTTGTTGCCCAAGGCTTTGGTCAAAAAGAAGGGATTGACTTTGATGAAACTTTTGCCCCTGTTGTTAAGATGGTTACTGTTAGATGTTTGCTTAATATTGCTATTGTGAATTCTTGGCATGTGTTCCAACTTGACATTAATAATGCCTTTCTTTATGGTGATCTTGATGAAACTGTTTACATGAAACCACCACAAGGATATCTTTGTGGTGGTGACAACATGGTCTGTAGACTCAAAAAGTCATTGTATGGGCTTAAACAAGCTCCTAGGCAATGGAATGCTAAGCTTACAGCTGTGTTGAGTGAAAATGGTTTTGTTCAAAGTAAATATGACTATTCCTTGTACACCAAGTCTCTTGGTAATATTTTTCTTGCCTTACCTGTATATGTTGATGATATCATCATTACTGGGAACAATATTGCTGAAATTGAAAATTTTAAAATATTTCTGAAAACTAAGTTTATGATTAAAGACTTAGGAAAATTGAAATATTTTTTGGGGATTGAGGTTGTTGATACTAATTGGGGCATTTGCTTAAATCAAAGAAAGTATGTTTTGGACCTTCTTTCTGAATATGGTATGTTGGCTTGCAAACCTGCTAGCACTCCCTTGGTTACCAAACTTGCTATATCTAATGAGCCCACTATTGATGACCCCTTACTTGATAATATTGTTGATTATCAGAAGTTGATGGGTAAGCTTATTTACTTAACCAATACCAGGCCTGGCATATCTTATGCAGTTCACTGCTTAAGTCAATTCATGCACTCCCCTTTGAGATCTCATCTTAAAACAGCCTTCAAGATATTAAGATATCTTAAAGGCTCTCTAGGTTTGGGCATTCACATTAAGAAGACCTCTGGTATGTTTTTAAATGCTTATTCTGATGCTGATTGGGCTAAGTGTGTTGTTACTAGAAGATCTGTTACTAGTTATTGTGTGTTTATCAACAATAATCTTGTTTCTTGGAAGAGTAAAAAACAAAACACTCTCTCCAAATCCTCTACTGAAGCAGAGTATAGAGCTCTTGCTTTAGTAACCAGTGAGGTTATTTGGATTCTTAAGGTTTTAAAAGACTTGAAGTTTGAAAACCTTTTGCCTGTAACCTTGTACTGTGATAGTAACTCAGCTATCAAGATAGCTGCTAATCCAGTTTTTCATGAAAGAACTAAACACTTAGAAATTGACTTACACTTTGTAAGGGAAAAAATTTTAAGTGGTGTTGTTAAGACTTGTAAGGTGGATTCTGCTAATCAAATAGCAGACATCCTCACAAAGGGACTGGATACATTGCAACACAATGCTCTTGTTGAAAAACTTGGCATGCTTAATCTGTATGAGGTATCTGATTAAGGGGGATGTTGAAATATTTGGACCTAATCAGATACCATTTACCAACTATAAGGGCTTATTGTGTAACTTTTATCTATTGTAGTTACATCTTGGATGAAGAATGATGGACACTTAATGAGGTGGAGGGTCTTTTCTGGACACTTGGAAAGTTGAAGCATCTCTTGATAATTATGCAAAGCGTCCTTTAGACGCTAACGTCTCTTTTGGCCTTTGGGATATAGTGGAGATGCTCTCATTTGTTTTATCTATCTGGGACTTTTCATCTGTGTGTTTTTCATCTTGTTTTCTCTCTTTCAAAATGTAACCCATATCACTTTTATTTGTTTTGTTCTTGTAAGACTATTATCATTTAGATAATAGAGTCACACCAGTGTAACTGGTGGTGACTTGTTTAATCTTTTTCATCAAACTTGTTTTTCGTTAATTAAAAGTTTTGATTCTGAGTTCATATCTTCCTACTTTGCTTTTATTCAATATTTCTTCAGAAAGCAAATAAGACGAAGACAAGGAAGATGACATACGAGTTTAGGAAAAGCATAACTATTTTAAATTTTAGATGGTACTGTTTCGTCTATTAGACTACTATCTTAGTAGTCTGTTTCTTATTTCTATTGGTTAAACTTTCAGAAGTATCACTTTTCATTATGTCTCTCTTTTTATGTTTTCTTCATTAAAGGATTAAACTTTTTAACTCACTTTTCTTTCATATGGTAATTGCATATTTTCATTGTTACCCATTCTGTGATACAACAGGTACTGTTTTGATCCAATTTATTATTGACGATGGATATTGCTATAGGAGTTAAAAATCAATCTTTTACAAATACATTATTAGCTAAATAATTTATGGAAAATTCTTGAAATGCCTCAAAGTTGCACCCATTTTCCCAAAATGTACCAACCAAATCAAAATTTCCCAAAATGCTCTATGCAACTTATGCGCCTTATGCGACTCATACGAATTTTCTAAAAATAGAAAAAAAAATTAAAAATTTTACCATTTTTGAAAAGTCGCATAAGTTGCATAAGTTGTATACGACATTTTGAGAAATTCTCATTTGGCTGATGCATTTTGGAAAAATGGGTGCAATCTTGGGGCATTTCAAGAATTTTCCCAATACTTTGTGTGTTATTTCATAAATACTTTATATCCTTTTGCTAGAAAATAAATTGAAGCAACAAAGTGGTAGATTAATCTATCTTTTGTTTGATTCTGATTGTAACAAAGGTGTATTAATCGGATTTAAATGCAAATGGAATTCTTCCTTTATTGCAGCAGAAGAAGACATACACATTGGCGCTTCTGATGAGAGTGAGGTTGTGGTTAGCGAGCCTCAAGTTGATGAGGTTGATGATGCTTGAGTTGATCGCTTTTAGTCGCAATCCAGCTCCATAGGCTTTCTCTCTTCACGAAGAATTCCATTCAGACAGGTAAGGGCTTGGCTTGACCATGGTCCGGTCAGGGGAGAAATCTGCTGAAATCATTGTTAAAGATTTCAGCAGTCACGCATGTTCTAATTTGAACTTCGAGTTATAATATGTTTTCTTAGTTAAATTATATTTTTTTTTGTTGATAAGATAATAAATAGTGTTTACAAATTCAGTATTAGATTGTCGTAAAGAAAGATTAATATTTTATGCGTGACCCGTGCAACGCACGGGCATTACACTAGTTGATAAATGGTAAGGATAACAATTTTGAGTCAAATTAGTTGTGGAATAAGAACACATTCATGGATAATGCGACACTCGAATCAAATGTTGTATACTTGTACATTGTACATATGATAATCGTTATCAAGAAATACCCCTTTGTTCCAAATATGTAGGGATACCAATTCATGAACATAGAACATGTATCGTGAAAATGAGATGTTACATACGATCATCACATACTTTACATTTTCGGCGTGGGACTCATCTCTACTCGGCCGCATTGAGTGAGAGAGATCCTTGATCAGATCCTATATAAGTACGCATGTGGTAAGTATTACAGAACTACACAATATACTGGATTTCACACAAAATAAGAATAGCTGAGAGACCATTTACTTGATCAATCTACACACAACACAGCTTCTCTTATTAAGTTATATACACATAAAATTCCACCTTTTTTCGTCACCAGTTAAAGCTCATGGACTCCATATGAAGATTGCTGGCGAGGTTTGATGAACATATTTTAGCAACTTCATGTCTCATCTTCCTTGGTCCGCACGCCATAACACCCACAGCTGATCCTTTCTTGTTGTTCTCCATTAGCATTGCTGGAATTAATGTGACACAAGTATATAGATATAATTTTCGGTTTCAGTAACATCAGTTTTTAAACGCATAGTGCAAAACACCTAGCACTAAAAAAGAATCATGGACGACTTACTTTTTAGATCAGGCCTACCCCCAAAATGGACATTATTAGTAATTTCACGAACAGACTGATGAGTTAAGCTTTCAATCTCTCCGACTTCAGATAGCTCCAAGTCTTGCACTTTCGTAGCTTCACTTTTGTCGTTGTCTTTCTTTTGCAAGAGAAACACAAAACTAGTAGCCAAGAAAACACTAGCACAAACAAAGAACATGTCCCATAAAGTTTTGAATGTGTAATTTGTGGGATTCAGCCCCTTTGCCCCGAGAAACGCAACTCGGTAACACACCAATCAAAACAGCAAATGGGTTTCAGTACTTGCTTTGTTTATAAAAGGGAAACTGAATACACACTCCTTACTATACAATGATCTATTTATACTACAAAACAAACTATAGAAACGTGGGTACACTACTAGTACATGTGCAGCCACTTACTCATAGAAAATCCCTATTCAAATGCCATCAACTTTCTTCCATAATACTAGGTCAAATAACTACCAAGTCACTCACTCACATGCTGATCCATGACCCATAAACCTGGTCAAACAATGGACTATCCACTAACCCGTGACCCACTGAACTGAACCATGATATGACCCATCAAGATTATCCAACATTCACCCCCTAATCTTGATCATCTTGACCGGGCTTCTCCCCCTAGTCACCCCCGTAATATACACTCGTTACCATCTCGACTCTTCACCTATTCGCGAGCTCTTTCTCAGTCGAGAAAATAGAACCACATGCTTCTACCATTTTCTTTCAAGTGCCAAACGAACCGATTCAGCACCACCCGCATTGAAGTCTTTTTGTCGTTGTCTTGAACGATACTACCAATCTCATCTTCTGTTGTAAAACAGCCGAATCACGGATTGTCAACGTCCCTGAAGATGATTCTCCCACTCTTTCTAAAAAAAAATTCCTTTTTAGGTCTTGCTTCTTCTTGTCGCGTCTTGCTCGTGCTCTTACTTTTTCTATTTCCCATGCTCATGCTTTCTTAATCGTTCTTGCTTCTTGCTATGATTTCCTTTCTTTAGTTTCCTGCTCTAAGAAACCAGTTCTTGCTATCATTCTTGCTTGTTTTTCTCGACTCTTTCTTGTCGAGAATCTTGCTTGTCGGCCCTTGCTTGCCGACCCTTGCTTGTCGACCCTTGCTTGTCGACCCTTTGCTTGTCGACCCTTGCTTGCCGAATCCTTGCTTGTCGACTGTTTCTTGTTTGCTACTTGCTACAAACATGAAACGTTCTGCTTGCTATGGTTGTCCTACCTGCTACTTGCTACAGATTATACGACAACTTTCATGCTTGCTAACTCGGTTCCTTGCTGTGTCAGCCCTTGAGCGAAGGGCTACACCCTTTTCTGAAACCGACTCTCAAACCCGCCTTTGATCGACCTCCGCTCTGATACCAAATGTGGGATTCAACCCCTTTGCCCCGAGAAACGCAACTCGGTAACACACCAATCAAAACAGCAAATGGGTTTCAGTACTTGCTTTGTTTATAAAAGGGAAACTGAATACACACTCCTTACTATACAATGATCTATTTATACTACAAAACAAACTATAGAAACGTGGGTACACTACTAGTACATGTGCAGCCACTTACTCATAGAAAATCCCTATTCAAATGCCATCAACTTTCTTCCATAATACTAGGTCAAATAACTACCAAGTCACTCACTCACATGCTGATCCATGACCCATAAACCTGGTCAAACAATGGACTATCCACTAACCCGTGACCCACTGAACTGAACCATGATATGACCCATCAAGATTATCCAACATAATTGTAGGCCGAAGGTCCTTTAGCTAGTTCTACAGGGTAGATGTGGTATCTTATTAAGATCCCCAAGAAAATAAGAAACATGATAAACGATGAAGTTATTATCACGCATAGCCATAGCCAACTGTTGGGTCCAAGTGGTGTTGAAATGGGCGAGTCGGATATGTTTGGTTTAAACCATATTGTTTGAAGAGGTTTCTGGGTGTTTTCGAGGGGTTGTTGTTGCTCGGTTTCTCTAGTAATGTAGGCTTGTATTTGGAGATTTATTTGTGAAAGATCTGAAGGAGTACTGTTTGATGTTAATGGAAGCAAGAGATCGAGCATAGATAGATCTGTCGAGTTTTTGAAGGCACAAATAAGGAGTACACTTGTTGGGATCGTGTGGTTTTTATTGGGTTGTTGTTGTTGCTGTGCCCTTTGGAAGGAAAGTTCACGGATTACGGAAATGAACGGCGTGATGCCACTTCCTCCGCTGATCAATACCAGGTTCTCATATCTACATACGAAATTAATCTGAGTGTAAAATTTAACAGAGAAAAAGCTACGAAAAGTTGAATGTCAGTTTATTGTATGCTCAAATGTTATAAGTATCCTAACTTGTTTAAAACAGACCAAACTGACGTTGGTTTTGTGCCATATATGTGTAATGTGTTGCAAATCAAGAACTAGCCTTAGAAAGTGTGCCGAAGCAGGTCCATACGGGCCTTCAACAGAGACTTGGAGGCGATCAATTGGAGAACTAGAAAGCTGTTGGTAAAGCTTGTGAGACCAAGTTCCTTGACACTTAATCACTATGCTAAGTGTGTCAGGGTCCATGTTAGCATTGGAAGTCACTGTAAATGGATGCCACTGCATCTTGGAGATCAACGGCACATTCACAAACAAGATGCTACTTGGCGTATACTCCAATCCTGCAATACATTTTGCATCATATATCTACTTTCCCTTTACGTGCTATTTGATTAGTACGTATGGATTGTTTTTCAGTGAGATCTTTGTAATAAACTATATCTTTCGTATAATCTTACCCGAAATCTTGGAAAAGTTGAGTTCAAGGGTGTCACAAGGCAAGACCCGGGCAGCAATAAGCCTAATGCTTGTTCGTGATTGTAAGAATCTCAAGTATCGGTCTATCAGAAATAGGAAAATCCCGGGAAGGATCAAGCAGAAGTATGCTACCCCAACGTGAATGATGTAGAAGAAAACGTATAGCATGTAGGTCTGGTGAGTGTAGTAAAAAAGCTCGAACATCTTTCTTCTTACGCGTGTGATGCTTGTCACCCACATAATCAATGCAATTACGAACGCAATTTCTCCAGCCACATTTGAAAGGTAAGTTTGGCTCCATTGTAATGCCTGCATCATCACAAAATTATTGCATGATAAAACCATGTCCTAATAGGCTAAAAGAAAAAAAGTAAATATCCTTCTTGATATAAATCCAATTACACAAAACAAAACCTTGTGATCAATCCTACCCACATCACAATTATTAGCATCCATGATGAATAATCATCTACTTTTTATAGAAAAATATCTTGTTCTTCAAAATTTATTTTTTCCTGTTTTTCAGTTTAATTTGAAATATTAAAGTTTCATGAAAGAATCGAAGTGAGAAACATTACCAAAACCATCTGATGAGTGATACCCCAGTAAATAAAGAAGCCAACGCTATGTGCAGTAAACAAAACCATGGATAAATGTCCAAGCCATATGTGATACTTGACGCTTGACTCTGAAGTAAGCCCAACAAGTCGTAAGATTGACGATCCACGAGTCACCGGAAAGAAGAGAAATGCCCAAGTTATATGCCCTATATACCCGAGTCTCAGCCATACACTACGGAACTTGGATTGCCACCTGCATTTTAACGTTACTAAAACAGTAAAAAAAACAGTTGTTCACTGTAAACTTAGAGAGATTGTGATGGCAAGGACTTTACATTTGTACTCCCTTGTCCATATGAAGGTGGCCGAAGCTCACGTACAAGTAATTGCCTAAAGACCATCCTAACAACACGATGAACATAGCTGAAAACAAGAATTCTGTTGCGTTCACAATTCCTAGAGGATTCATAACAATCAACGGCCGTTTGAATATGTCCAAGCGGCTTTTCTTGACAACAGTAGTACTGCCAAAATATTACTAATAAGTTTGATCAGTATTCACAATTTCAAGTATATGAACATTTTAGTTAGATCATATTGTAAACCACAACTTAGTATTGCATCCGAGCGATAATATTCTAACCTTTTAGGAGTAGACATCGTCTGAAAATGGAGGTATATGCAGCCAAAAGATGCCAAGAACATAATAGGAAATGAGAAAAGCACAAGATTTGTTCCTGAATAAACACAACGCGTAAACTTCCTTAATTAGTTTATCGTCGATCCATGCTAAAGATTGGAAAACAATTTTTGTCAAAGAAAAAAACAATCATAAAACATTTTTATTAGAACCTTGTTCACGGAAGTAAGTCGAGTTTAGGTGTTTTGAGAGGGCGAGGGTCCATGTTTCTTTGTAGGTTTTCGTCGGCAGCATAATCCACATGGCTAGCCACCCAATGAACACGAGACCGAATAACAATCTTACCACAGCTGCAGTGTGTTCCATCTTCCTTAGCTTCAAGAATTTTTAAGCTTTTTTGTTTCCTAAAGAAAGATAACATGCTTTGTTAACAAGAGTGAGTTGGACTTAAATACTCTCCAAAAGTCAAAAGGAATAGAAAAATCGACATCTTATATAAAAAGCTGCAGGCTTTTGGATTTTCAGGGGCAATATATGGAAAACAGATATCTTGGAGGTAGTAAAGTATAACTTCTTGTAACGATATTTGTTAGCAAATCTCATATTAAGGGGTGTTTCTTTTTATTGTTAAATTCTTTTAATGGTAAGAGAAGTGGGACCATGTAATATTTAATATTTTTTAATATTTTTTTTATTAAATCTTTTATATCACCAAAGCATGAAAAGCCAACTAGTCCTTATTCTGAGGTATTAAGAGGTAAGGGACCCACTTATCTTATTCCAAAAATAAAAAAAAACAAGGTCGGCATGTGTTTGGTTAGGGTTTATAGGGCTAACGGACTGATGAGCTTTTAAAATAAGTCGGCTTGTATAATAAGTCCTTGCTGGCGTAAGAGTTTAGAGAGCTTTTGAAACTACAAGTATAAAAACTTTAGCCCGGAGCTTTTGAATATTAAATTACTTATTTATTCACAAAAATATTTAAAATATACCCAAATTCATTTATTTATGTCATTTTTTTAGTAATTTTACAATAATAGCTCCAACTCACTTCCTAACAAGTTTTAAAAAAATTAAAAATTTTAATTTTGATTTATAGTATAAACTTTTGGCTCCAATCTCAATCCAACACAAACTCTGACTTCTGTCCCAGCTTATTTCGCCAAACATACTCTTAATTATTATATAAAAAATTAAATATTAGATGTGATTATTTAAAAATTCTACAATGAAAATGAACTTAATAATATAAAAAAATTTCACATGATGATAAAAATTATTGCATTTAATATGTAAAAATAACCACAGGAACCAAAAACTAAATTTATTATTAATACGTTGCCTTAATCTTAAAATTTATGTTTTGCTTAATTATTCTTTAATTAATGTTGTTTCAAAAATAAAACCCACTTTTCATGAATACATAATTTTAAAATACCTATATACTACGTATAAAATATTTTAGTATCTCTCTCTTTAATTAATTTTAAGTAACACAACTCTTAAAATATATTATATAATCTTTAAATGCATAAACTTAATCTTAAGTAATATGCACAAATCTTTCATCCATTAAATGTCTTTTAAAATTTTAAGCAATACACATTAAAGCTTAAGATATAATAAAAACTAATTAAATACATTAATTAATATTAACATATTAAAATTAAAATATATTATGTTCTTATACATATTGTACAAACCAATAAAACACATAAATATTCATGCAATTTAAATATCAAGTTGATGTTTCAAATGGTTTTAGACCCGTTATAATCGGGAAAAACGGGTAAATCAGACCAAATTCTAATATATTTTTTTTCAGTTAATTGTTATTTTGTTGACTTTAATTACTTGGTACTCATACCTGCAACATGATCCTCTAGTTAGGTAAATGAGTTATTATATGTATTAACTAACTTAAAGACCCGTGGAATCACGGGGTATTTTAAAAGTTAAATGTAAGAAGCAATTTGTATAAGTAATGTAAGGAAAAAACCAAAACGTGAACGTGTTCCATGGATATATGAAAAGAAAAGTAGCTAATACATGAATAATTCGATAAACATTTGATTTTATATTAAGTATATAATAATATATGAAAGAACTAATTAGACAATACATGAATTATTCAATAAACATTTGAGTTTATAACAATTTATTATAATAAACATCAATTCTTATATAGAGAACAAACAAACATTATTTTTTCGTCATCACAAACAATTAGACCTTTTTTCTTTTATATAAAACAAACAAACACTTCTTTATGGATATGTGCGATTAACATGACATGTTTCCAAAAGGTTATTCAGAGGTGTCATACCTATTCTTGCGTAGCATTTATAAGAATTTCATCAGGTACATCTATCAAAACTTCTCTGGTGTATTGTTTTTACAATCCAATTAAATAAGGTAATTAAGTAATCATTTTCTAATATAAAATAGATATCAAGTGAAACAAAACTAGTAAAGTTGTTAGCAAATTCTTTTAAATTATATAGTCTATATCAAATTATTATTTATACAAAAGTTGAGGCCCAAATACAGCCTTCTATTTCTGGAGTAAACGAAAGCTACAAAACCAGTTGACTTTTAATGAAACACATTACATTGAGGAGATTGAAGAATGTAGTACACTTGAAATCCTAAACTGGTAACCAAGTAAATAGAAAGTCAAAAATGTACTTGCAATGTACAAATTGTACTTCATATACACTTTGACACACAATACCTATAAAATACTATTTTGTGGAGTAATTATCTGAAAATCAACTTACTTAATTTGGCATCCGACATTTAACCATATGAAAGGGAGAACCTAATTAAACATTGATTTAGATAGGGTTATACATCGGCCACTATCGAGTATTTTACTCAAATGCAGTGCTTCGGGACATTATGAATTTTTGTGGCGTATTGTTAAATTCGTTAAAAAACTTTGATTGTTGTTAGAATTTTAATAAATGCACCTCATTTTTAAAAATTGTATTTATATTATTGTTTAGTTTATTGTAATTGTACCTGATCGTTTTGGGTTTTGATTCCGTCTCTACTCAAATGTACGCCGTTTTGGGTCCTGATTCCATATCTACTCAAATGTAGGCAACCAAACGGAGGTATTTTTGTGTTCATTTACCCTTTCGGCCACCCCAAATGTGTATCTAATGAAAGGAGAGGTTTGAACATTATACCTCTTGCCTAATCACTAGGTCAGTTGAAAAAAGAGTAAATATCGAGTTTCTAGCATGTTTATGAATTAGGCAGGTCCAATGAATTGCTGAAGTTGGTAAAATTACATGCCTTTAAGAACATAAATACCAAAGAAATATGCAATGTATGTTGCGATTGAAATTCCAAATATACCCACAAGAATACCAGGAACAACCAAAGAGCCCCAGCCTTTGGCTGTCGCCATGCCAGATGCTGTAGTAGGGCCTCCGATATTAGCATTTGATGCTAAAAGCAGTAGTTTTAGGTCCAAACGGAGTAACTTTCCTAGTCCAAGTACTACAATAAGATGCACCGTTACTTGTATAAATGCAAACACGAAGATGCTAGGTGCCACGTTGATCACGTTCCATATACTCCCACTAGCACCCAATACCGCAAAAAATACCTATGTCATCCAAATAGCAAGTATTAGACTGTACCCAAGCCTACATGCCAGATTGTAACTTATGCAGGCAAATTTGGGCACCATAAGTCCAAAACTAAGGTGGCATAATGAGGGAGATGTGCAGCTGGGCAGTTCAAACCAGGTTGGGCCGGGTTGTGTTGACCAGCTAACACAAATTGATTTGTTTAACTCAATTCCTTTAAAGCTACATATGTTTATCGTTTGACTCGTTTATATAAGTTATAACCGAAATTGATCTTTTTTCACATTACATGTTAAATTTCCTTCTGTACTCTGAAAATGTGTTTGGATATGGATTTTCCATCCTTCAATTCATTTGTAATTGGTAAGGAGAAGGCTAGAGATTACAAAATGGACTGTTTGGGCAAGTTTGATAACAATCACATTTCGACTTTTTAAGCCCCTTTTAACCTGATTCATTTTTAGTTCAGTTATTTTTCACCCATAATTAATACTCCGTATGAGCACAATCTGAATCAAACCTGTAGATTATAGACATACCTGAATTGAAATTGCAGAGATAGCATCACCAGCAGGTGCCAAGTAGCCAATCTGTCTGGGAAGTAAAGTTGCCAAAATCACCACGATTGCTGTAATTGCTGGAAGAGTGCTGCCCTGACATTTTAGCAATCGAACAACATGTGTGGCACCTTTGCAGATTGCAAAAGAAACGGCGAGTGCAGTGGCTGTCTGAAGCACGGGTGCATTATCTCCAGAACCAGAGTCCAAATTATTAGCAGGACCCGCTATTTACATAAGAGAAAAATGCAGAGTTAGACATCAAAACCATGAATTGGTTTGTAAGGATCAAAAGAAAATAAAGAAGCAAACACCGGATGGACCATATTACATTAGAAGAGGCTACTTCAACCAAGTTACTTATACAATTGGTTGTTGCTGATTATGCATTGCCTCTATACTGGATCAGACAAGTAAAGTGAAAAAAATGGCTTAAAAGGAACATGTCAAATGGATCATAAGTAGCCAAAAGTCAAAAGCGGTCGTTTAAATTATGAAACCTCCTAAATAATTTTATTCGAAAGAAAATACTATTATTGCGAGTTTGCGACTATAAAGTAAATCATATTTGACGAGCTAATTATCTAAACAGTATTATACAAGTTTAGACAAAAATGTGATCTAAGTAACGAGATTAGCAATACCGACCTTTAGTTGATGGCAAAGCCTCTGTAGGAAGTTTGGAGCCTAATGCAAACAAGGCCATAAAATAGATTGCACAGATAACGTTGTCTGCAGCTACACCTGCTGCAATAACGGATGGAGAAACAGCAAGTGCATCTGAAACTGCAACATAGTTTATAGCTACAAAATAGAAACAAATGAAATAGTTAGATGATGGTATGCAAAAAAGAAAAAATGCATTAAAGCTAACTGGTTGCTTTTTGTCTTCTATTCGGGCTAGTCTAGCAATTGTAGACACGCTACTGTAACATAATGTAACGCATTAATGCATAATGGATTACCTCCTCCTATGTAACTAGCCATAAGAGCAGAAGCAATCTTCCAACTATCTTGACCAAGTGATCGCATAGGGACAATCAGGTATGCCACTAGAGTTCCAATCATAGTTGCAACTGCCACATTGTAGAAAACAATATCAGAAGATTTTGTAAATCCAGTTGATAAAAACAAGCAATCTGATAAGGACATGGCCAAATTATACACGTATTAGTGGCATATGACTCAAAGCAAATTCCATGATTCACAAAGCCAGTCCCTAGCTTCTAATCATAGTGAAAGTTTTGTGCAATGAAAATAGACCATTCATTTAAAACGATAAAAACTTCAGACATCCAAAAGTGAAGGTAAAGCTACATACAACGTATAAACTAGAAAAGATTTAATCGTCATCTAGCTTGCACCATTCACGTATATTCCACCACTTCACAGCCTAAAATGAGATCAAAGACATGCATTTCAGACTTTCTTAATCAATGAATTCTGATTTACAGTGGTAAGGAGTTGTCGCTTCAAAATAGTTTAATTTAAATCATTGCATCCATACTTTTGAATCTAAATTCATGGCCTAGAGTCGGTCGTTAAATTTTATATCCTTCTTAAGCATGTGCCAATACACCACTAGAACCTATTTATCCCATAATAACTAAGGCTAGTGCATTTAAACAAAACAAACGGAACAACTTAAACATCTACACATTTTACTCTACTAGAATGGCACCCACACAATGCCGCGGCGAGTACCTAATAAAGAATTTTGAAACTAACAAAAATTAATCTCTTACTCATTGTAAAGTCATAAAAAATCGAATTAAAAAACCCACTAAAATTGAAAAAGACTAAAAATTAATAAAAATATATCAAAATGGATATCGAATTAAAAAGCACAAAATTTTAAAAAATATATTAAATTAGATTATAAAAATAATAAATAAATAAAAAGATTTTTCAATTTAAAAGATAAAAAATAAATGTTATTTTAAAAGGTTGTTTGAAAAAGGTTATAGTATATAATGTTGATGAAAATATCAACAACTTGCTTTATTTAGTAGGTAAAAAAGTCTGAATTTTCAGCCTTGCTATTTTAGGAAGGTCCCAAATGCTTTATAAATTAAAGTATAGAAGTATAGATATAGATATAGATACACATGTACTAAGCTGAATTTTTCGCACTTAATTATACTACAGGACTTGAAGATAATCGATGTTTGTTTATATAAGAAACAAAACCTGATCCGATCAAAAAGGCTAAGAGGAGCTTCCCAGTCGATTTAATTACATTTCGCATATCAGCTCTGAACAACATCAACGGGATAGTCAAAGGTAGAACAAATTTCATGACAACAGAGTACGCGCGTGCTTCATGAGGAATAATACCCATATTACTAGCTGCAAGTCCCAACAAGATGCTCACCAATGCGGCACTAATCATCCTCCCGATCTTTGTTTTCTCTGACCTTCAATTACATACTCACAACATAAGCATGCCATGCAATCATACTTCCTCCTTTCCAATTCATAACCAGTATAAAATTTGATCAACACTTACTCAAAAGCATCCCTAACTGTCACAGACTAACAATTGTATAATAGAAAATATCCAGAAATAAAGAAATGAAGACAGAAATAGAAAATCCTAAGCCACATTGTATTGGAGTGTTTGGCAAAACTAGTTTGAGCTTATTATAAAAGTAGCTTCCAATATAAAATGCTTATTCTCTTATTAAGTTATATACACATAAAATTCCACCTTTTTTCGTCACCAGTTAAAGCTCATGGACTCCATATGAAGATTGCTGGCGAGGTTTGATGAACATATTTTAGCAACTTCATGTCTCATCTTCCTTGGTCCGCACGCCATAACACCCACAGCTGATCCTTTCTTGTTGTTCTCCATTAGCATTGCTGGAATTAATGTGACACAAGTATATAGATATAATTTTCGGTTTCAGTAACATCAGTTTTTAAACGCATAGTGCAAAACACCTAGCACTAAAAAAGAATCATGGACGACTTACTTTTTAGATCAGGCCTACCCCCAAAATGGACATTATTAGTAATTTCACGAACAGACTGATGAGTTAAGCTTTCAATCTCTCCGACTTCAGATAGCTCCAAGTCTTGCACTTTCGTAGCTTCACTTTTGTCGTTGTCTTTCTTTTGCAAGAGAAACACAAAACTAGTAGCCAAGAAAACACTAGCACAAACAAAGAACATGTCCCATAAAGTTTTGAATGTGTAATTGTAGGCCGAAGGTCCTTTAGCTAGTTCTACAGGGTAGATGTGGTATCTTATTAAGATCCCCAAGAAAATAAGAAACATGATAAACGATGAAGTTATTATCACGCATAGCCATAGCCAACTGTTGGGTCCAAGTGGTGTTGAAATGGGCGAGTCGGATGGGTTTGGTTTGAACCATATTTTTTGAAGAGGTTTCTTGGTGTTTTCGAGGGGTTGTTGTTGCTCGGTTTCTCTAGTAATGTAGGCTTGTATTTGGAGATTTATTTGTGAAAGATCTGAAGGAGTACTGTTTGATGTCAATGGAAGCAAGAGATCGAGCATAGATAGATCTGTCGAGTTTTTGAAGGCACAAATAAGGAGTACACTTGTTGGGATCGTGTGGTTTTTATTGGGTTGTTGTTGTTGCTGTGCCCTTTGGAAGGAAAGTTCACGGATTACGGAAATGAACGGCGTGATGCCACTTCCTCCGCTGATCAATACCAGGTTCTCATATCTACATACGAAATTAATCTGAGTGTAAAATTTAACAGAGAAAAAGCTACGAAAAGTTGAATGTCAGTTTATTGTATGCTCAAATGTTATAAGTATCCTAACTTGTTTAAAACAGACCAAACTGACGTTGGTTTTGTGCCATATATGTGTAATGTGTTGCAAATCAAGAACTAGCCTTAGAAAGTGTGCCGAAGCAGGTCCATACGGGCCTTCAACAGAGACTTGGAGGCGATCAATTGGAGAACTAGAAAGCTGTTGGTAAAGCTTGTGAGACCAAGTTCCTTGACACTTAATCACTATGCTAAGTGTGTCAGGGTCCATGTTAGCATTGGAAGTCACTGTAAATGGATGCCACTGCATCTTGGAGATCAACGGCACATTCACAAACAAGATGCTACTTGGCGTATACTCCAATCCTGCAATACATTTTGCATCATATATCTACTTTCCCTTTACGTGCTATTTGATTAGTACGTATGGATTGTTTTTCAGTGAGATCTTTGTAATAAACTATATCTTTCGTATAATCTTACCCGAAATCTTGGAAAAGTTGAGTTCAAGGGTGTCACAAGGCAAGACCCGGGCAGCAATAAGCCTAATGCTTGTTCGTGATTGTAAGAATCTCAAGTATCGGTCTATCAGAAATAGGAAAATCCCGGGAAGGATCAAGCAGAAGTATGCTACCCCAACGTGAATGATGTAGAAGAAAACGTATAGCATGTAGGTCTGGTGAGTGTAGTAAAAAAGCTCGAACATCTTTCTTCTTACGCGTGTGATGCTTGTCACCCACATAATCAATGCAATTACGAACGCAATTTCTCCAGCCACATTTGAAAGGTAAGTTTGGCTCCATTGTAATGCCTGCATCATCACAAAATTATTGCATGATAAAACCATGTCCTAATAGGCTAAAAGAAAAAAAGTAAATATCCTTCTTGATATAAATCCAATTACACAAAACAAAACCTTGTGATCAATCCTACCCACATCACAATTATTAGCATCCATGATGAATAATCATCTACTTTTTATAGAAAAATATCTTGTTCTTCAAAATTTATTTTTTCCTGTTTTTCAGTTTAATTTGAAATATTAAAGTTTCATGAAAGAATCGAAGTGAGAAACATTACCAAAACCATCTGATGAGTGATACCCCAGTAAATAAAGAAGCCAACGCTATGTGCAGTAAACAAAACCATGGATAAATGTCCAAGCCATATGTGATACTTGACGCTTGACTCTGAAGTAAGCCCAACAAGTCGTAAGATTGACGATCCACGAGTCACCGGAAAGAAGAGAAATGCCCAAGTTATATGCCCTATATACCCGAGTCTCAGCCATACACTACGGAACTTGGATTGCCACCTGCATTTTAACGTTACTAAAACAGTAAAAAAAACAGTTGTTCACTGTAAACTTAGAGAGATTGTGATGGCAAGGACTTTACATTTGTACTCCCTTGTCCATATGAAGGTGGCCGAAGCTCACGTACAAGTAATTGCCTAAAGACCATCCTAACAACACGATGAACATAGCTGAAAACAAGAATTCTGTTGCGTTCACAATTCCTAGAGGATTCATAACAATCAACGGCCGTTTGAATATGTCCAAGCGGCTTTTCTTGACAACAGTAGTACTGCCAAAATATTACTAATAAGTTTGATCAGTATTCACAATTTCAAGTATATGAACATTTTAGTTAGATCATATTGTAAACCACAACTTAGTATTGCATCCGAGCGATAATATTCTAACCTTTTAGGAGTAGACATCGTCTGAAAATGGAGGTATATGCAGCCAAAAGATGCCAAGAACATAATAGGAAATGAGAAAAGCACAAGATTTGTTCCTGAATAAACACAACGCGTAAACTTCCTTAATTAGTTTATCGTCGATCCATGCTAAAGATTGGAAAACAATTTTTGTCAAAGAAAAAAACAATCATAAAACATTTTTATTAGAACCTTGTTCACGGAAGTAAGTCGAGTTTAGGTGTTTTGAGAGGGCGAGGGTCCATGTTTCTTTGTAGGTTTTCGTCGGCAGCATAATCCACATGGCTAGCCACCCAATGAACACGAGACCGAATAACAATCTTACCACAGCTGCAGTGTGTTCCATCTTCCTTAGCTTCAAGAATTTTTAAGCTTTTTTGTTTCCTAAAGAAAGATAACATGCTTTGTTAACAAGAGTGAGTTGGACTTAAATACTCTCCAAAAGTCAAAAGGAATAGAAAAATCGACATCTTATATAAAAAGCTGCAGGCTTTTGGATTTTCAGGGGCAATATATGGAAAACAGATATCTTGGAGGTAGTAAAGTATAACTTCTTGTAACGATATTTGTTAGCAAATCTCATATTAAGGGGTGTTTCTTTTTATTGTTAAATTCTTTTAATGGTAAGAGAAGTGGGACCATGTAATATTTAATATTTTTTAATATTTTTTTTATTAAATCTTTTATATCACCAAAGCATGAAAAGCCAACTAGTCCTTATTCTGAGGTATTAAGAGGTAAGGGACCCACTTATCTTATTCCAAAAATAAAAAAAAACAAGGTCGGCATGTGTTTGGTTAGGGTTTATAGGGCTAACGGACTGATGAGCTTTTAAAATAAGTCGGCTTGTATAATAAGTCCTTGCTGGCGTAAGAGTTTAGAGAGCTTTTGAAACTACAAGTATAAAAACTTTAGCCCGGAGCTTTTGAATATTAAATTACTTATTTATTCACAAAAATATTTAAAATATACCCAAATTCATTTATTTATGTCATTTTTTTAGTAATTTTACAATAATAGCTCCAACTCACTTCCTAACAAGTTTTAAAAAAATTAAAAATTTTAATTTTGATTTATAGTATAAACTTTTGGCTCCAATCTCAATCCAACACAAACTCTGACTTCTGTCCCAGCTTATTTCGCCAAACATACTCTTAATTATTATATAAAAAATTAAATATTAGATGTGATTATTTAAAAATTCTACAATGAAAATGAACTTAATAATATAAAAAAATTTCACATGATGATAAAAATTATTGCATTTAATATGTAAAAATAACCACAGGAACCAAAAACTAAATTTATTATTAATACGTTGCCTTAATCTTAAAATTTATGTTTTGCTTAATTATTCTTTAATTAATGTTGTTTCAAAAATAAAACCCACTTTTCATGAATACATAATTTTAAAATACCTATATACTACGTATAAAATATTTTAGTATCTCTCTCTTTAATTAATTTTAAGTAACACAACTCTTAAAATATATTATATAATCTTTAAATGCATAAACTTAATCTTAAGTAATATGCACAAATCTTTCATCCATTAAATGTCTTTTAAAATTTTAAGCAATACACATTAAAGCTTAAGATATAATAAAAACTAATTAAATACATTAATTAATATTAACATATTAAAATTAAAATATATTATGTTCTTATACATATTGTACAAACCAATAAAACACATAAATATTCATGCAATTTAAATATCAAGTTGATGTTTCAAATGGTTTTAGACCCGTTATAATCGGGAAAAACGGGTAAATCAGACCAAATTCTAATATATTTTTTTTCAGTTAATTGTTATTTTGTTGACTTTAATTACTTGGTACTCATACCTGCAACATGATCCTCTAGTTAGGTAAATGAGTTATTATATGTATTAACTAGCTTAAAGACCCGTGGAATCACGGGGTATTTTAAAAGTTAAATGTAAGAAGCAATTTGTATAAGTAATGTAAGGAAAAAACCAAAACGTGAACGTGTTCCATGGATATATGAAAAGAAAAGTAGCTAATACATGAATAATTCGATAAACATTTGATTTTATATTAAGTATATAATAATATATGAAAGAACTAATTAGACAATACATGAATTATTCAATAAACATTTGAGTTTATAACAATTTATTATAATAAACATCAATTCTTATATAGAGAACAAACAAACATTATTTTTTCGTCATCACAAACAATTAGACCTTTTTTCTTTTATATAAAACAAACAAACACTTCTTTATGGATATGTGCGATTAACATGACATGTTTCCAAAAGGTTATTCAGAGGTGTCATACCTATTCTTGCGTAGCATTTATAAGAATTTCATCAGGTACATCTATCAAAACTTCTCTGGTGTATTGTTTTTACAATCCAATTAAATAAGGTAATTAAGTAATCATTTTCTAATATAAAATAGATATCAAGTGAAACAAAACTAGTAAAGTTGTTAGCAAATTCTTTTAAATTATATAGTCTATATCAAATTATTATTTATACAAAAGTTGAGGCCCAAATACAGCCTTCTATTTCTGGAGTAAACGAAAGCTACAAAACCAGTTGACTTTTAATGAAACACATTACATTGAGGAGATTGAAGAATGTAGTACACTTGAAATCCTAAACTGGTAACCAAGTAAATAGAAAGTCAAAAATGTACTTGCAATGTACAAATTGTACTTCATATACACTTTGACACACAATACCTATAAAATACTATTTTGTGGAGTAATTATCTGAAAATCAACTTACTTAATTTGGCATCCGACATTTAACCATATGAAAGGGAGAACCTAATTAAACATTGATTTAGATAGGGTTATACATCGGCCACTATCGAGTATTTTACTCAAATGCAGTGCTTCGGGACATTATGAATTTTTGTGGCGTATTGTTAAATTCGTTAAAAAACTTTGATTGTTGTTAGAATTTTAATAAATGCACCTCATTTTTAAAAATTGTATTTATATTATTGTTTAGTTTATTGTAATTGTACCTGATCGTTTTGGGTTTTGATTCCGTCTCTACTCAAATGTACGCCGTTTTGGGTCCTGATTCCATATCTACTCAAATGTAGGCAACCAAACGGAGGTATTTTTGTGTTCATTTACCCTTTCGGCCACCCCAAATGTGTATCTAATGAAAGGAGAGGTTTGAACATTATACCTCTTGCCTAATCACTAGGTCAGTTGAAAAAAGAGTAAATATCGAGTTTCTAGCATGTTTATGAATTAGGCAGGTCCAATGAATTGCTGAAGTTGGTAAAATTACATGCCTTTAAGAACATAAATACCAAAGAAATATGCAATGTATGTTGCGATTGAAATTCCAAATATACCCACAAGAATACCAGGAACAACCAAAGAGCCCCAGCCTTTGGCTGTCGCCATGCCAGATGCTGTAGTAGGGCCTCCGATATTAGCATTTGATGCTAAAAGCAGTAGTTTTAGGTCCAAACGGAGTAACTTTCCTAGTCCAAGTACTACAATAAGATGCACCGTTACTTGTATAAATGCAAACACGAAGATGCTAGGTGCCACGTTGATCACGTTCCATATACTCCCACTAGCACCCAATACCGCAAAAAATACCTATGTCATCCAAATAGCAAGTATTAGACTGTACCCAAGCCTACATGCCAGATTGTAACTTATGCAGGCAAATTTGGGCACCATAAGTCCAAAACTAAGGTGGCATAATGAGGGAGATGTGCAGCTGGGCAGTTCAAACCAGGTTGGGCCGGGTTGTGTTGACCAGCTAACACAAATTGATTTGTTTAACTCAATTCCTTTAAAGCTACATATGTTTATCGTTTGACTCGTTTATATAAGTTATAACCGAAATTGATCTTTTTTCACATTACATGTTAAATTTCCTTCTGTACTCTGAAAATGTGTTTGGATATGGATTTTCCATCCTTCAATTCATTTGTAATTGGTAAGGAGAAGGCTAGAGATTACAAAATGGACTGTTTGGGCAAGTTTGATAACAATCACATTTCGACTTTTTAAGCCCCTTTTAACCTGATTCATTTTTAGTTCAGTTATTTTTCACCCATAATTAATACTCCGTATGAGCACAATCTGAATCAAACCTGTAGATTATAGACATACCTGAATTGAAATTGCAGAGATAGCATCACCAGCAGGTGCCAAGTAGCCAATCTGTCTGGGAAGTAAAGTTGCCAAAATCACCACGATTGCTGTAATTGCTGGAAGAGTGCTGCCCTGACATTTTAGCAATCGAACAACATGTGTGGCACCTTTGCAGATTGCAAAAGAAACGGCGAGTGCAGTGGCTGTCTGAAGCACGGGTGCATTATCTCCAGAACCAGAGTCCAAATTATTAGCAGGACCCGCTATTTACATAAGAGAAAAATGCAGAGTTAGACATCAAAACCATGAATTGGTTTGTAAGGATCAAAAGAAAATAAAGAAGCAAACACCGGATGGACCATATTACATTAGAAGAGGCTACTTCAACCAAGTTACTTATACAATTGGTTGTTGCTGATTATGCATTGCCTCTATACTGGATCAGACAAGTAAAGTGAAAAAAATGGCTTAAAAGGAACATGTCAAATGGATCATAAGTAGCCAAAAGTCAAAAGCGGTCGTTTAAATTATGAAACCTCCTAAATAATTTTATTCGAAAGAAAATACTATTATTGCGAGTTTGCGACTATAAAGTAAATCATATTTGACGAGCTAATTATCTAAACAGTATTATACAAGTTTAGACAAAAATGTGATCTAAGTAACGAGATTAGCAATACCGACCTTTAGTTGATGGCAAAGCCTCTGTAGGAAGTTTGGAGCCTAATGCAAACAAGGCCATAAAATAGATTGCACAGATAACGTTGTCTGCAGCTACACCTGCTGCAATAACGGATGGAGAAACAGCAAGTGCGTCTGAAACTGCAACATAGTTTATAGCTACAAAATAGAAAACAAATGAAATAGTTAGATGATGGTATGCAAAAAAGAAAAAATGCATTAAAGCTAGAAAGGTAACTGGTTGCTTTTTGTCTTCTATTCGAGCTAGTCTAGCAATTGTAGGCACGCTACTGAAACATAATGTAACGCAATAATGCATAATGGATTACCTCCTCCTATGTAACTAGCCATAAGAGCAGAAGCAATCTTCCAACTATCTTGACCAAGTGATCGCATAGGGACAATCAGGTATGCCACTAGAGTTCCAATCATAGTTGCAACTGCCACATTGTAGAAAACAATATCAGAAGATTTTGTAATCCAGTTGATAAAAACAAGCAATCTGATAAGGACATGGCCAAATTATACACGTATTAGTGGCATATGACTCAAAGCAAATTCCATGATTCACAAAGCCAGTCCCTAGCTTCTAATCATAGTGAAAGTTTTGTGCAATGAAAATAGACCATTCATTTAAAACGATAAAAACTTCAGACATCCAAAAGTGAAGGTAAAGCTACTTACAACGTATAACCTAGAAAATATTTAATCTTCATTTTGCACCATTCACGTATATTCCACCAACTTGGCAGCCTAAAATGAGATCAAAGACATGCATTTCAGACTTTCTTAATCAATGAATTCTGATTTACAGTGGTAAGGAATTGTCACTTTAAAAATAGCTTAAATCGTTGCATCCCTACTTTTGAACCCAAATTCACGGCCCTAGAGTCAGTCATTAACATCCTTCTTAAGCATGTGCCAATACACCACTAGAACCTATTTAATCACATAATAACTAAGGCTAGTGCACTTTAAAAAAAGAATGGAACAATTGAAACATCTACGCAGTTTACTCTCTATACACATGCACTAGGATGAAATTTTCGCACTTAATTATACTACAGTACTTGAAGATAGTCGATGTTTGTTTATATAAGAAACAAAACCTGATCCGATCAAAAAGGCCAAGAGAAGTTTCCCAGTCGATTTAATTACATTTCGCATGTCAGCTCTGAACAACATTAACGGGATAGTCAAAGGTAGAAGGAATTCCATCACAACAGTGTAGGAACGTGCTTCGTGAGGAATAATGCCCATATTACTAGCTGCAAGCCCCAATAAGATGCTCACCAATGCAGCACTAATCATCCTCCCAATCTTTGTTCTCTCTGACCTTCAATTACATACTCACAACATAAGCATCATACTTCACCCTTTCCAATTCATTATCTGTTAGTATTTTATATCGTTGGCTTTTTTATAGGTCAATTTTTTACTTTTATAAGTCAAATTGTAAGTCAACTCCCAAAATGTGAATATTTATGAATTTGCCGAGTTTTTGGATATGCTAGCTGCCTGGTGTATATTTAAGCATTTTAAATAAATGTGTTTTTGAAGTCA
Source organism: Glebionis coronaria (assembly GCA_025667525.1). Classification (NCBI taxonomy): domain Eukaryota; kingdom Viridiplantae; phylum Streptophyta; class Magnoliopsida; order Asterales; family Asteraceae; genus Glebionis; species Glebionis coronaria. Next base: position 46,416,346 of record CM046881.1, read on the forward strand.
AACGTAACTGCGACGAAGCTGTAACTTGTATCAACATAGGTAACATTAGACATCGTACAACAACAGAAATAAGGTTCTTAGAATATAAATTAATATACTAAGCTTTTTGATCGGATGCTACTTTAAACAGCTTTTAGAATATTGCGGTTTTGCCAAACACTCCGAAACAATGCGGATGAGAATTTTCTATTTTTGTCTTCACTTCTTAAATAAGGAGTTTTCATCTCTTCATCAACTGTTTCTTTCTGGATTTGTTCTACTTTACAATTGTTTAGTACGTGACAGTTAGGTATGCTTTTCAGCGCGTTTTGGTCATACTCTTTTTAGGTTTATGAACCGGAAAGGAGGAAGTATGATTGCATGGCATGCTTATGTTGTGAATATGTGATTAAAGGAAGTATGTGTGTTTGGCAAAACTAGTTTGAGCTTATTCTAAAAGTAGCTTCCGAACAAAAAGCTTATTATATTACAGTATAAGCTCTCACAAGCAAAGTTTATATTCTAACAACCTTATTTGGGTTAAAAAAATTAAGTTGTACTCCTAACGTAGGGGTGGCAATTTCACCGACCTGAACCCACATGAAAATTAACATGAAAATTAACAGGTTTGGTTTGGGTTGAGTCTAATATAATTCGGGTCGGTTTTGGGGATCGACTCATCTGACCCGTTTAATAAACAAGTCAGACTCGTTTAATAAACAAGCCAGGTTTGGGTTGGGCATAAATTAAACGGATCGACCCGGCAACCCGTTTATATTTTTTTAAAAACTAAAAACTATTTATGTTTTAATATATGTGTTAAATGCGTTAAACGGGTCGACCGAGAAACCATTTTAACATGTTTTACCCGTGTAATGTGCCAACTTCTGTATATAATACGGGTTAAATGGGGCAGCCTATGTAACCAATTTAACCCGCAAACCAAGTTTTTATACGGGTTAGATGTGTTAGGTTCAGGTTAAGTGTAAACAGGTTAGGGTTCACATATTCTTTAAATAGGTGGTTTCATGACCCGCCAACCCGAACCCGAACCAAATTACCACTCGTACCTAACGTAACCTAGGTTGTTACAAGTTACAGATTAGCCGGTTAGGTTTGAAATTCAAAAACTAAGGAACACAATTATTTAATTAATACTCCGTACTACTTAACTATCAGGAGTTGACATCCAAGTTGACTTTTGAAAAGTCAAAATGGACCTATAAAAAAGTCAACGATATCAAATAAAAACAGAACATTATCCAAGAATGAATGTAAAAAGAGATAGTAATAATAGTACCAGAGACCAAAAGCACCGGTAGCAAAAAGTGCAGTCCACGTGGCCCAATCATCATCAGGCGATATCAAAGACGAATTTATATTTAAATTACTATTTAACTCAACACAGCGATTAGAATTGGAATAATAATATTTGAAATTATAATTATTATTTCGTGAAGATGCAAATAATTGACACGTGGAGAGCTGAGGCTTAGTCTGTGAGTTGATTAACAATACCGAGTGTCTGTGATGAGAGAGTGAAGGTAGCGTTGCTAACGCCAATGACGTCATTGATTGATTGATTGTTGTTTGTAGTTACTGTTATGGTTTAGTGGCATTATCCCAAAGAGGAATATTACATTCACTCAAAGTTTACAAATTTTTTTTCACACAATGAGTTGTCAAGATTTTAATTGGTTTATTTAAAAGTAAGAGAGAAAAATAAAAACAAAAAGCACCAATTAAATCATTGACATGTCATTGTGTGAAATTCTTTGTGTAAAATTTGAGTGGATCTAGTATTTCTCTATCCCAAATTGGTGAAACCAACTCATTTATGCCTTTGGGTATTGTTCAATTTCAGCAAATGCCTTTGGTTAATTTTTAAGAGCCCAGTTAGAGGGCGCCAGAATCGAACGGCGCATCACACCGGTCATCGCGTCATGTTGTGTCGCACCGTACTCTTTAGCTCACAAAAGCTCTCGTTATAAAAAACAAATTAATGTTATTAATAAATTGAAGTATATGTGAACTCACTATACCAATTTTTAATCATATACATTACTTTTGAATATGACAACACACCATTTTATCATGTGCTCTAAGACCAGAATTTTACTGGAATATTTTTTAGTATTTACAAGATCAGGATTGTAAGTTTGATTAAGGATTTTAACCTCATGGGTCTCTTCCGCTTCTCTGTATCATTTTTTCTCTGCATCGCTTTGTCGAAAGTTAGGCGCATGGGAGGACCCATGCTCCCGTCCTAGCGTTGTGTTGATTTATAAGGGCTTGTAGACTTGTCATTTGTTCTAAAATCTTATTTCTTTCAATGAATTGTCTTCCCCGTTATCTCTTTCAGCTCCCGAATGGCCAATCGGGGTAACTGGAGATTCAGAAGGGCCCGGCATCAAATAACTCTCGGTAGTTTGAAGTATGGGTCCCACGGATGGCGCCAGAATGTAGATGCTAAATCCTTCGGTAAGACCTACTGGGAGAGAAGGTCCCTCTTCGTAAGCTTGGTAACCTTCGGTAAACCTACATGCATTAACAAGCACACGTTAGCCTTATCCTAGGTGTTACCCCATGATCTAGCTCCGGTGTGAGAATAAGTATATGTACATACCTGGTGCAAACTCGTTGAAGTAAACACATCTATCAGAGCATTTAATGTGTTATATTAATAAATGTGTGTGTTATTTATAGAGTATTGTGGACATACTTTTCATGGAAACCACTTGTACTTGTATATTTTTCGAAATGGTTTGCCTCCAAGTCACATCTCACATTGTCTCCTTTCATATCTGAGTGCGCGCCAAAGTAGCTAGTGGGCCTTGGTCATACCGTTGTTTTGAGCCTATTCCGGTACATACCACGTGACATGATTCTCGCCTATGGTCGGGACCATACACGAACAATACCCAATTAAACTTAATGAATTATACATATTTCTAAAACATCAACTTTTAATGCATAATATACAACGAGGATTAATGCCCGCGCTTCGCAGCAGGGCATTTTAAGGCGGTGTTTATAGAGGAAAGTTTTGGAAGGAGGTAGTAGGACGGCAGCCGTCTATTTAATTTAGACATAACCCAGAACTCACAACCATTCGTAATAATCACAAATTACATAAATATGCTATTTCGTTATAGATTTTTACAATAGTTTAGCATTGGAATTCAAACGAATTACATAAATATGTGTTATCACGAATTACATGTGTTATACGTACATCATAGCACTTGGGACAAATATGCATATTTAAGTACCATATGTATCATAAGTTCAAGTAAACATGTGTAATCACGAATTACATAAATATGCTCAAAAACTGCTTAAAGTAATTGGTGGCAGTGGTGGTAGTGTTATGATACACTACCCTTTGAAACAAAAAGATCACACTTTCTGTGTGTGCATTCAGCAAGGCTGCAACACAATCACAACCTCAGTTGGATACAGGTTATACTGAGGACCTCTCTTGGTCACTTACCTTATGTTATGAAAGCTAAGTATTTTTGGCTGCAAGTTATATGGTCAAAAGATGAGGCCAACAGAAGTAACAGATGTACCAAGTTTTATTTTTGTAAACACATTTATTTCACATTAATAAATACAAAATAATACAGCCATAAAAATCCATAACATGTCTTGAAACTTGAATTGTCACACAACTATGCAAACACTCATTTAAAAAGACCTCATCCAGACTGAAAGCTCTTCATTGCTACCGTGTCCGAGCCAAACTACACTGTCCGAGCCAAATTATGCATGTGGCTTCCTGCGCTGTTTTCACTTACAGGAAGAAATGGTGAATCTTTTGTGTGGAACTCAATATCATATTTTGGTTCTCGACAGGTACGACTTAATTAACCCACCTGAAAATTTACCACTCACAACTTTCGGTTTCTATATACCTAAAGATAACAGGAACTTTATAAAACCGGGTCACGCATGCTAACAAGTTATAATTTAGCTAGCTAAGTCCCACCAATTTACATCACTAATTCAATTACAAGTCCTTTATATTGTTGATCTAAAAGTAAGAACTTGTCAAATGGACAAAAGGAATAGAACCTATACTATTACCAACTACAATCGCTAATTACCTGATATTTGTTTACGTTTCTTCCAGCACGTCACATAACCGACCACATTTCCAGGTTTTTTCTACTTCAGGGGTCGTCGAATAATATTAATTTAATAAGACCCATGTATAACTCAACAATCAGATTAATTTATATAGGCGAAGGAACAGATAGATTCAATTGCGAATACATATACCACTTGCGTAGAAACTGAACATATACCAATTGCGTAGACACTAAACTTGTAGCAGCAAGCTGTAAGTTTCCAAAAAAAATCTAATTTCAAGGGCAACCAAACGCTTACAAAAAACTTAGATACAGAAAATTATCGTCATCGCCAAATAAGGTCATATAATTACACAATACCAACAAAAAGATTTCATGAAAGTTGCATAATAATTATTATAAATGACAACACATTCATTTGTTTTTTGTTCCTGCTATGCATCCTTCATATTCTTGCTGATTTGCAAAGGTAAATAAGTGTTCCCCGAATTACATAAATATGTTTATCAAACCTTGAAGAAAAAAAGTTGGAGTGTATACGGGTTTTGTAAGCTAACCGTAGAAAAGGTCGTTATAAATTGTTTGATATGGCACTTATCAAATAACCCATGCAATTATTATATAACAATACGCATAAAACTGATAGTACACTTTACAGTACTAATTAATTGGTACCACCTCTCTAAGCTTGTTGAACTATCTTATTACCTAATTCAAAATGATATATAACTGTTTTTTCTTTCTTTGATTTTGTAGAATTTTAGGAATATTAGTATTTAGGAACTACATTCACATTTAGAAATAGATGTGATCACATGTTGTGATCACGAATAGTATCAAGTGCACGCAACACCCCTTTGGATGGTACGGGGTTTGAGCTTAGCCCGGGCAAGTCAGGCTCCTACCAAGCCTCACCCGGGTGGTCAGTAGGTAATATTCCATAAGAGAATGAAAGTTTCTGATTTAAAGACAAACCATGCCTGGCCTCAAAGTTGCAAATATCGCAGTGTCCATCGCCTCTAACATCGCAATGGACACTCCTAGCACTCTTGTACACAGGCTCATTGTCGCCACCATTATCAAAAGCCAGGGCTCAAACAGGGCTTAAACAAACACCCGCTACGCAGATTGAATCTCAACTATCATATTAACAGGTCCTATAAATAGAAGTTATGAAAAAAAAAATACAGTAGCATGTATTTTCTAAAGTTACCTCAGCAACTTGTCCATTGTCTATCACCACAGTTTTAACATAATGTAGTTACGCCTTTCACGTCCTTTCAAAGCATACAAACAGGACTTCTTGTGAAGCTCTTTCAATAAAATCTTCATGATCAACCAAAACCTACACCCAAACAACATATAGCGATTACACTTCTTTTTTGTTAACCTCAACACGTGTATCACAAAAGAGAATACAACACTTTACTCTATCTTGCTCAAGGAGTCGATACATTTTGACCGTTTAAGTCTGGACAAACAAATAAAAAAATGCCAAAAATGAGCGATATTTACCGTTTTCCAACCATCTGGGTTAATAAACGAAATGATTTTAGCACCAATCCTGGGAAGTGGTCCCGCTTGCTTGGTAACCTTTCCACCAAGCTCTCGGATGACATGGTTGACAACTTCAGCGCTTTTATATACATCAGTGGAACTGGTTGCAACATATAAGCAGGGTTAAATGAACTCATAACACCAATTTAATATAGAACATCAGCAAAGAACACAATGATAACACACATTCCATGTACAAACTTTACCTGTTGTAAGCCTTTCGTTTGGTGTAATTAGTTACACCAAATGTTTGTATATGGAAGCAAAAAAGAACTCGAATAAAATGTACCTTAAAAGAGACACTCTGCATACATATGCATTTTGTATGGGACCGCGAACGCACATGGGTGTCAAACTGTACATGTACAGTTCGCGAGACATTAGAAGAAACATGAATTTTACAACCAAGTTCATCAGAACCCGAGATACAGCCGTACACACCAAATTTTGAAACTCTATTTTTATCAGTTAGTTTCAAAGGAGATGAACTAACAGAATAAGGCGAGTCGAGTAATGTAACTTATCAAATGACTATTTTTCTACTAAAATTCAGGATTAATGTCTCTTTTGATTATTCGTGTAGTTTGCTATAAGAAAATAAAAATTATAATAAGTTCTAGTAAAAATCTAAAAAGCCGTTCATTACTTCAGTTAGTTGGATGAAATCCGTTGTAATCATCCGTAAGTGTCAAATAAGAGTGTATTATTTTATCTATCAGCCCTTAAGATAAGTGATAGAATATCAATATGGCTTCACAGCACCCAAAACCACCTCGTAAAACGACCAAAAAGACCCTTACGTGCAAGCAGCATTAGTAAGCTAAACTGTAAAATTTACCAGCAAGGTAAGCTGCAAGGAAGCGTCGGCAAGGCAAAATGAAGTCGAGCGCCTATCAAAAAATCCCCAAGCCAGTTCAACCTTCTCACTGAAATTGGGAAAAAACAATCTTAGCACATCAGTTACTAAATATCGAAAAAAAACACGATCTATTAGATTTAAGGTTTTTCCAAAAACTATGAAATCTTGAAGAAATTAACACCAACTCTTTTACCTATACCAAGACGCAAAGGCAAATGTGACACGAAAGTACGAAACAACTTAAGATTTGTGTTCATAAGCCAAGCCAAACGCCATTCCGCATCCTGCTCTCAGCCTCTTCCAAACACGCCTGGAATACAACCAAACACACACCCAATTAATATTTACTAATAATATTTTTTTTTCGGGTTAAGCAAAAAATAAATATCAAAGCAACACGATATCCAACTTACCTCTATTTACTGGAAAAAATTATCCATGGTTCCCTGAAAAAAATACAAACACCATTAACAAATCAAAATTCCGAAAATAGAAGTGACCGATGAATTCATCAACCAAATTAAAATTAGTCAAAATAGAAACTAAAAATTAATTATTTTTTGCAGTTACCACAAATATTAGTGATGGCTAAACCTATACGAATTCACACTGTCCATGGCGGAGGTGCAAACAATTGAAACAAATAAAACAATGACTGCTCTTACCACTAAAGTTGCATCAAACACATGAAATCTTGAATTAAAAACCTGAAATCTTGAATTAAAGATAAAACCCTAAATTGTGTGTAAAAACAAAAATCCAAAATTAGGGTTCATAAGCTCAGCCGCAAATAAAAAACATACATACCTTTATATGAATTAGCAATGATCGCTATTAAAGGGTCAGAAAAAAACCCCAAAATCAAATCTTGAAATCTAATCTGACGGAAAGTGTGTGTGTGGTTGTGTTATGTTAATATCCAAATACATTTTAAAGATAACCCAAGCATACCTTTATTATAGATCCTGTAAGAAAAAAAATCAATCAACAGAAAAAAAGCCCAAATCCAAATAAAATCATGAAATCCTAAAATCAAATATAAAAAAAATTGAAGCCTATGTACATACCTTTTATCTTTTTGAATTTTTTTGATTTCCGAGCTTCATATAGAATCCTAAAAAGAAAAATTCAATAAAAAAAATTGTCAGCAAACACCAAAACCATCACCATAGAACAACCCCATCAAACATAAACAAACATAAACCCTGATAGAAAGGTGGTAAGATCTATTTTTAGAGATAAAGTGTGTTTGAGAGAGATAGAGACGGACGTGTGTGTGGTGGGAAGTAGATGTCTATGGCCAGGATGCAATCCACCCATCTAATGGGTTAGAAAACACCCAAGTATCACAGATCAACGGGTTGAAAATGAGGAGGAGATCTACGGCTACAAAAGGGGCAAAGATATGATCTTCTGAATGGACGGTTGGGAGAGAAAACAAAGAGACGGTGGAGATGGGTTGGAGAAAAACTGATGAGCCAAATGGACGGACTAAATTGTCTTTGTTACTGTTCTCCTCACAACACTTTTATTATTGTTTATTCATATATTTTTCATTCCCCTTAATGTATTAAAGGGGTAATACCATTAAAGCATATTTTTAAGAAATGTGTAAATATGAAAGTTTAATTGAAAATATATGTAAATGCTCCTTTGGGTTGTTTCGTTCTGTTGTTCATGCTACGATTCAAACATGGCATAAACTATTAGATGTGAATCAAAATTCTCTCAAGTTGAAAGTAACTTAATACGTCATGTTCGTCAATCAAAATTCTCTCAAGTTGAAAGTAACTTAATACCACTAACCTTAGGTTTATTCCCAGCTCGATTAGTAGACCTTTATGCTTTCCTTAACAACTTCCGTAAGCGCCATATACTCCGCCCATGTAGTAGACAATGCAACAACATGCTGCAGAGTTGCTTTCCAACTCACAACACACACATATACCATAAACACGTACCCAGTTATCGACCTACCCTTTTTATAGTCTTTAGCATAATCACTATCCACGAAACCGTCAACATTCACGTGTTTCCCTTGATCTTTTCCATACATTAGTCCTACATCAGTAGTGCCCTTCAAGTACTTCAAAATGCTAACAGCGTACGCAATATCTGGTATAGTGCAAACCATCAAGTACATTAAACTACCTACATCATTCGCATATGGGACCTTACTCATTCTTTCCACATCCCAACCACTCGACAGACAATCCTTCAAAGACACCTTGAAGTGTGCTCCCAATGACCCTAGATCGACTTGCCATTTATCCACTCTGTGCTTATTCAGAATTTTCTGCACATATCCCGACTGAGACACCTTCAGGGTTCGGTTACCCCTCATCCTTGACAATCTCCATACCAAGTATCTTCATAGCTGGACCAAGTTCCTTCATATCAAACTCTTTTTGCAGTAGTCCCTTGGTATATTCGATCTAAACTTGCTTTTACAAGTAATCAACATATCATCTACATATAGCAGTAGATATATGTACATACCTGGTGCAAACTCCTTGAAGTAAACACATCTATCATAGCTACTACGGCTAAACCCATTGCTGACCATATACATATCAAACTGTTTGTACCACTGCCTTGGAGACTACTTAAGACCATAAAGAGATTTCTTAAACAAACATACCTTGTTTCTCGTTCCTTCTTCAAAACCAAGCGACTGCCTCATGTAAATGGTTTCTTCAAGATTACCATGCATAAATACAGTCTTCACATCAAGTTGTTCCAATTCGTAATCTTTACAAGCAGTTAATGAGAGAATCACCCTAATAGATGTATGTCGAACCACATATGAAAATACCTCATTGTAGTCAATCCATGCTCGTTGTGTAAACCCCGAGCTACCAGCCTTGCTTTGTACCTTGGTTTATGAACGCCTTCAATCCCTTCTTTAATCTTATACAACCACTTGCAGCTTACCAGCTTTTGACCATGTGGTTGATCGAGCAGCTCCCAAGTATGATTCTTCTTTAAAGAACTCATCTCTTCCTCCATAGCACAAACCCACTCATCCTTTTCAGATGAATTAATCGCCTCTAGGAATGTGATTGGTTCATGTGTGTCTTCTTCCTCAGCAATAGCAAACGCATAAGCCGTAATATCATCGTATTCCCTATACCCTGATGATCTAGACAATGATACATTACCTTCATTCCTATACCTTGCAGGTACAGTAACTGTTCTCTTAGCACTATCACGCACCAGAACATAGTTGTCCAGATTCTGTTGTTGAGGCCTTGCATCTTCTTCATCTTCATCTGGATCCTCATATTCATTTCCTGGATTTACCCCAGTATGAGGATCCACAGTTGGTTCGAACCGACTGCCTTGAAGTCCCACCTCAAACTCAATTTCCTTCCCAGAATCTGTAGCACCAGCACCTTTGAGAGTATCCTTATACATAAGGTTCTTATTAAAGACCACATCCCTGCCTATAATTATCTTAGGTTTAATATCATCCAACCTCCATAATATGTATCCCTTTCACACCGTCAGGATACCCCAAGAATATGCATTTTATAGCTCAAGGCTTGAGCTTCCCCTAATTCACATGTGAATAAGCAACGCAACTAAATATCTTCAATATCTCGTAATTCATTAGATTGCCTGACCATAAATCCATAGGTGTCTTCTTCTCCAATGCTGTAGAGGGAGACATATTGATCAGATATGATGTCGTCACTGTTGCTTCTGCCGAGAATGATCCTAGCAAACCAGACTGAATCAGTAAACACCTAACCTTATCCAAAACGTCCTATTCATTTGTTCAGCTAGACCATTTTGTTGCGGAGTTCCAGCAACCGTCAAATGTCTTGCTACCCCGCTCTCCTTGCATAAGTTATTAAACTCCTGATTACAAAACTCCAAACAATTATCCGTTCGTACTTTCTTCAGTTTTCTGCCTATCTGGTTTCCACCAATTGCTTCTACTCCTTGAACTTGCCGAACGCCTTACTCTTGTGTCTAAGAAAATAAACCCAAACCCTCCTCGAATAATCATCAACAATCGATAAGAAGTACCGACAACCACTCATCGATTCCACCAGAGAAGGACCCCAGAGATCCGCATGGACATAGTCTATAACTCCCTCTGTTGTGTGTTAACCTCGACCAAATCTCATCCTAGTCGATTTTCCAAGAACACAGTTTTCACATAATTCGAGCTTACCTAGACCTTTCTTCCCCAGCACCTCTCTTCATTTGAGTTCATGCAAGCCTGCTTCACTAATGTGACCCAAGCGTTTATGCCACACCTGCGCAAGACTTTTCTTTTCTTCTATACCGACACTAGCTTCGCTTGATTCAGTCTAGCCACCCAAGGAGTACACACAATTTTCCTTCAAAGTTCCTGACAAAACCATCAAAGAATCCTTGATCACCTTTACTCTTCCATTCTGCAACTTCACGGTATAGCCCTCTCGATCTAGAGTACCCAAAGATAACAAATTTCTTTTCAACTCGGGAATGTAACGCAGATTCTCAAGCATAAAACTTGAACCATCTTTCATTTGTACTCTCACCTTCCTTATCCCCCTGATGGTACATGCTCTATTATCACCGAGCAAAACCATACTACCATCAAGCTCCTTAAAATCAAACAAGAAGTCCCTCTTAGGCGTCATGTGATAGGAACCACCAGAGTCCATGATCCACTCTAAGAACCTTTCCTCACTCACCGCCATCAACAAATCATCATTGTCATAACCCTTAGAATACGTCCCAGCGTCCTGTTTTGCATTCTTGTTGACAAAGCCAAATGATTTCTTCTTGTTCCATTTTGGACAGTCTTTCTTAAGGTGATCCTCAGAATAGCATATGTAACACTTCTATTTTTAAGTTCCTTTACCTTTTGACTTTGATCGTGAACTACCACGTCCTTGATTACCCTGGTGCTTCGGCCTCCCCTTACAAATAACCCATCGACATCATCCTTTGCATCTGTCCTCTTCTTCAACTCTCGTGAATTGAGGGTAGACAAGACATCTTTCAAAGTGAGTGACTCCCTTCTATAAAGCAATGTCTCTACAAAGTTATCATATGAGGACGGTAATGTTGTAAGTAACATGAGTGCCTGATCTTCGTCATCAATTTTAACGTCTATGTTCGCCAAGTCACCGATCAACTTATTAAACTCATCTATATGTTTAGATAATTTCTTACCTGAATGCATGTAGAAAGTGAACAACTTCTTCTTCAAGTACAATTTATTGGCTAAAGACTTTGTCATATACAAAGTTTTTAACTTTGACCAAACCCCCGCAACAAAATTTTCTTTGTTGACTTCCCTCAACACCTTGTTATCCAGGCACAAGAGTAAGGCACTATGTGCTTTTTTATAGACATCCATCTTCAACGCCGCAGTCTTATCAGCGTCCGTCATGGTATCCGGGAATTGATCAACGCAGCCTCCCAACCATGTTGCATTAATAGACACCGCATCTTCACATGCCACAACCCGAAGTCATTGGAGCCGTCGAATTTTTCGACGTCAAACCTCGCTATCGATGACATATTCTTTCACCCTTGTTGCGTAAAAAAATCCTTCTTGCAGATCGATTTAATTAGAATAACCATAAACCTCGATCTTGAACAAGCAACCCTGATCGTAAACTTGAAAACCCAAACAAACCACGATCAAACTTGAACCACAATAACCCACAACAAAAACTTTTGATATTACTGGACTTTTAAAAATTAAAATTCGATACCGAGGTCGATCTATAAACAAGTAAACAAGTCAATTATATCTACCACTTATATTCAGTTCGTTTGAATAACAACCGTAGTAGAAATAATATACTGTAAAAACTTAACAACTTGCTTTTGTCTCTTAGTAACCCACGTGACTTAACTTTCTATTGATTATAAAAAGCAATCACAAATCACGTCCACGTACACTTCGTCTTCTCCGTCTTATACCTGAAACTCGAAGAAACCGATCCGATGAAACCCGAATCCCTTTTCTTCCACGACGTCTTCTTCGATCTAGCACCAATCTTTAGAGCCCAGCGAACCTTGAGCTCTGATACCACTTGTTCACGATCCTTCAACTCAAAATATATGTGTATGGTTTTATCTTTATTGTGATTAGTTGATTTGACATATCAAATTACCTTGAACTCGAAATAATTTTTCTCCATTGGATATCGAGTTTCCTTTTGATTGAATATGACTATATGTGCATGGTTTTAACTTTCGAGTTTCCAGTTCATGTTTTATACTTGTGTGAAAACTTGAAAGTTAAAACCATACACATATATATTAGAAGAATAAATTAGTTGGCTTAAGTTCAGTTTGTGGGTTTTTATTAAGATTTATGTCATGTATTCTATATATTTAGTGAATAGACACGTACAAACTAATCTTTATTCATCAGCTAAATATATAAAGTAGGGGTGTGCATCGGTTCGTTTTGATCTGTTTTTGGTTAAACCGAAACCTAGTCGAAATATTCGGTTTTTATAAAACATAAAACCAAAAAGTTCGGCTTTGGGCGATTTGGTTTTTGGTTTTCGGCAGTCTGGTTTTTCCGATTTGGAACCGTTTATTGGATGTGATCAAATTATACTAACAAAATTGTTTTACATAGAATTTTTTTTATATTTTGACTATCTAAACGTAATACTATTTATGTGAAATTTTTACATATAAATAAGATATACATACATGCAAGTGATAATACGTCTAACTTGGATACTAAAATTATAGGCTTGAGCTTGGCTTGATAGCTTGTCAAGCTTTACCAATACAGGCTTGAGCTTGGCTTGATAAGGCTTGATAAAAGCTTGAGCTTAGCTTGAAAAGCTTGAATGTGTATAAATTTAATTTTTTTTATAATAAAACTCATCAATAAAATATGTATAAAATAAAAAAAAAATCGTTACTTAAAACAAATTCGGTTTATCTAACATTAATAAAACTAATAACAAAATCATCGTATAATCTTGGTTTCAAAATATGTTTTGCACTCCAATACTGTAGAAACTGGAAGGGGGGGTTGAATAGTTTCTTATATTTACTTGTTAAAATGTGGTTTCCAAAAATCCTTTTTCAAAAACTTAGGCTTGAGGAAGTATGTGAAATCTTCTTATGCACAATATGAACAATGATAGTGTAACTAAACTAATACTAACAAAAATATATCCACAAAGAATAAAGAATGATAGTGTAACTAAGCTAATACTAACACATGTATATGCATAAAGAATAAAGAATGTAAAGAGTTAAGGGTAAAGAAAGATCAAGCCGAACACCAAGGATTTATAGTGGTTCGGCAACGAAGCTCACTCCTCGTTCCTACTCCACTCCTCGAGTACTCCTTACTCGAGAGTTCACTACACAACAAGCTCCTTATGGTGGAGAAAACCGTACACGTCGCTTAACCAATTTCCGACTCTAAGCTAAAAGTCGAGCCCTAATCGTAGATAGGACCAATCTACACAACTATACTTAGTACATACACAACTTACAAATAGACACAACTACTTGGATCTTCACAACTATGACACAACTACAAATGTATAAAATTAGATCTTCAATGGATCTTTGGTGGTGGACTCAACACTTCACAAGGATAGTGTTCTTCTCTTTGCACTTGGAGAGGAAGGGATGGAAGAACAAGATTCACTTCTTAAACAAGTAATAATCAAACAAATGATCAAAGATTTGAGTGATTAAAGAAGGGGTTTGAATCTGGAAATAAATGTGCAAAAGAGGTGGTTTAAAAAGCTGAGAATGGTCCACTATTTATAGGACAAGAAGGCCAACGGATATATCTGGTGGTGGTTCCTTAGCTCAGCCTGCGGTTCCTTATCGATAAGGAACCGCCTAGGCGCTAGAGAACCGCTGCCTAGACTCCGCTCCATTTTTTGTCCTTTAGTGGTGGAGGTCTTATCTTGATATAAAAAATATCCTGAAAGGATATTCTTAGCCAAATAAGAATATGCCATTTTCAAATTTCAAATAAATAATTTAATAAAACATTTTCTTAAAAAGAAAGTTTAATAAAAAAAACTTGTCACACTTAAATAAAAAGTGAGTTTTAAGAAAGATTAAATCATTTGATCACTTGATTAAGGTTAGTACTTGTTTATCCATACCTTAAGTGAAAATGGGTAAAATGAAAAATACTTGAACTCAAGAATTCGTTTTTCGTCGTTTTCGTAAATGCTTGTTTTTACATATTGTCGTAATCAAAACTAAGCGAGACCGAAAAATGCAAGTAACGTTTTTAGTCATTATTGCATTAACAATCTCCCCCTTTTTGATTCTGACAATACATAAACTCAATCACACAAAAACAAGATTTTCGAAGACGAGTTTATTCATTTCTCCCCCTTTGTCGAAGCAAAAAGGTTGCGTAAGCCGGTGTTGAAGAAACGGACTTTGCAAAGACTCCCCCTGGGTGCTTACTCCCCCTAGCTTGGGGCACCGAGGAATCGAGATATGGTGACAAGCTACATAGAAGGGTTAGTTAAACAAAGGAAACAACCAACAAGATATAGCAATAGGTCAAATAAAAAAAAAGACACAAAGATAAAGATCCAAGATAAGTTACAAAAAAACATCATACAAAGTTGTATGGAAAAAGAAAACAAGCCAAAAGCATAAATCTAATCCTAGTTATTCTAGAATTGTAAGATTTGCTAGAGTTTGGTGTCTTGTGGATAAGCAACCAATGCTTATAAGAAAGACAAGGTAATTGCGGAGGGTGGTGGTGGTGGCTTGTTGGAGATCTCATAATCATAGTGAATAGGAGGCTTGATTAAGAGACTCTTGATGTAGCTCAACTCCTCATAGATGTGTGCCATAGCAAGATGTTGATATTGACAACAATGACAATATGTTCCATGGTGCATGACATTATCATGAGAAGGAGGAAGAACACTAAAGGGTGGTGGTGGAAGCAAAGAAGTTCCACAACCAACATTCTTGGAAGGAGAGATGTGATTAAGAGTGTTCTTGGGTGAATTTAGGTTGAAAGCAATTGGAGAGAATGGTGGGGATTCAAGGCTTTCATTGGGAGAATAAGACATTTTGTGGTGTGAAGAAAGGCAAAATGCTTAAGGTTTAAATAGGGAAGGTTTAAGGTATTTTGGGGTGGTCAAAGGGTTTGAAACTAAGATTCTCAAAAATGTTGGAGCAAATCTGGAGTTTCAGAGAAAAACCCGAAAAGGAAGGCGCTGTATGCGGTTCCTTATCATGCCCGGCGGTTCCTTATCACTAAGGAACCGCGGTTCACTTATGGAACCGCCTACAGGGGCTTGTGTTTGGTGTATGGTCGAAGATTTTTGTCTCAGCAAATCTTATTTTTCTAGTCTAACTTATCATAGGGATATGCTTAAAAGCAAAGATAGACAAAGAAAACATATGCACACATACCAAATAGACATTTGACAAAAAAATCAATGTAGGATGTGTGTAATACAAGACCTTAAGTCATGACACAATGATCCTCCATGATTCTATCTTGTTCTTGCTATGTTTGAGAGAAACATACATATGAATTATGTAAGTTCTAGATTAACAGCGAGAATCTATAAAAAACCGTTTTTAGATTCAATTAACAATGTAAAAAAAACATTTTTCAACCATTTTTGATGAAAACTTTGAGAGTTTTGAAAAAGATAGAAGAAGATTTTTCAAAAGGAGTTTAAAAGACTCAAAGACTTAAACTCAAAGACTCAAAGTGATAAACTATAAAAAGAAGGAAATCAAGGAAGATGTTCCATTAATCCTAGACCTAGACGTAGGTAATTAAAAGGTTCCCTCTTAAGTGGCTTAGTGAAGATGTCGGCTAAGTTGTCCTCGGAGGGCACCTTCTCAATAGAAATGTTCCCCTTTTGAAAATTATCCCTAAAGAAATGGTGTCTAATTTCTATGTGTTTGGTTCACGAATGTTGCACGGGATTCTTGCTAAGGTCTATAGCGCCTTTATTATCGCACATGATGGGAACATCATTGATATGTGTGTAAACACACATCTTTTCTACCACTTAATTACAATAATAACCGGACCAAAACGTGTATTTTATGTCTTTTATGTCGGAATTATGCGTGGTTTGTGTTTTTGTTGTGATTTAGGACGAAAAGGTGAAAAGTGGGGAAAACACGGGAATCCACGGGCATTTACGGACTTTTATTGAAGAAAAAGATGAAAGACGAAGTCGAGAAGTCAAGAGTGCAAAAAGAACGGAAGTCCAAGACCAATTCTGAAGATTTATCGAAGAAAAAGTCAAAAGACGGAAGTTTATCAAAAGCCGAGAAACTCAAGTCTAATTTATTGAAGAATTTAAAGACGAGTTCAAAAGAAATCCCGAGCCAAAAGTCATTTAAGTCCAAGTTTAAAGAAGATTAGAAGAAAAGGACTAAGCATGCAATTAATAAAGAATTAAAGAAGGAAGGACTTAAGCTTGTAATTAAGAGAAAAGGAAAGAGGGAAGGAAGCTTCCTAATCCTCCCCTATATATAGTTTAGTTGTTAATCACTTTTTCTTTGTTGGCTAAGTGTGACAATTAGTCTTCCACATTTATTTTTCTTGCACATTTAAATACTTGTCAAATTTAAATACCTTGTCTTGCACCTTAAATTCCTTTAATTCCAAGTAAGTTTTCATTTAATTCTTGTCAATCTTTACTTTATCTTGTTAATCTCCTATCTACCTTTCTTGATCTTTGATTTCTATGTTTATGTTTGTGTTCATGTTCATGTCTTTATTTTGATCAAGTGGGTTTTTGATTATTGTGGTTAAATTTGTTAGTTTTGTTGATATAGATTGTTTGCTTTTTATTGTTTGTTGATTCGTTATTAATTTGGTTAAATTGTTTGTTTGATTCTGTTTAAATCTGTGGTAGATTAGTTGTTATTTTGATCCCTTGTTCTTCGGGGGAGTTTGTTTCTGTATCTTGTGATTCCCAGGAAAACTTCTGAACAAGCAAAAGTTCTGAACCAGAGGGTGTTCATTCGGAACATTCAAAAGTTCCGAACCAAGCTTCATCCGGAAGTGTTCCGGATCAAGAACTTCCGAGTCAAGGATTGCTCATTCGGAACTCCAAAGTTCCGAACCAAGGGACTACATCCGGAACATTAAAAGTTCCGGATCAACACTTCAGAACCAAAGTTCCGACTCAAGCTAGCTTCATCCGGAAGTCTAAAAGTTTCGGATCAGCAAGGTTTCATTCGGAAGTATTAAAAGTTCCGGATCAACTCGAAAGTTCCGAACCAAGGGCAAAAGTTTCGGATCAAGAAGGTTTCACTCGGAAGTCTAGAAGTTCCGGATCAAGAAGGCTTCATCCGGAAGTCTTCCTAGTCAAGGAGTTTCGGATCAAAAGTGCTTCACTCGGAAGTCAAGAAGTTCCGCCTCAAGCCAGTTCATTCGGAAGTTTTGAACTTTCGAATCAAAGGTTTCTTGTCAGGTTCTTTTTGGTTTTTCTTTTTTTAAATTTCTGTCTTTTATTTTTAAGCTTATTTTTCCCGCCTTTTTTATTTTAATTGCACTTTAAGATTATTTGTCTTAGCTTAACTTTAGTCTTGCCTTAGTTTAAGTTTTAGTTACGTTTTAAGTTTGCCTTAGATAGCTTTAAGTTTGCATTATTTACTTTAAGTGCCCTTAAATTTCAGTCACATTTTAAATACTTGCACTTTATTTTAATTAGATTTAGATTTACTTTAATTGCACTTTTAATTTAAAGTTTCGCACTTTTATTTACAAACAACCAAAAATATTTGTTTCACCAAAAACAATAGAGTCACATAGAGAACCTAGATCAATTCGTTAAGATACCGAGAACAACAATTGAACCTAGCAAAATCTAAGTTATCAAATGGCGCCGCTGCCGGCTCTTTTCGTAAAGATTAACGGTTTTCTGTGAGAGACGCGTTGCTTTTTGGGATCCGTTCACTTGTGAGCGTTATTTTTCTTGCATAAAAAATTCAAAAAATCATAAAAATTAAAAATTGATAAAAATCCATAAAAATTAAAAATTTCAAAAATCTAAAAAGATTTTATCTTTATTGTGTATATATATTGCCTTTGTGTTTGGTTTTGTTTTCTTTTGCATTTTCAGGTGTATGCGTACTAGATCTTCTAATTATCAAGAGCCCGAGACTCAAGAAGATTTAGCTATGTCAGGTGTAAACAACAATAATCCACCGCACCCTAATAATAACAACAATGCTCTTCCACAGCCCGATCTTCGGACCATGGAGGAACTTTGTCAACCTACCATGTTTGGACGAGGAGGACCGATTGCGCCGATGCAAATCAACGCTCCTGAGTTTTCGTTGAAGCACCATATGATTCAGCAAGTGCAAACTAACCTATTCCGTGGATTGCCTGATGATGATGCCAACAAACACCTCGACAAGTTTATTACAATCACCCAAAGCATGAAGTTGGCCGGTGCCACAATGGATGAACTTCGCCTACAACTCTTTCCACATACTTTATTACATCATGCCGAGAAATGGTTTGATCATCTTCCGAAGAATTCTATTCACACTTGGGATGACATGACTCACCGCTTTTTGTCGCGCTACTTTCCATCATCCATGGTCACGAGCCTTCGCAATCAGATCAGCGGTTTCATGCAAGACCCTGATGAATCTCTTTTTGACGCTTGGGAGAGATATAATGTCTTGATCGATAGATGTCCAAACCACAACATGCTCCCTGTGACCTTAATTGATACTTTCTACAATGGTTTGACTTTTCGAGATCGTGATACGATTAATGCAGCCGCCGGTGGCACATTCATGAAAAGGAGACCCGAGGAGTGTAGAGAGTTAATTGAGAACATGACTACTCACCACAAAAACTGGGATTCCTCTGCTTCTTCAAGGAACAACCCGAGAGTCAATGTTTCTTCCACCTCAGCAAACCCTGATATGACCGAACTCACCCGCATGATGACTGAAATGAGCAAAAGTATTACGCTTCTCGCTTCAAACCAACAACAACAACAAGTTAAAGCGGTTGCTAATCCTTGTGAAACATGCGGCGGTCCTCACTCATACACCGATTGTCCTTCGACACAAGGAAATCCGGAAAATGTGTATGCAGCTTATGGTAATTATTCACCGGAAAATTACCAAGCTAGACAACAAGGGGATAGAAATCTGCTGAGCTACCGTTCCAACAATTACCTTTCACCCGGTTTTTCTCCTCAAAACCAAAACCTCGCCAACAACTACAATAGAAGCAACCAAATCCCACCAAGAGCTTCTAATCCTTATCACCCACCCGCTCAACAAACCCTACCCATAAACACCGATGTTGAAGCCACAATGAGAACCCAAGGTGAGCAAATCAAGAATCTGCAAAGCCAAATTATCAATCTTAGAGGAGATATCACGAAGCAAGGAAATGAGATCAGGTCCGAGGTTCGCGATAATATTCAATCCTCCTTCAGTACTCAAACAAATGAATTAAAGAATCTATTGGCTAGTTTCTTGCCCGCAGCTCAACCTTCTTCTTCGAGTTCTCTACCTTCAAACACCGTCACTAATCCGCGAGCCAATGTGAGTGCTATTACTACTCGTAGTGGAGTCACCATCGTAGGACCACCAATCCCGCCCCCATCATCTACACCTCCTCCACCACCATGTATCCCTACTCCTCCTACACCTAGTACACCATTACCGTCTCCGCCTCGTAATGACGATGTCTCTCGGAAGGACCCTTCAACATCTCAACCTTTACCGACTACACCTTCACCTTCCACCTATAAACCTAAAATCCCATACCCTTCTCGCTTAGGCAAGACCAACGATCTAACAAAGGAGGACTCTCAAGTGTCAAACTATATCAAGATGATTTCTCAAATGCGCTTCAGCATTAGTTTTCTTGAAGCACTTATCCACATGCCCAAATTTGTTAAAGCATTTAAGGAATTGCTTAACAAGAAGGAGAAGTTGATTGAACTCGCCAACACACGCTTAAATGAAAACTGCTCTGCAGTTATTCTTAAAGAACTTCTGGAAAAGCTTGGAGATCCCGGTCGTTTTGTGTTGCCTTGCGTGTTCAACAAAACTGAAGAATTTACTGCCCTTGCTGATCTCGGGGCTAGTATTAATCTTATGCCTTTGAGTGTTTGAAAAACACTATCATTACCCGACCTCACTCCAACAAAGATAACTCTTGAACTTGCAAATCGCACTCTCGCTTACCCTGTTGGTATAGCCGAAGACGTGTTCATTAAAGTTGGCGCATTTCTTTCCCGGTCGATTTTGTCGTAGTCGATTATGAAATGGACCCTCGTATTCCTTTAATACTTGGTCGGCCATTCTTGAGAACGGACGTGCTTTAGTGGATGTTGCCGAAGGTGAGTTAATCTTAAGAGTCGGGAATGACTCACAAATTTTCAAAATGGGGAAGCTTACAGGCAAATACTATGGACGAGAATTAGTGAATATGATTAATGTGCTCGATGACTTTACCGTCTATGACAATCCTCTATTCGATTCTTCCATCGATAATCCACTCTTTGACGATGATGTGGATGATTCTCTCCCCACTTTGGAAGCTTCTCCCATTTATGATTCTCCACCGGTCTTTGATGCTTATGATGATGATGATTCTAGCTCAGATTCGGATGATTATGATGACCTTACTTCTGAGTATCCCGAGCTGCCCACTTTCGATGATTTTGATGAGGCTGATACTCTTTCGAGCGATTCTTCACATGATGAAGATCCTCCGCCATCACTCGATCCTACTTTGGACGATTACTCATTTGAGGAAGACTTCTCTGAATTTCTCAACACTTACTTCTCTCATGAGAGTGATGCCCCTCCTTATGACTTTGAAGATTATCGTCTTGATCCTACTTTGGATTTGAAGCACATTCTTTCTAAGGAGAAGAAACCGGTCGACACCGAAATCCGCAGCACGTATGAGTTAACACCTCTTTGTCCCCCTTCTGAGGACGAGGTTGTGCTTCTTCGCGGATCTTCTTCACACTCTGCTGAGCCTGAGTGCTATTTTCCCCTAAAGGAAAAGGTGTTCGATCCCGATATTGACATTCTGCAGCCATCTCAGTATCCACCTGATGAAATAAAAGGAAAAATCTTTGGAACTTATGGTAATCTGCTTGCACCACTTCAACCTTGCTTCCACCGTGCTCCATCACTGCTTAAGGGAACCTTGCCTACTCTTCTTTGGCTTGCCTTGTTCGCCTTAAGCCTCTGCTATTTGATGGATGAAAACTATGTCTTTGATCCTGGTGGATATGTTTCATGCTTCTTCCGTTGATGATCAAGGTCGAGTCAGGCTCACGACTCGGTTAACAAAAATCAAGCGCTTCTTGGGAGGCAACCCATGCATCTATCTTTTCGCTTTCTTTATCATAAGTGTAGGGGAGA
Organism: Glebionis coronaria; assembly: GCA_025667525.1. NCBI lineage: Eukaryota > Viridiplantae > Streptophyta > Magnoliopsida > Asterales > Asteraceae > Glebionis > Glebionis coronaria. The sequence goes on from CM046881.1 coordinate 46,438,210, forward strand.
CCCGTTGGTTTGCTTTCCTTTCCTCTACTCTCTTCTTAATCAGGGATTCGAGCTTCAATGATCCACTCTTGATGATTCTTGACGACCCGTGATTCCGTATTCACTTCTTCCCGGTTCTATCCTAAACTCTTTTCGATTCACTATTTTATATTTTCTCAATATTAAAATAGGAATCTCTTTAGTTGTCTTTTACTTCGCAAGATTTAAACAAAGTGCACAATGTCCTAAGTGTAGGGGAGTTTACTCCCACATGCTTAAACATTGAGGACAATGTTTATCTTAAGTGTAGGGGGGGACTTCTATCGAAGTTAAGTGGCCTTTTCCTTGTATTTGTCCTCATTTTAACCGGAAAATCAATTTTTCGACATTTTTCAAAATTTTTGATCTATTTTGGCCCATTAGTTTTGCCCTTTGTATAGTTATTTTCTTTCTTTTCTAGAATAAATTTTAATAAAGTGGTTTTAGTTTTCAAACGTTGTGAATCTTTTGACTCAACCCGAGTTTACTTATCTAAGTTACTCTAGCTAGTATCCTTAACGTGTTTAAGTCAAGTTTTGCTAGGCTATTATATAGGGAGCTATAAAACGCGAAAGTCTTAACTCTCGCGGGTTAAGAACAAGAACTTTTTGCAAGTTCCTATAATTGATCCTAGAGAGTCGTTTATCAAGGGAACTTTAAAATATGATTTCTAAACTTGAAAAAGTCTAAGAATTTGCAAGATCCTATAGGCGACTCGAAAACCCAAAACTTTGATTTAATAGGCTAAGTATCCACGAGTCTCATTACTTGAGATTTTAAACTGTGGAGAACGAGAAATGATAGAGCCAATTATAAGTTCGGTATTCTTTCGTGAATTTATGTGAGTTAATTATAAGCCTATTCTCCCATCGTTTGCTTAATAATTTATCTGCTAATAAATAAGGTTGTACGATTTGAAAAGTTACTTAGCTTCTAGCCCAAGATCGTTTAAAAGTTGCTCGGTATGGATTAGAGTTCATAGCCAAGGCATAACTTATTGAAGCGGGATGCGAAGATTGGCGAGTCCAAAAAGGCCCTAACAAGGCATGAGGGCTATGTTTTGTTGCTAAAGATCCAAAGTGATGTGAAGAATCATTTATCAAAAATCAATATGAAGGATCGAGACACACGACGAAAAGCAAATACTCCCCAAAAGTCATGGAGAAGTGTATCCGAAAAGACCCTAACAAGGTATGAGGATAAATAGATCCAAGTCATAAAAGGAGGCGGATCGTTGTATATCAAAGTCCAAAGTAAAGATTGGAGAAAAATGAAGAAGTCGTGGTCCAAGTATGAATCTCTCAAAACTTCAAGTGAAGAAATATCTATATGAAGAGAAGACCATTATTTCATGAACGTCTCTCAAGGTTTGAAGTATGAAGTCGCTGCCAAATATCGGTCCAAGAAAGGTCTCAAATTGCGAAGCGAGTTATGCCAAGATATGAACTTTATGAGGTCCCGAGAAGCAGTTTTAAAAGATTTTGTCCTTTAGCTAACTATTGATTAAATCGTTCACTTTATTTTCAGACTAAATAACTATCGAAATAAGTCAAACAATGCATCCTCGTGATCATTCAAGACAAATAATAAAATACAAGAGATACCCATAGGAATAAGGGAGTCTAAGTGAATAATTGGCCCACATGAGTTCGTGTTAGTTTACTAACTTATAATAACAATGATCTCGTTTTTAAGCTTGGTTTGGAGAAAGTGAAAACTTGAGGATGATGATTATTCATGACATTTCCAAAACCCAAGGTATGCTTTTGATTTCTTTACTTTGAATGTTTATAGTTTTTATTTCTTAATTAAGGCCAACGTGGATTGATTATGATAAAAAAATGTAATCTTGCTTTGTAACTAATGCATTGCATGAGGACATTGCAATGGTCAAGTGTAGAGGATTTGATATGTGTGTAAACACACATCTTTTCTACCACTTAATTACAATAATAACCGGACCAAAACGTGTATTTTATGTCTTTTATGTCGGAATTATGCGTGGTTTGTGTTTTTGTTGTGATTTAGGACGAAAAGGTGAAAAGTGGGGAAAACACGGGAATTCACGGGCATTTACGGACTTTTATTGAAGAAAAAGATGAAAGACGAAGTCGAGAAGTCAAGAGTGCAAAAAGAACGGAAGTCCAAGACCAATTCTGAAGATTTATCGAAGAAAAAGTCAAAAGACGGAAGTTTATCAAAAGCCGAGAAACTCAAGTCTAATTTATTGAAGAATTTAAAGACGAGTTCAAAAGAAATCCCGAGCCAAAAGTCATTTAAGTCCAAGTTTAAAGAAGATTAGAAGAAAAGGACTAAGCATGCAATTAATAAAGAATTAAAGAAGGAAGGACTTAACCTTGTAATTAAGAGAAAAGGAAAGAGGGGAGGAAGCTTCCTAATCCTTCCCTATATATAGTTTAGTTGTTAATCACTTTTTCTTTGTTGGCTAAGTGTGACAATTAGTCTTCCACATTTATTTTTCTTGCACATTTAAATACTTGTCAAATTTAAATACCTTGTCTTGCACCTTAAATTCCTTTAATTCCAAGTAAGTTTTCATTTAATTCTTGTCAATCTTTACTTTATCTTGTTAATCTCCTATCTACCTTTCTTGATCTTTGATTTCTATGTTTATGTTTGTGTTCATGTTCATGTCTTTATTTTGATCAAGTGGGTTTTTGATTATTGTGGTTAAATTTGTTAGTTTTGTTGATATAGATTGTTTTTTTTATTGTTTGTTGATTCGTTATTAATTTGGTTAAATTGTTTGTTTGATTCTGTTTAAATCTGTGGTAGATTAGTTGTTATTTTGATCCCTTGTTCTTCGGGGGAGTTTGTTTCTGTATCTTGTGATTCCCAGGAAAACTTCTGAACAAGCAAAAGTTCTGAACCAGAGGGTGTTCATTCGGAACATTCAAAAGTTCCGAACCAAGCTTCATCCGGAAGTGTTCCGGATCAAGAACTTCCGAGTCAAGGATTGCTCATTCGGAACTCCAAAGTTCCGAACCAAGGGACTTCATCCGGAACATTAAAAGTTCCGGATCAACACTTCAGAACCAAAGTTTCGACTCAAGCTAGCTTCATCCGGAAGTCTAAAAGTTCCGGATCAGCAAGGTTTCATTCGGAAGTATTAAAAGTTCCGGATCAACTCGAAAGTTCCGAACCAAGGGCAAAAGTTCCGGATCAAGAAGGTTTCACTCGGAAGTCTAGAAGTTCCGGATCAAGAAGGCTTCATCCGGAAGTCTTCCGAGTCAAGGAGTTTCGGATCAAAAGTGCTTCACTCGGAAGTCAAGAAGTTCCGCCTCAAGCCAGTTCATTCGGAAGTTTTGAACTTCCGAATCAAAGGTTTCTTGTCAGGTTCTTTTTGGTTTTTCTTTTTTTAAATTTCTGTCTTTTATTTTTAAGCTTATTTTTCCCGCCTTTTTATTTTAATTGCACTTTAAGATTATTTGTCTTAGCTTAACTTTAGTCTTGCCTTAGTTTAAGTTTTAGTTACGTTTTAAGTTTGCCTTAGATAGCTTTAAGTTTGCATTATTTACTTTAAGTGCCCTTAAAATTCAGTCACGTTTTAAATACTTGCACTTTATTTTAATTAGATTTAGATTTACTTTAATTGCACTTTTACTTTAAAGTTTCGCACTTTTATTTACAAACAACCAAAAATATTTGTTTCACCAAAAACAATAGAGTCACATAGAGAACCTAGATCAATTCGTTAAGATACCGAGAACAACAATTGAACCTAGCAAAATCTAAGTTATCAAATGGCGCCGCTGCCGGCTCTTTTCGTAAAGATTAACGGTTTTCTGTGAGAGACGCGTTGCTTTTTAGGATCCGTTCACTTGTGAGCGTTATTTTTCTTGCATAAAAAAATTCAAAAAATCATAAAAATTAAAAATTGATAAAAATCCATAAAAATTAAAATTTTCAAAAATCCAAAAAGATTTAATCTTTATTGTGTATATATATTGCCTTTGTGTTTGGTTTTGTTTTCTTTTGCATTTTCAGGTGTATGCGTACTAGATCTTCTAATTATCAAGAGCCCGAGACTCAAGAAGATTTAGCTATGTCAGGTGTAAACAACAATAATCCACCGCACCCTAATAATAACAACAATGCTCTTCCACAGCCCGATCTTCGGACCATGGAGGAACTTTGTCAACCTACCATGTTTGGACGAGGAGGACCGATTGCGCCGATGCAAATCAACGCTCCTGAGTTTTCGTTGAAGCACCATATGATTCAGCAAGTGCAAACTAACCTATTCCGTGGATTGCCTGATGATGATGCCAACAAACACCTCGACAAGTTCATTACAATAACCCAAAGCATGAAGTTGGCCGGTGCCACAATGGATGAACTTCGCCTACAACTCTTTCCACATATTTTATTACATCATGCCGAGAAATGGTTTGATCGTCTTCCGAAGAATTCTATTCACACTTGGGATGACATGACTCACCGCTTTTTGTCGCGCTACTTTCCACCATTCATGGTCACGAGCCTTCGCAATCAAATCAGCGGTTTCATGCAAGACCCTGATGAATCTCTTTTTGACGCTTGGGAGAGATATAATGTCTTTATCGATAGATTTCCAAACCACAACATGCTCCCTGTGACCTTAATTGATACTTTCTACAATGGTTTGACTTTTCGAGATCGTGATACGATTAATGCAGCCGCCGGTGGCACATTCATGAAAAGGAGACCCGAGGAGTGTAGAGAGTTAATTGAGAACATGACTACTCACCACAAAAACTGGGATTCCTCTGCTTCTTCAAGGAACAACCCGAGAGTCAATGTTTCTTCCACCTTAGCAAACCCTGATATGACCGAACTCACCCGCATGATGACTGAAATGAGCAAAAGTATTACGCTTCTCGCTTCAAACCAACAACAACAACAAGTTAAAGCGGTTGCTAATCCTTGTGAAACATGCGGCGGTCCTCACTCATACACCGATTGTCCTTCGACACAAGGAAATCCGGAAAATGTGTATGCAGCTTATGGTAATTATTCACCGGAAAATTACCAAGCTAGACAACAAGGGGATAGAAATCTGCTGAGCTACCGTTCCAACAATTACCTTTCACCCAGTTTTTCTCCTCAAAACCAAAACCCCGCCAACAACTACAATAGAAGCAACCAAATCCCACCAAGAGCTTCTAATCCTTATCACCCACCCGCTCAACAAACCCCACCCATAAACACCGATGTTGAAGCCACAATGAGAACCCAAGGTGAGCAAATCAAGAATCTGCAAAGCCAAATTATCAATCTTAGAGGAGATATCACGAAGCAAGGAAATGAGATCAGGTCCGAGGTTCGCGATAATATTCAATCCTCCTTCAGTACTCAAACGAATGAATTAAAGAATCTATTGGCTAGTTTCTTGCCCGCAGCTCAACCTTCTTCTTCGAGTTCTCTACCTTCAAACACCGTCACTAATCCGCGAGCCAATGTGAGTGCTATTACTACTCGTAGTGGAGTCACCATCGTAGGACCACCAATCCCGCCCCCATCATCTACACCTCCTCCACCACCATGTATCCCTACTCCTCCTACACCTAGTACACCATTACCGTCTCCGCCTCGTAATGACGATGTCTCTCGGAAGGACCCTTCAACATCTCAACCTTTACTGACTACACCTTCACCTTCCACCTATAAACCTAAAATCCCATACCCTTCTCGCTTAGGCAAGACCAACGATCTAACAAAGGAGGACTCTCAAGTGTCAAACTATATCAAGATGATTTCTCAAATGGGCTTCAACATTAGTTTTCTTGAAGCACATATCCACATGCCCAAATTTGTTAAAGCATTTAAGGAATTGCTTAACAAGAAGGAGAAGTTGATTGAACTCGCCAACACACGCTTAAATGAAAACTGCTCTGCAGTTATTCTTAAAGAACTTCCAGAAAAGCTTGGAGATCCCGGTCGTTTTGTGTTGCCTTGCGTGTTCAACAAAACTGAAGAATTTACTGCCCTTGCTGATCTCGGGGCTAGTATTAATCTTATGCCGTTGAGTGTTTGGAAAACACTATCATTACCCGACCTCACTCCAACAAAGATAACTCTTGAACTTGCAAATCGCACTCTCGCTTACCCTGTTGGTATAGCCGAAGACGTGTTCATTAAAGTTGGCGCATTTACTTTCCATATGTAGGAGCTCTAAGCACCGAGAGATCGAAACCAAATTCTTGGCTTTGTGACTTGAGTGAACTTGCTTTCCAATTTTGCAAGCATCACAAAAGTGACTATCAAACTTAATCTTGGGGAGGTGTCTTACCAACTCCTTAGAGACTAAAGATTGAATTAAACGCATATTAGCGTGACCTAATCTCCTATGCCAAAGAGTAGAACTATCATCTATAGTCGCAAGACATATGTTGTCTTTTGACTTCTTATTGACCTTCATAACATAAAGCCCATGCTTTCTAATACCTTTTCCAATGACCTTTCCATCTTTTACGATTTCACTGTCATGTTCCGAAAAGATGACCTTACACTTATTATCACAAATTTGGCCTATACTTAAAAGGTTGAACCCTAAGTTATCTACGTGTTCAACATTTTCAATTGTCATGGAGTCAAGAGAAACCGTACCTTTGCCAATGATATTTCCATGTAGACTACTAGCGAATGTGACGTTACCTCCATCATATGCTTTGTAATGCGAGAACAAACTTTGATTACCTGTCATGTGTTTAGAACATCCACTATCCTTAATCCACTCATCGGGCTCCAAATCAATTCCCAAGCATATCTAGGTAACAACACACAAGATCAAACATTTGGTCCCCAATATCTCATGGGTCCAAAATTGTTAGTTCCAAACATCCCTTGCATTTGGTTGGGATGCATGAATGAGGAGGGGATTCCCCATGGAGAACAAAATGGAGGAGGTAAGTAATTCATGTAACCATTTTGTTGTTCATTATTTCTCCTAGGTGTATTTGATCTAGGTTTAGAGTTATTATTATTCCTTCTAGGTGTTGGAGTTTTACTTCTAGGTCGTGAATTGTTTTGATTATCTTTTCTAGGAGATGTTGTTCTACTTTTAGGCTTAGACGCATTTCGTACTCTAGGTGGAGTAGAAGATGGTCTTGATAAACTTCTATTTCCCATGAGAGGTTTACTTAATGGCTTGTAGAACTTATCAACGGTATTGTTGTCAAGTATGGGTAATTTTACCTTATTAACAGTAAGATGCTTTAGTTTTTCATCTAACTTAGACTTTTTAGAAAGTTCAGGATTTTCACCAAAATCATCCTCTGCCCGCGGTACCTTATCTATGGCGGCGGTTCCATAGTGATAAGGAACCGCGCCATACAATTTGGAATCGCGTACAGTGGGCGTTTTTTGTGAAAACCTGACTTGTTTTGGTTCACTAGTTGAGGCTTCATTTGAGTTAAAACCTAGACCAAGTCTTTCCTTAGAATGAACTTGTTTGTTTAACATATCATCAAGAGCACTAGTACCTTTCATGAACTTTTCCAATTTAATGGAGGTGCTCTTGAGATCTTCATTCTCTAATCTAAGTTTCTCACAACTTAAGCAACTTAAATCAACCTCTTTATTTTTCTCAAGTTTAGCCAATTTCTCGCTAAGTTCATTGATCTCATTTTCAAGCTTAGTTTTGGTTGTTTTTAAGGTTTTATTCTTTTCTATGAATTTAAGACTAAGTTTGTGTAAACTATCATATTTGCCTTCAAGTTCAATATCATCACAAGTGGAAATATCATTGCTATAATATTTGGTTTCGGAATGTACCTCTTTAGAAGTGTGAGCCATAAGACATTTCTCCTCTTTGGGGTTGTCATCATCATCTTCACCGCTATCGCTCCAAGCGCCACTAACGAACGCCGTGTGGTTCTTATCACGAGCGGGCTTTGGACAATCACCAATGAAGTGATTAGGATCACCACATCTAAAGCAATTCCTATCACCTTTTTCGTTCTTGACAAACCGATTCTTTGACAATGGTTTCTTGTCATAGTTGGGCTGCCTAACGTGTTGACCTCGTCTCTTAAAGAACTTCTTGAAATCTCTCACCGCCAATGCATACTCCTCGTCATCGCTTTCCGAGGAACTATCATGGTCACTTTGTGCCTTCTTGGCTTTAAGTGCAAGAGATTTCCTTTCACTCTTGGTTTTCACTAATTCCGAGTCCTTCAAAATTATCATCTCATGAACCTTCAAGTTTCGTATGAGTTCATCGAGTGATAAAGTTGAGAGATCTTTCGACCCTTCAATCGCCGTGACTTTTGCTCTCCACTTTGGATGTAAAGCCCTTAGAAACTTCCTAACATTGTTCTTGCTAGAAAAACCTTCATCAAGTGCTTTTAGACTAGTAATAATGGTGTTAAACCTAGCAAATGCACTATCAATAGTTTCATCTTCTAAGATGACAAATTGTTCATATTGTTGGACAAGAAGATCGATTTTGCTTTCTTTGACTTGGCTATTACCTTGGTGGGTTACTAAAAGAGTGTTCCAAATATCTTTAGCGGTTTCACACATAAAAATTCTTTCATACTCTTTCTTAGGCAAAGCATTATAAATCACCATTTTAGCCTCATTATTTTTTGAAAGTTTCTTTTTAGTATCGTCATTAGCTTTGTCAAAAGTGACCAATTCTTTTGTTTTAGAAACTTCATTAAATTAAAAGGGTAAAAAATCACCATTGGTAATAACATGCCAAAGATCTAAATCTTTTGATTTCACATAAGTTTCAAATCTATTTTTCCAATAAATAAAACTATCGGTTTCAAAAAGTGGTGGTCTTTGCATAGATTGCCCTTCTAGGTATTTGTTGGAATCCATAGATCGATTCAAGTTTTAAAATACAATATACTTTAAAAATTCTTGAGCAACTCGCTCTGATACCAATTGTAGAAACTAGAAGGGGGGGTTGAATAGTTTCTTATATTTACTTGTTAAAATGTGGTTTCCAAAAATCCTTTTTCAAAAACTTAGGCTTGAGGAAATATGTGAAATCTTCTTATGCACAATATGAACAATGATAGTGTAACTAAACTAATACTAACAAAAATATATCCACAAAGAATAAAGAATGATAGTGTACCTAAGCTAATACTAACACATGTATATGCATAAAGAATAAAGAATGTAAAGAGTTAAGGGTAAAGAAAGATCAAACCGAACACCAAGGATTTATAGTGGTTCGGCAACGAAGCTCACTCCTCGTTCCTACTCCACTCCTCGAGTACTCCTTACTCGAGAGTTCACTACACAACAAGCTCCTTATGGTGGATAAAACCGTACACGTCGCTTAACCAATTTCCGACTCTAAGCTAAAAGTCGATCCCTAATCGTAGATAGGACCAATCTACACAACTATACTTAGTACATACACAACTTCCAAATAGACGCAACTACTTGGATCTTCACAACTATGACACAACTACAAATGTATAAAATTAGATCTTCAATAGATCTTTGGTGGTGGACTCAACACTTCACAAGGATAGTGTTCTTCTCTTTGCACTTGGAGAGGAAGGGATGGAAGAACAAGATTCACTTCTTAAACAAGTAATAATCAAACAAATGATCAAAGATTTGAGTGATTAAAGAAGGGGTTTGAATCTGGAAATAAATGTGCAAAAGAGGTGGTTTGAAAAGCTGAGAATGGTCCACTATTTATAGGACAAGAAGGCCAACGGCTATATCTGGTGGCGGTTCCTTAGCTCAGCCTGCGGTTCCTTATCGATAAGGAACTGCCTAGGCGCTAGAGAACCGCTGCCTAGACTCCGCTCCATTTTTTGTCCTTTAGTGGTGGAGGTCTTATCTGGATATAAAAAATATCCTGAAAGGATATTCTTAGCCAAATAAGAATATGCCATTTTCAAATTTCAAATAAGTAATTTAATAAAACATTTTCTTAAAAAGAAAGTTTAATAAAAAAAACTTGTCACACTTAAATAAAAAGTGAGTTTTAAGAAAGATTAAATCATTTGATCACTTGATTAAGGTTAGTACTTGTTTATCCATACCTTAAGTGAAAATGGGTAAAATGAAAAATACTTGAACTCAAGAATTCGTTTTTCGTCGTTTTCGTAAATGCTTGTTTTTACATATTGTCGTAATCAAAACTAAGCGAGACTGAAAAATGCAAGTAACGTTTTTAGTCATTATTGCATGATTAAGGTACCAAAGGCCATTGCATAATGTGAATCCGAGCACAATTTAGACACGTTGCGTTTAATATTAAAAAGAGTACAAAAAATATTTATACACATGTTGTATTCCACCAAGTACCGAGTAAATGCAATAATTAGATTTACAAAAATAAAGAATTATTTAAAATACAAATAACTAAAATATAAATGTAATAAGAGTTAAAAGTCCTTCTAAAATATATTATTTATTTATGAAATTAGCCTTTAATATTAGGTTAATAGTGTAAGGTTATTTTCAGAACCAAATAAATATACAGAACTGCGAAAACCACCTTTATACTATTAACAATGCATATGTATTTTCGTTATTATATTTAAATTAACATTTAATGACTGTTTTATTGGTTATAGATCCTAGTATACATGTTCCTAGTGACCTACGACAATAAAAATTCATGTATTTCTACCTAATGAACTAACCTGATGAATATACACGTGCATTTTAAGAGTAAAAAGATGGTTCTCGCAGTTCTGTACATTTATTTGGTTCTGAAAATAACCTGACTCTAGGTTAATAATCAAATTAACAATTAGTTGCTTATATTAATTCACCATAAAACATATTTTTGATAAAGTTTGAAAAAGCTTGATAAGAACTCGAGTCGAGCTATCAAAAGCTTGAGCTTAAGCTTGATATAGTTTCGAGCTATTTTTTAGGCTTGAGCTTGGGCTTGAGCTTGAAAAAAGCTTGGCTTGATCGAGTCAAGCTCGAGCTCGAGCCCAAGTTGCTTGATAAAAGTTTGACTTGATTAAACTTCTGATTGTTATCACATATGTAATGATGACAAAAGTTCCCTAAGGAACATACATCCAAAAAAGAAAAAAGGAAGCAATCTTCACTATTCATTTAAATCACATCTAATGCTGTATATATTAATCTTTTTAAATTTAATTAAAAAATTACACTTTTATCATATTCCTTAAAAATTAAATATCTCTCAAACCGTTAATTGTTATGAAAAAATAATTATACCGTCACGACGGGAATTAAATTATCTTTCTATAGATATGCACTTCTATATACTTCGGCGAACTTTTTTAAAAAAATTTCGTAAAAAAAATCACATGTGATTCTCGAAAAATTACATGTGATTCTCGAAAACTCATGTTTGATTTATTATTTTAAAAATCACATTTGAATTTGTAATGTCACATGCGATTTGTGAAAATCACGTGTATTTTTTTTGACGAGAATTTCAACATTGTAAAATCGTTAAAAGTATATGAAAATAACCGTATATTAAATGATAAAAATATTTTCGTTATTACTTTAAAATCACATGTGATTTATAAATGTTTGAATCACATATAATTATGTCAATATATTAAAATGTTTGTTGCCATTAATATAAAATATGTTCATTTAATCGGGGTGGAGTCTCCTTTACCTAAAAAAATATATGTAAAATAAAATGGCTTCTGGATTACACGTAATTCGGTGATAATTACATGTGATTCAAGCATTCCTAAACCGTAACTTTTTCTAACAAACCCACATTAGATGAATCACATGTGATTTTTTTAATCATGTATTATCTGTTTTCATTTATTTAAATATATATAAAACAAATTGGCTTCTAAATTACATGTGATTTTGTTTTAATCACATGTAATTCTGCTTGAATTGCATGTGGCGGTGATAATTACATATGATTTTGCTTGCATTACATGTGATTCAAGCATTCTAAAGCCTTAACTTTTTCTAACAAACCCACTTTATATGAATCACATGTATTTTTTTTATTTATGTATTATTTGTTTCATTTATATAAAATATATAAAACAAATAGGCTTCTAAATTACATATGATTTTGTTTGAATCACATGTAATTCTGCTTGAATTGCATGTGATTGTATGATAATTACATATGATTTTGCTTGCATTACATGTGATTCAAGCATTCTGAAGCCTTAACTTCTTCTAACAAATCCATTTTAGATGAATCACATGTGATTTTTTTTAATCACATGTAATCTTGTTAATATATTAAATTGTTTGCTTGAATTATATGTAATTCGATAATAATTACATGTGATTTTGCTTGCATTAAATCGCATGTAATTCGATGATAATTACATGTGATTTTGCTTGCATTACATGTGATTCAAACATTTCGAAACCTTAACTTCTTCTAACAAACCCACTTTAAATGTGTGATTTTGTTTGAATCACATGTAATTCTGTCAATATATAAAAATGTTTTGTTGTCATTCAAATAAAATATAGAAAGTAAACTGGCTTCTGAATTACATGTGATTTTATTTTGATCACATGTAATTTTACTTGAATTACATTTGATTCTCTACGTATTTTTACATGTGATTCATGTACAATATATAAAGCAGATTTGCTTTTGAATTAGTTATAAGTTTATTTTAATCACATGTAATTCTGCTTAAATTACATGTGATTTAGTGATAATTACATGTGATAGATCCGAATAACAAGTTACTTATACTAAATTCAAAATTATAATTTTCGCAAACCGTAAATAATTTTTTCAAACACTTGTGATTTGTGTCAAATGACATGATTTTTATCAAATCACATGTGATTTATGATAATTTTTCTTTTTAATGATACGTACTTCTATATACTTTCGACGATTTTTTTTAATTTCCGCACTCACGGATAACATGTGATTTATTACTTTATAAAGCACACGTGAATTTGTAAAATCATTTACAATTTAAGAATTTCTGAAATCACACGTGATTTGTTACTTTAATATCACATGTAAATTTATAAAATCACATGCGATATATGGAATCACACATGCATTTTAGATATACAAATCACAATTGATTTTACAAATTACTAGTGATTTTACAAATTATGTGTAATTTTTTTGACGAAAATTTCAACAAAAAATCATCGAGACTATATGAAAAAGCTAGTGGCGTAACTTGTTACATGTTTACATTCGACTATTTAAATAATTACACTAATAAATAATAAGAAAAATTATTTATTTATTCTGTAAAAAAGTTTGATTTTTTTATAAAAAATCACAAGTAAGTTTTCCGAATCACATGTGATTTTTATAGTCGAAAATCGCAATAATAAAAAATCGTCTAAAATATATCAAAGTGCCTATCTACTGAAAGATAAGAATTTTTTCGTCGCAATGGTTTATTTTTCGGAATCTGAAAGATATGATGTTTTTCGTCGCAAAGATAAGAATTTTTTATCGTTTGAAAGATATGATGTTTTTAAGAAAAAGGTGAAAGATGAGTTTTTATTTTTTTATAGAAAAAATGAATGGTTAAGATTGATTCATTTATTCTTTTATTGATTTATGTTTTATGTATAACTCACCTCATGTAATGATAACATGAAAAACATGAAATATAAAATTTAGATAATCTAAATTAATAAAATAATTTATTATTTTTTAGTAAAAGATTTATTATTTATTTATTTATATTACATTAAATATTACTGTATAACATGGTTTTGTTTGGTTCGGTTTTGTTTTGAATGAAAAACTAAAACCAATCGAATATTTTCGTTTTTAAAAAAATTAAAAACCAAGTCATCTGTTTTTAATTTCGATCGGATTTTCGTTTTGGTTTTTTTAATTTTCACGTTGTTGGACCGATTTGGGTAATGTCTGATCTCTAACGCTTCTAACAAGTTAAGCAACAGGATTAGTACAGCAATGAAAGAAAACAGGTTGGTTGTCATTCAAACTATGCCAAAAAAATATATGATACTTGAAGTGATGACCCGGCCGGATCAGGAAAACCGGTTTTTTACCTAAAAAAAAAAATGGTATTTAGCGGAACTATCTTAAGTCCGTGTACCTTTTTGGTACCGAGTACCTATTTTTTTTTTTCTCTTTTTCAGTAAGATGTTTAACACATCCAATTATTAAAACTCTCTTTTTTAACAACAATCTTTTTACACTCTTGTACCATCTAACGAGATTTGAACCCATAACTTTTTGGTCGTCAGGTAACTCACATATATACTACTAGGCCGAATGACTTGGGTGATAGTAAAAGATCTAGGTTGTTTATGTCGGTATTATTACAACAAGCAACACGAACACAAATGCAATCCAATGTTATTAGAGAATTAAACCTTTTTATAGGAAGTTAATGTTTTTGGGAAAGGGAAACGAAATACCAGGTTAAATCACATTTTTATTTTATAACGAACTAATATATTTTTTTACATTACAAATACAAAGTTACAAACACCTAAGGACATACAGTTCACATATACTGAAGAACTTTAGCGCCAAAAGCAGCACCCAAAAAAGTAGCTATGGAAATGCCAAATATACCAGCAAGAATTGCAGGAACAACCAATGAATGCCATCCTTTGGCTGTGGCCATTCCGCAAGCTGTTGTGGGGCCTCCTACGTTTGCATTTGATGCTAACAGCAATAACTTTAGGTCAAAGCGGAATAGCTTTCCTACACCTAGAATAACTGCTAGATGAACAGCCAGCTGGACAAGAGCAAACAAGAATATACTAGGTGCTGTGTTTATGACATTCCATACGTTCCCACTTGCACCAACGACTGCGAAAAATACCTGGAGAAAAGGAAAAATCTAGTGATGCATCACGCAAATGGTACCGAGTGGTAATACTGCTTAATATAGAGCGTTAAATGGGTATAACTAGATTTGCCGATCTTGACTCATTAACCCATAAATGGGTTGATTTTTAGGTATTGTGTGATCTCTAACAGGTCCAACAAGTTAAGCAAAAAAAAAAGAAAACGGGCATAGGTGTCATTCAAATTATGCCAAAGAAATATTTCATGTTTGAAGTTGGAAGTTTAACCTGCATTAAAATCAACGCCATAACCTCGCCAGCAGGTGCAAGGTAAGTAAACTGCTTTGGGAATGCAGTTGCTAAAACAACAACAATAGCTGTAACTGCTGGAAGGATTCCTCCTGGGATTGCAAAAAATTTTGTTACAAAACTGCCAAGTCTGCAGATGGCAAATGATATCGCAAGCGCCGTGGCAGACTGCAACAAGGGAAGTTTGTCCCCAGATTCCAATTGTGCATCCTCTTCAACAACTGAATATGAACTCAGAATAGATTACTATAATTAGTATGAAATATGTTTTCATGAGAATTTCACAGCTAGCTAAAAGTTAATTTGCAGAAAGAAATAATATAACGGACCAGTGGTTGAGGCTGAACTCTCGGCAGGTATTTTAGCTGCCAATGCAAACAATGTGGTAAAATATACTGCACAAATCACATTATCTGCAGCTAATCCAGCAGCTAAAACAGAAGGAGTAATTTGTAGAGCTTCAGCAATTGCAACATAATTTACAGCTACAAAGTATCAGAAACAAGAAACTTGTTAGTTAATACTCAATGCAGAAAACATACCCATACAAAGGCATAAAATGTTACTTTAAATAGCTGTATATATAACAACTATACCCAATCCCTCCTGAGGGGGGTATAGCTCTATATGCAAGTATAGAATAATTTTGGCGATATATAATTAACCCCCTCTTGTTTGATAACAGACCGCCTAAAACTTAGTTGTAAAGGTTACATCTCCTGCTAATCTTCATAAACCAATAAGATGGATATTCTATAGAGAGAAGTTGGTTGTTACACTTTCGTACTTAAAATACATGTATGAGAAGGTTTCTAAATTCATTACCTCCGCCAATATGTCTACCCATTAGAGCAGCAGCAATTTTCCATCCTTCTCCGCCAAGCGGTCTCATTGGAACCATCCAGTATGCCACGACTGTTCCAATTGTTGTTGCCACTATAAAACGAAACATGAACAAAATGAGTGGAAAAACAGAATTAGCACTTTAGCAGTAACAGTAGAAATCTATCATTACATAGGCATCAAAGGTCCTTTTAGATGTATTGTGAATTTCTGAGATGGTAAATTTTAAACGGTAAATATACTGAGCATGCAACTTCTTGAGTGGCTGCTTTATGCCTTCATAGGTAACACAGACTAATACAGGGGGGATCTCAGATGACCTCTAGAAACCACATAATTATGGTGTTCGTCACCTCATAGTAGACCTATTGGCCTAAACACCTAAAGCCCTGATTTTGCTCATAATTTTATAACCATACACGTGAATTATGAATTATGATTAGTTTTGTATTATAACAAATGACAATGATAACCAATTTTTAGGTTGACTACAGATTGATTAAAACAATCCATGGCAATAATAATCAAGAACGACAAACCATTATATCCTATGTATTACCATCACTTATGCTATAACATTTTTTTCGGTGTTAAACATCAATAAACGTATGGCAATCTGAAACGAAATACACTGTATATTATAAGCTGTACTCATTATTATAGGAAAAGTTCATCATAAGTCAACCACTGGGTCTATATGGAATTAATGGGAACCACCTGGTTGCACTTATATCCATATTCACACCAAGTGATCCACAGATAGATAACACCTTTTTTGCACGATAACAACCACACAAATTATTTAATAACTGAAGCTTACCTGATCCGATCAAGAAAGCCAAAAGAAGCTTCCCGGTGGACCTAAAAACTCGAAACAAATCGGCTCTAAATAACAACAACGGAACCGCTAATGGTAACAAAAACTCCAACACGATCGAATACGCCTTTGCTTCACACGAAATAAGTCCCAAATTACTAGCAGCAAGTCCTATCAATGTACTCATCAATGCTCCACTTAACATATTCCCTATCGTTGTTTTCTCTGACCTAAAACATAACAATAACATTAATTTCTTATAACTAAACTAACTTGGGTTTAAACTTATTTTTGAGGCTATGAGCTTATATGGTTCTGGCTTATGTTTCACAAGCTAATCTTCCGGCTTATTTTGAAAAGCTTTATAAGTTAATTAAGTCATGCTAAGCTTATAGAAGCCCTTGTGCTAGCTTGTTTAGGGGCTTATGATCTTGTGTAAAATTTGAAAAGCTCAGTTTTTCCGGCTTATCAGTTTATCAATTTGAGCTTATAACCTTTAATAAGCAGTAAGCTCAAAGACGAAAAAAGGCATTTCAAGACTTACATTAGCTCGACAATACGCTTATGACTAAATAAGCTAGCACAAACGAAATATATAAGCCAGAAAGAATGAGCTAACGAAACACAATCCGAAACCAGGTAACCGCACAAATAAGCTTAAACAAACACCCGTCTTTGTTAGACAATAAAATGGCCCAAGCCCGACTTGTGGGTTTAGGGTTTATAGAATGTTATGTGTATTAGTATAAATACACATCAATACAATAATACAATACCTATTCATGGGGGTTTAATCATTCTAACATGGTATCATATAATCCGATAGTAAAAATGTTTCATAAGCCTGAATTTTCTGATTTATTTCGAGAGTTATATCATTATACGCTTATAAAAAGTCCATAAGTTTCAAAACGGGTAAACAGAGGGCTAGTCTTCTTGACTCAAATAGCGGCCTCACCGAGATAATCTCGGGACCATTTCCACCCTTCTCTGGCCACCTCCAAATGTACACCTATCAGGGTTCGAACCTTTACCTCTTGTTTGAAAGCAACCATTAGTCCACTAGACCATTTGGTGGTGGTTATAGGTCCAAAAATTTCAAAATAACCGCAAAATTGGACTTACGAAACATAACCCTTAATGGCATAAGCTCACAAGACCACAAATAAGCTTAAACAAACACTCCCCAAGTTTCAAAATAAGTCCAAATAAGCTCGTAAGCCCGAAAAAGAATAGATAGATTACCAGCTACCAATAGCGCCAATAGAGAACAAAGCAGTCCAGTTGCCCCAATGATCAGTGGGCGAAATGAGCGGGAAATTTAAACCTGAGTTAACCTTAACAGATCGAGGGTTCAGATTAATCACATTCACAGGTGGCGAGCATAGGGAAAAACTGGGTTTTTGGTCAAAGTTAATATTGGAGCAGAAAGTCAACGTTCGTTTGTTTTGGTGGCTACATAATGATGACTGTCGGGGTAACGTTTGACGGAGATGTGGAAGGTGAAGATCGAGAAACAACTGTGACGACATTTTGATAGATGTCGAACAGTTGTGTCTGTGTTTTTTTGATGATGTCAAGTTGGTTTAGTAACTGGGACCAAGGAGGTAAGTTGACCACCACCTACCACTTTTGCTGGTCACTTGTTAATTTTTTTATTTTATTTTATTTTTTTATTTTTTTTTAGAGAATATGGGGTGGTTGATAACAGAAAGTGATGCTAAATTCGTCACATAAGAATTTAGGACTTTGGTATCAGAAATCATTTAATATCACATTTATGGGTAACCATTGGCATGAGAAAAAGTAGTACTAAAATGGTATAATGAGCCCACATATACTCATTTTTATTATTAAAAAAAAATACCTTTAGCGTTAGTTGATGGTTTTAGCGCGAGCACCTTTGGGGCCAGCCGAGAAACGATACGCCAACGAAAGGGTGGCGCCAAAAAGCTAACAAGCATTCCCTCACTTATAACATGGTTCTAAAACGCTAGCTATGGCCTCGCTAAGCTCTTAAAAGTCCGACCATTACGCCACGTAATAGATAAAAGCTTGGACTTAAAGCTTGATGTGAAATTACGAGTGAAAAAATATGATAAGACATAATAAAATGAAATACGTGAAGTTTTTTTAATTCAATTTTGATAAGAATCGTATTTTTATATACAAATTAAAAAATTACATTTAAAAATATTTTCTCATAACTATATCTTTTATATATTACACGTTGTCAATTCAATATGTTTATAATCTAATATAAATATATATATATATATATACTAGACGATTACCCGCACACAGCGGCGGAATTGCCTAGCGACTTATAATTAACGATATTCTAATTGACCAGGTGGTCAAATCGGTAAATCGGTGATTCGGGCCGGATTGAGTCGGTGGTCGAGCCCGTGCCCGGTGACTCGACCGGGTTGACCCAGTGGTCGAACCCGTGACTCAACCGGATTGACCCGTGGTCAAACCCGTGGGCCGATGACTCGACCGGATTGAACCGATGGTTGAACCCGTGACCCGATGGTCGAACCCTGATCCGATGACTTGACCAGGTTGACCCGATGGTCGAACTTATGACCCGATATAACAACCGGATTAACCCGGTGGTTCAACCCGTGACCATGTATTAAATGTTTGACTTTATAATTATTGCATTCTAATCTATAAAAGGAATTTAAGTTTTTCACTATTTCCTTAATTATCACTTTTTTCACTTTCAAGAATTGGGCATACACCCTTTATATAATAGTATAGATATATATAGAGATGGGATCAATAGAAAACCTTTCTTTGGTAGAAAACCTAGAAAACAATGCAAATCTTTTTTTTTATTCAGAACCAAAACTACAGGGGGCCGAATGTAATTAATCAATTCTTATGGGTAAATGTTACACACTTTTGAAACTTCCATCCCTTAACGCTCGTTTTTTTTCCTTTTTTCTTCTTTTATCTGTTAACATGTTTCTTCTCCACAACCACTATAACCACCAGAACCACCATATACACCATCGTTTACTGCTCATCCAGCAACTTCTAAAATCGGAGATCAAGGTACGTTTTGCAACTGTTTTCGATTATATATGTTTTAGTGTTTTACCTGTGTGAATCTTCGTTCATATTGAGTTAAGGGTTTTCATTTTTTAATTTTGATTGGTTATCATTAATTTTGTTTAATAGGTGAATCGATTCGATAGGTATTTGACATGATGCAGTATATAACTTAGTTATTTGAAGCGAATTTGAGGAATAATTAATTGTAAAATGTGTTCACAAAAACTACACATAAGGTGTTTGTTAAAATGAATAACTTATATTGTATATATGTGATGCACTAACTTTTTTATAAATCCTAACCTAAAGTTTTAATTTACTAGCTGCTTGTTTGTGGCACAAGTCTAATCTCACTTTACGAGGTGTTCATTTAAGAGGCTTTAATTGTTTAATTCGATGGTGTTTATATGGCCATGGAGTATTGATTAAGAACCGTAATTATACATAAATTTGATGAAACAACCTTTTGTTCAAAGTGAGGTTAAATGCTTGATGTATCACGCTTACATGTAAGTGTGGTATATAAATGCTTACATGTTTTGTCTCTTGCTTGTTTGGTAGAAAATGCTTTACTTAACCATTTGTATGTAATAGGCTGTGATACGCCATCCCCATAAAAGATTAAATGGTGATCTTAGCTTTTTAAGATTCATATTTTAAAATCCCACATATTGCAACATCCTTTTTGGTTACTTCAATTGGTTCAGGAGGGTTCGGGATTCTGGGATCTATAGAAGGATAAACTTTATGTATGTTGTGGTGTTCTTTTTCTCTACTAGAACTATAGTCTTAGCAACTTTCTCTTTGTTGACAACTGTTGTTGCTTGAACTTGATTGGAATAGGATTCTTAACATGTTCATGATGCTTACCATATTGATAATAATTATGATAGGAGCCATTAGAAGCTTTGAGATCTCGTTTAACTAGAAGTTATATTGTGGCTATATTCTACATCATAACTGAACCTACATTTCTTTGAATGCATATCTCATATAACTAAAAGTCATTATTTATTACTGTTGATGATGGCGGTGAAATAAAGTGTTTATCTTTCGATCCATGAATTTACTTTCATTACACAACTATATCTAATATTGTCGATGTGTTGACTAGGGTTATTGTCTTCATGTCTTGCAGACCATTGACATACACCAAAAGTGCCTTTATAAGAGCTGCGAATGAAGGTGTACCCTAAAACCAACCACCTGATGTAGTTTCTTACTAGATATGAACGATCAGTAAACAGATTTAAACGGATTGTTCAACTGATAGTTTGAGGATCACTTGAAAAAACTAATACAGATTGAGGTGGAATACAAAGCGATAAGTACCAAAACTGAAACTTTTGAATTGTGAGTGTTTGCGTGAGATCAGACACAATGTACAACTAAAGAGTGCATTATCACAAGTCATTCAACCAGCAAAAGAGCAAGCTGTGGAGTCGGAGACACGAGAATATGTAAATAAAATGCAAAATAAGGCGTGTAGATGTACTTAATTTTTTATGATCCAGGCTCTAGCTAATACTATTACTTATAATTCTTTAACGTGTGCGTCCAGCTATTGTTATGTACTACATCGAAAACTTTATTCGTGTTTCTGATGTGTGACTTAATTACATTTCCATTATATGTGAAACTATCGAAGGTGATGTTCCCATGGTTTAAGACTCAAATGCAAAGAACCGTTGAATGATCATGAATATATATGACATTATATTTTGGATGCCTGATATTATACAAATGGATGTACTAAATTACCTCAAACGGATGCATTAAATTACTTAAACAGATACACTAAAGTACCTCAAACAGATGCAATTAAATTAATACTTTTGAAGTGTCAGACATCGAAATTACTGTAACATCAGCAATAAAACAAATAAAAGGGTAAAGTAATAGAAGTTATCATAAAAAAACATCAAAAGGCATACAACTTATTAAGCTGTATATATTAGGCTGATAATGTCTTGCCATGGGATTTTAGCATATTTTTTTGGTTACTATGACATTGAACAATTTATGTTTTCTGTTCTAAGACAACAATGTTTTTCTTATCTAGGCAACAATGATTCTATCAAAAAGCAGCTGTCGTATCTTCTTTGTTTATATCCTTGAGCTCATGTCTCGCAGCAAGAATAGCACCTTCGTTCATCAGGTTTTGCAAAGAATGTATCTCCAAGAAAATCTTATCAAAATCCACATTTTTTGCAGGCGCCTTACCCTGCGAGTGCACCTGCCACATAAAGTATTTAACTATTAGTAAATGTCAATGATACATCCCCCTTTGAATAATAATAAAATGATAATCTTGACTTATACCAATGAAAGTAACCTGGGGTGGTATCATATGCAATATTTACACTTCCACTCGTTTCAATGATATGGAATTCACAATGAGCATAAGATGGCGCTTGAAGTAACGAAATAAACACACCAAGAGGAAACGAGACATAAAAAATTTTGGACAATAAAGATGAGAAATTTAACCTGCATCCCTTACGATCCGGAACTTGCAAGTTTCAAGACGCCATCATGTAATTGCTTGTCCTTTTGGGTTAATTGAGTAGTGCACATGACCTCCCACTCTAATTGTATAAGACACCCATACAGAAATGGAGTTTTAGATATGTTTAAGGATATAACATAACAACTATCTACATGCATATAGTTCGTCTAAGTAAAGAAATGTGACTTGTAAAATCAGAAGTATGGAGAAGAACTGACCTTTTATAATAGTTTCTGATGTATCTGGAAAACTTGAAACGAGGACTAGCTACTTTCACTTTTCTTGAAATCTAAATTCACATAGTATGACGTAAGTGTTGATCCTTTAATGAGGAGAAGAATGTCAGGATTGAGTTTTGGGTCCCATTTCTTTGATTTAAATTAATATGTATCGTGATCTGACTCGTCTCTTTGGATCTCAATGAAGGCAGAGTACAAGTGGCCATTCAGAATTGCGTATTGGATCCAGTCAACGGTCACATCTATCTAGGTCACAGACATGATGCGTTCACTCTCTTCGCACATCACACATCTGTTTCAAGAGCTAGGAAAAGCTATGTTGCTTCCTTCTAGAAGACGAGATTCTGACTTCGTTACAGTGAGCCCTTCTTCAGGATCTGTGGCTTCTAAACTTTCTTCCATCACACTAGATCGTATGAATTTTGAGGGTCATGTAAATCCTTTTGGATCGTCGATTCCTTGGTCAGCAAAGTGTCGTTACCTAGGCAAGGTTGTTGAGTTCGTTGATGACATTCTATTAGATAAACCTGACCTGCATAAGTTCTAACCTGGATTGGGGTAGCCATTCCTGGTCTTGTAAAAATAAGTTGCCTGCAGCCCTCAATCATCACTGCCATAGTATTGGTCAAAGTCTAGGTCTTGATCTTTATCTGAAGTTTTTTTTTCCTTCTTAAATACTTTGTTATCACCAGCTTCCAGCTTTATAACATAGATCGGGTACAGACTCATTGCTTGAGTTCAGAGAGATAATCCCAGCAACATAGGGTTCTGGGAGTCGCTGGTTAGACCAGGTCAGTGGGCTCAGCGGCCTGGGTTTGGTTTGGTGACCAGTGACCTGTTATCATCCAGCCATGAGATCAGCTACCTTGTAATCGGTTCAGAGATCTGGTCATGTTAAGTTCAGAGACTGGTTGTTCATTGACAAGGGTCGCTGATGAGTTCCAGCAACTTGGTTTGGTCTAGTGACAATTGTCCAGCGACATGGAATCAGAGACCTGGTTTAGTGGAGTTGTTTTATACCAGCGACCCGTATCACAGAGAGGGTTTTATCAACAGGGTTCAGCGAGCTGTGAGTTCATCAGCTCCAGGGTACACTTATAGCTGGATGGGGTTAGCTCAGCGACAGGTGCAATAACCTGGTGTTCACAGGTTCAGCGAAAGGGTCCAGACTAACCAAGATCCTCTGATCTTTCAATAGCTCAGCGCTTCCCCTTTTTTTTAGCAGTCAACCGCTGCACTCACTCATTTGATGGCTTCTCAATAAATTCCTATATATTTCAATTTTACCGTGAAAATTGATGCCCTAATATGTCCAACCAGATGCACTAAAAAAGGATTACCGGAAAGTATTAAGTCACCCATAACATGACCCATACCAAAGACTTATCAGTCATGATCAGTACACGTTTTGACCCAATAACCTGTCACAGCCACTTTGCCACCTTAATTTACAAACCAAATGGTAAGCTTTTACCACTTAACATTTGTTTAACAATAATGATAAACATTTTGATTGACAGGGAATTATTTATCATTATCGATTAACATGGACATCTAGCAAATTACTCCACGCAGCTAATGATTAGAAGACAATTCTTAAACCAAAAACTTTGAAAGTTTACCATACAAATGGATAACCTAATATGTCCAAACATGTGTACTAAAAAGAAGTTTGAAGTAACAAACCTCAAATTGTTCCAATTCTTTTCCCAATCATGATGACCCCTCAAACGCTTTGAACTTCTACAATAGAAGTGTGACGATTTTGGACTTGAAGCCAGCATTACAACTGCGAAAGATAGGATGATTCCAAACTGGAAGTTTGATGTTGAT
Organism: Glebionis coronaria; assembly: GCA_025667525.1. NCBI lineage: Eukaryota > Viridiplantae > Streptophyta > Magnoliopsida > Asterales > Asteraceae > Glebionis > Glebionis coronaria. The sequence continues at coordinate 46,462,556 of CM046881.1, forward strand.
AACCTGAGACTGAAGCATGCAAACAAACATTTTAGGTTCTGTAGGATACCGTGATGCCTTGAAACATACAGATGCCATGATTCATTATACGGATGCTGTAATTTTTTGTGTATACCTCCCTGATGTTTTAAATAAAAATAATAGCCATTTCTGGTCCATTTACCCATTCCTAACAAGTGAAAAACCTGACACCCTGCATCTAAAAAAAATGAGAATCAAAACCCTGATTTACAACATATAAAACTCCCTAAAACACACATCCTGCATCTAATTATATCATAGAAGTAGAAGAAACAAGGAAATTGAAACAAGTACCTTAGCAGCAACTAAATTGGTTTGTTTTCAAAAGTTCTAAAAAATGAAACTTTTGGCTAAGTTTAGTCGTTGAAACACATCTTTATCCCAGCTAAAGACAACTTTAGCTTACACAATAACTCAAAACTGCATATCTACTAGAAGAAAAATAATGCAGTAACAATCCCAAACACGCTCTATGTGATAATAATAAGTAGCAACGTGCCGTAAACTAATTGATGCCCGAATAAATATTTAAACAGATGCCGTAACCAAACAAACAAATTGATGCCCAAATATATTATTAAAATAGATGCCTCAAACAAACAAACAAACAAACGGATTCCCTTATACAATAATACAATATTAGAACAGATACCTTAAACAAAAAAGAGAAACTGATGTATTAATATTGTCTTAGACGAGATTCTCTTTTTCATGATACCCTTAAGCACTAATAAATAAACATATGACTGAAATAAGTTCAATAAGCTTTTATCTAAAAAATGGCATATTCATGAAACTTTGATGCACTAACACACAAGCACATGCCTTTTCAAGATTCTTTATCAGGCTACAATACTGTGGCTTGCAATCCTTGAATAAATCACACCAGATTGATAGTTTCGACCCATTCGCTTATGAGTGGGGTCGATGGAGGTTCTTTTTGTAATATCTCTAACGGGTAAGATAGGCAAAGCCACCTAAATCATCAGTGGCAATTTTGACTCATTTATTTTTATGTGGATAAAATAATTAATTCAATAACGCTAGCTTGAAAGAAACAAGTATGGCAAAAATGCAAAATTCCCTAAATATATATTTCTAATTTATAATGCCTGAAGGCTAAAACGACCAAACCGCATCTTCATGTTCATTTGAACATTGTTATTGTTGTGGGATTTCAGGGAATTGAAAATGGTGTTCCACTTGAGGCAGTGGTAACTAGTCATGGTTACCCTAACACCTTTGGTGGGAATCCCGTGAGTACATTCGCTGGTTTAGCAGTTCTTAAACTAATAGAAAACAAAAACCTTCAGCAGAATGCCTTAACATAGGAACATATCTAAAAAAACAGCCAATAGATCTTAACTGCCACAATTTTATTAATTCGAACTTGGCACCTAAATTATATACTAGATATCTGATCTAGTGAATCTAAATTTCATCAAAACACTAGTATTAAACCAAAATCATAATTCTTCACAACTGTGATATATTCTAACTCGATAAACGAGTCAGATACAATCACACCAATCTGATGTACTCACTTTTAACAACTTGTAATCCTAAATCCCCCAAAATTAAATCAAAACCCTAATTGTTCCCAAATTCACCTCTTTAGTCAATCAAAACCACAACATCACTCGGCACAATCAAAACTAAACAAATCTTAGAAAAACTAACTGAAATTAATTGAATTTAGTTAAAATTGATCACCTGTTATGTTGTTTCGATGAGATGATTTCGGTGATGCTAACGTGAACCGTGGATGTGTGTGTGTGTTTTTTTACAGGTAATCGATTGTAGGGAGGATAGCGACGGTGCCGGAGGATAGAGACAGTCTCGGAGGATAGCGTCGGCGTACATGTGGTGGTGACGGTACCTTTGCCATTGGTGACTGGTGGTAGGGAAAATAAGATACGATAATGTGTGTTAGATTGTATTTGACCAACAGAGAATAGCCAATTGGCAGATTCTACCCCTCCAATTTTCATTAACTTTCATTTTTTACCCTTCAGTTTGATATGTTGCAAAACCTACCAAGTATTTTTGTTTTCTAAGTTTTCTATCAATGTAAGGTTTTCTCTAGATCTCATCCCTATATAGATATATATATATATATATATATATATATATATATATATATATATATATATATATATATATATATATATATATATATATATATATATATATATATATATATATATATATATATATATATATATATATATATATATATATATATATATATATATATATATATATATATATATATATTATATATATATATATATATATAGAGTTAGGTTAATGTGGTGTGGCTACTTAAAATTATTAAAATAAAAAGTGATATGAACCGTCAGATTTATTAGTTATGATTTGATGAGACTAATTGTAAATGAAAGTCATTTAGTAATAAATGTATGTTTAATGTATTTTTGGTTCTAATAATATTAACACTTTTAATGCCTTCTTTTAATGTTTGACTACTCATTAAATTTTCATAAAAACCTAATATGCTTCACATGAATTTTTAGTGACTTTTTAAGATATATATTGAAGTTATGATTAGTAATTGGTGATACAATCATTTTTCAACGCATAAAAATGTACGTTTTTTGTATTCTACTTATTTTGGATTTCTAGGCACAACAAACTTATGCATTACTTTTTAGATATGATGTAGAAAGTTATTTTTCAAAATATTCATGAGGTGTACAAGTGTAATATATATTCAAGATGATACACCTAAAAGAATAACTCGTACACCTACGTGAAGAGCGACTCGTACACAAAGAACATCTCGTACATAAATAAAAACTCATACACAAAGAAGGACTCGTACACGAAGATCAACTCCTACACAAAGAGCAACTCGTACACTAAGAGCAACTCGTACACCAAGAGCAACTCACACACGAAGGGCGATTCGTACACAAAGAACAACTCGTACACAAAAAGCGACTCGTACACAAAGAACAACTCATTCAAAAAGAGCAACTCGTACATAAAAACGACTCGTACATAAAGAAAAACTCATTTAATAGTCATTTGAAAAATTATGTACACTTATTACACCTTTAATGACATGAAAAAGTATTTAATTTTATTTCTGAATTTCATTTAAAGCAATTAATGTCATCTTAATCATATTAGTTGATCTAACAATTTAAAAGGCTTTTCATTTTAACAACTTTAAGGTAGTACACTACTTTAACTATAATCTATATATATATATATATATATATATATATATATATATATATATATATATATATATATATATATATATATATATATATATATATATTGCGACGTTTTAACTTTAACTTACGTTTAAAGTTGTCATAGCTTGTCATGCCTAGCAAAAATGTGAGGCTTCACTATATCGTCAAGTTACGTCTCACACTATTTAAAACCTTGATTTTTAGTATTATCATTAGTTAGTTTGGGTGGTGAGTGAATGGTTTGGAGACATTTTTAGCAATGTTTTGAAATTCAATTTGATATGAAAAGTTTAACATGTTAAGCCGAATTATAATAAAAAAAATGTCAAACTAAATTAAAATTTATATTTGAAACCTGATTAGACCCGCATAATTTATAGTGACTCAAGTCAGTCGAGTGTTTTTTTCGTGTTTTTACAAATAAAACATTTTAATTGTATTTATTTGTGACATAATTTAATTTTTACGTGTCATATTTATTAATAAGTGAAGTTTAGGCTCAATAATAGAATATTTCATAATTTATATTTATTATAGTATTACTTTTTTTATGATAAAATTTTTATTATTACTTTTATTATCATTGCAAATATATTATTTTTTATTGCCGAAGAATATCATGTTAACTCGGTAATCAAATCGGTTGAAGCAATAACTCGATTACTTGATCAATCGGTGAATGACTCGGTTTTCAAAACATTATTTTTTATACTTAACTTGATGAGATCGTGTACACTTTATTTAAAAAAAATCGTTTTTAATTTAAAAAAAAGCCACATTTATTTATTTGTTATTAGTTAGTCATATATTTCATCACATACCTCGAAATATCAAAGTTCTTTTTCAATTTGTTTAAAACTCTATTCTAACTTTATGCATTTTTAGGTGTCGAGTTTTCTCAAGCATTTGACAACATGTAAGCATCTGTTTCGTTTAACGTGTTGATGATCTTAGTGTCATTAGTTATTTTAAATGATTATGATTTACTAGAGCCTAATGTAATTACATATTAAGCTCAGATATGAGTAAAAGAAGTGTGAGGTATACACTCGACGTTCGAGTTAATATATTTTCAACCACAATAAAAACTTAGGGTCAAAAGACAACACCCCTTGTTTTTTTTTTGAACGGCGGCAATATATTAAAAAAAACTAGCAATAGCTAGCAAGGGAACAATTACACATGAGTATCAATAGGATTTCTAAGCCAATCTATCCATCTAAGTCTAAGCTTAGGATTTCTAGATGAAATCCACAAGAAAGATTGATGAACAACGGAGTCCCATATATTCGCCTTTTTCGGCTTAGTAGAAGAGAAAATCCAAGCATTGCGAAAGTTCCAAAGAGACCAAAGCATAGTAGAGACGATTCCTTCAAGGACGATCCTAGCATGCTTCAACAACCGAGCAGAGTCCAACCAAGAGAACCAATCCGCAATATTTGCAAACCCCGGAAAATCCAATTGACACCACCTAGCCAAGAGACCCCATAGAGCTTGGGCCGTATCACACGAAAAGAACAAATGGTTTGCAGTCTCCACATGATCTGAACAAATTGGGCAGAGAAGCGAAGGAACATCGATACCTTTGTTGTCCAAATTCGTAAGGCTCGGAAGCCTATCAAGACATAATCTCCAAATCATGACATTAGCTTTGATGGGAATAAACTTAGACCATCTTGTGGGGATATGGATGCCAGTTAGAAAGTGATCATCAATATGTGTTCTAGTGGAGGAAACTATGAAACCTGTAGCATCCAGATCCCATTTCCAAGTATCAATAGAAGTAGTGAGGGACACCTGACGAATAGTAGACATCATGTCATGAAACTGACTAGACTCAGCACCACCACGCGGGAGCCTCCTGAGAACGCTAGACCAATCTTCGATAGCTAAACGATGTGACACCATACAAGATTTGTTCTCTTCCAAAGCAAAAACCCGAGGGTAAAGATCTTTGAGAGGACGCACTTCGCACCAAGAGTCGGTCCAAAATCTAGTAGAATTACCATTTCCGACTGAACGAGAACATAAGGCAAGAAGATCAATGCCTTTTTCCTGAAGCTTAAATGTTTGTTGAACAATACTGATCCATGGGCTGGAAAATGAACACCCATGTCTATTAGACCCAATGGCACCGTCGACCCCATGAATACTTTCGATAACCTGTACCCAAAGGCTATTATGGCAAGTTTTAAATCGCCATATCCACTTGAAGAGAAGAGCAACATTAAGGGTGTAGATGCTTCCAATACCAAGGCCGCCCATTGCTTTGTTAGCTAAGCAAGTTTCCCATTTAATCCATGTGATTTTTTTATCTTGAAGGTTGCCTCCAAGGAAAAATCGATTCCGCATGGATTCGAGACGTTTCATGATGGCAGTGGGCATTTTATATAGTGAAATAAAATAAGTAGGAAGATTACCTAGGACCGCCTTGATGAGGGAGAGACGACCTCCGACCGATAAGAGATTAGCATTCCATTGAGAAAGCTTAGACTCGAATTTATGAACAATATTGTCCCAGTACTCGCATCTTCCCATGTTACATCCCACAGGCACCCCTAGATACATCATAGGGAAATTAACTGTGCCACACCCAAGCACGAGCGCCATATTATGAACATCATTATAATCAACGTTAATGCCGAAAATCTTGCTTTTGTGCACATTAATCTTCAATCCAGACATAAGGTAGAAGCAACGAAGTATACACCCCTTGTTGCAGGGGCGGAGCTCTTCAAGGACCAAAAAGAGTCCTGGCCATCCTAAGATTTAGGCTTGTAATATAGTTTCTTTGATGTATCAAGGTTAATTTTTGTAGTTTTATCAAATGCCCTCCTAAAATTGTCAGCCATTTGTGTGCATTTTTTATAAACTTGATACTCAATTGACATTACTAGTTCTTAAAACTTAATTTTTCGAAATCTCGACCTTCCTAACAAAATTCTTCAAGCTCCGCCACTGTCTTGGTGGGTCCCGATCCCAAGTGAGCATGCGAGGGTGAGGTGTCATGAGTTTCATGGTTTGTATTATTTAGGACATCCTTATATCTTACAAAGTTACACAAATGTTAGTCGAATAAGTCATGTGAAATATTTATTTTATATAAGTGGTTGGGACTTCTTCTTGGAGATGTGTCATTTCATGGGCATTCAAAAAGCAGAAACGTATTACCCGTTCGGCCATTCTACTATAAAAACTTGATTTTGTAGCATTGGTTGTTGATGGTAAAGAGGTTGGATAGCCACAAATCTTTATTTCAACCCCTCCAACAAATTAGTGCAAGTTCTGTCACTACCATTCACCATCCAACCTTATTTTCGGTTCCATAATTCGAGGGTTCCCGTCCCATCCCTTGTTAATTTGGAGATTCCCCAGTTAAATCGAAGCTGGATTTGATTTCCATCGAATACGAGTTTTTTTATCCTAGGCACAACATTTATACATGTACAACACAACTCCACAAGTGTAGCAAAAAAAAAGGTTGCCCAAGTATATCCACAGATGGTCCTTTCACTTCAAGTTATTTACAAGGTTATTTATGTATTTATCCATGTTATGTACACAAAGATTTGTACGACATTGTTCGACACTTACACCTACCACCCGTGGCGGAGCTAGAATAATTACTGAGGGGGGTCAATTTTTTTTTTGTCAAACCGAATAATCAACAGTAAAAAAATGTGCCATTACCAAACTTGTCCTGCCAGTTAAGACTCAATTTATTTGTTAAATGACTATACAAAATAAAAAACAAGAAAAATTAAATTTTAACAATATATAAAAAGCTAGATAAATAAAACACATAAAATATTCAATGGAGAAGTACAATGCCCCACTTACTCCAAACCCGAATAAAACAATATCTTTCATTTTCATCTTCTCCTCTTCCTTCACCCCTTCATCACCACCACTGCAATTCAAGTTTTCAAATACTCCATTGTAACACATAAAATACGTTTTACGTCCTCGTTTTGCTTCTTAGTTTATTAGAGACGTAATTTTCAGGAGGTTCAGTTTAAGAAAATACCTTAAAATCTGAAATCTTTACACTACATTGTAGGGTTTAATCCCTACAACCCTGATTACTAGATGCGGAATATCGATCTATGAATAGCACACACAAACAGAAGAATCCACTGAAAAACCCACAAGGTAATAGCATCAACATTTGTACATAATGATTCAAAAGATCACTTGGACCCATTTGAGATAAACGCAAACTAGTTTAACCCAAATGAGTTTCTGCATTTGTCATAAATTGACATAATACAAATTTTTGTGACCGAGGGGTTTAAATATTGCACACAGAGAGACCATCTCGAAATAAAATATAGATCAAATAAGATGAAAAGAATGTAACCTTGCTATCTAGCTGAACTTTAGCAACTCTACGTGTATCTTGTAATTGTGTAAAGAGCATCTCAAGTTCTTCCCTGGGCTTTTGAGCGTCCTGAAGCTTTTCTTGCTAGACAAAACAAGATAAAAGAGATACCATTTCTTCTATCTTTATGTCTTTGAAAACACCATTAAACATGAGCTCTGTTAACACCAATTCATCAGCGCTGCTAATTTCGCAAGCAACTTTTCCCTTCAACTCCACAACATCGTCTTTAGTAACGTATCTATGTCAAATACAACATAAACTTAGTTCAAAATAGGAGATGCATATGGTTTTCTTGGAAATTAAAGTGATAGCCACATCTCATATTTAATATGATAGAGGTACTAACTTTGATCGTTCTACTTATGCATGGGTCAAATCAAGTTGTATTTTATTTCTAACTCGTCTGTGACACCCCCAAATTGAGTCAAACGCAGCGGAAATAATATTTGGGTGTCACGTAGGTGGATCAACAGCAGACAGAATATAGAGCAACAGATAAAAGATTATCCTTACATTTATTACATGATTGAAAGTGCAAATAGTATTACAGTAGTCTTTAACATTGTTTGAAAGTTTGAATTTATTCCCAATTTATAAAATCCCAGATGAGCTTTATAAATTCAATCTATCATGATGCTTGACTTCATGCACACCATTACCTGCTTTAGTTACCTGAGAAAACATGCTTAGAAAGTCAACATAAAGTTGGTGAATTCACAGGTTTAATTAAAATAAGTTTGGACATTAGATATTCCTAGAAGTAGTAATGCACAAAGCACTAATACTTAAAAGTAATTACATTTCCATATTGCCCGAAACTGAAACTTGACAGTTAAGTCCTTAACAGATAAGGACCCTTCGCCTTATCATTATCAAGGCACCCATAACAAAAATAAGTGCTGACATGTGAAACATCTGTTGTCCCGGCCGAGGCACAGTGAGCATGACTCACCCAGATGGGGACGGTCAATCCCAAATAGATCTATTTATAACATTCAGGTAATTCAATAATTCTAACAGTTTCGGATGCACGGGTCATGTTGTTCATCTACAATAGGCATGGTAATCAAAAGTTTCACAGTTCAATCTATGTCCATAGAATCAAATATGTTGCATGTTTTCTTCCCCATTAAAAGGTTTAAAAGTTTGTCTATATATAAAGTGGGGTCATGAACTCACCTCAGTAGTACAGCAATAAGTCAGAAGATAAATCTGATAAGGATGCTCACGATACAGTCAACGACCTAAATAATTATAAGGTCTCAGTAAATGCATAACATAATGCATAAAAGTTCTAGAATAAATCTGTGCATGCTTAAACTGGTTTTAAGTATTTAATTACAATACTTGTAATTTGTTCGTCGTAGTACAAGTTCTAATAGTATTTATTTTAGGTATAAAATAAATAATAAGGTTTAATTAATTAATTCATTTAATTAATATTTTGTACTTATGTTGTTTATAAAACACTTTAAATATTTATATAGGATAGTTTTATATACATTTAAAGTGATAGGAAATAAATATAATTAATATATTTATTTTATAAGTTAACCATTTTCAATTTATATTTAATATATATAAATAAAGGTTTATAAATGTATAACATTTATTTAAAGTCCATGTTTACGTAAGATTTATATTTATTAAGTTATAGGTTTGGAAAAATAACAATTGTTACGTTTATTTAAGTTTTACGTTTAGATAACGGTTTAGAATATATAAGATTTTAAGGTTCGTAATACTTGTATAAAAATACGTTTTAGTCCTTTTAAATAAATAGATACTCGCGATTAAATTACTTTTATACCCCTAGGGTTTCTAAATCTTTCAAGTATTTACAGTTTTGGTCCCTCCCTAGTTACACGTGTAACTAGGGTTTCTTAAAGTTTCATAAAGTGTCAATTTTGGTCCTTATAGTATACGGCCTATTTTAGGGCTTATAATAGTTTCACCTATTGGCAGTTTTGGTCCCTATAGTTTCGGCTAATAATAAAGTTTATTATAAGTTACATTTTTGCCCCCTAGGGCTTGTATGGGTTTCGGCTATTGGCAAGTTTAGTCCCTAGGGTTACTTAGGGTTTTATTAAGTTTAGTAACTTGACACATTTGGTCCCTAATGTTTATTTTAGGTCACGGCTTGTGTCCAAAATAGTCCCTAGGTTTTCTAAAGTTTATACAACTTACCCTAATATTTTAGTAATCTCTTTTTAGTCCTTTTTAACTCTACAAAGTTTCGGACATGTTCAAAACACACCCTTATACTCTCGGTATTATTTAAAAAGTGGTTCAAAGTTTATGTTTTTGAAATATAAATTTCCACTCTTATTTATTTAGATCCCTTTTACTTTATAAAATTAAAATTTAGCCCGAAAGTATTATATATGCCATTTTAACCCGAATGTTTATATATTTACTATTTTAGTCCAAGACTTCTTAGATCTATCATTTAAATCCAAAATAATTATAGATTTATATTTTCAACATGTAACTTTATAAAATCATATTTTTGACAAGCCTTATAAAAATATTTATTTAATGGAAATGATTATTTATCTAGGCAAGGTATTATAGTGAGCTTAAACTATTCTTAGGAGGCCTAATAATGATCTTAACATTTTAAGGCACCTAATAACATGAATCTAATGTTTCTAGTTATATCTAAACATTACAAGATTTCTCAAAATCATATTATGAGCTTAATAGCTCACGTCCAAAATTACTTGCATGGTTAGGTTTTCATGATTTTTCAAGTTAAACAAGATCATGATGATGTGTTCTTCAAGGTTGACAAGTTTTTACATCAAGTTTTGTTATATATAAAATTTAGCCGTGGGTTTTACTTAGGTTTTTAGGGTTTCAATACTTGTTTAAATGTTATCTTTACCAAAAATAAACATGTACACATCAATATATATAAAGGTAATGTATTAGAAAAGATAGGTTTTAACTTGGACTTACTTGATTAGATAGGTTTAGGAATGATATGAGAATGGGTAGAAACAAGTGACAAGCTTTCAACAATGGAGGTCTAGGAAATCATAAACATGCCGTGGGCTTCAAGGAGGCTTCTAGGGTTCTTGTTCTTGCTTCAATGATCAAGGTTTCTTGTAGGTTGAGCTTAGGATTAACCTTTAGGTAGTAGAAGACATAGTATAGGAGTAGTAGTAGAGCTTGAAGGTTTGAAAATGGTGGTTAACCTTGTTTAGTCGTGAGTTGAGAGAGAGAAGAGTGGAATGAGATTGGAAATATTTTGTGTTGTGTGTTGTGTGTTTGTGTTTCGGCTTAAGAACAAGAGAAGAAGGATTTGGTGAATCTTGTACCTAGTACTCAAGATCCTAGGAGATACAAGTTAGATATGAAATATCTTTCAATGTATTTGACACATGCTTAAACTAGAAAGTTACTTCCTTCCCATTTTTAGTGTGTAGCCGTGTGTTTGCACAAGGTCAAAGGGGACCAGCATGATATTGAATAGGAAATGCATGTGCCATTGTGTGTGTAAGTAGCTTTGTAAGTAAAGCATGGTTTATGTGTAAGTAAAGTGAGGTTATGCATGCATTAGCATAGGGTATTAGTGGAGTGGCATGATTACACTAGGTTACTTGTAGCTAGTTAATCAAATGATGGTAGTGTATGCATGCATACATACACACGTTTTTATATATGCATGGGGAGGGTTTTGGTAAATTTTGCCAAGTGTTGTATGATAATAATAGTCTTTGTATGTTATTATAGGTGCTTGTTGTGTTGTAGGTATTTTTGTTGAAGCTTTTAGACAACTTAGTGAAAGTGTATTATTAAATACATTACTAAAATTTGTTTACTTGAATAAATTAAATAAGTGACAATGTAGAATAATATACATTGTTTTTATAGTGTTTAGGTATTTATTCCTTTTTAGTAATATATGTAAATATGTACATATAAAAATAATTCAAGTACTTAATAAATAAATTAAGTAAGGTTACAGTTTATCTCAAAATATGTACTGAGGTGATGAATTTCATTATTCAATCAAGTGGCCAGTCAATTGCCAAGGTAGTCAATAAATGACTAAAGGTTCATATGAATATAAAATAAATATGAAAGGTAGTATGACAATAGGTATATGATAATTAATAAGTCATATAAAAGTGAAATTATATAAATTCCAAATATAAATAGCACTACAGTTGACAAAGTCAATGAGGGTAAAAACAGAGGTTTTACAGCACCATCCCGTTATTTTAGCTTTGTCCTCAAAGCTTAAGATGAAGCTATTGGTCAGGTGAACAAGTGTGGATACTTGGTCTTGAACGAGTCTTCTCGTTCCCAAGTGAACTCAGGGCCTCTCCTAGAGTTCCAACGTACTTTGACCAACGGGATGCGACTGCGTTTCAACTTCTTAACTATCCTCTCCATGATTTCCACCGGTTCTTCTACAAACTGAAGTTTTTCGTCAATTTGAACTCCTTCCAATGGCATAGCCAGTGGTTCTTCAGCATAGCACTTCTTTAGGTTAGAATCATGAAAGGTAGAGTGTACCCGACTCAGTTGCTGGGGCAACTTTAAACGATAAGCTACTTCCCCGATCCTGGCTATTACTTTGAAAGGGCCAACATAACGTGGATTTAGTTTTCCACGTTTGCCAAAACGTACAACACCCTTCCAAGGTGATACCTTGAGCATAACACGTTCACCTACTTCAAATTGCATAGGTTTGCGTTTCAGGTCCACGTAGCTCTTTTGTCGATCGCGAGCAGCTTGAATTCTCTGTCTGATGAGGACGATCTTGTCAGTAGTCTCCTGGATTAACTCGGGTTTAGTGAGCTGAAATTCACCTACTTCTGCCCAACACACAGGCGAACGGCATTTGCGACCGTACAATGCTTCAAAAGGGGCAGCCTTAATGCTGGCATGATAACTGTTGTTGTAGGAGAATTCCACTAAAGGAATATGATCAACCCATCCATTTCCAAAATTAATCACACATGCTCGTAGCATGTCCTCTAGAGTCTGGATGGTTCGTTCACTTTGACCATCAGTCTGCGGATGATAAGCAGTGCTCATATCCAAATTGGTACCTAAGGCTCGTTGAAAAGCCTTCCAAAATTTTGACGTGAACCTACCATCTCGATAATAGATTATCGACACTGGTATTCCATGTTTGGTCACAATCTCCTTCAGGTACGTCTTTGCTAGTTTGGAAAGGGGATCGTTCTCCCTAATCGGCAGGAAATGAGCGGACTTGGTGAGTCGATCGACGATTACCCAGATTGTATCGTAACCGTGAGATGACTTTGGGAGTTTGGTAACAAAGTCCATAGTGATGTTTTCCCACTTCTATTCCGGTATCTTGGGTTGTACAAGTAAACCCAATGGTCTCTTGTGTTCAGTTTTGACACGAGCACAGGTCAAACACTTCTGAACGTAGGTGGCGATGTTGGCTTTCATATTCGGCCAGCAATATAACTTCTTCATATCCTGATACATCTTTTCAGATCCGGGATGTATAGAATATTTAGACTTATGAGATTCGTGCATGATCACGTTCCTCAAATCTCCATAACATGGTAACCAACTTCGTCCGTGAAGGCATAGGGTTCCGTCTGCTCTAGGTTCTAACTTTTCTTTGCTAAGATCAGTTCTGAGCATTCCCCCGACATCTTCCTTCACGAGGTTTTCAGGCAATTGGGCTTGTGTCTGAGCTTCCAAAATCTGTTTGGGCAGATCCAAACTGATTGTCATCACTAAGGCCCGAACTCTCATAGGAGGGTCTGTTTCCTTACGACTTAAAGCATCAGCAACCACGTTTGCTTTTCCCGGATGGTATTTGATCTCGCAGTCGTATTCACTCAGTAACTCAATCCAACGGCGTTGTCTCATGTTCAACTCCTTCTGATCCAATATGTGTTGCAAACTTTTGTGGTCAGTATGCACTGTACACTTTGTTCCGTATAGGTAATGTCTCCAGATTTTGAGAGCAAAAACTACGGATCCAAGTTCTAGATCGTGAGTGGTGTAATTCTTCTCATGCTTCTTCAATTGCCTTGAAGCGTAGGCGATCACTTTCATCCTCTGCATCAATACGGCACCTAAGTCTTTGTGTGAGGCATCACAGTATACAACGATATCATCGTTGCCTTCAGGCAAGGCCAGTATGGGTGCACTGCATAACTTCTGCTTGATCAGTTGAAAAGCTGATTCTTCCTTCTCTCCCCACTCGAACTTTATTCCCTTCTGTGTGAGTTTGGTCATTGGTTTGGCTATCTTGGAAAAATCTTCAATGAATCTACGGTAGTATCCGGCAAGGCCTAGAAATTGGCGGATCTCCGTCGGTGATTTAGGAGATACCCAATCCTTGACAGATTCGACCTTTGCTGGATCCACATGAATACCGTCACAATCGATGACATGACCAAGGAATTGCACTCTAGGAATCCAAAATTCACATTTAGAGAACTTAGCATAGAGCTGCTCCTCCTTGAGTACCTTTAGTACTTGTGCAAGATGTTCTCCATGTTCTTGTTTGTTCTTGAAATAAATGAGTATGTCGTCGATGAAGACTATCACGAATTTATCCAGGTAGGGTCTGCACACACGGTTCATAAGGTCCATAAAAATAGCTGGTGCATTGGTCAACCCAAATGGCATAACCTGGAATTCGTAATGGCCGTAACGGGTTCTAAATGTTGTCTTTGGAATATCTTCCTCCCTGACTCGTAGCTGATGGTATCCAGATCTCAAGTCAATCTTGGAATACACACTTGACCCTTGCAGTTGGTCAAATAGGTCGTCAATACGAGGAAGCGGATAACGATTCTTCACAGTTAACTTATTTAGCTCTCTGTAATCGATGCACATTCGAAAAGAACCATCTTTCTTTTTGACAAATAACACAGGAGCTCCCCATGGTGAGGAACTGGGTCGTATGAATCCTTTGTCAGATAGCTCTTGAAGTTGTTCGGCTAATTCTTTCATTTCTGATGGTGCCAACCGGTATGGAGCTTTAGCTACAGGTGCTGCTCCGGGAATCAAATCAATTTGAAATTCCACTTGTCTAGTCGGTGGTAAGCCTGGCAACTCATCAGGAAAGACTTCTGGAAAATCTCGGACAATGGGTACGTCCTCGATTTGCTTCTTCTCGGGTTTGTCTTCTTCATCTGTTTGAGAAATATGGGCCAAGAAGATAGGACATCCTCTCAACAAATATTTCTGAGCTTTGGTACAAGAGATAACACTAAGTCTAGTGTCAACGAGGTCGGTGTTACCGTCACCTCGAACGATTAGAGTTTCGTTTCCCCATGGAATACGGACTAGTTTCTCGTCACAAACAATGACTGCGCGGTGTCTCGCTAACCAGTCCATGCCGATAATAATATCAAAACTACCAAGGTTTACGGGGATAAGGTCAATGTTGAACGGATGTTTGGAAAGATTTAAGGTGCAACCTCTAATGATAGTGTCAGCATCTACAGTTTTACCGTCAGCTAATTCTACAGAGTAACGGTGATCTAAGCTTGTAGGGACAACTTCTAGTACTTGACTAAATTCAGTGGATATAAAACTTCGGTCTGCTCCAGTATCAAATAAGACAGATGCATAACGATTGTTCAATAGGAACGTACCAGTAACGATATTTAAATCGAGGTTGGCTTTTGCATTGCCGACCACGTACACTCTGGATGAAGCTCCTCCACTGTTCTTGTTCTGGTTTGACCGCTTAGGGCAACTTGGTCTCATGTGTCCTGGTGCTCCACACTCGTAGCACACAATTCCCTTCTTGGGTCCATTGTTGTTTCCTCTAGTAGCGTTGCGGTTCCCCTGCTGTCCATTCCCGTTCCCACGGGCATTGTATCCACCCCTGTTGTTGTAGTTCCCAGTGTTTTGAGTGGGTCGGGCCTGAGTGACAGCATTAACTCGACAGGTTTTAGCAAAATGACCAACTTGTCCACATCTGTAGCAGGTCTGGCAATGGCTATCAAAAGTATGATGATAGTTGCACTTTGGGCACATAGGTTTGGTGCCTACGTACGAGTTAGTTCTTGCAGTAGTAGCACTGTAAACTTGCCCAGCATTCTGCTTCTTAGGATGTTGCTGGTTCTGACTACGGAAGTACTCGTCTGCCTTTCGCTTGTTGTCAGTATGCCTCTCGGATAGGGTACAGACTCTTTTGTTTATCAACTCAGTAGCGAACTCAATGGCACTCTCGACGGTAGTAGGTCGAGATGCGAGCACACTGTCGTGAATGGCGTCTGGGAGTCCACCCACGTACTTCTCAATCTTTTCATCCTCTTCCATAAACATTCTGGTGCACATTAGGGTCAACTCTTGGAACCTTTGGTTGTACGCAGTGATGTCATTGTTCCTGCATTTGAGATCCCATAACTCGATCTCCAGCTTCTTCATTTCTCCCCTTGGGCAGTATTTCTCAGTCATCCTCTCTTTCAACTCAGTCCAGTTGAGAGCATAGGCAGCATCGTGTCCAAGAGTAGCAACAACAGAGTTCCACCAAGTAAGAGCACTCTCAAGTAGGGTGCAGGCGGAAAACTTCACTTTGTTCTCTTCTGCACAGTCGCTGATACGAAATACCGATTCCAACCTCTCAAACCACTGCATCAGTTCCACCACTCCTTCCTTGCCCTTGTAATAGGAAGGTTTACATTTCAAGAAGTCGGGGTAAGAGCAACCCCTGGTGGTCTGATTATTTCGGCGGTTGTTGGAATTTTGATTGTCGTCCACGTTCTTGCTGGCAGCCATCGCAGATGCGATGCCTTGGTCAATCATTTCCCTTAATTGGGCAGCAGTGACGTTTTGGGTAGTCTCGGCATTGTTGGGGTTCGTTCTAGTGTTTACCATTTTTCTATAATTATACAAAAAAATGAAATCATTAGTTCAAGGTGTTAGCACAGTTTTATATAATTACACGAAAAGGAATTTCATGCATAGACTTTACAACAAATTGGATAACCTGTTTAAAGTTCATAATATAATACAGTACGGATATAACAAAAGCTAATGAGTACATGCCATAAGTCTAGAATAGGAATACAGTACAAAATGCACAACCTAATCCAAGACAGAGCACAACCCGCCTGTCTGGGATGGTGGTACATGAAATCTAAAGTACATCATCTATGAATCCCTAATCTAAATAGTACAGTACAGGAATACAACCGACTAAAGAAAAGTACAAATACAAGAGATCCTATATCATGATAGCCGGGGTGCAACCCTAATAGCTTATCATGATGTACAAAAGATCTAGCACATCTAGTCTACTGATGCCTAACTGACTCCTCGGATACGGCTGGCGCCACGGGCGGAGATGAGACAGCCGGTGCCTGCATGGCATCCTGCATCGCGGTCATAGCAGTCCTAGTCTCCCTGAGCAGTCGAAGGGCCTCAAGGAACTGGTCTCTGAGAGTCGGCTGAACTCCCCGGAGATGAGCGGTCTCTGACGTCAACCCCTGATGGCGGACATCCTGGAGGTCAAAGAATATGGCAAGAGTCTGCTCCATGGTCATAAGAGCGGTGTGAGTCTCTGTTTGCTGACTCTGCAGTAGGTACATCTGCTCTCGTAGGAACTCGTTCTCATCCAGCAACCACTGGAGAGAATGGTAAGTAGTCGACCACACCCCTCGGGCAGCGTATGCCTCTGAACTCACGGTCCATGATAAAAGGTCCTGGCACTGCTGTAGAACAGTGCGCTCAGTCTGTCCGGCCGCTAGCAGAGCAAGAATGTCTGCTACGTCCTGGGCCTGGCGTGCGGCAAGTGCCGTGATCTGGGCCTGGACAGGGTCAACATGTCTGGCCCGGGAACCCTCACCGATCTCAAAGGTGGAATCGAGAGGTGCCTCGTACCTCCTCTTACGAGGTGGCAGAGACTCGGGTGCATGCTCCCGTAGTACAGTCACGAGTGGTACAGGTGGTGTAGCAGTAGGAGGCTGGACCTCTTCCCCAGCGGGGGAAACAGGTGGTGTAGAAATAAGCGCCTCAATGGATGCAGCGTCGACAGAAGCGTGACTATCGCCGGAGTCACTAGCAGATAACCATCCACACAAGACGGTCGTCGGAGATACAGCAGCAGGTGTATCAGTAGGTGAAGTCATGATAAATCTGAAAGTAACATAGTTTTAATTGATATAAGTATAAACTTACTCAAGTTAAAAGTTTTGAGAAATATAATTTAAAATTATATAATAATGCCATTTAACACTCGCCATGCTAAATGTTACGTTAATACTTATAAGATTAGTTAACCGGATGTTAATAATCAATGCACATGCAATCACACAATCGATGTATGCTCTACGGTCTATATGCTTAACTATTCTAGTCCCGAAAATCCCAAAAGATTTTTAAAGCAGTTATAGTTCAGATTATATAAAAATTTTATTTTTATATTTATTTTAAACTTGGTTCTGATTCTCTATACCTATCGCTCTGATACCATTCTCTGACACCCCCAAATTGAGTCAAACGCAGCAGAAATAATATTTGGGTGTCACGTAGGTGGATCAACAACAGACAGAATATAGAGCAACAGATAAAAGATTATCCTTACATTTATTACATGATTGAAAGTGCAAATAGTATTACAGTAGTCTTTAACATTGTTTGAAAGTTTGAATTTATTCCTAATTTATAAAACCCTAGATGAGCTCTATAAATTTAATCTATCATGATGCTTGACTTCATGCACACCATTACCTGCTTCAGTTACCTGAGAAAACATGCTTAGAAAGTCAACATAAAGTTGGTGAATTCACAGGTTTAATTAAAATAAGTTTGGACATTAGATATTCCCAGAAGTAGTAATGCACAAAGCACTAATACTTAAAAGTAATTACATTTCCATATTGCCCGAAACTGAAACTTGACAGTTAAGTCCTTAACAGATAAGGACCCTTCGCCTTATCATTATCAAGGCACCCATAACAAAAATAAGTGCTGACATGTGAAACATCTGTTGTCCCGGCCGAGGCACAGTGAGCACGACTCACCCAGATGGGGACGGTCAATCCCAAATAGATCTATTTATAACATTCAGGTAATTCAATAATTCTAACAGTTTCGGATGCACGGGTCATGCTGTTCATCTACAATAGGCATGGTAATCAAAAGTTTCACAGTTCAATCTATGTCCATAAAATCAAATATGTTGCATGTTTTTTTCCCCATTAAAAGGTTTAAAAGTTTGTCAATATATAAAGTGGGGCCATGAACTCACGTCAGTAGTACAACAATAAGTCAGAAGATAAATCTGATAAGGATGCTCACGATACAGTCAACGACCTAAATAATTATAAGGTCTCAGTAAATGCATAACATAATGCATAAAAGTTCCAGAATAAATCTGTGCATGCTTAAACTGGTTTTAAGTATTTAATTACAATACTTGTAATTTGTTCGTCGTAGTACAAGTTCTAATAGTATTTATTTTAGGTATAAAATAAATAATAAGGTTTAATTAATTAATTCATTTAATTAATATTTTGTACTTACGTTGTTTATAAAACACTTTAAATATTTATATAGGATAGTTTTATATACATTTAAAGTGATAGGAAATAAATATAATTAATATATTTATTTTATAAGTTAACCATTTTCAATTTATATTTAATATATATAAATAAGGTTTATAAATGTATAACATTTATTTAAAGTCCATGTTTACGTAAGATCTATATTTATTAAGTTATAGGTTTGGAAAAATAACAATTGTTACGTTTATTTAAGTTTTACGTTTAGATAACGGTTTAGAATATATAAGATTTTAAGGTTCGTAATACTTGTATAAAAATACGTTTTAGTCCTTTTAAATAAATAGATACTCGCGATTTAATTACTTTTATACCCCTAGGGTTTCTAAATCTTTCAAGTATTTACAGTTTTGGTCCCTCCCTAGTTACACGTGTAACTAGGGTTTCTTAAAGTTTCATAAAGTGTCAATTTTGGTCCTTATAGTATACGGCCTATTTTAGGGCTTATAATAGTTTCACCTATTGGCAGTTTTGGTCCCTATAGTTTAGGCTAATAATAAAGTTTATTATAAGTTACATTTTTGCCCCCTAGGGCTTGTATGGGTTTCGGCTATTGGCAAGTTTAGTCCCTAGGGTTACTTAGGGTTTTATTAAGTTTAGTAACTTGACACATTTGGTCCCTAATGTTTATTTTAGGTCACGGCTTGTGTCCAAAATAGTCCCTAGGTTTTCCAAAGTTTATACAACTTACCCTAATATTTTAGTAATCTCTTTTTAGTCCTTTTTAACTCTACAAAGTTTCGGACATGTTCAAAACACACCCTTATACTCTCGGCATTATTTAAAAAGTGGTTCAAAGTTTATGTTTTTGAAATATAAATTTCCACACTTATTTATTTAGATCCCTTTTACTTTATAAAATTACAATTTAGCCCGAAAGTATTATATATGCCATTTTTAACCCGAATGTTTATATATTTACTATTTTAGACCAAGACTTCTTAGATCTATCATTTAAATCCAAAATAATTATAGATTTATATTTTCAACATGTAACTTTATAAAATCATATTTTTGACACTAAAAGCCTTATAAAAATATTTATTTAATGGAAATGATTATTTATCTAGGCAAGGTATTATAGTGAGCTTAAACTATTCTTAGGAGGCCTAATAGTGATCTAAACAATTTAAGGCACCTAATAACATGAATCTAATGTTTCTAGTTATATATAAACATTACAAGATTTCTCAAAATCATATTATGAGCTTAATAGCTCACGTCCAAAATTACTTGTATGGTTAGGTTTTCATGATTTTTCAAGTTAAACAAGATCATGATGATGTGTTCTTCAAGGTTGACAAGTTTTTACATCAAGTTTTGTTATATATAAAATTTAGCCGTGGGTTTTACTTAGGTTTTTAGGGTCTCAATACTTGTTTAAATGTTATCTTTACCAAAAATAAACATGTACACATCAATATATATAAAGGTAATGTATTAGAAAAGATAGGTTTTAACTTGGACTTACTTGATTAGATAGGTTTAGGAATGATATGAGAATGGGTAGAAACAAGTGACAAGCTTTCAACAATGGAGGTCTAGGAAATCATAAACATGCCGTGGGCTTCAAGGAGGCTTCTAGGGTTCTTGTTATTGCTTCAATGATCTAGGTTTCTTGTAGGTTGAGCTTAGGATTAACCTTTAGGTAGTAGAATACATAGTATAGGAGTAGTAGTAGAGCTTGAAGATTTGAAAATGGTGGTTAACCTTGTTTAGCCGTGAGTTGAGAGAGAGAAGAGTGGAATGAGATTGGAAATATTTTGTGTTGTGTGTTGTGTGTTTGTGTTTCGGCTTAAGAACAAGAGAAGAAGGATTTGGTGAATCTTGTACCTAGTACTCAAGATCCTAGGAGATACAAGTTAGATATGAAATATCTTTTAATGTATTTGGCACATGCTTAAACTAGAAAGTTACTTCCTTCCCATTTTTAGTGTGTAGCCGTGTGTTTGCACAAGGTCAAAGGGGACCAACATGACATTGAATAGGAAATGCACGTGCCATTGTGTGTGTAAGTAGCTTTGTAAGTAAAGCATGGTTTATGTGTAAGTAAAGTGAGGTTATGCATGCATTAGCATAGGGTATTAGTGGAGTGGCATGATTACACTAGGTTACTTGTAGCTAGTTAATCAAATGATGGTAGTGTATGCATGCATACATACACACGTTTTTATATATGCATGGGGAGAGTTTTGGTAAATTTTGCCAAGTGTTGTATGATAATAATAGTCTTTGTATATTATTATAGGTGCTTGTTGTGTTGTAGATATTTTTGTTGAAGCTTTTAGATAACTTAGTGAAAGTGTATTATTAAATACATTACTAAAATTTGTTTACTTGAATAAAGTAAATAAGTGACAATGTAGAATAATATACATTGTTTTTAAAGTGTTTAGGTATTTATTCCTTTTTAGTAATATATGTAAATATGTACATATAAAAATAATTCAAGTACTTAATAAATAAATTAAGTAAGGTTACAGTTTATCTCAAAATATGTATTGAGGTGATGAATTTCATTATTCAATCAAGTGGCCAGTCAATTGCCAAGGTAGTCAATAAATGACTAAAGGTTCATATAAATATAAAATAAATATGAAAGGTTGTATGACAATAGGTATATGATAATTAATAAGTCATATAAAAGTGAAATTATATAAATTCCAAATATAAATAGCACTACAGTTGACAAAGTCAATGAGGGTAAAAACAGAGGTTTTACATCGTCAAACAAGTAAATCAATAAAAAAATTCAAAAAAACCCTCTAAACCAATTAATTCGAAAACAATTTCTACTATACTAAAAGAAAATAGTTTTTTAAACATATTTGGTACACCAATTATATTTAAAGAAGGTTAAAAAAATAATTTGGAAAAAAATGTGTTTTAGGCTAACTATCCCATCCCATACCGTCTCAATCCATAAATAAGATACCCGTTTTGACCCATTACCGGACACGAGCCTTTTGCCACCTGTATCCAACAACTGTTTAAGAAAGGGGTGACCATTCTAATAGAATGATGTCCTGACTCTTAGGAGTGCAGTTACGAATTGATACGCAAGTTGTAAACAGTAGATCACACACTTCAATATACGTATTTTTCTTACCCTAGCCTTCGAAGACCTTTTTCCTTGCTTTGAGCTCATCTTTGAACGCAAGTGCAGAAGTAGACCGCATTGACTTCTTGATTGATTTAATTTGAGCTGTGATCTCTTTC
Source organism: Glebionis coronaria (assembly GCA_025667525.1). NCBI lineage: Eukaryota > Viridiplantae > Streptophyta > Magnoliopsida > Asterales > Asteraceae > Glebionis > Glebionis coronaria. Next base: position 46,484,938 of record CM046881.1, read on the forward strand.
TTCTTGTGCAAGACTTTCAGCTTTTGCTCAGTAAGTGGAGACTTTGTAATTTCATGCTTCTCAAACAGGTACTCTAGGGCCTCAATCCTTCGGACTGCCTTCCTATATGAGCCACTTTGGACCTATGAAATATATATAAATAAGTATGATTACATAAACGGGAACTAGAAGATGAAAACATTTAGTTAAAAGAATTGCAACCTTCATGTCTTTTTCAGGGTCCATGTAGAGTGTCCCTTGTTTTGAAAGTCTAGTGAGAGCTTCAGACAACTTTTTCATGGCATTTTCTCGAGTTTCCAGCGACAAAAGATCTTTTCCTATGACGAGTATGGCACTACTCAAATGATCTATCTGTTAATACATAAATCACGAATCATCAGTTGCTTATTCATATAATGGCTTATGTACGTTCAATAAAAGAGATTGTGCAATCTTAAATTCAACAAGCCTAAAAAGGTATTTGGAGTAATAATCATTTGAAATAACCAGTCCTAGGCTATGTATGGCAAAAATAGATGTAAATCGTTAGATTAAGCTGGTAATTGATGGTGAGAGGCTACATCATGTAACTTTTTGCTTAATGAAAGTGTTTGGTAAATTAACTGTTGATATGAATTGACGTACAACTAGAATCGTTTCTCGTTTCATGACAATATGAAGAACAAATGAAACAGCAACGCAACAACTAGAATCGACTGCCACTTTGTAGATTATTGAGGGTATAAATGTATTTTTGCACAGAAAAAGCTTTACAGAATTTCCAATGCTTGTCTTATCAACGTTTAATTTTTGGGCTAACTATCATAATTAAAAGCTCCTACTATCTTTTACCAAACAAATCATTTTGTAAATAGGAGCTTCTTTTTCTAAAACAAAAAGCTAAAAGCTTTAAAATACTTCAAAAAGCTCGTCGAAAAACAGTCCCATCGTGTTTATATAAACAGACTCAATTTTTGGTATTTAAGTGTCAAATACTCAACATCGGGTTCTTTCGTAAAATTATCATTATAGATACGATTTAAACACAACTATTGTAATCAATTTGAACAAGCAGTTATTAGGAATTTAAATCTAACTAAAAGATGGATTAAACAATGTAAATTACGATTTTGTACTCACCTGTGCCCACATCATGTTTTGAATGACCTACGTAAAAGACAGATTAAAAAAATCGATAGTCTAAAAACAAGAACGTGGTGATGGTTTATAGTTTTTTTCCGGGTTTAATTTGGGAATGGAGGTTGGGGAGGGGGTTAGAGAGATGCATGGAAGATGAAAGATAATTGGGGGTGGGAAGAGGAAAGAATAAAGTAATATATACGTGTGTGAAAGTAAGTGTACAATTACATAATGCAATGGTTATTTTTTTTATAAAAATTTAATATTTAAATTTTTTTTTATAAAATTTAAAAACTTTAATAATTAATTATAAAAGTACAAGTCGCTTAAAATATACACTTAGACATTCTTACACTATAAGTATAAGTCGCTTAAAAAGTACAATGACACATTCTTACACATTCTTACACCATAAGCACAAGTTGCATAAGTTTTATTAAAGTAGCATACTATTTTTAATAAATAAAATATAATAAGAATATGTCACAAACTAATATAAATAAAAAGTTGCATAAAAATAAATTCAAAGTTACATAAAAAGGTACCTTACACAATTGTACTTGATTTTTACACAAATCGTACTTTTTTTTTGAAAAAATACAAGTCGCTTAGGTAGCATAAGGTAGCATAAGGTAGCATCGGTTGCATAGGGTAGCATAAGTTGCATAGGTCTATTTTGGGAAAATGCAACTAACTTGGGTTAGTTTGGCAAAAGGACTTAATGATAAGTCTATTTGGGTAATTAGCCCATTAATTTAACGATGTCGTTTTTATCGGTTTCGATGGGTCCTCTCCGATTCGTCTCATGACGGTTTTTTTTCTAATTGAACCGGTTGTGACTCCGGTTTCCAGTTGAACCTCGTCACTATAGATAGACAATATATACGATTTTTTTAGATATATATGTTTTTAATTGTTATATAATATGAATATATAATATTATAGCTAAATAATGAGGTATATTATTATTATTTTTTAAGTATGCATTAATTAGTTTTAATATAAATATTGAATTATTATGTATTAGTTAACTTTAATATTATATATTGATTAGTTAATGACTTTAGATAATATTTACTATTTTTATTTTTAATTTTGAAGTTATGTTGATTTGTATTTGAAACATTTTAAAAAGTAAGTTGATTTTGTAAAAATTTTATAAATAGAAAGGGTTTTTTAAATAGGGAAAAAGACGAAAATGGTCAAAATCACCCTTTAAAAGTTAAACCATGGTCAAGTTTTTTCATTGGGACAAATTTGGTCATACACAAGTGCACAACTGCACAACCCCATCCAATTACCGCCACGTGTCCCTCCAACTTCAGATTTTAACAAGGGACCAGACCCACATATGTTCCCATTTACTAAGACAATATTTGTCTTATTATGTTATCAAATGCACAACTGACGGCGTTCAACTTGCAAATGCTCAACCGAACCCACATAGTACATAATTTTTCAATTTCCAATAAAAGTGAAACACAGAAGTTGTGCATTTGAGGGTTGAGCGCCGTCGGTTGATCATTTAAAAAGTATCTTTAGTGGGACACTTGTCACAATATGAATGGTGATGACCATATTTGTCTTTAGTTGAAAACTTGACCATGATAAGGTTCTTAAATGATCAAAATGACCAAATTCGTCTTTTTCCCTTTTAAATATATATTAGAGATTAGAAAATCTAAAAAGACAAGATACAGTTGCATGAAAGTACAACACTTTACAGCCGAACGTATTAAACGTCAATTAAACCGGATCGAAAAATCATAACAGACTTTAGTTCTTCGATTGTCTATCTATATTTTTCGTCAAATTCGATTTTTGGTTCGATTCAGTCCGACCCACGCATGGTTCGATCATACAAAAAGTTCAATGATTATCCTCAGACCGGATAAAAAACCAAATCGAACCGGATTATTTGGATGTGATACTGGGTCCGACGTTTTAATCCAATTCGGTGTTGATCCAATCCGTGTTTGTTTATGTTCCAAAAAAAAAAACCGTGTTTGCCGGTCTGATTTCATTTTAAAGAATATCATGTATAAATGGACTGAAAATCAATTCAAATCGACGTCCATATTTAGTCTGACCTTTTAGACCAGTTCCATTTCGATCCGGTCTGATCTTTACCTCTCTGATCCGATGTTCAGATGAGCATCCTTAAATACTCGTTAGTCTCATCTATTTCAAAACTTTAATTTCTTTTTTTTTGTCAAAGTAAGTACAGTTTCATTTTTGGACTAAAATTACAAATTTTGTCTTTTAATTTAGAAAAAATTTCATGTTTGGTCCCTATCGTTTACACCAAACATCAAGTTCGGTCCCTATCTCAAACTAAGTACACAGATCGTCCCTATCGTTTACACTTTGGATCAAAATTGGTCCCTATCTTAGATGGACGTTATCTTTTGTTGTTAAATCATGTGAGTGAAGGGGCATTATGGTCCTTTCCTTACATTTTTAATTAATCAATTATTCACCTTGACTATCCATTCCATTAAACACAAACACAAGAAACGATATAACCATTCTTTCCTTTTTTTCTCTTTCTTCGTTTCATCTACATCATTCTATATTTGTTCTTCCTTTTTTATTCTAGATTTGTTCTTCCTTATTTGTTCTTCCTTTCTTATCCATACCAAAAAAGAAAAACAGATCCAACCGTCACTTAATAAATCTAACACCCACCGTCACTTAATAAAAACTTCCATCAAGATCTCTCCTCTCAATCACGTTTTTTAGATCTCTCCTCCAACCTACCTTCCATCAAGATCTGAAAATCAATCTAACACCCACCGTCACTTAATAAAAACTTATAAAAAGTCAACCAAATCAATTCGATTTTTTGTTGATGTGTTGGGATTTCGATTGTTAGTTGATGTTTTGATTGTTAATGGGATGGGTTGTTAAAGTTTAAGATGGTTGAAACTGATTAAGAAATCAGTGAATGATGTGGGTTAAGGATCGAAGGGTGGTTGCCATGGCCAAGAACCTCGAACAGAGGTGTTGCGCAGATAGATGGAATTCAATAGGGTTTCGGCGGTGGGTTTGCAAGACCAACAAAACACCATCGGTGAAAGAAAAGATGAAGAAAGAAGTGTGTTGTTGATGGGTTTGAAGGACCATTGGGTCGGGTTCTAACCCGAAACACATACTCATACAAGCTTATACAAATCGGGATGTTAAAGCAGATCTAAGCTGAAGGTATATGAGATTCGTGCATATATATTAAGCTGAAGGTTCCTCGGTTAAAATCATCATCTGGGTCTGGAAAATGGCTTTGATGGAGCATGGTTTTGGCAAAATGGCTAATTATGAGAGGATCTGCAGGTAGTACTGGGAGCTTTGGTTATCCTAAATCTGGGTCTTACAGCAACAATTCATGGAACTTGTCTTCTGGGTCTGGGAAGGTAGCTTTTGGTAAGGCCATAAAGTATTGTTGAGATCATGATGCCTACAATCAATGCAGCAGCTCCTCTAATGGTCGAAACATCAGCACTCCTTGCTCCGCCAGATCCACCAGAGTCGCATTAAGTTTACAGCAAAGGCTGTCTGGTACCTGCTCTTGTTACCAGTTCGGTACCTGTTGCTTTTAATTTGTTTTACAATATAGACAAGTACCATCTCTGGGTTGTGTAATTTTCTTCTGGGTTGTAATGGTTTTTTGTCTTTTGGTTGTAATGGTTCTTAATAAAGAAGTGCTATAAATGGTTCTTGATGGTATGATGTTTGATTCAGCGTGTTGTTTTTTTTAACAGATCCGGGTTTTGATTTGAGAGAGAGATTTCAGAGAGATATATCTTTGGATCTGTTTTTTTTTATATATATTGGCAAAGAACAAAAGTGACGTAGGTTATTTTTGTGTATAATGAAAAGAAAAAAAAAAAAAGAGTAAATGACCAAATTGCCCTTTCACTCACATGATTTAACAGCAAAAGATAACGTCCATCCAAGATAGGGACCAATTTTGATCCAAAGTGTAAACGATAGAGACGATTTGTGCACTTAGTTTAAGATAGGGACCAAACTTGATGTTTGGTGTAAACGATAGAGACCAAACATGAAATTTTTTCTTTAATTTAATTTAATGCCTAACACCCATCAACTCCCCACCACCCTCTACTTTCCCACTCACTCACTCACACACCATCATCAAATGCTCCTCAAAAAAAGTCCAAATTCACCACCCAACCCACTTTCCTCCATTACTAATCTCCTTCATCTCTTTCACACACACACATTCTCCTCACTCCAAAAAAATGACCAGAAAACTCATAATCCCATACTTACTACTCACACTCTTCATATCTTCACTAGCATTCACACCACAAGACAACTTCCTCATCAACTGTGGCTCCAACACTAACATCCTAGACTCCGGTCGGGACTTCATTCCTGATGGAACTAAACCCGGTTCATCTTTCTTATCTTCTTCTGCACAAAACTTCATCTCTCTCACCAACCCGGTTCACAACCAGAATTCTTCTTCTTCTTCTACTTCTTCTTTTTCTGCACTCTACACTACTGCAAGAGTGTTCACATCTCTGTCAACTTATAAGTTTCGAGTTGCTAACAGTGGGACCCATTTGGTACGTCTTCATTTTTCACCTTTTAGTACTACTACAGGCAATGATGGCTACTCCTATAACTTAGCTACTGCTAAATTTGGTGTTTTAGTCAATGGTGTTTCGGTTTTGAGTTCTTTTCAAACTGAGTTGACTGTTGTTAAAGAGTTTATACTTAAACTAGCTGATGATGAGGATGGGTTGAATCTTGATATCACGTTTGACCCGTTAAGGAAAGATGATAAAGGGTTTGCTTTTGTTAATGCTATTGAAGTGTTTTCAGCTCCGGTTGATCTTATAGTTGATACTGGTGCTAAGTTAGTTGATACAGATGGTGTGCATGAGTTTTGGAACTTGTCGTCTAAGGTTTTGGAAACTGTTTATAGGATTAATGTTGGTGGGATGAAGTTGACGTCTTTTAATGATACCCTTTGGAGGACATGGGTGAATGATGAGGAGTATTTAGTTATTAAGTCGTCTGCTAAAAGCGTTGCTACTAGTTTGGGTCCGAATTATCAAAAAGGGGGTGCTACGAAAGAAGTTGCGCCGGATAATGTGTATATGACTGCGAAAGAGATGAATAGGGGGAACTTGACTGTGAATTCTGATTTTAATTTGAGTTGGGGTTTTCCGGTTGAGTCGCGTCTTGGTGTGAAGTATTTTGTTAGGTTGCATTTTTGTGATATTGTTAGTATGTCGATTAATCAGTTGTATTTTAATGTGTATATTAATGGGTTGCTCGCGTATAAGGATCTTGATCTTTCGTCACTTTCGTTTCGGGTGTTGGCGTCTCCTTTTTATGCCGATTTTGTTGTGGATTCTGTTAGTTCAGGGGTTTTGGAAGTCAGTGTGGGACCGTCAGAATTGAGTACTAGTTTGAACAAAAATGCGATTTTGAACGGTGTGGAAGTTATGAAGATAGTTGATCCTGTTAGTAGGAAAGTTTGGAGCAAAAAGAAAAACGTTTGGGTTTTGGTTTCTGTAATTGTAGGTGGTGTGATTGTTACTTGCTGTGTGATGTTAGCGATATTTGTTCTTTTTAAGTCGAGGAAAAAGAGAAGAACGAAAAAACAAGGTGAAAGCAATGGTTGGACTCCGTTACGTGTTTATGCAGGGAGTTCGCGTAGTAAATCTTCAGAAGGAACGCACAATGTGACCAGATTGAAAATACCTTTTGTTGATTTACAATCTGGAACGAATAATTTTGACAAAAATTTAATAATTGGTTCAGGAGGATTTGGTATAGTTTATAAAGCCATCCTGCGTGACAACTTAAAAGTTGCGGTAAAACGAGGTGTTCCCGGCTCGAGACAAGGTTTACCGGAATTCCATACGGAAATTACGGTTTTGTCAAAAATTCAACATCGTCATCTTGTTTCTTTAGTTGGTTATTGTGAAGAACAATCAGAAATGATTCTTGTATACGAGTACATGGAAAAGGGCCCGTTGAAAAACCACTTATACGGGTCGAATCTACCACCATTGTCATGGAAACAAAGGCTTGAAATTTGCATTGGGGCTGCACGCGGGCTTCATTATCTTCACACGGGCTCAGCACAAGGTATCATTCATCGTGATGTTAAGTCTACGAATATATTGCTGGACGAAAGTAACCTTGCAAAAGTGGCAGATTTTGGGCTTTCACGGTCAGGCCCGTGTTTGAGTGAGACTCATGTTAGTACCGGTGTGAAGGGTAGTTTTGGGTATTTAGATCCTGAATACTTTAGAAGACAACAACTTACTGATAAATCAGATGTTTATTCTTTTGGTGTTGTGCTCTTTGAAGTACTTTGTGCTCGGCCTGCTGTTGACCCATTGTTGGGTCGTGAGGAAGTGAATTTAGGTGAGTGGGCGGTTCAGTGGCAGAGAAAAGGGTTAATTAAACGGATCGTGGACCCACGTATCGCTAAGGAGATAAAACCGGAGTCTTTGAAAAAGTATGGAGACACTGCTGAGAAATGTCTGGCAGATTATGGTGTTGATAGACCGACAATGGGTGACGTATTGTGGAACTTGGAATCTGCACTTCAGCTTCAAGAAAGAGGAACCGTGAATGCAACAAGTGTGGGTCATACCCGTACACCAGAAATTGTAGCTGGTGGGTCAAGTAACGCTGATGGTTCGGTTTCAGTTACAGGAACAAACCAGGTTTTCTCACAGTTGATGACCAATGATGGTAGGTAACAAGCATTGCTCACTAGTTCTTAATTATACAGGTCATGTAAGATATCATTCCATGAAAATATAATGTTTAGGCTATCATGCCGCGCATACTCGTGCAGTTGTATGCTGCATAATTATATAAGGCAGCGATGTAAAAACTGTAACATTACACCAATGCGTTTAGTTGGTTACCACTCACTCGTGTGGGTTAGTTGCTATTCATGTTAGTAATTAGCAAGAGCTTTTACAATGATCCCATGTTGCCAAGCTACCAGCAAAAAGAGTTTTTGAAGGCTCATTTGTTAATGATCTGTTCGTCATTGTTAAGCTGGCTTATATTGATCATAAAGAAATTAGTTTTGAGTATGAATGATTGTGAATAATATAGTGGTTTCAGCTAGGGGTGGCAATTCGTGTCGGGTTCGGGTTGTCAGGTTGACGGGTCAGAAAATCCAAACCCAAACCTAATCCATTTAAATAATCGGGTTAGTTATGTCAACCCTAGCCCGTTTACACATAACCCGAACCTAACCCATTTAACCCATATATATATTTGGGTTGACGTTAAATATGTTACATAAGTTGAATAGGTTAAACGGGTTTATATATTGATCCATTTAACAAGTTTTATATATAAAAGTAGGCACATTAGACGTGTTAAAGATGTTAAATGTGTTTATGTTCGGTATGTTTAACCTAATAAACACGTATGGTAAAATATTAATCATTTTTAATATAAGGAAAAAAATCTTAAACGGGTTGTCGGGTTGACCTGCTTAATTTTTTTCCAACCCAAACCTAACCCGTTTAATAAATGGGTCAGATAGGCCGACCCAAACTTGACCTAAGATTCAATATATTCAACCCGAACCTGTTAATTTTCATGTCGGTTTCAGGTCAGGTTCCGTGTCGGATCTGAAATTACCGCCCCTAGTTTCAGCAATACTTCTTAAAGAACAATGTTTGCTTGCAGACAGTTGCAATAGACCTTTTTTCTATAAAACATTTTTGTTTTCGTCTTACACCTTTTGCTTTGGTCTTTTTGGCGAATGGCGGACAAAAAACACCCTGCACAGTGCTCTCTTAGTAGTAGAGTTTTTGGCAGGATCCGGAGATATAGCATGTGCTATCACCGTGAGCGAAAGTTCTATATAACATTCTTATAACACAAAAAAACATGTTGCTGATAACACACCAAAGTTATAAGCTCTCTGGGACTTAATTAGCCGTTACATACAAATAATTGTCAAAGAAAAGAAAGAACGAAATAAGCGGATAATGGGTGTTATGTCTTTGGCTGCGCAAATCCAGGTACCATACAACGTTGTCATAGGTCTCATAACGAGCCTACAATGGCCATTACCTGGTAATTTAATTGGTATAATTACATTACCAATAAAAAAACCGTATTGACTGATTTTGTGTTTATAAAAAAACTATGTTGACGAAGCACTTCAATTTCGTAAACGTATGAGGTTCATCTTTGTCATGTTACCGATAACTTATTAACTTAGATGTACGCGGTCTCACTAGGTTTATCTCGAAACCGTTTCCTACTTTTCTTTTCTCACGTTCAAATATATACATTTGATAAAGTTTGAAAGTTTAAGCTCTTTTGAGAAACCTCAACTTTACCAATAAGCAATAGGGTTAAAGTCATAAATTACCAACGAACTTTACTTTTTTTCTCGATATTATAAATAATGAACATAAAATAGTTATCTAACCATTGAACTTTATGTTTGTTTATAATATTACCTATTAACCGTTTTTAATAGGTAAAAAGGCATTTATGACCGACACGTCACTTACTTTAGCAGGTCATTTTAAGTTTAGGTTTATTTAACTTTGGGTTAAAGCCATAAATTAGCAACGAACTTTACTTTTTTTCTCGATATTACAAATAATTAACATAAAGTAACCTACCGCACACACACTCTCTCTCTATATCTCTTGACATTTCCATTAACTTTCTCTATTGATTCCAGCTATGTTTCCTTTATCCTTTTCTTGTTGTCGGCCAGCATGTCGTCGGAAAACAACCATTATCCGGAAACCACCACTATACGACCCACCACCAGAAACTAGTTTGTAAATTGGTTAAATATAACGGTAAACCGGTTATATTAGGTGGTAAACCGGTTAGATCTGGTGGTTACCCGGTTTGATCTGATGGTTACCCGGTTAAATCCGGTGGTTACCCTGTTAGATCCGGTTGTTACCCTGTTAGATCCAAGTGAAAACACATAACGTGGTGCGACCACTGTAACGTGGTCGGGGTTGTTGGAAGAGTATGCCGTGATGGTTTTGTTTGAGATGGGTTTTCAGAGTATGATTGATCTGAGTAAGTATGATTGATCCAGGTATGATGTGGACAACGTCAAGAAAAAATCGACGAAAGTCAACGACACGTGGGCAAAAAAAATGACATGGAATATAACAAATTTTACGTTACTCATAATAGCCGTTATCAACAAGTTTCAATGGCGATATTATAAATAAACATAAAGTTCAATAGCTAGATAAGTATTTTATGTTCATTATTTGTAATATCGAGAAAAAAAGTAAAGTTCGTTGGTAATTTATGGCTTTAACCCTAAGCAATATCAGTAGTTTTAAACTTTTATACTTCAACTATTTCCTTTTTTGAAGGGGTGTTTGGTTTGAAGGCATAGGTATGAATGGGAATCAAATATTTCATTTTTATTCCAGTTGTTTGGTTTAATAGTTTTGTAGAGGGGGTGCGTAAGGGTGTGTAATAGGTGCGGTCACGCAGAGCTTCCATTTAAAAGGGGCCTATTTTTATTAGTTTTGCATTCAAATACGTATAGTTTTAACATTTATGAGCGATATAGTTCAAATTTATATGCAATTTGTTATTAGTTTACAAGTGTAATAAGCCTTCTTTGTTGCTTTCGCCTATGGCCATCAAAAACTATAAGACGACCCTGATCAAAATTATCGGTTATATAAACTCATTCGTGATTCCGTAACCATACCATATAGCTGTTCCATATAAGGTTGAGCATTTATTCAAAACCAAATTGAATTGACAAAAATCATACTAAACTAAAAATGACTGAGAAAATCATGAACCGAAAATTAAACCGTAATGTATCGAACAAAATCAAAAGGAAGCAAACCGAGTTGAGCAAATGGAACTGAACAAAACAGTCTAGGCGTGTTTTTTTAACCGGAAACCAAACAACCGAGCAAAACTCAAAACCATAAATATACAAAACCGAAATTCAAACAAAAAATGATCGGTTCGATTTCATTCGGTTCAGCTTGGCTCGGCTTAGGGCCGAGCAAATCCAACCAAAATTAAACCGACAAACCAAACCGATAATTTTCGGTTTTCTATATTTATGTCGGTTTTGCTCGGTTCGATTCAGTTGCGTGTTAAAACCAAAAAAATACGTCTAAACTATATGTTCGGTTCATTTTTCTCTGTTCGTTGTCGGTTTAATTCGATTCGATTTTTTCTTATTGTTTTTCTAATATTTGGATTTTTGTTTCATTTCGGTTCAATTTGATTTTGAACCGATGCTCAAGCCAAGCTCGGTTCGTCAATTAAGTTCGGTTTTCACTTGATAGAAACCAAACACCGCTTAATAAAATGGTGAAATTTGTAAACAAACCTTGAAGGGACCGAAGAAAAAGAACTGGAAGTGCTTCAGGCTTTCTAAAAGTGAAAGAAGAAATCAAATAAAATCAAATAAAATGATGGCGGCCAAACCCTCAAACGGTAACAACAACAACAATCACTTCTTTCTTTCTTGTATTCCTTAGTAGTATTATCTAATAATAATTTCTTTATTATTATTATTATTGTTGGGGTTTATATAATGAAATGATAATGGTGATATCATGGCAGCATCTATCCTTGAAGAGCTGAAAAATGGCGTGGCCAGATTCGAACTCGTTTCGACAACTCCGGTCGCTCCACTTTTCGCGACTGCTACTACGACTACTACTTCATTCTTTGCCAAAATTCGACCTCCTCATTTGTAAGTATACTCCGTAATTCCGTATTATGTATGTTATCAATATCTTATCTTCAACTTATATATGGACTTCATCTCATTGCTAATTTAACGGAGCTTCATCAATTTCACTAGGAGGGCCAAATTATGGCTATTTAATAAACTTTAAACTTTCTAGTTTTAATTTAAGGGTTAATAGTGTAAAGCTAGCAAACTTTCTAGGCTTATATAACATAAGCCTCAATTTTGTGCCTTATTTGAAGACTTATGGGCGGGCTTATATAAGTTTATTATATCATGATAAGCTTATATAAGCCCCTAAGTCTCAAAATACGCCACAAAATTGAGGCTTATGTCATATAAGCCGGGAATAAGCCATATTTCGGCTTATATTTCATAAACCACAATTTTTTAAGCTTAATTGGAGACTTATGGGCTTATATAAGTTTATTATATCATAATAAACTTAAACAAGCCCATTAGTCTCAAAATAAGCCACAAAATAGGGGCTTATGTTATATAAAGCCGAAATGAGCTCCATTAGTCTGAATTTCTATATTGGTCGGCTCTTCAAATACTGTGATTGTCATTCAAGTTTTAAGACAATTTTTTCTTCCTTTTTAGGGAAGTTTCACCAGCATTGAGGAAGGTGGAGAGTTTTAGGGTGCACAAAATTACGGGTGATGGACGTTGTATGTTTCGTGCCCTGGTATGGTGGTTACTACCATGGCTTCGTGATTTTTCTATGTAATTGGTTTAAAAACAAACAAGGAAAGAGCCACTTAACATAATGAGAATTGTGGAAGCAAAGTTAAACACACGAAAGTGTCCATTTTCTTTTGGTTAAAGGGTTTCCCCGGTAACGAAAATGTCCACTGGAGGCATCTAAAGACAATTTTCAATAGGGTATATCGCAGATCGACTTGTGCTGAACGATATGGAAAAATAGTTGCAGCATTTAGGAACTGAGAATAGGAGAATAAATAATTGTGACAGTTTAAGGCAAACAAATAAGTTAGTGTCTTTATCATGTCTGTAGATGGCTTCAACTATTCGATTGTTTCAGCAACTTATGTGGTGCTCCTTAATGTATTATAGGTGAAGGGAATGGCTTTGAACAAAAGCGTTACTCTTAGCGCCCGAGAAGAAAGAGAAAATGCAGGTTCTTTTCCTGTTTCATTTATCTTTTGTTGTCTGTCTCATCAGAGCTGCTAATGCCAGTACATAGAACACATATAATCCACTACGTTATGACTATTTTTTGTTCCAAGGGAAAATGAAAAAAAAAAACATAATTTACTAAAAATTTGGATACCGCTCGTTTTTAAATGTTATTTTGCGGTTGTTTCTTCTTTCTATTCTTCTACCAAAATGTTTTGTATGAATTTTGGGTGCATATGCTGCAGATGAACTTCGATTGGCTATAAAAGAAGTCTTGTGTGACAATGCCAAAGAAAGGCATCAGTACGAGGAAGCATTAATTGCAATTACTGTTGAGGAGTCCTTAAAACGGTTAGAAACGCTTTCTTTTACTTACAACAAAGTTCTTCGCTGTTGGTGTTCTTCTGATTAGGGGTTACATTTTGCAACCATTTATATAGGGATCTGTCAATTCGGGATATTTTTCTTTACGACAGATGATGTAGAATTACCTAAAACCAAGACAAGTTAGTTGGGCTGAACTGGCTAAATATGTCGGAAGTCATGTAACGTTTATGCAAATGCTTACAGTGTCGGATTGTTTAGTATCAGGGTATTTTAGTATGCACCTTTATCATTACACATTGAAAATTTACAATACATGGACCAAAACTCTAAAAGCATTTGGTGGGTCGATCCAAACCTCGACCAGCCCATTTTGAATTTTTGAACCGTTATCATCTGATTTTCGCCTCTAATTCTGATCGTTGTGTTGATAATCATATCTAATGATTGCTTGCAGATACTGTCAACGCATTGGACGGGCAGATTTTTGGGGAGGAGAGTCAGAACTACTGGTTAGTATCTCAAACGTGTGCTGATATGATGCTTTTTACGTGTCTGCTATTCTGGCCATGCTAACCTTTGTGGATATTGAAGTGCATAGCTGATCACAAAGGTAGGTGGCATGATGTGTGGGTCTGGTAACGGGTCAAAATGGGACCCGGTTGAACTTAGTCATTTTTAGGTTCAGAATGTAATGGGTTAGGTTTAGTTTACCCAGAAACACTTTTTGTGGCATTAAAAAGGTTTAAAAACTTAGCGCGCTTATGCAAAAGCAGTAATAATCAATAGAGGCATGGCATGCATTAGAAATAGACTATGGTGACTTTAGACTCATTTGGCCTGTAGTCCTCCTGTACCCTCTGGCTTACAATACACTATGCAGACCATGTATGTTAAGAATTTTACTTGTGTACCGTCTCTCCATCTTTTCCAACACGTTGCTTAGTATATTGCTGCCAAGGAAAACCAAATAACGATAGTCTTCAAGAGATAGGTTTTTAGGCCTTTACTTTTATCTTCTTTTTCATGGCATCTTAATATATACAGTATATTATATAATTAAGCTCCCTGCCTAGTTCCTTTTTGGTGCCAATATCCTACACAAGTCTCATGAGAGGTTAAGTTGGTACAAGAAAAGGTCAATAAGCAATTGTCCACATGTCATACATGAAAAGCGAGATGTACATTAGTTGACCACAAGCTGATAAAGAGTGAGGTTTCGTAACATTTTTATATAAATTATAAACTAAATTGTAGAAAAAAATATCGACTTGTTCAACAATGAGACTCATTTTATCCTTTGTTGCGTCAATATTTTGTTATGACAAAACAAATGAATAAGTCTGGACTCAATGGATCATTTGTTAAGTTTCAAGATGGCTGCAGGCTTATTTGTGAAATTTTGAGTTTATGTTAAATTAGTCAATTTCGGCATTTTGTGTTCCAACAAATTTAGCTTAGCTTTCATGCATGAAAATAGATGTATTTTTTTTGTTGTAAATCCTCAATGCTTGCTTCTCAATGTTTCTTTTTGTCGACCTGTAAGGCTGTAAACTCTAAGTTCCCTTTGTGCTTTACCTAGTCAAAACTGAATATGATTTCTTGAGCATTCCAAACTCTCCTAATAGTTAAAAAGCTATAATGATATTGCATTATTTACTTGTGAAATATTAAAAAAATTACAAAAAAAGTGTTACTGGGCTGAACCCACGGAACCAATTTGGACACGTTAACCCTGCCCATTGTGACCATCTCCGGTAAATATGTAGAAACATTACCTTATCTATGTACCCTATTAACCCGTAACAACCGGTTTATATCCTACATTGCTAGCTAAAAAAATGTTTTTATGCCTTTAGTTGTTTTGGCGATAAACAATAAACAAGATGTTGTACTTGTCCCACAGAGTTGGGGCGTATAATGGGGTACTTTTGCTATCTTGATTCGCCTTTTGTACACTGCCAGCGACAGACTGGAGGTTCATCTTCTTAGTTCACGTGTTTTGCTTCTGTCGTTCTAATCACACACTTACTTTTCTTCCACAGGTACTGTCCAAGTTATGTCGCCAACCAATCATGGTCTATATACCCGAGCATGAGGTATTACTCGTTTATAAATAAAGGTGCCAGTTTGCGTTGTGCTTATCTCAAATACGTATATCAGTGAATTTAGCTGGAAGGAGAAAGGGTCGAGTGGGCTTGCCAATGAAACAAAATACAGTAGTATTTATCAGAATAGGCTGGTAATCTTAATTGACAGATTAATCATCTATAGAAAATTTGACCATAAAGTGCTTATGTTTCAGCCCATAACCCCTGAATCCGTTTTTGACCCATTCATAGATCTGTCATCGTGCCACTGCTAGTATAAAGAAATGTGGATCTGTCATCTCAACTTTTAGTTCAATCCTTCACCATTAGTAGGAAATGATACTTGTTTTGCCCGTAAACAGTATAAAATTTGGCTATCTTAGTACAAGAAAGTGATTTGTCCGCTTAACTCATTTAAGCTGGGCTATATCAATGTACCATGTGGAGAAATGTGATTGGTACATAATGCATTTGTAGTTGTATACATAATAACATAAATTTGATAGTTTTCATGAATACTTGTACTTTTCGAGCCATCTCCCTTGTTTTATTGAATAGTCTTTTGATACTCGGTTTATTGCAGCATACCAATACTGGTTATGGATCTGGTTTCATACCGATTGCTGAGTATGGAGCAGATTTTGCAAAGGCATCAGGAAAAGGGAAAGCTAAGAAAGCGGTGAGGCTTTTGTACAGCGGAAGAAATCATTATGACCTACTTGTATAAGTTAAATGGATTTAATATATTAGTTGGAAATTTACCAAGTTTTGGTAAATTCTGAACCTGAAAAGCATGTTGTGTTATTAAGAGTTTTAGTATTGATGTTTAATAGAGCGGAGAGTTGCCATGAAAATCCATTGATCCTAAGTAACTTCTTGGTATTGAACGGTAATAGCAGGGTAACTAGCCTGCTCTTTTTTCCGCGATATTTTGAATAAGTAACTAGTCCAAAGAGCCTTCTCGGTTGTTTCTACTATGCGGTATATCGAGGTTAAACACATGTATTTATATGTATTTGTGGCTACCACTTCTACTTAAGTAAGATGGGGACACTGCTGAGAAATGTTTTGCAGATTATGTTGTTGACACAACAGGCCGGCAACGGGTGATGTATTGTGGGACTTGGAGTGCACTGGCAATACGAGTGCACCCGAAATTCTACCTGGTGTTGGGTAAAGTAGTGTTAATGGTTTGTTTTCGGGAACAAGAACAAACCAGGTTTTTTCACGGCTGATCATGACCAAGTTAAATAAAGGCTTCCACCGATAACTTTTTCCTAGACTTCTAAGAAAATGTGTTTTAATTTTTTTTTTTTTTTGCTCAAATGTAAAAATGTTGTTAAAGTTATGAAACTATAAATTGGATTATATTAACAACGCAAGAATGAAATAGGTTTGTAAGTGTCTTGAAAACTTTTTTATAATAGAAGATGATTTGTAAACATTTTCCCACAAATTTGCCTATATAGCGCAATTAGCAAGCTACAGAGCAAAAGTTGAAAAGTAGTGTAATATATAACAAAAAAAATTAAGTTTTTACAATAGTTGATGATCGAATGATTTGTATTTTATTAATAAAATATGTGACACAAATCAAATTTTAGAAAGATCACTTAGTCGCGGGTGCGCCGAGCCGAGCTCTAGCTTAATAGGGCTTGAGTTTGGCTTGAAACAAAAATTATAATCTTGAGCTTGACTTGATAGCTTGTCAAGCTTTAACAATCCAGACTTGAGCTTGGCTTGATAAAGTTTGAGCTTGGCTTGAAAAACTTGAATGTGTATAAATTTATTTTTTTTTATAATAAAACTCATCAATAAACATATGTATAAAAAGAAAAAAAAAATCATTACTTAAAACAAATTCGATTTGTTTAACAAATAAAGCCAACAATAACATCATTGTAAAACCTTGGTTTCAAAATGTGTTTTGCGCTCCAATACGATTAAAGTCCCCAAGGTTATTGCATGATGTGAGTGTGAGCGCAATTTAGATACGTTACATTTAGTATTAATAAGAGTACAAAAAATATTTATACACATATTGTATTTCACCAAGTACCGAGTAAATACAATAATTAAATTTACAAAAATAAAAAATTATTTAAAAATACAAAGAACTAAAATATAATTGTAATCACAGTTAAAAGTTCTTCTAAAATATATTATTTATTTATGAAATTAGCTATTAAAAATTAAGTTAATACTCAAATTAACAATTAGTTGATAATATAGATTCATCATAAAAACATATTTTAATAGAGTTTGAAAAAGCTTGATAAAAACTCGAGTCGAGCTATCAAAAGCTTGAGCTTGAGTTTGATATAGTTTCGAGCTATTTTTTTGAGCTTGAGCTTGATAAAAGTTTGGCTTGATCAAGCCAAACTCAAGCTCAAACTCGAGTTGCTTGATAAAAAGTTGAATTGATTGCAGCTCTAGTCGCACTACTATAATTAACATCTTCGGTTTTAGTAACAATTATTTTTGCGAGAGAGCAAATTCTACAAATACCATATGTGTAATACACATGTGTTTGTGATAAATGTTCATTAAAAAATATTTTATTTTTTCAAATGATTTTTATGAGATTTGAAAAACTCGAAACACCATTAAAAAGAGCAAAAATAACGTGACATTCTGTACGAAAAGACCTAAGCGACTAACATGGTCGCCTAAGTCTTTCGAGTTTTTTAATTTCCCTAAACCAATTGTAAACATAAAAAATTATGAATCATTTATCACAAATACATATGTATACTTTGGATCATTTATAAACTTATCTCTTTGTCAAACATTACATCGAATTATTGTTTGATACTTTTGCTTTAGTTGTATATGTACTCCTTTACTAACTCCCTTCTATTTGCTTTTTTAAAACCTTTTGAGAGAAGAAAACTCTAAAACACACCACACTCCATCTTTGATCGAACCAAACCGTATAATTTTAGTCCGATCTTTAGTCCATAGTTTTGGACCATTTCTCGGTCCGGTCCACATCTGTCTTAAGGAGTCTAACATAAATAGGCGAGAGTTCGAAGAAGACATTCTTCCGCTTGAATCTCATTGCACGACTCGACCCACTAACCACTAACATTTATCGTTTTAAAAAAACTCAGATCGTATCAAACCAACTCGAACCAGACCGGACCATTTCAGTCCAAAGTTTCGAACTATGTCCGTCCTCAGTCTGATCCATCTTGACCGGTCCAGGCCCAATACTCAACCCTACTTGTATTTATTATAACTTCAAAACCCTAAATTTGAGAGAAAAAACCCTCAAACCCTAAAAAAACACACTAACTCCTATAGCCGCCATCTCCCCATTTCAAGTTTTCTTCTCGATCTGATCATGGCTTTTGATTTTGTTCAAGCTCGATCGACATCTTTCTCTTCTGATTCAGCTTACTTTCATAATTAACCAAAAAAAGATCCGGAAGCACGAAAAGTACCATTAAGAATTAAAACCACACCAAAAAAAACACAAGCAAGAAGAAAGACCCTCCCGTATGTGCTTTTCATTTAAAAAGATTTAAAAACGACGGTCACACTGATGAGGTATTCCAATTGCTTAGAAGTTATTTTATTTTTTTACTTCGTGTTGCAAATTTTTAGATAATAGCAATTGTTTAAAAACTTGAAATGAGAATTAAGTTAAAGGCATTTGAAATCAAGTTTCGTTTATTTGCTTTCCGCGGAAATATGTTAAAATTATGTCAAATACTGTTGGATATTTGACTGTTGGAAGTTTGAATAAAAGAATTCAAGAATAAAGCTGACTACGTGGGTTTTACCTAGTCTTTAGCTATATTAGTTATGTACTAGTTAGTTCCTAGTCTTTGGCCACTAGGTTTAGTAGTTCCTATTTTCTTGTCAAACTGTTATTTTCATTGTGTATTTAAAAGCCACTTTGGCTCTCTGAATAGACATCAATCGTTTGTGTGAGAAATATACCAGTGATAACATCTATCATTTTGGTATCAGAGCGAATTTCAATCACTAAAGAGAGAGCAACGATGATGAATGACGACAAGCTGAAGGTACCGGTCTTTGATGGCCATTATGAGCATTGGAGTGAGATGATGGAGAACTTGCTGCGTGCAAAACAGGTGTGGAACCTGATTGATCCAGGAATTAGAGAACCGGTGGTTGGGATTGCTCAAAGTGATGCGGAGAAGAAAAAATTGGAAGAATTGCGATTGAAAGATATGCAAGTCAAGCATTACTTGTATCAGGCAATCGATCGGGTTACGTTTGAGCAGATTCTGGATAGAAAAACCTCCAAAGCTATGTGGGACTCCATGAAGCAGAGATTTGCAGGTAATGAACGGGTGAAAAGGTCCATGTTGCAGAAACTTCGAAGGGATTTTGAAGTTCTTGAGATGAAGACAAGTGAGACTATCCCAGAATACTTCGGTAGGGTTTTGGCGATTTCCAATCAGATGAGGAGCAATGGAGAATCGATGCCGGACGTCAAGATCGTTGAAAAGATTCTCAGAACCCTGACCGACAAGTATATGTATGTGGTGGTTTCAATCGAAGAATCAAAGAATGTTGAAGAGATGTCCATAGAAGAGTTGCAGAGTACCTTGGTGGTTCATGAGCAGAAATTCAAGAAGGTTGAAAGGGAAGATGATCAAGCTTTCAAGGCAGAAGCTGGTGACAGTCTAAGTGGTCGTGGACGAGGAAGAGGTCGCTTTAGTAGCAGAGGAAGAGGACGCGGTCGAGGAAGATCGTCTTTCAGTAAAGAAGCTGTTGAATGTTATAATTGTCACAAGTTGGGACATTATTCTTATGAGTGTCCTAACTCTAAGGAGGCGAATTATGCTGGCTTTGATGAGAATGAAGAAATCATGCTCATGGCTGAGATAAACATGGAGGAGAGTGAGAGTGTGTTTATGGCGAACACAAGTGGCGAACACAAAGGTCTGATGTGGTTTTTGGATTCTGGTTGCTCAAACCACATGTGTGGTGACAAAGACAGATTCGTTAATCTTGATTCAGGGTTCTCGAATTCTGTTAAGCTGGGAAATAACACACGTATGATGGTTAGTGGTAAAGGAAGTGTGAAGTTGTTCTTGAATGGAGCAACATACGTGATCAAGGATGTCTATTATGTTCCAGATCTGAAAAACAATCTACTCAGCATAGGACAACTCCAACAAAAAGGATTGTCTTTTCTTTTTCAATCAGATGTTTGCAAGGTTTTTCATCATGAAAAAGGCTTGATTTTTCAGAGCTACATGAGCACGAATCGAATGTTTCCTATCAGTGAGGAGATCAATGTTGTCGCTGAACATAAAACAGATGGGTGTATGTATACCAGTGATGAAGATAATGCTAGACTATGGCATGAGCGAATGGGTCATCTCAACAAAACAAGTATGGAGACACTTCACAGGAAAGGTATGGTCCGTGATTTGCCTCCATTTCCTGTTATTAATGATGTATGTGGAGATTGTATGATAGGAAAGCAAACCAAAGAAGTGATTCCAAAGTCAAGCAGCTGGCGAGCAGGAGAGATTTTGGAGTTGATACACTCAGATATATGTGGGCCTATTACACCTTCATCACACACTGGTAAGAGGTACTTCTTGAGTTTCATTGATGATTATAGTCGGAAAGGATGGGTATACTTGTTAACAGAGAAGTCTCAAGCTCTTGAAAGTTTTAAAGAATTTAAGAAGAAGGTAGAGACTGAGACATGAAAGGTTGTTAAGGCTCTCCGCACAGATCGTGGTGGGGAATACCTATCAGACGCCTTTAAGAATTTTTGTTTGGAGCATGGGGTTAAAAGGCAGCTTACAACCCGTTTTACACCCCAGCAAAACGGGGTTGCTGAGCGAAAGAATCGAACGGTCATCAACATGGTAGTCACTATGTTAGCAGCCAAGAATATGCCAAAGAAGTTTTGGGCAGAAGCAACGATGTGGAGTTTCTATGTGCTGAACAGATGTCCGACTAAAGCCCTCACAGACATAACTCCACAAGAAGCCTGGAGTGGGATTAAGCCAACAATTGATCACTTCCGCGTGTGGGGGTGTTTAGCTCATGTTCATGTGCCTAAACAAAAACGAACTAAACTTGATGATAAAAGTTTTCTATGTATCTTAACAGGTATGAGTGAGGAATCAAAGGCATATAGGTTAATTGATCCACAAACAATGAAAGTGATTGTGAGCAAAGATGTCATTTTTGAAGAGCATAAGTCCTGGAATTGGAGTCGACCTGAAGAAGCTGATACGGAAACAGAAATCACGTGGGGAGATTATGATTTTCCTAATAAAGACTATGAGTTTGTGAATGAAAATTCACTCAATCAAGATAATGAAGCTGAACATGATGAGCCAATCGATGATTCCATTCCTGTGTTTCCTAATTCTGGTACCACAATTCCAGCAATAGGGGAGGGAAGACATCAAAGGGTGAGAAGAAGTCCCGCTTACCTGCGTGATTATCATGTTGATGATGATCTAAATTCAGACAATGATGAGGTAAATATCACTGATCTTGTCTATCAAGATCCTATTTATTTTGAAGATGCAGTCAAGGATGACAAGTGGAAGAAGGCTATGGATCTTGAAATTCAAGCAATCGAAAGGAATCAGACTTGGAGATTGGTAGACCTACCAAATGGAGCTAAATGTATCAGTCTTAAGTGGCTTTTTAAGACCAAATTTAATGAAAGAGGAGAAGTTGATAAATACAAGGCGCGGCTGGTTGCAAGGGGGTGTGGGCAAGAATTTGGGATTGATTATGTAGAAATATTTGCCCCAGTTGCTAGGATGGACACGATTCGTTTGATGATTGCTCTAGCCGCTCAAAAGGGTTGGAACATTTATCAAATGGACGTTAAGTCCGCCTTTCTTCATGGAACATTAGAAGAAGATGTGTACGTGCAGCAGCCACAAGGGTATGTGGTTAAAGACAATGAGCATAAGGTGTACAAGCTTCATAAGGCCTTGTACGGGCTTAAACAAGCCCCTAGGGCCTGGTTCAGTTGTATTGAGGCGTATTTTATTAAAGAAGGTTTTACAAGAAGCAACTTTGAACACACTTTATTTATCAAGACAACATCAGATGGCAAGATGTTGTTTGTAAACATATATGTTGATGATCTGATGTACACAGGAAATGATGAAAGAATGTTGGAAGATTTCAAGTGTTCCATGAAAGGTGAATTCGAGATGACAGATCTTGGGAAGATGAGATATTTCTTAGGAATTGAGGTGTTCCAAACTCCAGCTGGAATTCATGTGTCACAACAAAGATATGCAATTGAAATCCTAACCCGTTTCAACATGTTGGATTGCAATGCAGTGGTGAATCCAATTGTTCCTGGTTGCAAGTTAAAGCAGGAAGAAGGTGAACCTGTGGATGAAACATTATTCAAGAAATTGGTGGGAAGTTTGATGTATATCACTACCACACGACCGGATATCCAGTTTGTGGTAAGTTACATTAGTCGGTTTATGTCTAAACCAACAGATGTTCATTTGGCAGCTGCTAAAAGGGTGATACGATACCTTCAAGGAACACTGGATTATGGAATTTGGTATAAAAGAGGAGGAAGTGGCAAAATGGAAGTCTTTACAGACAGCGACTTCGCTGGTGATCATAACGACCGAAAGAGTACGTCTGGATACTTGGTGTTGTGGGATGGAGCTGCTATCACATGGTCATCGAAGAAGCAAAGTATAGTTGCTTTATCATCTACGGAAGCGGAGTACGTGGCAGCTGCAGCATGTGCTTGTCAAGTTGTATGGATTCAAGGTATTCTTGAGGAGCTTGGAATGAAGCAAGAAGATGGTACAGTGATCAAATGCGATAACACTTCAACAATTAAACTCTCAAAAAACCCAGTTTTTCATGGCAGGTGTAAGCATATCGGGGTTAGGTTTCATTTCCTTCGTGATTTGGTTGGTGATGGAATAGTTGAATTGCAACATGTTGGTACAAAGGAGCAGATCGCAGACATATTTACCAAGCCGTTGCATCGAGAAGTTTTTCTAAAGCTAAGGGAAAAACTTGGAATTTGCTCACTTGAAGACAAACAAGACATCAGTGTCTAGTTTGGGGGAGGGTTTGTTGGATATTTGACTGTTGGAAGTTTGAATAAAAGAATTCAAGAATAAAGCTGACTACGTGGGTTTTACCTAGTCTTTAGCTATATCAGTTATGTACTAGTTAGTTCCTAGTCTTTGGCCACTAGGTTTAGTAGTTCCTATTTTCTTGTCAAACTGTTATTTTCATTGTGTATTTAAAAGCCACTTTGGCTCTCTGAATAGACATCAATCGTTTGTGTGAGAAATATACCAGTGATAACATCTATCAAATACATCAAATCTATTTGCGATTGTTAAAATTATTTAATATCGAAATTGACTACGAGTTTTAATTATTATTATAGGTTACTAGTGTTGCTGAAGCTTGCGTGCTACAAGAAGAAGCATACATTCTCTTTTATGCGAAAGAAAGCATACCTTCGTTTGCTAGCTTTATGGGAACTTATAAACCGTCTTTGCCTAACTTATCAAAAACTTCACCCATTACAGATTTGGGTGAAGTTTATGATAACTTAGGCAATGACGGATTATACGTCTCCATAAAGCTAGCAAACGAAGGTGTGCCTTCTTTTGAATAAAACAGAATGTATGCTTCTGGACTTGATCTTTTCAATGATGACAATAAAGGTGCAATAACTTGATCCCTATATATTGTAATGTCAAACACATACATCTTTTACTTCTTTAATTCTTTAAATATGGTATGATTAAACAACTAACATAATGAGGGGTGACTGGGTTCTGCAGAAGGGGTTATTGCTGCAAAGTCCAACCAACTAGAAGTTGCTGAGAAAACAGGAGGGCAATGAGAGAAGACAAGTCTGCAAAAGTTGAGGCTGTTGATGTGTATAGAAACGACCGCTGCAAGAGCAGAAATCTTGATGCACCGTCAAATAGTGAATGTATTGAACAAGTCAGGTGTTGGAGTGATGTTTTGGTTACTATATTAGCCATGTTCTTTTTGTTGAATGGGTATTGTTATAGTAAATGTGAGTTACTGTGTTTGATTTCGTTGGTGTCTTACGTTTTCAGACTTCTTTTGGTCTAGTTCAGTTGTTTATATACTACCGTAAATTTTTGACAAACGACTTTGCATCAAATAATAGTCATAATACCATATGTTAAACTAGAGGTGACAAAATAGACGAACCGAATCAGGTCTGGTCATGTTGGGTTACGGGACTAAATGAGTTTGAGTGTAAACGGGTTACGGGACTAAATGAGTTTGAGTGTAAACAGGTCTGCAGACTAGTCTCAAATTGACACCTTTATCTTAAGCCACCCACAACAATAACGACCAGTGAAGAACAAATTAAGCAGAGATCATTCGGACTATTCTATATGGTCAGTGCAATATTGATATTTTCTTCATAGTTTGTACCTTATAAGAGCAAACGGTGTCACGGTGAGGGGCCCTCGCCGGTCCAAGGTGGCACCCTCGCCGGTGCTCGCCGTGACACTGACCCCCCTTCGCCGCTCCCTATTCGCCAAACTTCAACGAGATGAAAAGGAGAGATTTGTGGCCTCACCTGCAAATATATCCGTTGTCTAACGGTTTAAAAAAATTTATTTTTTTATAACTTTTTTTTTATAAATACCATTTATTTTTATCTTAAAACAAACTTGCAAATGGGGGAACATTGTGCGCGCGATTGTCTGGACTTTTTTTGTATGTGTGTTATAGATTTGTATCAACCCGAGTTTTTAAGAAAGCCTAACCCAACTGACGTTCAAAGGTTGTACAACGTACATAATACGATTCATGGGTTTCCGGGGATGCTGGTAGCCTTGATTGTACGCATTGGGAATGGGTGAATTGTCCCAAAGGGTGGCACGGGCAATTTGGAAGAGGTGATAAAAAACACCCAACCATCATTCTAGAAGCTGTTACATCATACAATTTGTGGATTTGACATGCATTTTTCGGGGTTGCAGGTGCGAATAATGATATTACCGTGCTGCATCATTCACCGTTGTTCGACGACCTTTTGGCTGACAACGAACCAGTGGTACCGTATATTGTAAACGGGCAGCAATTCGAAAGAGGGTACTACCTTACAGATGGTATTTACCCTCAGTGGTCATGTTTTGTTAAGTCATTCAGCCAAGCACGCGATGACAAAATCGCTCTATTTAAACGGCGTCAGGAAAGTGCCCGGAAAGATATTGAAAGGGCATTTGGTGTCCTACAAGGACGATGGCGTATAATTGCTCAACCGGCGCGTGCTTGGACTGTGAACAAGCTACGCAGAATCATGTACACGTGCATCATTTTGCATAACATGATTTTGAAGAATCAAAGGTTTGCGATATCCGAAGCAGCTGAAATGTACATCCCTCCTAGGAACCATTTGTTACGGTCATGGGTCGGGCGATGTGCAATCCGTCGCAGGAAACAAAGAGAACTCCGAGATAGAGAAGTACATTCAAGCCTTCAACGGAACCTCATTGAGCATCTCTGGGCACAAGAGCAACCAAGAATGATAGACCGTATTTTATATCGTATTTTTTTTTCGTATTGTGCTTTTTTTTCGTATTTGTATTTTTTTTATGTATTTGTATTTTTATTTGAAGTATTTGTAATTTTTATTTTTATGAAATGAATTTTTATTTTGTGTGAAAAATGAAAAAAGAAATAAAATGGTGAGTGGTGCGACCCAAGTGAGGAGGAGAGAGACTAGTTGTGAGTAAGGGGTGTTTAGTTGGTTTTTTGTTTTGGTTAGTTGAGATGATGTGGCGCTGAGGTGGCACAAGTGAAGAGAGGAATCCTCTTCGTGACACCTTTTACTCTAAGTTTATGTGGGTAACTCTAGCGGTTGCAGGTGCTGTAGCGTAGTTAATGCAATCCATTTGCGATGTTTGAGCCGGTAGGCCTTTAGGTGGTCCTCCACAACCCTCATCCTGTGCCAGGTTTTGCGGGTTATTCTGAAGTTATGGAGTTTGTTTTGGCGGGTAAAGGACATGTATGTAACTTGTTGAAGTTGTTGGTTTAGGTGGTCAGGGTGGAGTTTATTGAAGCTTTTAGCTGATCGACATTAAGCTAACATTAACTAAACCACCACTAGCTTGAACAAGCTCCACCATATAATAACTAAACTACCCACTTCAACAAGCTCCTGACCACCTAAACCACCAGCTTCAAAAAGCTACATCCCGAACCAACCAAACCTGCCTAAGCGAAACCAACCAAAACAAGTTTTGTGCCACATCTGCATTATTGGGGACAAGACGAGGGTTGTCGAGGGCACCTGAAGGCTTACCGACTTGAAGATCACACGGCTGCATTAGTTATCATGGGACTTACTGAGGACCTTCAATCTGCTTCTCAAGCCTTACCGGGTTTTTTTATCGCCCTTGGGTTACATTATAGTAAACTCAAGTTGATTGACGGTAAAAAAATAAATTTTTACCATGGTTATAGTTGTACCAGACTAGTCTATTGCTTTCGGTTTTGGGGGCCTAGTAAGTCAACTGTATTACTATCACACAGAAACCCACTTGATGTATGTTTTAGACTCTTCTGGATAGACATCGCTTTCACTCATTAAAGTCAGATGATATATGTATAACGCGCATATAATACCATGAACAGTACAATACATAAAAACACGACTAAATTAAAACTTTTCATTAATAACATATGACACGTGTCACGAATATTAAATTACAAGAATTACGTATAGCATTAATGCACAATAAATATTTACGTATAATAATTATTTCACGACATGTAAAACACGAACATTCACGATAAATAATTAAGTAATGAAAAATTAATGGTTTTGTGTTTTGGGCTCCCTTGGCCGCGGCATAAAAGAGAAGAGGGAGAGGGCTTGGCCCGAGCCATTAACTATACAAGTTATAAAACAATTATTATGCCAGGAGATTAACACATATTATAATATCTTTTCAAGAAAATCAAATCAAAACCCTAGCAACCCTAAGGAGGCCGCCGGTTTTAACAAGCACAAAGGAGAAGGATTTTGGGTTTTGATCTAAGAAAATTACGTTTTTGTGTTTGTGTTTCAATTCTATAATCATCCACGCATTCGGTATTTAACAAAACCTTGATCTTTTCCCTTCTTTTAATTTAATTATAATCACATGTGTATGAATCTTTAAAAACATCAACTAAAACATGTTAGTGGGAAGGATTAATCAAGATTTGGGGTTTGTTTGGTTTTTGTTTTTGGTTCGGCAACACCAAACCGAGAGTCAGCCGACTCTCGGTGGCTTATTTTGCCCGCCAGCCGAAACCCCAATGGGTTCGGTGGTGTTTGTGTTCGGTCAGCATCAAACCAAGACCCCCACAGGGGGGAATCTCGGTCGAACAGTGGGAACCAAGACCCTACAAGGGTCTCGGTGGGTTTAGGCAGAAAACAGTGGGAACCGGCTATTGGCCGGTGGGTATTTGACTCGACAGGAGGAACCGGCTGAAGCCGGTGGGAACCATTGGCCCAGCAGCGGCAATCAGCGGCTGCAGCCAAGGCTGCTTAGCCGCCGACCACCACCACCAGCCGCCGGTTGTGTGGGGGTGTTTGGTGCTCGGTTTGGTTTTCTCGGGTTTAGGGCTCGGGTATATTTTTTATTAGCCAATATTTTATTAATTAATTAATTAAATTAATTTACACGCACTATTAATTAATTAATTAAAATCATGACTTAGGTTATATAATTAAATAAATCATGTTATAAACTAAGTATTTTATTTGACTTAATTAAATTAAAAACCATGCTTAATTTAATTAATTGATATAAGGTAAAGTTTTATTAAATTAACCATGACATTTATTAATTAATAAACCATGCATTTTCATTATTAATTAATAATCACTTTAACCTAAGTGTAGAATCTTGATAAACTATGAATCTATGAAGTGGGTTGAAGATTTCTAGAGAGAGAAACTAGAGAGAGAAAGTGAGAGAAACTATGTGTTTATTTCATTCAAATGATAAAAGTGAAAATCAACAACCAACCCCTTTCCAAGGAGGAAAGGGGTATTTATACTTCCAAGCCACTAATGGACTTGGCCGGCCCATGACAAGCTCATGGGCCGGTTCTTACTTAACTAAATAAGTAACTATTAACTACGAGCTATTACAACATTAATAATATTGTGGAGTGACCGATACTTCTAATATACGTAAAAACGTATTTCTAACAATCTCCCCCTAAGGGAGGTCACTCCACGTTACAAAGTTCTAAACCTAGCATACTATACTAAGTCTTCGTTCTTTAGCTCGTAGTCTTTTCTTCTTTCTTTTTGTTGTGAATATTTTGATTTGATCTTTTAGGCTTTGGCTTGAGAGCATTGTTCTTTTGGCCTTTCACGTGCGATGTTTGCCTTCTTGTGAATTTTGCCTCCTCGTGACTCCATGTTCCACACACTTATGTCTTTTTGTTGAATTCTCGAAAGCTTCAGAGTTTGGTACAGCGGAAGACTTCATTTTGTACTTTCTTGAATTTTGCTGAACTTTGATGCAGAAAAACATAAGCATGTGGAAACGACTTCATCAGGTACACCGCAACGCCACCGTCTTCAACTGGTACACAGCAACGCCACCGTCTTCAACAGGTACACAGCAACGCCACCGTCTTTAACAGGTACACAGCAACGACATGAATAAAATGGCTTTGAACATTTCATTCTAATTCGGTAGCATTTTACCTCCGGTCGGTGAAGACCGTTGGACGATATTAGATATCGTACCCGTGACGGATAGTTTCAATTAAGTAACTTCCTGACAGGATTTCGCGGGTAAACCCGTTCTCTTTATTCGACCGTCCAAAGCTGACTGCGAACATAAAGAGTGAATCACTTGGATAAATTATCCTTGTGATTTGAAGCCGTCAATTCATGAAACCTGGAACAAGTGAATTTCAATTAAGATTTTCACCATCGTTGCTTTCCAGTTGTCACGAGCTCAATTCATAAAGAATCTTGCACGTCACCTACCAAGTGATGTTTGATGTTAACACTAGAAGGATTTCCACTCGTCACTGTGATCAATAAAGAGTCACTCTGAGTGTTCTGGCAAGATCATATGATAATGCGTAGAGGCCTGGAACGAGTTTAAGTTCAATTAAGAATTAAACCACTGTTTCTTTCCAGTTTTTTCACAAGATTGGTTCTAAAAGAACCGCACGTGTAACCTACCATGAGCTTGTTTGATGTTGGCTCAAGCAGGATTTCCATCTTCATTGTAATACTTGCGTATTACTCGGATGTTCTGGCAATATTACAGGAATACTGCGTAGGACTCATGAAAATCTCTTACTTTTCACAGTGTGTGAGAAAGCAAGGAATAAATGGAAAGTGTCCTAATGAGACTTTTGATGATCTCTTGGCTCTAGACTCGATTGTGCGTTTTGATTTAGTGAGCGATGGCTGGAGAGGAGTGCCACCTTTTCAATACCAGTTTATTCGGAGTGAATAAACCAATAGATAACGTGTTGATCTCCGTGTGATTAAAACAAATACCTTTTGAGAGATATTTGAGTTAGCTGGGAAGGGTTGTGCATTGCATCACTGGGTCCATGACGTCTTTCTTCAATATCGAGAATCATTAACAAAAATGATCTCAATAGCATATGTATTGACCCGGTTTCTGCCTAAAAGTTGTAAGGAGGGCTTCTTTCTTTACACCCTTTATCTTTACAATTCTTTTTCATTCTTCAACCCCTTCAGTACTTACCAATACATCATCACTAGCACCTTGTTGTGATTGTTCCAGTGCTAGCATCAGTAATTAGTCGGTACTCAGCTACGTTCACATTCTTTCTCCATCTTTCCTAGGACTTCTAATTCTATCTAGGGAATTGTCCTTGGGAAGATTCCATCGGCTCTGATGAATCATTGGACTAAACCTATTCCTACCACCCTTTTGTCACCACATTCGTCGTGAATTAAGCGTGTTTTGGGAAAGTCTAGCCACCATGAAAAATCTTTGAAAATCACCTCAGGTACTTGTGATATTGAAATCAAAAGTTTTGTACCTTAGGTGTTTTGTTCATCAAAAACGCTCCCCCTTAACACGTCCTTTACACATATTAAGTTGGATAATCGTTAAGTCTTTTTCATCTTTTTTCATCTTTTAGCCAATTATCATTTATGTCTCCTTAATCCCATTTTCTCCCCTTATCCAAAATGTTAACCATTAATATTTGGGATATTGAATGGATTAACCGGTCTTTGGGTAAAAAATGAAATCGATGTTTGGCCATAGAACAATAATGCTCCCCCTTAATTTAATAAGGGATAGTTGTAGTGCTTGAGTATGATATATTTTGAAAGATTTAGAATCTCGTGAGAAATTCTTGAAAAATTATCATACCTTAACACTACATCAAGCCGTACAAGCACAATATTCACAAATATACATATTCACAATTGAAAACCAATATAAAGTGGACCTGAAATGTACGACCCATTAGATGGATCGTTGAAGTAGCTTGTGGTGCACTAAATATGGTCTACCACCAACGAATCTTTCCAAGCTCCTCATCAATCTACGTTCACGGAGCTTTTGATCAATCTTCTTGATCACATACTTCGCCATTTGTCGATAACCCTGATGCCAATCCTCAGTCATCTCTGGTAAAGTCCCACCCGAATTAAGATGCTCCAACTTTCCTCTTACGTATAGGAGAGTCCCATCACTGTACTTATAAAGCTCACCTACCCTCATAAACTTCATTAACCCTCGACTGTTCAAGTAGAAAATGCCGCAATTCGGGACAGAAATGCCGGTATAGGGACATCTATCTACATGTTGAGGTAACACTTGATTCACTGGACGGGTTAGGTTAAGCTTCCTTTGGTAGCTTTCGACTCCCAACTGAAGATCTTCAACTCGTTTCTTGATAACAACGCTTCGTGTGAACATACGAAGTGCTGTATTCAAAGCAATGATGTCTTCACGAGGAATATGTGTGAGTTGATCCCGGGTCATCATAAGCAACATATCTTCGATATCCTCAAGGCGAATGATAGAAAAATCTCCCTGCTGGATTTTGTATTCTCTGCCATCCTCCCTTTTCAGACGAATCTCGTCACATGATAGTAGCCATTCTTGGCTTCAGTTTTCAGCCCTAAAATACTGGAGATGCGGATATCGGATCTAACGTTGTTTCCTGAATTGGCTAAGCAGCAACCCCTGTACGCCCTTCGGACTCGTTCGTCCCAATGAGATGCACCTATAACAACATACATATCATAATTACGATTTACCTTTGGGACCCAGAGTCGGTTTACCTTTTCGTCGATAAAGGGTATTGTCCCCCAGTTGGCAGCTTTCAGCAAGGTCAAGGAGGTTGCGTACTTTGATGAACCCTTTAGAAGATACTCAAGATCATTGGTGACGAAGAAGTCGAGAGCAATCTGATTATCTTGAGAAGGATCAAGTGGAGGTGGAGCTCTTTCTGATTCATGGAGGCCTGGCCTTTGAACGGTGTTAAGAGCTTTCAGGACCTCGTCAGCATAGTACTCGAACTCCATTCGGGTTAACCTGGTTTTGGCGCGAATTCTCTTATCCTTCAGCGCTCTCTTCACCAAGGACGGAGTAACCGAAGTCTTATACTCATGAGCCAGAAATGCACATAAGTCAATTGGACTGCGGATACGGAGATACAAAACATATCTGTCAGCGTCTGTGATCGGATCATATTGCGCCGCTGCCGTGATCCAAGCCTGTGGCGGTGCAGTCTCGTCAATCTCCAACGTGTCTGCCCAATCCCGTGTGCTTGATTCAGGAACAGTAGATTGTGGTTCTTGTTGTAGAGGAGTAGAAACGTGAACATCTGCTGGTTCTGATTCAGGCATCTCGGCGGTGTCATGAACGGGTGAGTGTTGTGCAGCTTCAGGTTCAGTTACCGATTCTGCAATCACAGGAGCAACAACAACAGAACTAACAGGGTTAGTGGTAACAGGTATAGATACAACGATAGATGTACCAGGAATCGATGACGCTGTAGTAGCATTCACATCGTGGCGCCACTTGGATCGTCTGGATTCCGTGGAAGTAGATTTTTCCTTTGCTGCTGCATCTTTCTTAGACTTGGTTCCAGACTTAGCAGGTCTCTTTGAGCTGGCAACCTTATCCCCTTTTTCAGGCTGTTTACCCCCATCATCATCCTCATCGTTATCCTCGTTGCTCCCCTTAGCACTCTCCTCATTACCATCACCACCATCATTACCATCATCATCATCATCATCCTCATCATCATCATCATCCTCATCATCATCACCACCATCATCATCTTCTCGTTCTTCTTCTTCTCCTTCTTCTTCTTCTTCTTCCTCTTCTTCTTCACCAGTACCCTCTTCTTCTTCACTTTCTTCCCTTTCTTCCTCAGGCAGAATGTGGTAGGGTACCACACTTCCAAACATCTTAAACAACCGATCATCCTCCATGATAGCGTCATTCAGGGATTTATAGAGTGTCCGTTGAATCTTAGATTTATCAAACGATCCAAGTTCCCTCATACGAGCTTTGAGGATCTTCTTTAGCTCAAAATCCGTCAAGTCATAGGCAATTTTGTAGGCGGATTCAGAAGGATTGGATGACTTGATCATCAAGTTATCAGCAGCGAGTGTCTTCAACTCATCACGCAGTTTAGGCATAATGGATTCAACGGATTCTTTCACTCTCTCCTTAATAGAAGCTTCAAGAGTTTCTTTCTGCTCCTTGTAGTTATCCTTAATAGCTCGAAGTCTCGTAAGTCGTGCTTCATACCTATCAACTTCAGCCTTCTTAACCTGAGCTAGTTCTTTTGCATGAGCTTTTCGCGTCAATTCCATCTCTGCAGCGAACTTAGCAAGCATCTCTTCTTGGGCTTTCCTAGATGCTTCTTCACTTTGAACTCGTCTATGTATCTCTTGGCGAAGTTCATCCATCTCTCTTTTGTGATTATCCGTATGTTTATCCAACATTTCGGCCATTACCAATGCAGCCATTGTAGACGTTGCAGAGCTGCTCTGGGTTGATTGAAGAGGCTCGGTTGTGACCACAGTACTGAGAATAGGAGTTATTGGAGGTGGAATGAATGGTGTTGAAACCGGTCGGGTTGGTAAAGGTTGTATTGGTGGAGGTTGAGTTGCTAAAGGTTGAGTTACTAACGGTTGAGTTACTAACGGTTGAGTAGACACCATGATTGTAGGAGCACCGGACTCTTTTTCAACACTTGCTGAAACAGGGATTGATGTCTCCTTCGAAGTAGAATACCGCTCAGGTGACCCAAACTCATAAACATCCTCTGGCTCCTCGTACTCTTCTTCAATATTCATCTGAGCACCCGAACCACTACCGCCCGTATCTTTCCTACTCCTTTCAATAGCTATCTTCATTGCTTTTCTCTCAGCCTTGTTAAGAGTAGGATCATCAACAACTTCTTCGTCGCGGAGAACTAACTCATCAGCCAAACCCTTTCCCTTCTTAGCGATGGTCTTTGTCTTTTTGGCTTTGGGTTCAGGTAAAGCTGTTTGCTTGCGTTTACCTTTGCTCTTAACCGTGGTAGATGAGTCTTCACCTGCTTGAATGCTTGCTTATTGTTTCTCAATTTCTTGTAACAAGTTCTTGTAATCAGCAGCTGCGATAATCTCATCTGTCAGGAGATGACTGGGAATAGGACCAGGAATAACCATATTCGAATGAGTCTCCTGCCTTAAGTCTACCAAATCATCATCATCCATCGTGTGGTGACGACTACCTGCACGCTTGTCAATGGAAGCATCGTTCTCCATAAAATAACGGATGATTAGTTTTATAAACCTAGGGTACTGATATGCTTTGGCCTTAGACTTCGTGTTGGCAAAGAGTTGGAAAACAAACTCCTCCCATAGTAATGATGCATAGTCAATACCCATACCTCTGTATACCCCATAAAACAGCTTGACGATCGGTGGACGAACAGCATCAAATCCAGTTGTTTTGGGTGTGAGACATCGACTTAGAATCCCAAAAATAGCTTTCCATGGTTGACCAACTTTGGCAGTAGTAAACTCAGACACGGTTCGTATGTCAAGACATCCAATGGCAGTGAACATTTCCATGATCTGGTCCTTAGTCGGGTTGGCTGAGAATGATAGGCCTTTGAGTGACGACCGAAATCCAAAGATCTTCCTGAAGTCTGACACATTAAGCGTCTGCTGCTTGTTGTCCAAGGAAAATGTGATTTTGTTCGACGTCCTCTCCTTGGTACCTAAGATGTTATCCAGATCTTGGCTTGTGGTACCCAAAAGATTCTCCATTGGACCTTATTGCATATTCAGACAGTGACTATGGTGGTGACAAGTTTGATAGGAAATCCACAACTGGTGGATGCCAATTTCTTGGGAGTAGATTAATATCTTGGCAATGCAAGAAACAAACAGTGGTGGCAAACTCTACAACTGAAGCAGAATATGTTGCAGCAGCTGCTTGTTGTGGACAAGTCTTATGGATTCAGAACCAGCTGTTGGATTATGGGTATAATTTTATGCATACCAAGATTTTTGTAGACAATAACAGTACTTTATGCATTATTAAAAATCCTGTACATCATTCTAAAACCAAACACATAGAAATTAGACATCATTTTATAAGAGATTGCTTTGAGAAAGGTTTAATACAACCAGATAGGGTAGACACAGAGGACAATGTGGCTGATTTATTAACTAAACCTTTTGATGCTGGAAGATTTCAATATTTGGTAACAAATATTGGAATGGTTAATCTCACTTAATATGTGTTTTGGAACATTTTTGTAAAAGTATGTACAGGATAATGCATTGTTATTGGTCTTTGTGATGATTTAGATTTCCACATTATTTTTCTAACACTGACAAAGGTAAATGTAACGCTGTCAAGTGTTATTTTGCCGTTGTTGGAGATATTATTGTCTAACGCTGACAAGAGTTCCTTCAACGCTGATAAGTGTTGTCGGGGCGCTGTCAGCAACAAATGTTAGTTTTGTGGTTTTCATCTAAATGTGCAGGTAATGGTAGCTTTATGCCATTGGATACAGAGTTGCTTATGGATCTTTGAAGAGCTATTTGGACATGTTTTGTTTATGGATGATGGTTGGAATATTTATATTCCTATCTTGACATAAATTTTTAATGTTCATATATATTTTGAGAACTCATGTATCATAGTTTAAGTGGAGGTTTAAGGAACCTTTAGGACTCTTGGGTATTCTTATAATACTCTCATCACAATTCTAGATTGTGTCCACAGGTGAGTATGGGTTAGTTTTACTAAACCATGAGGCACTGTAGCATGCAAAGGTGACAATCTATGCATGCTGCCAAGACATTTTTGGCCTAGAATTGGTTGTGGTCTGATGGGAGACTTGGGAATACTTTGGATATGGGTTTACCTGGGAGTTACAAAGAATTTTGTGAAATAACTTTGTTGGTAAGTATTTTGGTTAGCAAGGGACTCTAGAGGACATTTGTGTCTATCTTGCTTATGCAAGTGTGCATAAATGGACAGTGCTTGCCGCCCAGTAATTATTATCAACTTGTAAGATATTTCCCTTAGGATAAATTACTTTGTTAAGGTCTTTTTCTTTTTCAATATTTTTATTTTTAGACGCTGACAAGTTTTTCTCCAAACGCTGTTATGTCCAATCGTGACGCTGACAAGGCTTTAGGCAAACGCTGACAAGAAAATATAGCCGTTGGGCGCTGATGGGCTACTTTTGACCGTTGACACCTAGTGGGCCCTACCCAGTTGTTATTTTTGACTAATCTTTGGCCGTAATTTTGGGGAGAAGTTACTTTTAATTAATGCATGAGATAAGTTATATTTGATTCAATATTTTCATGATTGCTCTTTGAATATAACCGCCTCATTTTTGACCAATCAAAATCATGCTTCTCTCCTATAAATTTGGCTAATCTTTTTATTCTGGGTATTCATATTTTCTTGTCTAACATTTTTCTCCTAGATTTTTCCATATCACATAACCTAAACAGCTTTCAAACATGGCACCCAAATTCAACTCAAAGAATTTAACATTGGAGTTCAAGAGCCAACACAATATGGTAGCATACTTGACTGCTGATGATGATTTGTTTCCTCAGTATTCACAGATGGTGGCATTTTTAAATGCATCTTCATTGAGGTATGCACTCTCTCATACACCATTGGTCCCTGTCGCACACATTAGACAGTTTTGGAACAATGTTAGTTCCACAACAGCTAATGGAGTGACCACATTAACATCTACTGTTCATGGAAGAACATGGGTGGTCACTGAAGCTTTGGTTCGCCAAGCTTTGCGTCTTGATGACGCTGATGGTGTGACTACTCTTGCCATTGCAACAATAGAACAAGGTCTTAGGGAATTGGGTTATCCTATTCCTGCTGATGTCACTTTAAATAAATATCATAAGCAGGAATTTCCCTCTGACTGGAAATATTTGATACATGTCCTTTTACAATGCTTAAGTCCAAAATGTACTGCTTTTAATGAAATAAACAGGTCAATTGCAAGTGCTTTGGTTTGTATAACACGTGGGCTTAAGTATAATTTTTCAAAAATGATTTTTGAAGGGATGTGTAAAAACAAGGGAAGTAAAATGACTTTGGCTTACCCTAGATTTTTGCAAATAGTCTTTGATTTACAAGAATATTGTTCTAGGGATCATGACACTTTTTATGAGATCCCTAAACAACAGAAAACCATTTTTGCTAAAATGAGCTCCACAAACGATCCCATACCTCTTACCCAACCCATGCTTGAAGTAATTCAGGCTGCTCAACCACAACCACAACCACAACCACAACCAGAACCTGAACCACAACTTGAGCCTATTCATGAACCATCACCTTCACCAGAAAACATGGACATTGACCAACCCAGCGCTGACACTCATAATGTGGGCGCTGACACAGCCAATCCCAACACTGATACAATCCCTGAACAATCCCAAACACCCCTTAACCAACCAACACCCACACAATCTACTTCATCTTCCACCCCATTACAATCTAGGTTGACTAAACGCCAAAGGGTTACTGGAGTGTTCTCCTCTAGTGATCCTAGCCTTGTAGCAGAGAGAACCACCTCCACAAGTGTGGCTGGTGAGATGGGTGAGGCTGGGGCTATTGATACAGGCTTAGAAGCTGGTCAAGACAGTCCCAACATCATTAAGACCTCATCCATGCCCCATGATTCTATTTTGGGAGGTCAAATCCCCATTCTAGCTGAGGGCAGATTGGAACCTATGACAATAATTGAATTGACGGCTGCTGTCATTAGCTTGCAAAAGCAAAATGTCAGTCTTGTACAAACTGTCAACAAACAGGGACGTGAACTCCAAGTTTTGAGGGAGAGAGTAACTGTTTTGGAGAATCCAAGTAGCAGAAGTCTAATGGAGGAATCTTCCAAAGGGGAGGATGAAGAGGATGAGGAGGATGAGCTGATTCACACAGCTAGTGAGAAGAGTTCAGAAAAGAGTTCACAATTTAGTGAATCTTTGCAGATTGCTGAAGCACTCACCAACTTGAAGAAGTACCCAGTTATTGATACATCCAAGGTGACACCATTAAACTTGGAAGGAACTTTCAAAGAAACATTGGGCGCTGATACAGGTTTGAACGCTGACACATCCAGCACTGACAAAGGTAATCGTGGCGCTGATAGGAGCAACTTGGACGCTGACAAAGTTGCAGGTGGTGTTGATGTATTCCAGCCATCAACAATCATCAAAGATGTGTCCACACAGGTTTCTTCTTCCACTTTACCAATTATTGATCCAAAAGACAAAGGTAAAGGTATTTTGATTGAAGAAGATGTTCCAAAGAAAGATGCAACACAAATAGCATTTGATGAACAGTTGGCTGCACAACTTGTGGAAAGAGATTTGAAGAGGAGTAGAAGATCACCATTTGTTGTTTCTGAGAGTGAGGAAGAAAGTGGTGATGATAAAGAAGGTGATAGCTCAGATTCAAGTATTCAAATTATTGAAGATCCAGAAAGGCTTGAATATGGGGATGAGCTAGCAAAGGAAAGGTTGAGTGAGTTGAAGAATCAGATTGATTGGGACCTACCAGAAATCACCAGAATGTACCATGCTTGGGAAGACAAGGTGATGGACAACCCAGGTATGAGTTTATCAGATCAAATTTGGGGGTTGGAAGTACTTCTCAGGGTACAAGATGACATAAAGGTGATTATGAGGTTTAATGCACAAGAGGTCAAGACCTGGCTCAAAAGAGATAGAAGGCAGTTGTACTATAAGTTGCTTAGATGTCATCAGCCTAATTGGACATCAAAGAAGTTGCTGGCCTTATCTTTTGAGGAGCTAGAGTATAGGGCACATCCTATTTGGAGGAAGGTGCAAGAACAGAATGTCTACAAGTTTCTTTCAGAAGAAAGGAAACAAGAGCTTGCTGAGGAAATGCAGATTCAAAAGGAAATGAGGATTGCTCAAAGACTAGTGAAGAAAGGAGATCCTTTCCAATTTTCTAAAGACATGGATGTGTATTTTCCAACTGAAGGTGTTATAAGGAAGCATCTCAAGCTTTCTCCATTGGAAGCTTCAGATTTGGTAAATGTAGTACCTCTAGATGACAGAAATCCAATCATCAGTTTTGATGAAGATGAGTGTGGATTTTGGAAGATTGGCAGATTTGGAAAGGAGGTACATACTTTCACTTCAGTTATTTCTATATTTGCAAGCATAGACAGGGAAGACTTGGTGCATCTGTGGAGATTAATAGAGGCCAAGTATACTGCTGAAGCACCTACTTCAGCAAATGGAATAAGACTTTGGAACACATTTATGACTTTGTGTGGTCCAAAAGAAGCAGATCCTGCCATATGGAAGGATCTTGAAGAAGATCTCAGTAATCTTCATTGGAGGCTATATTCTACTTGTGATGTATTTCATATGAGCTCTACAAAGTTTTCAGAGTATTTACTTGTGGATGCTGACTATTTCTTGTCCAAAGAAGTGTTGGAGAAGATGCTAGAGACACCCTTGGAGATTGATTATACTAGTGATGTGGCCAAGGACTTGATCAGATATGTTTATCACCAACATAAGAAGTTTTTGCAAGATTCCTCCTAAGTCTTAAGTTTTTATTCAGAAACTTGATCATTGGAATGGATATCAAGTTTAGGGGAGGATTGTTGGGAATAAAATATGGGTCAGTTCACTAGACGCTGATAAGAAGAATGTCAACGCTGATAAGAAGACATTGGACGCTGACAGCCAAGCGTTGACATTGAAGAAGTCAATGCTGACAGCCTTGAAGATTGACACTGATGGAATATCTTTTGTTTATTTGTTTCTTTATTTGTGTATGGTAAAGATAAGCACAACATTGTATTTTCTATTATTATCTTTACCTAGAATAGTTGATTCGTAGCTTATTGTACAAGACTTCTTGTTCTATAAAAGAAGGTCTTTTAGGTTAAAGTCATATATCAGTTTTCATAAGTTTTCGATTGTTAAGCTCTTTCATTGTAATCAACAAGAATCATTCTAATACAAGTGAAAGTTTGTTTAACATCATTGTGTTTTAGATCAAGTGTTAATTCCGCATAACACTTTGTTACTTTATTCATAAGCAAAGGTTTCTCTACGTGTAGTACTTGATCTAATCTCGTATACACAAAGCTTAATCGATCTAAGTTTGGGATCAACAAGGATTACATATGAAGATCTTGAGCAGATAAGTGATGAAC
Organism: Glebionis coronaria; assembly: GCA_025667525.1. Classification (NCBI taxonomy): domain Eukaryota; kingdom Viridiplantae; phylum Streptophyta; class Magnoliopsida; order Asterales; family Asteraceae; genus Glebionis; species Glebionis coronaria. Next base: position 46,525,087 of record CM046881.1, read on the forward strand.
AATTGGAAGAGATGGACATCAAGTGGACTATGGCTCTTGTAAGTTTAAGAGCAAATAGGTTCAATAAAAGGTTCAAGAAGAAGATGACCTTTAATGCTAAGGATGTTGCTGGATTTGACAAGTCCAAGGTTGAGTGCTACAACTGTCATAGGATGGGGCACTTTATGAGGGAATGTAGATCTCCAAGAAGATCTGATGCTGGGAAGCCTTCAAGACAAATGATTAAGAGCCCAGATCCCAAGGCCATGGTTGCTGTTCAACAAATTGATGGTGTTGGAGAATGGGACTGGAGCTGGATGGCTAAGAATGAGGAAGAAGACAGAGCTTTGGTTGTTGAAGTTAAAGAAGAGCATGTTGAATATGCTCTCATGTCACACTCCTCCTCTTCATCAGATAATGAGGTATATGATGATGCTTTCTGTTCTAAGGGTTGTCGTTTAAATACTGAAAAACTAAAACAAGAGATAGTTAAATTATTAGATGAGGCAAGTACTGAAAGATGCAAAGTATCTAATTATCAAATTGCTCTTACCCAAACAGAAAAGACAGTAGCTGAGTATAAGAAAATGGAGTTTGATTTAAAGGATCAAATAAATATCTTAAAACATGAGTTACATCAGAGTAAGGATGTTCAAGATATAGTAAATAGGGTTAATCTTGATTTGATAGCTCAGTTAGAGGAGGCTAACAAAAACAAAGATAATTTGAGTCTTAAAATCCAGAGATTTGATAAGGCCACACAATCCCTATCTGCCAATAGTTCCTTCAACGCTGACAAGAGTTCCTTCAACGCTGATAAGTGTTGTCGGGGCGCTGTCAGCAACAAATGTTAGTTTTGTGGTTTTCATCTAAATGTGCAGGTAATGGTAGCTTTATGCCATTGGATACAGAGTTGCTTATGGATCTTTGAAGAGCTATTTGGACATGTTTTGTTTATGGATGATGGTTGGAATATTTATATTCCTATCTTGACATAAATTTTTAATGTTCATATATATTTTGAGAACTCATGTATCATAGTTTAAGGGGAGGTTTAAGGAACCTTTAGGACTCTTGGGTATTCTTATAATACTCTCATCACAATTCTAGATTGTGTCCACAGGTGAGTATGGGTTAGTTTTACTAAACCATGAGGCACTGTAGCATGCAAAGGTGACAATCTATGCATGCTGCCAAGACATTTTTGGCCTAGAATTGGTTGTGGTCTGATGGGAGACTTGGGAATACTTTGGATATGGGTTTACCTGGGAGTTACAAAGAATTTTGTGAAATAACTTTGTTGGTAAGTATTTTGGTTAGCAAGGGACTCTAGAGGACATTTGTGTCTATCTTGCTTATGCAAGTGTGCATAAATGGACAGTGCTTGCCGCCCAGTAATTATTATCAACTTGTAAGATATTTCCCTTAGGATAAATTACTTTGTTAAGGTCTTTTTCTTTTTCAATATTTTTATTTTTAGACGCTGACAAGTTTTTCTCCAAACGCTGTTATGTCCAATCGTGACGCTGACAAGGCTTTAGGCAAACGCTGACAAGAAAATATAGCCGTTGGGCGCTGATGGGCTACTTTTGACCGTTGACACCTAGTGGGCCCTACCCAGTTGTTATGTTTGACTAATCTTTGGCCGTAATTTTGGGGAGAAGTTACTTTTAATTAATGCATGAGATAAGTTATATTTGATTCAATATTTTCATGATTGCTCTTTGAATATAACCGCCTCATTTTTTACCAATCAAAATCATGCTTCTCTCCTATAAATTTGGCTAATCTTTTTATTCTGGGTATTCATATTTTCTTGTCTAACATTTTTCTCCTAGATTTTTCCATATCACATAACATAAACAGCTTTCAAACATGGCACCCAAATTCAACTCAAAGAATTTAACATTGGAGTTCAAGAGCCAACACAATATGGTAGCATACTTGACTGCTGATGATGATTTGTTTCCTCAGTATTCACAGATGGTGGCATTTTTAAATGCATCTTCATTGAGGTATGCACTCTCTCATACACTATTGGTCCCTGTCGCACACATTAGACAGTTTTGGAACAATGTTAGTTCCACAACAGCTAATGGAGTGACCACATTAACATCTACTGTTCATGGAAGAACATGGGTGGTCACTGAAGCTTTGGTTCGCCAAGCTTTGCGTCTTGATGACGCTGATGGTGTGACTACTCTTGCCATTGCAACAATAGAACAAGGTCTTAGGGAATTGGGTTATCCTATTCCTGCTGATGTCACTTTAAATAAATATCATAAGCAGGAATTTCCCTCTGACTGGAAATATTTGATACATGTCCTTTTACAATGCTTAAGTCCAAAATGTACTTCTTTTAATGAAATAAACAGGTCAATTGCAAGTGCTTTGGTTTGTATAACACGTGGGCTTAAGTATAATTTTTCAAAAATGATTTTTGAAGGGATGTGTAAAAACAAGGGAAGTAAAATGACTTTGGCTTACCCTAGATTTTTGCAAATGGTCTTTGATTTACAAGAATATTGTTCTAGGGATCATGACACTTTTATGAGATCCCTAAACAACAGAAAACCATTTTTGCTAAAATGAGCTCCACAAACGATCCCATACCTCTTACCCAACCCATGCTTGAAGTAATTCAGGCTGCTCAACCACAACCACAACCACAACCACAACCAGAACCTGAACCACAACTTGAGCCTATTCATGAACCATCACCTTCACCAGAAAACATGGACATTGACCAACCCAGCGCTGACACTCATAATGTGGGCGCTGACACAACCAATCCCAACACTGATACAATCCCTGAACAATCCCAAACACCCCTTAACCAACCAACACCCACACAATCTACTTCATCTTCCACCCCATTACAATCTAGGTTGACTAAGCGCCAAAGGGTTACTGGAGTGTTCTCCTCTAGTGATCCTAGCCTTGTAGCAGAGAGAACCACCTCCACAAGTGTGGCTGGTGAGATGGGTGAGGCTGGGGCTATTGATACAGGCTTAGAAGCTGGTCAAGACAGTCCCAACATCATTAAGACCTCATCCATGCCCCATGATTCTATTTTGGGAGGTCAAATCCCCATTCTAGCTGAGGGCAGATTGGAACCTATGACAATAATTGAATTGACGGCTGCTGTCATTAGCTTGCAAAAGCAAAATGTCAGTCTTGTACAAACTGTCAACAAACAGGGACGTGAACTCCAAGTTTTGAGGGAGAGAGTAACTATTTTGGAGAATCCAAGTAGCAGAAGTCTAATGGAGGAATCTTCCAAAGGGGAGGATGAAGAGGATGAGGAGGATGAGCTGATTCACACAGCTAGTGAGAAGAGTTCAGAAAAGAGTTCACAATTTAGTGAATCTTTGCAGATTGCTGAAGCACTCACCAACTTGAAGAAGTACCCAGTTATTGATACATCCAAGGTGACACCATTAAACTTGGAAGGAACTTTCAAAGAAACATTGGGCGCTGATACAGGTTTGAACGCTGACACATCCAGCACTGACAAAGGTAATCGTGGCGCTGATAGGAGCAACTTGGACGCTGACAAAGTTGCAGGTGGTGTTGATGTATTCCAGCCATCAACAATCATCAAAGATGTGTCCACACAGGTTTCTTCTTCCACTTTACCAATTATTGATCCAAAAGACAAAGGTAAAGGTATTTTGATTGAAGAAGATGTTCCAAAGAAAGATGCAGCACAAATAGCATTTGATGAACAGTTGGCTGCACAACTTGTGGAAAGAGATTTGAAGAGGAGTAGAAGATCACCATTTGTTGTTTCTGAGAGTGAGGAAGAAAGTGGTGATGATAAAGAAGGTGATAGCTCAGATTCAAGTATTCAAATTATTGAAGATCCAGAAAGGCTTGAATATGGGGATGAGCTAGCAAAGGAAAGGTTGAGTGAGTTGAAGAATCAGATTGATTGGGACCTACCAGAAATCACCAGAATGTACCATGCTTGGGAAGACAAGGTGATGGACAACCCAGGTATGAGTTTATCAGATCAAATTTGGGGGTTGGAAGTACTTCTCAGGGTACAAGATGACATAAAGGTGATTATGAGGTTTAATGCACAAGAGGTCAAGACCTGGCTCAAAAGAGATAGAAGGCAGTTGTACTATAAGTTGCTTAGATGTCATCAGCCTAATTGGACATCAAAGAAGTTGCTGGCCTTATCTTTTGAGGAGCTAGAGTATAGGGCACATCCTATTTGGAGGAAGGTGCAAGAACAGAATGTCTACAAGTTTCTTTCAGAAGAAAGGAAACAAGAGCTTGCTGAGGAAATGCAGATTCAAAAGGAAATGAGGATTGCTCAAAGACTAGTGAAGAAAGGAGATCCTTTCCAATTTTCTAAAGACATGGATGTGTATTTTCCAACTGAAGGTGTTATAAGGAAGCATCTCAAGCTTTCTCCATTGGAAGCTTCAGATTTGGTAAATGTAGTACCTCTAGATGACAGAAATCCAATCATCAGTTTTGATGAAGATGAGTGTGGATTTTGGAAGATTGGCAGATTTGGAAAGGAGGTACATACTTTCACTTCAGTTATTATTTTTTTTTTTTTAGGTTAAAGTCATATATCAGTTTTCATAAGTTTTCGATTGTTAAGCTCTTTCATTGTAATCAACAAGAATCATTCTAATACAAGTGAAAGTTTGTTTAACATCATTGTGTTTTAGATCAAGTGTTAATTCCGCATAACACTTTGTTACTTTATTCATAAGCAAAGGTTTCTCTACGTGTAGTACTTGATCTAATCTCGTATACACAAAGCTTAATCGATCTAAGTTTGGGATCAACAAGTGGTATCAGAGCTTGTTGAGAAACTTTTGATCTTTAAGTAACGCAAGAACCCTAAAACACCAAACCCTAAAAACCCTAAATTCTCAAAACCCTAAAAACATCATGTCTGGCACAGATCAACCTGCTTCTTTGCTTCAAAACAACTTCTCAAACCCTAGTATCAAAATTCCCATGTTTGATGCCAGGAACTTTGAGCTTTGGAAGTCTAATTTTGAGCAATACATAGCTATTCATGACTACACTCTTTGGGAAATCATCGAATATGGGAACACATTCGACAAAGCAGCAAAGATTACTGCTGCAATTGCCACAAGGACAGCTGTTCCTAATTGTCCAGAAGCTGATAAGGTGGAAAAGCCTGGAGATGGGAGAGCTGTAGCTGTTGAAGATATAGCCAAGAAGAGGGTGGACATGAAAATCTTGAACATCTTGAAACATGCCCTAGGTCATGAGAATCAGCACAAGTACAAACGCTTTGAGTCTGCAAAAGAGCTTTGGGAAGCTCTTGAAGTAGCACATGGTGGCAATGATGACACAAAAGAAGAGAAGAAGAAGCAACTCCTGCATGAGTATGCTGTCTTTAAAGCTCAACCTAATGAGAATCTCAGCAGTGTGAGAAGTAGACTTCTTGATATCACAAGTCAACTTTCCTTCATGGGAAAACAGATTGATGATCCTGAATTGAATGCTACTTTTCTCAAAAGCCTTGGTGATGTATGGAAGATTGAGACAAGATCCATTCTTGTCAATAACACTCACAAGACATCCAGGTTTGATGACATCTTCAACAAACTAAGACTGTTGGAGAATGAATGGCAATTGGAGAGTGATAACAAATCTTCCAGCAGCAACATGGCCTTCTTTTCACAAAGTGAAGGCCAATTTGATTCCATGAACTTCTATGGACATTCAGCCACTGGATCTCAAGGTGTCAGCGCTGGATGTCAGTCTGTCAGCGCTGGATCATATCCTGTCAACGCTTTGTACTCAAGCGCTGACACACACAATCATGGCGCTGATAGAATTAAACCTGCTGGTTTTGATCTAGATACTGTGTGTGCATTCATTGCTTCCTTGCCCAGTGATTCAAGGATTACATATGAAGATCTTGAGCAGATAAGTGATGAACAATTGGAAGAGATGGACATCAAGTGGACTATGGCTCTTGTAAGTTTAAGAGCAAATAGGTTCAATAAAAGGTTCAAGAAGAAGATGACCTTTAATGCTAAGGATGTTGCTGGATTTGACAAGTCCAAGGTTGAGTGCTACAACTGTCATAGGATGGGGCACTTTATGAGGGAATGTAGATCTCCAAGAAGATCTGATGCTGGGAAGCCTTCAAGCCAAATGATTAAGAGCCCAGATCCCAAGGCCATGGTTGCTGTTCAACAAATTGATGGTGTTGGAGAATGGGACTGGAGCTGGATGGCTAAGAATGAGGAAGAAGACAGAGCTTTGGTTGCTGAAGTTAATGAAGAGCATGTTGAATATGCTCTCATGGCACACTCCTCCTCTTCATCAGATAATGAGGTATATGATGATGCTTTCTGTTCTAAGGGTTGTCGTTTAAATACTGAAAAACTAAAACAAGAGATAGTTAAATTATTAGATGAGGCAAGTACTGAAAGATGCAAAGTATCTAATTATCAAATTGCTCTTACCCAAACAGAAAAGACAGTAGCTGAGTATAAGAAAATGGAGTTTGATTTAAAGGATCAAATAAATATCTTAAAACATGAGTTACATCAGAGTAAGGATGTTCAAGATATAGTAAATAGGGTTAATCTTGATTTGATAGCTCAGTTAGAGGAGGCTAACAAAAACAAAGATAATGTGAGTCTTAAAATCCAGAGATTTGATAAGGCCACACAATCCCTAGGAGAGTGTGTTAGTAAACAAAGAGACTCTAAGGATATGAGTGGAATTGGGATGAATAATTATACTGGTGTTCCACCACCAGCTGGGGATTTCTATGGTGTCCAATCAAAGGACTTATCTTGGATTGGCTTGCCAGAATGCCAAGAGGAGGAATTCATTCCTCCACCTAGAGTGACTTCCCCAGTTGAGGAATACAAGCAAAAGCTGACTGACCTAGATGAGTGGAAGAAAGCTAACCACACCTTGTTTGTTAAGGGAGGGTTGTTGTGTGAAAGTCCAAATGAGCCCACACCAAACATGATACCAATTGATGAGTCCATTGATCGTAAACCTATTAAGATCACACACCCTACCACTGGCAAAGCTGTTGACCTTGGCCCACAAACTGTTAGAAAACCTAGTGTTAAGTATGCTGAGATGTATAGAAATACTAGGTCACCAAAAAGCCAAGTTAGTAACCATGGAACAGGCTTCTTTGCTTCTAGACCTAAGACTATGTCTAGAAAAGCTTGTTACACATGTGGTAGCTTCTCACATTTGGCATACAAATGTGTCAACGCTTCCAACGTCAACGCTGATAGGAACCATTTCAGCGCTGACAAAAGTCAACATAGGTCAAACACTGTCAGACCCAATACCTTTGTGAACAAAAGTTCACAAGTTGTTAGACCAGCCCCATTCTTTTCTAGAGGGTCTAACACACAAGGCCTAAGACCTTTTCAAAAGTCAAATACTTGGTCAAATAGGCAATGGGTTCCTGTAGCAAACCCTAGGTTCAACGCTGATAGGAGCAATCGGGGCGCTGACAAGAGAAATTTCAGCGCTGACAAACCTAGGTATTTGCAACCACAGGGAAATAGGTCTAAAGCTTCTACTAGCTTAACATGGAGACCAAAACAAGACCAAAACCCTAATAATACTGGTATTTCTATGACATGCAACAGGTTTCATTATATTTCAAAGGCATTGTCAACACCAATTGGGGTTAACTGGGAATTTCATTCAAACAGGGATGAAAATGGGGTTGTTATGAGAACCAAGTCTGTTCTTGTTGAACAACCAAATGAATCCAAGTCTTCCAAGGCTTGGGTTCCCAAAGAAAACTAATGTGTTTTCTTTATGTGCAGGGCATTCAGAAGAAGATCAATGATTATGGATACTGGGATAGTGGATGCTCAAGGCACATGACAGGAAAGGAAGACTATCTGACCAATTTCTCTCCTATTCAAGATGGTGATAAGGTATACTTTGGAGGGGGCTATGGAACAATCACAGGAAAAGGAACCCTTGTCACCAACAATCTAAGATTTGAGAATGTCTTCCTGGTAAAAGAACTGGATTATAATTTGTTTAGTGTATCACAAGTGTGTGATAACAAAAATAAGGTTCTTTTCACAGATACTGAGTGCTTGGTGTTAAGCAAAGATTATAAGCTCCCAGAGGAAAAATACATAGATTTTAGAACACCAAGGCATAAAGACATATATAATGTGAATCTTAATGGAATTAAGATAAATAATAAAATGTCATGTCTGTGCTAAAGCCTCAGTAGATGAAAGTAATCTTTGGCACAGGAGATTAGGGCACATAAACTTTAAGAATATTAATAGACTTGTGAGGCTTGGTTTAGTTGATGGTTTGCCTGAGAAGGCTTTCCACAATGACCACTCTTGTGTTGCATGTCTTAAGGGCAAGCAGCACAAGGTCTCATTCAGGTCTAAACAGGTGCACTCTAGTTCTAAACCACTTCACTTATTGCATATGGACCTCTTTGGTCCAACTAATATAGAAAGTCTGAAGGGTAAATCATATTGTTTTGTTATCACTGATGATTATTCCAGGTTTACATGGACTTTCTTCTTAGCCAAGAAAAGTGAAACTGCCCAAAGTCTGATTAATTTCATTACCCAAATTGAAAAGAAGAATGGTAATGAGGTCAAAATTATTAGAAGTGACAATGGGGGTGAGTTTAGAAATCAGTTGTTAGATGATTTTTGTGCCAAGAAAGGGATTACTAGGCAGTTTAGCATAGCAAGAACCCCACAGCAAAATGGGGTTGCTGAAAGAAAGAATAGGACCCTTATTGAAGCAGCCAGAACCATGTTGGCTGATGCCCACTTTCCTATAGCCTTTTGGGCTGAAGCTGTTAACACAGCTTGTTATGTTCAAAATAGGGCATTGGTCAACAAGATACATAATAAGACACCTTATGAATTACTTTGGGGAAGGAAGCCCAATATTGGCTTTCTCAAGCCTTTTGGATGTCATGTAGTTGTTCTAGAAACTAGTGAGGCCCTAGGTAAATTTGATTCAAAAGGTGATGAAGGCTACTTCATGGGTTATTCAGTGCAGAGTAAAGGATATAGGGTTTACATTAAAAAGGAAAAACGTATACTTGAAAAAGTACATGTTAGGTTTTTAGAGAGTAAACCTAGTGATCCTGAGAGTGGTCCAAATTGGTTGTTTGACTTAGAACCTTTATCTAGAGCTTTAAATTATATGCCTGTTACTGATCCAGACATTGTGAAGGTAACTTCAAGTGTTTTGGAAAAGAGAATTGGTAATGTTTCAGGTATACAGGTTGCTAAGGAGGATGGACCACCAGCAGTTGAATCATCTCCCACACAAGAATATGTTACACTTCCTATATGGACAGATGAGTATTATGCTGCTGCTGCTGCTGCTAGAAAAGATAATGGTGGTTTTCAGATACCACCAAATACAAACATGCATACTTCTTCAGGCGCTGACAAAGGGAAATCAAGCGCTGACAAGAGCAATTCAGACGCTGATGGATCAGACACTGACAACAATAGTTCAAGCACTGTTAGCCCAAACGCTGACAAGCAAGGTTCAGAGTTTGATGACACCTTTGCACATCTTTTCTCTTCCCATTTTGAACAGGGTGGACCTTCTAATGTCCATGAAGAGATTTCTGTTGATCAAGAAGAATCTGAAGAAGATATTGGCAACATGGAGCGTGAAGTTGAGGACACCAGACTTTTTGAAGAAGGAGTTCTCACTTCCACAACAAAGGATCACCCCACATCTCAGATCATTGGTGATGTTATGGATCCAGTTCAGACAAGAAGATCCCATCAAGGTCTTGGTGGATTTATTGCCAATATACACAAGAAGGTTGATACCCCTCTTGTACAAGCATGTTTGTTTGCCTGTTTTCTGTCACAGGAAGAACCCAAGAAATTTTTTGATGCTCTCAAGGAACCAAGTTGGGTGGAAGCAATGCAGGATGAGCTTCACCAATTTGCTATACAGGATGTTTGGGAGCTGGTTGATTGTCCTAGATATGTGAGACCAATTGGGACAAGATGGGTTCTAAGGAACAAGAAAGATGAAAGAGGCATTGTGGTCAGAAACAAGGCACGTTTGGTAGCTCAGGGATATACACAAGAGGAAGGAATTGATTATGAAGAAGTTTTTGCACCAGTTGCAAGAATTGAAGCTATAAGAATTTTTCTAGCTTATGCCTCTTGTATGAATTTTACTGTTTACCAAATGGATGTGAAGAGTGCTTTCCTCTATGGGACAATTGTTGAGGAAGTATATGTCATGCAACCTCCTGGTTTTGAAGATCCTGAAAATCCAGACAAGGTTTATAGAGTGAAGAAAGCAATGTATGGACTTCATCAAGCCCCAAGAGCATGGTATGGTACATTGTCCACCTACTTGGTGGAGAATGGTTTCAAAAGGGGCACCATAGATCAGACCTTGTTTACAAAGAAGAAAGGAAAACATGTGTTACTTGTGCAGGTCTATGTTGATGATATCATTTTTGGGTCTACTGATCCAAAAATGAGTGAGGACTTTTCCAAGCTCATGACAGATAAATTCAAGATGAGTGCAATGGGTGAGATGAACTTCTTTCTAGGGTTACAAGTTCAGCAGAAAGAAGATGGTATCTTCATCTCCCAAGACAAATATGTAGCTGAAATCTTGAAGAAATATGGTTTTTATCCACATGAGAAGGAGGCTTCCACTCCTATGGATAGGCAACACCCTTGGGGAAAAATTGGAGCTGGAAAGGATGTGGATGTTAGGCACTATAGATCAATGATTGGATCATTGATGTATCTTACAGCCTCAAGACCTGACATCATGTTTGCTGTGTGTGCATGTGCACGCCATCAAGTGACTCCCAAAGAATGTCACCTATTTGCTGTGAAGAGAATTTTTAGGTACCTAAGATGTTATCCAGATCTTGGCTTGTGGTACCCAAAAGATTCTCCATTGGACCTTATTGCATATTCAGACAGTGACTATGGTGGTGACAAGTTTGATAGGAAATCCACAACTGGTGGATGCCAATTTCTTGGGAGTAGATTAATATCTTGGCAATGCAAGAAACAAACAGTGATGGCAAACTCTACAACTGAAGCAGAATATGTTGCAGCAGCTGCTTGTTGTGGACAAGTCTTATGGATTCAGAACCAGCTGTTGGATTATGGGTATAATTTTATGCATACCAAGATTTTTGTAGACAATAACAGTACTTTATGCATTATTAAAAATCCTGTACATCATTCTAAAACCAAACACATAGAAATTAGACATCATTTTATAAGAGATTGCTTTGAGAAAGGTTTAATACAACCAGATAGGGTAGACACAGAGGACAATGTGGCTGATTTATTAACTAAACCTTTTGATGCTGGAAGATTTCAATATTTGGTAACAAATATTGGAATGGTTAATCTCACTTAATATGTGTTTTGGAACATTTTTGTAAAAGTATGTACAGGATAATGCATTGTTATTGGTCTTTGTGATGATTTAGATTTCCACATTATTTTTCTAACACTGACAAAGGTAAATGTAACGCTGTCAAGTGTTATTTTGCCGTTGTTGGAGATATTATTGTCTAACGCTGACAAGAGTTCCTTCAACGCTGATAAGTGTTGTCGGGGCGCTGTCAGCAACAAATGTTAGTTTTTTGGTTTTCATCTAAATGTGCAGGTAATGGTAGCTTTATGCCATTGGATACAGAGTTGCTTATGGATATTTGAAGAGCTATTTGGACATGTTTTGTTTATGGATGATGGTTGGAATATTTATATTCCTATCTTGACATAAATTTTTAATGTTCATATATATATTTTGAGAACTCATGTATCATAGTTTAAGGGGAGGTTTAACGAACCTTTAGGACTCTTGGGTATTCTTATAATACTCTCATCACAATTCTAGATTGTGTCCACAGGTGAGTATGGGTTAGTTTTACTAAACCATGAGGCACTGTAGCATGCAAAGGTGACAATCTATGCATGCTGCCAAGACATTTTTGGCCTAGAATTGGTTGTGGTCTGATGGGAGACTTGGGAATACTTTGGATATGGGTTTACCTGGGAGTTACAAAGAATTTTGTGAAATAACTTTGTTGGTAAGTATTTTGGTTAGCAAGGGACTCTAGAGGACATTTGTGTCTATCTTGCTTATGCAAGTGTGCATAAATGGACAGTGCTTGCCGCCCAGTAATTATTATCAACTTGTAAGATATTTCCCTTAGGATAAATTACTTTGTTAAGGTCTTTTTCTTTTTCAATATTTTTATTTTTAGACGCTGACAAGTTTTTCTCCAAACGCTGTTATGTCCAATCGTGACGCTGACAAGGCTTTAGGCAAACGCTGACAAGAAAATATAGCCGTTGGGCGCTGATGGGCTACTTTTGACCGTTGACACCTAGTGGGCCCTACCCAGTTGTTATTTTTGACTAATCTTTGGCCGTAATTTTGGGGAGAAGTTACTTTTAATTAATGCATGAGATAAGTTATATTTGATTCAATATTTTCATGATTGCTCTTTGAATATAACCGCCTCATTTTTGACCAATCAAAATCATGCTTCTCTCCTATAAATTTGGCTAATCTTTTTATTCTGGGTATTCATATTTTCTTGTCTAACATTTTTCTCCTAGATTTTTCCATATCACATAACCTAAACAGCTTTCAAACATGGCACCCAAATTCAACTCAAAGAATTTAACATTGGAGTTCAAGAGCCAACACAATATGGTAGCATACTTGACTGCTGATGATGATTTGTTTCCTTAGTATTCACAGATGGTGGCATTTTTAAATGCATCTTCATTGAGGTATGCACTCTCTCATACACCATTAGTCCCTGTCGCACACATTAGACAGTTTTGGAACAATGTTAGTTCCACAACAGCTAATGGAGTGACCACATTAACATCTACTGTTCATGGAAGAACATGGGTGGTCACTGAAGCTTTGGTTCGCCAAGCTTTGCGTCTTGATGACGCTGATGGTGTGACTACTCTTGCCATTGCAACAATAGAACAAGGTCTCAGGGAATTGGGTTATCCTATTCCTGCTGATGTCACTTTAAATAAATATCATAAGCAGGAATTTCCCTCTGACTGGAAATATTTGATACATGTCCTTTTACAATGCTTAAGTGCAAAATGTACTTCTTTTAATGAAATAAACAGGTCAATTGCAAGTGCTTTGGTTTGTATAACACGTGGGCTTAAGTATAATTTTTCAAAAATGATTTTTGAAGGGATGTGTAAAAACAAGGGAAGTAAAATGACTTTGGCTTACCCTAGATTTTTGCAAATGGTCTTTGATTTACAAGAATATTGTTCTAGGGATCATGACACTTTTTATGAGATCCCTAAACAACAGAAAACCATTTTTGCTAAAATGAGCTCCACAAACGATCCCATACCTCTTACCCAACCCATGCTTGAAGTAATTCAGGCTGCTCAACCACAACCACAACCACAACCACAACCAGAACCTGAACCACAACTTGAGCCTATTCATGAACCATCACCTTCACCAGAAAACATGGACATTGACCAACCCAGCGCTGACACTCATAATGTGGGCGCTGACACAGCCAATCCCAACACTGATACAATCCCTGAACAATCCCAAACACCCCTTAACCAACCAACACCCACACAATCTACTTCATCTTCCACCCCATTACAATCTAGGTTGACTAAACGCCAAAGGGTTACTGGAGTGTTCTCCTCTAGTGATCCTAGCCTTGTAGCAGAGAGAACCACCTCCACAAGTGTGGCTGGTGAGATGGGTGAGGCTGGGGCTATTGATACAGGCTTAGAAGCTGGTCAAGACAGTCCCAACATCATTAAGACCTCATCCATGCCCCATGATTCTATTTTGGGAGGTCAAATCCCCATTCTAGCTGAGGGCAGATTGGAACCTATGACAATAATTGAATTGACGGCTGCTGTCATTAGCTTGCAAAAGCAAAATGTCAGTCTTGTACAAACTGTCAACAAACAGGGACGTGAACTCCAAGTTTTGAGGGAGAGAGTAACTGTTTTGGAGAATCCAAGTAGCAGAAGTCTAATGGAGGAATCTTCCAAAGGGGAGGATGAAGAGGATGAGGAGGATGAGCTGATTCACACAGCTAGTGAGAAGAGTTCAGAAAAGAGTTCACAATTTAGTGAATCTTTGCAGATTGCTGAAGCACTCACCAACTTGAAGAAGTACCCAGTTATTGATACATCCAAGGTGACACCATTAAACTTGGAAGGAACTTTCAAAGAAACATTGGGCGCTGATACAGGTTTGAACGCTGACACATCCAGCACTGACAAAGGTAATCGTGGCGCTGATAGGAGCAACTTGGACGCTGACAAAGTTGCAGGTGGTGTTGATGTATTCCAGCCATCAACAATCATCAAAGATGTGTCCACACAGGTTTCTTCTTCCACTTTACCAATTATTGATCCAAAAGACAAAGGTAAAGGTATTTTGATTGAAGAAGATGTTCCAAAGAAAGATGCAACACAAATAGCATTTGATGAACAGTTGGCTGCACAACTTGTGGAAAGAGATTTGAAGAGGAGTAGAAGATCACCATTTGTTGTTTCTGAGAGTGAGGAAGAAAGTGGTGATGATAAAGAAGGTGATAGCTCAGATTCAAGTATTCAAATTATTGAAGATCCAGAAAGGCTTGAATATGGGGATGAGCTAGCAAAGGAAAGGTTGAGTGAGTTGAAGAATCAGATTGATTGGGACCTACCAGAAATCACCAGAATGTACCATTCTTGGGAAGACAAGGTGATGGACAACCCAGGTATGAGTTTATCAGATCAAATTTGGGGGTTGGAAGTACTTCTCAGGGTACAAGATGACATAAAGGTGATTATGAGGTTTAATGCACAAGAGGTCAAGACCTGGCTCAAAAGAGATAGAAGGCAGTTGTACTATAAGTTGCTTAGATGTCATCAGCCTAATTGGACATCAAAGAAGTTGCTGGCCTTATCTTTTGAGGAGCTAGAGTATAGGGCACATCCTATTTGGAGGAAGGTGCAAGAACAGAATGTCTACAAGTTTCTTTCAGAAGAAAGGAAACAAGAGCTTGCTGAGGAAATGCAGATTCAAAAGGAAATGAGGATTGCTCAAAGACTAGTGAAGAAAGGAGATCCTTTCCAATTTTCTAAAGACATGGATGTGTATTTTCCAACTGAAGGTGTTATAAGGAAGCATCTCAAGCTTTCTCCATTGGAAGCTTCAGATTTGGTAAATGTAGTACCTCTAGATGACAGAAATCCAATCATCAGTTTTGATGAAGATGAGTGTGGATTTTGGAAGATTGGCAGATTTGGAAAGGAGGTACATACTTTCACTTCAGTTATTTCTATATTTGCAAGCATAGACAGGGAAGACTTGGTGCATCTGTGGAGATTAATAGAGGCCAAGTATACTGCTGAAGCACCTACTTCAGCAAATGGAATAAGACTTTGGAACACATTTATGACTTTGTGTGGTCCAAAAGAAGCAGATCCTGCCATATGGAAGGATCTTGAAGAAGATCTCAGTAATCTTCATTGGAGGCTATATTCTACTTGTGATGTATTTCATATGAGCTCTACAAAGTTTTCAGAGTATTTACTTGTGGATGCTGACTATTTCTTGTCCAAAGAAGTGTTGGAGAAGATGCTAGAGACACCCTTGGAGATTGATTATACTAGTGATGTGGCCAAGGACTTGATCAGATATGTTTATCACCAACATAAGAAGTTTTTGCAAGATTCCTCCTAAGTCTTAAGTTTTTATTCAGAAACTTGATCATTGGAATGGATATCAAGTTTAGGGGAGGATTGTTGGGAATAAAATATGGGTCAGTTCACTAGACGCTGATAAGAAGAATGTCAACGCTGATAAGAAGACATTGGACGCTGACAGCCAAGCGTTGACATTGAAGAAGTCAACGCTGACAGCCTTGAAGATTGACACTGATGGAATATCTTTTGTTTATTTGTTTCTTTATTTGTGTATGGTAAAGATAAGCACAACATTGTATTTTCTATTATTATCTTTACCTAGAATAGTTGATTCGTAGCTTATTGTACAAGACTTCTTGTTCTATAAAAGAAGGTCTTTTAGGTTAAGCTTTGTGTATACGAGATTAGGTTCGACTCAATGGTTATGAACCATTATATCTAGGTTGATCATCGTTCATATGATAACATAGCGGAAAAGAACAATGATCATAACAAGGTGTTTAGGCACAAGAAAAGGAATTAAAACAAATGGGATGTTCATTATATTAATAACAAACATCCACTAGACGTGTATACATTGAATCCCACGTCTAGTGCGACACACACTTTAGGTTTACATTGTGAATGAATAATGTTATATAAAAACCTACGTATGTTTTCTTTATATACTAGAAAACATAGCTTACAAAGAAAGCTAAAGTAATAAAAAGACTCCAACGGCTTGTTCTTTTGCAACTTGTACTTTTTAGCCCTTGTCTTCTTATTTTGTTGTGTTTTGACTTATCAACTCAATAATTCGACCCAACAATCTTCCCCTAGTTGATGATGTCAAAACACTCCTCTTAAGCATGAATCCTTTGTATGTAGTACATGATCTCCAAGAAGCTTCCCCTTAAGTATAGCACATATTCTTCCCCTTTTTGACACATCAATAGGGAATATGTGAAAGTATGCAATCTTGTAGATTCTCCAAAAGTAGCTCTGTGTAATGATCCTGAAGAAAAATAAATAAAGTAGTCTTGATGCAGAAGTAGAATACCACAAACCTATGTTCCATGTCTTGTTTATCCATGTGATGAAGAACTTATACCATGAGAAAATATAAGTAGACCTCGATCCCTTGTCAATATTCTCATCCTTTGTGAGACACTGAGCACGATAATGTAACTCCTTCAAGTGTTATGACAAGTCTTCGTCACCAACTATGTAAAGCACGAACAAGTTACCTTTAAAGTCAGTGAATGGTACGCCACGACTTTAAGATATGATAGAACACAAACTCGCGAAAATCTTCTTCAATCATCAAACTTCCCACAAGAATTCTTCCCCTTAAGCTAACACTTCTTCATGACAAGTCTTAATAAATACCTTCATATGTAAAAGCCAAACGATGGATAACTCTTTCACAAGGCTACCCCGATTACATAATCTAATATCCATCAAATTCCCCATGAAAAGTTGCTAACTCGCTTTAAGATCATTAATCCCTTTAAAAATATCCGAGCCATAAATATCATCATGATATTCTAAATTATAACGGAGATTCCATGTACCTTTGTGTGTATTTTCCTTCTTTTTGTGTGCTTAAAACGTCCAATTTTCTCAAACAGCAGCAAACTTTGTGTTGTCCAATATCTTTTCTGTCCAATATCTTGGTCAGATGTATTGTCCAATATCTGACAATACGTATCAGCGTTGAAGCACATATATCGGACGACACTGTCAACCTATCAGTGTTGACTTATTCTTGTCAGCGTCGAAACCCTTCCTGTCAGCGCCCAAATAACAAACGTCAGCGCCAACCTAAATTCCTGTCAGCGTTCATTCTTTCACTCGTCAGCGTCTCATTTAAACGTCAGCGGCAAACTCAAATCTTGTCAGCGTCTCAACTTGCTGACGTAGTCACGTAATATTCCAAAACAAACAAATCATGGAGTCTATTTGTATTTGATCGTGTGAACACACATCATTCGTGTGAACACATACTTTCTCCACCAATGAGAGTTGAGGACTTACGGAGATACAGTACACTAGCATGCATGGGATCACAAACCAATTGAAACACTTCTATGTACCGTGTAAACACACATGGTCTTGACCAATCACAAACTTCAAACCGTGTGAATGCATTCTTGGCCGTGTGAACATACCGATTCCCACCAATAAGAATGAGGGACTCACGCTTATACAGTGAACTAGCATGTATAGGATCAAAGCATATAACGAATTAGGGTTTTTATCCTATGGCCGTGTGAACGCAAGCTTTGTTTCGTGTGAATGCAACGATCTTCAACCAATGAGAATTAAAGACTCACGCCATTGATCTTTGCGTGCATTCGTTTCTATCAGGAACATCACAATCTGCTTGATTTTCCTTCTTCCCAGTAATAACACAGAAAGTCGATCTAGGGTTTTGAAAGTTAAACATCGAAACCCTAATTTAGGGTTTGTAGATTAACCATAGATCCTGAATTAACAGCCACCAATCTCCCAAAATTCTGCTTTTTATGTAGATCTAGGGTTTGAAGAAACCCTAGTTCATGATTTCATGTGAAAGCAGAAAACTGAAAATCTTCCATCAGCCAACTTTGACGCTTAATAACTTTTGCCTGGGGATAAAACTCGACAATCCCTCCGGTGGATGTTTAGATCTATGTATGTAGAACACACATCTAAAATTTCGTGACGATCCAACGGTTCAATCAAAAGTTATGACCTTCTGAATACTGCTGCGCACACAAAAACGTCCAGAAAAACTCCATACGAATTTTTCTTCTTCACCATACACGAACACCTCGTCAGACCTAGATATCAAGAGCCTTAGGCTCTGATACCAATTGTTGAGTCCTATTGATCGTTCGACTCAATGGTTATGAACCATTATATCTAGGTTGATCATCGTTCATATGATAACATAGCGGAAAAGAACAATGATCATAACAAGGTGTTTAGGCACAAGAAAAGGAATTAAAACAAATGGGATGTTCATTATATTAATAACAAACATCCACTAGACGTGTATACATTGAATCCCACGTCTAGTGCGACACACACTTTAGGTTTACATTGTGAATGAATAATGTTATATAAAAACCTACGTATGTTTTCTTTATATACTAGAAAACATAGCTTACAAAGAAAGCTAAAGTAATAAAAAGACTCCAACGGCTTGTTCTTTTGCAACTTGTACTTTTTAGCCCTTGTCTTCTTATTTTGTTGTGTTTTGACTTATCAACTCAATAATTCGACCCAACAGCCCAGAACTCGTAAAGGTAGTCATAGGGCACTGAAGCACTTCTTCTTAGCGCATGCTTGAGATGAGAGTTATCAAGTATGGTTGAACCTACCTTAAATCCATTATGGGTAGAATGAGATACCTCCTTCAGATGGAAGTTGTTTGGAAGAAACTTTAGAGTCTTGGCTTCGGCAATGGCGGTGGCTCTGGCGTCTTGTATTTGTTGTACTGTAGGGTTAGTCATCGTCTCTGCTTAAGATAAAACACAAAGGTTGAAACATACAAATATGAATATCATTATGATTTTAAACCTAAGCATTGAACATATGACCTAATCCCTTAAGCTTGTAAAACACTCAAACATCTTCTATTCGGAAAAAACATTCAATTCGGAATAATTGGTCTATGCGGAATAAACAACCTATGCGGAATAAAAATCATATGCGGAATAAAAGGTCTATTCGGAAAGTTAGGCCTATGCGGAATAAAAGCTCTATTCGGAAAGATTATCCTATGCGGAATAAAGCTTCTATTCGGAATGTTCACTCTATTCGGAATGATACTCCTATGCGGAATAAGCTTCTATTCGGAATAATCCTCCTATACGGAATAAAACTTCTATTCGGAAAATAGGCTTATGCGGAACAAAAGTTCTATTCGGAAAGATCATCCTATGCGGAATAAAGCTTCTATTCGGAATGTTCATTCTTATTCGGAATGATGCTCCTATGCGGAATAAAGCTTCTATTCGGAATGTTCATTCTATTCAGAATAATCCTCCTATACGGAAAAAAACTTTTATTCGGAAAGTTCACTCTATTCGGAATAAGTGCCTTATTCGGAAAGTTCATCCTATTCGGAATGTTTTCAACACTTATGATTTTTCTAATTAAGCACGAATTCGTTTGATTCAAGTGTTCTAAAGGCCATAACAGTTCGTTTTGTTCTATTCCGAGTCAATCCCAGGCAAAACCCCCAATTAATTAAACCCTAATTTAAGCAGAAACTTAATTCGTTTGATTTCAATTAAAAAGAGGTAATTAAATTGAATTGCATGAATGTTTAAACCGATTTTGTATACCTTTTTGAAGATCTTGAAGTTTGATTCACAGAAAATAAATGATTTCGTTTGTGTTTGTTGAGTTTGTGAGAGTGTGTGTTTGTATGTTAATGGCGGCCAAAGGAAAAAACGAAACAGAAGAATGAAGGAAGGAGGAAACGGGGGGGGGGGGGGGGGGGGGGTGAGTTTTGACTTGGTCAAACTTTCACATGTTTGACATATTGTCAAATTTAACCCCTCAACTTTTCTTCTTTCTTCAATCAAAATTCTTTTGTTTTTCCAAGTTTTAATTCTTGTCATTTTTGACCCTATCTTATGTTAAATTCCCGAGCCTTAGTGATTAACCTATCTTAACACGCGCACAAATCTATTCACGACAAACTTATGAGCAACAACAATACAAGTGCCAAAGCAATTCAACCATTTAACCATTGAGCTACTTGAGTTTCCTCGAAAACTTTTGAAGATCTTTTTGATGTCAAAGATGATTTAACAGTTTCTCCCCCTTAAACGATGACCCGATTTCTATTTAAAGAGCTGTAGTCATTGTTTAACGAGGCACATGATGAAGAAAAACATTTTCCAATTGATGTTTTGAAAAGATCGATTCGCTGGTGTCGACAAGATTTCTCTTATCTAGACAAAATAATGCACTGAGACGTACACTAATTTGTGTTAGATCAAGTTGTAAAGTAAACTTGATCCCTTTGCATGATTTGGCTTGTAAATCATGCCCGAGAAAATTAATTCCCGTTGTGAGCCAACGTTTTCCAAGGAAATACGTGACTTTAATATGAAAACCGGGTTGTAGTCAGAAATAACTACAAGCCATTATGGGCATGTTTTAAAAATGTACAACTTTTATACGGACTCTATTTATGGCACCGTGTCAATATTGATCGACATTTCTAAGGCCGTAAATATTACCGTACTAAAAGACATGCCCGATTTAAAAACGAAAAATATTTTTGGTTTTTCTTGATTTTATAATTTTTATGGTTTTTCTAGGTTTTATATTTTTTATGGTTTTTGTTGGTTTTATATTTTTGTATTTTTCTTTTTGTGGTTTATATATATACGATAATATACATGATCACGAACAAAGGATACTCTGAATAGCTTACCACCACTATTCAGCTGATTCTTCTGCCAACACTTTGAGAGTCGCTGGAGTGAATGATTTCATGCCAAGCTTGTCGATCAAAAACTCGATTCGTCCTCGATCTAAGGCTTTGGTGAACATATCCGCCAGCTGGTACTCAGTAGTGACAAAATACAGCTCGATCACTCTGTTCTCTACCTGCTCTTTAATGAAATGGTAGCGAATGTCTATGTGCTTGGCCCGGGAGTGTTAAACATAGTTGCAGCAAAGGGCAATGGCGCTCTTGTTGTCACAATACATCGGGATTTTGTTAAATCCCAAACCGTAGTCAGTTAATTGTGATCTCATCCAAAGGACTTGAGCACAACAACCGGACATGGCGATGTATTCAGCCTCCGTGCTCGAAATTGCAGCGCTTTTCTGCCTTTTTGAAGACCAACTGATCAATCTATCTCCAAGGAGTTGCACAGATCCAGAAGTGCTACGCCTCGTGTCTTGACATCCAGCATGATCGGCATCTGCGTATGATATTAAAGCAATAGAGGAATCTTTCGGATACCATAGACCACGATGAAGTGTTCCTTTTAGATACCGAAAGATCCTTTTCACAACATGTAGGTGCTTTTCGGTAGGCCGAGCCTGATACCGGGCACACATGCATACAGCAAATTGCAAATCAGGCCTGCTAGCAGTCAGATAGAGAAGGGTGCCGATCATTCCACGGTAAAGTTTTGGATCGACAATAGTCATATTCCTATCTTCATCTAACTTGGATTTCTCCACCATTGGAGTGTCCACGGGGTCACAATTTTCAAAGTTATATTTCTTTAAAGATTCAAGAGCATATTTGGATTGATTAATAAAGATGCCTCTGGGATTCTGAGAAATCTGTAATCCTAAGAAAAATGAAATTTTTTCCATCATCGACATCTGAAAGCGTGTGGACATTATCTTCTCAAAGCGATTTGACAATTCTATGTTAGTGGCAGCAAATATTATATCATCAACATAAATTTGTACCAGAATCATGTCGTTGTCCTCCTTGAGAGTGAATAGAGTGGGGTCCACCTTGCCTTTGGAGAAGCCTTCCGAAATGAGGTATGTTGAAAGGAGATCGTACCACGCGCGTGGAGCTTGTTTCAACCCATAGAGAGCCTTCTTAAGCTTGTACACATGATTAGGAAACTCCGTGCTAACAAACCCATCCGGCTGACGAACATAGACCTTTTCCCTTAGTTCACCGTTCAAAAATGCCGTCTTCACATCCATTTGATAGACGATCATATTCATATGAGCAGCATACGCAAGGAATAGTCTAATAGCCTCCAATCTTGCCACGGGAGCAAAAGATTCTTCAAAGTCTATACCCAAGGCTTGTTTATATCCTCTAGCGACCAATCTAGCCTTATTCTTCAATATTGCACCCATCTCATTGAGTTTAACCTTATAAACCCATAACAAAGTAAGGATGTTAACCTTGTCAGGGAGAGGAACCAATTCCCATACTTCAAATCTTTGGAATTCATTTAGTTCCTCCTACATGGCTTCAATCCAAGATGATTGAGTCATAGCCTGCTGCCAATTTTTAGGTTCAAATTCAGAGAGAAATGCATCAAAGTAGCAATAGAGTGCACTCTCTTGTAATTGATGGCGTGTAGAGACTGGTCGATCTAGATCTCCAATGACATTCCTAATTGGGTGATCTTTTGTCCATTTGGTGCTATGATTTTCAATCCTAGGTGGTCTGGAGTGAACAATAGAAGGAGCTTCTTCTGAGGTAGACGCGGCTGAAGGGTTTTCAGGGAACGGTATACCAAAGAAAGGAAGCTCTTTTAAGTGAGCATATTCCAAATCGTGATCAGTAGAATCCTCTTCCACATCATTAGGCACAAGTAGGGGTGATGATTCAGGTGTAGTTTGAGAATCACTTGGTAAAGGTGCATCCGGTTCAATTTTAATTTAAGATGCATTAGATAAAGGTGCATTAGCTTGAGCAACCACTTCAGGGATTAGAGCGATCACTACAGGTGCTGGAACTTCATCAGTCGGGGGATCGAAGAATTCATCAAACAACGGTTGAAACAGTTTACCCCACTCGGGCCTTGTTGGTGGTAAAAATGATGTAGAAGTAGGATTATTGGGAACTAATCCGGAACTAATAGCACCGGTTCCCATCTCATGAAGCGCGGGTTCAGAGCTGCGTTGCTCAGAAGCCATTACTGTCAGCTCATCGAAATCTGCGTCCATAGTTTCTATGATCTTACCAAGACGACGGTTGTAAATTCGGTATGCTTTCTTGGAGGGTGAGTAGCCAATGAAAATACCTATATCGGCTTTCGGTTGAAGCTTGCCCAAGTTCTCACTATTAATGTTTGGATAACAAAGAGCACCAAACACATGAAAGAATGAAACATCGGGTTTACGGTCATGTAGAAGCTCATAAGGTGTTTTTCCATGGCGTTTCCGAATGATAGAACGGTTTTGGGTGAAACATGCAGTAGATATAGCTTCTGCCCACAAGAACAATGGAGCGTTCGCATAAATTAGCATAGTCCTAGCAGCTTCCATAAGCGTACGATTCTGTCTTTCAACGACATCGTTTTGTTGTGGAGTATGTGCAGCGGATGTTTCATGTGAGATACCAACTCCTTCATAGTAATCACGAAGAGTCTGGTTTACGAACTCTGTTCCATTGTCTGTGCGAATACGGCGGACAGTAGTATTCAAACGTACCTGAATAAATTTCAGAAAAGTGATGATAGCCTTCGGTGCTTCATCCTTTGTACGTAGAAATCTAACCCATGTAAACCTGGAGAAATCATCCACAATAACGAGAATGAATTTCTTACCGCTCACACTTTCAGTTCTCATTGGCCCACAAAGATCCATATGCAAAAGATGAAGTTTTTCTTGATTGGTGTCTTCAGCTTTGGGCTTGTATGATTTCTTGGTACCTTTCCCCCTTGAACACGCTGAACATAAATGGTCCTTGTGAAATTTGAGCTTTGGAAGACCACGAACTAATTCGTTTTTAGCCAGATGATTAATAGCATCAAAGTTAAGATGAGATAATCTGCGATGCCATAACCATGACTTGGTCTTAGATGCTTTAGAGAGAAGACATACTGGAGAGGCGGCCATCATGTCTTGTAGGGACAAGGTATAAAGATTTGCACCACGAGATCCCTTCAACAAATCTTTTCCTTCCAAGTTGCGGATGAAACAAGTGTGTTGTCGAAAAGCAACCTCTAGGTTGGAATCACAAAACTGTCCTACTGAGAATAAATTATGACCAAGACCTTCTACATAGTATACCCTTGAAATCGTAACGTTTCCAATCTGATATTCACCATACCCCATTATCTTTGCAATATGATCATTCCCGAATTTAACCGTACCAAGAAACTTGCTGACGAAATTTCGGAGCATCGAGCGATCTCCGGTCATATGCTTTGAACAACCGGAGTCCAAATACCAGAGGATGATTTGGACCACCTGAAAATATCACCAGACGAGGACAACGTAGAGGTATCGGAATCTGAATGTTCCTTGTTATTAGTAGGTACAGATTTAATAATCTTAGATTTGCTAACTTTAGGTTTCTTAGATTTCCTAGCCTTCTTCTTCCTAGTTGGTGGTGTAGATTCTAGTTGGCTTAAATCCTGTGGTATTTCTTCACTGATAGGCACTATAGTGGGGACTGACCTAATTAAAGGGCGTTGTTTCCATACTTTAGTGCTAGTGTGCCTAATTAAAGGACGCTCAGACCTAACCTCAATGGATGCATTCCTAGTTAAAGGGCACATTTTTCCATCTAATGTAAAGGTCCTACCAGTGGGACGCCATTGCCAGCCAACTTGGGCACGTGTTCTACCAGTTGGCTTCCATTCAAGATCATTCCTAATGGCATTCATCTCATTCACATGATCAATAAGACACAAATCATGACGTTGGGAAAACATACATTCATTACAATTCCAACATTTTAAATCAGAATTCACAAATGGTTTAGGCTTCTGCACAGGCGCAGAGCTTTTAGTCTTAACATGATTCTTTTTATTTAAAACTGAACTAACATTCCTATGGTGAGCTTCTACTTTCTTCTTTTTGGCACTACTAGTGGAGGGCTTGATCTTATCTTTCTTGAGTGGCGATCCTTTAGCCTTAGTAGTCTCTTTTAATCCTGTAGAAGGCAAAGTGGGAACATTAGCAACAGATTTTAAAGGTGCCTTACTTGATTGTGCCAATGACGGTTTTGCTCCTGGAGTCTTATTAAATGGAGTTACAGCAATGGGTCGATTAGTGAGTAGTGCAGAACCTGGTTTACCTATGTATTACAAGTAGGCTAAGCAATATGAAACACGCTTAATATATTCATGGGCTGAATAATAGTAGCTACTTGAGGGATCTAAGGCATAAAGATCGTCTAAAATATCCCTAACAAGATCTACATGCTTAATTGCGTTCCTCATATAATCATCGTAGGTAACCGGGTTTTTCTTATGGAGCGGGTTCTTATAAAGCACTACTGACTTGGTTGTTGGAGCACTAGTGGACGGTGCAGAGTCGGTAGCTAAATTATCAACAACTTCTTGTCGGGTGAGAAGAAGTGTCTCCTTTAACTCGGCCAAAACCATGTTTTTGTCAATGAGCAGGATGTTTAAGTCAGAGATTTCCTCACACTTTTGGTTCAGTTGTTCAACATAATATTGTTGCTGTGCCGCATTAAAAGCGAAGCGTTCTTCTAGTGAACCATAAAGAGCGGATAGTCCCTGTCTTGTCCGATCCATCTCCCCTAGAACAGACGAAAGTCTAATTTCTAAGACCTGGTTTTTAGACTCTGCAGCCTCTAGTTCCAATTTTAGTCTTACATTTGATGACACATCTCTCTTCAATCTCATAATCTCTTCCTCTAATGCCTTAACTATTGCAATCATCTTGTCACTCGTCTCAACACCGTTTTCACAACTATTTGTTATCAAAAGATCCTCATTTTGAGTTTGTTGTTTTAATTCTAAAGATATACAATGTTGTTCTAGTTGATTAAAGCGTTTTGAAAGTAAATTGTAAGAATCTTGTAGCTTTAAAAACTCAGCGTTAGATTCGTGACAAGAATGATTATCTACCTCATTTACAGTATCAGCAACATTTACAGAGAGATCACACACATCATCACAAATATTCACATCATCACATTTAATCATAGCGGATGTAAGCTCAATCGAATAATTAACATTTACAGTAGTAAGCACATCACACGAGATTACTTCGGACAAGAATCGGTCATATTCGAATAAAATCTTTTCCTTTTCAATTAGTTGTAGTTCGTAAGCGGTGTCCATTTCATAAAACACTTTTTGAACTTCTCCAATTTCAAACTCAAGATTTTCCTTAAGAGATGCAAAACTTCCTTTTAGACTTTCGACAAATGGATTGATCTCATTTTTAAACACCTCGTTCATGTGTTCGAAAGCCCATTCTCCGACATTTAGGCCATTTGAAGTCGTATATTCCAAAATGACCTTGTCAAAATTAGTAAAGTATTGATTAATCTCTTGCAAGTTTAACCATACAGTGCTAACAGGTGGAAGATCCTTTGGAATTTCCTTAGGACCTTCCATGTTGACAAGTGTAGGAAATGTACTAGGGTTTTCTTCATTCAACATGTAGGTTGGTGCTGTAATGAGATCTTTGTCCATATGGAAGCGAATTCTAAAATCCGTTTTAGCAAGCTCCTGATTCATTTAAAAATAATCACAATCTGGATATTTTGTAGAATTGTATGACCGATTCTCATCAACTAGATCCTTATTGGTGCGATCATCGAAAATATTAATCGGGTCTAAGACCAATCCTAATTGGGTTGCATTATAAAGTCTAGGACTATGGATTAAAGCTTGTTTTGCATACCGTGGATTAGGGGGAAGGCCTTTTTGACGCGATAAGTTAAATTCTCTAAACGAAGCATCAAATAAGTGCACTAGTTGAGAGGCAGCGTATTGTCTTAAAGGCAAATAATCTAGACTTCTAATCTTATTAGCAGCATTAATCTCCATTTCATTCTTCTTAGACTCGAGTAATTCAAAATCCGTTTGAAGCTTTTGAAAATTAGTGACCACTAACTCTTTTCTTTAAGTTCATTAGAAAGATTTGCTCTTAAGTTTTCAATTTCTTGCAAATGACCCATTTGTTTGTTTCGAAAATGATCATACTCGGGATTTGTTAGAACACTAGACGAAGGCACTAATTCCAAAGTTTGAACTTTTCGTTGCTTAAGGCAAGCTCATCAGACAAATTCTTATTCTTAGCTAGGGTTTCTAAGAGAGCAGCATTCATTTGGCTAAGTAATGTAGCAGGAACCATGACCAAATCTTGTTGAGCAGGAGTATGCGTATGCGAAATGGCTCCCGGTTGTGATTCACTCAAAGTCTGGGGACTCACATTGACATTACTATCATTGATTGTCTCCTCATTTGAAAGACTCACCACCGAAGATTCATTCGAATCAGCACGCTCTTGCACAACTTGATGTGGTTGAATACTAGCATCAGTGGTATTAATAAGTACCTCAGATCTCTTTTCTGGCCCTAAGCTGGAGATAGTTGCCATAAGAGCTGCCTTTGCAGATTGAAATTCATCACAGTCCGAGTCATACGCATCAAGATCATCTGCTTGGTATGCTGCATTCTGTGTGGTGACAACGTCTTGTTCAGCAATCCCTGGATCGGCAAGAAATGCAAGCTCCTCTTCATCAAGTTCCCTTCCTTGTGCCTGAGCATTCACCAGATAAATCTTTTCTGCAAACCATTGACCATCCCTTCTCCTCTTGGGTTTCTTGCAATCCCTGGACATGTGCCCTTCTTCCTTGCAGTTGTAGCATGTAATCATTCTCAACTTGCCTGTGGAATTTGCCCGTGGAGGAGTATTGACCATTGGAGCAGGATTGACCATGCGAGCATTGGTAGTTGATGTAGTAGGTCTCCCCTGATAAGGTTGAATTGGTTGAACCATTACCCTGCCATTCTCAATAGTAGCTTGTTGGCGAGAATTAGATGAATTCCTCAACTGATTGTTAGTAGGAGCTGATCCTCTAAATCCTCGTTTGCTTAAAGTCCTTGTGAGATAAGCAGACATAGTGGTTAACACTTCAACTGGGTCAGTTCCTTGTTTGAACACAGGAATGGGGACTTCCTCATCATCACAGTACATTGCTTGGTCTTGTTGAGCTGCATAATCACTAGAAGGAATACTCATGTGGTCAGGGTAGTTTGTTAGATATGCTGCATTCTCTTGATAAGAAGAATATGAAGGCTGAGCATAAGGTGCAATGCTTGCTGGATGAGGTTGTGAAGCATATTGTGATGAAGGTGCACTAAATCGATATTGTTGCTGATGTGAGGTGGGTGGTTGTGGTAGAATCGAGTATTGGGGAAAGGTTGGTGTCATGTAAGGTGATGGATGATAGGGTTGATGTCCCAAGATATAAGGAGTGTTGTTGTGTGACAAGCTTGGTTGATTTGCCATCAATGCTAAGGAATCAGGGTACATACCTCGAGGCGAACGGTGCATGATCACATGTTTCTCATGCTGCTGAAGAAAAGCATAAAGTTGATCCAAATTGCACTTATGCAAATCCCTGGTTAACTTAACATCGGTAATATAATCACCCCATTCAGCTTGAGGTAAAGTATTCAAAAATTTAGTGTTAACCTGGAATGGAGCAATCACGAGATTGTATACATTCAGATCATTCATGAGAGTAGTGAATCTGAAGTAATAATCGTGAAGCGTTTCCCCTGGATTGTACGTGAATCTATCAAACAGATCATACAACTGACATTCCCTTTCCTGTTTGGTAAGAGACGTACCTTGTAGCAACACCTTTAAACGTTCCCATAAATCTTGGAGAATAGTTTGAAGAGAGTTTTCGTCTGCATCGGCAACAAGTTGTTGAGCTGGTGTAAGTTCTTCAAACTCCCTTGGTCGAGTCACATTGTTAACCACGATGGTACCATAGTCAAGTGGACCATTTAAAATTGACTTGACCATAAGCCTTCCATATACCGGTTTTCCCTTAAGGTATGACATCATCCGGCCTTGCCATGCTTCAAAAACTTCTTTGATGAGCATTGGAGGACGATTATCCGTACCCGTAATGACGGAAATATCCGTAAGTGATGTCATCTGAGGCATTACTGAATTCGGATTCATTTTGTTCACTTCAAAGAGACAAAGATTATCAGTTGATCGAGCAGTGAAGAAAGGTTGAGAATTTGTGTTATGTTGTTGAAATCAAGATTAAATCCACTAAAGATCGTCGAGAAAAAAAAAACTCGGAAAAATACCCCTTGAACTTGCTATTCGGAATAATCCCTATTCGGAATAACCCTATGCTGAAAAACCCTTATTCGGATTAACCCTATTCGGAATGTTCCGGCTATTCGGAATATTCTTCAATTCGGAATGTTGGCTATTCGGAAAGATGTCTATTCGGAATGTTGGCTATTTGGAAAGAGGGCTATTCGGAAAACTTTACTATTCGGAAAGATTTTGCTATTCGGAAAAATTGCTATTCGGAAAACTCTCCTATTCGGAAAACTCTCCTATTCGGAATGGCTATTCGGAAAAACCCTGCTATTCGGAAAACTCTCCTATTCGGAATGTCTATTCGGAAAACCTTTATGCAGAATATCTAATATTCCGAATAGAACGTCTATTCGGAATAATCTGGGAATATTAAGTTCGAGACTTTGAATAGAACTTTAAATCCGATTTTTTGATCAAAAACCACAAAAAGTTTTATGATTTTTACCAAAATAAGCTAAACCCAATCCTTATCAATTAATCCCAATAACAAAAACACCAAAAACAACAAGATTCAAGATTGATTTTTTCTAAAGATCACTAATTGATTCAATAACTAAAAAAGCAACACAATCCTTACCTTAAATCACCCCATAGCTCTTGATACCAAATGTAGAATCTTGATAAACTATGAATCTATGAAGTGGGTTGAAGATTTCTAGAGAGAGAAACTAGAGAGAGAAAGTGAGAGAAACTATGTGTTTATTTCATTCAAATGATAAAAGTGAAAATCAACAACCAACCCCTTTCCAAGGAGGAAAGGGGTATTTATACTTCCAAGCCACTAATGGACTTGGCCGGCCCATGACAAGCCCATGGGCCGGTTCTTACTTAACTAAATAAGTAACTATTAACTACGAGCTATTACAACATTAATAATATTGTGGAGTGACCGATACTTCTAATATACGTAAAAACGTATTTCTAACACTAAGTATTTAATTTAATAGACTTTACTAATAAATTATCATGACCTATAGCTTATGACTAATAAGCAGTAGCTTATATTTTAGACTTATTAATACAGCTTATTTCTATTTATGGAAACTTTCTATTTCAGGAAACTTACTATTTTTTGAAACTTTCTATTTTTATAAACTTACTATTTTTGGAAACTTTCTATTTTTGAAAACCTGCTATTTTTAGAAAGTTACTTATTATGACACTACAAGTACAATAATACAAGAATACATGAAATATATAATCAGAATACATGTAAAACATGAATAAATACAAGATAACATTTAAAACAGTATAACATGACAAGAACATATAAAATAAGCTAAGAACACACATAAGCAGTAACACACTCGGTAATCAGACAACTCATACACGTCCCTTATTTATGTACTATCCGTGAAGTTGGAGTAGATCGTTCAGCTTTCCATTCTAGCTTCACTATTGGACATAAGGTACGGATATTCCGTCCTTTAGTATGGACATTCCTTCGTATGTTAGATTAGGATTCCCCGTTTGCAGCCATCTGTTTTCGCCAGTTATTTTATATGTTTTGAATGCTTATCTTATATTTTAAATGTCTGAGCTATATACATGCATGACCACGTCACCTAGTTACGGAGGTACCGTAACCATAACACTGGAGGCACCACTATTATGACTTCCACACGACGGAGTGATTGCTCGTGGCGTCCCTTTTTAGTTTGGCCATTTATTTATATTATCACGTGGGACGTATGGATGCATCCGAGTTACATGTTTTTCAAGATTTTCATGGTGAATGTGGTGTGTGCCTTGCATTCTTCACAAGGAGTTGATCCCTCCTACACATACAATTATAATTAGAGGCAACCCCTCTAATTGCATGATGAGGTCACCCCTCTAAGTATTTATGCACGTTGATACCTCATGAACTATATGGGCTCTTGGATAAATTTAAAATACAATTTTTCATAAGTTAATCATAAGCTTTTAAAATTATAAAACCAATTTTATAAACATGTACCGGGTTTTTCCAGGACTTATACATTTCCGCTGCTATTAGTCTTTATTATGTTATGTCATTCATACTATGTTATATATCCGTTCACTCGGCGTCTTGCTCAGCCGTTTCATTTCCATGTTCCAAAACGGCAGGTACACAGGGACACACTTAGGATCTTGAGAGTATGTGCATTTAGATGGAATCTATCCAACCTTCATTACCTTATGCATTTCCATACATTACTTTATTTCTTTTGGACATTGTTTAATCTTTTTCCTTTCAGTACTTATATTTCATGTGTGTGAGCTTATGTTGGACTACCGATGTTTGATTCTGGTATTTGTCTTTATGGTCATTTAATGTTTTAAGACATTTACCTTGCATGCTTTGATGACACGCCATAATTATCCTGTGATATTCCATTTATCAAAATAGGGTGTTACAATTATGGTATCAGAGACCAAGGTTTCAACCTGTAGGCTCTAAAAACTTGACCTGTGACTAGTGGGTAGTCATCAGTGTCTTCCTAATCTGACAGTTTATTTTCATGCATTTGTTTCATGTATCATTTTTGTAGGTATTTTGACTAAGTAATGGTTGGTACAGGACTGGCCATATTCAGTCGCATGTGCTTTTATTCGAATTATTTTGTTTTGGTAGACCGACCCATAGGCGTCCACCCTTGTCATGTCAATTTTGTTTTGGTGAACCGACCCAAAGGCGTTCAGCCTCGTCATGTCAATTTTGTTTTGGTTAACCGACCCCTAGGCGTTCACCCTTGTCATGTCATTTTGTTTTGGGTGAATCGACCCATAGGCGTTCACCCATACTCATGTCATTTTCGTTGGCTATGCCTTCATAAACTGTTTCATGCATCATTTTCTTATGTTTATCATATGTTCTAATCAGATTAATCATTTCATTTATTTTGCTTTAAAACTGTCAGATGGTTAACACACGTGAGCAAGAACTGCAAGCGGTTGTCCAAGCTGCTCTACAAGCTTTACTTCCCCAACTCAGAAATGAGATTCGTGCTGAGGTTCAAGCCAATCACAATCAGCACCAGAATCAAAACAACCCTCCTCCTCCTCCACCAGCTACGCTTATCACATAGCTGGAAAGGTTCAACAAACAGTGACCTAGATCTTTTGAGCAGACTGACAGTCCATCTGAAGCTGAGAGCTGGATTTCCCACATTGATAAGATTTTAGACGCCATGGGGTGTGATGTTGTCTATAAGGCGAGACTTGCTTGTTACAAATTTGAGGGAGATGTGCTGGCATGGTAGAAAGCACTCAAGCAATCGAATGGAGGTGATGAATAGGTTATTGGTTTGACTTGGGCGCGATTCAAGGAGTTGGTTATGGGTCAGTTCTTTCCGAAAGCTGAGCAGGATCAGCTCAAGAGGGAATACCATGGCATTCGACAGAGAGCTGGGGAGAATAATATGGAATTTATGCAGAGATTCCTTAGACTTGCTAGATTCCTGGGCGCAGCAGCCGGGACAACAGAATAGCAGGCATATCATTTTCGTTGGGCTCTTCGTATTTCTGTCGCCAACAACTTGGTGTGTGCTACTTTTACTACCGTGGCTCAGGTGGCAGATGCAGATCGCAAGCTAGAGATGCTGCAGGAGAGAGACGAGTTTGGTGAAGCAGATAGATCTGAGAAGAGGTATATCTCAGTCATCAAACGTTAACCATTTCATTCAATTCAATACTTTCCATTTTATATCATTCTCTATACAATTTCATCTTTCAGGCAGAAGACTGGGGACCGGTCCCAACCGGCCACTCAGTAGTACCCATCCAGGGAAACGGTCAGACTTAGGACTTT
Source organism: Glebionis coronaria (assembly GCA_025667525.1). Lineage (NCBI taxonomy): Eukaryota > Viridiplantae > Streptophyta > Magnoliopsida > Asterales > Asteraceae > Glebionis > Glebionis coronaria. The sequence continues at coordinate 46,558,324 of CM046881.1, forward strand.
TCTGCATCTGATAGGCGTGGCGGTAGTGACAACTACAGTAACAACGCCAACAACTCCAGCAACAACAGGTCCCTAATTTTTTTCATTTTATGTTATGTTGCCTTATGATTCGTAAATTCTGACACTTCATTATCTATTACCAGGAACACTGGCAACGAACGGGATCAGGACTACAGAGTTCACAACCCAATCGTGTAGCTTCATCTGGTATTACAATCTAAACTCTCTGTGTAGTCATGTTTGTACCCCAATAATCATGTCTCACGCATACTTCGTGAAACAGGCTCCCAGACAGCTAGAGCACCCGTTGGAGGGTACACTCACCCTATTTGCACCACTTGCAGTCGCAGACACTCAGGGTCGTGCCGCCGTGCTAGCGATACTGGCTTCAAATGTGGCCAACCAGGCCACCAGATGAAAGATTGCAAGAAGGGTGAGATCGAGGGTACTTCAGGGCATGCTGATTCTAAGCCACATCCGACTACTGGACGTGTGTATACTACCACAAGGGACCAAACAAACAAGTCGTCAGGTACCATCATTGGAATCTTGTTTATGTATGGTCAAGCTGCTTGCGTATTGTTTGATACGGGTGCGACTCATTCAGTCATATCCACTGCTTATGCTACTCGTGTTAGGATATCCCCTATGCCACTTGATAATGTCTTAAACATATCCACACCCCTGAGAGACTTTGTGTGCATCACACATGGGTACAGAGATCTTCCCCTAGAGTTCGATGACAGGATTCACATAGTTGACGCACTTCCGTTGGACATGTGCGAGTTTAACATGATATTAGACATGGACTGGTTATCCAAACACCACGCCACCATAGATTGCCATTCATATCAGGTTATTTTCGGTGATGTCAACACACCAGAGTACATTTATAATGGTTCCATACCAGGAAAGTCTGTACAAATCATATCAGCCTTACAGACACGTGCCTTACTGTCACGTGACTGTGAGGGTTTCTTAGCTGTTGTTCATGATATTGAGGCTGAAACTCCATCCATTCAGGATCAGGCTATCGTGTTAGAATTTCCCGATGTATTTCCTGAAGAGCTTTCGGGCATACCACCTGTTCGTGAAGTAGATTTTAGTATTAAGCTCATCCCATGAGCTGAACCAATCTCCAAGGCTCCTTACCGCATGGCTCCCATTGAGCTCAAGGAGTTAAAGGAGCAGCTGCAAGAACTTTTGAAGCGAGGTTTCATCCGTTCTAGTGTATCCTCATGGGGTGCACCGGTGTTGTTCGTGAAGAAGAATGATGGAAGCATGTGTTTATGCATTGATTACCGTGAGTTGAATAAGATCACAATCAGAAACCGATATCCTTTTCCATGTATAGATGATCTGTTTGACCAACTGCAAGGCGCCAAACATTTCTCTAAGATCGATCTGAGGTCTGGCTACCATCAGCTACGGGTGAAAGAGCAGGATATCTCCAAGACTGCCTTCCGTACACGCTATGGTCACTACGAATTTGTAGTCATGCCTTTTGGACTCACCAATGCTCGAGCAGTCTTCATGAACCTGATGAACCGTGTCTTCCATGAGATTCTAGACAAGTTTGTCATCGTCTTCATTAATGATATTCTGATTTTCTCCAAATCCAAGGAGGAACACGGAGAGCATCTTCACACAGTACTACAGATACTTCGCCATAAGCATTTGTATGCCAAGTTCTCCAAGTGTGAATTCTGGTTGAGCAAAGTGGCATTTCTGGGCCACATCGTATCCGCAGAAGGAATAACCATGGATCCTACGAAGGTTGAGGCTATTACAAAATGGCCAAGACCGACATCGGCGATAGAGGTTCGTAGTTTTCTGGGCTTAGCTGGTTATTACCGTAGGTTTGTAAGAATTTTTCACGTTTAGCCTTGCCTTGACTAAGCTGATGTAAAAAGGGGAGAAATTCATCTAGAGTGATGAACGAGAGAAGAGCTTTGAATAACTCAAGCAGAAGTTGGAATCTACACCTATTCTTACTCTCCCATCTGGCACAGGTGGATTTCATATCTATAGTGATGCTTCAGGGAAGGGTCTTGGCTGTGTTCTCATGCAACATGGGAAAGTGATTGCTTACGCATCATGGCAGCTTAAGCCTTATGAAGAGAACTATCCTACCCATGACTTGGACGCAACAATTGTTTTTGCACTGAATATTTGGAGGCATTACTTGTATGGCGAATCATGTGATATCTTCACAGATCACAAGAGCCTTAAATATATCTTCACCCAGCGAGAACTGAACATGAGGCAAAGAAGGTGGTTAGAGCTGCTAAAGGACTACGACATCAATCTTCAGTATCATCCCGACAAGGCGAATGTAGTGACAGATGATCTCAGCAAGAAGTCGGGCATGATTAACGACATTAAGATAGAAGAGGAAATCATACGTGACTTAGAACGACTGGACATCGAGTTTATGGTACGTGGACAACATGGCTACTGGACTAATCTTAGAGTTGAGCCAGTTTTACTCTCTAGGATCAAGGAAGCTGAAAAAGATGACGGTGAAATCTGGCGATTATTCAGAACATCGACCAGCAGACGGAGTTTCGTGTAGATGATGATGGTATCTTATGGCAGGGCACTAGATTATGTGTTCCTGATGACCTTACACTCAGGGAGGCTTTGCTGACTGAAGCTCACAGCTCTCCATTTTCCATTCATCCTGGTTCCACCAAGATGTACCATGACATCAAGCAACATTTCTGGTGGAGTGGTATGAAGCAGGATGTTGCTACCTTTGTCTCCAAATGTCTTACCTGCCAGCAGGTTAAGATTGAACATCAACGAGCTAGTGGTTTACTACAACCATTAGACATTCCAAAGTGGAAGTGGGACAATATCTCCATGGACTTTGTCACCGGACTTCCGCAGACCCGAAGGAAGCATGACGCCATTTGGGTTATTGTTGATCGACTGACCAAATTCGCTCATTTCCTACCAATCCGCAAGGATGATTCAGTTAGCAAATTGGCATATATCTATCAGAAGGAGATCATGAGACTACATGGTACTCCATTTAGTATCATCTCAGACAGGGATCCTCGTTTTACATCTCGGTTCTAGAGAAGTCTGCAAAAAGCTTGGGGAACCAGACTTAAGCTTAGCACGACTTTTCATCCTCAGACAGATGGACTGTCAGAGCGTACCTTTCAGACACTAGAGGACATGCTGCGAGCTTGTGCTTTAGAATGGATAAGAAGTTGGGACGACTATATATGCTTAGTGGAGTTTGCATACAACAACAGTTGGCACGTCAGTATCAAGTGTGCACCATTTAAGATGTTGTATGGCAGGAAGTGTCGCGCCCCAATCTGTTGGGATCAGGTTGTGAGCGAATTCTTGAGGGTCCGGAGATGATAGAGGTGACCAATGAGAAGGTTGTCGTCCCCAAGGCAAAACTGCAGGAAGCTCGTGCACGTCAAAAGAGCTACGCCGACAAGCACCGTAGAGATTTGTACTTCAACGCGGGTGATCATGTCTTCCTCAAGGTATCACCAGCGCGTGGAGTCAAGCGTTTTGGAATCAAGGGAAAACTCAGCCCTCGTTTCATCGGACCGTTTAATATTCTCGAACGTGTCGGTGAGGTATCGTATCGTCTGGCGTTACCTCCTCAGCTATCTCACGTTCATAACGTATTCCATGTGTCCTTACTCAGAGGGTACAATTATCATCCCCTACATATGGTTCAGTACCCACTCGAGCAGATTCATGAGGATCTTTCTTATGTCGAGGAACCCGAAAGAGTTCTTGATCGTCAAGAGCGAGTCATGAGTAAGAAGACGATTCTATTCGTCAAAATCCTTTGGCGGGACCATCCTGAGCGGGAAGCCACTTGGGAGACGGAGGAGTCTATCCGGACTTCTTACCCTCATTTCCAGTTTTAATTCGGGTATGTTCTCTTTCAGTTTCTGTTATCTATAATTCTGGGACGAATTATTCTTTTTAGAGGGGAGGAGTTGTAAAACTCACATATAATACCATGAACAGTATACTACATAAAATCACGACTAAATTAAAACTTTCCATTAATAACATACAGCACGTGTCACGAACATTAAACTACAAGAATTACGTATATTATTAATGCACAGTAAACATTTACGTATAATAATTATTTCACGACATGTAAAACACGAACATTCACGATAAATAATTATGTCATGAAAAATTATTGGTTTTGTGTTTTGGGCTCCCTTGGCCGTGGCATAAAAGAGAAGAGGGAGAGGGCTTGGCCCGACCCATTAACTATCCAAGTTGTAAAACAATTATTTTGCCACGAGATTAACACATAATATCTTTTCAAGAAAATCAAATCAAAAACCTAGCAACCCTAAGGAGGCCGCCGGTTTTAACAAGCACAAAGGAGAAGTATTTTGGGTTTTGATCTAAGGGAATTACGTGTTTGTGTTCGTGTTTCAATTCTATAATCATCCACGCATTCTGTATTTAACCAAACCTTAATCTTTTCCCTTCTTTTTATTTAATTATGATCACATGTGTATGAATCTTTAAAAAAATCAACTAAAACATGTTAGTGGGAAGGATTAATCAAGATTTGGGGTTTGTTTGGTTTTTTTTTGGTTCGGCAACACCAAATCGAGAGTCAGTCGACTCTCGGTGGCTTATTTTGCCCACCAGCCGAAACCCTAATGGGTTCGGTGGTGTTTGTGTTCGGTCAGCATCAAACTAAGACCCCTTACAAGGGGGAATCTCGGTCGAATAGTGGGAACCGAGACCCTACAAGGGTCTCGGTGGGTTTAGGCAGAAAACAGTGGGAACCGGCTATAGGCCGATGGGTATTTGGCTCGGCAGGAGGAACCGGCTCCAGCAGTGGCAACCAGCGGCTGCAGCCAAGGCTGCTTAGCCGCCGGCCACCACCACCAGCTGCCGGCTGTGTGGGGGTGTTTGGTGATCGGTTTGGTTTTCTCGGGTTTAGGGCTCGGATATATTTTTATTAGCCAATGTTTTATTAGTTAATTAATTAATTAATTAAATTAATTTACATGCACTATTAATTAATTAATTAAAATCATGACTTAGGTTATTTAATTAAATAAATTATGTTATAACCTAAGTATTTTGTTTGAATTATTTAAATTAAAAGCCATGCTTAGTTTAATTAATTAATATAAGGTAAAGTTTTATTAAATTAACCATGACATTTATTAATTAATAAACCATGCATTTTCATTATTATTTAGTAATCACTTTAGTCTAAGCATTTAATTTAATAAACTTTACTAATAAATTATTATGATTTATAACTTATTTTAAGTTTATGGACTTTAATTTTAATAGTTGTGTGTTAGGATCGAACTCGAGATTACGAGATTGCACACAATATGTAAGGAATTAATTTATTTAATAAATATTTTTATTATATTTATTAATTTATTTAATAAATATATTTATTAAATTAGTCGAGCTATAACTTTAACGATCGTTAAATAATTAAGAGTTAAGTATTAACGAGCGTTGTGGAATAAATAGAAAGAGGAATAAACAGAAAGAAGAATGGAAGGTTCCGGAACATCCCTTAGGGGTTTTTGGGCCGTCGGGCGTCGGCTACACCAAAGGGGAAGAAAGTTGAAAAGTTACCTTATATTCGTTTCCTTGGGCTACAAGATAATTAGGTCTATATAAGGACCCCTTAGCCTTCATAATTCTACACCCCATAATCTTTCTTCTCATTCTTTCTTGCGATCAACTACCAAACGCAACCTTAGGGTTGTTTGGTTTGTTTGGTTTCTTTCTTGCGATTAACACCAAAGGAAAAACACCTTTTTTAGGGTTCTTTTTATCCTTTGGTTTTGGTTTAGAAATAATCTAGTCCTAGCCCTTCTCTAGGGTTGTTGGGTAGATTTTCCACTTGACGTTGAAGCTCGGTTTACACGTGCTAGAATCACGGTTAGCTCGTTGTATTACGTGTGTACAAGAACGTAATATAATCTTAGTTTAGACTATATCTTGGTGGTGTTCGTTATAAACCCTAATTGGTGATTTGTTCTTCGTCTTGTGGATTTGCTTTAGCTAAAAGGTATGTAACCCTAATTCGATTAATTATAATTGTGTTATTATGTTCTTGTTAAATCGCTTCCGCTATATGTGTGCTTTGATCTCGTTTAGGGTTTTATATAATTGTTATGATGTAAATAAACCTTCAGTGGCATCGAGAGCCATTTTAGCATGTTATAATTATCGAAAATCTAAAGTTTTTAACTAATAATTGTTTTGAGTTAAAACTACATGTTTTTAGGTTTTCTTAAAAATTAGGGTTTTGTTTTTAAAAAATTAGGGTTTGGCCGATTTTTATTAAAAAAGCAATTTGTTTTGAAACCCTAAATTACATGTGGGACGATTTTATATTAAATTGCATGATTAGTTATTATGTCAGGTATGGTTACGATCCGTAGATATTTAATTGTTAAGATTTGTGGGAGAATCCATGATAACGTGCATGTTTACATGGATTGTAAAATTATATGTTTATATGATTTTATGTGCTACTTGCTTTATTTGATTCAATATATCTTGAATTAGGAAAGACTTTTATATGAATATAAAATCTAGATTTGATGATTATTGAATAATCGTATGCATGTGGCTATTTGATTTATTTATTGCACATATAAATTATTATTACGTGTTTATGATCTAGTTGTTTTTAACTTGTTTATATAAAATTGTTGAATTGTTGTAAACAAGGGTTTTTTTGAAACGAAATAATATGAACTAAATCATATTAAAATAAAGATTTGTTAGAGATCTAAATTACATAAGATTACGTTGATTGATGAAATTGAAATTACCTACGATTATTACTTGCATTATACCTTAAGGTTGATTTACCGCAAATTCACATCCGAATCACAATGAATAAGGTTATTGCTTTGTGCTCTAGCCGAGTTATAGAATAAGTACGTTGTGAATAGTTGTGGGTAAATTCTTTGATTGGTTTAACCAATATCTCAACATAATTTATGTAGAAATTTAGTCTTGTGAAAAATTTTACTAAATGTTTTATTAAACTTATGCTATGGAGTTGTATGCATGCTTCTCCATACATTGATTTGACATCAAAATTTATACCATTAAAATTTAAGTCGAATGCTCCTAATTGACGAACACTTGAAATTACTACGTCATCAAATGTGATTTTTGGGTAATGTTGTAATGGAGAGAAAACTTTCATAGAATGAGAATTCGTATGATGGTTTTACGTTATTCAGATTAGACGACTTAATTAAGTTACTCAGTGAGATCTGGAAACTTAAGGCATTCAGAAGGGATGAAACATGTTTACAATGCAAAACGTTCTTTTGGCAATGTAAATCCCTTAAAAATCTAGAAATTGAAAATTGTTTGTCAATTGAATTGTTCGACAAGTCGCTATGTTGAGTACATTCATTACTAGCTATTCAACTGATGTAAAGGATTTATGTCAATCTAGTTCTAAGATTCAAGGAAAATACTATGGTTTATATACCGGGGTAATTTTATTTTCTTGAAAGTATATTATCAAAAAAACTAAAATTGAATTTTGTAAATTCTTTTACAATGTATTAATGCAACGTTACACCGTAAACCTGGTTTATTCATTTATTTATTGATCTACAACCGTAAGGTGTGAAGATAGAGTCAATTTATAATAAAAGAAAAAACCTAAACTCTTGAAGAAGTAGTAATAAGGATTTTAGAAATGTCTAATTCTAAATAAATAACTCATAGCAAACTTTAATGGTTAAGAAAAGTGCATATTTTGAGTTATTACATTTTAAGAATAGTTACCGCTAATTGGTGTAAAGACAAACTAGCATATTTTATCTAGTAGTTGTGCTTTCACTATTTATAGGCACTACACACCATTGGGAGGTTGGTAGACCAATTAAGGAAGAAATTGAATGCCAAGTCTTTCAAGTTAAAATCAATTGATGGATAAGTCATCATTTATGAAGTAGAGTACACTCTTAAACACTACAAGTAAATTGTTACAAATGTGTTTTTCAAAAGTGTAAGTAATTGGTACGAATACATTTTCAAAAGCGTAAGAAAGTAGACAACACACTAATATGTTTCACCAATTATGAAACATTTATAATGTTGTATTAATAAATTTGAGATTATTAAAACATTCTTTAATTCAGTGGGAGTTACAAGACTTGTAGTCTTGGTAATAACCCAAATTATCTCTAGGAAAACCTAAGATAATTAATTTTGAAATTTTGACACTAATATCTTCAAGGATAGTTATGTACTGATTCTTGTTGATTAAGTTGTTCTTCATCTACTTGTAAATCTAATATATATGACACAATCATATGTTGTATAGACAAATGTTAGACATGATGTTTATCTAATATATGAGGTTGTTTCATGCACAAGTAGGAGAAATGAATATTGTGTGCAAGAAACAACTCATAAAGATATGATTTAAAGGATTATCTTGAATTCAAGATAAGAGACTAACGATCTAATTAAATTAGATGAAATTTAGATCATGTGTCAATATGATTAAAAGATTACTTAGAAGTATATATCATTCACATTAAGAAACACTTGTTGTTTTGTTTTAGTCATGTGAGAGAGCTTGGACTAAATTGTAAACACAAGGGTAAAATATTCACATGTCGTGAGATCGGGCGTGGATAATTTTGTGGTTTCTTAAGATGGACCAATTCATGGAATGACATAAATACATAGAGTAATATTATACTACTAAACTAAAATATTTGTGTATTCTTGGAATTACATAAATAGACATAGTAGTGAATTAACTAGAAAAGCCTAATGAAACCTAGTGGTGTTCATGATTAATTTAGTTATACATGTTTATGATTTCTTGTATAAAGTCACAAACATAAAGTCTTGAAAGACGTATAATATAAAGTAAGACGTTAATGTATAATCTCCAGCTTTTTAAGTCTTCATATACATAAAAAAATTAAAGCTATAAGTACGGTTGAGCCGTGGGGAAAAAGTAACATCATAACTTTTTCTTATAATATCAAATCTAGGTGAGATCTGTAAAGAACCTACACCAATAAAAGAAGAAAGGAACAAATCTTGTCCATCCAATTCATTATCACCCAATGGTCATAATTCAATCCATCAACCATACATAAACCTCAAAAACATACAACCACCACTCATTTATCATTTTATTTCTCTCTCTAAAAAACACACACAACTCCACTTTCTCTCTCTACCACCTACATCAAACCCAACCACCAGATCCACCTTTGACCACCACCACCTCCGACCACAGCACCACCCGCGACCACCACACCCGACCACCACCTCCGACCACAACACTACCCCGACCACCACACCACCACCACTATATCTAAATAACAACCTCCTCACCGGAAAATTAAAAACCCGACCACCACCACCAACCACCAGATCCATCCCGATGTGCACTTTATCTCTCTGCTATCTACCCCGATCTCGACTTTCTCTCTCTACCACCAGATCTACCCCCGACCATCACCCCCAGTAACGAGCACCAGATCCACCTGACATGGATGAGACAATGATAGATGGTGTTATTGTTGTGGTTAGCCATCTTGATTTGAATAAAAGTGTTGCAGATGTCATGAAAGAAGATGCAAGTGTCTTGATTGAAAATGAAGAAGAAATAGCAGGTAACTTTTTAAAATCACTTTAGATTTGTTAATAAGCGAAAATTACATGTGATTCGCTTTATCACATGTACTTTGTCTAAGTAGCTATTTTTGTTTTAATAAGTGAAAATTACATGTGATTCACTTGAATCACATGTAATTTTTATGTAATTACGTGTTGATTTGTCTATGTAGTTTTTTATATTTTAGTAAGTGAAAATTACATGTGATTGATAGGTGTGTAAACACCCATCTTTTCTACCACTTAATTACAATAATAACCGGACCAAAACGTGTATTTTATGTCTTTTATGTCGGAATTATGCGTGGTTTGTGTTTTTGTTGTAATTTAGGACGAAATTGTGAAAAGTGGAGTAAACACGAGAATTCACGGGCATTCACGGCTTTTATTGAAGAAAAAGATGAAAGACGAAGTCGAGAAATCAAGAGTGGAAAAAGAACGGAAGTCCAAGACCAATTCTGAAGATTTATCGAAGAAAAAAGTCAAAAGACGGAAGTTTATCAAAAGCCGAGAAACTCAAGTCTATTTTATTGAAGAAATTAAAGACGAGTTCAAAAGATATCCCGAGCCACAAGTCCTTAAAGTCCAAACTTAAAAGAAAGATTAGAAGAAAGGGACTAATGACGCAATTAATGAAGATTAAATGAAGGAAGGACTTAACCTTGCAATTAACAAGAAATGAAGGAGGGGAGGAAGCTTCCTAATCCTCCCCTATAAATAGATTAGGATTGTTATCATTTGTTTTGTTGGCTAATAGTGACAATTAGTTCTTCCACCTTTAATTACCTTGTCAATTTAAATACTTGCACATTTAATTACCTTGTCTTGCACTTAATTACTATTTTAATTCAAGTAAGTTTTCCCTTTTAATTCTTGTCAAGCTTTATCTTTATCTTGTTAATCTCATTCTTCCTTTCTTTATCTTTGTGTTGATTTGTTTATGTTCATGATCTTAATTTTGGTTGATTTATTTAAGTGGGTTTTGATTATTTTGATTAAGTTTTGTGAGTTTGATTGATTTGGATTGATTGTTTATGTTTAATAGTTGTTTATTTGTTTGTTGGATCCAATCTTGTGTTTGATTTGGCTTTGTTTTTATTTGATTCGTGCCTTTTTAGCTTCCCTTGTTCTTCGCACACAGTAACTGTATTTCCCAGACTCGAGCCCAGGTCATTCCGAATTGAAAGATCTTTGAGTGTTCTATGCGGAATAATCTTTATTCCGTATAAAGGTTTTTGGCTAAGCTTGTCCATGCGGAATATTTGATATTCCGCATAAGGTGAATATTCCGAATAGACGAGGTTTTCCGCATAGGGGCTGGACTTTCCGAATAGGATTTCCGATTAGCAATTTGTTCCGAGTAAGGCTATCTTTCCGAATAGGGTGACAATATTCCGCATAGGGAGCATTATTCCGAATAGATTTTTATTCCGAATAGGTCTTGATATTCCGAATAGACTGGACTTTCCGAATAGGCATCTTTTTCCGAGTAGGGCATTATTCCGAATAGGGACAGATATTCCGAATAGAGTTTTATTCCGAATAGGAGGCATATTCCGCATAGAGTCTATCATTCCGAATAGACATTTATTCCGAGTAGGGTAACATTCCGAATAGGGACAGATATTCCGAATTGCCTTTTATTCCGAATAGGAGTTTATTCCGGATAGGGAATTCCTAACTTTTAGTTTTCTACCTTTTAGTTTAAGCTTTGCTTTTCCCACCTTTTTCCTTACCCGCACTTTAAGTTTATTTGCCTTAGTTTAAGTTTTAGTTTTAGTTGCGTTTTAAGTTTGCCTTAGTTAGATTTAAGTTTGCGTTATTTACTTTATTGCCCTTTAATTTTAGCCTTGCTTTTAAATACGTGCACTCTATTTTAATTAGACTTAGATTTATTTTAATTGCACCTTACTTTAATTTATTTGCACCTTTTAATTTTCAAAACTACAACGACACATCTTTGTTCCACCAAAGTTCAACTGAGTCACACATAAAACAATAAGTTTTTCAATTCGAAGAGACATACTTTAACGAATCTTTTTAACCTGAGTAAAATCTGAGTTATCAAATGGCGCCGCTGCCGGCTCTTTTCATAAAGATCAACAGTTTTTTGTGAGAGACACGTTGCTTTTTGGGACCCGTTCACTTGTGAACGTTATTTTTCTTGCATAAAAAATTCATAAAATCCATAAAAATTAAAAATTTCAAAAATCCAAAAAGATTTTATCTTTCTTGTGTATATATATATTGTCTTTGTGTTTGGTTTTGTTTTCTTTTGCATTTTCAGGTGTATGCGTACTAGATCTTCTAATTATCAAGAGCCCGAGCCTCAAGAAGATTTAGATATGGCAGGTGTTAACAACAATAATCAACTACCGCACCTCAATAATAATAATAACAACAACAATGCTCTTCCACAGCCCGATCTTCAGACCATGGAGGAACTTTGTCAACCAACAATGTTTGGACGAGGAGGACCGATTGCGCCGATGCAAATCAACGCTCCTGAGTTTTCGTTGAAGCACCACATGATTCAGCAAGTACAAACAAACCCATTTAGAGGATTGCCTGATGATGATGCCAACAAACACCTCGACAAGTTCATTACAATCACCCAAAGCATGAAGTTGCCTGGGGCCACAATGGATGTACTCCGCCTACAACTTTTCCCACATACTCTATCACATCATGCCGAGAAATGGTTTGATCGTCTCCCGAAGAATTCTATTCACACTTGGGATGACATGACTCAACGCTTTCTTTCGCGCTACTTTCCACCATCCATGGTCACAAGCCTTCGTAATCAGATCAGCGGTTTCATGCAAGATCCCGATGAATCTCTTTTTGATGCATGGGAGCGATATAATGTCTTGATCGACCGTTGTCCAAATCACAACATGCTTCCGGTCACCTTGATCGATACTTTCTACAACGGATTGACTTTTCGAGATCGTGATACGATTAATGCAGCCGCCGGTGGCACATTCATGAAAAGGAGACCCGAGGAGTGTAGAGAGTTAATAGAGAACATGACTACTCATCATAAGAATTGGATTCCTCTGCTTCTTCTAGAAACAACACGAGAGTCAATGTTTCCTCTACCTCAGCAAACCCTGAGATGACCGAACTCACCCGCATGATGGCTGAAATGAGCAAAAGTATTACGCTTCTCGCTTCAAATCAACAACAACAAGTTAAAGCGGTTGCTAATCCTTGTGAAACATGTGGCGGTCCTCACTCATACACCGATTGTCCTTCGACACAAGGAAATCCGGAAAATGTGTATGCAGCTTACGGTAATTATTCACCGGAAAATTACCAAGCTAGACAACAAGGGGATAGAAATCTGCTGAGCTACCGTTCCAATAATTACCTTTCACCCGGTTTTTCTCCTCAAAACCAAAATCCCGCCAACAACTACAATAGAAGCAACCAAATCCCACCTCGTGCTTCTAACCCTTATCAACCACCCACCCAACAACACCCACCCATTAATCCCGATGTTGACACAATCATGAGAACTCAAGGTGAGCAAATCAAGAATCTACAGAGCCAAATAATCAATTTGAAAGGAGATATCTTGAAGCAAGGTAATGACATCCGAACCGAGGTTCGTGATAATCTTCAATCCTCTTTCATCACTCAAACAACTGAATTGAAGAATCTGTTGGCTAGTTTCTTGCCTGAAGCTCAACCTTCTTCTTCTTCGGGTTCTCTACCTTCAAACACCGTCACCAATCCGCGAGCTAATGTGAGTGCTATAACTACGCGTAGTGGAACTACCATTGTCACTCCATCTACCCCACCACCATCATCTACACCTCCTCCACCACCATGTATCCCTACTCCTCCTACACCTAGTATTAGTGCACCATTACCATCTCCGCCTCGACGTAATGAAGTTCCCACGAATGACCCTTCAACATCACAACCTTCACCAACTACACCTCCACCCAATCCTTATCAACCCAAAATCCCATATCCTTCTCGCATAGGCAAGACCAACGAGCTAACCAAGAATGACTGCAATGTAATGAAATATGTGAATATGCTATCTAAAATGACCATCAACATTAGCCTTGTTGAAGCACTTTGCCACATGCCGAAATTCGTCAAAGCATTCAAGGAATTGCTTAGCAAGAAGGAGAAGTTGCTTGAACTCGCCAACACACGCTTAAATGAAAACTGCTCTGCAGTCCTTCTTAGAGAACTTCCGGAAAAGCTTGGAGATCCCGGTCGTTTTGTGTTGTCTTGCGTATTCAACAAAACTGAAGAATTTACTGCCCTTGCTGATCTCGGGGCTAGTATTAATCTTATGCCACTCAGTGTTTGGAAAACACTATCATTGCCCGATCTCATTCCTACAAAGATGACTCTCGAACTTGCAAACCGCACTCTCGCTTACCCCGTTGGTATAGCCGAGGACGTGTTTATTAAAGTTGGCACATTTACCTTCCCGGTCGATTTTGTCGTAGTTGATTATGAAATGGACCCTCGTATTCCTCTAATACTTGGTCGGCCATTCTTGAGAACCGGACGTGCTTTAATAGATGTGGCCGAAGGTGAGTTAATCTTACGAGTCGGGGATGATTCTAAAATTTTTAGAATGGGGAAGCTTACAGGCAAATCTTTTGGAGACCGAGAATCAGTGAATATGATAAATGTGCTCGATGACTTTACCGTCTATGACAATCCTCTATTCGAGTCTTCCACTGATAATCCACTCTTTGAAGATAGTTTGGATGATTCTCACCCTACTTTGGACGCTTCTCCCATTTTTGATTCTCCACCGGTCTTCGATGCTTATGATGATGATGATTCTAGCTCAGACTCGGATGATTCTGATTGTACTTCTGAGTATCCCGAGCTGCCCACTTTCGATGATTTTGATGAGGCTGATACTCTCTCGAGCGATTCTTCCCATGATGAAGATCCTCCGCCATCACTCGATCCTACTTTGGACGATTACTCATTCGAGGAAGATTTCTCTGAATTTCTTAACACATACTTCCCTCATGAGAGTGATGCACCTCCTTTGGACTTTGAAGATTATCGTCTTGATCCTACTTTGGATTTGAAGAGCATTTTGTCCAAGGAGAAGAAACCGGTTGACACCAAAATCCGTTGCACGTATGATTTAACACCTCTTTGTCCCACTTCTGAGGATGAGGTTGTGCTTCTTTGCGGATCTTCTTCACACTCGGCTGAGCCGGAGTGTTATTTTCCCCTGAAGGAAAAGGTGTTCGATCCCGGTATTGAAGTCTTTAAGCCATCTCAGTATCCACCTGATGAAATAAAAGGAAAAATCTTTGGAAATTTTGAAGACATGCTTACACCGCTTCCTACTTGCTTCCACCGTGCTCCATCGCTGCTTAAGGGAACCCTGCCACTTCTCTTTTGGCTTGCCTTGTTCGCCTTAAGCTCGTGCTTATTGATGGATGAAAACCATGTCTTTGATCCTGGTGGATTTGTTTCATGCTACTTCCGTTAATGATCAAGGTCGAGTCAGGCTCACGACTCGGTTAACAAAAACCAAGCGCTTCTTGGGAGGCAACCCATGCATCTATCTTTCCGTTTTCTTTATCATAAGTGTAGGGGGGACCCCTTTGGATTGCTATTTCCTCTCCTCACTTCTTAATCAGGGATTCGAGCTTCAATGATCCACTCTTGATAATTCTTGACGATCCGTGATTCCGTGTTCTACTTCTTCCCGGTTCTATCCTAAACTCTTTTCGATTCACTATTTTATATTTTCTCAATATTAAAATAGGAATCTCTTTAGTTGTCGTTTCCTTAGCGAGATTTAAACAACGTGCACAATGTCCTAAGTGTAGGGGAGTTTACTCCCACATGCTTAAACATTGAGGACAATGTTTATCTTAAGTGTAGGGGGGACTTCTATCGAAGTTAAGTGGTCTTTTCCTTGTATTTGTCCTCATTTTAACCGGAAAATCAATTTTTCGACATTTTTCAAAATTTTTGATCTATTTTGGCCTATTAGTTTTTCCCTTTTGTATAGTTATTTTCTTTCTTTGCTAGAATAAATGTTTAATAAGTGGTTTTAATTTTCAAACGTTGTGAATCTTTTGACTCAATCCGAGTTTACTCTAGCTAGTATCCTTAACGTGTTTAAGCCAAGTTTTGCTAGGCTTTTATATAGGGAGCTATAAAACGCGAAAGTCTTAACTCTCACGGGTTAAGAACAAGAACTTTTCGCAAGTTCCTATAATTGATCCTAGAGAGTCGTTTATCAAGGGAACTTTAAGATGCGATTTCTAAACTTGAAAGAGTCTAAGAATTTGCAAGTTCCTATAGGCGACTCGAAAACCCAAAACTTTGATTTAATAGGCTAAGTATCCACGAGTCTCATTACTTGAGATTTTAAGCTGTGGAGAACGAGAGATGATAGAGCCAATTATAAGTCGGTATTCTTTCGTGAATTTATGTGAGTTAATTATAAGCCTATTCTCCCATCGCTTGCTAATAAATTTATCTGCTAATAAATAAAGTTGTACGATTTGAAAAGTTACTTAGCTTCTAGCCCCAGATCGTTTAAAAGTTGCTCGGTAATGACGAGAGTTCATAGCCAAGGCATAACTTATGAAGCGGGGCGCGAAGATTGGCGAGTCCGAAAAGGCCCTAACAAGGCATGAGGGCTATATTTTGTTGCTAAAGATCCAAAAGTGATGTGAAGAATCATTTATCAAAAATCAATATGAAGGATCGAGACACACGACGAAAAGCAAAGACTCCCAAAAGTCATGGAGAAGTGTATCCGAAAAGACCCTAACAAGGTATGAGGATAAATAGATCCAAGTCAATAAAGGAGGCGGATCGTTGTATATCAAAGTCCAAAATAAAGATTGGAGAAAAATGAAGAAGTCGTGGTCCATATATGAAGAATCTCTCAACAATTCCAAGTGAAGAAATTCCAATTATGAAGAGAAGACCATTATTTCATGAACGTCTCTCAAGATTTGAAGTATGAAGTCGCTGCCAAATATCGGCCCGAGAAAGGTCTCAAATCGCGAACCAAGTTATGCCAAGATATGAACTTTTTGATATCCCGAGAAGCAGTTTTAAAAGATTTGGTCCTTTAGCTAACTATTGATTAAATCGTGCACTTTATTTTCAGACTTAATAATTATCGAAATAAGTCAAACAATGCATCTTCGTGATCATTCAAGACAAATAATAAAATATAAGAGATACCCATAGGAATAAGGGAGTCTAAGTGAATAATTGGCCCACATGAGTTCGTGTTAGTTTACTAACTTATAATAACAATGATCTCGTTTTTAAGCTTGGTTTGGAGAAAGTGAAAAGTTGAGGATGATGATTATTCATGACATTTTCAAAACCCAAGGTATGCTTTTAATTTCTTTGCTTTGCAATTTTATAATTTTCTATCTCTTTAATAAAGGCCAATGTGGATTGATTATTATGAAAAGTGTAAACATGCTTTGTAACTAATGCATTGCATGAGGACATTGCAATGGTCAAGTGTAAGGGATTTGATAGGTGTGTAAACACCCATCTTTTCTACCACTTAATTACAATAATAACCGGACCAAAACGTGTATTTAATATCTTTTATGTCGGAATTATGCGTGGTTTGTGTTTTTGTTGTAATTTAGGACGAAATTGTGAAAAGTGGAGTAAACACGAGAATTCACGGGCATTCACGGCTTTTATTGAAGAAAAAGATGAAAGACGAAGTCGAGAAATCAAGAGTGGAAAAAGAACGGAAGTCCAAGACCAATTCTGAAGACTTATCGAAGAAAAAAGTCAAAAGACGGAAGTTTATCAAAAGCCGAGAAACTCAAGTCTATTTTATTGAAGAAATTAAAGACGAGTTCAAAAGATATCCCGAGCCACAAGTCCTTAAAGTCCAAACTTAAAAGAAAGATTAGAAGAAAGGGACTAATGACGCAATTAATGAAGATTAAATGAAGGAAGGACTTAACCTTGCAATTAACAAGAAATGAAGGAGGGGAGGAAGCTTCCTAATCCTCTCCTATAAATAGATTAGGATTGTTATCATTTGTTTTGTTGGCTAATAGTGACAATTAGTTCTTCCACCTTTAATTACCTTGTCAATTTAAATACTTGCACATTTAATTACCTTGTCTTGCACTTAATTACTATTTTAATTCAAGTAAGTTTTCCCTTTTAATTCTTGTCAAGCTTTATCTTTATCTTGTTAATCTCATTCTTCCTTTCTTTATCTTTGTGTTGATTTGTTTATGTTCATGATCTTAATTTTGGTTGATTTATTTAAGTGGGTTTTGATTATTTTGATTAAGTTTTGTGAGTTTGATTGATTTGGATTGATTGTTTATGTTTAATAGTTGTTTATTTGTTTGTTGGATCCAATCTTGTGTTTGATTTGGCTTTGTTTTTATTTGATTCGTGCCTTTTTAGCTTCCCTTGTTCTTCGCACACAGTAACTGTATTTCCCAGACTCGAGCCCAGGTCATTCCGAATTGAAAGATCTTTGAGTGTTCTATGCGGAATAATCTTTATTCCGTATAAAGGTTTTTGGCTAAGCTTGTCCATGCGGAATATTTGATATTCCGCATAAGGTGAATATTCCGAATAGACGAGGTTTTCCGCATAGGGGCTGGACTTTCCGAATAGGATTTCCGATTAGCAATTTGTTCCGAGTAAGGCTATCTTTCCGAATAGGGTGACAATATTCCGCATAGGGAGCATTATTCCGAATAGATTTTTATTCCGAATAGGTCTTGATATTCCGAATAGACTGGACTTTCCGAATAGGCATCTTTTTCCGAGTAGGGCATTATTCCGAATAGGGACAGATATTCCGAATAGAGTTTTATTCCGAATAGGAGGCATATTCCGCATAGAGTCTATCATTCCGAATAGACATTTATTCCGAGTAGGGTAACATTCCGAATAGGGACAGATATTCCGAATTGCCTTTTATTCCGAATAGGAGTTTATTCCGGATAGGGAATTCCTAACTTTTAGTTTTCTACCTTTTAGTTTAAGCTTTGCTTTTCCCACCTTTTTCCTTACTCGCACTTTAAGTTTATTTGCCTTAGTTTAAGTTTTAGTTTTAGTTGCGTTTTAAGTTTGCCTTAGTTAGATTTAAGTTTGCGTTATTTACTTTATTGCCCTTTAATTTTAGCCTTGCTTTTAAATACGTGCACTCTATTTTAATTAGACTTAGATTTATTTTAATTGCACCTTACTTTAATTGATTTGCACCTTTTAATTTTCAAAACTACAACGACACATCTTTGTTCCACCAAAGTTCAACTGAGTCACACATAAAACAATAAGTTTTTCAATTCGAAGAGACATACTTTAACGAATCTTTTTAACCTGAGTAAAATCTGAGTTATCAGTGATTCACTTGAATCACATGTAATTCTTTTGGAATTACATGTGATTTAGCTATATAGTCGTGTATTTGTTAATAAATAAAAAGTTACATGTGATCTAAGTGACTCACATGTAATTTGCTACGAAATTGTGTTTGTTAATAAATGAATTTTACATGTAATTTTGTACGTATCACATGTGTTAGAAGTACGTTTTTTACGTATTTAGGAAGGATCGGTCACTCCAACGAGATGTATCAAGTATGGGCTCGTGATCTAGTAAGTTAACATATCACCCACTAAGCCCACATGTAGGGTGGGCTATATATACCCCCTCCTAGCATGTTAGGAGGGGTTGGTTCTCACACTTTCACATTCCTCAATCTAATATTCTCTTATTCTTTTCAACCTCTCTCTACTTTCTCTCTCTATTTCTTCATCTACCTCTCTCTCTTTAGATCATTCCAAGGTTGAGATAATCCAAAGATCACGTAGACCTACAACATGTGATTCTGTCTAATCACATGTGATTGAGTTGTTATTTTGTGATATGTTTCACGTGATTCAATTTTTTGATGTACATGTTTGAAAACAACAAGAGCAATTGTATATGAGTATAATGAAACACTGATGGATTTGGACGAAGTGAAAGTTGAAAAAAGATGAAGGTTCGCGGATACTATAAAGTGAAGACGGACGAGCATACCAAAACAACATGTCCAAATAATTCAAAAGCAAGGAGAAAAAAGAAGACGACACTAATTATTGATTTTTAACAACTTTTTTGTTTTCGAATTCTATGTATTATCGGATAGTTACTTGATCGCATTGATTTTACTATATAAAATACAAATGTTAGTGACTTGAATAAAAAAATTACATATTTTTAGTTTAATTCGTCAGATATAAGTAAAAAAGATTACATGACATTCAAACTAAATCACATGTGATTTATCTAAAGTTAGTTTGTTAAAAGAAGTTAAAGTTTTGAAATGCTTGAATCGCATGTAATGTAAACAAAATCACGTGTAATTATCATCGAATCACATGTAATTCATGAAAAATTACATGTGATTTAAACAAAATCACATGTAATTCAGAAGCCAATTTATTTTATAAATTTTACTCGAATGACATTTTTATATATTGACAGAATTACATGTGATTAAAAGAAATCACATATGATTCATTTGAAGTGGCTTTTTTTAGAAGAAGTTAAGGTTTAAAATGCTTAAATCACATGTAATTCAAGCAGAATTACATGTTATTCAAGCAGAATTACATGGAATTCAAGCAGAATTACATGTGTGAATCACATGTGATCGACAAATAGAAATACGATAATGCTGATTCTCAACAACGACGATCAAATACAAGGCGATTGACTGTCACTAGGTAGTTAATACCAACAAAATTACATGTAATTTAAGCAAAATTACATGTGATTCAAGCAAAATCACATGTAATCCAGAAGCATTTTAAACTAAATCACATGTGATTCATCTAAAGTTGGTTTACTAAAAGAAGTTAAAGTTTTGAAATGCTTGAATCGCATGTAATGTAAACAAAATCACGTGTAATTATCATCGAATCACATGTAATTCATGAAAAATTACATGTGATTCAAACAAAATCACATGTAATTCAGAAGCCAATTTATTTTATAAATTTTACACGAATGACATTTTTATATATTGATAGAATTACATGTAATTAAAAGAAATCACATAAGATTCATTTGAAGTGGCTTTTCTAGAAGAAGCTAAGGTTTAAAATGCTTAAATCACATGTAATTCAAGCAGAATTACATGTTATTCAAGCAGAATTACATGTAATTCATGTGTGAATCACATGTGATTGACAAATAGAAATATGATAATGCTGATTCTCAGCAATGACGATCAAACAACACAAGGCGATGGACTGTCACTAGGCAGTTAATACAAACAAATTACATGTAATTTAAGCAAAATTACATGTGATTCAAGCAAAATCACATGTAATCCAGAAGCCAATTTGTTTTATATATTTTACATGAATGACAACAAACATCTTAATAATTTCGAACATGCTCCAACATGATCCCAGTTGTTCTAACTTGATTTATCTCAGCTGAACATTCTTCGTCTACCACTTATTTCGAGCAACAAGCCATTGCAGAGCGCTAAAAATTATATATCTTGTATCAATAATATGTTGCTAAAATCTCTCGCATTTCATCAAACACTTTTCAGGCATCAAATTCCTAATAACATGTTGCTACCATCTCTTTTAGGCATTTCATCAAAAACTTTTCTTGCATCAAATTTCCAATATAATATGTTGTTGTCATCTTTTTGAAACTGCTTATTTTACTCAGCAGATACACCAGTGCTTAGGTAAAAGCTTGTACATGGAGTACAAAAAGTGAGGTACACTGATAAAGTAAAAGAGTATCATCCATACTGTATCAACCCAGATTTTCTTTCTTTTGAAATTCAGATCTAGAAAAGGGAAATCAAACCGCATCGTAATATTGTATCTATTCTTGTTGAGAGCGGAGGGATATGATGATGGTGTTGTGGTGGGGGTACGATGGCGGTGGCGGGGTGCAACGACGGGGGTGGGGTGCAGCGGCGTTAGTTGGTGGATGTGTGTGTCTGTGTGTGTGTTTCTAAGAATAGGTGTGTGGGTGGGTGCTGTAATGAAAGTGAAATAATCTCAACCATTGAATTTGTTATAAAATGAATGGTCTAGATTGCTTTCTTTTTTCTTTTTTTGGATGCATGTTCCTTAGTGAACTTTTGTCATATCACCATAACATCAAAAACACTTTTTGGTTAACATCATGTTTTTTGATGTTATGATAATCCCACCTTTAAAAAAAATTAAATTAAATTAAACTATATATTAAATCTATACTACATTATAAAGGAGGCATCTTGAATGTTGAAAATGTTGAAAATTCAACAATTCTATATATAAAATATGTTACAAACCGGTGGTATTCTAACAATTCCATACCATTTTTAGCTCATTCTTCTTGTACACGACTCTATTGATCCTATTTTTGTTAACTAATTCAAAAATCAAAACTAATTAAAACCACATTAACACACAAAAATATTATTCTTTTCTCTAAACTCTAATACACACAAAAAATACTGCCGCCACCATAATCATTATTACCACCACATTTGCCGAATCCGCCACTATCTCTTGATGGTTTAGGTGGTTTCAAGGTCGTTTTGGTTGGTGGTATTGGTTATTGGTTTGGGTGTATTTGTTTTTTTAATCTAATCTAATATCTAATATTTGATTTTCGCTTTGCCTAAAATTTGGATCCTAATGTTTGATGTTTTGTTTGTTTGATGATTGTCAAGCTGATTTAGCGAAGATGTCGTGGTTCTTGGCTGGATGAATTTGCGCCTATCATATGTTTGAAGAAGTCCTCACAGAATTTTCCTTGGTCAGTGTTTGTTTCTTTTAAATTCAAATCGACTCCTAAACTCAGCTTTGAGAATATGTGTCTTCAATTTTATAGTGTTTGCTCGAAACGAAAAAGTACTTGAAAAAACTTTTTTTTGGATGCTTGGGTATCACTTTAAATTACAAGGCATGTGAAAAGTATCTTTTATTTCATTTTTTGGTTTTAGTTTTTGTGTAGATTATGCGTAGTTATAGGGTTTTGGTGTTTTGATTAATGCATAAATGTGACCACATTAATATTAGGTTGTTAATAATGTTTTGTAGGAATCAAACATGGTTGTTTATATGTGTATGGTATAATTGACGGCATAAAAAGACATCGGTTTCGTATCAATAGAGGTGTTCGTCTACCTATTAGAAGGTATGTCACTATTCATTTTTTCCTTAAATCTAACCGAAAGCCCATGGTGTGTATTGTATTAGCACTATTTGTTTTACTTTCATCGTGGTTGCGAGCCATCATTCATTAGCAACGTGTCAAAACTTGAATGACCCAGACAAACAAGACACACTACTGTTTGGGCTACCTTTATTTATGCATCATAAGCTATATTTCCAAATTTCATTTTACAGTAAGATGATGTCTTACAGAACCTTAAGTCATTACTAACCTAACTCGATGCCAGCACATTCAACCACCAACACGTCGGTGGTTGGTGTTGGTAGGTGAGCTTTGTGGTGGAGGTGGTACTTTATAGTGGTGGTGGTGTGCCGAGTTAGTTGTGGTAACAGTTATACTTATGGTGACGACAGACTTAAAATGTAAAACCAATTTTTCATGACATGGTTAGGCAAAGAAAATCATCATATCTACCAAAATGTTTTATTAATGAGGAGCGGAGCCACGTTGAACCCACCAAGATACTTAATATTTTTGGGGGTGGGGGAAGTTTCTGGCTCCATCCCTGTTATAATCTGATAGATGTAAACATCTCAATCATTTCCATAAAAAAGACTTACTTATTAACTATTAAGAAAAAAAGTGGATTTTTTTTTCGAGTAAACCTGACGACCTGACTTGATTAGAAATGACCCTTTACCTATACAATGAATTTGCACTTGTGCATAAGAAATGAGATTAACCACATACCTGATCGAACAAGGGATGTTGGGCTAAATAAGTAGGGACACCAGATGTAAAACCCGCATACTTTTACCATGAATAGTACCCTTAAGATCGTACGTACTAGATTAAAACTTTCCTAATATAGCATGTTTACGATTACGTGTTAGGATATTACGTACGTGTTAGAACACGATAAGTATTTACTACGCACGAGCACGTAATAATTATTTGACAATAATTAATCACGAACATGCGATCATGAAATCATGAACGTAATTAAAACACGAACTATTATTAATTACGTATATATATTTATTACGAGCGTAATTAAATATATTAGATCACGGTATTTACGTAACGAGAACACTTAAAACGCGAACACAAATAATCACAAACGTTTAACTTAACAACGAGACACGGAAAAAGGTACGGTTACCCCAACTGGGGCCCTTACCCGCGGCTACAAGGACAAATGGGCCAAGCCCATTTGCCAAATTTTACTAAAAGGGAAAAAGGGATTTTCACTACTCATTTAATTTTTACAGAAGATTTTTTAGAAAAACTTAAAACCCTCCTCCCTTGTCTTCTTTGTGCTGCCACCCTAAAACACCACAAAGAGGTGGTTGGTGATCTTGGATCTTGGAATTTTGCTTGGTGATCGTGTTTGTTCTTCATCCTTTTGATCCACGAATTCGGTAAACCCTTTTTAAACTTTTTCTTTTGATTTAATCTTTTTATAAATCAAGAACATGTTATGTTTTTACAAAAACCTAATAATTAAATATGGATCTAACATGATTTGGGGTTTAATAAAATCAAAAGTATGTTTTAAGGGGTGTTTGTTTTTGGCCGCAGGCTGCACCAAACCCGAAGGGGCTTCGGTTTGGCCAAACCGACCACCACCAAGACCATACGGTATTGGTTGGTGTGTGTGGGTCCCACGGCAGCCCCAAGACAAGGGGTACCCCGAGTTGGTTCGGGGTACGGTGTCGATTTCATTTCCGGTTCATTTTTTTTAGCTTAGATCCGGTTCATGGTGTATGCTTAGTTTTTTATGTTTTATGATCTTATGTTAAAAATTAAATTAATAAAATGATATGATTAATTTAATAACATGACTTAGGTTATTCAATTATTAATAATCATGAAATTAATTAACCTAAGTATTTGTATATTTAAGACTTATAATTAATTAATTATTTTAAAACCATGGATATAATTAATTAATTAACATGACTTAGGTTATATTATTAATATATAATAATACAAATTTTAACCTAAGTATTTAACTTATTTAATTAAAAACATGTTATACTTTAATTAAATATTTTAACCTATAGTTTAATTTAATTACATGAAATAATTATTAAACTATACATTATATCATATGACTTAGAAAATAATCATGGAAACACTTAGGCTTATATACTTAGCTTATTTAACCAGCTTATTTCTAATTATAGAAACTTTTTATTTTTAGAAACTTAATTAAATAAGGCAGCTAATCTATTTATGGAAACCTTCTATTTTTAGAAACTTATTTATTTCAGGCAGCTAGTCTATTTATGGAAAGTTATTTAATTAAGGCAGCTGATCTATTTATGGAAACTTTCTATTTTTAGAAACTTATCTATTTTAAGCATTAATTCTATTTTTGGAAACTTTCTATTTTTGGAAACTTTCTATTTTTGGAAACTTTGTATTTTTGGTAACTTTTCTATTTTTGGAAACTTTCTATTTTTGGAAACTTTCTATTTTAGGATACCTGCTATTTTTGGAAAGTTACTTATTATTACACAGTAAGTATAATAACACATGAAATACCAGAAATACTTAATCAGATTAAACAGAATATAAGATAAAACACAGTTTAAGGCTTTAAAACAGTAAAACATGGTAAGAACACATAAAATAAGCTAAGACATGACATAAAACCAGCTACGTATTTAGGAAGCAGATACTTATTCATGTATGTATTTATGTAGCGCTAGTGATTCGGAAGTAGGATTCCTCTCAGTTCATCTTCTTCGTTCACTGGACATAAGGTACGGATTCCCGTCCTTTCAGTATGGACATTCTTTCTTTATTAGGATTCCCCGTATGCAGCCAACTGTTCTCCCGTAGTATAAGTTATGTGTTTGATTGCTTATGTTTAATTAAGATTACCTATAGCCATATACATGCATGACCAGTTTCACCTAGTTATGGAGGTACCATAACCATAACATTAGAGGCACTGATGTTATGACTTCACCACGGCGGAGTGATTGCTCGTGGCGTCCCTTCAGCTTTTGGCCATTTATTTATATTTATCATGTGGGGCGTATGGGTGCATCCTAGTTACATGTTTTTATTCAGGATTTCATGGTGAATGTGGTGTGTGCCTTGCATCCTTCACAAGGAGCTGATCCCTCCTACCCAAAAACTAGTATATTAAATTAGAGGCAGCCCCTCTAATTTGCATGATGAGGTCACCCTTCCAAGTATTCATGCACGGTGGATTTTCATGACCTATATTGGCTAATGGTAAAATATGACAAACAGTTTTTATAAGATAAACATAAGACTTTCAAACTATTAAACCAGTTTTATCAAGACTTAACCAGGTTACTCGGGACTTAGTTTTCTTCCGCTGTTATATGTTATATGCTTATCCTAATTATGCTTTATTGTACATCCGTGCACTGAGCGTATTGCTCAGCCGTTTTCCTTTTCTATGTTCCCAAAACGGCAGGTACTCAGGGACGCTCGTAGACACTAAGAGTACGTGCATATGGACTGGAAGCTTTCTAGCCTTCTTTACTTTATGCATTTCCTTTCTTATGATACTTATGCTTTGGACATTGTTTAAGTCCTTTCCTTATTATACTAGGTTTGTGTGTGATGAGCTTTACTTTTGGACTACCGATGTTTGATTCCGGTATTTCCTTTTATGGTCAAGAAATGTTTAGACATTTTTCCTTGTATGCTTTGATGACACGCCATAATTGCTGTGACATTTCCATTTCCAAAATGGGGTGTTAAATTATTGTATCAGAGCCAAGGCTTCGACCTATAGGCTCTCAAATATGACCTGTGATTAGTGGGTAGTCAGTACGGTCTTCCTAGAACTGACAGTTGTTTTCATGCATTCATCATTTTTAAGCATACATATACATGTCATTGTTGCAGGGTTTTTTGACTAAGTAATGGTTGGTACAGGACTGGTCCTATTTGGTCGCATGTGTTTTATCGAAACTTTTAGATTTGGGACCGACCCATAGGCGTCCCCTCGCTATGTCTTTTGTTTTGGGTGAACTGACCAGAGGCGCTCACTCTCGAGCATACAAAAATATTCATAAAACTGCATCATGCATTCATACACAAAATTTTCTTGCATAAAATTTTGGTATAATTTTTTTTCATGTATATATATATATATTTTATGTTTTGATCTTTTTAATCATATATTTTATGTTAAACTGTCAGATGGTTCTCACACGCGAACAGGAGCAGCTCAATGCTGCAATTCAGGCTGCTATGCAAGCTTTGCTTCCTCAACTGAGGAATGACATCAGGGCTGAAGTTCAAGCTGCCAACAATCAGCAGCAGAATCAGGCACCTCCTCCTCCTCCAGTGACATTAGCAGTATGGCTGGAGAGATTCAACAAGCTCCGCCCTCGAGCTTTTGAAAAGACAGATAGCCCCAGCGATGCTGAAAGCTGGTTGGCTCACATTGAGAAGATTTTCAATGCTATGGGCTGTGACCCCGCATACAAGGCGAGGTTGGCATGCTATCGGTTCGAAGGCGATGTGCTTAATTGGTGGTTAACATTGATGCAGTTTGAAGGTGGTGACGAGTGGGTTGCTGGTTTGACTTGGGCTCAGTTCAAGGACAGGGTGATGGAGCAGTTCTTTCCCAAGGCTGAGCAGGACAAGCTCAAGAGGGATTACCATGGGATCCGACAGAGAGCTGGGGAGAATAGCAACGAGTTTATGCAGCGCTTTCTTCGCTTAGCTGGTTTCCTTGGTGCGGCAGCAGGTACTCCTGAAGAGCAAGCACATCACTTTAGGAGGGCTCTTCGCACGTCGGTCGCGAACAATCTGGTGTGTGCTACGTTCAACACTGTAGCACAAGTGGCCGACGCAGCACGTAAGCTGGAGATGCTGCAGGAGAGAGATGAGTTCGGGGAAGCTGAAAGACCCGACAAGAGGTAAACATTCGTATTCAAGTGGCGATCAATCCGTATACTTTCCATATATGTCAATTATTCATCTCTTTAAATGTATCTTCCAGGCAGAAAACTGGGGACCGGTCTCAGCCGGCTACTCAGCAGCAGCCTCATCAGCCCAGGGGAAACGGTCAGACTAACGACCGTTCTGCTACGGATAGGCGTGGCGGTAATGATAATTACCGTAACAACACTGGCCACTCCAACAGCAGCAGGTCCTAATACTTACGCATTTCCTTATGATTTCATGTTATAACTCATATTCTGACACTTTAGCAAAACTTCTACCAGGAATCATGGAAACGGTAGGGACCAGAACCAGAGGGGTTCACAGCCTAGCCGTCCAGCTATCACTTGTGTTCAATCTTACGATTTTTCGCTTTGTCCTTTGTACTCAACTATCATGTCTTATGTAAATGTTTCATCAGGTTCCCAGCCAGCCAGAGCACCTGCTGGAGGATACACTCATCCTCTTTGCTCTACTTGCCACCGTAGGCACCCAAAACCATGTCACCGTAATACTGATGCGTGATTCAAGTGTGGTCTTCCTGGCCATATTATGAAGGATTACCGTAAGGCGAGATGGAGGGTACATCGGGGCATGCTGATACCAAGCCGCCTCCTACTACCAGGCGTGTCTACACGACATCTCGAGACCAGGCCAACAAGTCTACAGGTACCATCACTGGAATCTTGTATATGTATGGTCAAGCTGCATGTGTTCTTTTCGATACGGGTGCTACTCACTCGGTTATTTCAACTGCTTATGCTAAGAACATTAGGATGCCTCCCTTGCCATTAGAAAATAGGCTTACTATTTCCACGCCTTTGAGAGACTCTGTATTATTCACCCATGTATACAAGAGTCTTCCCCTAGAATTTGACGATAAGGTTCGACCTGTTGACGCACTTCCGCTGGACATGAATGACTTCGACATGATTTTGGGCATGGATTGGCTATCCAAGCATCATGCTACCATAGACTGCCATTCATATCGAGTTATCTTCGGTGATGTTAATGCACCAGAGTACATTCATAATGGGTTCATACCCGGACGGTCTGTACAAGTCATATCTACCATGCAAGCGCGTGCACTACTGTCACATGGCTGCGAGGGTTATCTAGCTACGGTTCACGACATGGATGTTGAATCCCCATCGATTCAGGATCAACCTATCGTGTCGGAATTCCAAGATGTTTTTCCAGCAGAACTTCCAGGCATACCACCTGCACGAGAAGTGGAATTCTGTATCGAGCTGGTTCCAGGAGCTGAACCAATCTCCAAAGCTCCTTATCGCATAGCTCCCATAGAGCTGAAGGAGCTGAAGGATCAACTGCAAGAACTTCTTGAACGAGGTTTCATTCGACCGAGCGCGTCTCCATGGGGCGCACCGGTCTTGTTTGTTAAGAAGAAGGACGGCAGTATGCGTCTTTGCATAGACTATCGCGAGCTCAACAAGATTACCATTCAGAATAGATATCCACTGCCACGCATCGACGATCTGTTTGACCAACTCCAAGGGGCCAAACATTTCTCCAAGATTGATCTCAGGTCAGGTTATCATCAGCTACGGGTTAAGGAGCAGGACATCGCTAAGACTGCCTTTCGTACCCGTTATGGCCACTACGAGTTCGTAGTTATGCCTTTTGGCCTGACAAATGCTCCAGCAGTGTTCATGGATTTGATGAACTGAATCTTCCATGAATTTCTGGACAAGTTCGTCATTGTCTTCATCGATGACATCCTGATTTTCTCAAAGTCCAAGGAGGAACACGAAGACCATCTTCGTATAGTACTACAGATTCTTCGCCAGAAGCAGCTGTTTGCTAAATTCTCCAAGTGTGAGTTCTGGTTAGACAAGGTGGCATTCTTAGGTTACATTGTATCAGCAGAAGGAATCACTATGGATCCAGCAAAGGTTGAGGCCATTACTAAGTGGCCAAGGCCGACATCAGCGACGGAAGTCCGCAGTTTCTTAGGCTTAGCTGGCTATTACCGTAGGTTCGTGGAGAACTTTTCCCGCTAGCACTACCATTGACCAAACTGATGCGGAAAGGGGAGAAATTTGTCTGGACTGAAGATCGAGAGAAGAGCTTTGAAGACCTGAAGCAGAAGCTAGTATCTGCACCTATTCTTACTCTACCATCTGGTACAGGTGGATTTCAAATCTATAGTGATGCATCGGGGAAGGGACTTGGCTGTGTTCTCATGCAACATGGGAAAGTGATCGCGTACGCTTCACGACAGCTTAAGCCTTATGAAGAAAATTACCCCACGCATGACCTGGAACTTGCTGCAGTCGTGTTTGCATTGAAGATATGGAGGCACTACTTATATGGAGAATCATGTGACATTTTCACGGACCACAAGAGCTTGAAGTATATCTTCACTCAACGTGAATTGAACATGAGGCAGAGGAGATGGTTAGAGTTGTTGAAGGATTATGACATTAATCTACAGTATCATCCCAGAAAGGCAAATGTAGTAGCAGATGCTCTTAGCAGGAAGTCTGGAATGATCAACGGCATTAAAATCGAAGAGGAAATCATCAGAGACTTGGAGCGACTAGACATCGAGATCATGGTACGTGGACAACACGATTACTGGGCTAATCTTAGAGTAGAACCCGAGTTACTATCTAAGATCAAGGAAGCTCAGAAGGATGACGGAGAAATCTGGGCGATAGTACATAATTTGGAGAAGCAGACGGAATTCAGAGTGGATGCAGATGGTATCGTATGGCAGGGCACTAGACTTTGTGTTCCTGATGACCAAGAACTCCGGGAAGCTTTGTTAGCTGAGGCTCATAGCTCCCCATTCTCTATACATCCTGGTTTGACTAAGATGTACCATGACATCAAGCAGCACTTTTGGTGGAGTGGTATGAAACAGGGTGTGGCCACTTAGGTCTCCAAATGTCTTACCTGCCAGCAGGTTAAGATCGAGCATCAGCGATCTGGCGGTCTCCTTCAACCGTTAGATATTCCAGAGTGGAAGTGGGACAAAATCACCATGGATTTTGTTATTGGTCTTCCGCCTACCAAGAGGAAGCACGATGCAATTTGGGTTATCGTTGATCGACTTACCAAATCAGCCCATTTCTTACTGATCCGCAAGGAAGATCCGGTAAGTAAACTCACAGATACGTACAGAAGAGAGATCATGAGACTCTACGGTGCACCATCCAGCATCGTCTCAGACAGAGATCCTCGTTTTACTTCGCGCTTTTGGAAGAGTCTGCAAAAAGCTTGGGGTACACAACTTAAGCTTAGCACGGCTTTTCATCCTCAAACGGACGGACAGTCAGAGCGAACCATTCAGACATTAGAAGATATGTTGAGGTCATGTGCATTGGAATGGACGGGTGATTGGGACGAATACATCTGTTTGGTGGAGTTTGCATACAACAACAGTTGGCACGCAAGTATCAAGTGTGCTCCATTTGAGATGTTGTATGGCAGAAAGTGTCGCGCCCCAATCTGTTGGGATCAGGTTGGTGAGCGAACACTTGAAGGACCAGAAATCATAGAGATGACCAAAGAGAAGATCGCAGTAGCTAGGCAGAAAATTCAGGAGGCACGGTCACGTCAGAAGAGTTACGCCGATAAGCACCGTAGGGACATACACTTTAACGTAGGAGATCACGTCTTCCTTAAGGTTTCGCCGGCACGTGGTGTTAGACGCTTCAGGATTAAAGGGAAGCTCAGTCCTCGTTTCATCGGACCGTTTGATATCATTGAACGAGTCGGTGAAGTATCTTACCGATTGGCGTTACCTCCGCAGCTTTCGCATGTGCACAATGTGTTTCATGTGTCCTTACTCAGAGGGTACCAATATCATCCCCTTCACATGGTTCAGTATCCACTGGAACAGATACGTGAAGATCTCACTTTTATAGAAGAACTCGAACGAGTTCATGACAGACAAGAACGAGTCATGAGAAAGAAGACGATTCCATTCGTCAAAATTCTATGGAGGGATCATACCGAGCGGGAATCCACTTGGGAAACAGAGGAGTCTATCCGGGCTTCTTACCCTCATTTCATATTTTGAATTCGGGTATGTTCTTCTTTTCCAGTTTACTTTATCTATAATTCGGGGACGAATTATTCTTTTTAGGGGGAAGAGTTGTAAAACCCGTATACTTTTACCATGAATAGTACCCTTAAGATCGTACGTACTAGATTAAAACTTTCCTAATATAGCATGTTTACGATTACGTGTTAGGATTTTACGTATTACGTACGTGTTGGAACACGATAAGTATTTACTACGCACGAGCACGTAATAATTATTTGACAATAATTAATCACGAACATGCGATCATGAAATCATGAACGTAATTAAAACACGAACTATTATTAATTACGTATATATCTTTATTACGAGCGTAATTAAATATATTAGATCACGGTATTTACGTAACGAGAACACTTAAAACGCGAACACAAATAATCACAAACGTTTAACTTAAAAACGAGACACGGAAAAAGGTACGGGTACCCCAAGTGGGGCCCCTACCCGCGGCTACAAGTACAAATGGGCCAAGCCCATTTGTCAAATTTTACTAAAAGGGAAAAAGGGATTTTCACTACTCATTTTATTTTTACAGAAGATTTTTTAGAAAAACCTAAAACCCTCCTCCCTTGTCTTCTTTGTGCCGCCACCCTAAAACACTACAAGGAGGTGGTTGGTGATCTTGGATCTTGGAATTTTGCTTGGTGATCGTGTTTGTTCTTCATCCTTTTGATCCACGAATTCGGTAAACCCTTTTTAAACCTTTTCTTTTGATTTAATCTTTTTATAAATCAAGAACATGTTATGTTTTTACAAAAACCTAATAATTAAACATGGATCTAACATGATTTGGGGTTTAATAAAATTAAAAGTATGTTTTAAGGGGTGTTTGTTTTTGGCCGCAGGCTGCACCGAACCCGAAGGGGCTTCGGTTTGGCCAAACTGACCACCACCAAGACCATACGGTCTTGGTTAGTGTGTGTGGGTCCCACGGCAGCCCCAAGACAAGGGGTACCCCGAGTTGGTTCAGGGTACGGTGTCGATTTCATGTCCGGTTCATTGTTTTTAGCTTAGATCCGGTTCATGGTGTATGCTTAGTTTTTTATGTTTTATGATCTTATGTTAAAAATTAAATTAATAAAATGATATGATTAATTTAATAACATGACTTAGGTTATTCAATTATTAATAATCATGAAATTAATTAACCTAAGTATTTGTATATTTAAGACTTATAATTAATTAATTATTTTAAAACCATGGATATAATTAATTAATTAACATGACTTAGGTTATATTATTAATATATAATAATACATATTTTAACCTAAGTATTTAACTTATTTAATTAAAAACATGTTATACTTTAATTAAATATTTTAACCTATAGTTTAATTTAATTACATGAAATAATTATTAAACTATACATTATATCATATGACTTAGAAAATAATCATGGAAACACTTAGGCTTATATACTTAGCTTATTTAACCAGCTTATTTCTAATTATGGAAACTTTCTATTTTTAGAAACTTAATTAAATAAGGCAGCTAATCTATTTATGGAAACCTTCTATTTTTAGAAACTTATTTATTTCAGGTAGCTAATCTATTTATGGAAACTTATTTAATTAAGGCAGCTGATCTATTTATGGAAACTTTCTATTTTTAGAAACTTATCTATTTTAAGCAGTAACTCTATTTTTGGAAACTTTCTATTTTTGGAAACTTTCTATTTTTGGAAACTTTCTATTTTTGAAAACTTTTTATTTTTGGTAACTTTCTATTTTTGGAAACTTTCTATTTTTGGAAACTTTCTATTTTTGGAAACTTTCTATTTTTGGAAACATTCTATTTTTGGAAACCTGCTATTTTTGGAAAGTTACTTATTATTACACAATAAGTATAATAACACATGAAATACCAGAAATACTTAATCAGATTAAACAGAATATAAGATAAAACATAGTTTAAGGCTTTAAAACAGTAAAACATGGTAAGAACACATAAAATAAGCTAAGACATGACATAAAACCAACTACGTATTTAGGAAGCAGATACTTATTCATGTATGTATTTATGTAGCACTAGTGATTCGGAAGTAGGATTCCTCTCAGTTCATCTTCTTCGTTCATTGGACATAAGGTACGGATTCCCGTCCTTTCAATATGGACATTCTTTCCTTATTAGGATTCCCCGTATGCAGCCAACTGTTTTCCCGTAGTATAAGTTATGTGTTTGATTGCTTATGTTTAATTAAGATTACCTATAGCCATATACATGCATGACCAGTTTCACCTAGTTATGGAGGTACCATAACCATAACATTAGAGGCACTGATGTTATGACTTCACCACGGCGGAGTGATTGCTCGTGGCATCCCTTCAGCTTTTGGCCATTTATTTATATTTATCATGTGGGGCGTATGGGTGCATCCTAGTTACATGTTTTTATTCAGGATTTCATGGTGAATGTGGTGTGTGCCTTGCATCCTTCACAAGGAGCTGATCCCTCCTCCCAAAAACCAATATATTAAATTAGAGGCAGCCCCTCTACTTTGCATGATGAGGTCACCCCTCCAAGTATTCATGCACGGTGGATTTTCATGACCTATATTGGCTAATGGTAATATATGACAAACAGTTTTTATAAGATAAACATAAGACTTTCAAACTATTAAACCAGTTTTATCAAGACTTAACCAGGTTACTCGGGACTTAGTTTTCTTCTGCTGTTATATGTTATATGCTTATCCTAATCATGCTTTATTGTACATCCGTGCACTGAGCGTATTGCTCAACCGTTTTCCTTTTCTATGTTCCCAAAACGGCAAGTACTCAGGGACACTCGTAGACACTAAGAGTACGTGCATATGGACTGGAAGCTTTCTAGCCTTCTTTACTTTATGCATTTCCTTTCTTATGATACTTATGCTTTGGACATTGTTTAAGTCCTTTCCTTTATTATATTAGGTTTGTGTGTGGTGAGATTTACTTTTGGACTACCGATGTTTGATTCCTGTATTTTCCTTTTATGGTCAAGAAATGTTTAGACATTTTTCCTTGTATGCTTTGATGACACGCCATAATTGCTGTGACATTTCCATTTCCAAAATGGGGTGTTACACCAAAAGTGTTGGACTTAATTCTCTTAAGGAACTCAGGATATGTTACCAATCTCTTTACTTCCAATCGATGCATAAATAGTTTTTTCCAACCTTCAAGATGTTCTACAATATTTTTTTAGAATCTACACAAGGGATCTGCAACCAAAACTTGTCGTCAAGAGAGCTTAAAATGGACATCGAGCAAAAGTGATTTAGTACATTCAATATATGAATTTTCTAATAAGCTTTATGTGAGTTTTTAATTAGAAGAAATTGGTATCAATGTATATTTCAGTTAAAAAAATTAGGATAGCAGTTGACTGAAAATATATACATCACCTTTACGGGAACAGTTCGGTATCCAACAACCCTTGAATTAAGGTGATTATGTGGAGCATACAAAACTCTATGTAGTTATAAATCTTTTCAGACTTTTGTTTTTCCTTGTCGAGTGCCTTAGATTAAAAAATTAAGTTCATTATGTGGAGCATACAAAACTCTAAAGTGGTTCATTTTGCTTGGTGGTGCCTCAAGTTTGTGCTCATAAACAAAACACATAACACATTTTTAACGACCTAAACTCAGTTGTTTGCAGCCGCAATCGAAGGAATGTGTTGTTTTCTTCGTACTAAGAGCAATTACTCAGGGAAGAATTGTTGTAGATAGCTCATGTTATGTAGAATATATTACAATATATTTTTTTAATTTCATGGAAGTTATTTTTGTCAATGAGTTATTATTTGAGTATACGATGACTCATTGTGTCACAACTTAGGAACTTTGGACTGACATTTAATATACTTCAAGTTCAAAATTGTAACTGTGATGTGTAAAACCAGAGTACAAGCAGGAGGGACTGATGATTCATGTCTCTAATGCAAGCAATATACAAAAATCCATGTATAATCATTAAGTTTAGAAGTGTACTAAGTGAAATTAATTACTTGTTATAAATAGGTTGTTTAAAATTTTTAAGTTTGATATGTTAACTCATGGGTCAGACAACACAGTTGACTTCTTCAGAAAGTCAATTGTGTTCACGAAGAATATGATTGAGTTCTACACGATGTTGGAGATAATTATTTTATGATCATATTCAGTAATATGTAGCAAGTGGTTTTTCAATATATGACTTTTTAGTCAAACTATTGACTTCATCAAATTCACATTTTTCTCAATTCGAGTCAATAACAAAACAACTATTATAGTGTTTATTGGTATTGACAGAAGCTTCTCGAAATGTTCCAGCCCCAGGAATAAGATGTTACCATCAGAGAACTATTTGGGAAAATCCATGTTTGGACAGAGTTTGAAACCTAAACCACGAGATGAACGTGAACTCATCAAATAAAATGACGTTGCTGTGGAATGTTCAAAATTAGTTTGGTCGATGTGGTTGTCGGGCTTTGCTTACCTAGCAATAATGATGTTTTGACTTGTGATATTCCATCTATATAAATGTGCATGCCCTCATTTTTGCGTATGCACGATTTGACTTTTTGAGTCAAAGTATTGACTTTCATCTGTTTAATTGATCTGTATCGAAATTGAAGTCATGTTTCTTAGTTTTGAAGTTTTAAAGAAAAAAGAGAATTGCTTCTTTCTTTACATATCTATACAATATATGTGGTTGGTTCCTAAGCATGCAATGTAAATGTAAAATAGGGTCAAATATGACATGTGACTTTAGGCAAATTGTAAAATCTTAGGCCCAAGCATGTGAATATGGTTAAATCTTGATTACTAAAGTTAAAATGAATAATGTAGCTACACTTTTTATCATCCCAAAAGTAAACTATCCATATTTTTATGTTGCTTTCTCTCCTTTAAAGTTATAGCATGTGTGCTTATTTGGTAGGTAACATCGCCAAAGCGTATCATCAGATATGTGATGTCGTGAACGTGAAATTTAGAAGAACAACATACTTTGACTAATTTGTATTTAATTTTACCTTTTTGTTTGAATTTATAATTTTTATTAGGTAAGTATTATTTACATATTATTTACATAGCAATAATTTTGAATTAGGATAAAATTTAAACAATTGTAAATGCCAGCCAAAATAAGAATTAGTAATAACGAATATCTATATCTATTTATACTAATATATAGTAGTAATATATAAAGCATTTACACATAATTTTTGAGAATGAAAAAAGTAATATATAAAAAAATAATGAAAAACTTAAATTCTTTACATAGAGTAGGAGTAAAATGCAATAATTATTAAGTGAAACATTTAAACATGGTCACGGGTTGAATCACCGATTCAATTTAGTCGAGTCATCGTGTCACGAGTTCGATCATTGGGTCATCCCAATCGAGTTACCGGGCGCGGGTTCGACTACCGGTTCAACACGGCCGAGTTACCGGGTTACCGGTACGACCACCGGGTTAATTAACATATCGTTAACCAGCTGACGCTAAGTAATTTCTGGGTCACGAGTTCGAACGACGGGCGAATATCATATCGTTAATTATATGTCACTGGACAATTCCGCCGCTATGCGCGGATAATCGTCTAGTTTTTTAATAAATAATACACACACTTCTTTTAAAAACTTCAACCCTAGTGCAAAATTCGGCCCGTACGAGCCCATTTCTAATATTTACCCTAAATGCAATATAAAACCGCCCCTCTCTACATCCCTCATTACTGCCTTCAATCTACTCCCATTTACTTTTTCAAAACCCTAAAAATTTGAGAAAAAAACCCTAAAACACACCACACTCACTCCTTTGGCCGCCATCTTTTCTTGCTCTCGATCGATCTGATTATGGCTTTTGATTTTGTTCAAGCTCGATCGACATCTTTTTCTCTTGATTTAGCTTACTTTCATAATTACGGAACATTTGAGAAGGTACCATAATAAGATTACTTGTATTATTGATCTTGCTGTATAGGGTTCAATTTTGTATTGTACGTATTATTTATTAGTGCGTGTATTGTTTGTGACCAATAATCGAACTTTTGCTGTTTATTTTTAAGACCTTGGGGAAAATGTATGGTATTTGTAATTGTAATTATAATTCTATCTTAAGTGTGTTTGGTTGAGACAATGTAGGATTTATATTTCCCGCAAGTTAAAAATTCTAGATATTTAAAGTGAAGTGATTTGCACACTTCACAAATTGATTGGCACACTCAAAATATTGTGAGTTGACATTTTTACCCCTTAATGTGTGTTTTAAAATTTATCTATTCAACTAATGTAAGGGTATAAATGTCCACACACAAATATTTTGAGTGTGCCAATCATTTTTTGGAGTGTGCAAATTACCTCCCATGTTTAAAATGCCAGTCATTTATTGTCCCGCAAACCAAACGCACCCTTAGTATTTATTTCTTTGCTCACTGTTTTATTTTTTTTATCTGCATTCCAGTTAAGGTGTCTGCAATCACATATCTGATACCTATGACCCTTCAGTTGACTTCAGTTTGGAGATTGATGATGCAAATAGTCTTTCAACCGCCCTTAGTCTTCACTTATGTTGAACACATTAAAGAGATGAAATTTACCTGTAAGGAAAAGGTGTCTGTCCACAAGCAGCTTATGCTGGATCAGATCCGCTTTTTCATTTAAAAAGACTTAAAGCCGAAATAGACAAGCATGTTGATTTTCCTCTAGAGTTAGACTTGCAGCCTTATACTAGTGGCGGTCAGACTATAAGGTATTCCAATTGCTGTTTTATATTTACTTTCCATTTCGTGTTAGCAATGGTTACAAACTTGAAATCAGAATTAAGTTAAGGCATTTGAAATCAAGTTTTGTTTATTTGCTTTCCGCAGGAATACGTACATATTTTCACCTCTTGCTTCTTTTATGCAGGTGGCTTTGAAGTATGAGTTATATGCGGTTGTTGTACATACGGCTTTGACATAGTTATGGTCACTATTATTGTTACATACTATCTGATACACAAGTTTGACGACGATAAGGTAAAATATATAAGACATATATTTTGCGTTATCGTTATCAAACTTGTGCCATTTATCAGATCGTATGTCAAATCCGTATTTACAACAACAACATATAACTTATACTTCAAAGCCACCTAAGAAGCGGGAGGTAAGAATCTTGCTGAAGCATACATTTGATTACTTTCTCCACAAACATCGCCCACATCTCCTGGACTTATCTTTCCAATGATGAGAATACAGGTGAAATAACTTGATCCATATATATTGTAATGTTAACAGATACATCTTTTACTTCTGTAAATATGGTATGATTAAACAACTAACATAATGAAGCGTGGCTCGATCTGCAGAAGGGGTTTTTGCTGCAAAGCTCGACCAACTAAACAAGAGGCAAAAGGGGGGCAATGACGAAGACTAGTCCTCAAAGTTGAGGCGGACCCCTACTGGATACAAACTGAAACTTTCACATATTATCATATTAGGCTAAGCAATCATTTTCAGCTTATGATATTTAGAAAGCAATCCCAAACCCCCCCTGTAAACTGCATTATCTACTTATGTAGAGTTTGACATCTGATATGGTGACTTCAGATCACTTATTAAAGAAGTACACATTAAACTTCATTCTGTAGAGTTATAAGGTCCTTTTTGATGTGCATTGTCCTTTATTACGATAACTTAGGTCCTTTTTTTGGTGCATTGTCCTTTGTTATGTTAAGTCTATTCGTATTAGTGGCAAGTTTTATATGTAATGAATCGAAATGATCGCACATCGAGTTTTAGATATTTAATTAGTCACCATTATATTTGACCCATTTTAGTTTTTGCTATTCTTTGGTTTATTTTACAGATAAGAGTTGTTTTACAGTTTCATGGTCAACCCATCTCAAATTAAATGTTATCATGTTACATTTTTTAATTACTATAGAGCACTTTTTTAGTAATTTATTTGCAGGACAATTTAGTATTATCAATCTTTTTCGGAGATTTACCGACGAAAACGAAAATTTATTGACGAAAACGTAAATTTTCTGACGAAAACGTAAATTTACTGACGAGTACGTAAATTTACTGACGAGTACGTAAATTTACAGACGAATACGTAAATTTACAGACGAATACGTAAATTTTCTGACGAAAACGTAAATTTTCTGACAAAGACGTAAATTTTCTGACAAAGACGTAAATTTACTGACGAAGACGTAAATTTACTGACGAAAATGTAAATTTACTGACGAAAACATAAATTTACTGACGAAAACATAAATTTACAGACGAAAACGTGAACTTACTGACGAAAACGTAAAATTACTGACGAAAACGTAAATTTACTGACGAAAACGTAAATTTTAAGACGAAAATGTAAATTTTCTTACGAAAACGTAAATTTACTGACGAGAACGTAAATTACCGACGAAAACGGTAACATACTGACGAAAACGTAAATATACTGACGAAAACGTAAAAATATCGACGAAAACGTAAATTTACAGACGAAAACGTAAATTGAGTGACGAAAATGTAAAAAAATTGACGAAAACGTAAATGAACAGATGAAAACGTAAATTTACAGATGATAAAGGTAAACACTAACGAAAACGTAAATTTACTGACGAAAACGTATATTTACTGACGTAAACGTAAATTTAGTTACTTAATAAAAAAAACTAACTTTTTATATTATTGGGTTTTTGGTCCAATAATAAGAACCATCTGACCCATTCTTAAACCCATTTGACCCATTCTTAAACCTATTTGACTCAAACTTCAATTTACACAAAGAAAGGGGTGACCTATTTGACTCATCACTCTATTTTTGCTCAACCCATTCCAACCTATAAGGTTTTGAAATTGAACCCAATTGACCTCCTTTTGGTTGAATGGGTTGAAATTACCACATCTTCAATCTTTCAATACATAAATACATTAAAACACACAATTAATTGTACTACTTTTAAAACACCTCTTACTCAAAATTACAACAATATATTTTCACATTATACGATTTAAACAAGCTACAACCAGTTAAAACATATTGTAAATCAAACATAACTAATTACATAAAGTTACTCAAACTTCCAATTGTCGTTGTCGTTTTCTGAGATGTCGTTGTAAAGAAAGCATAAAATTAAAAATAGTTTTCGTCGAAAATTATGTTACAAGGTACCCGTAGCCGCAACGCGCGGGTATCCTGCTATTATTATATAACGTTATTTGCTATGTTATATATGTTAGAGCATGTGCAATGGGGTGTTTGATGAAAGGCTTTTTACTATTTGAAAAAACTTTTCAATAACTTTTCACCATTGTATACAAAAGCTTTTTGGATGGTTTGGAAGAAAGACTTGGCTTGTGCCAAGTCTGTGAAGGAAAAGCTTTTCACTAGTTATATTTGCCATAAATATTTTCAAAATATTATTAATTAAGCAATAATTGCCATAAATGCTCCAAGTCATTAAAGACTTAGAGCATTGTACATGCTCTTACTCCACTAGAGTATTTACAATGATCTTATGTTGTGAAGCTCCCAAAAAAAAGCTTGATTCTGTCATCGATCACTGACGGGCCTTGCTGAGTCACCCAAAAAAAGCATCGAGAAAGGTCAAGCATATATGTTTTGTGAAATGATCAGCGGTTTCATTTATGCTATGCCCTGAATCATGTGCATCGTGTTCGTCTGTGTTCATTGGGCTTTCAGCGCCATGCTTTGCTTCGCTCAAGTCTTTTTTTAGGTATCAGCTATTAATATTCACTCGTCATAGTTACCTTTGACTTATATCGATCATAAAGAACTTCATTAGTCGTGAATGTGAGTGTGGATGAATGAGAATTACCAAATGGTTTCGGCATACATCGATGCTTTATCTGAAGGAACAATAATGTCTGCTTGATTGACATTAATGCTATCAATTGATTTCTTCCTTTGAATTGCCACAAAATCCACAATATACAGACGTTAACAAGCTGAGTTAACTTAATGATCAAGCTGCATATCAATGTTGTATTTTCATCTGTATACACACATTTACTTCTAAGCATAATGCGACTCAATTGTATTACTGCCCCGATGATACACCGTGATCGAAAACAAAAACAACATCTAAAGCTTCACGATGATTTCAGAATAGGCATGAACCAAAAGCTTCAAATCCAAAATCGAATTTCACGACACAGCCAACTATAATTACGTAGTCAACACGCCTCATTTCTACATAGGTAAACCTCCATAATTTTACTGGGACCACATTTTAAGGGTGTTTTGATCGAATGGAAGGTGTGACAACCTAGCCAGAATGAGTCTTCGGCATTCAACAGGCTAGGCAACATATATACGAGGACCCATTTGCTCACCTCGGTGGTAACCTGCACATATAAATTAAGTTCATTCATAAGTTATGACTTGACTGCCTTCGTCGATTTAGTCAACTTCCGACACAAATAAAAGTTGGCACATTTAGGAGCAGATTTACTTTAATGATGACACGATAAAACCACTCAGAACTTCACACAAGTTAAGTCCAATTGTGACAAGGGTAAGTTGCGTACTATTAGTAACGACACCGTGTGAATCCTTGGCCCGGACATATATAGAACTAACGTGTCAGCATCCTTGCGAGATAAAGCTCAAAGTTATAGCATCAACTCAAAGGTTTGGGGTATAAACACTAACGGGATGAAACTATAGCAAAAAAACGTACATGACAACGAGACTTATTTCTTTCTGTCACCTAGCTTGAGACACAAATTTGGTACTAAGACACCAAGTTGTTGTGTTGGGTGACATTTAAACAAAGCTCGGTTTTAAACACATCATTTCTAATTGAGGTTTCTGAGTTAGCTAGGGGCTTCTCAGCTTGAGACTTGGAAAGCCAATAAGCTCAATCTTTTAATTAAGCTCACAAGAATACAACCTTGGAGCTTATGTAAGTAAACAATTCATAAGCCAAAAGTTCATTACTCACATTTGATAAACAAATTGTTTCAATAATTTCATTAGCAAGAATTGAGATAGAAAAACTCCATTGTCTTAAACAACCTAAATATGACCCCGGGTTAATTACAAGCAGTAATCTAGGCCATGGAAAGGGGGAAGTGGGCCGTCGAGTGCAAATTGTTGAACCATTTCATCAGTGATAAGCGGACTTCCTACACTCCAGTCTTCTTCTATCACGGGAAGGTAAACACCATTTGGAACCAGTTGGGTGCTAGAATCTTGCACCGGTTGCAATTCAGTGACCGGCGAACTTCTTATAAACAATTCGTTGTTTTCCATCAAAGGAAGGTAAGCACCATTTGGAACCAGCTGGGTGCTAGAATCTTCCGTAAAACGTGGTTGCAATTCAGTGATTGGCGAATTTCTGATAAACAATTCGTTGTTTTCCATCACCTGACTATTAGCACCACCACTTGGAACCTCGGGGCTAGAATATTGCTCTTGTTGCACTTCAGTGATCGGTTGAGATCTTGTAAACGAGTCTTTGTATTTGAACACCGGAGTATAAGAATCACTCGAAACCGACCTTTGCTTTTTGAAAGGTTGCATAGTTGTTGAAAGCTCTTTGAGGGTTTTCTTGTATGCCTGAAACATTAAGATACAAATTTGTAACTCTTAACTGCCACAGTAAATTCAACAAATAAACATGAGTAGTAATTTGGAGTGAGTTTCGAACCTGTAGATGGCTTGCAACGTTTTCCCTTCTGAGACCAGGTGCATTCATTAGCTGCAACACCTTTTTCGGGACAGCGTCTGCAATAAAGCGTTTGAGAGATGTCCGATAAAGTTGGATATAGAAAAAGAACGAAAAAAGTCAAAGTGGACACTTATTTAGGGACGGAGGGGGTAGTACTTGTCAAAATGACTAGTCCGAACCAGGTTGGGTA
Organism: Glebionis coronaria; assembly: GCA_025667525.1. Taxonomy (NCBI): domain Eukaryota; kingdom Viridiplantae; phylum Streptophyta; class Magnoliopsida; order Asterales; family Asteraceae; genus Glebionis; species Glebionis coronaria. The sequence goes on from CM046881.1 coordinate 46,602,014, forward strand.
AATCTACAAACACCCTCTTATTCCTTTTCCATAAGTATAAAAGTATCTTATAAAAGTAACTAACAAAATTATGTAAAAATCATTTAGCCATTTAGGATATTGTTTGCATTGAAAAGGGGTCAAAAGATGGATTGGGAGAGTGCATACTTTTGGATCCAAGTTGTTTCACAGCTTCGACGAATTGACCATGAAGTTCATTAGTCCAAATCATTCGATTTTTTTTAGCTTGGTCATTGATTTGGTCATCATCCTCCATCTCAACATCATCCGAGCCAGAGCTTCCATAAAACTCTTTATCTTCAGCCGTATTACTTGAACTAGGATCATTAATTTCCAGTGTATTTATCGGTTTCATCAGTTTATGACGGACCACCCGGCGAGCAACATGCTGCCATAGGAGCTGAATAACTTCCTTTATCACTGGTTTTGACATGCAAGCACACGCACCCTTCATTATACACTTCCTAAATGTAGGGATACTGTCATCTGTAGATACAACTAACAATCCAAAGATTGTATGCATGATCAATAATCAATTTCATTAATTGAAAGAATCACTAATGGCTGAAGATAACAACATATCTTTTATCTTAACGGTTATATATAGTAGAGTATATAACTATTAGTCTATAATGGTAGGGTTATTGCCGACGGACCTAGAAATTCTAATAGGGCGAAAAAAAAAAAAAAAAAAAAAAAAATGTGCTCCCTATAGATATACAATAAAAATAAGGTGGAAATTTTTTTTGGTTGCCCATACAAAAAAACCGGCAGTTTTTATATTTTTTTACACTTCGTAATATCGGGTGTACCCCGTGACACACCTATTACCGATGTGAGTCCATCCCTGGATTATTGAATACAAAACACTTAGTTGCTTTAGAACGATAGTACGATACCAAAAGATTGCTGTAATATATATATATACTCTATACATTCTAATACTCGTTAACATGGAATTTATATGAAACTATGGAAACTTTAATGTTTATTAATGTTTGTTTGTATAATTAGGGCAATCTAAATCATCAATCAACAATATAATGCATGTAAATCTTTTTTCATATTGACCGAGTTCTAGCAGGAACATTAGCAATGTCTCATTATTTTCAGCAATAATGAATAAAGAGAAAAAAACTTACTAACAACTGGTAATTCAGTGTCACGAACAATGGTTTCAAGAAACTCGTCACCATTAACATCCGGCGAGAAGTTTACTTCTGTTACCACAATATCAAACTTGTTATTGTCGTCTTTGATCAACTGCAACGCTTCTGTTGGTGATGAACATGTCGTAGCTGCAAACACCAATAACAATAACAAGAAAACAGTTATTATTGACTTATTGGTAAGTAGGGTTTTGATTAACCACAATCACTAAGCTTATCATGTATAAACTTATCACTAACCTTGATAGTGAAAAGATGTAAGCATCTCGGTAAGATATAAGAGCGAGTCGGGATCATTGTCCACAACAAGAACCTTAAGACCATGAGGATCGAAATCTGCCCAATCTTCAATGGAAACAGTTTTCGTGGGACTGCTTTTTGATGATGAAGATGAATTCATCAGTTCATCAACTGTGAAAATCAAAGATAAATATTTAAAGTGGATGATACATAACTTATAACTTTGCTGCAAAAAAAGTAATTAAAAAAACATATGCATTACATGTATCTACGTGGCTCACAGCATCATAAGAACTAGGGTTAGCCATTGATGCAAATTGAAGATTAATTAAGTTAATTACAATGGCGTAATTGTATTTAACAAAGGCGATTTAGAAAGTTTTTTAAATGTGAAACTTCTGTTTATATGTAACAAACTTATTTTACAAGATTTAGATTTTGTATATCCAAAATCTAAATATCGTTATAGGGCTATACAGGCTAGGCCTGTATACTTTAACCGGAGACAAAACTTTATGATTTGCTCACAAACAAAAACGATGCTAAAAGCTCATCCACATGCGTCAGGTCCTTCGCCTGAAGAAGTATACAAGTGACATTAATTTAACATAAACTCAATCAATTAATTATATTTACTTACTTTTTCTAAAACTCACGTTGCATCTCATTTTAAAAATCTAAATATCTCACAAATAGTTAAGCGACAAAAAATACATCATTGCAAAAAGAATTAAATAATGTTTCTATACAGGGACACATACGAACTTTTTTTACTCAATCACGTCTAAGAAAATCATATATGATTCGTGATCACGAACTATATATGATTTCCCCAAATCATATGTGATTTCAGAAAATTATATATGATTCGTAATACGAATCATATATGATTTCAGAAAATCATATATGATGATTTGTGATACGAATCATATATGATTTTTTAAACGTGACTTAAGAAAAAAATAGAAAAAAAGTTGTCGAAAGTATATACATGTGTCTCTCGATATAAGAATGATTTAATTCTCATTGTGATGATATGTTTCGTTTAGTGTAACGATTAACGATTTGTGAGATATATTTTTTAAAAAATAATATGAAAGTGAGCCTTTTTGTTAGATGAAAAAGATGGATGGTTGAGATTGGTTGATTTGGTTTATGCTAAAAAGGTGTCTACATTGAACCTTTTCCTATACCAGACGATTTTGAGTAATAAACCGAATAAGGATCTTTTATGAGTATGAACGTTTTTAGCTATATGATTAGTTTTAGTAGCCATCATAGTTGGATGAGTCATATAAAATCCTACGATAATGGTCCTTTGATTGTTTAATTCGTACAATATTGAGTACTTATGATATCACTTTGCATTTGTATTGCCTTAAAGAACGGTTTTCATTCTGATCGATTGATTTGTCTTTTGGAGACAAATTATGCAGCTTCATCTTGCATTTTATATGCCATATTTAAGGTGCGCAATTTAAGTATACAACTCGATCTATCTATTACACACTTAAACACACACAAATAGTCATATAGATTTGAAACACATCCTGAAATAGAAAAACATTGTCTCTAGCATTGGCGGCTTTTGCTTATATATGGGGATTCATGTGACGTCGATGAGAAGGTAACTAGGCTAATCGTGATGCATGCAGAGAGACGATCCAGAGGGTGTTGCATAATTGTCTTTATAATTATGCATACTAAAGTTGTCTCATGAATGATTTATTAAGTAAAATTGAAGATTGCACATGCCCTAACACGTTTTATAAAAAAAATTACACTCGGTCACTTAAAATCGAGTCACAATCAAATCGATTCTCGTGTGAGTTCGTCCTTTTATGAATTGGTTCATATTGCATAATATGAAAATTTTGTACCCGGCACTTCAAGGAAAAGGAAAACTAGTGGTGAAACAATCCCCGAGGACACATTTCGAGAAGGAAAACCTGCTAAACGACAAAAAGTCGTCCGAAGTGGCAATATTTTCAGTTGAAAAAAAGTCAAAATTTTAATTAGCGGAGTTTGACCATTTTTGTCAGGCAAGAAAATGGCTCATCACTTTCCCGCTCAACTTTTGCCGCGAACGAGTCTCTGAGCTTCTCTTTGACGCGATTTTGAAAGTCCTTAAACATCATTAGAAAAAGGTGATTAGAAATGTGTGTCACGTCATTAACTATCCCGGAGGATTCTTTTGCTCGTAATTGATCTTCGTTGACTGAGTTAGTATACTTGATTAAGAAACGGGTGACGTGGCCATAACTTTCCTCGTGGACTTGTTCACGAGGAAAGTTTCGACCAAAAGAAGTAAAATATTGAAATTTATTTTAGCATGTTGTTTGGCACTAAACTTTTCTCATGAACTCGTGTTTGAGGATTGTTGTTATGATTTATAAAAAGTTACATATTCATCTTATTTAAAAACATACAATTATTATTTATATAATATAACTTTTTTTAGCATAAATATAAGTTACAAATTACAGTTTTACTAACTCCTTGAATTACTAATGACCTACTCTTTTAAATACATAAGTTTAGAACCCGCCAACCAAACAACCATACGTGTAGTTGTGAAATCTATAGTGATTTGTGATAGTATAAATATCACGTTATACGATAAAGTAAATGCACCATATCACCATATTAAGGTTCTTCTTTCTCATCTTTATATTTTTTTTATGTTTTAACAATGGTTTTTTAATGATACTTTAAAGTTCTTGTTTCTACCGATAATCTTTTGATAAAACTAGTTAACTTTACAACACATTATTCTTAGCCCCTATATTTCATATAGTCGAAAAAGAATGTAATAGGCCATCTTATTTGTTATAAGTCTTGTATTGTAATAGGTTAGTCGGGATAACCGGAATTGGACTTTAAGCTATTATATAAGTTAGGGGCTCTGAGCCCAAGACAAGCCAATTTTATTTTTTATTTTGATAAATTATGTTCCGTAACTAGTCTAGATATTGGCTAAGGCTAAAAGCACTTCAAACGAAAATTTAGCTGAACTCGGAATAAAAGCTCATTTCGCAATATGTCTAACTTCGCAATATTCTCTGAGTTCGCAAAATTTTTCTCAGTTCGCAATATTGACCCAACTTCGCAATATTATCTAAGTTCGCAATATTAGCTCAACTTTGATCATCACTGATAAGCGGACTTCCTACACTCCAGTCTTCTTCTATCATGGGAAGGTAAACACCATTTGGAACCAGTTGGGTGCTAGAAGCTTGCACCGTAAAATGAGGTTGCAATTCAATGATCGGCGAACTTGTTATAAACAATTCGTTGTTTTCCATCACAAGAAGGTAAGCACTATTTGGAACCAGCTGGGTGCTAGAATCTTGCACCATAAAATGTGGTTGCAATTCAGTGATTGGCGAATTTCTGATAAACAATTCGTTGTTTTCCATCACCTGACTATTAGCACCACCACTTGGAACCTCGGGGCTAGAATATTGCTCTTTTTGCACTTTAGTGATCAGTTGAGAGCTTGTAAACGAGTCTTTGTATTTGAACACCGGAGTATAAGCATCACTCGAAACCGACCTTTGCTCTGTGAAAGGTTGCATAGTTGTTGAAAGCTCTTTGAGGGTTTTCTTGTATGCCTGAAACATTAAGATACAAATTTGTAACTCTTAACTGTCACAGTAAATTCAACAAATAAACATGAGTAGTAATTTGGAGTGAGTTTCGAACCTGTAGATGGCTTGCAACGTTTTCCCTTCTGAGACCAGGTACATTCATTAGCTGCAACACCTTTTTCGGGACAGCGTCTGCATTAAAGCGTTTGAGAGATGTCCGATAAAGTTGGATGTAGAAAAAGAACGAAAAAAGTCAAAGTTGACACTTATTTAGGGACGAAGGGAGTAGTACTTGTCAAAATGACTAGTCCGAACCAGGTTGGGTAAATCTACAAACACCTTCTTATTTCTTTTCTATAAGTATAAAAGTATCTTATAAAAGTAACTAACAAATTGATATAAAAATCATTTAGCCATTTAGGATATTGTTTGCATTGAAAAGGGGTCAAAAGATGGATTGGGAGAGTGCATACTTTTGGATCCAAGTTGTTTCACAGCTTTGACGAACTGACCATGAAGTTCATTAGTCCAAATCATTCGGGTTTTTTTAGCTTGGTGGTCATCATCCATCTCAACATCATCCGAGCCAGAGCTTCCATAAAACTCTCTATCTTCTGCCGTATTACTTGAACTAGGATCATTAATTTCCAGTGTATTTATCGGTTTCATCAGTTTATGACGGACCACCCGACGAGCAACATGCTGCCATAGGAGCTGAATAACTTCCTTTATCACTGGTTTTGACATGCAAGCACACGCACCCTTCATTATACACTCCCTAAATGTAGGGACACTGTCATCTGTAGATAGATCCAAAGATTGTATGTATGATCAATTTCATTAATTGAAATAATCACTTGGCTGAAGATAACAATATATCTTTTATCTTAACGGCTATATATAGTAAAGATATAACTATTAGTCTATTAATGGTAGGGTTATTGCCGACACTACAAGAAAGTTGAGAACAGATGACGGGGGTTTCCCTGGCGACAAAATGTCGCCAGGGATAACCCCTTTTCCCTGGCGACAACGCTGACGTGGCGGTAAAGTAGGTTTACTTTTTGGTCAAAGTTTGACTAGAGTTTCCCTGGCGACATGTCGCCAGGGATAATCGGTCCAAAATCAGATACCAAGTGAAAGAGCGCGAAATTTTCCCTCCAAGGTTTCCCTGGCGATATGTCGCCAGGGAAAACCTAGTCAAACTTTGACCAACTTATCCCTGGCGACATGTCGCCAGGAAAAACACGTCCATCGTATTTAACAAAAAGTATGTTTGCTAATTACATGTCAAGATTATCCCTGGCGACAAGTCTCCAGGGAAACCGTCGCCATTTGTCATTAGTTTCAAAATTAAACACAAATGTTTAATTACATGTCAAGAATGTGTGGCGGGCTTTTACCCGCCAAATCCCAAATGTTTCCCTGGCGACATGTCACCAGGGAAACTCCCTGACATATATTTATTTTGTTTTTGCTTGTTAATTATTATTTTAACTATTGATCCGATGTTATTTAATTTTTGCGACGTTTATATAATAAAAATAAGACATTTATAAAACAAATATTTATTTATTCCAAATAATTATTATATTAACTATCGATCCGATGTTATTTAATTTTTGCGACGTTTATATAATAAAAATGAGACATTTATAAAACAAACATTTATTTATTCATAATATTATACATAGCCCTTGTGGAATCAAATGGAAAACTTAAAAACAGACATTACTAATCAACTTAAAGTTCGTGAAGTAGTGCAGCCGATTACTACTCAACGCTAAGATTTTCCATTTCATTTAAAAGCTCATGAAGTATTGCAGCCGATTGACATGCGTGGTCTTCAGGATGCCTTTCCATTTCTAGTCTTGCCTCTAACATCTTTATCTTTAGATCTTTGATCTTGCAATTTGAGCACTCAGTGGGTGCAGATTGAGAAGGACCTGTAGAAGAACTTGGATGTGAACCTTGAGGTGTTGAAGATCCAGGGGAAGATCTTATACGGAGTTCGAGATCAAAATCATCCTTCCATTTAAAATATTTACATCCATAATCATTTGTTTTTGGCTGTTACAAAGTAAACAAATAACATGACATGTCATTTAATAATCACACGTATTACATAACTAAAACATTTGATTGTTTACCTTCGAAAAAGGACATGCATAGTAGAGTTTACCAAAGCTATGAGGTTGATGTGACTGTCTCAACACAATATATCCCTTTCTACATGTACACTTATAAGCTTCACGGGGATCCATCTGCTACCAAATCAGGTGGTGGTGGTGGTGAGTTTGGTAGGAGATGATAAGTGTGTGTGTGTGTGTGTGATCTGCTGATGATAAGTGTGTGTGAATCCTTTTATGGTCAAAAAGTGAGGGAAATGGTTAACATTTTCCCGCCAATGTTTTCCCGCCAACGTTTTCCCGCCAATAGTTAAACGTTGGATGTTCAATGGATGACCCGGTTTGTTATGGTTATACGTTTGATGTTCAATGGATGATCCGGTTTGTTATGGTTATACGTTGGATGTTCAATGGACGACTCGACATGTGTTGGTTACACGTTAGATGTTCAATAATTGCTTCTCAGGTTGGTTGCCAGTTGTCTCAACTTTCACTCAGAACGTTATGACATATGCTTCTCAGTTTAGTGAAGTGATAGCGGACGGGATGTTGTGTGAGAATGAAAAACATGTAACCAAGCTTGGTTAGACGTTAGATGTTCAATGGACGACTCGACATGTGTTGGTTACACGTTAGATGTTCAATAAATGAGTCGGCATGTCTTGGTTAGACGTTAGATGTTCAATGGATGAGTCGGTATGTCTTGGTTAGACGTTAGATGTTCAATGGATGAGTCGGTATGCATTTGTTAAACATTAGATGTTGAATGGATGAGTCGGCATGTCTTGGTTACACGTTAGATGTTCAATGGATGACCTGGCATGTCTTGGTTACACGTTAGATGTTCAATGGATGAGTCGGTATGCATTTGTTATACGTTGGATGTTCAATGGACGACTCGACATGTGTTGTTACACGTTAGATATTCAATAAATGAGTCGGCATGTCTTAGTTACACGTTAGATGTTAAATGGATGAGTCGGTATGCATTTGTTAAACGTTAGATGTTCAATGGATGAGTCGGTATGTGTTGGTTACACGTTAGATGTTCAATAAATGAGTCGGCATGTCTTGGTTAGACGATAGATGTTCAATGGATGAGTCGGTATGTCTTGGTTAGACGTTAGATGTTCAATGGATGAGTCGGTATGCATTTGTTAAACATTAGATGTTGAATGGATGAGTCGGCATGTCTTGGTTACACGTTAGATGTTCAATGGATGACCCGGCATGTCTTGGTTACACGTTAGATGTTCAATGGATGAGTCGGTATGCATTTGTTATACGTTGGATGTTCAATGGACGACTCGACATGTGTTGTTACACGTTAGATATTCAATAAATGAGTCGGCATGTCTTAGTTACACGTTAGATGTTAAATGGATGAGTCGGTATGCATTTGTTAAACGTTAGATGTTCAATGGATGAGTCGGTATGTGTTGGTTACACGTTAGATGTTCAATAAATGAGTCGGCATGTCTTGGTTACACGTTAGATGTTCAATGGATGACTCGCCATGTCTTGGTTACATGTTAGATGTTCAATGGATGAGTCGGTATGCATTTGTTAAACGTTAGATGTTAAATGGTTACCAAATTAGAATAAATCGAGAAACTAAACGGAATAAATCGGAATGAATTTAGAAATTAAACTGACCGGGATGATATAGCTATTTTATAAATAATAATAATTATTTTATAAATTGTAACAATAATAATTATAATTTCATAAATAATAATAATAATACATAAGTAACAAGAAACTTTATTTTCACAAAAATTATCCCTTGCGACATCTTTGACTATCCCTGGCGACATGTCACAAGGGAAACTATCCCTGGCGACAGGTCGCCAGGAAAACGTGTGCTCACTTGACTTTCTAAAAAGTCAGCCAAGTTTCCCTGGCGACATGTCGCCAGGGAAAATTGGGCTCACTTGACTTTCTAAAAAGTCAGCCAAGTTTCCCTGGCGACATGTCGCCAGGGAAAATTGGGCTCACTTGACTTTCTAAAAAGTCAGCCAAGTTTCCCTGGCGACATGTCGCCAGGGAAAATTGGGCTCACTTGACTTTCTAAAAAGTCAGCCAAGTTTCCCTGGCGACATGTCGCCAGGGAAACCTCGTCACACCCCTCCAAAATTTTTCAATAACGCGCGCTTTTGGCTAAACGACAAAAGGCAAAAGTATCCCTGGCGACATGTCGCCAGGGATTGTCGCCGGGGAAAAAAAGGCGCATTATTGACCAGATACCTTATCCTTTTCTCACAACACTTAACAAAAAAAAACCATCTCCTCTTTTCTTCTTCTTCCCTGCTGCTCCATTACCACCATCACCTCCACACCACCATCACCACGATCATTATCATCACCACCACCACTAGTCACACCACCTCACCACCACACTTGCACACGTGCACCACTTCGCCACCACTCTGCCGCCACTCCGCTGCCACTCCGCCACCATCATCACGCCTCCACTGCCACTCCCACGCACCATCATCTTAAACACCATCATCTTCACTAAAGGTTTAATTTTTTATTTCTAGATTAAGATTTAATTAATTGATTTTGATTTTGATTTTGATTAATATAGTTAATGTTTTGTTTTATGTTATTGTAGCCCGAGCTCCAACCGCAGCCAAGCCCACCCACAGCCGACCGATCCCCGACCACAGCCGAGCTCGACCACAGCCGACCGAGCCCCGACTACAACGGTATGTTTTTTTTGTTTTTTATTGTAATTTATTATAATACATATTGTTTTTTATTTAGTATTTCATTTTAGATTCCCCGGCGACATGTCGTCGGGAATGTATAAACTTGTTAATCTGAGTGTTAAACGTAAATCCAAACACTCGTTATGTTGCATATTTGATGAAAATAAACTGATAAGCTTATCAGAATAAGCTGTTTTCAAACAGCTTATCCTGATAAGCTTATCGCGATAAGCTGTTTTCAAATAGCTTATCCTGATAAGCTTATCCTGATAAGCTGTTTGATAACAGCTTATCCTGATAAGCATACCGGGATAAGCTGTTTGATAACAGCTTATCCCGGTATGCTTATCAGGATAAGTTGTTTGATAACAGCTTATCCTGATAAGCTTATTGGAATAAGCTGTTTGATAACAGCTTATCCTGATAAGCTTATCAGAATAAGTTGTTTGATAACAGCTTATCCTGATAAGCTTATCAGAATAAGTTGTTTGATAACAGCTTATCCTGATAACCTTATCAGAATAAGCTGTTTGATAACAACTTATCCTGATAAGCTTATCAGAATAAGCTGTTTGATAACAGCTTATCCTGATAAGCATATCAGAATAAGCTGTTTGATAACAGCTTATCCCGATTTATCTTGATAAGTTGTTTTCAAATAGCTTATCCTGCTAAGTTTATCGGGACAAACTGTTTGAAAGCAGCTTATCCTGATTGGCTTATCAGGATAAGCTGTTTGATATAAATGTTTTATTGGACTAAGCCTTAGGAATGTTTTAGGATTTTAGCGATTAATTTCGGAAAATTCCCGTCTGAAATTGATCAACCTATAGAAAACCCGTCCGAAGTTAATTTATTAGGATTTAACTTCGGAAAGTCCCCTGTTTGGGACTGCTTTTTGAATGTTTTGTCTCATTTAGGATATGCATGCGTATAACCGATTTAGTATTTGAGATGATTTTGACAGTGTTTCTCCTTTACTCCTACGAATATGTCTTTAAACACATATTTGGGGAGTTGAGGGGAAATGCTGCCGAAATTTTCTCAAATAGTAAATCGGTTATACGCATTCATATATGAGACGAAACATTCAAAGGGTGGGTTAGGATTGCCTTCCATAGTTGCGCTAGGTGAACATACTATTTTCTATACTTGATAATTATATCTTTTAATAAATATTATTATATAATTATATACTTTATAAATAATAATTATATATTTTATAATAATTTTTTATAATTTGATATAATACATATTATTATTTATGAAATATATAATAATTAAGTTGCATATAATAACTAAATGTATCGTTAAAACACAGTTATGGTACTCATTGATAAGAGTTGGACACGGTTAGAGCGTCATCAGCCAGAATATATATTGGGTCTTGCCAATTTTGTCAAGCATTCTAGGAAGTTTGTGAATCGTTTGAATGAGATACCATGTCCATGCAAGCGTTGTCGAACAAGACTCCTGGTAGATATTGACCTTCTTTCGAACCACGTTATGAAGTCCGGGTTTGACAACAGTTATACAACATGGGTACACCATGGTGAACCGGATCCTCCTACACCTACACCTCCTCCACCACCACCACCACCGCCACCACTGCCAATAATAGATAACACAAGACAACCTTTTATAACTGACATGACATCGTTACTTGATGACCTTACCTATATGCCTCCAGACTATATTCCTCCTCCACCTCCTCCCAACTCAAGTAACAGACGGACTCAAGCTAACGAGTTTGAAGAGTTATATCGCAGTGCCAATGAGCCGCTGTACCCTGGTTGTGTAGAAGCGACTCGATTAGACTTCATGGCAAAGTTTACACATTATAAGGCCAAAGGTAAAATCACCGATAACCATATTCAATGATATTCTAGAGTGGTTCCAAACTATCTTTCCCCCAAGCAGAGGATTCAAGCTCCCACCGTCATACTATGCAATAAAGAAGACATTTAAAACGATCGGGTTAGGGTACGATTCGATACATGCTTGTGAACACGATTGTTGCTTATTTCGGGAAGGATACGCCGATTTGGATTTCTGTCCGGTGTGTAATACAAGTAGATGGAAAGACACTAACACGCCGGGGAAGAAAGTTCCTAAGAAGGTGCTGCGTTACTTTCCGATCATTCCTAAACTACAACGTTTGTACAAGTCTAGTAAAAGTGCAAAGGATATGATTTGGCATGCTACTGGAAAGTGTACGGAGCCCGGTAAGATGCAACACCCGTGTGATGGTGCGGCTTGGAAGAAATTTGATGCCAAGTATGGTGATTTTGCAGCAGAACCAAGAAATGTTCGATTAGGGTTGGCTGCTGATGGTTTCAATCCATTCGGCAACCTTAGTCAGACTTACAGCATGTGGCCGGTGATATTGACAACATACAACCTGCCTCCGTGGTTGTGTATGAAAGAGAGTTCTTTAATGCTGACGCTGTTAATTCCTGGCCCTAAATCCCCGGGCAAGGACATTGATGTTTACTTGAGACCTTTACTTGATGATCTAAAACTTTTATGGGATGGTGTGAGTACTATAGACCAAGCTACAGGCGAGGCATTCACCATGAGAGCGATGCTTTTATGGACCATCAATGATTTTCCGGCTCGAAGTAGTTTGTCTGGGTATAGTGGGCAAGGTTACAAGGCTTGCCCTACATGTAATGACGACACTCCATCTCTTCATGTGGCAAGCAAAATAGCTTATGTTGGCCACAGAAGATTCTTACCGCCCCGCCATAAATCCAGGAGTTCACGTTTATTCAATGGTAAACCCGAACACCAACCCCGTCCTAGAACATTTACCATGGACCAGATTGACGAGCAACACGCTTCACTGCCAAATCGACTGCCCGGTAAACATAAGAATTTTGGGGGTGTGAAGATAACACGCAATTTTCGTGTTGAGCCTAACTGGTCTAAACGGTCTATTTTTTACGAGCTTGAGTATTGGCCTTTTCTTTCACTAAGACACAATTTAGACATCATGCATATCGAAAAAAATGTGTTGGAGGCCATCCTGAACACTTTGTTGATGAATGACAAATCTAAAGACACTGTCAAGGCAAGACAATACTTGGAAAAGTTGGGCATTCGAAAAAGCTTGTGGCTCACCCAAAGTAAAAACGGGAAGTGCAAGAAGCCTCAGGCTTCGTATTCCTTCACACCAGAGAACAGGAAAAAGTTTTGTCAGTACATCAAGAGTGTTAAACTACCAGATGGGTTCGGATCCAACTTCAAGCACAAAGTGACCGATAACGATACCAATATAACGGGCATGAAGTCTCATGACTGTCATATAATGATGCAACGTTTACTTCCTTTCGCACTTCAGGAATACTTGCCTGCTGAGATTGCAAGACCACTGATCGACCTATGTAACTTGTTTAAGCAACTCTGCTCTGCAACTTTAATGGTGGATGACATGTTGACTGCTGTAAAAAAGGTGGTTGACATTTTGTGCGATCTTGAGCTCATATATCCTCCTGATTTCTTTGACATTATGGTTCACTTGGTTATCCATTTACCTGATGAGGCCATTGAAGGCGGGCCTATCCGCCCCCGGTGGATGTATCCATTTGAAAGATACATGAAAGAGCTAAAAGGTTTTGTACGAAATAAAGCTAAGCCAGAAGGTTCGATTGCGGAGGGTTATGTTGCACAAGAAGCATTAACTTTCTGTTCTAAGTATTTTCGGGATGATGTTACCACTAAATTTAATCGTCTCGACCGTAATGTGGACCCCCCTCCCCCAACGTGTCAGTTTCAGGTGTTCCGATCGGTATGTAACCCGCTTGGGAAAAAGTCGTATATTCCGTTCCCTTATCAAGAGTTCAAGAAAGTGGAATGGTATGTACTAAACAACAGTCCTGAAATCGACAAGTATATTTCTGAGTTCAAGAGGTACGCGTTTTTTATTTTATTTTGAAACTTCTTTTTCTTAACAATAGCGACTTATTCTAATACCATGAACGTTTTTCAGATTATATCCTGACAAAGACGAGAAAAAAGAATTCTCCGCTTGGTTTGGGAAAATGGTAAACTTAAACTTATCTTGTGTACTTACCTGTAAAAAAATAATATTATTATAAATAGTTTTCTGTACCTAATCCTTTATTCCTCATAGATCCGTCAACGTCACGTAGACAATGACAAAGACCCAGAGGTTATCCAGACCAGCGAGTTATTCGCTTTGGCTTGTGGACCATCACCGCATCCAATCTCAATAAACTCTTGCATAGTCGACGGTGTGAGGTATGTCGTGCACAGTCGTGATGAACGTCGTACAACTCAAAACAGCGGCATTTGTGCGCCTGGCCTTGAGAACACAATGGCTTATGGTCAGCTTCAACAGATCCTCGTGTTTCATTATTTGTCGTTCAGTGTTGTGTTGTTCAAAGTTAAGTGGTTCGACACTCGCCCCATGTTACGTAAAAAACGTCTTATCTATAGAAACAACATGACTCAACTCACCGACACAAGAGCTGAGTATTGGAAAGATGAACAATACATTCTCGCAACACAAGTCAAACAAGTCTTCTACATTGAAGATCAGAACAAACCCAACTGGAAGGTCGTTGAACATGTTAATGATAAAAAGTTTTCCAACGGGGGTGTCATAGTGTCAGATGCCGTTCCTGATATTATACATTTCGACAACTCATCTGATCTACCACTTTCCACTGATTTGAATGACTTGGGTGATGTGACCTTGAATATAGATGGCCACGAAACGGAGGTTGATGCACCGCCAAATATCATTGATGTTGATGATGAAGACGATGGTATTACTGATGATGAAGACGTCCCTCATGATTTAAGTGATGAAGAACGTGTGAATGATGATGATGGTGAAGACAGAGTTTACTCTAGTGAAGAAGAAGATTGACCTTTAGTTGTAACTTGCAAAAGACACTTATTTGTTTGAATTAATGAATCTAATTGTTGTGTATTTTTTAAATGTGTATATTTATTTGGATGTGTTGTATTTGAATTTGTGCATGCTTATATTATTTTGTTCATGAATTTGTCTATGTTATGCTAATTGTACTTGTACAGATGTCAGCAGATGTTGCAGGATCACACGGTGGTGACGGTGGTGGTGAGGATGAACCTCCTACGCCAAACATCCGCAGCGGTTGTTTCGCCGTATTTAGAAATAAAGGTAAGAATATTTGGATTATTGTAACACAATCAAAAATTTGGTGCATATATATGTTGCTTGCCTTGAATTTTTATTACTTTGTCACTCACTTGATTTTTGCAGGCAAAGGCAAAAGAAAAGAAAATTTGGGCGGCAGAGCGGCCGGTAGAAAGACTCGGGGCATTAGCCGATGTATCGATTTGTTGGAGGAAGTTGGTGAGCATGGCCCTGTCCCGATAGATTTTGAAGAAAAATCTCACCGGCCTCGCGGCACGCATGCTCAGCATTTATCTAATTACATCGAGGATTGTATCAGGAGGCTCGTGCCACTGTACTACTCAAGTTGGGCTGATGTCCCTGATGAGATCGAAACATTGGTTTGGGCGAACATAGAGGTCAGTTATCATTTTTATATTCATAACATTATTGTGTTTATGTATTTAATGATGTATATATTTAAATAAATTTGTTTATTTATTTATATCATATAAATAAATAACAAATTTAAATAAATATACAAATTGTATCTTATTTATTTATATCATATAATTTTTTTTTAAATATATATAAAAAATTAGAATAAATATAAAAAAATTTAAATAAATATATATTTGATGAGAATAATGTAATAAGCTTTTCGGATAAGCTGTTTTCAAACAGTTTATCCTGATATGCTTATCAGAACAGGCTGTTTGAATACAACTTATCTTGATAAGCTTATCAGAACAAGCTGTGTGAAAACAGCTTGTTCTGATATGCTTATCAGGATAAGCTGTTTTCAAACAGCTTGTCCTGATAAGCTTATCAGGATAAGCTGATTTCAAACAGCTTGTCCTGATAAGCTTATCAGAACAAGTTGTTTTCAAAAAGCTTATGCTTATTAGGATAAGTTGTTTTTATTATAAAAAATTAAATAAATGACTAAGCCATTAAATAAATAAACAAAATAATGTATAAATTATATCTCTAACTCTAACTCTGTTTTTGTTTTATTTGTTGTATATGAATGCAGAATAAGTTTAGTTTGACGCCACACAAGAGTGATCCTGGTAGATGGAAGGAAATACGTGGCGGCATCAATCAAATGCTTACAAAGAGTTATAATTCTCGAAAAAATACGCTCAAGACAAAGCATTGGGTCGGAGACATCGATATCGGCAGGGTAGATATCGACAGAGTCCGCAGCGAGCGTCCAGAGGAAATTACTTCAGAGGACTGGGAGAAACAGATCGCACTTTGGAGTAATCCGGATTACGAGAAAAGATGCCAGACGAACTCCCAGAACCGGTCTAAGCAGAAGACGCCGAGTCGGCAGGGATCCCGATCGTTGGCACGCCTTCGAGACCAAGTGGTGAGAAATTCTATAATTAATTTACATACATATATGTCTTTGATTATATGTTTTATTGTGTTGTGATTTTTTGTTTTGAATTTGCTTCATTCTATATATGCGTGTCTATGTATGTACAGACGCAAGCTGCAATTGAAGCTGATGTGCCACCCCCGACTGTCATTGATCACTTCTTCATTGCGCACACCGACCAGGATGGGAATTTTCCTTGCGATGCGGACCGCGTTATGTATGTAAGTAATTTTTTTTAAATTAATTAATTAATTAATTTTTTTTTGGATATGCCTTGGTTTTTTACTATTCCTTGCCGATAAATAATGTACCAACCCGACTAATATATAATATACTAACTGCCGTTTGTTTTTGTCACTTCATTAGGAGGAGATGCTTGCGATGAAGGCTGAAGGAAAATATACGGACGACGAGATCAACCGTATCGTCTGAGGTGGAAAGCAGCGAGGCCACATGCCCGGTGTCGGCCAGATAGTGCCGAGAAGGAGTGCTCACTATATGCCTCCTCCTCCTCCCGTCGACCCACGGTTGGAACAAGGGGCTCAAGTGTTTAACTTTATGAGAAGTGACGATAGGTTTGCCGATGCGTTCGCAGTATTTCTATCGGGTGGTGCTAGCGGGAGTGGCACGGGAGGCAGCGGTAGTGGCGCCGGTGGGAGTGGTAATGGTTAGTATGCTTGTCTTGTTTTTCCTACCTTAGCATGCAAGTTTAATAATTGTAAACCCCGAATTGCAAGTTTAATAAGTGTAACTAGGAACTTTGTACTCAAGTTGTGACATGTATTTGTATTGATCGAGAGGTTACATGTTATTGTGTTTTGGTACTAGATTCGTGGTAGATTTTTAGTATTTTTATCTTCAGGTTTTGTATTTGTATTCCCAGGTTTTAGTAGATTTTTTCCGGAAAAATTCCGGAAAAAATCTGGAAACAGCCTGCTGTGCAGGCAGCTAAAAAAAAATGTCAAAGTTTCCCTGGCGACATGTCGCCAGGGAAACTTTGGCTTATTTGACTTTCTAAAAAGTCAGCAAAGTTTCCCTGGCGACATGTCGCCAGGGAAACTCAAAAAACATTGACTTGTCAACGCCAGGCGTTGACTCGTCAACGTTACGTCTAGTTTCCCTGGCGACATGTCGCCAGGGAAACTCAAGAAAAACATTGACTTGTCAACGCCAGGCGTTGACTCGTCAACGTTACGTCTAGTTTCCCTGGCGACATGTCGCCAGGGAAACTCTAGAAGAACATTGACTTGTCAACGCCAGGCGTTGACTTGTCAACGTAACGTCTAGTTTCCCTGGCGACATGTCGCCAGGGAAAAGTGAGGTTTAATAACCTGTTTAACTTAAGTTCCTTAATCAGCCATATTTTCCCTGGCGACACATGTCGCCAGGGATACTATCCCGCACCAACTCCAGCGTGGCACCAATTTTTGAACCAAAGAGTTTGTGGGGCCCACTTGTCGCCAGGGAAATCCTAATTTGTCGCCAGGGAAACAATCCCGCACCAGCCTTTCTTGGCGAGGTTTCCCTGGCGACATGTCGCCAGGGATTCATCTTCCCTGGCGACATGTCGCCAGGGAAACGTCGCGAATTTGGCCAGGGAAGGCAGCGAATATTGTAGTGCGACGGACCTAGAAATTCTAAAAAAATGTTGGGCTACCTATAGATATACAATAAAAATAAGGTGGAAAATTATTTTGGGTTGCCCATAAAAAAAACCGGCAGTTTTTATATTTTTTACACTTCGTGACCTAAAATCGGGTGTACTCCGTGGCACACCTATCACCTATGTGAGTCCGTCTGTGATGCTTTAGTGAACCAAATAAATTATTACACCATGAAATTTAATTGATAATTTTGTTTATGACAATCAGTGTGTCATCTCCGTATTCAAGTAAGCCCAAAGACGTCTTGAGGCGGCATAGTCATCCACTCTCGATATATCAATTGATCTTCGCGTTCTGCCAGTTCCCTCGAATAATTGGTGCGGCGGTTAGGCATCATTAGAAGAAAAAGCTAGCTCTTTAAGAACGAGAGATGTGAATACGAGACATTTATTGAACTTTAACTTGATTGATTGATAAATACTTATATTATGAGACCTAAAATGTTACGACAAGAATATCTTCTATTTTTAGGATATATGTTTATATTTTATGTTTATCATTTTAGTATCTTTTATTATTTATGTTTATCTTTTAAAGTATTATTTAAGGTTTCATTATGTAATTCTATTATCAGTCAATCAATGAAGTTAAATATAAAAATGTCTCTGGTTTTCTAATATTCTTCTTAAGGAGCTAGCATCACGCTTGAAGGGGTGCCACTATCCCGATACTATCCGAGAGGGTCGTATCAATTGGTGCTTTCATTGAGAGCCCTCAATTCGTTGAAGGATTTTGATTAAGGTTTCCAATTGAAAAAAAAACTGTTACTGTTCATCCGAAAGTACTGCTCATCCGACGCAGTGTTCATCGGACGGGGGTACTGTTCATCTGACGTTACTGTTCATCCGGAAAAAAATAAAAAATATTTTTTGTATTGTTTTTCAATTTGCTATGGCATCGAGTAGCAGCGATCGAGACGCACTTTCTAAACTTCTGCAGATGGGTACCGTGGCCGAATATCAAAGTGAGTTTGTGATACTTGCAAATCGGGTAACGGGGATCTCTACAAACTTGCTTAAATGTTTTTATATCTCTGGCCTTAAAGTGTCGTTGCAACGGGAATTGTTGAGGTTAAGGCCTACAACTTTAGGAGACGCTTTCTATTTAGCCCGTATCTCTGAGGCTCGTTTTGAAGCAATTGAAGAAAAGGAAAAAGAAAAAGAGCGGGTCGTTGTTGTTCAAACACAACTTGTGGATGACGAATCGCAACCTAATCTTAGTGAATCGCAAATGGTTGGTGAATCAAATGGTTGGTGAATCACGAATGGTTGATGCATTACATCTTATGGTTAGTGAATCACAAGCTGTTGTTGTTGGTGAATTGCAATCTATCGATGAATCGCGGCCTAACAAGGGCATGTGGTCTGTTACATCTGAATGGAAGGAGTGTAGAGTTGAAATCCAAGAATTATTACTTCCCGAGCCAAAGAACAAGTTGGAACAGACTCTGCAAATGCTTAGGAAACATATCAAAATTTGGGACCCGGGAATCAAGAGCGTTTTTCAAGACGTCACCTTGAGGGCAAGGTGAATTCGAAGGAGTGAGGAATGTTACGACAAGAATATCTTCTATTTTTAGGATATATGTTTATGTTTTATGTTTATCATTTTAGTATCTTTTATTATTTATGTTTATCTTTTAAAGTATTATTTAAGGTTTCATTATGTAATTCTATTATCAGTCAATCAATGAAGTTAAACATAAAAATGTCTCTGGTTTTCTAATCTTCTTCTTAAGGAGCTAGCATCACGCTTGAAGGGGTGCCACTATCCCGATACTATCCGAGAGTGTCGTATCATAAAACATAAACATATATCCTAAATAAATAAATAAAAGATATTCACGCGTAACATTACTCACTCGTTGGAATTCACCTTGCCCTCAAGGTGACGTATTGGTAAACACTCTTGATTCCCGGGTCCCAAATTTTGAAACGTTTCCTTAATTTGCACACTTCGTTTCAAATTGATACGACCCTTTCGGGTATTATCGGGATAAGGCACCACTTCAAGCGTGTGTTGGTTCCTTAAGAACGAGAGAAGAAAAGACTTGACATTTGTTAATTGATTAACTTGATTGATTATATTCATTCATAACAATGACAGTATTTATAAAACATAAAAACAATAATCATAAGATAGATAATAATGACCCATTTGACCTAACCCAACAAACCCTGGCGTAACACTTTGTACACCATTTCTCACACTGACCCACGAGTCATGATCGCCCCTAGTTCTTTGCCCTCCAGAAACCTTAATGCTCCCACTTGGGTCACAAGGCCAACATGACTAAGCTCTGCAGCCTGAATTGTACAAATGGATCTTAAAAAAACACTTTGGTTTATCTTGTGGTGATGTGGGATAAGTATTACTTGAGGTACATAAAACAATCAAAGGGGCTACGAAATAAAGATCATACGGCCTTTTGTTGTCTACTCCTGAATAAAATGCTACACTGATTCGTATTAGGCCTGCAACATGTCAAATGTACAAATACGTTAGGATGTCTTGCCCCGGTAACTGTAGCAATGGACCTTCGGCCTATAATGATGTACTTTTTCTAGTGCGTATTTAAAATGTTTATTTGTTTTCAAAAGATCCAACTTACACCCAGTCGTGGGCTTTTGCAAAGACAACAATAGTTCAACTGTGTTCCAAATACAACTTTTCAGTTATTATGATTCTAAACCTTGCACACGCTTATCCATCAGATGTGTTATCATTAGACGGTATTAATGTGATCTATCCGCTAGACATAGTTAGGGCTATTACATTTGTTCAATGTTCTTGAACACATAGTTATGGTTTGATATTAATGTTGATATGTGCTTAAGATTATGAATAAGTTAATTTTGGTTAGAAACTTAGAATTGAATATACTTTTGAGAAAAAAATAATCGAACGTCCCGGATCGAACACGTGTCACCCGCCGCCTGGCGGGAAAATTTACCACTATACTATTACGACTTGTTTTTTTTTAACAATTTATTAGACTTTCTATTACATCATTAGATAATTAAAGGTAACATGTTCTTATTCAACGTTAATTATGCTACAAAAAATTTCAAAATGAAATACATATTTTTTTTTGGCAGTTGTATGAAAACGATAGAATTGTCCGTGACCACATCGTCTTTTCTCTTTGTCCATTTTTATGAAATGGTTTTGGGCCGGTCAAATAGTATAAATTTCATTAAAGATATCTGGAAGATAAATTTGAATTTCTTATATCTATAGTTGTTACTAGGGGTACAATCGAGTCGAGCCGAGCTTGGGTTGATACAAAATTGTAGCCTTGAGCTTGGTTTGATAACTTGTCAAGCTTTAACAATCCAGGCTTGACCTTCGCTTGATAAGACTTGATCAAAGCTTGAGCTTGGCTTAAAAAAATTGAATGTGTATAAATTTAATTCTTTTTTTATAATAAAACCCATCAATAAACATATGTATAGAATTAAACAAACAAAAATCATTACCCAAAAGAAATTAGATTTATTTAACATTAATAAAACAAATAATAACATTATCGTACAATCTTGGTTTCAAAATGTGTTTAGTGCTCCAATACGATTAAGGTCCTAAAGACCATTACATGATATGAATGCGAGCACATTAGATATGTCACGTTTATTATTAAAAAGAGTACAAAAGATATTTATACACATATTGTATTCCACCAAATACTGAGTAAATGCAATAATTAAATTTACAAAAATAAAAAATATTTAAAATACAAAGAACTAAAATATAAATGTAATCAGAGTTAAAAGTTATTCTAAAATATATTATTTATTTATGAAATTAGCCCTTAAAATTAGGTTAATACTCAAACTAACTATTAGTTGCTTATATAAATTTATCATAAAAACATATTTTCAATAGAACTTGAAAAAGTTTGATAAGAGCTCGAGCCAAGCTTTCAAAAGCTTGAGCTTGATATAGTTTCGAGCTATTATTTGGGCATGAGCTTGATAAAAGCTTGGCTTGATCGAGCTAAGCTCGAGCTCGAGTTGCTTGATAAAAGTTTGACTTTATTGCAGCCCTAGTTGTTACTTCAGTAATGTACTGTAGATAATTGATGATCTTACTGGCATTATTGACGTCAAGGGCAGTCAGAAATTATGGTTAGGGGAGGCCTAAATTGTTTTGGAATAGTAATAACGTTTAAACTTTTTCTTTTAGTTAATAATTGAGTATCAAAATATATGTACTCAAAAGATGAGGTTAGCAAATGACCTCCAGCCCAGCTGGCGTGATGCACTGGGTTTACATCTACTGTGGGCTGCAGGTTGTGGGTTCGATCCTTGTGGTCGTCGCATTATGCATAAATTTAACTCATACTTCACACGGGCACACGTGGGGAATTCTCCCTGGAAACCCCTTTGGGGGCTGGGTTTGCCCGCTATGCGGAGCTCGAACTCGGGGTGCTCGTTGAAATATTGCGAGTAGGCTTCCGTTTAATTATTTGCCGTTTCCAAAAAAAAAAATGAGGTTAAATGAATATATATTTTATATAAAAAGTAAACTAAACTTGTTTTTTTTTTCAGTATAAGTTAATTAAACTTTTACCTATTCTTAAATCAACTTATATATCATAAAGAAAAATTCAAATTTTTTTATTTTATTTTTTAGAACGGTAATTTTTGACAACTTACACTAACTATCTTACAAATTTTATCTCACATGTTTTCAATGAAACTTGAACCCATAACATTCAAATTAAAGAGCCACTCACATACCAATGAACCCACAACCTTTAGAAAAATTCTAAATAACTTGTTAGCACACAAAACATGCGTTTATAAGCTATAAAAATAAAAATCATAGAGTAACATTTAAATCCATTATAAAATATCAAAATGGAAAATACTGAAAAGTGTCATACTATAAAGACCCCCTGGTCCCTTTAAAAGTACCAAAAAGGTACAAAATATTATTTTTGTACCTCTTTTAATTTAGTCTGACATAGTTTTTATCAGTTTTTGTTCCGTGTTTTTTGCCAGTTAATATTTTTGACCTATTAAACATTATAATTTTCATTCCGTATTTTCAGTTTCACAATTTTATAACAAAAGCAACATTACAAAAATATAAAAAAATAATAAAAAATAAAAAATAATTACAAAAATTTGGGGAGGGGGTATGGATAACCTAGTCCTACTAAAAAAACCACAACTTTTTTATGCGA
Source organism: Glebionis coronaria (assembly GCA_025667525.1). Lineage (NCBI taxonomy): Eukaryota > Viridiplantae > Streptophyta > Magnoliopsida > Asterales > Asteraceae > Glebionis > Glebionis coronaria. Next base: position 46,625,226 of record CM046881.1, read on the forward strand.
TAGATATATTAGTTGTGGAAAAATTAAAGAATTAGACATAACACTTGGTATAAAGTGTTGAGATGAACGACGAGTCACTTGAAAAAAAAAACATGAACCACCATCTCATGTATTAATGTGATACACAAGAAAAAGACCCGTTTTGATCAGTCACAAAACCAAGTCCTCTTCAATTTTGTGTTTATGCGCCTATGCCACCGGTAACAATGTCGACCTAAGCCTTCTTCGATGTCCATTATGCAAGCTGCAACAGACTCTCACGAGCATCTATTAGAATATGGCGAAGGTATGGAATAATGTGTTAATTGACTGATCTTCCGAGCATGTCACCTATACGGGATGACATCTTATGATGGTTATCCCATGTCCGAGCATGATAATGTGACGAGTATAGTTGGGTGTCTACTGGTGGCTGCCTCGTCTAATCTTGTTTTGGTAAGAAAGGAACCATAGGGTTAATGGGTAAGGTGAGAGGAAACCTGAGCAAACGACGAACATTATTGTTGACGTGGTTAGACTACTCACGTTTATAAAGTTTAAGAAGAATATGTGTGTGGACAGAATGAAGCAAACTTTGAAGTAGTCGATTAGTGAACTGAATGAACGATGGTGTTGAACTATTCTCTAGAGATAGCTTATGCTCATCGTTTGGTTTGTAGGTGTTCTCTAGTGTTGTTCTTTTGGTTGTCGTGTTTTTAGCCTGTTCAAAATACGTAGGTAGCGAAGCTAATTAAGAGCAGGACATTGCCACTGTCTCTTCATGTACTTATACGCATTTTCTTATTAATATATTCACCGACACTTACGTGGATGTGGTCATTGGGTGATAAAAAGGCCCATGGCCTATGCTAGTGACTTCGATTACACTTTGGAGGGGTGCTATCATAATCAAGTGGTCGAGTCTGCATAGTAATTTGTTCGCCTGAGTTCGTGTGGCCTTGCCCCATTCTCTAGTCTAATGTATATGTGTGTCTTTGTTTAGAGTGTGGTCCAGCTTTTGTTACAAATCTATATGCATATATTGATTTTATTAGATAGCAAGTACACGCTAGTTTAGGTTTACTTTCCGGTTTTGCGTTTATTGGACAATTCAAACGAACAAACGAAATCCGAGCAAACGAAGCGGAAGATTTTATTCAATACCCAAAGTTACAATTCGAGAGCTACAACGAAAACTAATGACATTGGCCTCTATTTATAGGGAACCAATGACCTAAAACTAACCAAACAAAAACATACTAAAAATAACAAAGCTTGTAGGACAAGCCAAACAAATTACCTAAAACAAATTTACTAAACAAACCCCAAAGTTTAACTCACTTTCCAACAATCTTTACCGTGAGTTCAACTTCATACGAAATTTCAAAGCAAACGGATCTTGGTCTTCAAATTTAAATATCCAAATACCAAATTCCTAACGCCCCTCGAGACGTTTAAGTCAATTTTAGAACAATCTCCACCGTGACTTAAACTCCATTCAAAACTTCAAACCAAACGATCATTACCTCTTAAATCGGAATCCCAAAATGAACGAATAACTCTTGATATGTTATTCAACAAACGAACAAATGTATTATCCGTATCAGAAAAATTCAAATTAATAAATAATTTGATGGACAAGCACAAATCCAAATGCCCCAAATATGATCCGGATAATACGAATGACCCACTTATGAAATAAGATTTACGGTCCAAACAAACAAACGGACGATCTAGTAAACGATCCAAACAAACAAACAAATGATCGAATAAATGATCCAAACAAACAAACAAATGATCGAACCTGAAAACGATCCAAACAAACAAACAAATGATCGAACCTGAAAACGATCCAAACAAACAAACAAACAAATGATCGAACCTGAAAACGATCCAAACAAACAAACGAACGAATCTGAAAACGGTCAACCAAACAAATGATCGAATCTAAAAACGATCAACCAAACAAACGACCAAACCTGAAAACAGTTAACCAAACAAACAAATCTCCCCAAACGATCTTCACCAAAAACTATCAAATTCGAAAAACTAACTTCAAAAAACCCGACGAACGAAGATTCCAAATTTTCCAAACTATCGAACAAATTCCAAATCTAAAATCACCGATTCTTCAAATCTTCAAAAAAAATACCTAAATGAATCAAAACCAATATCAGATGTAGTATGTTAACTTAGAAACCAAAGTCAACCCAAAATTCTCAAATACCAAAAACTATATTCGTGCAACACTTTTACGAATGTCGACAAACCAATCAAAATTCAACCTTCCCAAACAATTTTTCTTCAAATGAATTACAAACGATAGAATCTAACCAACTTTTTTTAGAATGGCAAATGTTAGTGGTTAGTCGGTCGAGTCGTGCAATGACATCCAAGTGGAAGAATGTCTTCTTCGAACCCTCGCCTATTTATGTTAGACTCCTTATCCGCTTCGCCTGAAAGGCCCTTGGCAAGCCTTGAACCCAATACCTCCAGGAATCCTCCCTCAAGAAAACCACTTAGTGGAACTTTGGTGGCCAACTGAACTAAGCCAGTTGGTTTGATAGAATCTAACCAACTTATCCCAAAAATACCAAAAATCAATTATGGCAAAGAATAGTGATTTACTAAACCAACAAATATCCCATGGATAACAAGTACCACGTGACAAACAACCAATCACACTAATTCCTTATTCAAAAACAAATCGAATGATTCCCTAAAAAACCATAACGATTCGTTAAAACCAAATCAAATTCGAATATCAAAACTTCACGATCGATCTCAACACAATCGTCACCCCAACGAAACCCTTTCTTTTCTTTTTCTTCTTCTTCATATTGGATCGATATCGCTCTGATACCACTTATTGGACAATTCAAATGAACAAAACGAACAAATGAAATCCGAACAAACGAAGCGGAAGCTTTTATTCAATACCCAAAGTTACAATTCGAAAGCTACAACGAAAACTAATGACACTGGCCTCTATTTATAGGGAACCAATGACCTAAAACTTACCAAACAAAAACATATTAAAAATAACAAAGCTTGTAGGACAAGCCAAACAAATTACTTAAAGCAAATTACTAAATAAACCCCAAAGTTTAACTCACTTTCCAACAACGTTTGTCTAGTATTTGTTCTTTGGTTATAATGGTCTTGATGGACAAGACCCAAGAGGTGTAACAAGTTCTCATCTGGAACAGAATGGCTCTGTTTGAACTTGATAGACATATAGGGGCGCAAGTGATCTAACCCGTTTACCCAAATGGAATTAACTCTATTCAAGACATATCAGCTCATATTCCACGTACGATTAAACGTAGCAATATATAATGGTAATGGGTGTTTAACATTGATATAATTTGATCACTATTTTTTATTATAAACGTAGCAATATATAAAGGGCTTCTTCTTCAACAATCTCATTCCATTTAAGTTAGTTGAGTTATGTTGAGAACTTAGACAATGAAAGTGTCTTGTTCTTCAAGAAGTTCAACCTTAGTTGCTTTTATCCCTTAGGAGTGGGTCTAACATCGGAATTGAGGACGATATTAAACTCAAAATCCTCGCATGCAGGCCTGTAAGTACCAATATTTACATATATGCTGGTCAAGATACGATGCCTCGGGGGCAGGGGCGGGACTATGTAGAAGGTGCGGGGGCGCCGCCCATGGTTCGCCGAAAATATCAAATTTTAGGGTAAAAAAAAAATTTAAGACCATTTTATTAAAGTACACCCCATTATAAAATCTAATTGCCCCCACTTGGAAACAAAACAATGTAAAAACTTTTAAATTGCACCCGAAAGAAAAAAAAGAATGTAAAAACCTTATATTTGTATCTTTATGTTGGTGTATAAAACGAATTTAGTCCAACTTTTTTTTTGCACTCACTTCTTCAACTTCCTAGTTCCGCCAGTGCTCAGGGTGTTGGGTTAATCACACATCGTCCGAGGAGCATAAGATGAGAGAGAGGAAGCGTTTTTACATGTTTTAACTTTCAACTTCTTAAACTGATCATAACTCAAAAACACATTTTTATAATTTTGTGTGAGTTATAATATGAGTAGACATTAAATTTAGTAGAATATCATAATGCTATTATAAATTGGAAAAAATATACAAGAACACTACTGAAAATAATATATTCATTTGTTTCCTTAGTTCCTATGAGAGCAAAAAAAAAGATCAAAAATGTTTTGGAAAATTTTAACCACTTTTACGAGATACAAACTCAAAATAACACCAAAATGCATAATGTGAGATTGTGAGGTACGACCATGTTGGTTAATTACTCAGCATGGCCGTCGTCCTGTGACTTTTAGTTACCCTGGGCGATAACAAAAGGTAAGTCCTTTCTATAGAGCATAATCTGGATGTATTTAACAAGTTCTTTCATGGTTTACTATCTTTGTTTTCTTAGTTCCTATACAAGAGACAAAAAACATCTCAAAAACACTTTTAACGGTTTAAATTGGTTTGAAAAATATAACCTCCAAAATGTAGAGAGACTGATAGGAAAAGTAACTTCAAACTTCATAGCGTGAGCTTCGAGCTGATGTTAACCACCACGGAGAAGTCGAAAGCTTGTGACATTATAAGCAATGTGGGTGTATGACTCCATGTGCACATTCCAAGTAGGTGTTCCAGTTGATGCACCGAGAGTGGATACTGTTAGACATTATAAACCCCCATGAGTATGATTTATTATTCATCCACTATAAATAGTGGCAAAACCTTAATGGACCCAACCCACAAACCGGGCTTGGGCCATTTATCTCCTAATACTCCCCGTAGTTCGAGCGGCGAAATCGCGAAAGCTCGGACTGGAGAAGTAAACTTGAAAAGAAAAAACAAACATAATAAAAACATATTTGAAAAGCGAATCTTGAGAAGTAGTGTATCTTGAGAACCAGTGGATCTTGAAAAGGAGCGGATCTGTAAGAAATCTGTGAAGAAAAGTAGTAACAAGAGAAATAAAAAATTAAAAATTAAAAGAGTTGTATCGGGACTTGATACCCGAGATTCGACACCAACAAAAGTCGTCTCGGGACTTGATACCCTAGATTCGACACAAACAAAAGTCGTCTCGGGACTTATACCCTTGATTCGACAAAAGTCGTCTCGGGACTTGATACCCTAGATTCGACAAAAGTCGTCTAGGGACTTATACCCTTGATTCGACACCAACAAAAGTCGTCTCGGGACTTATACCCTTGATTCGACAAAAGTCGTCTCGGGACTTGATACCCTAGATTCGACAAAAATCGTCTCGGGACTTATACCCTTGATTCGACATAAAAAAAGAAAAATTAAGTGAAAACGTTTTTTTTTTTTTAAAAATTAAACAAACAATAAAATAAAAAACAATTGATAGATCTAATGTGCACCATCTGATCTTGATCTGCTCCTCTTCGTCTACACAGGCACCACACGCATTCATTTATCAATCCATGAAAGACAAAATAGCCTTTTATATTCAGTTATGCAGAAACAATATACTTTGCCAATGAAGGATTGATGACGCCATTATGAATTAGAGGTCATGGGATCTGATAAGAATGAACAGATTTTTTTGATTTTTTTTGGTTTTTTGTTTTTCTTTTTTTTTTTTTTAATTTAGGGATCGGTGATTTTGGAATAGGGTTATTGTTTGGACGGCTGAAAAAAAAAATTTATGGTTAAAGGATCGGGGGCCTGATACCATGTTAGACATTATAAACCCCATGAGTATGATTTATTATTCATCCACTATAAATAGTGGCAAAACCCTAATAGACCCAACCCACAAACCGGGCTTGGGCCATTTATCTCCTAATAGATACAATTTGAATAAACTATGACTCATAGAATGTGGAGTAGAATAACGAAATTATAACCATTATCTTGTCCCATATAGATGGATAATCAAACCTAAGGTAGTATATAACTTCCAATCTTAACCTAACTTATAATCCTGCTGGTGTTAGCGTTGAATGAATTTATCTATGGTTAGTTTCAATGTTAGCATCTTTAGGTTTAAAAAAATTAAAAAAAATCCGGCTTTATAGGAAGAAACAAAATGCTTAATTCGTATACCATTTTTTAGTTATTTTACTGTTTTTTTGTTTTATTCATTCTAATGTAATTTAACGAATGTAGAAATAATAACTACTCTCTATCAAACTATGTTGAATGAAGTTGTAAATGAAAGTAGCATTTGGAGAATTTTAGGCATAACATTTTATTATCACAAACAAGCATCTTTTTTAGTGGCGATCACAAATAAGCTATAACACTCATTCTCGTTCCTAATCAAATTATGTTTTACTAGAATTGTATGAATGTGCTAGCTTATCATATCTAGAGATGGCAAAAAACTCTGAACCCGACGGAGAATCCGATGCCTGAATCCGATTTGACCAGGGATTCTCCGAGTTGACCGGGTAAGGGGGTGAGGTGGGGATTCCCCGATAATAATAAGTGGGTATGTAGGCGGGGATGGTAATACCCTTGGTTCCCCAAACCCGTCCCCGAACCCGCCTCCGAATATCTATATTCTACATATACATTTATGTATCTTGTATGTTTCAAATATCTATTAGTTATTTGAAACACTATCAATCGATTATTAATATCTCATTTAACGCTAACCTTATACTCTTTTATGTTAATTTTGTTATTTTTAATACTGAGCATGCTTGTATAAATATTAATCTCGTTAATGTTGTTTGATATTACTATATTTTGTTATGCGTAATGGTTGCGTCATTTGAAACATAGTTAAATGTTAATTCTGTAACGGGGAAAAAAAATCCCCGATTCCCCATTGGGGATCCCCGTTCCCCGCTAGAGATGGGGATGGTATGTAGCTTGTAATCCCCGATGGGGATGGGGATGGGGACGTGGATAGAATAGATATTTTACTTTAGGGATGAGGATGGTAGCAACCATTCCCCGTAAATCCAACCCCGTTATCATCTCTAATCATATCCATGTACGATTGATAGTGAGTCTGTTATCGTTAATACATAAGTATTGATAGTTGGCATATGGCAAAAAAGACTTTGAAATTTGATTATTTTAATATAGCAAGTGATCAGTAGTGTTTCTATTGGCCTATAACGATGTTTGGTGGGATGTTGGCGTCATGTGACCCCACTCCATATGCAGAGAGCGAGTGTAAAATGTGACGGTTTCTGATCGAGACGTTGGTAATGATATGATGATCGAGGAGAGGGTGAAATCGAACAACGACATTATGGTCTTGTGGGTATATATAGTCAAGGGTGTGAGGCAACAAATAATAACTTATGTGAACATTAACTGAATGCTTTTGATTTTAAACAATACAAGTTTACTTGCCAGTTTCACATCGGTTGAAAACCAAACATATCACTTGTTTATAGGGCTAATTTAAAAAATGTCCCATGAGGTGTTTGTTTTTTTTCAAATGTCCAAAAATTAAAACAATAAGGTAATTACTCATATTCGACCTTGTTCGACACTATTCTACTCCATTTTACCATTTTCGACTAATTCGACCAATTCAACTTGAACCACAGCGTGACACGTGGCACATTGTTTTTTTCAAGAAATGTGCATGTGGGTCCCGCTAGTACATCCAAGCAAGGCTGTCAAGATCGCGATCCTACCTGTGATCGTTTTTGTCTTTGTAAGATCGAGATCGTAAGATCGGATCGAGATCGTAAGATCCTACCAATTAATCACGTTATGCATGCAATCGATAAACGAGTCAAACTTTTTTTGTTTCTACTAATCATCAAAGATAAATTTATATAATCTTCGCTTGAAAATGTCAAAGTTCAAATTTAGAATACCAAAGTAAAAATAAAACACAAAAAAGTTAAGTCTCACTCGTCACATTCATGATTACATAACATGCGTATATACGTCTCAAAGCAAGATACATCACTAGTATCACTATGAATAAGCTATCTAAACTAATACTTAAAGGTTACTAGTTAAAACTTTGAAAGGGTAAAAAACAAAATGTAAGAAACTTTTTGCTTCAGGCAACAAGAACATGAGAAAAACCTAAATTTGTTTAATGTAATGTGAATTTAGAAAAAAAAAAATATTGTGTTTACTCACTAAAAAATCAGGGAATTAAACGCCAATACTTGTTACTGAGATCAGTGAACTCGTATTATCTTTTTTGGGCCTAAAAAAGTTATGGGTTAGTAAGTATGTAAGTGAGTAAGTTAGTAACTTGGCAATTTGGTAAACTCGTATCGACACGCGATCTTACGATCTTACGTGTGATCCTACACCGATCTTACGATCCTACCTCTGATGCGATCCTACATCGATCTTACATGATTCTGTCAGGTGGGATCGTAAGATCGTACGATCTTACGTGTAAACTCGCGATCTTGACAACCTTGCATCCAAGTACACTTCTTGTAAGTGTACTTGTTGTTCGACTTGATGTCAAATCCGTTATTCGACTTTTACTTTTAATATTAAAAATAAATTTATCATAACATTCCTCATTGTTCGACTTTGACCCGAAATTATTCGAACCGTACCTTTAAAAAATTAAAAATTAAAAAAGGAAACCTTAAATAAATCCTCATTGGTATTCGACTTCTACTTTCTATTATTCGACTTGTTCTTAATACCAATACCCATGAAGGTCCTTCACTTTCAATAGCTGTGAACAATATAAACAAACTTTTAAGATGTTTAAAACAGTGACCTTGATCAGGTTTCACGCCGTCACTGCCACTCTGCATTTTATACAGAAATTCAAATGTTTTTTCGACTTCACCTTCTTTAGAGCAACCCTATATAACTGAGTTCCAAGAAACAACATTCTTTTTATTGTTTCTATCACGTAAAGTTTCGGCTTCTAGCATGTACCTACATTCCACATACATATCCATCAAAGCATTATGTACCTTCAAATCCCGAAACAAACCCAATTTAATAGCAACAGAGTGGATCATTTTCCCTAACGAAACCTCCATTTCACCACCGCAAACTGGCAACACCGTCACCAATTTAGCAACATCGGGTACCAAACAATCGCCCCCAACCAACAACTCCACAAACAAATCAACACACTTCCCCAAAAACCCATTATCCGAAAACACAGAAATCAACGAATTCCAAGTAACCAAGTTTCTCTCCGGCATTCTATCAAACAACTTAACCGAATCCTCAACAAACCCAAAATTCCCATACATTACAACCAGCAAATTACAGTACTTACAAAAACATCTGAAACCAACCCAACCTTAACCGCCATCCCACGAACCACCCGCCCACACATGAAACTCGACATCCCAACATAAGCCTTAATCACACAAGGCAATGTAAAACTATCAGTTACAAAATCAGTTAACAAAAGCTGGTTAAAAGTGTACATAGTGTCATACTACAGACCATTTTTAGTGTAACCACTAATGAGTGTGTTCTATTGGTATAGATTCTTGTCGTCTGGTTTTTTGAGGGATTCGGTATGGTGGAGTGGGTTTAGAGCCCTGGTGAGGTGTTTTGATTGGTGGAGATAAGTGATTCTTTGAGGTAGATGGTTGTGGTGGTGATGGGTTATGGTGAGCGGTGGTGGTTTGTGGTGGTTTCCGACGTGTAGTGGTGGTGATGACATCATATCCATAATTTATCTTGTTTTTTAAGAGCGAGTTAGAATGACTGTATCCATGTTCTTTCTGTAAAAAGTTTAGGTGTTACATATGATTACAAAATTTATACTCCAGACAATAAGTCATGTAATATTGTTGTTGTACTAGAATGATGATGACTACAAACTAGGCCGATTAGACCTTAATCAACACCAATCGATGACGTGGTGTTATTAGCTAGGCCGGTTAGTCCTTTACCAGCAAGGAAACCAGAACTTTGGTCAGTAGTAAAACAGTGAAAATAACAAAATATATAGGAAACTGGGAACATATAGTCTGATCATCCAATTAGATCTATCTTTGTTTGTTTAAGAGTTTAACTGCTGAATGTGACTCTTAACACATGAACTAAATATTAAAATGACATCAACATGCTCTATGACCAAACTGTGTTTGTCAAAAGTTCTATAGATACGACTATATGAGTGCTCTCTGTAACAGTGTGACTGTGCTCTCAGTAACAGTGTAACTTTAGGTAGTCTTTTCAGCAAATTGGATATATGGTTAGAAATGAGAGATTGTTCTGCTGTCTACAACTCCGTATCATCAAATGATGACTATTTAAGGCCATAAACGTACTTAATATGGAACCCGAAATAATACAGGAGTACAAGTCGAATACCAATGAGGATTTATTTCGGGTTTCGTTTTTTAATTTTTAATTTTTTAAAGGTACGAGTCGAATAATTTTGGGTCAAAGTCGAATAATGGGAAATATTATAATGAATTTAATTTTTAATATTAAAAGTATAAGTCGAATAACGGATTTGACATCAAGTCGAATAACAAGTACACTTACAAGAAGTGTACTTGGGTCTACTAGCGGGACCACTTGCACTTTTCTTAAAAAAACAATGTGCCACGTGTCACGCTGTGGTTCAAGTCGAATTGATCGAATTAGTCGAATATGGTAGGATGGAGTAGAATAGGGTCGAATAGGGGTAATTACCTTATTGTTTTAATTTTGGGACATTTGACAAAAACCAAACACCTCATGGGACATTTTTTTTAATTATCCCTTGGTTATATGTTATGATAACGGTGGAATGGCTAATTTGAGGCTAGGATAATATGGTCGGTTATGTTTGTTTAAGTATAGATTGACTTTGACAATACTTGATCATTCATCATTGACAAAACTATACACGTTTTAAATTTTTTTCACGAACATTGTTCACGGTTTATACATTTTCAATATTTTTTTACGAACATTGCTCACGGTAGCTTTTGAAGAATAAATAAATGCTTGCACATTTATCCGCTATCAATAGTTGCTAATTGTACATCATGTTGTTTAAATTTCTTTATTAATGCTTTCGATATTTTTTTCTAAAATTGATATTGCCTACACACAATCTTTTTAGACATAAAATTAGTCATACGTTTAGTTTTTCAATAATTTTTCTTTCTTAATTAGTGTGTCATATCGAAGTTTTGTGTATGTTTGAGCTAATGCAATTCTTGTCACGAGTCTGAAGCTCAGCCCTTTCGTAGATCAAGTTTGGATCCTTATGCTATATACGTAAGCCCTTCGGATTACTCTCAAGGATTAAATACGCCAACAACACCTTAGGAGGGATTGTTATATTGTTATGCATAAGATTAAATCGTATTTTACCTAATTTTTAGAAAATAAACTTACCAAAACATAAACATTGGACATGATTTTAGAGGTTGCTATAAGATATGAGGTTACAAAGAGTCATGTACTTACAAGTAGGTTTAGATTGGATTATGATGTCAATAATGTCCAACTGTGATTTCGTTTTAAATAACGGTTTCCATTACTTTGTCAGCTGTTGGTCTTGACGAGCACCATAACAATGTTATTCATGAAAGACGGATAAAAAATGAAAAGTAACACACGACAAATATTGGATTCATGCGTTAAAAGTAATGACTTTAAGATAAATAGTTATGATGATATCATAACTCTTAAATATATGTCCAAAACTAGATCATCACGCCTTCACGAGCATGAAGGAGCATTATTCATACTTTCGTATTGACACGAGCATGAAGGAGCAGTTTAATAGTGTCTTATGAAGATGGCGTTTTTGAAGTTTTGTGTTAGAAGAATGTAATATAATAAAAGCTGATGTGATGTATCTATAACTCGCTTAATAACTTGAGTTGCGTCTAGCACTCTCATATTTGTTGTCAATATGTATGCGTAATAAATTAAAAAAACCCGGAAATCGAAGCCTTTATAAACCGAAGTGTTGATAACACTAGGGGTGTAACTTTGTGATACCTTATGCTCTTAGAAATAGCGAAAAACTATACGAGAATACAAATGAAAGAGTTTTCATACTTATCTTAATTACCTTCACACTTACCGACAAGCTATGATTAGGTTATGACATCAAAATGTCCAACTATGATTACATTTCAACATACATCAATGAGGCAGTCTAATCATGGGCGGAGCTACATAGATGCTGGGTGTGACCCATTCTGAGATCAAGAAGTGCAAAATATCTTCAAAACAACGGTTTTTATGGTTTGTGCAACCCCGAAAAATTTTGTGCTACCTTAATTTCTTAAGGTGTAAATTTATATAGCCTAAAAAAATTTGTGCAACACCATATTGAAAATCTTGGTCTGCCCCTAAGTCTAATAATGGTTAAAAAGAGCCAAGAAGAAGTAACTTGTCTCAAATTTGAATATATTATTATGAGAGATTGGATTTGAACCTGTTTTTAGGGCCCGTTAAATGTTGTCATCATCATTAAAGTGTCAACTAAAATGAATAGCACGTTGGTTTTGTTTAATAACTTTTGCAGTTGTATCAAGTTTACTCTCCCATATCGGTTCAAGACCAAATATATTAATTATTTAAAGGGTTTTGCTAACAGCACTCCTATGGGTTTTTCATAAGGTTGTCATTTGTATAAAATTGCATTAAATGAACTGATTATTTCCATATTTATATGTATTTAAATATTATAATTATGGAATGTGTAGTTAAACATGGAATCATTTATCATAATTAAATGTTGAATTATCAATTAAGTTATTTAAACATGGAAGGTTTTATATTAATTAAATGTTTAATTTTATTTATGGTAATCTTAAGAAAAACCCATAGGGCTGCTCTTAGCAAAACCCTTATTTAAATATTATGATAAGGGTGTCATGATTAATTTTAGGCTAAGATAATATTGTTAGTTTATGTTTATACGGATGTTGATTTTGACATAAACAACATCCCAATAAAGATACACTAACAACTTATACACGTTTTCAATATTTTTTACTAGCGTTGTTTGTAATTTCTTATACACGTTTTCTTATATTACTATTTTTACAAACATTGCTAACAACTTTTTACACATTTTCAGTCTTTTTTCTTAACACAGATAAATTGCTTACACATTTTTTGAAACGAATATCTTTGAGTCATTCACTGCCATTTGCGTACCATGTTCTTTAAATTGCTTTACCCATGTTTTCAATTTTTTTACAAAACATATCTTTATGCATAAAATTAGTCACGCATTTAGTCTGCAAATCATTTTCCATTTTTAATTCGTGACATATAGAAGAACAAATATCTATATTTATGTGCCTATATGAACTTATTTTGCCATGAAGTCTGAAGTTCGATACTTACGTAAATCAAGTTTAGATCCTTGCTCCATAGCTTGGAACCTTGCAATAACATAGAAAGCTCCGGATCTTAAGATATGGAATCTTGCAGTTCGCAGCTAAACAAGACAAAACACCGTCAGCTCATCCCGGGTGTTTAGTCCATGACACTACACTTCAGCTGAATTTTGTATAGGCTGGCAGATAACAACTCTAAGAAAACTTAACTTATTTTTTTATTAACTAGGTGGGGTGCCCGCGCTTCGCCGCGGCTGGTTTGGTTTCGTTAGTTGCAGCGTAGTGGGACTTTCATGCGGGCTGCGATTTTATAACGCAAGATCAACACCCCGACTTGGCCAGTCCATTAACAGAAATGGCCAACCATGTTCAGCAGTTTTATTGTAGCATTTATAAGCATCGTTTTTAATTGGTAAAGGATGATAAAAATATAACATCGAAAGGTAAAAAGTAATAGGCACACCAACCAATGCAATCCTCATTCCCAAATATATGAAAAAATACAACGCGCAATATGTACATTGTGGTAGTCAAATTAGGAGATTGTAATACTCACACCAAAGTGCATTCATACGGGGATGTCACCTCTTATAATAAAAATCCCTTTTGCTACACGGAAGAACCTGTGTATTTGAAGAGGCGCCAAATTATTGCACAGGATCGTCAGTCTTTCTAGCAGGAGTTGTTGTAGGCACGCTGAACATCTGTGAACTTCTTGAATATCCTATAGAATTAAGCACAAAAACATTTCAGATACACGTTATTGGATTGGCTGAATAAATATCATATAAAAAACTTAATAAAAACTTTACAGCATAAAGGAAAACATCAAGGCCGATGTACATAATTTAATGGTTATGTGAACATATCTAGTCATATAATGGAGATCATAAATATGTTATACATATGAATATGAAAGGAAACATGAGAGTGTTGGCGATTAAAAACAGATTTAAAGCATACCCATTTGAGAAAACATATTAAAATTCCATTCTAACAAAAAAAATCGTGCATTAACCGAGAGTTTAAGGCATGTTAGACAATAGCAAAAGATAAAAAGCCTGGGACATGATATTATGAACGTACTTTTCATTTTCTACAAATACATACAAAAAGCAGCAAGTTTAATTACCCCTTCCTGTGGCCAGAGGGGTGTTTGGATCACGCTTTAACAGCAGCCAAACACCCTTTCTGCTAATCTCGATGCACAGAAAAAAGGAAATACCTGGTATGACATATGCATACACGCCTCTCAGCAACTAAAGGTTGTTGTTCCACATGTATTGTCATACGTTTTTTTCTACACCCAATGTTAGAAGCAAAGGAACTGGGATAATCTTTTTTTTTTGCTGAACAATGGCCGGAATTTCTTCACAATTTACGAACACAGTTATGTTTAAAAAAAGGGACTTAATTTAAAACTAACAACCAATGCCAAAGCTAAAAAAAAGTTGTTAACTTTTTCGCCTTATAAAGCATGCTTATGGCTTATTTGGTTTTTGGCCTTATGTTTCATAAGCTAACTTTTTGGTCACCCCACCAGGATGCAAACAATACCAGCTTAAAACGGAGGCTCAGATAGGGTAACATCAAGAAAAAGAGGATACACCTGCCATGGCTGCAACCCCAAAAGGTTGCCCCGCCAAGATACAGGTAATCTCAGCTTTAACCGGATCCCTTCAAACTCATCATAGCCTCGGAATATATATGTAGCAGCATCAAGTTTAGCATATGAACCATAGACCAGAATGAAGTAAGCCATGAGTCTGCTGCATAAGCTGAAACATACACCCCTTTAATTTACAATGTGCTTATTTAGCAGCTTATGAGCCTATTCTATTCGGCTTATATACCATAATTCTATTTTTTTTTTATCTTAGCTGCGTGCGAGAGACCGTTTCTAACATGAAAACTAATGTATCAATTTTGATAACTAAAAAAAATTGAGATGAATATAGAATCTGATATAGGGAAAAGTAAGGCTTCTATTCTTTTTAGGCTCAGATAAGTCAGCGATCGGATATGAGGTTATGGCCGTCATGGCTGCAAAACTTAGGAAGCTTGCCTCGCCAAGAAGCACATAATCTGAATTGTAATTGAACCCGTTTTCAGCCGTTCAAAAGGAGGCTCAGATAACGAATTGTATAGGAGGCTCAGATAAATGGATAATTGAACAAAGAGGATCATCCGCTATGGCTGCAACCGTAAGGCCGCCATGCCAAATCACGGACAGTCTCATCTCTACCAACCCCCGTTTATAATCATCACTGCCGCGTAAAACGACAGACAACCCATCAGTCTCATCTCTACATCCATTTTGAACGCATAACCCTAAGCCCGTCGTCACCAACCCATCAGTATCATCGCACGGCATATATAGCGGCAACGAAAACATTGGGGGCAACGACGATGGTCAAATGACTGTCACAAAGAGAGCCGTAACAGATCTCAGAAACCGTTGAGATGCATCTTGATAGAAATAGGAGATGAAAATTAGGTCAAAATTATTGCCACAACTTATTATATACCCTTCATCAAATGGTTGAATCTATCAACACATTAGCCGTGGAGGTTGCTGAGGTGGGGCGAACCCGCAGTCAGCCATCCTTCCACGCTTTGTAATAACACGACCCATTCTAATTCATGGTTTCCATAAACTGGTAACACACAAAATTCCCAACAAATTAGGCGTCTTGCCCACACATTTTTTTAGTAACCATTCTCCGTTTGGGTTAAAATCAGAAAATGGAATTAATGCAAAAGCTTCAATGAAGATCAAGGAGTTTAAGTATCGCAAAAAGTTGGCATCCACCGTGACTGCAAACATAATATTTTGCCTCGCCAAGAAACGGACGCACAAAACTTTAATCATATTTTGCCTATATCCTTAATAAAAGAGGGGAAGCACGGTTCCAAATGAACAGTGCCCCCCTCACAATCAAACTCATATTTTAATCCCCCTCACACACACCGCCCTCACACACCGATGATCCCCTCACACCACTACTATTATATTATTTCTACACATATCTTTCCTTTCTACTCACAATCTCTCCCTTTCTACTCTCACACACACCAAATGTTCCACTCTCTCTGTTGGTTCTCTCTACGATCATACGATCAGATTGGCGCACAGATTGGTGCACAGATGGGTGGGTTTATGTGTGTGTGTTTTCTGAGGTCCTTGAGTTCTTCCACGACGTATAACCACAAATTATACAGAGCATATACGGCTATACACAACTTATGGCCACAAATCAACTCACTTTTCTTTCCGCTTATTTTGCGACTGATCTGGAAAAAGACCATGAACCCGCAATGGCTGTAACCTTAAAAGGTTTCCCTGCCATATGGGTTGTTACCATGAAAACGTTTAAACAACCATAGGATGTAAACGAATTGTATATGAGGCTCAGATAAATGGATAATTGAACAAAGAGGATCATCCGCTATGGCTGCAACCGTAAGGCCGCCATGCCAAATTACGGACAGTCTCATCTCTACCAACCCCCGTTTATAATCATCACTGCCTCGTAAAACGACAGACAACCCATCAGTCTCATCTCTACATCCATTTTGAACGCATAACCCTAAGCCCGTCGTCACCAACCCATCAGTATCATCGCACGGCATATATAGCGGCAACGAAAACATTGGGGGCAACGACGATGGTCAAATGACTGTCACAAAGAGAGCCGTAACAGATCTCAGAAACCGCTGATATGCATCTTGAGAGAAATAGGAGATTAAAATTAGGTCAAAATTATTGCCACAACTTATTATATACCCCTCATCAAATGGTTGAATCTATCAACACATTATCCGTGGAGGTTGCTGAGGCGGGGCGAACCCGCACTCAGCCATCCTTCCACGCTTTGTAATAACACGACCCATTCTAATTCATGGTTTCCATAAACTGGTAACACACAAAATTCCCAACAAATTAGGCGTCTTGCCCGAATATTTTTTTAATAACCATCCTCCGATTGGGTTAAAATCAGAAAATGGAATTAATGCAAAAGCTTCAATGAAGATCAAGGAGTTTAAGTATCGAAAAAAGTTGGCATCCACCGTGGCTGCAAACATAATATTTTGCCTCGCCAAGAAACGGACGCACCAAACTTTAATCATATTTTGCCTCGACCACGAACATCATTAGCATATTCAAAATTATGTACGAAAGTAAATAAATAAAGAACGATTACCTTTATCAACACAGCATGTACCCTTCTCATATCGTGCGGCCCTGATTGATTATCACCATGTGGGAAATGGGCGACACACGGGAAGCATCACAAATCAGACACACCATTTTTAACACGGGCTCAAAATGCATATTTTTTTCTAATAATATCATTTTAAATGTTTGAATGACATGGGTTTTAAGTGACATTCCAAACACCTAACTCCAAAAATCCCACTGTCCCGTTTTTTTTTGCAGCCCACTACCAACGTTAGACGACCGTCACTATTGTTACACGCTGTGTACAGCGGAAACAAAAGTAACAACGGCATCGAGACTTGTATTGATGTGGCCAACACCATTCGAGAAAACCAAAAAAACGTTAACATAATCACACATTTGGTATGACTACACAATTCTGGTGAATACAAAATGTTAAAAACATTAATCTTATTGTTTTTAGGCTCAGATAACTAACCAATCGGGTATGTCGAGAATGAGGATACGCGTCATGGCTGCAAACTGTGCAAGGTTGCCCCGCCAAGATATACGTAGTCCAAACTTTAATCGAACCCGCTTACCGACGCTTAAATATTATCATCATAGCCCGGTTATCGACGTTCCATGGTACATTTTTTTGGCTCAGTACTTCGCCAAAATACCAAATGACGGGGCGGAGATGTTTGATAGCTATTAGTCTGAGACGCCTTTTTTTCCATACTACCTCGTTTAGCCAAACCTTATAACACCGAATCAACAGAAAAATCAGAGCTTGATATCGTCGCCCGGAATCAACAGCGGCAACGAAAGACAGAATGTCAACGCCGCATGCCATCAACCCGACAACAAAAAAGTTAGGAATCACAACAATGAAAAACCCCCAACGAAGCATATTTAGTTTCCCTAAACATATTTGCAACCTATTCACAGAAATACTCGGGCCACTTTACTCATACTTGTTACAATCAAGTAACAATCAAAAGTCCACCAACCCTAATAACAAATTGGATGGCCAGAAGCAAACATTACAAATAGTTGTTACAATAAGGTAACAATCAAAATCCCATGAAACCTAATAACAAATTGGATGACCAGAAGCAAATAACATCACTATCAACTAATAATTAGGCAAAATGATATAAAGAACTTACTAATCCCAGAAGCAAACAACATCATTAGAAACCAAATCCCAACAATCGTTATATCCAACAGAAAAATCATGACAGATCGGTATGGTGTAACGAACCTCAGAGAGAGATTTAGATCATAGAAAGATCAGATCCGATTAGAATCCATCACCTCACAGAAAGATTAAATCTGATTATAATCTGTCTGATTATAATCTGATCGTATGATCGTAGAGAGAACCAAGAGAGAGAGTGGAACATTTGGTGTGTGTGAGAGTAGAAAGGGAGAGATATGTGTAGAAATAATATAATAGTATGTGGTGTGTGAGGGCGGTGTGTGTGAGGGGATTAAAATATGAGTTTGATTGTGAGGGGGGCACTGTTCATTGGGAACCGTGCTTCCCCTCCTTTATTAAGGATATAATGTGGTATACGTGAATATATGACATGTCTTTTTATTAGCTAACATCATTTTGTGATATCAACGAAAGAGTGGTGCTAAAATTATTGTTAATCAAACTGGATGATACGTGGTCGATATTCTTTTAAGATTCTACTTGATTTAAATTACTTCTCACATCAGTTGAAGAACAAATATGTCACTTGTTTATATTTTATGATACACATGGCACTGTTAATTATTGTCATTGGTATGTTCATTTAAGTACATTTGAGCATTCACTATGGTGTTTTAACAATAGGTCTAAATTTTTTTTTTGCCATATTGAGAAACCATTTCATGCCTAGGTGTCATGAAAAGGCCTAAGATTTTAAAGAAGTCTAAAATTTTGTGTACATTTAATTCATTTTAAAAACTAAATAATTTATAGACCTCAAAATGTTTAATCCTAGGTTCATGATGTAAAAAAGTTTATAAATTAATGAAATCATATGATGTGGCAACTTTGAAAACCTATAAAAAGTTTACCATAATGGATCTATGTTGCAAGTAAAATAGACTACCCAGGACATCTTACTTTATTAGAAGTGGTCGCCACAAATACATATTGTAGAAACAACCTAGAAGGCTCTTTGGACTATATTGTATTTTAAAGATCACAGAAAATACAGCAGGTTAGTTGCCCTGCTATTAAGCCTTCAAATCTTCAATGCCAAGAAGTTCCTCAAGATCAAAAGATAATCTAAGCTCTAAACATTAATGCTAAAACTCTTGATAACAAAGCATGTCCTGAATTTAATAGAACTTAATGTATTAGATCTAGTTGAATTATACAAGGTCATAATGATGTCTTCTGTTGTACAAAAGCCTCTCCACTTTCTTAGCCATTTTCCTGATGTCTTCGCAAAACCTGCTCCATAATCAGCAACTGGTCTGAAACCAAATCCATAACCAGCTTCCTTATGCTGCAATACACCGTGTCAAAAGACTATTCAGTATAAGAAAGTTGGCTCAAAAAGTATTAAGTTTTCACGACAATAATAGCAACAATAAAAAAATTAAGTATAAGTTTTAATGAAAAAAAATAGCAAATTTTTGTTATTATGTATATGTGCATCTGTACCAATCACATTTATCCACTGAAAGGTTGATGCTGCCTAGATTAAATGCAAATCGCTTTTTTGAAGTACAGCAAAAATTTATCTTAGTGCTGCCAAACGGTTATAACCTAATGGTGAATGATTGAACTAAAAGCTGGTTCAAATGACAGATCCACAATTCTTATACTAGCCGGTTGCATAATGGGATATCTACAAATGGGTCAAAAACAAACTTAAGGGTCATCTTTAGTATGGGCTGAAATATTAACAC
Organism: Glebionis coronaria; assembly: GCA_025667525.1. Classification (NCBI taxonomy): domain Eukaryota; kingdom Viridiplantae; phylum Streptophyta; class Magnoliopsida; order Asterales; family Asteraceae; genus Glebionis; species Glebionis coronaria. Next base: position 46,645,547 of record CM046881.1, read on the forward strand.
TTATTTATCAAATTTTCTTAAAATAATTAATCTCTCGATAACTGAAATAATGTTTTGTTTAATTTGCAGCCATATGAGATAAGAAAAACCCAAATTGGGACTTATTCATTGATTTAATACAAATCTAAAATTAGTCAAATAGAGACCAATAATTACTAAGTGCTAAAATTACATCCGGAAATCCATATATGAACAAACAAATTTAGAAAATTGAATTGGTCCAATAAGCTTTATCAATAGTACAACCCTGGAGTTTAAACATTGCTGCTTCGTATGAGTTTATTTTAGAAAGAAAAAAAAGTGTAGTTCTCAATTGTCCGAAAAAGATTGATAAAGCTAAATTGTCCTACAAATAAATTACTAAAAAAGTGCTCTATATTAATTAAAAAATGTAATGTGAAAACATTTAATTTGAGATGGGTTGACCATGAAACTGTATACCAATTCTTATCTGTAGAATAAACCAAAAAATAGCAAAAACTAAAATGGGTCAAATGGTGACTCATTAAATATCTAAAACTCAATGTGCGATTATTTCGATTCATTACATATAAAACTTGCCACTAATACGAATATACTTAACGTAACAAAGGACAATGCACCAAAAAAAGGACCTAAGTTATCGTAATAAAGGACAATGCACCTGAAAAATGACCTAATAACTCTAAAAAATGCAGTTTAATGTGTACTTCTTTTATAAGTGATCTGAAGTCACCATATCAGATGTCAAACAACTCTACATAAGTACATAATGCAGTTTAAAGGGGGTGTTTGGGATTGCTTTCTAAATATCATAAGGTGAAAATGATTCCTTAGCCTAATATGCTAATATGCCAAAGTTTCAGTTAGTATCCAGTAGGGGTGAGCAAATGGACGGAGAACCGAACTGGAACCAAGAACCAAACCAAAACCAACCCAACCCGAATCAAATTTTAGAACCGCGGTTCGTTCCTCTGTTCCTCGATATTTCAAATTTCGGTTCTCGGTTCCGTTCCGCGAAATATGCATGAAAGTTTTGATTGCAACTCTTTTTTCCCCTTTTTATCTTTACTGGAATTTGAAGTTTCCATACTAAAGCGGCAACAAAAACCTTTGTATATACTAAAAGCCAATGACATGCAAACAACAAACACTCTAACATCTAAGTCATTAGTTTTTTCACTTCTTTTCTTTACTGTTACTATTTGTATCAATAAAAGAGGTGCTGCAACTTTATAAAATTCGCCCAAATACTCTGACATCTAAGTCACTTTTTAGAAATTAACGTATAAAAATATTAACAGTAACAAATATTAACAATAACGCATCTGTTTTGGTCTCGTCATCGTACTGTTTCGAAGTAGGAAGAACGCAAGTTCGCTTTTCAGAACACGTTTTGAGAAACACAAAGAATACTTTGTTTTTGAAAGTTTTTTAAATTAAAGGTTCCAATCTGATAGAACCGGAATACCCGAACCAAACCTGAGAACAGAAGCGGAACCGAAACATGCTCTTCGGTTCGGTTCTCAGTTCCTAAAATATATGTATTGCAGTTCTCGGTCCTCTCGGTTCCGGGTCGGTTCTGGTAGATGTAATTACATGAGTTTGGTATGGTATTCTAATGCTGCATTAGACAGAATAAAAATTTATATGTAGATATTTAAAAAAAACTTGATTTTTATAAATCCATAAACTCAATTTTAAGGAATACCTTATGTGTCCAAAAAAAATTAATAGATAAATAATAAAAAGAAAAAAACCATACATGACTGTCGGTGACGTGGAATACCAGGCCTGCAAACTCTGCGTGTATAGGAATGATTTCTTCTTCTCCGTGAAGAACTGACAAGATCATTGGTCAACCATCAGTTTTCTGCCTTTTTAGTCAGGGCATGTAAAGAAAAGTTAGCACATAATATTTTTCTTATCACATTTGAAATTTGTTTAAAGAAGTCAAACAAACCTCATTGGCAAACATTAGGTGGGTAAAACGGAAGGACCTCTGAGTAGAGACATCTACTGCCACCTAAACAGTAGTAGCGTGGGTGAACTCGGACGAGAGGTCTTTGTTTGTAACAACATTTCTGCTCTTGCAGCGGGCATTTCTATACGCATATCAACCGCCTCAACTTTGCAGACTAGTCTTCGACATTGCCCCTTTGCCTCTTGTTTGGTGTTTTCTCTGCAATTTCTAGTTGGTCGGGCTTTGCAGCAAAAAACCATTCTGCAGATCCGAGTCACTTTATGTTAGTTGTTTAATCATACCATATTTACAGAAGTAAAAGATGTGTGTTAACATTACAATATATAGAAAGTTATTTCACCTGTATTCTCATCATCGGATAGATAAGTCCAGGAGATGTGGGCGATGTTTGTGGAGAAATTACATGATTACAATTGAATGTATGCTTCAGCAAAATTCTTACCTCCCGCTTCTTTGTATGCAGGTGGCTTTGAAGTATAAGCTATATGTGGTTGTTGTTTAAACGGCTTTGACATCTAGGTTTGGCCACTATTATTGTTACATATGATCTGATAAATGGCACAGGTTTGATGACGATAAAGTAAAATATATGTCTTATATATTTTCCCTTATCGTCATGAAACTTTTGACATTTATCAGATCATATGTAACAATAATAGTGACCACAGCTAGATGTCAAAGCTGTAACAACAACCGCATATAACTATAACTCAGACTTCAAAGCCACCTGCATAAAAGAAGTAGGAGGTAAAAATATGTATGTATTCCTGCGGAAAGCAAATAAACGAAACTTGATTTCAAATGCCTTAAATTAATTCTCATTAGTTTGTAAACAATTGTTATTATCTAAAAATTCACAACACGAAATAGAAGTAAATATAAAACGTTTCAGCAATTGGAATACCTTATCAGTCTAACCGCCACTAGTATAAGGCTGCAAGTCTAACTCTAGAGGAAAGTAGACATGCTTGTCTATTTTCTCCACCCTAGAGCCATCGTTTTTACATGAAAAGCACAAACAGGAGGGATCTGATCCAGCATAAGCGGCTTGTCTACAAACAGTAAATTTAATCTCTTTAATGTGTTCAACATTAGTGAACGACTCAAGGGCGGTTGAAAGTCTAGTTCCATCATCAATCTCCACACTGAAGTCAAGGCTCGTAGATATGAGATATGTGATTGCAGACACCTTAACTGGAATGCAGATACCAAGAATAGAACAAAAGTAAGAAAAAAATAAATACTAAGGGTGCGTTTGGTTTGCGGGATTATAAATGACATTTCAAATATCAAAGAATTTTTAACTTGTGAGAAATATAAATCCTACATTGTCTCAACCAAACACACTTAAGATAGAATTATAATTACAAATACCATGGGTGCATTTAGTTGGAAAACATTTTTCTCATTTTCTATTTTCTATTTTGTAAAAAAAAGAAAAGGATTTCTTTTTCCATAAAACATTTAAAATTTTAAAAAACGTATTTGTGTTTTCCATTTTTCAAAACTATAAAGGAAATAAAGGGAGAAATAATTTTCTATGTCTAAAGTAAAACTTAATTAAAAAAAAAAAAAATTTGTTTTATGCGCAAAAGGGTAAAACAAAGATTTTGCATTTTCTAGAAAATATTTCTAGAAAACCACTTTGAACGCATTTTCTGTTTTCCTTGTTTTTTAGAAAATATTTTGTACAAAACATGGTATTTTCCATCCAACTAAACGCAGCCCATACATTTTACCCAAGGTTTTAAAAATAAAAAAAATACACGCACTAATAAATAATACAATACAAAATTGAACCGTATACAGCAAGATCAATAATACAAGTAATCTTATTATGGTACCTTCTCAAATGTTCCGTAATTATGAAAGTAAGCTAAATCAAGAGAAAGATGTCGACCGAGCTTGAACAAAATCAAAAGCCATAATCAGATCGATCGAGAGCAAGAAAAGATGGCGGCCAAAGGAGTGAGTGTGGTGTGTTTTAGGGTTTTTTTCTCAAATTTTTAGGGTTTGAAAAAGTAAATGGGAGTAGATTGAAGGCAGTAATGAGGGATGTAGAGAGGGGCGGTTTTATATTAGAAATGGGCTCATATTGAAGTTTTTAAAAGAAGTGTGTGTAGTATTTATTAAAAAATTTAATATATAGTATTAATTTTTTTTAAAAGGTGGGATTATCATACATTAAAAAAACGTGATGTTAACTAAAGAGTGTTTTTGATGTTATGGTGAGATTTTTGATATTATAGGAAAAAGTTGTGATTTTACTTTTTACTCACAGCTTAACCGTACTTATAGCTCTGATTTTTTATGTATTTAATTGCTCCATGAAGACTTAAAAAACTGGAGCGACTTAGGAGACTATGTGAGTCGCAAAAGTGTCTTGTTATTTTTGTTTTTTTGAGAATAATCTTTTGAATTTTAAAAATATTTTAACAGTACATTTATCAAACACATGTGTACTATAAGATGTGTACTATAAGGCGTTTGTAGAATGCCCATTGGTAAGTACTTTGTTGACCTGATCAAGCATAATATTACAAATAAAAAATATGTAATAAGTGGAGCTCGAGCTAAAAGCATAAAGCCCGTAACGAACTCAAGCCTTATAAATGAAAACTAGCCCTAGCTGCAAAAAAAGGTAAAATTGAAACCGATTGGACATTTGATTGAAGTCAAGAAGCTTTTGGTAATTTGGATTAATAAATAAAATTGCGGTTGACACGTTGCGACAGGCGTTTTTTATGGATTATCTAGCGTATATTTTGGTTTAGATTCTTCTAATATGTTTGGTAAAATCGGTTAAACCGAATATCGTAAACTACAAAAATATAAGGTTAAAATAAAACATTTGTAGAATTGCATGTCTTTAACCTCATTTTTTACTTTAAAGTTATTACTTAGTTAGTTTAGGCTATGTTTTGGAATTTTATTTATTTATTTTGAAACTACAAATTGAAGTTCAATATTCTTTTATAAAATCATACGTAGTAGAAGGATTCATATATTAGACTTATTTTGTTCGCAATTTAATCATTTTTTCATCGAGATTTTTTTCTGAATGAATCTATAGATACATGGCATTATATATTTGATAAATAAATTTTGCCTTTATATAAAAAAAACGCAAGTAGTTAAAATTTGAAGTTGTTTTAATAATTTGCCGCATAGTTTGAGGGTGTATTTTGTAAATAATTTTTTTTAGTTAATGACATGGGCTAAGATAAAATATTTTTGGTGGTTGGGCTTCTTTCTTGTTACCCGCTGAGCCCAAATATTTTTTGGTTGTTGGGCTTCTTTCTTCGGTTTATTTTGTTGATAAACGATTTTTTCAGTGAAATTGCATTATATATATATATCTCAACCATGGCAGAAACTTTCTTCTTGTTAGATACATATCACGTAACACTAGACATGTATAGCGTACTCGTGCATACATTATGAACACATTACGACTTTTCTTGCTTGTGATTTATTTGGTGTACGTTTTGTTGATGTTTGATGTTGGGAATTATTTGTTAAGTGTCAAGTACCGTTAGTGTATTCCAAGTACTGTTAGTGTTATGTAAGTACCGTTAGTATTAACGCGGTACATAGTAAGTACTGCTACTTATAAAGTAAGTACTGCTATGATGATTAGGACGAATATATTTGTGTATAAGATATGTCATATTTATAGTTAGAGTATATCTTATGTGATATACCTAAATAGTTAGAATATTGATAATATATCGTCTGTGATATAGTTATCTTTATAGAATATTCTAAGGTTTCTAGGGTTCCTTGCTCTATAAAGGGAACATAGGTACAATGTCTTTCATGTACCTCATACAAGTCGATTAATAAGAGAATCAAATAGTTAAAAGTAATTCTGTTCTTTTGTGCTTTATAAGTTAGATTTCGCATAACTTATTTAGTGTTAGTAAGAGTGATCAAAGTGTTTTAGTTTGATTACAAACTATTATACTAATTCTTAATAGAATATAGATCCAGCCAAAGGGATCAACAAGTGGTATCAGAGCTTGTTGAGAAACTATGAAAAAGAAGAACACGAACCCATATACTCCTCACATCCCAAATCTCAATGTCTCAACCAGATGGTGATAATGCTAACTTGGATAATGTTCAGAACACTGATCCTGTTCTGCCACAAGGACAACCACAAGTTGTGCATCCTGCACCAGCACAAGGTGCTCAAGTCGTGAATGATGTAGCTACCTCTACACCAACACCTTCTTATACTCTATCTGCTGTTAAACTCCTAGTTCTCAAATGTGACAATTATGAGACTTGGGCTATGCATATGGAACATTACTTGAATCACACAGATCATACTGTGTGGCAAGTTATCAAGAATGGGAACACACCAAAGAAGCTACACCGGTTGCTAGACGGTACATGCTATGCTCTACCTGATGTGACTGCTGAGCAGATACAAGCAGAGATCAGAGAAAGAAAAGCCAGAACTGCTTTGGCTATGGTTCTTTCTGAAGACATTCTACCAAGCTTTCATCATTATAAAGATGCCAAAGCTATGTGGGATGCTATAAAACTTAGATTTAGAGGCAATGACAAATCTAAGAAAATTAACAAGATTGTTCTTAAGCAAGAATTTGATAATTTCTCAATTACCAGTATAGAGGGAATACATGGTGGATATGGAAGGTTCAGCAAGTTGCTTATTCAGTTAGCAGTTTATGGACAAGTAATCCCTAATGAAGAAGCTAATCTAAAATTCTTAAGAAGTGTTCCACCAGAGTGGAAAGCAATGGCTATGCACTTCATCACAAGAGATGATTTAGAAACAATTTTGTTTGATCATCTCTACAACAATCTTAGAGCATATGAGATGGATGTGAAAGGTACTGAAGTAAAGACAGCAACTGCTTCAAAGTCTAATTTGGCTTTGTGTCAGATGGGAACAGCGGTACTTACTTTCAAAATACCGCTAGTGGATCTAGCAGCGGTACATACTTCACAAATACCGCTGGAGGACTTACAAGCAGTACTTACCCACAAAGTATTGAAAGCAGTCTAATGATCTCTCAAAATCCACATGGAAGGACTTCGCCATTGTTTAGTGACAATGATGCCTTCTCATTCTTTGCTGGACAAGACAACAGGCCAAGATTAACTCTCAATGACTTGTTCCAAATGGATGATGCTGATGTTGAAGAGATAGATCTTAAATGGCAAGCTGCTATGGTGTCAGTAAGATCTAATAGGTTCTTCAAGAAGACTAGAAGAAAAATGACTGTTGATCCTAATGAGCCATTAGGATATGACAAGTCTAAAGTTGAATGCTATAACTGTGGAAGAAATGGACACTTTGCAAGAGAATGCAATAGAGATAAAGCTGAGACTAGCAATCTGAAGTCAAAGAACAGCTATAGAACCAGTCCAAGAATAACTGAAAGCTTTCCAAAAGGAAACAGCAGGAGTCCTAAAGGAACCAAAGCATTGGTTACTGTAGATAGAGTGGTGAATTGGGCAGAAGAAGAAGAAGAATAAGAGCTTGGATTAATGGCTCTCTCACATGAAGATACTGAGGTACACCCTTGTTCTAAAGATTGTATTCTTAAATTTAATAGTCTAAAAGTAGAACTAGAGAAACAATATCAAAAGGTTAACACATGCACTGTAGAAGTAGAGGCTTTCAAACAGGGTGTTGTTAAACTAGAAGATAATATAGTTTTGTACAAAAAGGCTCAACAAAACTATGAAGAGAAAATAAGGATTTTGACTCTTCAAATGAGGGAAAAAGATATGGAAATAAAAGCTTTTGAAAGACAACTCTTAAAAATAAATCCAGAAAATGAAGTTTTAAAAACCAGTCTTTGTAAAGAGAGGGAAGTGATTAGTCATTGGCAACAATCCTCTAAGGGATTGGGAAAATTGATTTATTCACAAATGGGGTATTATGATAAAACAGGCCTAGGATATATTGAGGATCAACCTGGGATAACCTTAACTAACAAGGACTTATCAAAAGGGATTTTTGATAGTTCTAGTGAGGTAGATGATACACCTGAAAATGATAGATATGCTGAAGGAATGAAGGCAGTTCCTCCACCAGTATCAGGAATTTTCATGCCCTCTTGTAATGATACTAGTATAGAGTTAGAAGAACCTAAGATTAATAATGTCTTTAACTCTAGTATTGTGTCTCAAGAAAATACTGATGTGACCAAGTATATTGTTTATCCACATTTAATGAACAACTTTGTTTCTGAGGAATCTAAGACTAGTTCTGCTCCCAAGCAGGTAAAAACTCCTAGCAAGATATTGGAAAACAATGAACAACATACTAAAACCAAAAGGGGTGGGATAGGTTTTGAAAAAGTAAAGTCAAAACAACCTTTTGGGTCTTCTTTAAGAAGAAAAGGATGTTATGTTTGTGGTAGTCTAAGTCATTTTATCAAAGACTGTATATTACATGAAGATAAAATTGTGAAACAGAAGGCTACACAAAGGGTCATGAAAAACAATAATGGGAAAAATGCACAGGTTATAGGAAACAGAAACTTAAAGATGAAAAACCTAAGTTTGATCACACAAGGGTAGTTAAACAGGTTAAAAATAATCCTACCAAAAGTTTTGTTCCTAGGGCAGTACTTATGAAGCAAGGACTTGTATCCTTAAAGTCTGGTAAACCAAGTACCGGCAAGCCTAAATCTACAAGTACTGCTAGATCAAACTCAAGTACTGTTGGTTTAAAGTCTGTAAAACCAATGTTCTCCAAGACTTCTAAGAAAGTTTTTGAAAAAGTTAAAACACCTAAAAGTAAGGACAAGAACAAACCAGTACAAATGTGGGTTCCTAAAAGAGATATACCATGTGTTAAAGCAAGTACCGCTAAAGCAGTAATTAAGTCAAAGAAGTCAAAGCATATAGAGTCATCCTATGAATTTGACTACATAAATAAAACCATGAAGTATAAGAGTAAAAGTAGCATCATTGGAAATGCTTCAGTACAAACTCTTAAATGTGTAGGTCCCACAAGATCCGAACCAAATGTGGCTTGGGTCCCTGTTAAAAACTAATGAGTTTTATTTGTGTGCATGGGCATCTCATTGATGAATTAAAAGATAAAGGAATTGTAGATAGTAGATGCTCAAGACACATGACAGGGAACAAAGATTTTCTTGCTGAATTTAAAGAATTCAGAGGAGGTCCAGTAGCCTTTGGGGGTAGAAAAGGCAGAATCACTGGCAAAGGGAAAATCAACACAGGAAAGTTGGAATTTAAAGATGTATTCTTTGTAAAAGAATTGAATGAGTTCAATCTCTTTTCTGTATCACAAATGTGTGATAAGAAGAACAAGGTGCTATTCACAGACAAAGACTGCTTGGTATTGTCCAAAGACTTTGAGATGCCCAAGGAATCTCAAATACTGCTTAAAGTACCCAGGCAATAAAATATGTACACCTTTAATATTCATACTATTACTCCAACAGGTGGTATTACATGTTTGCTAGCTAAGGCTTCTTTAGATGAGTCAAACCTATGGCATAGAAGGTTAGGTCATGTGAATTTCAAGAATCTTAATAGATTAGTAAAAAGGAATTTGGTTAGAGGTCTACCTAACAAATCTTTTCAAAATGATTCACATGTGCTGCTTGTTAAAAAGGTAAACAACGTAGAGCATCTTGTAAGACCAAGACTGTAAACACTGTGACAAAACCTTTGCATCTCTTGCATATGGATTTATTTGGTCCAGTTTCTATCAGAAGCATTAGCCATAAGACCTTTTGTCTAGTCATAACTGATGATTATAGTAGATTTAGTTGGGTTTTCTTTTTAGCCCTTAAAAGTGAAACAAGTGAATTACTAAAGGGTTTTATCACTTTAGTTGAAAAGCATTTCACTAAACAGGTTTTAATCATTAGGACTGATAATGGAACAAAATTTAAGAATGCTGATTTTGATGAATTTTGTAGGTCTAAAGGAATTAAGAGGCAATTTAGTAATCCTAGAACTCCACAACAGAATAGAGTAGCTGAAAGGAAGAATATGACATTAATTGAGGCTGCTAGAACTATACTGGCTGATTCACTTTTGCCAAATACCTTTTGGGCAGAAGCAATCAATATTGCATGTTATGTGTTAAAAAGAGTCCTAGTAACTAAGCCTCAAAATAAAACACCTTATGAACTATTGACTAATGTAAAGCCAAACATAAGTCATTTAAAACCTTTTGGGTGTCATGTGTCCATCTAAATACTCTTGATTATTTGGGAAAGTTTGATGGAAAGTCTGATCCAGGATATCTTGTAGGATATTCATTACAAAGTAAAGCATATAGGGTTTACAATTTGGCAACTAAGAAAGTTGAAGAAAATGCTCATGTCAATTTCTTAGAAAATAAACCCAATGTTCCAGGAATAGGTTATGCTTGGATGTTTGATTTAGATTATCTAACCAACTCCATGGATTACTACTCTTTGCAAAAGGATTGTCAAACTAACAATGCAGGTGAGGAGTCAAGTGCAACTAATGCAGGTACTCAAGAAGATGGTTCTTCATCAGATGATGATATTCATATCTATGTGCCAAACATGCCTACTGTTACTCCCATGTCTGCAACTCCCAAGAAGCAAACCATGCCATCAAATGATGATCAAGCCTCCCAGGAGCTTCAGAGGCTTCAAGATCAAGAAAAGAATGCTACATCTGCTAATAAGCATTCAGGAGAAGAGTCTCTTGAGTCACAACACTCAGTAGTACATACTATACCTAGCGGTACTTCATCTACAAGTACTGCTAAGTCAAAATATGCTAAATCTGCTGACTCACTACAAGAGATTTTGCAAGCATTGGACGATGAAGACTTATATGCCAGTCTAACTGAAGGAATCTTCTCCAAAGCTTCCTATGATGAGCAGGGTGCAGTAACTGATTTCAACAACTTGGAAACTGAAATTCCAGTCAGTTCTATTCTCACTCATAAAGTCAACAACAACCATCCTGCTACACAGATTATTGGTGATCCAAAATCTGTTGTACAAACCAGAAGACAACTGCAAACCAATATTGAAACTCATGCACTAGTGAGTTATGTCAAACAACAGCAGTGATGACGTATAGTCCCCAGCTGGGTCATGAACCCGGCCCATGGGTACTACCCGTATCCGGCCCATCACGGATGGGTGGAATAATGTCATTCAGGCTTATGGGCTTGGATGAACAGTGACCGCACACATGTGTGCGGCCCACGGCCCGGTGCGGCCGACATAGGGTTAGACAGAATCATATCCTGTCTAGGAATATCTTTATCCCAATGGAGGAGGATATTCACTACCAAAATTAGAAGATAACAATCATTCTAATTATGATAGTTATCCTTTCCTTGGGGCCGAAGTATCAAGTGGTAACCCACTAGGGTTCCACTGCCTATAAAAGGAACCCCTAAGGGTTCTACAAAGGTATTACGTTCTACTCTCAATTCACATAAACCCTAATCGATTACTTACTCTCACGCCGGAGTCTAATCGTGGGAAACATTCCCACGGTAAGCCTAACGCGTGTTGTTTAGTGTGCAGGATCCCAACCAAACGATTCACTTGGTGCAGGAGCCGGAGCCCAGCCAACCCGAATTAAGCTTAATTCGGGTCTAGCAAGGATCACCCAACTTTTGCATCAACAAGTTGGCGCCATCCGTGGGACCCATTACACTAAGCTAGAACAAAAACCTCATTCTGATCTTTCAATGACGAAGGGACACCAGCAAGGCAATCCCAGGAATATGAATCCTGGAAATCGGAAGTCCCAAGGGGAAGGGATACTCATCCTCAATCAATCACCCAGCCGCCTTGCGGGCGGACCTGGTAACCGGGGCGGCTTTCAGCCCCTGGGGGTAACGAGCACGATCTCCATGACACCCCCACCTACTTCAACCCTGGACAACCCTGACCAAGGGAGTGCGCCCAACCCTCCTAACAAGGAGCCGCGCAGACCATCTGCGAAGGAAGAAGTAGAGGTCCTACCACTCAGCGAGGAGGATCTTACTCGAGTTCTCACGCAGAACTTCGATAGGATCGTCCTGGGGATCGCGTCAAGGTTGAATCTAGGGAAGGACCTCCAATCCAGACTCAACTTTGGTGACACCGGACCAATCACCTCTTCCCAAAATCAGAGGAAAAGGAGAGCTCGGCCTCAGGAGCAGAGCATCTTTGAGGAAACCCCTCAACCCAGGAATGTGTTTGAGCGCATAGGAGATCGCCTCATACAGGAATTAATGCAGTCTCGAGAAGGAGATAAGTCTGATGGTTCACCTGAGCGGCCAGATCGAGAGTTGGCCAGAACCGCTCGTCGCACGAGTGTGTGGGACAGGATGAACACTGGGAAGAAGGCTTCCGGTTCATCCAAAAAAAGTGGCCCCTACCCAAAGGATGGGGCACCACCACCGTCTCTAGACCCGTCAGGAGAAGACTCAGATGACCATCCGCCTAAGCGTCACCGGCCTAGGCGCACCCCTCCACCACCACCAAACAATGATGGGTATTATGGTGGCCCTTATTATCGTGATGCAGACGCGGAGGATCTTTCGCGTCCATGGTGTGAACCATGGGATGACCCTAGGCTCACCCGGCCATGGGCGGATCCCAGGGAAGACCCGTTCACCCTCCGCATACGGAACTATTCTGAGGACACCAAACGTCGCATGCCGGCGTGTGTCAAGACCTATGATGGGACTGGTGATCCGGTTGATCACCTTAAAATATTCGATACGCAGGCTAAAATAGAGCGATGGACCATGCCTATATGGTGCCAAATGTTCAATTCAACTTTGATTGGAAATGCCCGTGACTGGTTTGAGGCACTCCCTCCACGGAGCATTGATAGTTTCACGGATCTACGTACTGCACTTGAGAACAATTATACTCAGAGGAAGAAGTATAATAGGGATCCGGTCTCATTGGCAACTGTCAAACAACGGCCGGGGGAGTCCACAGAAGCCTTCACTGAACGCTTCAATGATGAGTGTACGCGCACAAAAACAATGCCGGAGCTCCTAAAAATCTCTGACTACATGCACGCCATAACAGACAGGGAGTTGATCAGGCGCCTCAATGACAAGCGTCCAGAGAGATATGATGACCTCATGGAAAGGGTCAGAAATTTCATAGAAGGAGAAACAGCTGTTGCCGCGGCCTACCCATCCCGAGGAAATGGGTATCGGTCAAATGACCAGTCCCGGAGACAGTCGGGCGGTCAAGGCAATCAGAACAATAGCAAGGGCTCAGACTATAAGAGCCAGAGCAAAGGAGGACGGCCGGACGATAAGTTCACCCCCTAAAGATGTCCTACCGGGAGATCTTGCTGACGGAAGGGGCGAACTTTCCAAGGCCTCCCCCAATGACCACTCCACCGGAACGTCGGCAAGGAAATTGCTTCTGCGAATTCCATAATGACAAAGGCCACGGTACGGAGGAGTGTATCCAGCTCAAGAAGCATATTGAGTCGCTGATCAAATCAGGTAAACTCAAGCACCTAGTTAAGGATTGGAAGGATGGAAAAGACAACAACAAGAAGTAAGATAAGAAGGATCCCCAAAAGGACAAACCTTCGACCATATACATGATCCAATCCAGACAACGTCGCATGAGGCAGAAAGTTGGCCAAAAATTTTCACGCGGCAGGGAAATCTCGTTCCCTCCCATCACAGCAAGCGATGTGACCGATGCGCCTCTCACTATTGAGATAAGCATTGGAACACACAATGTTCGTCGCATGTATGTGGATGGAGGGTCGTCAGCAGAGGTACTGTATGAACACTGTTTTGTGCAGTTATGTCCAGAAATAAGAAGCCAATTAGTTCCGGCCACGGCGCCGCTCACCGGTTTTAGTGGAGACACTATATGGCCGATAGGGCAACTACGGTTGCTTGTAACCATTGGGAATGAGGAACACTCCACTACGGCGTGGATGAACTTCATGGTGATACGCTCACATTCTCCGTACAATGGGATCATAGGCAGACCAAGTATTTTGGCTATACGGGCGGTACCCTCCACGGCGCACGGAATGATCAAATTCCCTGTTGAGGGGGGAATTGTTACCATTTAAAACACAATCGTACCGGCATCCGAGTGTCACACCGTGACAACACCGGCTCCACCTGTTCCACCCAAGGATGGATCACCACCTCCCAATTGGAAGGGAGCAATTCACCCTGACTATCCGGAACAGGAGGTATCCATAGGAGGGGCGCTCTCGGATAGCGGCAAAAGGGCCATTTGCTCTCTTTTAAGTGCAAACTTAGATATATTCGCATGGGAGCCAAAGCATATGACAGGCGTGCCACGTGCGATAGCAGAGCATAAGCTACAGATCCGCCAAGGGTACCAACCCGTCAAGCAAACGAAGCGCGGCCAGGCGCCTGAGCGCAGCCAAGTGATATTGGAGGAAGTACGGAAACTAGTGGACGCAGGTATCATGCGCGAGGTATACTACCACGAGTGGTTATCCAATCCGGTCATGGTCAAAAAACATGACGGAAGTTGGCGCATGTGTGTGGATTCTACAGATCTGAACAAGGCCTGCCCACAGGATTGTTACCCGTTACCGGAAATCGACTGGAAGGTGGAATCCCTATGTGGGTATCCTTTTAAATGCTTTTTGGACGCATATAAAGGGTATCACCAGATCCAGATGGCGGAGGAGGATGCAGAAAAAACGGCGTTCCATACGAGCCAGGGCGTATATTGCTATACGAAAATGCCGTTTGGACTGAAGAACGCCGGTGCTACATATCAACGGCTGGTGGACAAAGCTTTTGAATCACAGATAGGTCGTAACTTGGAAGTCTATGTGGATGACTTGGTTATAAAAAGTCACACGGAGGAGGTACTTCTTCGGGATGTCCAAGAGACATTCGACACACTGAGAAGGATTAACATGAAGTTAAATCCAAAGAAATGTACGTTTGGAGCAACGGAGGGAATGTTCCTTGGATATTTAATTGATCCAAACGGCATCAAACCCTGCCCAGAGAAGATGGACGCAGTGATACAACTGCCATCCCCCCAGACACGGAAGGAGGTGCAATCCTTAAATGGGAAACTAGCTGGGCTGAATAGGTTCTTATCTAAATCCGCAGAGAAGTCATTACCCCTATTTAAGACACTTAAGAAGTGCATTAGGAAGGGAGACTTCCGGTGGACGAAGGAAGCCGAGGAAGCTTTCGGCCAACTCAAGCAGCATCTTGCATCCCTCCCTATGCTAGTAGCTCCCCGGCCAAAGGAGGAACTCATTATGTATCTCTCAGCCACTCATGGCGCAATAAGCGCGGTACTTATGACGGATAGAGATACAGTGCAAACTCCGGTCTACTTTATAAGTAGAACACTACAAGGGTCGGAGCTGAATTACTCCTCTATGGAAAAATTGGTGTTAGCACTAGTGTTTGCTACAAAGCGGCTGCGCCGGTACTTTCAGGCGCACCCAATTGTAGTCATTACGGGTCAGCCAATCAAGTAGGTTATTTCTAGACCGGACGTGGCAGGGAGGCTACAGAAATGGAACATCTTATTGGGGGAGCACAATATATCCTATAGGCCAAGGACGGCTGTGAAAGGCAGATCCTGGCAGATTTCCTAATCGAAAAGCCGGATGAGGAAGGGCCAATCGTTAAGCAAGACGAGACTCCAACAGAACCATGGGTGTTGTTCACGGACGGATCCTCGTGTATGGACGGGTCCGGAGCTGGTCTCATTCTCACAAATCCGGAAGGAATGGAATTCACGTATGCCCTCCATTTTGAGTTCACGTCCACCAACAACGAAGCGGAATATGAAGCATTAATTGCGGATTTGAAAATCGCCGCTAGAATGGGAGTCCGCAACCTTGAGGCCTACGTGGACTCACGGCTTGTCGCGAACCATATTCTAGGTGGATATGTGGCTAAGGAGGACAACATGGTCAGGTACTTGGAAAAAGTCAAGTCGCTAATCGCGGTTTTCAGTAAGTTTTCCATCAAGCAGGTGCCAAGGGGCGAGAACAAGAAGGCGGACGCTCTTAGTAAGATCGCATCCACAAGCTTCGCTTACTTGTCTAAACAAGTCTTGGTGGAAATACTCAAGGAGAAATCTATAACGGAAGGGGAGGTCGCTGCTATAGTTGAGGAGGATGGACCTACATGGATGACCCCGATTATCAACTATTTGACTAGTGAGACCCTTCCAGACGAGGAAAAAGCAGCACGGCGCATCAGGAGGAAGTCGCAGCATTTCGAACTTCGAGAAGGCATCCTTTACAAGCGCTTTTTCTTGCAGCAGTGGCTGCGGTGTGTTGGACCACGTCAGGCCGCATACGTAATCAGTGACATACATGAAGGATTGTGCGACATGCATGCAGGTCCACGATCCGTGGTAGCTAGAGCCTTACAGACAGGATATTATTGGCCTACCATGCACAGAGACGCGCGCGACATGATTCATAAGTGTAGTGATTGCCAAGTGCATAGGCCAGTGTCGCGGCACCCGCAGCAGGAGCTTACACCTATCACGTCCCCATGGCCATTCTATAAGTGGGGAATCGACATTGCAGGACCATTTCCTGTAGCTGCAAGGGGAGTTAAATTCTTGATTGTTGCGATGGACTACTTCACACGATGGATAGAGGCCAAGGCAGTCAAGTCTATCACAGGCAAACAAGTTAAGAAGTTTGTTTGGGAACATATTGTGTGCCGTTTTGGTCTACCAGGAGAAATCATCTCGGACAACAACAAGCAGTTCACGGACAACCCATTCAAAGATTGGTGTGCATCATTGAACATCAAGCGGCGCTTCGCATCTGTTAAGCATCCGCAGACAAATGGCCTTGTCGAACGGGCAATTAGAAGCTTAGGGAATGGCATCAAGGCGCGTTTGGACGAACGAAGTGGCAAATGGGTTGATGAGTTATCACATGTGATGTGGCCACATAGGACTATGATCAAAACAGCCAACGGAGATACTCCATTTGCATTGGCTTACGACACTGAAGCTGTTATACCAGCAGAAGTAGGAATGCCTACCATCCGCACGGCGGAAGTTAATGTCGTCACGAACTACGAGCAGCTGCGAATCAACCTGGATCTGTTGGAGGAAAAAAGGGAAATAGCAGCCATCAATGAGGCTAAGTCCAAGGCTAAAATGAAAGCTTATTATGACGCCAAGGTCAAGGGTGTTTCTTTTTGACCGGGAGACTATGTCTATCGTGCTAATGAAGCGAGTCGAGCGGAGAATACAGGAAAACTGGACCCTAAGTGGGAAGGACCATACGAAGTCACGGAGGCCTTGGGACGAGGCGCGTACAAGTTACGTGACATGGATGGCCACGACCTAGAGCGCACATGGAACATTTCCAATCTCAAAAGGTGCTATCTTTTAAAGCTACGGCTTCCGCATGGGTGCTTCGCTATATGTGGCTTTAATGGAGAACCATGCGGTCTATCTGTTTTGTTTTTCTTATGTTTGCTTAGTTTCCTTTCTTGTTTTTTAGGACTTGTCAATATTGTTCAAACAAAAATGTAAATGTTCTAATAAAATGTCGTGGTGCCTAGCTAGCCCCACGGCTTGTTTCGTGCAACTCATTTTTTAGATTTTTTGTTAGTCGTATGAATTTTACTTATATTATAATATGCCATGTTTCATTCATATGCATTCTTTCAAATTACTGTACATGTACTATACGCCTCCAGGCGGGGTAAGAGGATTAAGTGAACCTACTAATTCAACTTGCCGTGTAAGAGGGATGCAACCCCAGCCGCACGGATCATGTATCCTTACTAGACACCTTACTCACAAGACGTTGGGGTAAGTTTCATATGCCGTAGTCACACAGTGCTCCGCATAGTAAAGACGCACGTCGCATGTCTAGTAAATTATAGACTTGTGTGTATTTTCTTTCTTTGTGTGTAAGACGTGACATATCATGCAGTATTGATGTACAATATTTAACACAGTCAAAATACACAAGTTTCCAAATAGATAACAAAATTGCCGTGGTCAATCACGGACTTACATACAAAATACAAATGTTGTTAGCCGTGTACATGCACGGACGAATAGAAACAACAAATATTCAGCGGTTACAAACCAGAGTGTCTGAAATGGATCACAAAGTAGGAGCATCCTACATAGGGGGGAAAAACTTACCTATTTACACTTGTTCCTCGACCAGACACGACAACCACTCGCTACTTTCTTTCCGCTTCTGGGCTTGATCCGCATTCCTCTCCAGCACCACACTTAAGAGTTCTTCATCAAGCACGATCCTGGTTACGTCCTCATATATGGGGAGTGTCAGGTGGCTGGGTGATGGAGTGAAGGAAGCACGGGAGTGACTCTCACCTTGGGAGAACGCACTAAGACTTAGTCTTTCCATGATCTCCATATTTGATGCATCTTTGGTGGCCTCCAGCTCATCCAAGAATGGATAATGCAGATCCCGCATCGCGGCCATGGAAGCAGTCATCTTGTTAGCAGCTTCAGGATTGAAAAAGGCATGTTTGGTGAAGTTTTCCCCTTTCTTGATCAGCTCAACGGCCTCAACCATTCCCTCATGACGTAATACCATCGGACACAAGGCCTGCAAACTGTTGCACAAATTCGGGGGCCTCTAGTACCTTCGTGACGGCCAAGCGTGCTCCATGCCCTACCATCCACCTACGGCTGGCAATAGCCGCTAGCAGTTGGGGGTATAACACGTCGTCACGCTCGGCGGTGAGGGCATCAATCATCAAATATTTTTGGGCAAACGCCTCTTTCAGCTCTTGGGTGACAGCCCTCTCATCAGCAAGCTCCCCTTGTACCTTCTCCATGCTTTGGACGACCAAGTGCGCTTCTTCTAGTTTTTTGTTAAGCACATATACCTGGCTGGAGTACGACTGGGCAGACGCTTCCGCTGTGGCTACCTATAAGAGATAAAACGTTAGAATATATTTCTTTTAGAAAATGGGTGGTGCGGCACAGATATGTACCTTGGTGGTCGCGTCATCTAGTTTTGACTCAAGGTTGGCCACTTGTTGGTCGTATTCATTCGCACGGGCCGATTGCTTTTTTATGGTCGCCTTGGCGCTAGCCAGTTGGGATTGGAGGTCTGCAATTTGAGCTTCATTATCCACGATCATCTTCTCCCTCCGTCCAACCTTCCTCTTAAGAGATTCAACATGCCCAAGTGCGGCTTCAAACCTTACCCTCATCGAGGTGCCCATCGCCATTTGGTGTACCAAGGCACCATTATACTCATCCGCCAAGTCCGTATGGCTGAGCGCGTTCACCTCTCGCACCAAGCCTGGTGGTATGCAGTTGTTGAGGTACTCCCGGCATTCATCGGCGTCCCTCATTCGTGATGCAGTCGTGATATTCCATATAGGGTTGAACGATTGTGGCGGGCCGGACGTTGGGAGGTCTTGGGAAGCCGTGGGTGAACCTTCTTCAAAAACAGGGCCGGACTTCTGGGCGGCTATGTGAAGCATGGGGTTTCTTCCCACTTCTTTTCCATTTCCCTTATCTATTTGAGTATCAGGAGGAGGCGCGGCACCAGTTTGTTCATCCCTGTGAAAACAAGCATGTGGATACATATTCAGTGTTACTTCAAAAAGGAGTTGTCATTCTTACGTGTTAGGATGGAACCTTACATGTCATTTCTCGCTAATTCTGATGCGGTGGGGGCAATCTGAGTGACGGGATCGACATGTGCGGCCCGGATAGTCTCGGAACCCTGGGTAGTACTACCAATAGATTGGTACAAGGGGTGGTCTTCTCGAAGTTTCTTGGCAGGGGCGTTGTGTTCGCCAATCTCGACTGAAGCAGTTCTCCTTGCTTGTTTGTTTCTTTTACGGGTACGCCTGGCGACGGGCTGAGCTGTTGCTTCGTCAGTCTCCTCCTCGACTTCTTCTTCCACTTCTTCTTCCTCTTCTTCCAGATTGACTTGTTGTACTTCTTCATCATCATCGCCCATCATCCGGCGAAGGCTGGAGGTGGTTAAGTCATTATTATCTCCCTGTTGTTCCCTATGTGGTGAGGAGGGCCCGACTCCTCCTTCATGCATCCTGTTATCACCACCACCATTGTCTCCATGCTCTTCCTCGTCCGAGTGGGGGTCTGGCACGGCTTCGAGAGCAACCGTCACGTTTCGGGTATGCTCAAGAAGGGGTAGTTCATTCTCACGGAGAGGACGGGAACCCTCAGGTACGAGCTTCGGGTCGCCCTGGCGCAAGAGTCCAAAGAAGTTCATTTCTGCCCAACACAAAATAAAATATGTTAGCCATTTATCAAATGATTGAATATATTTTTGCGTACGGATGTTCGCCTACCTTCACCCTGCCTTCTCCAAAACACAGGATACCTATTGGACGGGCCAAAGTAATTGCGGCTAATCCCTAGCAAACATAGGAATGACTCGGGAAGGCTTCTATGGAACCCGGTCCTATTCAGATCTAATTCTTGGGAATGTCGGGGGTTGTATGTACTTGTGTGCGGCTTGGGGTCGTGGGGTATCCTATTTCTAAAGGTGTAATCAGCCGGCCATACTACTGCGTCCATGAAAAAGTAGTGGTCATACCAGTTTTTCAACGAATCCATTGGCTTATTGTGCGATTGGGGACTGTTAGGGGATCGTTTCTTAAAATATACCCAACCATTTACTATGTTGGGAACATAAAAGAGCCGGGATAATTCTACGGTTGGGGGGATTCTCCTAGCACGGCAGAGAATCTCGAATTGACTAATTTTACAGGCACCTATACAATGGAGCTGACTAATATGTACATCATAGTATCCTAAGAGATCTACAAGGAAATGGGTGAAGGGAATGCGGTAATTGGCCGCATCAAAGAGGCGAGTGTACAGGCCAATCTTACCCGCTGGAGCCTCAGTTATGAGGTCTCCGGCGCCAGGAAGTGATGGGTGTAGGTTGGTAGGGATGAAATAGTTTGTACAAAAGTGGTTTAATTGGTCTTGGGTCATTACATTCAGCACGGATCCAATGGTAGGGTTGTTTCTGTGAGCCATTACTAAATAAAAGTGTAAGGACGTGGTGTTCTAACCTGCATGTGAAGGGATCCGTGCATAATTGGTTCGAGCTAAGAGGAAAGCTTTAATGGCAGAAATGGAGGTTATAACTGTGTGTTTCACACAGTCGTAGGGGTGGCTTATTTATAGGGTTGCCTCGTGGGTCATGACCTGTTGGATGTATGACACGTGTCTGCCACTATTCTTGATCGTGTGGTTAGGGGGCAAGTGGCAAGTGAAACGTCAGGCGGGACCCACGGGTCACTTCTGACTCAAACGTTTGCACTGCTCAAGGTTCTGACTGTTTGCACTTTTGTCAGTCAACATGTCAGGTGAACAGTTATTAATGTCGGGATATGCGGCTCTTACGTAAGACTTGACATTTAATGCTATATTTAATTTGTTTCGGTCGCCATATGCAGCTGAGATACTGATGGAATAACTTCCTAAGTCAGGTTGCCACGTGCGGCCAATACAAATTCTTGGACAACTTATATTCCTTATTTTTTCCTTGGTATGTCCAGGGAGCATCTTGGTAGTCTAGAGGTTACGCCTATGGTTGTAACAACTAGACTGGGGGGACATGATGACGTATAGTCCCCAGCCGGGTCATGAACCCGGCCCATGGGAACTACCCGTATCCGGCCCATCACGGATGGGTGGAATAATGTCATTCAGGCTTATGGGCTTGGATGAACAGTGACCGCACACATGTGTGCGGCCCACGGCCCGGTGCGGCCGACATAGGGTTAGACAGAATCATATCCTGTCTAGGAATATCTTTATCCCAATGGAGGAGGATATTCACTACCAAAATTAGAAGATAACAATCATTCTAATTCTGATAGTTATCCTTTCCTTGGGGCCAAAGTATCAAGTTGTAACCCACTAGGGTTCCACTGCCTATAAAAGGAACCCCCAAGGGTTCCACAAAGGTATTACGTTCTACTCTCAATTCACATAAACCCTAATCGATTACTTACTCTCACGCCGGAGTCTAATCGTGGGAAACATTCCCACGGTAAGCCTAACGCGTGTTCTTTAGTGTGCAGGATCCCAACCAAACGATTCACTTGGTGCAGGAGCCGGAGCCCAGCCAACCCGAATTAAGCCTAATTCGGGTCTAGCAAGGATCACCCAACTTTTGCATCAACAAGTAGAGAACAAATCATAAAGATACTCAGCATTGTTTGTTTGCCTGTTTCTTATCTCAAGTAGAGCCCAAAAATATCTCTCAGGCTCTTGATGAAGAAAGTTGGGTAGATGCCATGCAAGAAGAATTAACACAATTTGAGCTACAAAAGGTTTGGATACTTGTGGATCTTCCCTCAGGTAAAAGAGTCATTGGTACTAGATGGGTCTTCAGGAACAAGAATGATGAAAGAGGGGTTGTTGTGAGGAACAAGGCAAAACTTGTTGCTCAAGGCTACATACAGGAAGAAGGGATAGACTATCATGAGGTTTTTGCACCCGTGGCAAGGATAGAAGCCATTAGGTTAATTTTGGCCTTTGCATCATATATGGGATTTATACTCTATCAAATGGATGTGAAAAGTGCCTGTCTATATGGTACTATTTCAGAGGAGGTATATGTCTCACAACCTCCAGGTTTTGTAGATCCTAAATTCCCCAATAGAGTCTACAAAGTTATCAAAGCACTTTATGGTCTGCATCAAGCTCCAAGAGCCTGGTATGCAACTTTATCCAACTTTCTGCTAGAACATGGATATAGGAGAGGAACCATTGACAAAACTCTATTTATCAAGAAAAATGCCAAAGACATCATTCTAGTTCAAGTCTATGTTGATGACATCATTTTTGGTTCTACCAAGAAGACATGGTGTGAAGAGTTTGAAGCTTTGATGAAAGGAAGATTTCAAATGAGTTCTATGGGAGAACTAACTTTCTTTTTGGGACTAGAAGTAAAACAAAGGAAAGATGGAATATTTATCAACCAAGATAAATATGTTGCTGAAATCTTAAAGAAATTTTCATGTATGGATACAAGGAGTATAAGCACACCTTTTGAAGCCAATAAATCTTTATCAAAAGATGAACATGGAGAAGATGTTGACATTCATCTCTATAGGTCAATGATTGGTTCATTGATGTATCTTACTGCTTCAAGACCATATATAATGTTTGCTGTGTGTGCCTGTTCAAGATTCCAAGTTCATCCAAAGGTGTCACATCTATATGCTGTGAAGAAGATTTTTAAATATCTTAAAAGTCAACCTAATTTAGGATTATGGTATCCTAGAGATTCCACCTTTGAATTGGAAGCTTACTCAGATAGTGATTATGCTAGAGCAAATCATGATAGGAAATCCACAACAGGAGGTTGTCAATTCCTAGGCAGAAGACTCATATCATGGCAGTGTAAGAAGCAAACAATTGTTGCTACTTCTACAACTGAAGCTGAATATGTAG
The DNA here is from genome assembly GCA_025667525.1 of Glebionis coronaria. Classification (NCBI taxonomy): domain Eukaryota; kingdom Viridiplantae; phylum Streptophyta; class Magnoliopsida; order Asterales; family Asteraceae; genus Glebionis; species Glebionis coronaria. The sequence goes on from CM046881.1 coordinate 46,668,941, forward strand.
CTGCTGCTCATTGCTGTGGACAAGTACTTTGGATTCAAAATCATCTGTTGGACTATGGGTTTAACTTCATCAACACCAAGATTTACATTGATAATGAAAGTATTATATGCATTGTCAAGAATCCAGTATTTCACTCCAATACTAAGCATATTGAAATAAGACATCACTTTATAAGAGATGCTTATGACAAAAAGCTTATTCAAGTCTTGAAGATTCATACAGACAACAATGTAGCTGATTTGTTGACCAAGGCATTTGATGTAAAAAGATTCGAATTCCTAGTAACACACATTGGTATGCTCAACCAATAACATGTTGCATATGTTGAGGGGAGGTAATATCTGTACAAGTTTTATATAATTCTTATTTTATAATCTATGTTTTGTGTTTTTGATGTTATTGCAGGTTTATAGAAAAAGATAAAAGAGGTTACATGTCTAGTGGAAAGCATGAACTGGTCAAAATTGTGAGGTACCGTTGTCACTCCAAATACCGCTAGCACAAAACCAAGTACCGCTTATGTTCCATGTACCGTTACATGTCCGTTGTACCGTTAAGGGTCTCTTTTTTAAATTTGGCGGTTTCTTCACGCTTGGGTTTGTTATTTACTTAAATACTTACCCCAATTACACAATTGATTCATCTAATCTTTTATTTTTCTCTCTTGATACTATAACCTTCTCTCTAATCTTTCGATCATCAAAAATACTAATGGCTGCCTTACAAGTAATCTCTAAGCATAATTTGGTTGTGAATCTTGCTACGAATGATGAATCTCTTGGTTTCCATGAGATGCTTGGTTTCCTATCTCGAAGTCATGTTCGCTTCGCACTCACTGTAAGTCCAGTTGTCTCTATACCTATTGTTGAACAATTTTGGGATACTGCTGTGTTAGGTACTCGTTTTGATCAACCTTACATTAAGGCTAGGGTAAATCATAGGAATATATATGTCACTGAGGTACCGCTACGAGCAAGTTTGATACTTAATGACAAAAATTGACTCAATATGCTTAATAATACATAGATTCATGATGGCCTTGCAGCCATGGGCTATGGGGGTGGTAGGGAAAGTCTTACTTTCTTTAAAGCATTATTTTCACCTCAATAGAAATTGCTTTTTCATGCTATTATTCACTATTTAAGTTCAAAGAGTACATCTTTTGATTAAATACCTGTTGCATTGGCATCTGCTGGTATTTGTCTTGCAAATAACAGGGTTTTTAATTTTTCAAAATTAATTTTTGAAGGCATGACTAGGAATTTGGAAGGGACTAAGAAGTTTTTAATGTATCCTAGATTCATTCAGACTTTAGTTAGTGACCAAATACCTAACCTACCAGCATTAACTGATACATGGGATGTTCCTTCATTCACAAAGAGAATTTCTCTTTCTTGACCAAACAAGGAAATGCCTTTACAGGAACAGTAACACATTTGTTTGCTCATATGTTAGCCCAACCTGCCAATCAAGAAGGTGAGGAACCTAGCAATGCTAGTGCTTCTCAGCAAACTCCTTCTCACCAGAGCTCCCACTCTCTAGAAGATTCACAATCTTCTTCTCACAATGTTGGTGTTCCACCAAACACTGATGTGATGATCCACACACCTGCTGCTTCTATTGCTGCTAGTGGTTCACCACAAGCACAAGCACCAGAGGTGGTGGATGTTGCAAATTTAACTGCTTTGTGTACAAGTTTGTCCCAACAGGTACAGGTGTTGCATAAAGATAAGCTTGTTCAAGACAAGAAAATTGCTGAATTAGAAGCTAGCCTACTCAAGTTAAGGAACAAAGTGTCATCTTAGATGAGGCAATATAGATCTGTTCAGAAATCTGCAATTAAGAAGCAAAAACTCAGGAACCACAAGAAAAGGCAACTGAATGCAACCAAATAGGGGAGGAATAGTGAAGAACAGGGAAGGAATAATAAAGAACAACCACCTTCTTCTGATAATCAAACAAGGATCTCTGGAAATGACATCAATTTTGAATTGGATGAAGATGTCATGGGGACTTTTAAAGATGGAACTGGTTTAGAGACTGGTGTGGATGGACCTTCAGATATGGAGATTCAACAGCAAGACCCACAACTTACTCCAGAGGAACCACAAGTTCAAAGAATGTTGGTAACTCAGCTAGAGGAGCCACAAGTTCAAGAAAAGTTGGTAAATCAACCAGAGGAGCCACAAGTTGCAAAAACATTGGCAACTCATCCATAACCATCAGTTCAATCACCAATTCAAGCTAATTGGAGTGCTTTCTATGAGAAGTTGGAGGAAATTTCTAATCAGTTTCCTGATCCATCACCACAAAGCAATAAATCAGATAAGACTGAAGAAGTGCAAGTTGATATGATGGCTTCTATGGAAGATACAATATCTGGGGATACACAAGTGATTGAAGAAACAAGTGTGTCTAATACTGGTGAAGTCAACTTTGTTGAAGATCCAAGTACTGTTGAGCCAACTAGGCCGACTGCAAGTACTGCTGACATTGTTGAAGACCCAAGTACTGCTAAGCCAATTGCAAGTACTGTTGGTGATTATCCTTCACTAGAAAGTCAAATTTCATTTAGAGAAAATGAGACTTTAGCCCAATTGCTGCTTGATCTAAAGAAGAGTTTAGTTGAGAAGACTAAGCAAGCAGAAGTGGAGAAAAAGACACAACAAGAAGTTCTTGCCACAAAGGATCAAATTCAAGGTAAGAAAGTTTAAGCTTCACATCCTACAAAAGGTATAGTCATTCAACAACTAGCTAATGAAGAAGTAGCTGCCAAGCTAAAGAAGCAGCTACCTAAGATAAATCCAAAGGATAAGGGGAAGAAGCAATTATTGTCAGAATCTGAAGATAAAAGTGGTTCAGATGATGATATAAACAAAGTCATGTACAGATTTAATCAAATAGACCATGATGAGGAATTTTCTTATAGAATGCAAGCACAAATTCGTGAAAGTGAATTGCAGGAAGAACTTGCAGAAAAGCAAGATTTGCTAGAAGCTAAAAGGATACAGCAATAATGGAACATACAAGAGTATGACATGATTCAAGCTGAGATACATGCAACTGAGCTTCTTGCAGACTCATTGATAGCTGAAGAAAAAGATGCATATGATGAAGAAGAGAAATCAAGATTGATTGATGATCTGGTAAGGGAGCAACAAAGATTCTTTGCTGAAAAGAGAAGGAAAGAAAAGATTAAGCCTCCAACTACTAAGCAGATTAGAAATCAAATGATGAACTTTCTAAAGAAAGTAAAAGGATTTACTCATATTCAGTTGGTCAAGAAGAATTTTGAAGAAATCAAGACTTTGTATGAGCAAAGTAAGAGGACTGAATTAAATTTTGTTGAGATTGGATCTGAAGCAGACAAGAAAGCTGTTGAAAAATTCAAGAAACGTCTACAAAAACAAAGATAATTTGGTAGTTGTAGAAATGTAAATCTTGCTTATGTTTTTAGAGAGAGAAAGAGATGGTGGATTTCACACTTTTTAGAGAGAGACAGTTAAGAGAACTATGTGTAAAAATGATACCACACACCCTCTCCATCAAAGGAGAGGGTTTATATACCCAAGCCCATAAGGTGGGCTTGGGTTTACATTAGGCCGCCGGCCCATACAATCCATGGGCTCGGTTTTGGGCTTTGTTTAATAAATGTAAATAACTAAACTACGAGCTATGACATGGACTATTGTTGGAGTGACCGATCCTTTCTAATACGTAAAACGTATTTCCAACAATCTCCCCCTAAGGGAGGTCACTCCAAACAAGGGCGTTACCCAAGTTACAATAATAAAATAAACCTAGCATACTATGCTTGTCTTGAGCTCGTAGTCATCGTCTTTCTTTTCCTTTTTCTTTTCTGGTGAACATGCTTATGTGATTTTTGATATCAATCTTGAGCATTAATCTCTTGCCTGGATCTCGTGCATCCATCACTTGTGATCTTCGCCTCTTCGTGACACCATGTCCCACATACTTATACCTTCGTAATTCTTGAAATCTTCAGAGTTCGATACAGCGGAAGACTTAACTTTTAGGCTTTCTTGAATTAGATGCGATATTAAGTGCATAAAGTATAAGCATGCGGGGACGACTTCTTCTTGGATTCCGTAACGCCACCGTCTTCAAATGCCACAACATAAGTAGACACGAACGAAATGGCTTTGAACATTTCATTCTAATTCGGTAGCATTTTACCTCCGGTCGATGAAGACCGTTGGACGATATTAGATATCGTACCCGTGACGGATAGTTTCAATTAAGTAACTTCCTGACAGGATTTCGCGGGTAAACCCGTTCTCTTTATTCGACCGTCTAAATCTGACTGCGAACATAAAGAGTGAATCATTTGGATAATAATATCCGCATGATTTGAAGCCGTCGAACAAGTGAAATTCAATTAAGAACCGCACCATCGTTGCTTTCCAGTTGTCACGAGCTTGATTCGTATAGAATCTTGCAAGTTACCTACCATGTAAAACCCGCATGCTTTTACCATGAATAGTGCCCTTAAGATCGTACGTCCTAGATTAAAACTTACCTTATTTAGTAGTGATCACATTCATGTGCTAATAATCAAGCAAGTGCATACGTGTATGACATGACAAGTATCGATTACATACGAACTCATGATAAACAGATAATAAATATGTCACGTGAACATAATTAAATCATGATCACCATTTAAAATACGAACTAGAATAATTACGTAAATACATATAATATAATTACGAGCGTTAAGATTACGATAAGCGACATGATAAAATAAACAGTAACACTTTAAACACGAGCACGTTTAACCACGAACGAACACGAAACATCGGGACACGAGAAAGGTACGGGTACCCCATGTGGGGCCCCCATACCCACGGCACAACAAACAAGAATGGGCTAAGCCCATGGACTTTTACAAGTAAAGGGGGGTTATGGTAAAAACTACTTTTCATTTTCACTTTTCAAGAAAGAAAACATAAACCCTAAAAGATTTTCTCCTCCTCCTCTTTGCTCTCTCTTGTGCCGCCACCTAGAACACCACCATAGGAGGGTGTTGTTGATTTTTGACATTAAATACAAGTGCTAGAAACCGTGTTTGTTCATCCCCTTTCAAGCTACGTATTGGTATATCATTCTAAACCTTTCTTTTTAATTCTTTTTAATCTTTGATTATTTTCATGAACATGTTATTATTTTCTTATTAAAACATGATAATTAAACATTGATCTAACATGTTTTGGGGTTAATTAAAATCAAAGAATGATATAAAAAGGGTGTTTGTTTTAGCCGCCTAGCAAAACAAACCCGAGGGGGGTTTGGTTTGCTTATTGCCGCCACCACCAAGACCATTTTTGGTCTTGGTTGGTGCTTGTGGGACCCACGGCAGCAAGGAGGTACACGTGCCCCGAGTTTGGCTCGGGGTACGGTGTCGAGTTCATGCCCGATTCATGGTTCGTTGGTTAAATCATGATTTATGCTACATGTTAATTTTTATGAATTATGAACTTAGGATATAAATTAATTAATAACATGAAATATTAATTAAACCATGACTTAGGTTATTTTAATTATTAATTTAGCATGATATTAATTTAACCTAAGTATTTTATGTTATAAGTTATAATTAATTAATTATTTAAAACATGCCTATAATTAATTAATTTAGACATGACTTAGGTTATATTATTATTAATAATAATACACATTTTAACCTAAGTATTTTATTTCATTTTAATTAAAACATGTTATACTTTAATTAAAATGCTTAACCTATAGTTTAATTAAAATACATGAAATAATAATTAAACTATACACTATATCATATGACTTAAGAAATAAGCTTATAAACACTTAGACTTATATGTTAGCTTATGTAACCAGCTTAATTCTAAATATGGAAACTTCTGTTTATAGAAACTTAATTAAATAAGGCAACTAATCTATTAATGGAAACCTTCTATATATGGAAATCTATCTATTTCAGGCAGCTAATCTAATCATGGAAAACCTTCTATATATGGAAACTTATTTAATTAAGGCAGCTGATCTATTTTTGGAAACTTTCTATTTTTAGAAACTAATCTATTTTAAGCAGTAAATTCTATTTTAGGAAACTTTCTATTTTTGGAAACTTTCTATTTTTGGAAACTTTCTATTTTTGAAAACTTTCTATTTTTGGTAACTTTCTATTTTTGGAAACTTTCTATTTTTGGAAACTTTCTATTTTTGGAAACCTGCTATTTTTGGAAAGTTACTTATTATTACACAGTAAGTATAATAATACATGAAATACCAGTAATACTTAATCAGATTAATCAGAATACAAGATAAACACAGTTTAAGGCTTTAAACAGTAAATCATGACCTAAAACATACAAAGTAAGCTAAGACGTGACATAAAACCAGGTACGTAATCAGGGAATCGATACTTATACACGTGTGTATTCATGTAGCGTTAGTGATCCAGAAGTAGGAGTCTTTCTTCCGTTCATTCACTGGACTTGAGGTACGGATTCCCGTCCTTTCAGTATGGACATTCTTTCCTTATTAGGATTTCCCCGTATGCAGCCAACTGTGTCCCCAGTAATTGTTTTATTGTTTTGGACTGCTTATGTTTAATTAGCATAATCTATAGCCATATACAAGCATGACCAGTTTCACCTAGTTATGGAGGTACCATAACCATAACATTGGAGGCACCAATGTTATGACTTCCCCACGGCAGAGTGATTGCTCGTGGCGTCCCTTTTCACTTTTGGCCATATTATTAGATCATGTGGGGCGTATGGGTGCATCCTAGTTACATGTTTTTATTCAGTATATCATGGTGAATGTGGTGTGTGCCTTGCATCCTTCACAAGGAGTTGATCCCTCCTACCCAAACCAGTATATTAATTAGAGGCATCCCCTCTAATCAGCATGATGAGGTCACCCCTCCAAGTATTCATGCACGTGACCTTTTCATGACCTATATGGGCTATGGTATATATATGTTAAAACAGTTTTCATAAGATAAACATAAGGCTTTTCAAACTATAAAACCAGTTTTCTCCATACTTAACCAGTCTACTCAGAACTTAGTCTTCCACTGTTATATGTTACATGCTTATCCTATTTCATGCTATATTGTATATCCGTGCACTGAGCGTTTTGCTCAGCCGTTACTTTCCTTTCCATGTCCCAAAACGGCAGGTACCCAAGACTCGAGCATTTGGAGGACGTGCATAGGATGGAAGCTGCCATAGACTTCTTCTCCTTTTGCCTTCATATGTTTATGCTTGTTTAGTCTTTCTTTCAGTTCATGTATCTTATTATGTTTTGGGCTTATGTTTGGGAACCGATGTTTGATTCCGGTTTTCCCTATGGTCCTGTATGTTTTACTACATATTACCTTGCATGCTTTGATGACACGCCATAATTACGCGTGACGTTCCATTTATCAAAATGGGGTGTTACAATTATGGTATCAGAGCCAAGGCTTCGACCTGTAGGCTCTAAAACTCGACCTGTGACTAGTGGGTAGTCACCAGGAGCTTCCTAAGCCAACGATTGTTATTCCACGTATTGATGTTTCAGCGCGTTGTTGTTTTAACCATTATGTTTTCAGCACCTTTTTGTTTTAGCCATGACGTTTTCAGCACTTTGTTGTTTCCACCATGATGCTTTCACCAGTATCGTCTTACTAATATGGAATGAACAACCGTCATCCATACTTAGTTATGTGTCATTGTCTATGCATGATGTTCCTCGTGAACTGTGACGATGTGGACTGACCCCAGTAGTTCATAATTTTCACATAAAATTTTTTCTGTTAAGTTTTGACAATGACTTTTAATTATTATGTTCCATGCATTCATGCATTTATATCATATGTCATCTGTTGCAGGAATTTTGACTAAGTAATGGTTGGTACAGGACTGGCCCTATTTAGTCGCATGTGCTTTTATCGAAACTTTAAACTTTGGGACCGACCCATAGGCGTCCCCTCGCCATGTCTTTTGTTTTGGAACCGACCCATAGGCGTTCCCTCGCACATATAAAGGTTTTATAAACTACATTACGCATTCATGCACTGTTTTTCTTGCATAAAATTTTTCTCATGATTTAAATTGGCATAAATTTTTTTTATGTCCCATCATAAGTTATTATGTCTTTATGTCAAGTATGCCTTCATACTGTCATGGTTAACTTTAGTTTCATGCTGACTATGTTATACACTTCTTCGTAATAGATGGTTTCATGTTTCCTCATGATAATTCCGTCTTCATGTTGATTATGTTTCACGCCTCTTTTGTTATTTACGTTGTCCTGCAAGACATTGTTAGATTTCTTGAATCATGCTTTCATGATAGTCATGGTTGGTTTCCATTGATCATGCTGTCAGGCAAATCATCGTTGAATTTTGTGTAACCACACTTTAGCGTTTCTCTATGCAACCAGAATGATGTCTATGCTAATACTGCCAGGTTACCATGATGGTTTTCCTAACCGTTTAACCGGTTTACTTTCCTTAAATCATGACAAATGATCGAGCCCATACCAATCATTTCATGTGCATTCCATGTGTACTCCACGTACCGTATTTCATGTGTATTACATGTACCTTAATCCATGTGTATTCCACTTGCAATACTTCACGAGTATTCGCTAGTCGATTCTAAATCACCTCAGGCGTATGTTCACTTGCTGATATTCTACAAGATTGTCGATGCCGCTCATAGCTTGGAGATGTTACTGAAGGTTGATGCTGCTGATGTTGGGAGACGCTACGAGATGCTGATGCTGATGCGGTTCACAACCTGGAGATCCCAAAGGACGAAGACAAAGGCGTCGGAGCAAAGCAATTGGACGAGAAGATGCTTCACCATCAGACAATTCCCATCAATCATTGTCCCAAATTCATAGTTACATGTCACACGTCGTTCAGCTGTCATTTCAGCCATATGAGTGCAAACCAGTACCAGCCGGCCACTCAGCTAAATAGTTACATGAGTCACGGTCATGAGAATGACCGTCATGGAACCGACAGACAAGATGATAGTAACCACTACTATGACAGCAACTATCCTATAAATCGCAACCGAGGCTCCGGCCACGGACGTAATCAGACATACAAATGATCAGTAGTCCAACCGATCCGCCAATTCTGGCATATTAACCTAATATTTGTAGTTCTAATTGTTTCACATCTCGAGACACATGTCAAGACATCAGTCAAGACACATGTCTCACGTATACTTTCTGAGGACACATGTCAAGATACCAGTCAAGACATATGTCACGCTTACATTTCTCAAGACACGAGTCAAGACACATGACTCACGTCTAATTATGGAACATTTCTAAGAAATTCAGGGTACCCTCCAAGGGTATATCTATGTTGTTGTGCCATGTATTAATCAGGCCACAAGAATTTCAATACCATTATCGGCGCATCAGTGAGAACTGTCACGTTGCCGATGTCACTTTCATTTCATTCACCATAGTTCATATATTCATAACCATGAAGGACGCCTTTCGTATTCCCACGCATACGAAGGTTTTCCTTCAGCTTAATGATAAGATCCAAGCTGCTAACGCATTTTCCTCGGACAGACACGAGATGAATTTTATTCTAATTATGTACTATGAACACCACACCATGCTATGATTCATAATTATGTACAGTAATGTTCAGGCTCCTGAATACATTCAGCTTGATTTTCCATCAGGAAAATCTGTACAAATTATCTATGCTTTTCAAGCACGTGCTTTGTTAGCCATAATTGCTAAAATTTTCTAGCTGTCAGTAACACACGACTACTAAGGTCCTTTTACGCATAACCAACGGATTATTCCAAAATTGTTCCTTACACTCCAGAAGAACCTTCAAGGAGAAGGTGGTACCATGAGATTATGTGTCGACTACCGTCGACTTAAACAAATTACCATTCATGACCGTTATTCTCCTCCACATATTGACAACATGTCCAATCAACCGTATGGTGTTAATCACTTTTCCAAGATCGAACTCACGATCATGCTGCCAACAGTGACGAGTGAAAAAGCAGGACATGTCCATGACTGCTATTCGTACACGACTCGGTCATGCTAAATTTATGATTTTGAATTAGTCTCATTAATGCTCCAACCGCATTATGGACTTAATAAATTGAGTTTTCATGAACTCCTAAACAAATTCATCAGCGTTTTCATTGAGGATAACCTAATTTCCTCTAAGCCTAGAGAAGAACAGGAAGACCATATTTGCACTATGTTGCAAATTCTATGACAAGAGAAATTTTACCCTAGATTTTTTTTTTTCCAATATCAATTTTGTTTGATTACAGTGACACGCTGAATCACATGGGTTCCTACGGTTAATCTTACCATGACTCTGCTTATGCGTAAAGGAGAGAACCCTACACTACATTAGGTGTTCTAGGAAATCCTACGCTAGGAGAAGTCTGATTCAAGGACTAAGAGTTTCGCAACCTTTTAGGTATCAAGTTTCTACGAAGCAGGATACAGTTACGTTCATATCTTCATACCTGTTATACAAACAGGCTAAGATAGGACACCAACAGACGGGTATGTTTTCATCATATGAAATTGTGAATCGAAAAGGGACAAGATCTCCATGGATTTTAGTTACCAGATTTCAGCAAACTCAGAAGAAGCATGATGCTATCTGGGTTATTGCCAACAGTTTGATCAAGTCTGCAGAATCCTTACATCCGTACGGATTTCAGAACCAACAGATTGAACGAACATGTTCCAGCCAAGGCTCATCCGATCACTTGGAAATCCCTCAGCTATCGGGTCAGACAAAGATTCGTAATTGTACTCCTAACTTACTTCATGTCTTCATTCTAATTCCACGACTTGCTTTCGCGCTCACGTTCATGACACTATTCACGTTCATTATCGTATTTTGGCTTACGATTCTACGTTCATCTCTTTTCTCGTTCCGGGAAGTTGCAAGAACTTGTGAGACCAGACCCAAGTTTAGTATAACTCTCCATCATCAGATAGACGTTTCACGTCATATTCCACGTCTCACCTTGTAGCGTTTGGCGTCACCGCCATTATATTATATGATCACGATATGTCTCACATGTCATGTTCATTCCACGTTCCTCATATCATGATCAAAATAGGTTACACGTATCATGGATCACGATATGTTTACTTATACTACACTCGCCATATCTCCACGTAGCACGTTCAAAAATTTTCACGTATCACGTTCAAAATTTTTCACGTACTACGTTTCTTTATGTCTCGCGCATCGTTTCTAATTATCAGTTAAGTCAGATTGTCTTGCATCGTAACATTTCAGTTACCCTTGCACGTTAACTCTTATTTTCCACGATCGAATTTAGGGGATCTACCTTCCGTTGATAACCAAGAATTTCTTCGTATGCTAAGTCAAGGTCAGGAGGACCAAGATTTATCATTAGTGTCAGGATCTTCTGAAGGAACCGTTCCAACAGGGAGGCCACTTGGAAACGGACAAGTTCATCCGGACTTTTATCCGTTTTTCTCATCAATTAGATATGTCCTTTCAGTCACGTCACGTTCCATGTCTTTTCAAGACATGTCACGTTCCACGTTCCCTTCTACCATGTCACCTTCATTTCCGTTATTTTTGCATACCTTTCCAGTTTGATTCGGGTATGTTTCGCTTCCAGTTACTTTATCTATAATTCGAGGACGAATTATTCTTTTTAGGGGGGAAGAATTGTAAAACCCGCATGCTTTTACCATGAATAGTGCCCTTAAGATCGTACGTCCTAGATTAAAACTTACCTTATTTAGTAGTGATCACATTCATGTGCTAATAATCAAGCAAGTGCATACGTGTATGACATGACAAGTATCGATTACGTACGAACTCATGATAAACAGATAATAAATATGTCACGTGAACATAATTAAATCATGATCACCATTTAAAATACGAACTAGAATAATTACGTATATACATATAATATAATTACGAGCGTTAAGATTACGATAAGCGACATGATAAAATAAACAGTAACACTTTAAACACGAGCACGTTTAACCACGAACGAACACGAAACATCGGGACACGAGAAAGGTACGGGTACCCCATGTGGGGCCCCCATACCCACGGCATAACAAACAAGAATGGGCTAAGCCCATGGACTTTTACAAGTAAAGGGGGGTTATGGTAAAAACTACTTTTCATTTTCACTTTTCAAGAAAGAAAACATAAACCCTAAAAGATTTTCTCCTCCTCCTCTTTGCTCTCTCTTGTGCCGCCACCTAGAACACCACCATAGGAGGGTGTTGTTGATTTTTGACATTAAATACAAGTGCTAGAAACCGTGTTTGTTCATCCCCTTTCAAGCTACGTATTGGTATATCATTCTAAACCTTTCTTTTTAATTCTTTTTAATCTTTGATTATTTTCATGAACATGTTATTATTTTCTTATTAAAACATGATAATTAAACATTGATCTAACATGTTTTAGGGTTAATTAAAATCAAAGAATGATATAAAAAGGGTGTTTGTTTTAGCCGCCTAGCAAAACAAACCCGAGGGGGGTTTGGTTTGCTTATTGCCGCCACCACCAAGACCATTTTTGGTCTTGGTTGGTGCTTGTGGGACCCACGGCAGCAAGGAGGCACACGTGCCCCAAGTTTGACTCGGGGTACGGTGTCGAGTTCATGCCCGATTCATGGTTCGTTGGTTAAATCATGATTTATGCTACATGTTAATTTTTATGAATTATGAACTTAGGATATATATTAATTAATAACATGAAATATTAATTAAACCATGACTTAGGTTATTTTAATTATTAATTTAGCATGATATTAATTTAACCTAAGTATTTTATGTTATAAGTTATACTTAATCAATTATTTAAAACATGCCTATAATTAATTAATTTAGACATGACTTAGGTTATATTATTAATAATAACAATACACATTTTAACCTAAGTATTTTATTTCATTTTAATTAAAACATGTTATACTTTAATTAAAATGCTTAACCTATAGTTTAATTAAAATACATGAAATAATAATTAAACTATACACTATATCATATGACTTAAGAAATAAGCTTATAAACACTTAGACTTATATGTTAGCTTATGTAACCAGCTTAATTCTAAATATGGAAACTTCTATTTATAGAAACTTAATTAAATAAGGCAACTAATCTATTAATGGAAACCTTCTATATATGGAAATCTATCTATTTCAGGCAGCTAATCTAATCATGGAAAACCTTCTATATATGGAAACTTATTTAATTAAGGCAGCTGATCTATTTTTGGAAACATTCTATTTTTAGAAACTAATCTATTTTAAGCAGTAAATTCTATTTTAGGAAACTTTCTATTTTTGGAAACTTTCTATTTTTGAAAACTTTCTATTTTTGGAAACTTTCTATTTTTGGTAACTTTCTATTTTTGGAAACTTTCTATTTTTGGAAACTTTCTATTTTTGGAAACTTTCTATTTTTGGAAACCTGCTATTTTTGGAAAGTTACTTATTATTACACAGTAAGTATAATAATACATGAAATACCAGTAATACTTAATCAGATTAATCAGAATACAAGATAAACACAGTTTAAGGCTTTAAACAGTAAATCATGACCTAAAACATACAAAGTAAGCTAAGACGTGACATAAAACCAGGTACGTAATCAGGGAATCGATACTTATACACGTGTGTATTCATGTAGCGTTAGTGATCCAGAAGTAGGAGTCTTTCTTCCGTTCATTCACTGGACTTGAGGTACGGATTCCCGTCCTTTCAGTATGGACATTCTTTCCTTATTAGGATTTCCCCGTATGCAGCCAACTGTTTTCCCCAGTAATTGTTTTATTGTTTTGAACTGCTTATGTTTAATTAGCATAATCTATAGCCATATACAAGCATGACCAGTTTCACCTAGTTATGGAGGTACCATAACCATAACATTGGAGGCACCAATGTTATGACTTCCCCACGGCGGAGTGATTGCTCGTGGCGTCCCTTTTCAGTTTTGGCCATATTATTATATCATGTGGGGCGTATGGGTGCATCCTAGTTACATGTTTTTATTCAGTATATCATGGTGAATGTGGTGTGTGCCTTGCATCCTTCACAAGGAGTTGATCCCTCCTACCCAAACCAGTATATTAATTAGAGGCATCCCCTCTAATCAGCATGATGAGGTCACCCCTCCAAGTATTCATGCACGTGACCTTTTCATGACCTATATGGGCTATGGTATATATATGTTAAAACAGTTTTCATAAGATAAACATAAGGCTTTTCAAACTATAAAACCAGTTTTCTCCATACTTAACCAGTCTACTCAGAACTTAGTCTTCCGCTGTTATATGTTACATGCTTATCCTATTTCATGCTATATTGTATATCCGTGCACTGAGCGTTTTGCTCAGCCGTTACTTTCCTTTCCATGTCCCAAAACGGCAGGTACCCAAGACTCGAGCATTTGGAGGACGTGCATAGGATGGAAGCTGCCATAGACTTCTTCTCCTTTTGCCTTCATATATTTATGCTTGTTTAGTCTTTCTTTCAGTTCATGTATCTTATTATGTTTTGGGCTTATGTTTGGGAACCGATGTTTGATTCTGGTTTTCCCTATGGTCCTGTATGTTTTACTACATATTACCTTGCATGCTTTGATGACACGCCATAATTACGCGTGACGTTCCATTTATCAAAATGGGGTGTTACATACCAAGTGCTGTTTGAGGTTAACACTAGAAGGATTTCCACTCATCACTGTGAACACTAAGGTATCACTCTGAGTGTTCTGGCAAGATCACTAAGATATTGCGTAGAGGCCTGGTACGTGTTTAAATTCAGTTAAGAATTAAACAGTGGTTGCTTTCCTGTTATCACAAGTTTGATTCATAAAGAATCGCACAATTCACCTACCATGAGCTTTTTGATATTCGCTCAAGAAGGATTTCCATCTTCATTGTAAATACTTTCTTATTACTCGGATGTTCAGGCAAGATCATGAAGATTTTGCGTAGGACTCTTAAAATCTTTCTTACTTTTCACAGTGTGTGAAGAAGCAAGAAAATATGAAAGTGTGTCCTAATGAGATATTTGATGATCTCAAATGGCTTTAGACTCGATCATGCATTTTGTATTTTAGTGATCGGAGGCTGGAGAGGAGTGCCACCTTTTCAATACCAATTTATTCGGAGTGAATAAATCAATATATAATGTGTTGTCTCCGTGTGATTAAAACAAATACCTTTTGAGAGATATCTGAGTTAGCTGGGATGGGTTGTGCATTGCATCACTGGGTCCATGATGTCTGTCTTCAATATCGAGAATCATTAAAATGATCTCAATAACACATGTGTTGACCCGGTTTCTGCCTAAAGTTGTAAGGAGGGCTTCTTTCTTTACACCCTTTATCTTTACAATTCTTTTTCATTCTTCAACCCCTTCAATGCTTACCAATACGTCATAACTAGCACCTTGTTGTGATTGTTCCAGTGCTAACTTAAGTACTTGGTCGGCATTCAGCTACGTTCACAATCTTTCTCCATCTTTCCTAAGGACTACTATTTCTAGCTATGGAATGTCCTTGGAAAGATTCCTTCGGTTCTGGAAGAATCATAGGACTTAACCTATCCTACCATCCTTATGTCACCACAATCTTCATCGTCGTGAAATAAATGGGTTTTGGGTAAGTACATGTCACCATGAAAATCCATTTTGATATGCAAATCCGTTTTGCTCCCCCTTAACATATGCCACGATATTCGAAAACATTTCGCATATGTCAGGATGAGCCAGTACATTAAGTCAAACCATTTGTGATAATATCCCATATTAAATCACATTTTCTCCCCCATATTAAAAATATTAACCCAATCGATGTTTTTAATATCAATTGATTTAATGAAGTTTTAACAAAGATTTTGGGAAGAAAAATGCAAGTCCGTTTTATCTTCATGATATCAAATGTATGAGATATGATACCGATTTGTAACATGATCACATATTCACCATATTAGAAAAGAATTGACAAGGTTGGACCTGATAGATGAGAACATCATATTAGAAGATCAAATGGTTCTTGTCAGCATATGTTGGTCGCCTCGTCATGTCTGAAGTCATCTCTTGACACCACATGTATGATTGGTATTGTTGTCTTGACACCAGCTTGTGAATTTGGCACGTTCGGTATCGAAGATTCTGAATGCTTGACAATTGCTCCCCCTCAATTGTTGACCCGTGTTCTATCGAAAGAGCTGTAGTCGTCGGTTGAGTAGTCGCATCGTCGAGTATGTAGATACCAATTGTAGATAGCATGGTTGTAGAGATGATAGCTTTATAAAAACAAGACTTCTCTTGTTTTGACAAATAAATGCACTGAAACGTACATATATTTGTGTTAGACCAAGTTATAAAGTAAACTTGATCCCTTACAAGGTTTTAAAGTAAACCTTGCCCGAGAAAATTAATTCCCGTTGTGAGCCAAAGCTTTCATAATAAATACTTGGCTTTAATGTGAAAACCGGGTTGCAGTATGAAATAACTACAAGCCATAAGGGCATGTTTTATGAAATATTTACAACTTTTGTACGAACTCTATTTATGGCGCCGTGTCGATATTAATCAACATTTCTAAGGCCATAAATATTATCGTACCAAAAAACATGCCTTTGAAAAAATAACGTAAACATATTTTTGGATTTTTCTAGATTTTTCAATTTTTATGGTTTTTATATGGTTTTATATTTTTGTATTTTGCTTTTGTGGATAAAAATATAAACAATATATACAAATGATCCCCAAGGACGCGGAGAATAGTTTTACCACCACTATTCTTTCGCTTCATCTGCCAGTTCCTTTAGAGTCTCAGGCGAGAAAGTTCTTATTCCTAGCTTGTCGGCCAAAAATTCAATTCGAGCGCGATCTAAAGCCTTCGTGAAAATATCCGCCAATTGATACTCAGATCGGACAAAGTAGAGCTCGATTACTCCATTTTCCATTGCTCCTTGATGAAGTGGTAGCGAATGTCAATATGCTTCGACCGGGAGAATTGAACATTGTTGCAGCATAAGGCAATTGCACTCTTGTTGTCGCAGTACATCGGAATTTTGTTGAAACCTAGACCATAGTCGGTTAATTGCGATCTCATCCAAAGAATTTGAGCACAACAACCGGACATAGCTATGTACTCTGCTTCCGTACTTGAAATTGCAGCGCTTTTCTGCCTTTTGGATGCCCAACTGATTAGTCGATCTCCTAGTAGTTGCAAAGTTCCACTCGTGCTACGCCTTGTATCTTGACAACCCGCGTGATCCGCATCTGCATATGCCATTAGTGCAATAGAAGAGTCCTTCGAATACCAAAGTCCCCGATTAATGGTTCCTTTAAGATATCGAAAGATCCTTTTAACAGTAGCTAAGTGTAACTCAGTAGGCCTAGTTTGATACCTGGCACACATACATATAGCAAACTGAAGATCAGGTCGACTAGCTGTGATATATAGAAGAGTACCGATCATTCCACGATAAAGTGTCAGATCAACAGCAACTCCATGAGGATCTGCATCAAGCTTAGTTCGTTCCACCATTGGAGTATCCACGGGGTCGCAAGATTCCATCTTGTATTTCTTAAGCGATTCAAGGGCATACTTGGATTGATTGATAAAGATGCCTCTGGGACTCTGAGATATCTGAAGACCTAAGAAGAATGATACCTTGCCCATCATTGACATCTTAAACTTGGAAGACATGAGTGTCCCAAATTCGTCGGATAAAGTTTGGGTCGAGGCTGCAAATATAATATCACCAACATATATTTGTACCATAATCATATCTTTACCTCGTTTCTGAATGAACAACGTGGGATCCACCTTGCCTTTAGCGAAGCCTTGCGTAATGAGGAATTGTGATAATAGATCTTACCATGCGCGTGGAGCTTGCTTCAACCCATAGAGAGCCTTCTTAAGCTTATACACATGATTAGGATAATTAGGATTCACAAAACAATCCGGCTGTTGAACATATACTTCTTCCTTGATTTCACCATTAAGAAATGTCGTATTCACATCCATCTGATAGACGATCATATTCATATGGGCTGCATAAGCGAGGAATAGTCTAATAGCTTCCAAACGGGCAACAGGTGCAAAGGATTCCATAAAGTCGATGCCCAATAATTGCTTGTATCCACGAGCTACTAGTCGAGCTTTGTTCTTCAATATTCCGCCTAACTCATCGAGTTTCATCTTGTAAACCCACTTCAAAGTGAGTAACTGAACCTGATCCGGGCATGGGACAAGTTCCCATACTTCAAGACGTATGAATTCGTTAAGTTCTTCTTGCATAGCTTCTATCCAACAGGATTGAGTAAAAGCTTGTTGCCATGTCTTAGGTTCAACTTCAGTAAGAAAGGCATCAAAATGACAAAACATTGCATTTTCTTGTAGTTGACTTCGTATGGATACTGGACGACTAGGGTCACCAATAATAGAATCTATAGGATGATCCTTTGTCCACTTGCTGTCATGTTCACGAATTCGTGGATTGGAGTAAACCGTACTAGGAGCTTCCTCTAAGGTGGACGACCCGACTTGATTAGGGTCGGGAATAGGTACACCAAAGAATGGAAGTTCACGCATTTGAGCGAATTCCAAATCGTGATCATCATCATCCTCTTCATCATCAATAGGCATGACGTGGGTAGTTGTTACATGTATTGGTTGAGAATTACTTGTGGATGGTATATCTTGACCAATTGTAGGTGCAGATGTATCTGATTGTGCAACGGTTGCTGGAGT
Source organism: Glebionis coronaria (assembly GCA_025667525.1). NCBI lineage: Eukaryota > Viridiplantae > Streptophyta > Magnoliopsida > Asterales > Asteraceae > Glebionis > Glebionis coronaria. Next base: position 46,687,733 of record CM046881.1, read on the forward strand.
GACAACTTCGGTTACCGGAGCTATTACTTCAGGTTCTGGAGCAACGATAGTTGGAGGAGTAAAGAATTCATCAAAGAACGGTTGAAACAACGTATCCCATACATTCCTAGAAGGTGGTGTAAATGATGATGAAGTAGGGTTGTTTGGGACAAGACCAGAACTTATGTTACTGGGTCCCATTTCATGAAGTGCGGGTTCAGAGCAGCTTTGCTCAGAAGCCATTGCTGTCAGCTCATCAAAATCAACATTCATAGTTTCGAGGATTTTGCGAGAATTACGGTTGTAGATTCGGTATGCCTTCTTTGCGGGTGCGTAACCAATGAAAATACCAACATCAGCCTTTGGTTGAATTTTTCCCAAATTGTCACCATCATTATTTGGATAGCAAAGAGAACCAAATACATGAAGATATGATAAATCTGGTACTTTTCCATGGAGAAGCTCATAAGGTGTTTTACCATGGCGTTTACGAATTAGTGACCGGTTTTGGGTGTACACTGCTGTAGATACTGCTTCTGCCCATAAAAACAATGGAGCCTTTGCGTAAATTAACGTCGTTCGAGCAGCCTCCATAAGTGTGCGATTTCGCCTTTCAACGACACCGTTTTGTTGTGGAGTGCGTGCAACGGATGTTTCATGAGATATGCCAACTTCTTCATAATAATCACGCAAGATTTGATTCACAAATTCGGTTCCATTATCTGTACGAATGCGTCGGACAGTAGTGTTGAGACGCACTTGAATCATCTTGAGAAATCCGATGATGAATTTAGGTGCCTCATTTTTTGCTTTTAGAAATTTCACCCATGTAAACCGGGAGTAATCATCAACAATGACTAGGATGTAATTTTTGCCACTAAGACTTTCAACACGCATTGGTCCACAAAGATCCATATGCAACAGATAAAGTTTCTCTTGGTTGATGTCTTCCGTCTTGGGTTTGTATGATTTCTTAGTGCTTTTCCCCATTGTACACGCGGAACGCAAATGATCCTTGTGAAATGATAGTTTAGGAAGACCACGAACAAGTTTGTTTTTTGCCAAGTGATTAATAGCGTCAAAGTTAAGATGAGATAACCGTCGATGCCATAACCATGACTTAGTCTTCGAAGCTTTGGAGAGAAGACATACGGGAGAAGCGGCCATCATGTCTTGTAGAGACAAAGTATACAAATTATTCCCTCGAGTACCTTTCAATAAATCAACCCCTTCCAAATTACGAATGAAGCAGGTATGCTCTCGAAAAGCAACTTCTAGGTTTGCATCACAAAATTGTCCCACAGAGAATAAGTTGTGACCAAGACCTTCCACATAATACACTCTCGAAATTATAACATTCCCAATATGATATTCACCGTAACCCATTATCTTTGCAATATGATCATTACTAAATCGAACCGTACCAAGAAACTTGCTGACGAAATTTCTGAGCTGAGAGCGATCTCCGGTCATATGCTTGGAGCAACCAGAGTCCAAATACCAGAGAACAATTTGGACCACCTGTTTTCAATAACAACAGTAGACAATGCATTGGAAACTATTGGTTCCGGAGTGTTAGCAGATGTAGATATAGAATTATCAGAATTGCTAACATTTTTGAGACCCTTAGATTTCCTGCGTTTTCTAATGTAAGTTTTAGCACTAACAGGTTTTACTGTTCCAACTTTCTTAGGTTTAGGATTATTCGCGGGCACTACAGTGGGAGTAGACCTATTTAAAGGGCACTTGGTTCCTACAGTAGTGTCAGTGTTCCTAGTTAAAGGACACGCTTGTGTTTTGGTAGCTTTGGTACTCCTAGTTAAAGGGCACGCTTTCTTCGCTTTAGTGGGAGTGATCCTAGTCAAAGGGCACGTATTTCCTACTATAGTGAAAGTTCTACCAGTGGGGCGCCACATCCAACCAACTTGGGTTAACACTTTCCCAGTCGGTTTCCATTCTAATCCATTTTTCCGGGCATACATCTCATTCACATGGTCAATAAGGAAAGAATCATGACGACTAGAAAACATACATTCATTGCAATTCCAACATTTCAAATTAGAATTCACAGTAGGCTTAGAACGCTGCACAACCGCAGAGCCTTTAGGTTTAGCTACATGATTCTTTTTATTCAAAACAGAAATAACATTCCTAGGATGGGCTTCTACTTTCTTCTTCACTTGACTACTAGATGGGGGCAAGATCCTATCATTCTTCTTTTTTCTCTTAAGCTTAGATCTTTGAGCCTTAGTAGTGGTGCTTACTCCTGTAGAAGGCAACACGGGAATATTAGAAGCTATTTTTGATTCCACCTTATCTTTAGTGACCAAAGTTTGAGATGGTTTAGTCCTAGGGCCCTTGTTAAGTGGTGTGACGGCTATAAGGTTCCTTTTGATTGCACTAGAGGACGATGCTGAGACAGTGGCTGCGTTATCCACAACATTCTTACCTTTTAGAGTACGAAGTGTTTCCTTTAACTCAGCCAAGACCAGATTCTTATCACAAATTTGTTCCCTCAAATAAGATATTTCCATCGACTTTTGATTCAACTGTTCAATCAATGATTGATTCTGTGCAGTGGTATCAACACATGTGAGCTTTACTGAATCGAAGAGTCGTGTATTTTTCTGTTTTAAGTTATCAACTTTGGACAAAATCTTGGAAACTCGATTATCTAGATCAAGTCTAAAATTCTCAGCGGCCTCAAGTACGTTCACACAGTTAAGCTCCTTAGATTTATCTATTTCTATCGGCAATGAGTTAGCAACCTTGTCACTTGGCTGACGCTGTTTGGATTGTAAATTCAATCGAAAATTCTTTTCAAAGTTTGCATCATCGATATTAACACCTTCGAATGACGTTTCAAAGAGTTCTTGAATAAATTGTTGCTTGCATTCAAGCGAAATACAATGTGTTTGAATCTCATTAAAACGTTTTGAAAGCGAAGAATATGAATCTTGAAGCTTTAAAAATTCAGCGTCAGATTCGTGACAAGTACTATCTACCACCTTATCCACAGATTCAACATTATGCACAATAGAATCATTATCAACACTTTTATTCACACAGACAAAAACTATATCATGAGACATCACTTGCTTTAGAAGCTGATCATTTTGGCGTGAAACCCGTTCTATTTCAAGTAAACTGTTTTTATAAGCATCTTCCATTTCATTGAAAACACGTCTAACTTCTTCTATTTCCAAAAACAAATCTTGATCAATATTACGAAGACAAGCTTTAACATTGTCTACAAACGGAACAATTTCATCTCGAAACGCAGCTCTAGTGTGCTCAAAGTTCCATTCACCTTCCGTTATGGCCGTGGCCGTCGTACGTTCCAAAATGACCTTGTCATAATCGGCTAAGTGTTGGTGAACCGTATTTAAGTTAACGGACGCCTTACTTACCGGTGGAATTAACTTCGTTAAATCCTTTTTGACAAGTGTAGGAGACGTACTAGGAAGGTTTTCATTTGACAAACTTTGGAGCACAAGAACTGTTAATTCTGCTAATTCCTTTTGTAAGCGAATGCGTGTCTTTTTCGAAAATTGATCTTTGTTGTGTTGATCATAATCAATTGTATGGAATTTTGAAAGCATTTTAGAATGAGTTTCATCCGCAAGTGACTGTGTCTTCTCAGTACTACGAACAAAAGGTGCTTCTTTCAATTTGCCAATTATGGTCATATCATAAAGGCCGAGAATATATTCCTGAGCTTGTTTTGCATAACCGGGATTAGGTGGTAAATCTTGAAGACGCTTAAGTTCGAGTTCTTTAAATGATTTAGTTAAAAGATGAACCTTTTCTGTAGAAGAGTATTGTTTTAAAAGCTGTTGTTCTTTGAATTTAAGAAGTTTGGTAGCATTAATTTCTGATTCAACCTTTTTAGACTCGAGAGTTTCGAAATCTATTTTAAGTTTCTGAAAATCATTGACAACCGACTCCTTTTCTTTTAATTCATTAGAAAGATTAGCTTTTAATGATTCTATTTCTTTCAAGTGTTCAATCTTTTCAAAACAAAATTGGTCAAATTCAGAACATGTTATTTTCTCTGCTTGAGGGACCATTTCAAAAGTTTTGGTCTTTTCTTTATGCAACGCAAGCTCAGCAGTTAGGTTGGAATTGGTATCTACGGATTGTCTGAGGGCCATATGCATTTGATCAATTATATGTTTAGGCACCATTACCAAATCATGCTGAGCATGAGATTCCATACCCGTCATAGCATTTGGTTGAGGTTCACTCAAATGTGTAGAATTGGGTACCACATCATTTGAGTTACTAGTTCCCGAATGCTGTTCGAGGTTGTCATTTTCATGCCCAACTTGATGTTGGTTATCATCAATATTATTAGATATGGTTGGTACCTCACTGATGACATCAGAACCGTAGTGAGAGAGATTAGCAACGAGAGCAGCTTGGGCAGAGTGAATGTCATCACAATCCGAATCGTATGCATCAAGATCATCCGCTTGATAAGCTGCATTAGAAGTGGAAACAACTGCAATGCCTTTAGTATCTGCTGCCCCTGGGTCTGCAAGAAATGCTAACTCCTCTGAATCCAAAATCTTCCCCTTAGACTGAGCATCAACCAAATACATCTTCTCACGAAACCATGCATCATCCCTTCTTCTTTTCGGCTGAGTGCATTCCCTAGCCATATGACCTTGTCCTCGGCAATTGTAGCAAGTCACAACCTTCTTAGGACCAATAGGACTCCCATTTCCACTAGCTTGAGAATTCACAGCTTGATTGTTCCCAGTCCTTGTAGAAGGTCCATATGAATTTTTCCTTCCCTGAATAGGTTGCACCGTCACTTGACCATCTTGAACAGTGGCTTGTTGTCGAGGATTTGATGAGGTGCGGAGCTGATTGTTTGTTGGTGGAAATCCTCTAGTTGCAACAAGTTTTGACAAGTAGGCGGTGAGATGGTTTAGAACATCAGCTGGCGTATCATTTGGAGTAAAGACCGGTGCTTGGATTGGTGGAAGTTCATTAGAGTAGAAAGCTTGTGCTGGTTGTGCTTCTATTGGAAAATATCCTTGCTGAGGAGTATAGACCAATGGAGAAGTGTTCGCTTGTGATGGTGATGTTTGATATGGTGGTTGCTGTTGAAAAGATTGTTGATGAACACTTTGTTGATATTCTTGCTGTGGCATCATTGGTGGTTGATAAGATGGTTGTTGTGGTTGCTGATAGATGTGTGGTGGTGGCTGCTGCAAGTGTGATGGTTGTTGATAAGTATAAGCCATGTTTTGTTGAGAAGCATACATTGCAAGTGGATCATGAACTTGAGGTGTAGACAACCGAGCCTCGATCACATGGCATTCGTGTTGTTGAAGAAAAGCTTGAAGTTGGTCCACATTGGTGTTATGCAAGTCCTTAGCCAATTTAACATCCGTCACGTATTTTTTCCATTCTGGAGGAAGAGTGTTCAAATACTTGGTGTTCAATTGAAAGGTAGGAATTGCCATGCCATAGATATTTAGCTCATTCAACAATAGGGTAAATCTCAGATATTAGTCATTGAGAGTCTCCCCTGGCACATAGGCAAACTTATCAAAAGTATCATAAAGCTTACACTCTCATTCTTGTTTAGTTAACGAGGTGCCTTGCATTAGAACACGAATTCTATCCCATAACTCTTTGGCAACTTTATGTTTGCTGACGAGTTTGTAGACATCTGGAGTAAGAGCTTGGAAAATAATGTTTGTAGCATACTTATCATATTTATCTTGAACCTTCATATCTCCAGTCAACTCACCCGTTATGCGAGGACGAGTAGTCGTACCTTCCGTCACTGTACCATAATCTAATGGTCCATTGAGCACCGATGTCCAAATTAGATGTCCATTCTCCTTGTTCAACATATAAAGTTCCATTCGGGAAGCCCATTCCTCATACATAGTCTTCACCAACATTGGTGGACGATTATCCGTACCCGAGAGGATGGACTTATCCGTAAGAGATGTGTACTCCATTTCAATAAGTGAAGATTTACAAAGTTGATCGATCAATGAAATAAGGTTAAGTATTTTTGTGTTGTTGTGAGTTAAAATCGAGAAACAATGTTAAAATCCCCTAAAATATGTTCTCGATAAACCAAAAATTCCAAGTCAAAATTACACACGGTTCGAAATTTTTTAAGGAATAATTTTTGGATTGTCGGAATGTCTAGATCGGAATGCCAGATCGGAATGTCAGATCAGAATGCCAGATCGGAATGTCAGATCGGAATGTCCAGATCGTAATATAACCCTGTCGAAATGTTGTTGGTATCGAAATGCCTAGATCTAATGCAAAGCTGTCGAAATGATTCAGATCGCAAAGTCCTATCGGAATGTTCAGATCGCAAAGAGCTGTCGGAATGATTCAGATCGCAATGCTCAGATCGCAATGTAGCTGACAAAATTTAAGCAGAGTAACGACTTAAAAACTTCCTTATAGCCGTCGGAATCCCAGATCGCAAAGAACGATCGGAATGTCCAGATCGGAATAAGTAATGAAATCCAAGTATCGCAATGTGGAACCAAACACTTTCCGATGGTGATGGATATTGCGATGGAAACCCCTTTGCACTTGTACTTTCTGATGGTGAAGTTTGCATGAATTTCGGAATGAAGAACACAAGGACTTTTTGCACTTTTGATCCAAGAATGATTGTGTTTTAACCAAAACCAAGATACCAAAAACACAATAACACGAATCACTACGTTATACTACTTGAATTCACGATCAAACACAAAATTTTTTTGATGATTCGGCAAGAATTACTCAACAACCTACGAAATGTTTATGAAACATATGCAACACTAAAAACAAACCTTTATTTCATCCCAAGCTCTTGATACCATTTGTAGAAATGTAAATCTTGCTTATGTTTTTAGAGAGAGAAAGAGATGGTGGATTTCACACTTTTTAGAGAGAGAAAGTTAAGAGAACTATGTGTAAAAATGAAACCACACACCCTCTCCATCAAAGGAGAGGGTTTATATACCCAAGCCCATAAGGTGGGCTTGGGTTTACATTAGGCCGCCGGCCCATACAATCCATGGGCTCGGTTTTGGGCTTTGTTTAATAAATGTAAATAACTAAACTACGAGCTATGACATGGACTATTGTTGGAGTGACCGATCCTTTCTAATACGTAAAACGTATTTCCAACAGTAGTACTCCTAGAATTAAGCCAAGTACTGCTGAACCTACAAGTACATCTCAACCTATCAAGACCACTTATGTGAGGAAGAATAGAAAGGAGAAAGTAAGTTCAAGAGAGGAAGAGACTGCTCAAAGGATGAATACAGGAGTTGAAACTCAAGGTATTGCTCAAAATGAAAATGTACAAGCAGTACATACACATTCAACCATACATACAACAGTACATACTGAGGAAACGGTACATACAAGCTTGGAAGAGGGTTCAACAGAACTTGAGGGAATTTCCAAAAATGTTAAAAGGAAAAGATCAACAAAGCTAAAGAAGAAAGCTAAGAGAGCTAAAATTACAGCAGAAGATAGTGATGATGATGAGAGCTTAAGGAAGTACTTGAAGATTGTGAAATTTGAAGATCAATGTATTGATACAGAGATTTTTGGAAAAAGAGAATCCATTGTTAAGTGGATTTACTCTACAGATCAAGGACTTGAAACTCATGGAATTCAGAGATCTGATGGCACAAAAAGGATATTCAGACTTTTGGAAGATATTCTTCACATTCTTGACAGACAAGATATTCAAGATCTTGTAAGGTTAGTTGAAGAAGCCAGTGCAGGTAAAACGGAAGTATCACTATTATATAGGGAATTTCTCTTTATGTATGAGCCACACAACTGTGATCAAGAAATGTTGAAGGTATTAGAGGATTAGGTTCCTAGTTACTTGAGATATTACAGGTCATGTGGATTGTATATTTTGGATGTAGATGATGTTACATATTATATGCTGCAAGAGAAAACTTATCCCTTCAAAAGGAAATTGTTGGAAAGGATGTTAGAACAACAATTAGAAGTTACAAAAGAGTCTGTTGATGCTTTGGAGTTGATCAGAATGGTTAAACAACAAATCAAAGATTTGAAAGATGAGGAAGAAGCTGATAAAGAATCTTAAGTGTTTGACTTTTAGTCACATTTCATAAATGGTTCTCAGGTCACCATGTCTAACACACATAAGAACTGGCTAGTCCATAAGCAAACGATTTGTGGTAAAGACATATCAAATCCGTTGAAAGCTGATAGTTTGCTAAAAACTATATGGTTCTAACTCACCTTGTTTCGAGACAAAGAGTTGGCTAGTCCTAGACAAACGGTACTAGGTAAAGACTTCATCAAATCCGTTGATGGTTGACAATTTACCAAAAATTGTAAGGTTTTCATTACACCTTATTCTTTGTGAATAAAGTATTGGCTATTCCAGAGTGTACGGCTAACTGGTAAAGAATTTATCAAATCCGTTGATAGCTGGTGATTTGCTAAAAATAATGAAGCCAATACAGATTGGTGTTTGTTGTTAACTGTTTTATTTCAGGTATGAAGATTGTAGACAAAGAAGTATTAAAAGATATAATACTTAGAAGGTTCTGTTATCATCAAATCAAGAGAAAGATTTATGATCAAGAGTTCAAGGACTAAACTCAAGAAGACAAATACTGATGCTGCAAGGATGAATGAATGTTTAGAAAACACAAGAAGATCATAGTTTGAAGACAAAGATGATGCTCATAATGTTTGAAGATTATCTTATCAGAAGAAGATCTACATTTGAAGTGTTTGGCTACATTCAGTTGGATACAAATACAAATTACCAAGTTCAATCAAAGGATGAAGGAAAGACTGAAGACATGTATTTTTAATACATCCAGTACAAGAGAAACAAGAAGACAACAAGTTATCATTTCTTGTTTAGGGGAGGATTGTTGGGAATTATTTGTTAAGTGTCAAGTAACGTTAGTGTATTCCAAGTACTGTTAGTGTTATGTAAGTACCGTTAGTATTAACGCGGTACATAGTAAGTACTGCTACCTATAAAGTAAGTACTGCTATGATGATTAGGACGAATATATCTTTGTATAAGATATGTCATAGTTATAGTTAGAGTATATCTTATGTGATATACCTAAATAGTTAGAATATTGATAATATATCGTCTGTGATATAGTTATCTTTATAGAATATTCTAAGGTTTCTAGGGTTCCTTAGTCTATAAAAGGAACATAGGTACAATGTCTTTCATGTACCTCATACAAGTCGATTAATAAGAGAATCAAATAGTTAAAAGTAATTCTGTTCTTCTGTGCTTTATAAGTTAGATTCCGCATAACTTATTTAGTGTTAGTAAGAGTGCTCAAAGTGTTTTAGTTTGATTACAAACTATTATACTAATTCTTAACAGAATATAGATCCAACCAAAGGGATCAACATTTGATACAGCAAACGAGCATACACCGTTGCTTCAAAGAACATTGTGAAGTTAGGGTCGAGCATGAAGAACAAGGTTATTGATAGGATACAAGATGAGAAGCCGGAGAAGAAGGAGGTGTCCTGGATGAGACATCCGAAGACTGGCTATTACATGCCGGAGACTCACTTTGACGACGTTGACGTTGCTGATACTAGTGTTAGTATCAAGATTCTGTCCGACGGACCAAAACGTTAATGTAATAAAGAATTGTTACATAGTTGTCTCATATTCCAGTTGAACTGTGTATTTCCAACTCATGGAATTGGATTCCATATTTCGTATAATGATGTTACTTTTATGCATTAAGAGAAAGAAAAAGTTGTGCAATTTGTTTTCGACATGATGAATCGTTCTCAATTCCTTTGTTTTCGTAATAGTAGTAGTACTTGATGTGATGTTAAAAGGGTGCTTTGTGGAGGTTTCCCCGAGTGTACGCATCTATGACTCATGTATGCGACCGAACCAGAGACCTAGAATAAACCCATGATTGTTTCGACCCTTTCCTTGCAAATGAGATGATCAAATATACCTTGCAAACTCAATGCATATGATTAGTCAAGATACTTTATTAGGACATCCCATGTATTTTTTGGAGTTGCTCAAAAGTCAGATAGTATCCGCACAATAAAGAATAGTGTGAGCACAGACCTGTGTAGAGAACTCTGAAGACTTTCTTACTTTCTGCAGCAGTCGTGAAAATTTCCAACACTGCTCTAGAAAACCATTCACACTAGTCACAAGTTGAACGTATAGTGTACCTCGTGAGAAATCTCCTTATCTCCCCAAACTAGTCTGCGCGTTCAATGAAGTTTGACTTGGCTGAATTGAAGTCCCTCGTATAACGTATCCAACAGCTGAAGTTCTAGTTATGTAGCGCATAAAACATAACTAACACCATTGCAGTCTTTAACCTACCGATTTACTTAGCCAGTAACTTGTTTTGATCCATTCGTATATCATCTGATTTTAATGAGTGAAAGCCATGTTTATCAAACAGAAGAGTCTAAAAAATACAGTTCTAGAGCTAGCCAGTAAGAAAGCACAGCTGATTATAGACATGCATATATCATTCAGCTTATATTTATCAAGTGGGTGTCTGTGTGATAGTAATATAGTTGACTTACTAGGCCCCCAAAACTGAAAGCAACAGACTAGTCCGGTACAACTAAAACCATGTTAAAAGTTTGTTTTTTATCGTCTATCAACTTGAGTTTATAATATAAGGTAATCCAAAGTCGATAAAAAAACCCGGTAAGGCTTGAGAAGCAGATTGGAGGTCCTCAATAAGTCCCATGATAGCACAAGAGTGAGTAAACCTAGATGAAGAAAGGAAATAGAGATGCATTCTGGCTATTCCATGTGGCCACAATGATGGTGCATCTATTGCTCTTTTCTTCTTGGTCCGGACCTGAAAAGTTTATGTTGGTATCTTTGGCGGTTGTCGGCGCTGTAGGGGTAACTAATGTAGCTATGTGATCTTCAAGTCAGTAGGCCTTCAAGTGCCCTCGACAACCCTCGTTTTGTCCCCAATAATGCAGATGCGGCACAAAACTAGTTTTGGTTGGTTTCGCTCAGGTGGGTTTGGTTGGTTCGGGATGTAGCTTTTGGAAGCTGGTGGTTTAGGTGGTCAGGAGCTTTTTAAAGTGGGTAGTTTAGTTATTATAGGGTGGAGCTTGTTCAAGCTAGTGTTGGTTTAGTTAGTGTTAGCTTAATGTCGCGTGACCAGCTAAACCACCACTAGCTTCAATAAACTCCACCCCGACCAACTAAACCAACAACTTCAACAAGTTACATACATGTCCCTTACCCGCCAAAACAAACTCCATAACCTCAGCATAACCCGCCAAACCTGGTACAGGATGAGGGTTATGGAGGGCCACCTAAAGGCCTACCGGCTCAACCATCGCAAATGGATTGCATTAACTACCCTACAGCACCTGCAACCGCTAGAAATACCCACATAAACTTGTAAGGTACAAATTATGAAGAAGATATCAATATTGCACTGGCCATATAGAATAGTCCGAACGAGCTCTGCTTAATTCTTCACTGGTTGTTATTGCTGTGAGGCTGCTTGGACCTGTCGCTAGCTCACTACGCCGTGAAGTGGTTCAGTTGTTTATATATTTACCTTAATTCTGAAAAGGAAATGGGTCGTTTGGTGTCAATTTAAGACTAGTCTGCAGACCTGTTTACACTCAAACTGATTATCAGATGCAAAGTCATCTGTAAAAAATTTACGGTAGTAAGCATCATATTAAATTTTTGACTTGTATAATCTCAGCTGTATATAAAGTAAACAACTGAACTAGACAAGAAGAAGTCTGAAAGCGTAAGACACGAACAAAATCAAACACAACAACTCACATTTACTATAATAATACCCATTCGACAAAAAGAACATGACTAATATAGTAACCAAAACATCACTCAAACACCTGAATTGTTCAATACATTCACTCGTTGACGGCATCGTTTCCATCAAGATTTCTGCTCTTGCAACGGGCGTTTCTATACAAATAGAAACCGCCTCAACTTTTGCAGACTTGTCTTCGTCATTTCCCTCCTGTTTTCTCAGCAATTTCTAGTTGGTTGGAATTTGCAGCAATAACCCCTTCTGCAAAACCCAATCACCCCTCATTATGTTAGTTGTTTAATCATACCTTATTTAAAGAAGTAAATGATGTATGTGTTAACATTACAATATATAGGGATCAAGTTATTTCACCTGTATTTTCATCATTGGAAAGAAGTCCAGGAGATTTGGGCGGTGTTTGTGGAGAAAGTATATGATCACAAGTTTGATGACGATAAGAAGAAGCATACATTATGTTTTATTCAAAAGAAGGCACACCTTCGTTTGCTTGCTAACTTTATGGAGACATATGCCAGATGTGGCGTTTGCTCAGAACTAAGTTAGTCGTTATCAACAAAATCCAGGGAAGCTCCACTGGGTTGCTGTTAAACATATTCTAAAGTACTTAAGGAGTAACTTATTATAAACTTCACCCAAATCTGTAATGGGTGAAGTTTTTGATAAGTTAGGCAAAGACGGTTAATAAGTTCCCATAAAGCTAGCAAACAAAGGTGTGCTTTCTTTCGCATAAAAGAGAATGTATGCTTCTTCTTGTAGCACTCAAGCTTCAGCAACACTAGTAACCTATAAAGATAATTAAAAATCGTAGTCAATTTCGATATTACATAATTTTAACAATTGCAAATAGATCTGATGTATTTTACCTTATCGTCATCAAATTCATACTTCAAAGCCACCTGCATAAAAAGAAGAAGCGGGAGGTAGAATCTCTACATATTCCTGCGGAAAAGAAATAAACGAAACTGGATTTCAAATGCCTTAACTTAATTCTCATTTCAAGTTTGTAAACAATTGCTATTTATCTAAAAATTCGCAACACAAAAACAGAAAGTAAATATAAATAACTTTACGGCAATTGGAATACCGTGCACCTTCTTCTTATTGGGTTTTTTCTTGAAGAAAACTTCAAAAGGGGAGATGGCGGCCAAAGGATAAAGTGTGGTGTGTTTTAGGGTTTCAGGTTTTTTTCTCTCTCAAATTTAGGGTTTTGAAGTTATAATAAATAGAAGTAGGGCTGAGTATTGGGCTTGGACCGCACTGGACCGGTCAAGATCGGATCAGACCGATGACAGAATTAGTTTTAAATTTTGGATCGAAATGGTCCGGTTTGGTTCGAGTTGGTCTTATACGATTTTATTAGTTGTAATCGATGAGATTTTTGGTAAGCGACGTAAGACTGATGTGGATTGGACCGATCAAAATGATTCAAAAATTCAAACCGAAAAGTGGACCGAAATTGTATGGTTCGGTTCGGCCAAAGAAGGAGTATGGTGTGTTCTAGGGTTTTCTTCTCTCAAAAAGTTTTAAAAGGGTAAATGACGGCTGTACAAAATCAAAAGCCATGATCAGATCTCGAAGAAAACTTCAAAGGGGGAGATGGCGACTGAGTGTGTGTGTTTTTTAGGGTTTTCTTCTCTCAGTCAAAAGGTTCTAAAAAAAGTAAATGGAAGGCACATACAAGCAATGTTTTAAAACCCGGTTTAACTCGGCCGGGTCAACCGGTTAAACCGTTTCCGATCTAAAAAACGAGTCAAAATAAATCGGTTCTTAACTTAATGAGACCTGGTACGAACCGACGGGTTTTTTAAACCTAGGTCAAACCGGGGGAACAAAACCAGTCGGGTTACTTTTTTTCTTTCTCATCAATGTTTGAAAAGCTGACAAAAAAACATAGTGATATAAATCCAGCCACCATTTCACTTTCTTTTTGATGTGATCGTGATAGCTTAGTGATAATTTGAGATTACGTTATAGGGTAAATTAGAAAATTACCTTTAGGAAAAAGTAAGAGACTAATATTACCAATGACGAATTCAATTAAACACGTTGGTGACTCAAGTTAGTTGTACACGAAGATCTTATGAATTTGAGACGATTTTGTTATGATTTGGACAATTGGTTTGAATTGGTTTTCGGATTTTTAACTACAATTAAATTCTACCAATTTTAAGCTATTTAGTTTTAACCTAAAGTGCATGAATCGTAATCCCAAATTAATTAGATCTAAATACAATTAATTACTTAAAATATAAAACTATTCAAAAATTAAACTATTTTAATAATCTATAAAAAAAAAAATCTATTTAATGACTTTAAAACTATTTAAAAATCTAATTAAACTTTTATAAACCAAATTTACTTTATTAAAGTTACTTTAAAACAAATCTACTTTAAAAACTAATTTATTTAATTATAAAAATATAATTATAAAAATTAACTAATTAAACTTTTAAATTTAATAAAAAACATTATTTATTTATTTTATTTTTATTTATTATTTTTATGAAACTAATTATTTAAAAATCTGAAAGTTTACTTTAATTAAATAAACTTTAATTTAAATTTATTTTGAAATAAAAACGTAATACACTTTAAAGCAACTAAAAGGCAAAATCTGCCAAAGAATTACACTATATTACTACAACTACTGATATAAAAATCAAGTAGAATGTAACCCAGTTGGCTAACATGCTAGGCCTGTGACTAGGAGGTCACAGGTTCGAGTCCTAAAAGGGACGTTATTTGTGAATCTTTTTTATATGCTGCGAAATTTTAACCACAAGTCACAGGAATGACTTATTTTGAAACTGCAAATTTTCTTTGAGCTGTTAGGAAACAACTTTTGGGCTTATCAGATCAATGGGATCTGATAAGCTGAATGCTATTCAGTTAAGCAAAATAAAATCAACTAGACAATTTAAGAATAAACAAGCTAAATCAAACTCAGCATGTTCATTAACTGATAAGGCAACTCAAGCAAAAACTATCCAGCAATGAACATCAGCAGAACCTAAAACTAGCAGCTATCACTCTAACACGAAATCATTCAGCATTTTCAAAATATAACAGCAGACTAAAATAATATCCAAACTAACAGGACTAAATTATCTAATTAATTCTATCAGTTAACCCAATTTTCCTTTAAAACATCAGTATAAAACTAAATTTAAGCTCTAGCAGATTAAAGTTCAGTCACAATTTAAGCAAACAACTCATAAAAGTTAAATAAGTCACAGTTTAAAAATCTAAAACAAATAAACTGAAAATCAAGTAGCAGTTAACTGAAACAAAAGATTAAGCAACTTAGCAGATCTCATCACACGAGCCATATCCTAAACACGCAACATAATCTAAATCCAACAGATCCTTATACAAATCAGCAGAAATTAAGCAGTCTAGACAAAATAACTAATCTAATTTCATTAGAATACCAATTCACAAACACAGGTTAAACTCGAAATATAACTATCAAGATCTTAAACAGTTAACCCCCAAACGCAGATTCATCAAAACAATATTCATGATAAACTTAAAAGCTAATTAAACCTACATATAAGAATAGCATCATTTGACATATTTCTACATAGATTATTTAATCAAATAGTCTAAGAAGATTATTAAATAAAAAAGACTGTAAATAACATAAAAATTAAAAAGGATTAGAACCTTTTGATGAAACCATTGGGAAGTAGATTTGCGCTGAGCAACCTAATTAAACCGGTTCTACACACCATCAACCACCATTCGATCCAGATTCGACCACCATTCAATCACCAAACATACGAACCAAAAACCACTGTTTGTGAATACTTTCCAGTAGGGAAAGTATTTTATCCAATTTTACTTCTAATATTAAATCTAAACTATTAATTAGTTTAAATTTAACATCTCAAATATTATTATGTAAAACAGTTAATAGAACTTAATTCGTATATCAATTTAAGCAAGAAATAAAAACGAGACACGAATTAAATGAAACGAGTAACTTTTATTAAATTCAAGAGATATTACAATATTTAAAAATAAATACAAGATTTAATCCTACAACTATTTCAACAGAATAACTTTAAAGTAAAAGAAAGGATGAATTACAAGTAAATTGGGGTGGGTTTTTATAGCCATCCCAGGGCTTTGATGGGAAGAATATCCGAATATTCTTAGGTAGATTCCTTCTGATTTCCGGCCCTTGGATCTTCTCTTTCTCTCTCTTTGATTGATCGGATGGTTGAGATGACACACACTAGCACACGGATTGCCAACGTGGCATCCATGTGTTAGTTGTGTTTCTTTTCTGCTCTTTGATTGGTTGATATAGGAGATTGAGGTGTCTCTTCAAATCATAAGTTGCCACGTATCCAAGCCCTTCCTCATCTTCTCTTCCTTAAACCAAGGGCTTTTATTTTCCTTTGTGTGAATTAATTGTGTAGATAAAAAGCCCCATGTTAAATTGAGTTTATTGTGACTTAGGGTTTTGACACAGTAACTTTGTTACTGGTTATGGGGTGAAGAAGATGGAGTTGCATAGAAATTATCGAAAAGTTTAATTTATTGAGAGAAAGTGGAAAAGGATAAAAACGTGTGGAGAATAAATGAGTGGGTGAAGTGTGTAACGTGTATGGGGGTCGGTTTAATTATTTGTTTATTGTGTGAATGAAAACGAAAAGTTACGTTTGTGCACTTTATACACTTGTTTGAACCAAAACCCTAAAAGCCCAATTCAATTGCACTTCATTCGTTCTATTTTGGGCTTGGGCCAGTGTTATATCTCCATCCGTGTTTTAAACCTCTAATTTGGGTTTCAAATGGGCTTGTAGAATAACAATATCCGTTTAATACTAGCATTTTGGGTCGTGTATTGGGCTTGACCAAATATCAACACCTTATGAACTCCAAATGGGCTTTTGGGCCCATTTTCCCAAATGTGGGACCCACTTGGCCTATTTTATTGCAATATTACCAAATCCACTCAAGTCGGGCTCGATTTTGGCTTCTTTGATCTTTATCTTCAAACTCGTGCCGGTTTTTTGCCGATTTTCGTGAACTTGGTACCTACACATATTCAAACAAGAAATACACATATACAAGGCATTTTTGATACATATCATGCATAATTTCATTGTTATAAGATACAAATGATATGAGTATTTATACTCATATCAAATTCCCCCTTGCTAAGCAATTGCCGTATCCTCACGCAATGATAGAATAAAACTCTAACTATACCATTATTCAACTTTTGACATTTTATTATGCAAAGAAATAATGTATTGCTTTCATTATTTGAAAAATAACTTTAAGGATCATAAAACTCAAATAGATTCATCGTCCTCGACTTTTCACTTTTCCATGCCAAGTGCAAAAACAAGATCATTGTTATTATAAGTTAGCAAACTAACACGAACTTATGTGGGCCAATTATTCACTTAGACTCCCTTATTCCTAGGTTTATTTCTTTTATTTTATTGTTGTCTTAAATGATCACGAGGATGCATTGTTGACTTATTTCGATAATTTATTAGGCCGAAAATAAAGTGAACGATTTAATCAATAGTTAGCTAAAGGACAAAATCTTTTAAAACTGCTTCTCGGGACCTCATAAAGTTCATATCTTGGCATAACTTGCTTCGCGATTTGAGACCTTTCTCGGACCGATATTTGGCAGTGACTTTATACTTCAAACCTGGAGAGACTTTTATGAAATAATGGTCTTCTCTTCATATAGGAAATTCTTCACTTGAAGTTTTGAGAGATTCATACTTGGACCACGACTTCTTCATTTTTCTCCAATCTTTATTTGGGATTTTGATATACAACGATCCGCCTCCTTTTTGGACTTGGCTTTATTTATCCTCATACCTTGTTATGGTCTTTTTGGATAGACTTCTCCATGACTTTTGGGGAGTATTTGCTTTTTGTCGTGTGTCTCGATCCTTCATATTGATTTTTGATAAATGATTCTTCACATCACTTGAGATCTTTAGCAATAAAATATAGCCCTCATGTCTTGTTAGGACCTTTTTGGACTTGCCAATCTTCGCATCCCGCTTCAATAAGTTATGCCTTGGCTATGAACTCTAATCCATACCGAGCAACTTTTAAACGATCATGGGCTAGAAGCTAAGTAACTTTTCAAATCGTTCAACCTTATTTATTGCATATAAACTTATTAGCAAGCGATGGGAGAATAGGCTTATAATTAACTCACATAAATTCCCGAAAGAATACCAAACTTATAATTGGCTCTATCATCTCTTGTTCTCCATATTGTAAATTTCAAGAATGTGAAATCAATGGATACTTAGCCTATTAAATCAAAGTTTTGGGTTTTCAAGTCATCTATAGGATCTTGCATCTTCTTATACTTTTTCAAGTTTTAGAATTTGTGTTTTAAAGTTCCCTTGATAAACGACTTTCTAGGATCAATTATAGGAACTTGCGAAAAGTTCTTGTTCTTAACTCGTATGAATTAAGACTTTCGCGTTTTAAAGCTCCCTATATAATAGCCTAGCAAAACTTAATTCAAATACGTTAAGGAAAAGCTAAGGTTAAAAACTGAGTCGAGTCAAAAACTATTCTTATTTTCACCAACGGAAAGCCTACATTCGTGTCAAAAGCACTTATTTTATTTATTAAAACATTAAAAATTTAAAATTTTTATTGAAAAATGAGAAAAACAATACGTTTGGACACGACAAAAGAAATTGCAAGCGATTATATCGATTGACTCCCCCATGCTAAAACCAAACATTGTCCTCAATGTTTCTTAGCTCAAGAGTAACACCCCCTTGCTAAGACACGAAGAGTCTAATGCAAAATCCTAGCACGCAAATCTATAAGCCGTTTATTAATTATGCCTCAAGATAAAACGTTAGTCGATAAAAATCAAGGGTAAGAAAGTGTGTCCCTATTTGGCATTCAAAGAATGGAAGATCAAGTGGACCGGCAAAAACCGAACACGAGAGTCTTCAAATATTAAGGTTATACCTAAGATCACAACACAACAAATCACGAGCACGAGCTTGAAAGATCAAGCCTTATTAGATGTTAGAAAATAGAAAGAAGATAGAATGTATGGGACTCCCCCACAAGGCACCTCGTTTTTGTTAACCGAGTCATGAGCTCGACTCGATCCCCGCATTCATTGGTCCTTAGGGAAAGTTTGAAGATCCGGGACAACCTCCGTTGGTATGTCCCCTCCAAAGTAGTGTTTCACACGATGACCATTCACCTTAAAGTTAGGCCCGTCTTTTGAGCTAGCTCTACGGTGCCATAAGGGAAAACTTGTGCAATGGTGAATGGTCCGGACCAACGGGATTTAAGCTTGCCCGAGAAAATCTTAAGTCTAGAGTTGAATAAGAGGACTTGATCACCAACATTGAAAATGCGGTTTTTAATCTTAGAGTCATGAATCCTCTTAGTCTTCTCCTTATAGATCAAATAAATTTCATAAGCTTGATCCCTTAATTCACTTAGTTCATTCAATTGAACCTTGCGATGATCACCCGCGGTCCTCAAATCAAAGTTATAATCCTTAAGAGCCCAATACGCCTTATGTTCGAGTTCAATTGGCAAGTGGCATGCTTTTCCGTAGACCAACCTAAATGGTGTACAACCAATTGGCGTCTTGTAAGCCGTACGGAAAGCCCACAGTGCATCGTCCAATTTATCCGACCATGAAGTGCGATTTTCTCCAATAGAACGCTCCAAAATCCTTTTAAGAGCACGGTTTGAAACCTCCACTTGACCACTCGTTTGAGGGTGATAAGCCGTAGAAAGTCGATGAGTGACACCATATTTCTTTAGAACTTTTTCAAATTGTTCATTACAAAAATGGGTCCCACGATCACTTATAATAGCCCGCGGAGTTCCAAACCTAGCAAATAGTTGTTTCAAAAATTTCACCACAACTCGAGCATCATTCGTGGGCAAAGCCTTAGCTTCGACCCATTTAGAAAAATAGTCCACGACTACGAGAATGTATTTATTTCCTTTCGAAGATGGAAACGGCCCCATAAAATTGATCCCCCACATGTCAAAGATTTCACAAACTTGAATAATGTTTTGAGGCATTTCATCCCTTGGTGAGTTTTTTCCTTGACGTTGACAAGCATCACAAGTCTTGATCAAGTCTTGGGCATCACGATATATGGAAGGCCAAAAGAAACCGGCATCAAAGACTTTCTTCGCGGTGGCGTTAGCACCATGATGTCCCCCGGTGGGTCCCTCATGACAAGATTTAAGGATATCTTGAGCTTCTTTGCCAAAAACGCACCTACGAATCACTTGATCCGCGCACACACGAAACAAATAGGGGTCGTCCCAAAAGTAGTAGGAGATATCCTTGAAAAACTTTCATTTTTGTTGGGACGACATACCCTTGATCACAAACTTCCCCGCGTGGTAATTTGCGATGTCCGCAAACCATGGGGTACTATCATCACCACGAAAAGCAATCATACCAAGCGTCTCGAGAGGAAATGTTTCATTGATTTCCTTGTTCTCTCGATAGCTTTGGTGAGGATTCTCAAGTCGAGATAAATGATCAGCCGCGAGATTCTCGGCTCCTTTTTTGTCTAGAATTTTGACATTAAATTCTTGAAGGAGGAGAATCCACCGGAGCAACCTCGGCTTAGCATCTTGTTTATTAAGAAGATATTTGATAGCCGAGTGGTCCGTATACACTATGGTTTGAGACAAGACGAGATATGGTCTAAACTTTTCAAAAGCATACACAACGGCAAGTAACTCCTTTTCCGTCGTAGTGTACTTTGTTTGAGCATCCGTCATAGTCTTACTTGCATAGTGTATAGGCAAGAAGTGTTTTAACTTACGTTGCCCCAAAACCGCACCTACCGCATAATCACTAGCATCACACATAATTTCAAAAGGTAGATCCCAATCTGGGGCAACCAAGATTGGAGATTCGGTTAATTTTCTTTTAAGCATCTCAAAGGCTTGAATACACTCATCCGAAAAGATGAAAGGTGTCTCTTTTTCCAAAAGATGGGTCATAGGCCGAGCTATCTTAGAGAAGTCTTGTATAAAACGACGATAGAAGCCGATATGGCCGAGAAAACTCCTTACTCCCTTAACGGTGGTGGGTGGAGGCAATTTGGCAATCACGTCGATTTTAGCCCTATCAACCTCAATACCGGCCTTAGAGATCTTATGTCCTAACACAATTCCCTCTTTGCACATGAAGTGACATTTTTCATAATTAAGCACAAGATTCGTTTCCTCACAACGTTGCAACATTCTTTCAAGGTTAGAGAGACATGAAGTGAAAGATTCCTCAAAAACCGAAAAGTCATCCATGAAGACTTCCATGGTTTTCTCGATCAAATCATGGAAAATGGCCATCATGCACCTTTGGAACGTCCCCGGAGCATTGCATAGTCCAAAAGGCATGCGACGATAAGCAAATGTTCCATAAGGACAAGTGAATGTGGTCTTTTCTTGATCACGAGGGTCAATGAGGATTTGGAAATAGCCGGAAAATCCATCCAAAAAGCAATAGAATTCATTCCCCGCTAGTCTCTCTAACATTTGATCCATAAAAGGTAATGGAAAATGATCCTTCCTAGTGGCATCATTAAGTTTCCTATAGTCAATACAAACACGCCAACCGGTCACAAGTCTAGTAGGAATCAATTCATTATCCTCATTAGTAACAACCGTCATTCCTCCTTTCTTTGGAACACCATGCACGGGGCTAACCCATGGACTATCCGAGATAGGGTAGATCATTCCGGCGTCTAGAAGTTTAGTGACTTCCTTTTTGATCACCTCATAAATCTTTGGATTGACCCTTCGTTGATTTTGGATAGCGGGTTTATAATCATCCTCCATTAGAATTTTATGAGTACAAAATTTGGGATCTATACCCTTAATGTCGGAGATTTTCCATGCAATGGCCCGTTTATGTTTCTTAAGCACTTTGATAAGTTCATCCTTTTCATTTTCCTTTAATCCCTTAGCAATAATCACCGGTAACTTATCCGATCCCTCAAGAAAAGCATACTCCAAATGAGTGGGTAATTCCTTAAGTTCTAATTCGGGTGCTTCCTCAATAGATGTTTTCACTTTAGTCTCATTTCCATTCACAACTTTTAAATCCATAGGTGGTGATTCAAAAGGATCCATATTTAACAATTTTTCAATCAACGTAGTATCTCCCTCGGGATCAAAATTCTCACTATCAAACTCACTAGGATCAAATGGTGTGCTAAGGTAATCATCAATTTCCTTTTCGATTTTTGAATAACCATTATTCTCAAGCTCTTCAAGAACGAAGTCACCTCCCTCAAATGGAGTGAGTGGAGGCTTAGCCGAAGAGATAATAGGATTCGAAGAAGTGGGATTGCCACTTTTAGAAGAAGCCAAGAATCCAAGCACTTCTTGAGAATATTCTTCACAAGTAACATCAATCACATCAATTTGATTAATCGATTCCTCGTAATACTTGGAAGAAAATTTAGAGATATGACCAATATCAAACGTGATATTTTCATCATCAACTCTTAAAGTCAATTTCCCCGCTTTCATGTCAACTAAAGCACTAGCCGTCATAAAAAACGGTCTTCCCAAAATTAGTGGTACACGAGAATCTTCGGGATAATCGCAAACCACAAAGTCCGTTGGAAAGACGAGTTTCCCTACTTTGACAAACACGTCCTCGGCTATACCTTTTGGTAAGGCGATCGATCGATCCGCTAGCTCGAGAGTCATCTTAGTAGGTGTATGCTCGGGAAGTGATAACCTTTTCCATACGGAAAGAGGCATCAAATTAATGCTAGCACCAAGATCGACTAAAGCTAAGCATTCTTCCATATTAGGGAAATCACATGGTATCACAAACTTGCCCGGGTCTCCAAGCTTTTTGGGAAGCTTTTGTGTAAGAACCACGGTACAATTAACATCTAAAGATGTAGACACTTCAACCAATTTCCCTTTATCATTCATCAATCTCTTAATAGTCGAAGCAAACTTAGGCATGTAAAGCAATGCATCCGCGAAACTAACATTAATATAAAGATTCTTAAACATCTCTAAAAAAGTAGTCATTTGAGCATTGGACTTTTCGTGGAGCTTCTCTTGGTTAAGTCTCGAAGGGTAGGGTAGTGTGGGTTTAGTCTTCGGAAGCTCGGGTTCAAGAATAGGCATTTGGTCTACCTTTGGTGGAATAGGAATTTCCTTTTCTTTAACCACCTCGGGTTCTTGCTCCACTTCCCTCACCGTAGAGGTACTCACATGTGGAAGCAAAGGTCCGTCTAAAGCTTTCCCACTACGTGTGGTTATAGCTTTCATCTCACCCTTCGGGTTTGGAATGATGTTACTAGGTAAGCCACCCGAAGACGAGGAAGGTTGACTCATAAAAGATTCAAACATCGAAAGCAATTTGTTTTGACTTTGCTCCATACTTTGTTGCATACGATTTTGGTTTTGCTCTAGCCTTTGTTGATTAAGCTCAATCTTATTGTTTTGCCCTTTAATCGTATTTTGAAAATCGAGTTTCAAAGTATTAATTTGCCCTTGAATGTTATTTTGAAAACCTTGATTGTTTTGATTAGCATTAAACCCATTTCCTTGATTGAAATTCCCTTGGTTACCACGGTTAAAATTATTCCCATTGTTTCCATTGTTGTACCTATTTTGAACCGGTGGAAAACCCGATGGAGCAACATGATTTTGACGAGGAACTTGACCGTTGGAGCCATAAGTTCCCGTCGCGGCAAAAGCACTAGCTTGATCAAACCCCGTGTTTAAACAAGCATAATTAGGATGTGCTCCACCACATGATACACAAACATTCTCAACCATATTAATCGATCCATGAGGATTCTTCCTAAACTCATTCAAAAGCGTGTCAATCTTAGAGTCCAATCTAGCAATCTCGATATTAGATGAATTCACATTGGAAACAACCGGTGTGTTTCGTGAATATTGTGCTCTAGACTTATCCTCAATTATTCTCCATGCGTCTCTCGGAGTTTTTCTTAAAAGATTACCACCCGCGGCGGCATTTAAAGAATCTTGTTCAATCATATTTAGCCCATTATAGAAAGTATTAATTTGATGCAATTCCGAGAAACCGTGGTGTGGACATTATCTCAACAAATCTTTAAATCTTTCCCATGCAACCCCAAACGATTCATGCACTTTTTGTTCAAATCTAGTGATCTCATTCTTAATGTGTGTTGTTTTTGACGGTGGAAAGAAATAATTCATGAACTTAGACACTAAATCATCCCATGTTAAGATCGAACCTGGTGGTTCTTTCTCATACCAAAGCTTAGCATTACTCTCGAGCGAGTACGGAAAAAGCATGAGCTTAATCACGTCATTCGGCACATCTCTAAACTTGAGAGTGAGGTAATTCGATTAAAATTCCGAATGTGAGAATGCGGGCTATCAGTCTCATTGCCACGAAATTGGTTGGCACGAATGAGCAATAAAAGACCCGTCTTAATCTCAAAATGATCCGCCAAAATAGCCGGCACAACGATTGCTTCCCCATACCCTTCGGTGGGTGCACGGAGTAATTCCTCCATCGTTCGGTTATCGGCCATCTCTACAACAATAGGTGGAAGCTCGGGTTCCACTATTCGTTGTTGACGATTTCTATTTCTACGAGGAATATTTTCAAGCCTATTAAACTCAATCACAAGACGAGAAGAACGTAATTGCATACACTACAAAGACGAGAATTTAGAGGATTGAAGAAAATAAATTAGACAAGAAGAAGATTATTTTTGGTATTTTATTTGGTGTTGCTCAATCAATAATGATCGATAAAAAACAAGGAATAAGGATAACTACTATGAAAGTAAATTACCCTCGGTCGACTTTGAAACGATAGGTGAAAACCTAAACGTCTCGAGGTTCAATAAGTAAACTACAAAAAATAAGATTTATTACTACTTGAGTCGGCAAACCAATAATAGGTTGTCCCTCTCAGTATACGCACAAGCAAGCGGGGAAACGAGGTGGCACAAAGCACTTAAAAACCTTTTTCCTTAGACGGCCTTTTATAGCACGTCGCCTTATACCCACCTTATAGTTTGTATAAATCGAGTTCAAACTTCTTATTAGTATTTATCTATTTTGCCTTTTATTTTTGTTTTGGATTCGACTACAATAGCTAGGTGATAAAATCCCAACTAAGGCCTTATTTGATAGATATGTAAATTTATTGTGCTACGTAATACAATATATTATTCACAAAAATCGAGAAAAATGATACATACTATATAATAGAAAAATAACAAAACTTTCCGAGGACAGAAAAGGTCTTCAAATCAACGATCAACAAATCTCCACAAAAGCGAATCGTACACAAGATCCCCGGTAGCGGCGCCAAAATTTTGATGTGATCGTGATAGCTTAGTGATAATTTGAGATTACGTTATAGGGTAAATTATAAAATTACCTTTAGGAAAAAGTAATAGACTAATATTACCAATGACGAATTCAATTAAACACGTTGGTGACTCAAGTTCGTTGTACACGAAGATCTTATGAATTTGAGACGATTTTGTTATGATTTGGACAATTGGTTTGAATTGGTTTTCGGTTTTTTAACTACAATTAAATTCTACCAATTTTAAGCTATTTAGTTTTAACCTAAAGTGCATGAATCGTAATCCCAAATTAATTAGATCTAAATACAATTAATTACTTAAAATATAAAACTATTTAAAAATTAAACTATTTTAATAATCTATAAAAAAATCTATTTAATGACTTTAAAACTATTTAAAAATCTAATTAAACTTTTATAAAACAAATTTACTTTATTAAAAATTACTTTAAAACAAATCTACTTTAAAAACTAATTTATTTAATTATAAAAATCTAATTATAAAAATTAACTAATTAAACTTTTAAATTTAATAAAAAACATTATTTATTTATTTTATTTTTATTTATTATTTTTATGAAACTAATTATTTAAAAATCTGAAAGTTTACTTTAATTAAATAAACTTTAATTTAAATTTATTTTGAAATAAAAACGTAATACACTTTAAAGCAACTAAAAGGCAAAATCTGCCAAAGAATTACACTATATTACTACAACTACTGATATAAAAATCAAAGTAGCATGTAGCCCAGTTGGCTAACACGCTAGGCCTGTGACCAGGAGGTCACAGGTTCGAGTCCTGAAAGGGACATTATTTGTGAATCTTTTTTATATGCTGCGAAATTTTAACCACAAGTCATAGGAATGACTTATTTTGAAACTGCAAATTTTCTTTGAGCTGTTAGGAAACAACTTTTGGGCTTATCAGATCAATGGGATCTGATAAGCTGAATGCTATTCAGTTAAGCAAAATAAAATCAACTAGACAATTTAAGAATAAACAAGCTAAATCAAACTCAGCATGTTCATTAACTCATAAGGCAACTCAAGCAAAAACTCTCCAGCAATGAACATCAGCAGAACCTAAAACTAGCAGCTATCACTCTAACACGAAATCATTCAGCATTTCCAAAATATAACAGCAGACTAAAATAATATCCAAACTAACAGGACTAAATTATCTAATTAATTCTATCAGTTAACCCAATTTTCCTTTAAAACATCAGTATAAAACTAAATTTAAGCTCTAGCAAATTAAAGTTCAGTCACAATTTAAGCAAACAACAACTCATAAAAGTTAAATATGTCACAGTTTAAAAATCTAAAACAAATAAACTGAAAATCAAGTAGCAGTTAACTGAAACAAAAGATTAAGCAACTTAGCAGATCTCATCACACGAGCCATATCCTAAACACGCAACGTAATCTAAATCCAACAGATCCTTATACAAATCAGCAGAAATTCAGCAGTCTAGACAAAATAACTAATCCAATTTCATTAGAATACCAATTCACAAACACAGGTTAAACTCGAAATATAACTATCAAGATCTTAAACAGTTAACCCCCAAACGCAGATTCATCAAAACAATATTCATGATAAACTTAAAAGCTAATTAAACATACATATAAGAATAGCATCATTTGACATATTTCTACACAGATTATTTAATCAAATAGTCTAAGCAGATTATTAAATAAAAAAGACTGTAAATAACATAAAAATTAAAAAGGATTAGAACCTTTTGATGAAACCATTGGGAAGTAGATTTGCGCTGAGCAACCTAATTAAACCGGTTCTACACACCATCAACCACCATTCGATCCAGATTCGACCACCATTCAATCACCAAACATACGAACCAAAAACCACTGTTTGTGAATACTTTCCAGTAGGAAAAGTATTTTATCCAATTTTACTTCTAATATTAAATCTAAACTATTAATTAGTTTAAATTTAACATCTCAAATATTATTATGTAAAACAGTTAATAGAAATTAATTCGTATATCAATTTAAGCAAGAAATAAAAACGAGACACGAATTAAATGAAACGAGTAACTTTTATTAAATTCAAGAGATATTACAATATTTAAAAAGAAATACAAGATTTAATCCTACAACTATTTCAACAGAATAACTTTAAAGTAAAAGAAAGGATGAATTACAAGTAAATTGGGGTGGGTTTTTATAGCCATCCCAGGGCTTTGCTGGGAAGAATATCCGAATATTCTTAGGTAGATTCCTTCTAATTTCCGGCCCTTGGATCTTCTCTTTCTCTCTCTTTGATTGATCGGATGGTTGAGATGACACACACTAGCACACGGATTGCCAACGTGGCATCCGTGTGTTAGTTGTGTTTCTTTTCTGCTCTCTGATTGGTTGATATCGGAGATTGAGGTGTCTCTTCAAATCATAAGTTTCCACGTATCCAAGCCCTTCCTCATCTTCTCTTCCTTAAACCAAGGGGCTTTTATTTTCCTTTGTGTGAATTAATTGTGTAGATAAAAAGCCCCATGTTAAATTGAGTTTATTGTGACTTAGGGTTTTGACACAGTAACTTTGTTACTGGTTATGGGGTGAAGAAGATGGAGTTGCATAGAAATTATCGAAAAGTTTAATTTATTGAGAGGAAGTGGAAAAGGATAAAAACGTGTGGTGAGTAAATGAGTGGGTGAAGTGTGTAACGTGTATGGGGGTCGGTTTAATTATTTGTTTATTGTGTGAATGAAAACGAAAAGTTACGTTTGTGCACTTTATACACTTGTTTGAACCAAAACCCTAAAAGCCCAATTCAATTGCACTTCATTCGTTCTATTTTGGGCTTGGGCCAGTGTTATATCTCCATCCGTGTTTTAAACCTCCAATTTAGGTTTCAAATGGGCTTGTAGAATAACAATATCCGTTTAATACTAGCATTTTGGGCCGTGTATTGGGCTTGACCAAATATCAACACCTTATGAACTCCAAATGGGCTTTTGGGCCCATTTTCCCAAATGGGGACCCACTTGGCCCATCTTCTTGCAATATTACCAAATCCACTCAAGTCGGGCTCGATTTTGGCTTCTTTGATCTTTATCTTCAAACTCGTGTCAGTTTTTTGCCGATTTTCGTGAACTTGGTACCTACACACATTCAAACAAGAAATACACATATACAAGGCATTTTTGATACATATCATGCATAATTTCATTGTTATAAGATACAAATGATATGAGTATTTATACTCATATCACTTTTATATCTACTTTTACATCTATCCACCATTTCACCTACCCCTAGTTCTATTGAAACAAATATAAACGCCAAATTGTACTAAAAGAATCCAAGCAAATTTGTACAAGCAGAAACCCAGTGGATTGATTAACTCGTATTGAAGTTGATGGATTGATCGTGGTTGCTTCATTATGGGTGATGGAGGGATATTAGGCAATGTTGTTTGATTAAATCCTTGATTTATTTTTTAGTGGGATTTTGTTTATTAAAGCTGCTATTTTTTAAGGATTTTGTAGTTGTGTGATTCAAACAAGTAGTAAAACAAATATTTTTGGTAACAGTATAAAATCGGGTTGACCCGTCGTTCGAACCGGTTGACCTGGTGATCTGGCGACCCGGATGCTCGAACGGTTCGATCATTGACTCGGGTTTCAAAACGTTGATACAAGTATACAACTCAGGGGTCGAAAAAGTCGACCCGGTCCGAACTTTAATAAGCTTATTTTGGTCGGGTTTTTCGAGTAAAAAAAACTTAATCGGGTTAATTCTGTCCGAGCTTTAAATAAATCAGGTTTGGGTTTATACTTTTTTACCTTTGACCCAAATTAAGCCAATCCGATTTAACATGATCCAACTTGACCCCACTCGACTAACATTATTTACAATGAGAATATACTTAAATAAACCACTTTTTAATTTATTTTTGTTTATATTCAAGTTGACCCGACCTTGAATTGACCCAAACCGAGTTAACCTGACCCGAATTAACCCGAACCTGAGTGACCTGAGTTCTAATTAAGCTCAGGTTCGGATATGATAATTTTTAGTCTTAACCCGAGTTAACCTGACTTGAATTGACCCGAACCCGACTGAATCAACCCGAATCACACCTACATACAACTAAAGTAAAGTACCAACAATAATTCGAGAGAAGAGTTATTTTGGATACTATACTTTTCCTTGGATATGAGGGGACTCATCCCCACCCTCCATCTTATTTTCATATAATGGATAATATTAAATATATTTTATTTTTCACATATTTTTTATAATTTATATATCTCTTAAAAGTTAAGTATTAAAAGAAAATATTTATACCATCGGGACGGGCGTTTAATTATCTTTCTACCAATATGCAATATGATATACTTTCGAAGAAAAAAAATCTTTTTTTTTATCCAGTTAAAATTTACGTGAAATATCATATATGATAATATTGTTTCATCATATATGATAACAGTGTTGAATTATATATGAGTTTCTATCATATATGATAGGTTATATCATATATACATCATATATAATATTGGTATCATATATGATAGTTTTCAAAAACGTGAAAAAAATGAAAAAAAAATTGTCGAAAGTGTAGCATATAGCATATCTATAGAAAGATAATTAAATGTTCTTCATAACGGTATGTTTTTTCGCATAACGATTAACGGTTTAAGAGATATTTATTAAAAAAGATGGTGAAAATATATTTTGTGTTTAATCTTATCCATTAAATTAAAATAAGATGGATGGTTGGGATAAGTCCCCTCATATCTAAGGAAAAGTATGTTATCCAAATGAACTTAAATCATAATTCGATGTAATATTTGACAAAGAGATAAGTTTATAAATGATCCAAAGTAAGAGAGGGGTTATATTAGATACCTTTTATCATTTGGATACAAGGGGATCAATCTCCACCTTCTATCTAATATAAATCAAGGGCTGACATTAATCCCCATTTTTATTAATTAAAAAAGCGGAGGGGTATTTTGGTCATTTCAACTCTCCCACCGAACACCACCCCTCACATTAGATTAGATCTATCCTACGTCTTTTTTATTTTTCTATCTATATGTAATGCATAAAAAATTTTAATTAATTTTTTTTGCAGCAAGGTTATAAGTTATGTATCATCCACTTTAAATATTTATCTTTGATTTTCACAGTTGATGAACTGATGAATTCATCTTCATCATCAAAAAGCAGTCCCACGAAAACTGTTTCCATTGAAGATTGGGCAGATTTCGATCCTCATGGTCTTAAGGTTCTTGTTGTGGACAATGATCCCGACTCGCTCTTATATCTTACCGAGATGCTTACATCTTTTCACTATCAAGGTTAGTGATAAGTTTATACATGATAAGCTTAGTGATTGTGGTTAATCAAAACCATACTTACCAATAAGTCAATAATAACTGTTTTCTTGTTATTGTTATTGGTGTTTGCAGCTACGACATGTTCATCGCCAACAGAAGCGTTGCAGTTGATCAGAGACAACAATAACAACAAGTTTGATATTGTGGTAACAGAAGTACACTTCTCGCCGGATGTTAATGGTGTCGAGTTTCTTGAAACCATTGTTCGTGAGACGGAGTTACCAGTTGTTAGTAAGTTTTTTCTCTTTATTGTTTATTGCTGAAAATAATGAGACATTGCTAATGTTCCTGCTTGAACTCGTTCAATATGAAAAAAGATTTACATGCATTAATTGTTGATTTAAGTTTCCCTAATTATACAAACAACCATTAATAAACATCAAAGTTTCCATAGTTTCATATAAATTCCATGTTAACGAGTATTAGAATGTATAGAGTATATATATTGAGAAAGGTTAAAATGGATACCCTATATCATTTGGATATAGGGGGACACATCCCCACCTTCCATCTAAATTAGATCGGTGGTTGAGATTAATAAGATATTTTAAATAAAAGAGAGCATAGGGGCATATTGGTCAATTAACAAACACCATTAACGACTCGTGGATAACTTCTCAGTTACTCATTTCAATCATTCTCACCACAAAACACCATCAACATACACACAGAAAAAAACACTCGATCGAGTAGTCACAAACACGAACCCTAGATCCAAAAATTCATCAATTAAACTATAAAACCTCTTTAAATCGCTATAAAATTGATGAATCTAGGTATAACTGAAGGTATAATGAATCTGGGTATAATTCAAGGCATAATTGAATCTAGGTATAATTTCAAATTTTTTGGTTGGAAATGATTCGATTCAAGGTATTATTCCAAATTTATGAATAAATTATGCATTTTTATTCAATTTTTCTTGTTATTGATGATGTATCGTAATAATATTTATCGATTTATTGTATAATCAGATTGGTGTGTTTTAATTGTAAAATCAGAATCATTTCTAGAAACTGATAATTACGTGTTTTTGATGATCATATGAACGAACATATGTGATTAATTAAGTGGTTAGGTTGCATATAAATTTTCATTAATTTGATTGTGAGTAATCTTATTATTTGTTGTTAGAGTTCAACTTATCATATATAACTTATCATATATGATATAAAAATTTATCATATATGATATGTTTTTATCATATATGATATCATATATGATTTTAGATTGGTTTCAATTTGTTTGGAGAATCATATATGATATGATATGTACATCATATATGATTTTAGATTGGGTTTCAATTTGATTGGAGTATCATATATGATATAAGTCTTTATCATATATGATATGATATGTCATCATATATGATCTTAGTTTTAGTTTCTTTCTATCTATCTATCTTGATATCATATATCATATTTAATAATAAGACATATAGTTTAACTGCACTAGATAAAACCATCTTCAAGGTATTAGTATTATAGTATATTATGGGAAATGATTAATTTTGCTAGTTGTATTGCTGAATTTTTCACAACTGTATCACTTGATGATGGCCCGTTAAAGCCTCGATACATCTACACCGAGGTTGCTAACCAACAATGTTAAGATAAAGTTTTGAAGTTTAGTGTCAAGATTGTGCTTTTACGAGAACGAGTTAATATGGTGATATATGTTTGGGTGTTACAGATTAATTTAATCCAGCATTGATAGATAAGAACCAACCCGAAAAATTGCATAAAGTGGTTGTTCAGTTTCAGAATAATCAGCCACGGAAACCTAAAGTTAGTTTTGATGGTATCAACGAGGATTATAAAGATAATGATTCAGTTTTGTTCTTTAATGGAGAGAGTTTTAGGTTGGAACGGTTACATAGGTCGGTTAAGAGGTTAAGGCATATGAGACAACCAGGTGAGTCAATGGTTGCGGCTGCGGGTAGGGGTGTCAATACATCCGACTCGACCCGAATCCAACCCGAACCGAGCATATTCGGGTCGGGTTACTCGGGTTGAAATTTCAATTCGGGTTAGTCGGGTCAACCCGACTAACCCGAATTCGAAATCGGGTCGGACATCGGGTAAAATATTTTTGTCTAATTCGGGTTCGGCTCAACCCGATTGACCCGAATAAGAATTTTTTTAATTTTTAAAATTTAAATTAAATAAAAATTATATTAAAAAAAATAAAAAGAAAAGTTGTCTTTTTATATTTTACCCATACTCGGGTTGAACCGAACCCGAATAAACCCGACCCGAGTAGACCCGACCCGGATAGACCCGAAAAGATTCTATATTTTTGGTATGTTTGGTACTTATACCTTACTTATCTTTTCAGTTTTATATATAACACGTCTATAAATTATGATTACGAAAACTATAGCATGATGCTAAATTGCTAATAATATGTCTTTGCAATGGAAAGATCTAGGAAGTTATGCCATTTAAATACGCTTCAGTGACTTTCAACCCTTTTCCTCCACTTCCTCTAAATCACTTAACTTATTTGACAACAAATTTATCAATTCAAAAGATTTTGTTAGGATAATGATTTTTAGTGTTTGAAAGAAAATCTGGTGCAATTTGTTTTACAGTACTTGTGATTGATGAATGTTACCACATCTTATACATTGTTTTTTGTTTTTCCACATGGAAAATATCGAGAAGAGAAAGTTGTAAATAATCCACCTGTCTCTTTTGATCCATTCTACACCTGGATCCATTCTACACCTCCCTAGATCAAAAGATCAATGATGATCTGGAGGAAAATCTTAATACAATCGACGATGACGATGAAGAAATTGACATTGGTGGAAATGATAACTTAGAAACAGCACCTGAAAGGCAACCGTTCACGGGGATTGACATCAATATCCCACATCAACAAGAAAGTGATGATGAGATTAATCTGAGTGGGATGGGGACAATGGTCCTAGTACTGCTGAAACTCTCAGAGCACAGATGAATGCTGAAGAAAGTAAACAAGAGTCTCCAAGCTCAAGCAGCGGTAGTAGTAGCATCAACAATGACAGTGATAGCAACGACGAGTCTGTTACCTCTATCTAAACACTTTCAAGTTTTTACAGCATATATTAATCAGGATTAAGTTTCATTATATTTGTTGGTTAATACAACAATTTATAGTGCTTTAATACTATTTAACCTTCCTTAACAAGCAATGATTTCTTCTTGTCTGCAACTCCTAAATTTATCAGTATGGAGATCAATTAACTATCATGAAACGATTCCTTTAAGACTAAGAATATTAGATTAAGATAACAATAAGACCGAACGATAGTTACTCCATGTCTTTTTCCGTACTCAAAATGATCGATGAAAATGAGCGTACTATATCATGATAATCGTTATCCAGTTGTTTGATCAGTTAACATGTTTAAGGTTTTTGACCTCATGTGTCATGCTTATAAACATCACTGTCATATCCAAACATCCAATAAGTGCAGCAGGAATTGCTTATTCGCATTCTTTTAGTGAAACTAAAGCGTCTTATATACCTTGAAATACTAATGCTTGTTATCTCGACAATTGCGTCAACAAGAAAACTTGAGTTGTTTACAATGTGGGATTTCTTCAAATGCTAATGCTCGTTATCTAGAGAATTGCGTCAACAGGAAAATGTTCTTCAAGGTCACGAACTAAGGAAAATGTTCTTCAAGGTCACGAAGTAAGGAGGGTAAACATAGCGTCTCAATATCGTTAAAAATATGAAGATCAAGACAAAATAACTTATTCATCAGATATGATATAAGACAAAATCAAGCTACTTGTTACAACATATGTTTCACAATAGAATATCATATATGATACCTCACAAGAGATGTTTCACAATGCAATATCATATATGATATCTTACAACAGAAGTTTTATAATGTAATATCATATATGATACCTCGCATGTTGCGAACATATGTTTCACAATGCAATATCATATTATAGCATATTGGTTAGAAAGTCACCAGGACAAAAGAAACGTGAAGTTCCTTAAAATACTAATGCTCGATCTGGACAACTGCGCCAACTATAAAATGTTCTTCAAGGTCACGAACTAAGGAGTGTAAACATAGTGTCTCGATATCGTTAATATACGAAAATTAACACATAATAAAACTCATTTATCAAATGTGATATAATATTAAATCAAGCTACCTGTTACAAAAGATGTTCACAAAGCAATATCATATATGATACCTTACAATAGATGTTTCACAATGTAATATCATATATGATACCTACTTGAGTCATTTATAATGTGAGGTTCCTTGAACTACTAATGCTCGTTATCTAAACAATTGCGTTAAAACGAAAAATGTTCTTCAAGGTTGCAGGCTAGGAGGCGTAAGCAGATGATGATCATGTTTACCCAGGAGGCATAAACAAATGAAGATCCATCAATGATCCAAGATAATTAGTAACGAGTTTACCCATGACTTATCCAACAATAATGAATTCATTCAAATCTCCTCACAACAACTCATAGCATACATTGAAGATCATGATAACAAACTAATATGATGATGAAAATATCAAAAAATGCGATGATGATGATGATGACGATCACAACGATAATACAATGGTGATTGTTGATATTGAATTGGAGTTTTCAATTGATGAATATGCTGATTATTGATGGTTAATTTGATGAATTGAAGGTTAAATTAGGATTTGGGTTGTTTATCTCATATTGGGGAAGAACACAGAGAAACGATAGAACACACGTTATGTGTGTGGGTGTGAATGAGGTGTGTAAATGAGAAAAGACTAAAATGCCCTTGATAGTATAAATAATGAATCTGATCTTTACCGTTGAATCTTAGCAAATAAGTGGTAGGGATTAATCCCTTAGTATCCAGAAAAAAAATTGATATTCAAATGAACTTAAATCATATATATTTTGCAGCAATCTTTTGGTATCGTTCTAAACCAACTAAGTGTTTTGTATAAAATCACTATGTTTATTTTACATCATTCAGTAATATTGATATGTCATGGTTAAAAAATAGATAATAGAAAGTGTTGTTTTAAGTAGTTAAAACTTAAAGCTAAATAAGTTAAGGTGGGCTTGCGCAATTTTTTTATACGTAAAGGTTTTAAATATTGAAAAAGTGAACAACAAAAAAAGCAAAACAATTTTTTTGGTACGTAAAGGTTTTCTTTCCACTTGTACCAAAAACTTGTCTCAAAACACAAACACTTCTAAACCTTTACAGATTCCATGCCAGTTTAATTTACTTCCTCCTTCCAGCCAGTGGCGGATCTAGAAATCTTAAACATGTGTGACACAAAATTTTTTTAACGCAAATGTTCTGAAGTGACATGAAAAAAAGTCATGTGTGTGTCACATGAAAAAATAATGACATGAAAAAAATGGATCAAAACTCTAATGACGTGTGCGTTTATTAAATTAGTAACTTGTTGGTAAAACATGATCATCAATGAAAATTGGTGGCCTCGTGTCATAGTTATCCGAAGGCACTTTTATACATATTTTTTAGAACGATAAATGTTAGTGGTTAGTGAGTTAAGTCGTGCAATGACATTTAAGCGGTAGAATGTCTTATTCGAACCCTCGCTTACTTATGTTAGACTCTTTATCCGCTTCGCCTAAAAGGGCCTTTGGCAGGTGTTGAACCCATGACCTCCAAGAAACCTCCCCAAAGAAACCATTTAATGAAAATTTGATAACCAACTGAGTTAGCATGTTGGTTTAAAGAAGGCACTTTTATACATGACTAACATGATATATAGAGAGAAAAATTGATCTTTTTGTGATGATTAATCAAGTTTGAACATTAAATATAGCTCTGCCTTTAGATTTTGAGTGTTTGATAACTTTCTTAGTTACATAGAAACAACTAAACATTTAGTTTACGAAATGAAAAATACTGAGTTGATTTTAATAATAGTATGACATTATGAATTAAATACAATGTGACAAAGACATAAGATGTAAAGGGCCTAAAATATATAATGGGAGAACTACATAAGAAACAAAAATTATCCCTATAGTTTAGACATTGAAACGATAAAAAATAGAGTCAACTAAGAATAAAATAGGACAAACATTAGCACTGTACATCATCTTCTATCTTCATCATTTCTGTATTTCATAAAAACACAGCCCAAAAACCTCACTCTCTCTATACGGGTGTAGCACTTTTCGAAAAACCAAAAACTTAACTAAAAAATCACACTTAGTCGCCAACAACTATGTGTGGCACGTGCCACAGGTAGCCAAAGGGTAGCTCCGCCCCTGCTTCCAGCTACAAATTATACCGCTAACCTATCGAGCTTTTCAGCAAGTGTAGCATAAGTTCCCTGCAACGAAGGTCAAGAAATCAATATAACAAGTATAGAAACCCGCGCTTCGCTGCGACGGGTCTTCTTTTTTCGCCGTCTTTTGTTTTGCTATTGTGTGTCGTGTATATATGGTTGCCTAGCTTCTTTCTTCCACAACTAAAAATAGCAGCAATCAATTTGTAGAAAGACTCCTAAGTCCTAACCATGCGTTGGTGAAAAACAATTGTTCACAAAAAGGGTTAGTCAGTTACATAAAGCCTTCATGTAAATAAAATCCAAAATAAACAAAAAGAGTGATGAAGTCTATGTAGATGAATACTTTTCACATTGAAACATCATGTATTGACACAAAAGCTAAAACAAAAATTATGATTAGATTATTTTCTCGTATTAAACTATCATTTTAATGATACACTAATACCCATACACAAAACAGATTTACTACTTGGTATACATCCAATCTTTCAATTTCTTTAAGAGAATCTGAGCATCTCATGTTCCAAGCCGCCTGCAATTCTAAGAAATTATACTCGCAATATATTATGCAGTTTTACGTCGTTAACTGGAGGTGGTCAATAGACTGGCCTGATCTTCTTATGGTTCACTGCATAATAATCGGTAAGGATTTAGATCAACCGAAAAACTTAGGTCGAACGAAATTTGCAGGCATGAAAGCAAAAGAACAATGTATCAGCCTATATGCAAACTTGCTTAAGAAAAAAGGCAATGAATCATTAGTGGTTGTCGGCACATCGAAGCTGTCTCAATATAAGCATGTTATGATCAAGTTTATACTGAGAAAAGTTTAATATCTTCTTATGATAATCTTCCAATTCTTTCACACGACACTGTAAAAACTGGTCGCTCGGTAAATATTTCAACTGTTTGGAAAGGAACCGTAAACAAAATTATAAGTTGTTACAAACAGAAAAATGTTATTGCATTTTTATGTTGTTGATAACCAACATATAGTGTTTGGGTGTAGAAAAATCAAATGCTTCTCTGGGGTCATATGTTTGTTTTTGTATATTAAATCAAAAATAGAGGGAATGGAACAGTTTTTCATTATCTGATAACTTATGGGTCATTTCACATGAACTCCTAAATAAGCAAAAGTTTATCAGTCACTCAAGCATGTGATAATAATCTCCTTCTCACAACTCCTAACGTCTAATATGATAACATGAGATAACTGAATAATAAGCATTCGAAATCCTGAGCGATCATGCATTACCTGATAATGTGTCACCATCATACATATCTAAAAAAGTTCTCCCCTATGACTTTCAGTCCTCCAGATTAACAATTTTTGTATTCCTTTGACTTTCACTCTTCGGACTTTCGTACATTGTGAATTATCTACACATGACCCCGAAGCTAACCACAACAACAATATATTCAGATAAATGTCAGCCATTTTTTGCGTTTAAAGTCAATGTAGTAAGTACAGTAGTCGTTTTTTTTCCTTCAAATAGTTTAATCTTTTGACAGTGGTGAATGTTGTGATTTGGGCAGTGTTCAAAACACCGATCCAAACACCCCATGATAACAGAAATCTAATAAGGTACACAATGATTGAATAAAAAGAAGCACACGTTATTTATGAGATGTGATCCAACCAATTTTCATAAATAGGGTAGATGCTCGCGCTCCACCGCGGTTTTCTGTGGACGTTGGTTGTGAGAAGCGTAGTTATGAGACAAACCGATAGATTTTTATAGATTACAATCATGCAGAAACTATTCCTACTTGAATCATGAAATAAAAATCATACCTTTGTTGCCAGACAATGTTCCCATGCAGAGACGCATACGTCGTAAACTTCTGTTCTTTGTAACTGTACATCAGGAAAAACATGCATGCACAACCAAAATATATATACATGAAATAATATAATCGAGCACTCTTGGCATCTCGGTCTTCTGGCGTGTGCCAACGAATGTGCCCGCAGAAGGCCTTCTCGTGATGCATATTTTTCCCACATATGGGACAATTGACCTTGCGTTTGGACGACGTCAATGGGCTACTGGAAGACACGCCGCCACTCGTACTGCCACCGGTCGTAAACTGGGGTGGTGTTGTTGATAACGCTGTAGAAATCGATCTTGTTGGGGATGCGTCGGAGTCCTGGACGAATTGGGGACCCTAACAATGGTTCTCGGTGGGGTAACCTCGGAAGAACCAGGCACCCTTACCGTTGGTGATACCCTGACAACAGTCCTTGGTGGCGACGATACAACCTCATCAACACTTGGCCTGCCATAGTAATGTTTAATCGAAAATGAGATTATATATAGAAGGTATGTATGAAAGAATGTTGGGAGTACGGAAAATGGTGAGTGTGAAAGATGTATTTATAGATATTATGATGACGGTTGACACTTGACGGTTATTGCATGGAAAGATACGACTGTCTAAACAAATGTATTTTAAACATTATAGCATGGCGGTTATTGCATGTGAGAGGGGCGTATACGACTGTTTAAACAAATATATCGGTTTGTATCTTAAACGTTATTGCATGGCGGTTATTGCATGTGAGAGGGGCGTATACGACTGTTTAAACAAACTAGGTAGGATGCCCGCGCTTCGCCGCGGGTGTTTCGATTTCGTTACTTGCAACGTATATGTATGGTAAATATAATTCCAGTCTGCTTTCAATCCTTGGGTGCTTCCACTGGTGATGGCGTTGATGTGCATGAAATCATGAGGAAAAGTCGGATATTTTAAAGGTTTCTCGCTCTAATATGAGTAACCAATTTTACTTGTGTACGATAGTACCGAAATAGGTTAATATTGCAACTTTGTTTAGTCTGCATAAACTTTTATGGAGACAGTATGATACAAACTAAGAAAAAACTAAATATTGCTTGTGTCTTTTTTATACCATGTCTGCTACTATGTTTCAGTTACATCTGAGTCAACTATGTTGCTGTATGCCAAAAGTGTGCCCGTCATGGCGTCATTCAATGCCTAAGCATAATATAGAATACAAAAGCATGAAACATACTTTCAGATAGAGCTCCTTGATCTTATTGATTGCTCTCATCATTATGGAAAGTACAGCGCCATCCAGTCACTCGTCTAATGCTTAACCACCCTTCTGGAAAAAAAGAATGGGTTAATCAAATGATAGTTTAATTCTAATATAAACACATAATATAAATCACTGTCCCAACGCAAAACATGTTTTTCCTTTGGCAAGTTATTTTAGTAGTTAAAGTAGAGTACACGCCACAAACTAATCCGAGTATTTGATCTTAGCTTTTAAAGAAGTTAAGAGAATAGAGAGAATGTAGTCCGCCATGTTTTGTAGCAAGTGCTTCTAATTACCTACATGGTGATCAAGATTATTTATGTAATACGCGATAAACATCGACCACTTAATGGTTATATTGTAACAGAATCTTAGCGCTTCCTGATGAGTTGGTATAAACCACAATGTGGCGTAACATAGATGGAAATTAGTAAGGCCAGTAAGTAGCGCCTAGCAATCATTATCTGAAAAGGACCCTAATCTAACCTTTTAAAAGTTCGGCCCATCGATTCTGTTCACACGACCCTATAAATATGTATATCCTATTACTGCAAGATGATTTCTACGCCTGTCTTTTTGCTGCGGATCCAGGAACTTCGGCTACATCTTCTTGATTCTTGTTGCTGGCAAAATACTTGTTGTTTTTTCGTCTCCTCGAATTTTCTTGACGTCGTTACGCCTAGCTAGTGCCAAAACATAAGAAAAAAACAAATTAAACAATACAGTAACATGTTCATAACAATAAGGCTCTAAATAAAAATATATGATTTGTTTTACTCACCCACGGCAACAAAAGTTGCAAGGGTCAACGCAACAGGTTGTAATAAGGCCCAATTTAACACAAACTGATGTGACTTGTTCTATAAGGCCTAATTTAGCAGAAAGTGCATTTACATAAAACACACACCCTATATATTTATGATTTATCACTAGCGAGAAAATTTTACAATTGAGGTCCGGAGTTTATAAACAAAGGCAGGGAAATCGAATATAAAAACACTTTAGTGTTGCAAGAAATATTAGTCAAACAAAAAAAACCACTTTACACCTAACATGTTAAAAAAATCGCAACATTTCAATATATCTGACTACATGATATTATACCATAACCATGTCCTCAATTTAAAAAACAGTACAAATATCATTTAACTTCTTTACAACGCGATATTTTGTTCCTTCACCTATATATTGGGATGTGACGGCCTAAATCCATATACCAAAAAAATAAAATGTATAAAGTTAAACAATAGATACATAAAAATGGTATCGAACTTACCAAGGTCGTAAACCAAAACAGGTTATATGTACATATGCACCCGGTCGTACTTTTTCCAAATCCTCACATATACCAACCAAGGAGCGCTTTAGCAAAATTAACAACCAAAAACACATCCAAATTTCGATCTCACATTCTAATGTTAAGAACCCCCAAATATGTTTTATAAAAACCCATGGGATTGCAAATTCAGAACCTTACTTTTTCCCCTTGATAAACTAATAATGAGATCAAAGCACTAAGTAAAGCACTAAGATCGCCGTTAATTTCAATAAAAAAAATTAAAAACAAAGGACTTAAATAAAAGTACATACCATCATATGGTATTGATGAGCCCAAAATAGCAAGAATCAGTATCATATGTGTGAACAAATCGGAGGATTTGGAGAAGCTTTAGGAAATCATTTCGATGTATCTGTGTGTATAATGTTGGTCCAACCCAAAATAGCAAGCCACAGTCAGCCCAAAAAGAACCATGAGCCCGATGTCAAAACGACGTAATTGATTATTACTCTATGTCAAACAATCAGAAAACCTAAAAAAAATGTTAAACTAAAAAAATAAACAATACATGACAAATATGCATAAAATCGGGAAGACTAACCGATGGTAATTGTAAACGTTGTCTGCAACGGAGATACGAATTGATGTTGAAACGAAGATGTTGATTTTTTCTGTGATTTCTTAATAAATGATTAGTGACGGCGGCGGTGGCGGTTTTTTTGAAGAAGATAAGGAATGAGGATGGAAGGGATGTTTGGTTTTTTTTAACCGTTAATAACCGAGTTGTTTACAAACCTGAGCTTCCATGGTACCAGAACCAAAATCTGGACGTATCAGTGCTAAAGCTGTTTCACCATCATCATTCCAAATCCAAATATACCTTAGCGAGTGTACATTAACCCAAAAGCTCTCAATAGCTTGGTCGCTAAAATTGCAACTATCCAATTCAATTCGAGTTTCTTAATCTTGGGCACCCCATTGATAACGCACTAAGTCCTTCATTGAATCCTTCTATTTTAGGAAGAGAAAGAAATCTCAGATTAATACCATATTTGCCGATGAACTCCAAAGCTACAACCGTCAAATATTTTGCATCAAGATCCATACGTAGACACTCAAGTTTTGTGCAACCGATTAACATAGCTCTGAATCCACTTTCTAGTGGTGACATTGTTTCTATATCGTCTTCGTTTTTATATACAACCAAGTAGAAAGAAAGCAAATTCTTCAAATTAGTTCCTATACACTCCAAAGCTTCATTTGAAATATCACTGAGTCTAATGCTTAGATATTCCAAATTACGACATCCTTGTGGAACTGCAATGAGTCCCATGCGAGTCCCGGAGAAATCCCTAAATATGAGCTTGCGCAGTTTCTTGCAAAACTGACTTATTACTTGCAACCCCTTGTCTCCGCATATATCTTTGGTATGGAGGACTTCCAAGTTGGGACACCTCTGAATAAAGAAACACTGGCAATCTGCTTTAACCTTACGAAGATATGTAAAATCCAATTCCCTTAGCTGATTCAAAAGAGGGTATACAAACGGAAGTGAAGTTTTACGAAAATCATATATTCCTAGACGACGAATAGTTGACGGTAACTTAATACTACTATACTCCATATCTTTTCTATAAATAGCGCCCGAGAAGTGTTAACTTAACAGCATGGATAAAAGCATCTGCTAGGTCATCTATATGGCTTGTATTAACCTTTAAAGATACTAATGATTTGCTACAATTTTTAACCAGAAGTACAACATCTTTACCATCAAGTCGATCCAAAAAGTACTTAGAAGAGAACGTTTCAATGCCTGTATTACGCAAAGCCAATTCATGTAACCATCTCACGCATCCTTCCTCTCCATCCAGATCTTTAATGTCTAAACACAACGACCTTAGCTCATTACAACCCTTAGAAATATGCATTAGTCCATTCTCGGAAATCCTTTCACAATCATCAATTTTCAAAACCTTTAAATCATTACCTCGGGTTCTAGCCAAGAGCTCGAGATCCGAATCATGAATAGCCAGATTACGAATGTGAAGTGATTTCAAGCACTTAAACGAGACGGATATTTCTCGAATCCATGGGGTGATAACACCCGATTTTTGTGGTAACTCCATATCAGCGGGATATCCTTTTAAGGTTAGGGACTCAAGAAACGGAAAACGTTGAGATACACACAAGGGCTTGGGAGTGTAATGTAAGTGAACAGTTTACGTGTCATACCATGGATCTCGGACCATCGACCGAAAACCAAAGAAACCCAGGTTCGATCACTATCATGTACATAAGGTATAACACAGTTAGCCACTGTCTCCTCCATTCGGTTTATTATACCTAAATTGCAATTTGCAAACATATATATGTCAAAACATGACATGTACAAAACTATAAACAAGTGACAAAAAACATAAACATGTAAACTGACCTTGACAATAACGTAAATGTTGTATAAAACCAGAGCTAGGGAACTGCGATGGCAGGAACTCCAGTAGTTCTCGAATATAAAGTAAAACCCACACAAACTGTGTCTCTATTTATAGACTGAGACAACTAAACCTTGTCTAGGGTATGTTTGGTGGCAGTAAGCAGCATACTGCTGTAAGGAGAAATACTTTGCTAAAAAGTGTTTGGTAAACGTAAGAGTAAACAGATGATACTAAACTGTAAATTTATAAAAATGGACATAAGAATATTCAATTAATGTAAATATGAGGGTGTATATGTAAATTTTAACCAAAACGCTTCATCTTGCATGCAAACGCTTCAAAAAGAAGCATTTTAATTTGGAGTAGTTGTGTAAAATCTAAACTCTACAAAACGCTTGTCTCTTCATTACCAAACAAGCTTTTTGGTTAAATTACTTACCGCTTGTCACTTACCAAACAAGCTTTTTGGTTAAATTACTTACCGCTTGTCACTT
This sequence comes from Glebionis coronaria, assembly GCA_025667525.1. NCBI lineage: Eukaryota > Viridiplantae > Streptophyta > Magnoliopsida > Asterales > Asteraceae > Glebionis > Glebionis coronaria. The sequence goes on from CM046881.1 coordinate 46,731,842, forward strand.
ACCGCTCCAAAACGCTCCATTTTGCTTGTTGCCAAACATAGCCTAACAAGGAATCGGGTAAACTTACAATAAAGCCCGGACCCAACTTAGATGGTTTGTTATGATTGGTTTTTTTTGTTTTTTTATTTTTTTTAAACATGATTCAATATCACACATCACAAATTGAGGAAATTTGTACAAAACAAGTTAAATCGAACATAATGGGTAAAATCGAAACCAACTAGACATGTCTTCAGTAGTTACTCATTAACTAGCCTTCTTCAGTGCTGATGCTTCAGTGGGACTGAAGGATGGACTAATGCTGGAGCTGAACAAGTATGCTTGTAACGGTCTTTGACCATTTAAAGTGCTTTAAAGATCACGTTTAATTGGTCTTGTAACCACTTTGACCTAGTATTATGGAGCATATTAAGATGATTAATTGGCTGTTAATTCCTCGTAATACCATTGACTAGGATTGAGTACCCCACCTATAAATAGGTAATCATAACTTGCATGAAGAAAAAAAACAAGAAACACATAGCAACAAAAAGGGTTAGAGATTTGTGCCTAAATCACTTACAACATTTGGTCATATCCCAAGTAGCTACTCGTGATACCCAGGCGTTAGGGTTGAATAATTTACTTTGGAAAGTGATTACACGATTCCAAGTGATATCCGGTAATCATTGTTTTGGTACGTAGCTAGGTTTTGATTATCTTACCCTGGTTGGGATGAAGTAAACACCAACAATCAAAGTAAATTATTTTGTGATAATTAATGGCGGCTGCTATGAAGCATATGGTGGCTAACTTTTCTAAGCTGCATAAGTTTGAAGGGGTGGATTTCAGAAGATGGCAAAAGAAGATGCACTTTCTTCTTTCTACCATGAGCGTGGTGTATGTTCTGACTACTCCCATTCCTGATGGTGGTGATGATGCTACTTTGGAGGAACTGAGGAAAAGGAGCAAATGGGATAATGACCATTATGTGTGTCGTGGTATTATTCTCAATGGTATGTCTGATTCCTTATTTGATATTTACCAAAATTCTGAATCTGGTAAAGAACTATGGGATTCCTTGGAAGCCAAATATATGGCTGAGGATGCATCAAGTAAGAAGTTCCTTGTGAGTGATTTCACAAATTACAAAATGACTGATTCAAGACCAGTCATGGAACAATACAATGAACTTCTTGGAGTACTTGTTAGATTTACACAACATAAAATGAACATGGATGAAACCATTCAGGTCTCTTATGTCATTGACAAATTACCTCCTTCTTAGAAAGATTTCAAGCATACCTTGAAACATAAGAAGGAGGAATTAACTCTTGTTGAGTTGGGCAGTCATGAAAGTGATAAGCCAAAGAGCAACAATGTTGTTGGTTCATCAGTTTTCAACATGGTGGAACTTATATAGGTCATGTGCTGTAACAACTGTTGCATGAATAACTGGAGGGGTGACCTCGTCATGCTGTAGAGGGGTGACCTCTAAATAATGTGTTGGGTGGAGGGATCAGCTCCGATGTGAAGGATGTAGAGCACACACCACATTCACCTGATAAACTGTAAACTGATAAGCCTAGGATGCATCCATAATCTCCACTAATAATACTGATAAAATGGCCAAGCTGAACTGAGTGGAACGTTGCGGGATATCACTCTCCCGCAGGTGAGTCATGACACAGGTGCCTCAAGTGTTATGGTGATGGTTATGCTCTGATACCATAATTGTAACACCCCACTTGGATAAGTGGACCGTTACGTGTATTTATGGCGTGTCATCAAAGCATAAGGTAAATGTCCTAAAACATTAACTGACCATAAAGAAATTATCAGAATCAAATATCGGTAATCCAAACATAAGCTCAAAACATGAAAAGTAAAATACTGAAGGAAAGGACTAAACAATGTCCAAATAAACAGAATAATATAAGAAGTGCATAAATTAAGAAGTCTGAATAGCTTCCATCATAATGCACATGCTCTCAGAATCCTAAGAGCGTCCTGGTGTACCTGCCGTTAGAACATGAAAGGAATTACGGCTGAGCATAACGCTCAATGAACGGATATAAAGCATGATAAGAAATACTGAAATGAAGGAGACGATAAAATATTGAAGCTGTAAGACTGATAAGTAAAGTTGCAGCGGAAATCTGTGTATAATCTGAAGAGTCTGATTTATAAATAATAAAGCTAAACTGTTATCTGTTAAATCTAAAAACATACATTTACTATATTTTAATTACCAAGAGCTTATATAGGTCATGTGATGTAACAATTGTTGCATGAATAACTGGAGGGGTGACCTCGTCATGCTGTAGAAGGTTGACCTCTAATTAATATGTTGGGTGGAGAGATCAGCTCCAATGTGAAGGATGTAGAGCACACACCACATTCGCCTGATAAACTGTAAAATGATAAGCCTATGATGCATCCATACGCCCCACTAATAATACTGATAAAATGGCCAAGCTGAACTGAGTGGAACGCTTCGGGATATCACTCTCCCGTAGGTGAGTCATGACACTGGTGCCTCAAGTGTCATGGTTACGGTACCTCCGTAACTATTACATATAAAGCTCAAGCAATATCTTAATTATTAAAATAATTACTGATAATTTATAACATATACTAGGGAAAACATTTGGCTGCAGACGGGAATCCTAATCATGCATAGAAGACCATACTGAAGGACGGGAAATCCGTACCTTAGCTTATGAAATTTAACGCGCACTCGGTATTGACCAACTTATTTCCCCTTCCAACAATCTACAAAATTTAAGGGACTGATAAATTACAAGTCGACTACTGGTTATTTAAATTTTATTCTTCGTATAAATATTTTAGACTTAACCATATGCCCTTTGCATTGTAATGACCCAAATATTATGGTGTACTGATATTTTATATTTGCTTACTATATATTTAATATTTATACCTAAATGCGTATTGTCTTCAACCATAGTGTTACAATAGAAATTTGGGTGGCTTCATTAAAATATTCTACAATAAAAAAATAAGTTCATACTAAGGGGGCATGATTTTATATTTATAAATCACACATATGAATCCATTTAGACAGTGTATGTATATATAAACTATAAAAACATGAGTTTGTAGCAATAACAGTTGGTTAGTAGTTTCAAAAGAGGTGTTATATGACTAGTTTAAAAAATGAATAGGACAAGTCCATATAAGATATAAAATATGAGTCTTCTTCATCCGATTTTCATTTTTTTTTTCGACGTAACGCAACTCGAAGTTTTTGTCCAAATCTCATCTAGCAAGTTAAAAGCTTATTAATAACTTCTATTAGTATAATTTTAAAGACATCATTTGATTATCAGTAATGTTGTTATACTAGTTTGAAATTCTTGTTAATATACTATAACATAGATCAACGTTACCATGAATATTTTATTGACAAATTATGAGTAACTCCTAATATAGTCCATTCTTGCATTAAACTAACTAGCGTAAATTAAACTTATAATTAGGACATACCTTTTCTAACCAAGGACGTAACGAAATGTGAAATTAGACCGACACATAACCTAATAAATCCAGCGACCAATGACGTGTTTGCTGAGATTCTTAAACTTTAGTTGGTCGTTGGTGTAGACGTATTATTATCAGCGCTTACAGCCTAGAACCAAGCTCGAATCGGTCACCATCTCCGAACCAGCATGTGAGGATGCTTCTGTCCTCTTCGAGCCAAAAAAAATGAGATCAAAATGCAAACCTCTCAAGTGTATACTCGTGTTAAGATTCTCGCCCCTCTCTCTTTATCTATTATCCCACAATATTTTAGGGTTACTGGTATTATGTTTATTCAATTCAATATGAAAGGTTAATAAAACTGATCATGATGGGCCTATTAATGAGGAGATTCACACGTTATTATTGACCGAATAATTATTAGAATTGCCTCCGAATATATACCAAGTGCTGTTAAAAAAAAACCGTCCTCTTTTAACGTCGCAGAAAAAACAGCTTGATGATAATTTTAGTGTGATATCCCAGCGCCTCAAGTCATTTTCTACCGAGCATGGTGGCAATAAGCACATACGGTTTAAATCAAGTTCAGGAGAGGAAGACGATGATGATGACGATGCCGAAGACATCGACGATGATGTTGAAACTGATGACAACGAGGATGAAGCTTGTTTGACTAGTCAAAGCAAAAACTCGTCTCAAGAGATGAAAAGTTCTGATCGAGCTAGTAGTTGTCCGTATCCCTCTGCAATTGAGGAAAAAACAAGAGTTGGAATATTAGGTGAAAAGGAAGAGAGCCCTTCGCTTGACAGCAATGAAGGCAAAAAAAGATCAAATAAAAAGAGAAAAGCAGATGCAATAGAGAGTACATCAAATGTCAGCCGTAAAAGCCTTAAAGGAGGCAGTGACAAACAGGCTCATGTGGGTATTAATCTTAGTAAGAAGGTTCAGTGTAAACGTAAACATCCCGCTGATATGTCACTAGACAATGATTTAATGATGACGTTCATCACGTTATGGAAGGATGGATGTAAAGGCAGATGTGTACAAGGTTTGTGGTTTCTTGTCTCTGTTTCTGTTATGAGTTGCCTAGATTTTTTATGAACTCTTTGTGTATCTGTCATTTGGTCTCTTTTTATTTCATTTTCTGCTATTTACACACCTAACAGTGTTTTCTTGCCCATGGTTGGTCATGAAGCAGATGACCAGGTTCTACAAACCTGACATGCCCAAGATTCCCAAAAAATTATCTCGCGAATTGTACAAGTCATACCCTTTAGTTGGATTGATAAATGTCGCGGTTAGTCATTTATCTCATATTACTATTTTTATTCTTGTGGAAAGCGATGAAACACCAAATTATGTAGAAAGAAGTGGATAAATGTACTCTATTGGGAGATGCTACATAATTAATTATCACTCTATATTGAGGTAATGAAACTCGACTCAAATCAACAAAAATTTCTTTCAGATAAGGTCTATTAAACGTGGAATGTGGGATAGCATGTACGATACTCTCCAAGATAGCATGTACGATACTCTCCAAGCAATTGAGCAAGGAGAAGCAGTAAAGGATCCAATGGATCATACTGGTAATGTAACTATAGAGACATAACAAACTGTACTCTCCAAGCACTTGAGCAAGGAGAAGCAGTAAAGGATCCAATGGATCATACTGGTAATGTAACTATAGAGACATAACAAACTGATACACAGCTTACCAATAAGAATGCCTCTAAAGTCTAAACAACATTCTGGTGAGTGTTTCTGTTTCAACTCATGCTTGATTGACCCTATTTGTTTGAAAATATGATTATCTTGAGTCAACTGTTATATGGAATAGCATTAGTATAGGTCGTAGGGGTTTTGCGAAGACATTTTTTTTTCTGGATCAAATTTGTAAAATATTTTAAACAAGATTTGTCTTCCCATACCCTGTTCCAGCGAGACAGGGTATTGTTATTGTTATGTCCTCGTCTTAAGGTCTAGTATGATTTGGTCTTTAAAAATAGTAGTGGCTATTTTGAAATTAATAATGGAAACCTATTGGTTTTTAGGCAACGAGTCAAAATCGCAACTTATTGTTTCATTTTTTATTAACTTGAATATATGCTCTACCCAGAAGTAAGTCTTGAAGATATCTTCACGAAAGTTTCCGAATATCTTTAAGATAATCATGATGTCCCAAGTGATTCCAATTCAGTTTAGGTATGGATTACTCAGCAGTTTGCTGTCGAAAATTTTGAGTCCTTTGGGTACGGCGATTTTCTCACGCTTCTGGAAAGAGAAGTTTATGCATTACCTTCTTCTGTCCAAAAGTACCTTGGTTCTAATGGAACACACGAAAAACCTTCTTTAAAGGCTTCCATGTCCCATCAGTTATTAGACTTGCTTATAACACAAGCTTCACATAGCTTGTCAGAAAACGAAAGCTTAAGTATTGAGAATGTTTTGGAATTGCTCAGAATGCAGTTTCCTTCGATACCTTTCAGTATAGATAAAGAAGGTTCTCTGAAAGCCCTTGAAGATATTGTCAAGTCCAACAAAAGCAATTCGGTTTCTAAAAGTGTACTGTTTTCATCTGCTTTATTATCGGCTCATAATGTAAACAGCTCCTCCGAAACACATATCTCTTCTGAAGACGCAATTGAACTTTTGCTTAGGGCTCCAATGTTGAAAGATTTAAACAAATGGTCACATTGGGATGTTTTATTTGCCCCATCACTTGGCCCTCTTACTATATGGTTATTAAATGAAACAAATACTAAAGAGCTACATTGTTTGGTAACTAGAAGCAGGAATGTGATACGTATTGATCATACCGCCCCTGTGGATTCATTTCTAGAAGCTTCAATTCGTGGGTGTTCTTTTCGAACAGCATTAAATCTGCTATCCCTTTTTGTGCTGTATGGTGGTGAAAAAAACGTTCCCTCATCTCTTCTAAAGTGCCATGCAGAAAAAGCTTTTAAAGTCATAGCGAACAATAAAGATCAACCAGAAGACAAAAGTGAAGTTAATGTAGGGATAGTGAGCGCATCAAAGTTTGTTTTAGAATGTTTGGCATATCTACCAACAGAATTTCGTTGCTTTGCCACGAATTTGTTGCTTTCAGGATTTCGTTCCATTGCCAAAGATGCACCTTCAGCCATTTTAAGCCATTGCAGACATGCAGAAGACCATGTAATGCTTCATGAAATAGGATTGTCTCTTGGTATAATGGAATGGATTAACGATTACAAATCCAAAAAGTCATCTGGATTTGATAAAGAAAAGGATACGCCAACCAGTTATTTACCCGCCGAGAGGAAAGGGATAATATCTAGCAAGGTTGATGTGCATAGAGTGGAAGGTAGAGGTGGCAAATCTTGCCCATTTGGATACATATGGGCATTTTTTGCCCATTTTCAAAAAAGGATGGGGCACTTTTTGCCCATTCTTTATAATGAATGGGCTAAACGGGCGCATATGTATGAAACTAAATGGGCTTAACGGGCGCACTTGTAAAATACAAATTAGTATACTCGACGAATATTTTTTATTAAATTTTTTATCCCGGCTTTCAAACAAGTATTTTTATTTTTTAATTGTAGGTTTTTATATGTTTTTTCCCTTTTTTAGCTTGCGCCCGTTTAGCCCGCCCATTTTGCCCGCCCGTTTCGCCCGTGCCTATTTAGCCCGCGCCCGTTTAGCCCGCCGCTCGTTTAGCCCTTTGCCCGTTTAGCCCGCCGCCCGTGCCCGCCCGCCCGCCCGTTTTGCCACCTCTAGTGGAAGGTAAAGTTGGCAGTGTTATTGGTCGAAATATGGGTGTTAAACAACGTTCATCTACCTGTAATAACTAAGCATGGACCCGCGCAATGCGGCGGCGAGTACTAATAATCATTTTTTAGGCTAACAAATTTTAATCTCTTATCTATTAAGTTCGTATTGTTAAAGTTGTAAAAAATCGAAAAAAACTTCTAAATTTTTAAAAGAATTAATAGTTAATAAAAATATAGCAAAATTGATATTGAATTAAAGAGCATAAAATTTTAGAAAATATGGTGAAATTAGATTATAAAAATAACAAATAAATAAAAATATTTTTCAATTTAAAAGAAAAAATGTTATTTAAGTAGGTTGTTACAAAATTTGTTACAAAAAGATTGTTAGAAAGGGTTATAGTATATAATGTTGATGAAGATATCAACAACTTGCTTTATTTAGTAGGAAAAAAAGTTTGAATTTTCAGCCTTGCTATTTTAAGAAGGTCCCAAATGCTTTATATAATATCTACCAGTAATAATGAAGAGGATTCAGCAAAGAAGATAATTGAATCTATCAGGAGAGAGGAGTTTGGACTTATCCAAATATCTCGACTAAAGAGGATAGTATACTGAAGAAGCAACATGCTCGATTAGGCGGAGCATTACATTGTCTTTCTCAAGAGTTATATTCTCAGGACTCACATTTTCTCCTTGAACTTGTAAGGCATCATTTTCATGTTTGCTATTGTGGCTCACCTTGCTTTGTGTTTTTATCTTGTCTAATGTAACACTCTTTCATCTTTAGGTTCAAAATGCCGATGATAATGTGTACCCATGTGATGTGGATCCTACTTTGACCTTTATACTTCAAGAAGCAAGTGTTGTAGTTCTGAATAATGAACGAGGGTTTTCTGTTGAAAACATTAGAGCACTTTGTGACGTTGGCAATTCGACAAAGAAGGAACCTAGTGCTGGATACATTGGTAAAAAGTGCATTGGGTTCAAATCCGTATTTTAGGTATGGTAGACTCTTCTTTAACTACTTGATTTTACATTCCATTGTATATTCTGTTAGGTAAACAAACAAAATCTGCATTAGTTTTAGAGATTGCCTATTAGAAGTTGCGATTCCATTGTTCACCAAACATGGACTAAAACAGGGAGATGGTGTTGGATTTAGTGAATTCCTCCTTTGTATTATTCAATCTCCACAATATATAATACACATAAGACCATTCTAGAAACATAGATAATGGACGGGCTTACTAAACTAATACAAACCAATTGGCTAAATAAATATATCAACTAATACTCCCCGCAGTTGGAGCGAGAGGTGACCGAACACTCAAACTGGTAAGAAACTCCTCAAATAAAGTCGACGGCAGTCCTTTTGTGAAAATATCAGCATACTGATAACATGAAGGCACATGAAGAACACGAACTTGACCCCGAGTAACCATGTCACGAACAAAGTGGATATCGATCTCAATATGCTTCGTCCGTTGATGTTGCACTGGATTATCAGTCAAATAAATAGCACTAACATTATCACAATAAACAAGAGTGGCAGACAATAACAAGGAATGTAATTCCCAAAGAAGATTTCGAATCCATGCAGTCTCAGCAACAACATTGGCAACCCCCCGATACTCAGCCTCAGCACTAGATCGTGAAATAGTATGTTGACACTTAGAGGACCAAGACAAAAGGTTATCCCCTAAAAATACACAATATCCAGAAGTAGAGCGCCTAGTAGATGGACAACCAGCCCAATCAGCATCAGAATATGCAACAAGAGAACCGGTAGGGGATGTATAGAGCTATAAACCAAACTCCAATGTACCACGGATATAACGAAGGACACGCTTAAGAGCTGCCAAGTGAGGCTCTCGAGGATCATGCATAAAAAGACAAATTTGTTGCACTGCATAAGAAATGTCCGGGCGGGTAAAAGTAAGATACTGAGGACCACCTGCAAGACTACGATAAAGTGTAGGATCCGAGACTGTATCCCCATCAGGACCAAGTTTGGATTCCGTGTCCATCGGAGTGCGAGTGGGATTACAATTAACCATATGTGTCTGCTCCAAAAGCTCCATAGCATACTTCTTTTGAGATAAGAACATACCTGTAGAATCACGAGTAACAGATATTCCTAAAAAGTAATTATGGGATCCCAAGTCAGACATATCAAACTCGTGATGTAAAGAAGTAATAATGCGTTGCAACAAAGCTGTAGAGGAGGTTGTCAAAACGATATCATCAACATATATCAATAAGTAGGCAATCTCAGTACCATGCTGGTAAATAAATAATGAAGAATCACATCGACTAGAAGAGAAACCAACTCGAAGAGCATAACTGGCAAACCATTGAAACCAAGCACGCGGTGCTTGTTTCAAACCATATAATGATCGTTGCAACCGGCAAACATGTTGGGGGAATCGTGAATCAACAAACCCTGGTGGCTGATACATATAAACAGTCTCTGATAAATCACCGTTAAGAAAAGCATTCTTAACATCTAGCTGATGAACTGGCCAACCACGTGATAAAGCAAGGCTAAGAACTGTACGAATGGTAGCTGGTTTAACAACCGGACTAAATGTGTCACCACAATCCACACCAATCTGTTGACTACGCCTGTTAGCAACCAGACGGGCCTTATATCGACTTAATGATCCATCCCCGTGATACTTATGTCTAAACAACCACATAGATCGCACCACATTAACATTTGGTGGTTTCGGAACAAGAACCCAAGTACCATTTTAACTAGTGCATTATATTCATCATACATAGCATCACGCCAATTAGAGTCAGATAACGCAATGGAGGGAGACTTAGGGAGAGGAGAGATATGAGAAGTATGAAAATTAAAACGTGGATTAGGCTTAACAGTACCAACTTGAGCACGTGTGACCATAGGGTGAGTCCGAGTAGAGGGAAGTTGGGTTGATGTAGTTGGTCCGGTAGTGGATTGATTTGATGTGGTTGGGTTGGTAGTGGATTGAGGGGATGTAATTGGGACGGTAGGTGGTATGGGTGATTGTGTAGTGGAAGTTGGGCTGGTAGGTAGTGGGTTTGTTTGGTCCATATGAGGGGAGCTCGTGAGATCGGTTGGAGAGGGCTGGATAATGGGTGACGTAGGGTTGTGTTGGGTCGATTGGGTCGGTTGGCTAGAAGAAGAACTAGTGTAAATTAAAGTGCGAGTAAGTGGTGTTGGGTTAAGAAAATCATAAGATGGGGCGTTAATTTGGGAAAGAGATTTGTAAGGGAATTGTTGTTCATCAAACGTGACATGTCGGGAAAGTATAATTTTGTTGGTGGAAAGGTCGAGACAACGATAACCGCGATGGTAGGCTGGATAGCCTAGAAAAATGCACGATGTGGCTCTAGGGGCTAATTTATGAGGGGAATCAATGTGCGGGTAACATAGGCAACCAAATATACGAAGGCGAGAATAATCGGGTTCCTTGTTAAATAACTTTGTGCATGGTATGTCATTGTTTATGGCGGTTGAGGGAAGGAGGTTAAGGAGATATACGGCCATATGAAGAGCCTCGACCCAAAATATAGGCGGAAGGTGGGCTTGGAAAAGTAGAGTACGAATGACATTGTTTATAGTTCTAATCATTCGCTCTGATTTCCCATTTTGCTGAGAGGTTCGGGGACAGGAAAAGCGAAACTGAATACCATTTTTCTCAAAAAGGTGAAGGAGGTTGGTGTTATCAAACTCACCACCATGGTCACACTGGAAAGCTTTAATGTCACAATTAAACTGGTTTTTGACATAAGAACGAAAATTTATAAACTTTTGGAAAACTTCAGATTTATGACGTAACGGGTATATCCACACATAATGAGAAAAGTGATCAAGAAACAACACATAATATTCGAAACCTCCATCACTAATGATTGGAGATGTCCATATATCGGAATGAACAATGTCAAAACGTCTAGAAACACGAGTATGTGAACTAACAAGCGGAAGTTTCACATGTTTGCCAAGTTGGCATGCATGACAAATATCTGAAGACTTCTCTTTACTACATGAAATAAAATTACGAGAGACGAGAGAACGTAGCACGTTCGTACCGGGGTGTCCGAGACGTTGATGCCACGTGGATTTATTTATTTATTTTTGTTAGTACTTGCTTGCATCTGGAAATATACACGTGTAGAAAACATATATTTGACTATTAAATTATATTCTGAATTTTAATAAGCCCAATATAACTAATATGTAATATGTTTTACTTCTAGGTTACTGATGCTCCAGAAATCCATTCTAAGGGTTCCATATCAAATTTGACATAAGTGATGGTCAAATTGGTTTTGTATTGCCAACCGTCGTTCAACCTTGTAACATTGATATGTTTAGCCAGTAGGTTTCTGTGGACAGCAATACAACAAATGAGAAATGTTGGAATACATGCATTGTCCTTACTTTCAAATCAAAGAAAAAGGACGGTTTTCCAGTCGAGAGTCTTATTTCCATGTTTTCTGATCTCCATCCATCTTTGTTGCTATTTCTTCATCGCCTTGAATGCATAAGGTTCAGAAATCTTCTTAATGATTCACTTGTTGTAATGAGGAAAGAAGTTGCTGGAGATGGTATGTAAATGTTACTGTTGGGAAAGATAAATTGACGTGGTTTGTCAAATCCCATGCACAAGCTACAATCAGATCATATCCGTCATGATGTCCAAACAACCAAAATATCAATGGCACTTATGTTAGAGGACTCAGATAACGGATACTATACCCCAAAGCTTGAACACCAACCTGTTTTTGCTTTTCTTCCTTTACGGAATTATGGTCTAAAATTATCATCCAAGATGATTTTATTCTTCCATCCTCACGTGAGGAAGTTGATTATTTCTAAGTTACGCATGTCTAACTATCTGCTTCTAGAAGGGGACAACAATGAGTGGGTCCTGCCATGTAAAGCACTTATAAACTAGACAGAACAAATGCGCTCTATTCTCCCCGATAATTTTTTTTCATAAAACACTATATTTTAGAAACTTTTACCGTGGACCATCTTACACCAAATTTAATCAACTTATTTATGGACTAGCGAATATCATTTTTCCCGAGTTATAAACAACTTTAATGTAGACGCGTCTCATTGAAACAATTAACTTAAATTTAAAAACGGTATAACTACATATAAAAAGTATGTACATCAATACATGTATCATCCCCTTTAATATGGTATTTAAATCATATCATTTACATATATGTACACCACCAATTCTTTGATTCACTGATACTTTAAAATAGCTTCTCTTAATACATTCTGGATGTCCACCCACTCGGCCTTAATATATAAAGGCTCAATGATTTCATCTATAAATCACAAAGTATTCTACAACACTCATTTTTTTTCATTTTATCAACAATCCATTGGTGTTAGCCTGCACATATTTTATCGTCTTTTATGAAAGTCAATAACATCCTACGTGTCTAAATTATATTGCAAAGGTTCCTTTGCGAACTTTTAGACATTATATTCCAAAACTATATTCTTTCTCAAGAGTTTTTTATTCTGGTAATTTTAATATCATTAACATCATCTTGCTTCTTGCATACTTATTGTGATTTGAAATGGTCCATTACAGGGTGTTGTGGCAATCGTTGTTGGAGTTGTACTTCTGAATAGTCTTGAATATGTAGAAAATAAGAAATGAATAAAAGGGTCAGATGTACAATATAAACTGCATGTAAAATGGAGCATTTACGTGCGGTTATAATAATTTAATTTTAATGTAATCCTTTGATTCAAGAATATCATGCTTCGTGTATCATTACATTTCGTATTGAGGTTTAAACTTGTATTATTAGCTTTGTCATGTTTGATCAGGAATTAGGGGTTTTCAGAACATCAGTATTGTTAATTGTGCTACAAGCCTCATAGGGTAAACTATATTAACCATTCCTCATTACTTGCTTTTTTATATTCTGATACGATTTTGACATGCAAATTGTGATTTCCCGGTTGAGTTAAAAACTTCCTTGGTAACAAGTATGCTTATAAAGTTTCAGCAACCAAAGAAATTGTTAACAAGTTTCGGTTATCAATAATGGCAATACCCGCAAAGGTATATCCATGTGGCTATTGCACACGGAACTATACGTTGTTGGACTGTGCTCTAATGAATTTGTAAACTACTAAGGTTGAACCGTGAAGGCACTGTGAAATATAAATATGTGTCTACTGTGGTTGTTATTACTCCGTATTTATTTTAATATGCAGTTCTAAGACTCTTTAATGTGATTATCTTGATGGTTGAAATTTGGCATCCATTACAAATGACCATGGGACTCCCTTGGAACTTTTGAGTACCGCAAGTAGTCCTCATTCCTCAAGATAAACATTCAACCACAAACCATGAGACCGGCGATGAAGATGTCTATGAAATTATGTGTTTGTTTGTTCGTTGTCGTCATGAAGATGTCTATGAGATTAACGATTTTGCTGAATAAAGTTTAGCTTGGAGACGCAAAAGATGGCGCGATTGACATACTTGATAAAATGCTCATTAAGGATTCAAGTGCCGCATTAGGCTCAATCACAGACACACTTTAGTTACTCAAACAAGTCACGTGCTATAGTTGTGACATGTTTTCAACTCATAATAGGATACAACGAAGACGTATTCTCTAGAGAGTTCGTAATTGGTTGATGAAAAGTTCCACTATAATCAACAAAAGTAATTTTGATGAACAGGTGTTTATCGCAAAGATGAAAACATCACCTTACGTAGAAGTGATACACAACTTATAATCACCATGTATGTCGTATTCGTATAATAAATTATTGGTGTTTTTTTTATGTTTTGATTATTATTGTGTTTCATATAACATATGTTTGTTTATTTCAAACTATATACGTTACGTTTGTTTGCTCATATATGGTCCCTTCTAACTAATAACTTTGTAATACATAGCTTCGTTTACTATCTTTTTCGACCCTTTTTTTAAAATACCCGTGAATTTCACGGGTCTTTTAGCTAGTTTTTTAATATTTAAAACTATTTGCTATATTTAGAAACGAAATATATAGAGTAATGTCTTAAAGTCCACATTAATTATACGGTTTTAGAAAACATCAAGTATTGTCATGCATAATTCAAATTAGTAACATGCCACGTGGCAGCCTTATAATGATACTTATTTTAGAATGTTTTCTTAAGAAAAAGAGGACTAAAGGAGAGGTTTACATAATTGTGGTGAATTCATATAATGGTTATGCACTCACAGTTGGTTTGTGCATGGCCTTGCCAATTTCGTGTTTGAATTTTCTAGTTAAGCTTATAAGTTACGTATAAATTGTGTTTAATTTATATAAAAAGTACCTACGAAAGAGCTATAATGACAAGCTACAACATCAAAATACAATATACAACCAAATATCAAACTATCCAAATAAAAATGAATATTTTATAAACGAAAACATCCGTAAATGATAGTATGTACTAAGTATTGTCTCGTCTCAAAATTATAGTTCATTTATATTTATTGGGTTGTCTTGAATTAATTATTCACATCTAAAAATGGGTAAAAAAAATTAGATCGAGATTAATATATTATTATCATTTGAAATTATAATTACAAACTTTTTAAGAAAATTAAATTAAGCACTTAAAGATAAAACTCTTTATGCAAAAAGTAAAAAAATTAACCTTTGATTATGATGTCGTTTTTTAACTGCGTATTTTTTTATAGACAATAATTTTGAAACAAAATGGGTAATACATTTGATAAAACTATAATAAAACCAAACCAAACACCAATCACCCGAAGCTACATAAAACCTTGAATGAAACTTAAGTTTACGTTAATAAAACTGAAAATGATAAAAGTTGCATTTGAGTTCGGATTATATAAAACCTCTTGTTTGCCTCAATTTTTAAATCCATGAAAATTGACCCAATTAACAGATTAGTGAATAAATTTTTGTTTACCTAACCTATTAATACACCCAAACATTCCAAACTATATGAAGGTAGAGCTTAGTTTTAACGTAATTATTTGTTAGTATACTCACATATAAAAAAAAGAAAAGACTTTTACACTTTTTGTGAATCGTACCATCATTTTGACCTAAATATTGGAATATACAAAAGTACTTTTGCCTAAGAGAATATAAAATGTACAATAAAATAGATACAAAAGTACCTAAATGGGCTGTCTTTTGGCCACTATTTCAGCGAAAGCCCAAGCCCAAGTCGTACTTTAGGATTCCACTTGTTGCGTCAATACCCTAGCAACTTTTCTTTCTTTTATCTTCTTGTCACAATCTCAAAGCCTCCCTCCATCCATTCCACTCTCTAAAAAAATGGCGAAAGTTAAGATGCGAATCTTGTTTAAATCCTGCAGATCAAAAGACCAAATTTGCAGATCTATGTTACACACTACACCCAGATTCCTCTGTTTAATCGATGTTAGTCTTCTTTATTTTTTTATATTTTTATATCAATCAAACAGATAATTGGTTTTCGAGTCTTAATTTATATCACACCATTGAAGATAGTGTGATATAAATCGTAACCTTGAGACTTTCAAGACAATATCCCATGATGACGATAATATATATATTTTTTAATTTCTAATGCAATGAAATTGGAAGTTGAATTTAGGATTTTCAAGTTTTATATGAATTAATGTGGTGGTTATTTGGAATAAGATGCAAGAGTACGTTTTTGGAAATAAGATATTGGTTTAAATGTTAATTGGTACTTGTTACTTTGCTTAATGGGCTTTCAAATAAGTAAAAAATGAGTTTTGTTGTTGTTGCGCTTATATGAAGAAATTTACTCTGGTGCCTATTTTACCTGTATTCAGACTACATAAAGCTGGAGTCTTTGTAAAAGTAGCGGGACACTTCGGTGAGATGTTTGGTAGATTATGGTGCTGATATGCGGACAATGGGTGATGTGTCGTGGAATTTTGAATGCACAGGCAATACGGGTACACCAGAAAGCTGGTTTAAGGTTGTTTTCGGGAACAAGAACAATTTTTTTCACAGCTCATGACCAATGGTGGTAGGTTGTCGATTGGGTTGGGCCTTCGGTGCTCTTTTGTTATTATTGGGTCATATATCATATAACGTTATTTGCTATGTTATACTTGCTCAACTAGAGTATTTACAATGATCTTATGTTGCGAAGCTCCCAAAAAAAAAGTTTGATTCTGTCATCGATCACTGATGGGTCGGTTGGTGAGTCACCTAAAAAAAGCATCGAGAAAGGTCAAGCATATATGTTTTATGAAATGATCAGCGGTTTCATTTATGCTACGCCCTACATCATGTGCATCATGTTCGTCTGTGTTTATTGGGCTTTCAGCGCCATGCTTTGCTTCGCTCAAGTCTTCTTTAGGTATCATCTATTAATATTCACTCGTCATAGTTACATTTGACTGATACTGATCGTAAAGAACTTCATTAGTCGTGAATGTGAGTATGGATAAATGAGAATTACCAAATGGTTTCGGCATACATCGATGCGTTATCTGAAGGAACAATAATGTCTGCTTGATTGACATTAATGCTATCTGTGGAAATTTATACAAAGATCTTTATGAACAACAGATTTAGTCAACCAACCACCACTTTATTAACTGCTTCATACTATTACTTCAAATTTAATATCTGGGTTTTTGATCAAACGAATACAACTGAAAGAATCAACAAAACAAGATCTCACAGATTGAGATATTTACCAAACGATCTAGAGAGAGTATTGTGTGTGATGAAAAACGATACAAACAAGAAGACTGAATAAACTATAACAGAAAAGTCCTATATATACTAGCTTGCTAATCCGGGCTTAAACTTCCAAGTATGTACATCTTAAGTCCTCCATAATTGCACTTACTAGTCCCTGCACAAAAAACAAACTACAAACTATAGAAATAAATATATATTAACTTACCATACTTACCTTCTGAATATGGAAATGGCAAAACTCATCCCTGTACACAAGAGTTAGGATATAGCAGTATACAATTGTATACTTCTCAACATCCCCCCATAGACTAACTCTTGTACATGTCATACAAACTAAGCTGATTGCAAAACTTGTTATGTTCCTGGACACTCAAACCTTTAGTGAATATATCAGCAACATTGTCCTCAGACTTAACTTTCACAGTTTTTACAATACCATCAACAACTTTCTCCCTTAAGAAGAACAACTCAATTTCAAAATGTTTTGTTTTCTCATGGAAAACTGGGTTAGCAGCAATTTGGATTATTGAGCTATTATCACAATGTATAGGCACAGGAAGAGAGATATTAACATTTAGCTCAGTCAGAATTTTAAGAATCCAAATCACCTCACAAGTAACAGTATTCATTGCTCTATATTCTGCTTCAGCAGAAGACTTAGCAAGCATAGACTGTTTCTTACTTCTCCAAGATATGAGAGAATTACCCAAGAAAACAGAATATCCAGTCACTGATCTTCTTGTGACCTTGCATTTAGCCCAATCAGAATCAACAAAGATACTAAGCTCAAGATTTCCTTTAGTGAAAGAAATACCTTTACCAGGTGAGTTTTTTAAGTATCTAAGAACTCTAAAAGCAAGTTTTAAATGAGATTCCATGGGAGCATGCATGAATTGACTTAGAACATGAACAACATAACTGATATCTGGTCTGGTATGTGTTAAGTATACCAATTTACCAACCAATTTCTGGTAATTGTTAATACCAACTAAAGGTTTGTCAATATCAGGTTTGTTTTTAACAGAAGTTACTTTAGTTTCTATAGGTGTTCCACAAGGTTTACACCCAAGCATTCCAAACTCAGAAAGAACTTCTAAACAATATTTTCTTTGAGTTAAAAACAAACTGTTATTAGACTCAATAACCTCAATTCCTAAAAAATATTTAAGTTTACCAAGATCCTTAATAAGAAACTTAGAACTTAAAAACTTCTTAACATTTTCAATTTCAGTAACATTGTTCCATGTGATAACAATATCATCAACATATACCAACAAAGCAAGGAAAACACCATTCTTATTTTTAATGAATAATGAGAAATCATTCTTACTCTGCACAAAATCATTCTCAATTAAAACTGAAGTAAGTTTCTCATTCCATTTTCTAGGTGCCTGCTTTAACCCATATAAAGACTTAACAAGTTTACAAACTCTCTTGTCATCCTTATCAAAATATCCTTCTGGAAGTGTCATATAGACATCTTCCTCTAGTTCTCCATAAAGGAAAGCATTATTTATATCTAGTTGATATAATGGCCAATTCAGATTAACAGCAAGTGTCAAAAGACATCTCACAGTAACAATTTTGACAACAAGAGAGAAAGTCTCCTCATAATCTATGCCCTCTTTTTTATTATAGCCTTTAGCTACAACTGTAGCTTTAAACCTCTCTAATTTCCCATCAGAAAAATACTTGACTTTATAAACCCATTTATGCCCCACAGCTTTTCTTCCTTGAGGAAGATCTGTTATAATCCAAGTACCTTTTCTATTTAAAGCTTCCATTTCTAAGTTCATTGCTTCAATCCATCTATTATCTTTAACAACTTCAGCATATGTTTTTGGTTCTTGAATTTTATCAAGACTAGTAGTAAAAATATAGTTTTCAGCACTCAACTTAGAGTAATTGACATGATTATCAATGTTATACATAACTTTAGTATTAACTTGAAAATCCTTAAACTTAACAGGCATACTAGTCTTTCTGACAGATTTCCTAATCTCTCTTTCCATTATAGGACTATTAATCTGTTCATTAAAGCTTTGATAAACTGTGTCATCACCCTCAGATTCTATATCATCTTCAAGTGTTGCCCTCTCCAAAGTATTTCTGGTGGCTTCTTCTAATGTGCTATCATTAGAATGCCCCTCATTATTCTTTCTAGCATCACTAGATTTTTCAGTACCTCCAGACAACACTTGGTCTGTGCCCTCACTCCTATCAGTCCTATTATCTCTCTTTTCATCATAGGGATCATTTGACAAGTTACCCTCTTGATATGTATTGAAAAAATTTATACTATTTATATTTTCAACCTCAAATTGAAAACCTTTACTTTCAAACTTGTTTTTGAAAGGATAAACAGTTTCATAAAACTTAACATCTCTTGAGAAAAAGAACTTTTTGCTTTCAAGACTAAACAACTTATATCTTTTTTTGTCAAAAGCATAACCCATAAAAACAGACTTTTCAGATCTAGAGGTAAACTTATCAGTATTATTAAGCACAGAAGCAAAACAAAGGCAACCAAAACATTTTATATGAGAGAGATTAGGTTCAGTCTTATAAATCATTTCATATGGTGTTTTTCCAAATAACACAGAGCTAGGAGTCCTGTTAATCAGATAAACCGCAGTTAGAACACACTCAGTCCACATGTTCAGAGGAATTCCCCGTGGAACATGAGAGACCTAGCAACCTTTAACAAATGCCTATATTTTCTCTCAGCTACCCCATTCTGTTGAGGAGTATATGCACATGTAGTCTGTTGAACAATACCATTGTTTTTACAAAAATCAAACATGTTATGATTCAAAAATTCAGTTCCATTATCACTTCTAAGAATCTTTATAGTTTGATTAAACTGATTTTTGATCAAGTTATAAAATCCAACCACATGTTCAAACACTTCATTTTTTCCCTTCAACAGAAAGACCCAAACAGCCCTAGTGTAGTCATCAACCAAAGTCAAGAAGTATTTAAAACTTTCTCTACTAGAAACTTTATATGGTCCCCATACATCCATATGCATAATCTGGCCAAGACCAGTGGTCTTATGTTCACTTAGTGGAAAGGGTTCTCTGGTTTGTTTTGCCCTATGGCAAACCTCACAAATCTCATTATCATTTTTCATATCTATGTTTAGTTTTTGCTTAAGAACATGCAAGACTTGGTCTGATGGATGACCAAGTCTATTATGCCAAATGCATTTAGACAAAGAACAAAATTGAACATTATGATTTTCAATTCTTTTACCTGTATTAAGAAAATATAGACCATTTTGTTCTCTACCAGTCCCCACTTGGGTCCTTAGCACAAAATCTTGTATCACACAAGAGTTTCCATCAAAAATGACCTGACACTTATTATCTTTACTCAATCTTTGAACTGACAACAAACTAACTTGATA
Organism: Glebionis coronaria; assembly: GCA_025667525.1. Classification (NCBI taxonomy): domain Eukaryota; kingdom Viridiplantae; phylum Streptophyta; class Magnoliopsida; order Asterales; family Asteraceae; genus Glebionis; species Glebionis coronaria. The sequence goes on from CM046881.1 coordinate 46,752,213, forward strand.
TCCTGGAACAACCAGAACATCATGAAGAATAATAGAGTCAGTAAGTTTAATACTGCCAATGTGTGTTACCAAAGCTTTAGTTCCATTTGGATGCCCAACTGCCATACCAAGCTTTGATACATCAACAATATTAAACATACCAATACAAGTAAAAGTCATATGCTGACTAGCACCTGAATCCATTATCCAGCCAATATAAACACTGTATGTGCTAATTTTAGTATTATGATTAAAAAATCTAGATGAACAAAAACTAATAGCACAATTAATACCTGCAATATTTGCAGGAATACTTTCAGATCCAGTTTTACTACTTATCAAGTCCATCAACTGCTTATATTGTTCATCTGTAAAAGTCTTAGATGAAACATTCACATTATCATTGCTTCTAGTAACAACATTGTTACTAGAAGTACCTCTGTTAGCATTATTATTTCTTCTAAAATTTTGTGGATATCTAACAAGTTCAAAACATCTGTCAACTGTATGACCACTCATATTACAATGAGTACAAATCAAAGAAGATCTATTGTTATTATTAGATCTAGCATTACCAGACCTATTATTAGCAGCATTATTATTCCAAGTATTATTAGGCCTAACATTATTAGGTCTAGCATTACTAGCTCTAGCAACAAAAGCAGTACTAGTACCACTTCCTCTAAACTCACTTTGGGAATGAGATCCCCTATGTGACTCATCTCTAGATAAAGTAGCAAAAGCACCCTTAACATCAGGAATTGGGTCACTAGTAAGTTTTATGCTCCTGATAGGAGCATAAACATCATCCAACCCCATGAGAAATTGCATCAGCTTAATAAGATGATTGTGAGCTTTAAGTTCAGCTGATTTATCACAAGTACATTCTGGCAAATTGACTAGAGAGTCATATTGCCTCCACAAAGCATTAAACTTGTGGTAGTACTCAGACAAAACCATTCCTGATTGACTTAAAGAATGTATCTTATAGTGCAAATTGAATATGACAGAAGCATCTTTTTTACTATATGTTTCTTCCAATTCATCCCAAATAGTTTTAGCATTATTAGAAAAAACCTGTCCCATGTAAACATCTTGTGAAACACAACCCAAGATCCTTGTATCAAAGCCAACCTGGCTCTGATACCATGTGGAAATTTATACAAAGATCTTTATGAACAACAGATTTAGTCAACCAACCACCCCTTTATTAACTGCCTCAGACTATTACTTCAAATGTAATATCTGGGTTTTTGATCAAACAATACAACTGAAAGAATCAACAAAACAAGATCTCACAGATTGAGATCTTTACCAAACGATCTAGAGAGAGTATTGTGTGTGATGAAAAACGATACAAACAAGAAGACTGAATAAACGATAACAGAAAAGTCCTATATATACTAGCTTGCTAATCCGGGCTTGAACTTCCAAGTATGTACATCTTAAGTCCTCCATAATTGCACTTACTAGTCCCTGCACAAAATACAAACTACAAACTATAGAAATAAATATATATTAACTTACCATACTTACCTTCTGAATATGGAAATGGCAAAACTCATCCCTATACACAAGAGTTAGGATATAGCAGTATACAATTTTGTATACTTCTCAACACTATCAATTGATTTCTTCCTTTGAATTGCCACAAAATCCACAATATACAGACGTTAACAAGCTGAGTTAACTTAATGATCAAGCTGCATATCAATGTTGTATTTTCATCTGTATACACACATTTACTTCTAAGCATAATGCGACTCAATTGTATTACTGCCCCGATGATACACCATGATCAAAAACAAAAAACAACATCTAAAGCTTCACGATGATTTCAGAATAGGCATGAACCAAAGGCTTCAAATCCAAAATCGAATTTCACGACACAGCCAACTATAGTTACGTAGTCAACACGCCTCATTTCTACATTGGTAAACCTCCATAATTTTACTGGGACCACATTTTAAGGGTGTGTTGATCGAATGGAAGGTGTGAGTGTGTGACAACCTAGCCAGAATGAGTCTTCGGCATTCAACCAGGCTAGGCAACATATATACGAGGACCCATTTGCTCACCTCGGTAACCTGCACATATAAATTAAGTTCATTCATAAGTTATGACTTGACTGCCTTCGTCGATTTAGTCAACTTCCGACACAAATAAAAGTTGGCACATTTAGGAGCAGATTTACTTTAATGATGACATATAGCACACTTAGACGATAAAACCACTCAGAACTTCACACAAGTCCAAGAGTTTGTGACAAGGGTAAGTTGCGTACTATTAGTAACGACACCGTGTGAATCCTTGGCCCGGATATATATAGAACTAACGTGTCAGCATCCTTGCGGTGATAAAGCTCAAAGTTATAGCATCAACTCAAAGGTTTGGGGTATAAACACCAACAGGATGAAACTATAGCAAAAAAACGTACATGACAACGAGACTTATTTCTTTGTGTCACCTAGCTTGAGACACAAATTTGGTAAGACACCAAGTTGTTGTGTTGGGTGACGTTTAAACAAAGCTCGATTTTAAACACATCATTTCTAATTGAGGTTTTTGAGTTAGCTTGGGGCTTCTCAGCTTGAGACTTGGAAAGCCAATAAGCTCAATCTTTTAATTAAGCTCACAAGAATACCACCTTGGAGCTTATGTAAGTAAACAATCCATAAGAGGGCACGGAGTGGTGGCGCCGTGGGGTGCCAAACCCACGGCGTTGGCCGCGTTATGATTCCGAGAAACGAAAAAACCCACAGCGTGAGCCTGTGGCGTGGGTTAACCCACGGGGCGTGAGCCATGTTTCAGTTTTTTTTTTTTCTTTTTCTATTTTTTTTATTGTGTGTGACTGTGTGTATTGGGTAAGAAGAAAGGGGTATTATGTGTATTGTGGGACCCACATTCACCCATCACTTGGAGTGATGACTCTCCACTTTTTTTCATGTGAGTGAGTGAGTTTCGATGACGTGACACCCGAAAAACCCATCACTCCAAGTGATGGTTCCTTGTGCTCTAAGCCAAAAGTTCATTACTCACATTTGATAAACAAATTGTTTAATAATTTCATTAGCGAGAATTGAGATAGAAAAAATCCATTGTCAGTAAACAACCTAAATATGACCCCGGGTTAATTACAAGCAGTAATCTAGGCCATGGAAAGGGGGAAGTGGGCCGTCGAGTGCAAATTGTTGAACCATTTCATCAGTGATAAGCGGACTTCCTACACTCCAGTCTTCTTCTATCACGGGAAGGTAAACACCATTTGGAACCTGTTGGGTGCTAGAATCTTGCACCATAAAATGAGGTTGCAATTCGGTGATCGGCGAACTTCTTATAAACAATTCGTTGTTTTCCATCACAGGAAGGTAATCACCATTTGGAACCAATTGGGTGCTAGAATCTTGCACCGTAAAATGTGGTTGCAATTCAGTGATCGGCGAATTTATGATATACAATTCGTTGTTTTCCGTCACCTGACTAACATCGGGGCTAGAATATTGCTCTTGTTTCACTTCCATGATCGGTTGAGAGCTTGTAAACGAGTGTTTGTATTTGAACACCAGAGAATAAGCATCACTTGAAACCGACCTTTGCTCTTTGAAAGGTTGCATAGTTGTTGAAAGCTCTTTGAGGGTTTTCTTGTATGCCTGAAACATTAAGATACAAATTGGTAACTCTTAACTGCCATAATAAGTTCAACAAATAAACATGAGTATATATTAATTTGGAGTGAGTTTCGAACCTGTAGATGGCTTGCAACGTTTTCCCTTCTGAGACCAGGAACGTCCATTAGCTCCAACACCTTTTTCGGGAAAGCGTCTGCAATAAAGTGTTTCAGAGATGTCCGATAAAGTTGGTTGTAGAAAACAATAGTACTTGTCAAAATGACTAGTCCGAACCAGGTTGTGTAGATCTACAAACACCTTCTTATTCCGTTTCTATAAGTATAAAAGTATATTATAAAAGTAACTAACAAAATTATGTAAAAATCATTTAGCCATTTTAGGATATTGTTTGCATTAAAATTAAAAGGGGTCAAAAGATGGATTGAGAGAGTTCATACTTTTGATTCCAAGACGTTTCACAGCATCGACGAACTTAGCATGAAGTTCATTAGTCCAATTCATTCGATCTTTTTTAGCTTGGTCCTTGATTTGGTCATCATCCATCTCAACATCATCCGAGCCGGAGCTTCCATAAAACTCTTTATCTTTAGCCGTATTACTTGAACTAGGTGCATTAGTTTCCAGTGTATTTATCGGTTTCATCAGTTTATGACGGAGCAACCTGCGAGCAACATGCTGCCATAGGAGCTGAATAACCTCCTTTATCACTGGTTTTGGCATGCAAGCACACGCACCCTTCATTATACACTCCGTAAATGTAGGGATACTGTCATCTGTAGATACAACTAACAATCCAAAAATTGTAGGCATTGTCAATTTCAGGGACGAAGCCAGGACGAAACATAACCGGGTGCACAAATTTTTTGAAACCGTAATATAACAGATGTAAAAAATGAATTAAAACGAAGGGTAGAAACACGTTCCGATTGACTAGGTGCATTTAAGATGGATTTAGAAAAAATCTTTGTTTTCTTCACAATTTAACACTACAAAGAAAAATTTCATAGGGGTCACGGGCACCCGCGGGTCCTTGGTCAATTTCATTAATTGAAAAACTCACTTATGGCTGAAAAATAACAAAATAACTTTTATCTTAAAAGCTATATATATATAGTATACCTATAGATATACAATAAAAATAAGGTGGAAATTTTTTTTTTGGTGCCCATACAAAAAACCCGGCAGTTTTTATATTTTTTTACACTTCGTGACCTAAAATCGGGTGTACCCCATGCTACACCTATCACCTATGTTCGTCCGTCCCTGGATTTTATACAAAACACTTAGTTGGTTTAGAACGATACCAAAAGATTGCTGCAAAATATATATACTCTATACATTCTAATACTCGTTAACATGGAATTTATATGAAACTATGGAAACTTTGATGTTTATTAATGGTTGTTTGTATAATTAGGGAAACTTAAATCAACAATTAATGCATGTAAAATGTCTCATTATTTTCAGCAATAAACAATAAAGAGAAAAAACTTACTAACAACTGGTAATTCCGTCTCACGAACAATGGTTTCAAGAAACTCGACACCATTAACATCCGGCGAGAAGTGTACTTCTGTTACCACAATATCAAACTTGTTGTTATTGTTGTCTCTGATCAACTGCAACGCTTCTGTTGGCGATGAACATGTCGTAGCTGCAAACCAATAACAATAACAAGAAAACAGTTATTATTGACTTATTGGTAAGTAGGGTTTTGATTAACCACAATCACTAAGCTTATCATGTATAAACTTATCACTAACCTTGATAGTGAAAAGATGTAAGCATCTCGGTAAGATATAAGAGCGAGTCGGGATCATTGTCCACAACAAGAACCTTAAGACCATGAGGATCGAAATCTGCCCAATCTTCAATGGAAACAGTTTTCGTGGGACTGCTTTTTGATGATGAAGATGAATTCATCAGTTCATCAACTGTGAAAATCAAAGATAATATTTAAAGTGGATGATACATAACTTATAACTTTGCTGCAAAAAAAGTAATTAAAAAAACATATGCATTACATGTATCTACGTGGCTCACAGAATCATAAGAACTAGGGTTAACCATTGATGCAAATTGAAGGTTAATTAAGTTAATTACAATGGCGTAATTGTATTTAACAAAGGCGATTTAGAAAGTTTTTATAATATGAAACTTTCTCTTTATATGTAACAACTTATTTTACAAGATTTAGATTTTGTATGCCTAAAATCTAAATATCGATACAGGCTAGGCCTGTATACTTTAACGGAGACAAAACTTTATGATTTGCTCACAAACAAAAACGATGCTAAAAGCTCATCTATGCATCAGGTCTAGAGATGGCAAAAAAAACTCCGAACTCGACGTAGAATCCGATACCCGAATCCGATTCAACCCAGGATTCCCCGAGTTAAGCGCGTATGAGGATGGGGTGGGGATTCCCCGATAATAAAAAAGCGGGTATGGAGGCGGGGATGGTAATACCCTTGGTTCCCCAAACCCGTCCCCGAACCCGCCCCCAAATATATCTTTGTTCTACATATACATTTATATATCTTGTATGTTTCAAATATCTATTAGATACTTGAAACACTATCAATCGATGGTTAATATCTCCATTGACACTAAGCTTCTAGGGTGAGCTTTTGTGTGTTAATTTTGCTATTATTATTACTGAGCATGATCGCATGAATGTTAATCTCGTTAATGTCGTTTGATATTACCATATTGGATTATTCGTAATGGTTGCGTCATTTGAAACATAGCTTAAATGTTAACTGTGTAACGGGGAAAAAAAATCCCCGATTCCCTATTGGGATCCCCGTTCCCCGCTGGATGGGGATGGTATGTAGCTTGGAATCTCCGATGGAAATGGGGACGGGGATGAGGATAGATATTTAACTTTGGGGATGGGGATGGTAGCAAACATTCCCCGCAAACTCAGCCCCGTTGCCATCTCTTCAGGTCCTTCACGTGAAGAAATATCAAGCGAGTGACGTTAATTTAGCATAGACTCAATCAATTAATTATATTTACTTATTTTTTTTAAAACTCACGTCCATCTTATTTAAAAAAAACTAAATATCTCACAAATAGCAAATCGTTAAACGAAAAAAAAATCATTGCTACGAGAATTAAATCATATTTCTATACAGGGACACATGTATAAATTTTGACAATATTTTTTCCAATCACGTCTGAGAAAATCATATATGATTCGTGATCACGAACAATATATGATTTCCCAAAATCATATGTGATTTCAGAAAACAATATATAATTCATGATACGAATCATATATGATTCGTGATCACGAACCATATATGATTTCCCAAAATCATATGTGATTTCAGAAAACTATATATGATTCGTGATACGAATCACATATGATTTCAGAAAATCATATATGATGATTCGTGATACGAATCATATATGATTTGCTAAAACCCGACTTGAGAAAAAATAATATGATTAACGATTAACGATTTGTGAGATATATTATTTAAAAAATAATATGAAAGTGAGCTTTTTTATTAGATGAAAAAGATGGATGGTTGGGACTAGTTGTGTTAATACAAATGATGCCTAAAAACATTATTAGTGTTAACTAATCTTTTTTAGTTTTGTTCACGACAAACTAAAAAGACATTTATCGTCAAAGACAATCGTAAGACGAATTATTTAATAAACACTATCATCAAGGTAATAATCATTTAGGTATTGCACAAACATATCTTAATCATGTTTAGTGATCATAAAAAGTGATTAGCCTTAAAATTAACATTTTGTCAAATGTGACCAAATATTTTAATAAACTTTCTTTTTAAGAAAATGTTTGATTAGAATAGAAAATGTAAATTTGAATATAGCATATTCCAAATGCCATAGGAATATCCTTTGAAGGTAAAACTTACCTCATATATTACTTCCTCATTAAAGGAAAAAAAGGAGCGAAGTCTACTACCCGCAGTTCCTTAAATAGGCCTACGGTTCTTTATCAATAAGGAACCACAGTAACAAATAAGGAACCACATGCAGATAGCTGTTGGCCTTTGTCTCCTATAAATAGTGGATCAAATCTGCATTTTCTAAGAACCTTTTTGGACATTCTTTCTACCTCTTTTCGTTTTTCTATATCCTAATCATTAGTAAATGATCACTTAATGTGTTAAGTATGTTTACTTATGATTATCCATCTTGATCTCCTTCTTTACTCATCCAAAGAGAAGATCACTCACACATTTGTGATGTGATTAAAGATGAAGCCTTGACGAAGATCAACCTACCTTTGATCTAGTCATGTTCATCATTTTTATTCGAGTCTTGTGTAGATCCAAAGTATTTGTGGATACTTGGATTAGTGTTGTGTTAATCCAATGGATTTGGGAATACTTGGATTAGTCTTGTGTTAATCCATTGTATATGTGTATACTTGGATTTGTCTTGTCTGGATCCAAGTTAGATGTGTATACTTGGATATCTTTTATTGAGTTGTAAGTCTTGTGTGTTAGTTCTCACTAAACTATAAAGTGATGTGTGTATGTGTCTTGTGAGTTCTCACTAAAATTGAAAGTGAAGAGTTGTGAAAATTGGTTCTAGCTTTGGATTAGAACTCGACATCTAGCCTTGTGTCGGAAAAGAAGATAGGCAACGAAGATTGGTTCTAGCTTTCGATTAGAACTCGAAATCTAGCCTTGTGTCAGAAAATGGTGAAGTAGGCGACATGTGTAGATTGGTCCTAGCTAAGATTAGGTCTCGACATTTAGCTTAGTGACAGAAAGTAATGTAAGCGACGTTGTAAGGGTTTCTCCGCCAAGAAGGGGGCTTGTGGATATAGTAGAAATCTCGAGTAAGGTGTACTCAAGGAGTGGAGTAGGAACGAGGATAAAACTTTGTTGCCGAACTACTATAAATCTTGGTGTCGTTCTTTAGGTTGCTTTTTTCCTTACTCTTTACTTATATTCACATTCTTGCATTGCATTCAATTGTCACTTATCATTGTTAATGCATTTAGAATTGAACATAACCACTATGAAACTTGCTTTCAAGTAAAAGGTAGTTTTGACACAAACCTAATTGAAAGAATTTTAATTAGGACATTAACCGAAGAGAAACTATTCACCCCCCTTCTAGTTTCTACCATTGGTATCAGAGCGATGGTCACTCAAGGTCTTTGAAGTATATTGTGCTTTAAAACTTGGATCGATCCATTGTCTCATAAAATTAGAAGGATTCGTTGTACTAAAGTTTCTCTTTGGTCAAAACTATTTTTTCATTAAAAATAAGCTTTTTAATTGATAATTTTGCATCATATCTTGTTTAGTAGCTTATATACATTTTAGATTGTTAGCCTCAAAATATTGAGTCAAACAAGAATGCTCGGTCATATGTTTATATGTATCGTATTTTAGAACGTTGAAATAGGTAGTAGATTAGTCGTGTTTTACGGGCTTAAATTTAAGCTAAAGTTCATTCATAAGTAACTAAAGCCTAAAAGGAAAGCCCGACCCATTATCATATAGCCCGTTATGTCACATGTAGGCAAGGCTATAAATACCTCTCCTTGCATGTAAGGAGAGGTTGGTTGGCTCATTTGTATTCTCCTCTCTAATCTAATATTCACTAGGTTTCATAAATTTCTCTCTCTTTTCTCTCACTACTTTCTCTCTCTAGAATTCATCTATCTTCTACCTTTCTTTCTTGTTTAATCATCATATTTTATGGGACAACAATTGGTATCAATCGCCATGAGGTAGTTTTGTGATCGTTGTTGATATACTATTTTGTTCGTATGATTGTCACCTGAGATCATCTCGGATTCAAGTTTTTCTTGTGCTTTTCGTGCTCTAAGTCTTGCTATATATCTCTTTCATACTTGTGGTAAGGATTTGGTTGTTGTGGTTTGCTTATTATCACGAATTTCGTGTAAAAATCTCAAGTTTTTACCTTAAGTCTCGGAAGTGTTCACATATTGCGATCGCCTCCCATCGCAAAGCTTTAGGGGTTTCACATTCCGATCGTGTATTCCGATCGCAAAAGCCTAAGGGTTTCTACATTGCGATCGTGTATTCCAATCACTTATTGCGATCATGTATTCCGATCACTTATTGCGATCTGTTATTCCGATCTACATTGCGATCTGTTATTCCGATCACTTATTGCGATCTGTTATTCTGATCTACATTCGATCTGTTATTCCGATCACTTATTGCGATCTGTTATTCAGATGACATTCCGATAAGAAACATTCCGATAGCATTGCGATAGAACATTCCGATAGCATTCCAATTGCACATTCCGATAGCGAACATTCTGATAGCATTTCGATTGCACATTCCGATAACATTCTGATCGATATTGCGATGGGTATTCCGATGGATTCAAGATTTTTTCAAAAACGTGTTTTTTCGTGTGTTTTTTGGTCTAGGATAATTTTTTGGTTTTTGAAGAACAATTTTTAAGGGATTTTAACACTTTTTCTCTTCAACAACAATCACTATAACATCTACTTAAGATCCATATTCACTTCATCATTTCAGAGAATATTTAGATGAATTCCACTTCCGAATATCGTGTGACGAACAACAACATAATGGTGGCGGGTAACAAAGAGAGACCACCAATGCTTGTGTCGGGTTGATATGATCAATGGCAATCCCGTTTTCTATGTTATCTTGACACAAAACCTAACGATGATGCTTTAAGGCAATGTATTTTTGATGGACCCTATAAACTCTCAAGGAATCAAGTTCATGCAGTACCAGCCACAGACACAATTGACGCACAACCCGCATATGAACGTGATGAAAAGAGGAACGACCTCACACCAGAGAGCCGTGCTTGGTTTGATGCAGAGAAGGAAGCAATCTACTTAATTCTCAGTGGAATTGGCAATGATATTTATTCCACGGTTGATGCATGCCCTACTGCTCAAGAAATGTGGACAGCTATTGAAAGATTGCAACAAGGTGAATCACTTAACAAACAAGACATGAAAATTAAGATGTTTTGGAACTTTGGCAAGTTTACATCAAAGGATGGGGAATCAATTGATTCTTATTACTCTTGATTCTACAAAATGATGAATGACATGACCCGAAACAACTTGCAAGTTTCCACCATGCAAGTCAATGTCCATTTTCTACAACAACTTCAACCAGAGCGGACACGGTTTGTCACCTTGGTGAAACAACAACAAATGTTAGACGAAGTTTCATATCACACGCTCTTTGACATTTTGAAACAATTTCAAAATGAGGCAAATGAACTTCGAGCTGAACGTGCTGCAAAGGTTTCAAATCCATTTGCTTTGGTGTCTACCACTCAACATTACCCAGATTATCGTTCTCATGTTCTAAACACCTATTATACTCAATCATCACCATGATCATCCACTGTCTCTAAGTCACATGCTCCAACAAGATCCTGAGGCAAATAAGTTGCAAGAGCACCATCACCCACACCTGAGCAATCATCCGAAGAAGACAGTGATGAAGAACTAGCTCAAAAGGATAGGAAATTCAAGCAACAAATGAATTTCATTATGAAGCAATACAAGAAAATCTACAAACCCACCAACAAAAACCTCAGAACATCATCTAACACGAGGAACAACTATGCTCAGAGTCCTCCATGGAATGACACACGAAGGCGTGCTGAGAGTCCTCCAAAGTATGATCGACAACCCGTAAAGTATGATAATTAGAGGGTTGCTACTGTTGTTGGAAATAGGGAAATTGTTGGTACTCAAGTTGTGCAACAAAGTGGGATTCAGTGTTTTAACTGCCGAGGTTATGGGCATTTGGCTAGGGAATGCAGGCAGCCAAAGAGGGTCAAAGATTATGGTTATCATAAGGAAAAGATGTTGTTGTGTAAGAAAATGGAAGCTGGGATCAAGTTATCAGTTGAGGAAGGAGAAATGCTTGACGACACAGATGATGAACTCTCTGACCAAGAACTCGAGGCACATTATTCATACATGGCAAAGATTCATGAGGTCCTTAACGTCACTGAGGATGACAATGGTCCTATCTTTGATACCGAGCCAATTGATAAGATATAACATGATGATGAATATAATGTGTTTGGTGATACACATGAGCATAGTGATCTAGCAACAACAATTACTGACACATGTATGATGGAAACGGTTGATATCAATATCACACCCGATTCATCAGACATGTGCAATAATAAGTTTGAGGATGATCAACATGCAAATGAGTATGATGAAGAGGAGCGTGTCGGGCTTGCTATTTTAATTGCTAGTTTACAAAAAGATGTCAATGAAACTAGAAAGAGTCAAAAGCAATTAAAGAAGGCAAACACATCGCTCACTCAAAACTTTGAAGAAAGCAAAGCCGCTCTTATAAAATCTAGTGAGACCATTGATAGTTATAGGGCTGAGCTTCTTCAAAAGACCAAAGAGCTTGAGGGGTACAAAAGTCGTGTTATTAATGTTAAAAAGGACGATTTTAAAAATAAATACAACAAAGCTCTTGCTTTGTTAACTAAAGAAAAACATCAATTTAATGTTTTATTAAGTGATGAACGTCAAAAAACGTACCTTGCCACAACAAAAGCTAACGAACTTGAACAACGGCTTTCTATGAATACCACCGATTCTGCTAAAATTCTTGACGAAAAGAAACAAGAGGTTGAAAAATTAAAACAAGATTTCAAGAATAGACAATGCAAAGATACTGAAAAAGTAAAGGATCTCGAAGAAGAAGTCGATTTTTTGAAAAAAAATTGTTTATAAAACGTATGACTCTATTCAAACCGTTAGAATTATAGCACCTCGGTCATTTTTAAAGGGTCAGTCTAGTTTTGCAAGTCCAAAGTACCTCGAACAAGCTCAAGCTACGAACCCCCATTTATATCTTGACGAGTCCGAATGGACCGATCATGATTGCCATGTAGCTAAGCTAGATAGTGAAGAGACGTCCCTTTGGGATGAGGAGAGTAGATCACCGGTCAATAAAGATTTTGGGCAACCATATAACTATGCTTATGAAAACAGTCTTTATGGTCTTTTGACTCCACAAAAACAGAAGTCTCGTGAGGAATTGTTTTTAGAATGCAAACAAAGAAGAATTCAATGGAAGAAAGCTTTTGCCACTAAGAGGAAAACTAATGTTTTTAAATATATTAACTATTTGTCTCTTGATGCTTCTAAAAGAAAAAGTAGAAAAACACTTGGTATTCTTAAACATCACATTGATAATGTTCAATCAATTGTTGAAAGCGATTGGGAAAAACGTCAAAAGGATAAGCGGAAAACAGAGATTCCTCACGACATAACTGTGCTTGAGTTACTTCAACACAAAACTGATTTCCTTAAAAAACATTGTCATTCTCTTGAACTTGCTTTGTAAAAAGACATCAGAAGTTTTCCATATGATAATAAATTACAAGAAAAAACTTCCCAAATGTGTCGAGAAATGAATGAAAAGAGTTTAGAAATTAAAGAGTGAAAGCTCAGTTACAAGACAGGGAAATAGCGATAGCAGAGTTGAAGAAACTCGTTGCTAAGATGGGTGGGAAAATTGTGGAACCTAGTGTTAAGAAACCTGTTGTAAGACAACCCAATGCGCACAAAGTGACTAGACCCTCTGTCTTGGGAAAACCATCTGTTTTCTCTAATTCTGCATTTGCAAAACCTGGGTTGCCCCCAAGACGGATGGGAAGGATAGGTTACCACAAAATACTCCCAAAACACATATTCGATCACAAAGAATTAAGAACACAAATGTGACTAAACCAGGGATGTATAGACTGGCCACTAACCCCACACACAACAAAGAAAGTCAATCACCTCAGACTTCTAGAAACACTAATAGACGTGTGCCTTTTACTACAGGAGTAGTCCCCACCGCTAGTGTTTGCCGACCTCAGCTTAAGAGCACTCGCATGAATGAAAAGCTTTGGCAAAACAAAAGTCAAGGGAAGATGGAGAAAGTAGAAGACCACCCTAGGATTTTCAATGTTTCTAAGAACAAAACGTCTGTAATCGCGTGTAATGACGATTTGAATGATTCGAATTTGAATGCTTTGAATGTTAAGTTTGTTTGTGTGAAATGTGGAAAGTGTGCTAATGCTAATCATGCTATGTGTGTTTCGAATAATGCCAAAGGCGTAGATACTAGAACTAAGAAGCAAACTGCGGTGCCTATTAATGCTAGAAAACCCAAACGCAAAGTAAACCATTCTAGTGTAACCCCCCTAAGAATATTACATCAGACTCCACCACTAAGAACCCTAGAAGCAGAATTAGTGAATTATATGAGTCTGCTAGCAAGTCTTGGAAATGGTGGTTTGCTAAGCAATGTCCTCCAGGATATAAATAGATGCCTAAGGTTAGGACAGAAAATGTGACAACGAGTGTTAGTGTGCCCTTAAGTGATGAAACTAAGGAAACTAATGAATCAGAAATCACCACTAACATGGAATCCAATTTAGCAAATGCTCCATCGTGTTCTAATTCTTCTGCATGTGATTGAAATAATTCTCTTCATACTGGACTCCGGATGTACGAAGCACATGACGGGGAATCTCAAGCTTCTAATTAACTTCGTGAAGAAGTTCCTGGGTACGGTCCAATTCAGAAATGATCAATTTGAACCGATCCTAGGATATGGAGACTTGGTTCAGGGGAATATCACAATCAAAAGGGTTTACTACGTTGAATGGCTCAATCAAAATCTTTTCTCGGTTGGTCAATTCTGTGATGCGGATTTGGAGGTTGCTTTTAGAAATAAGACATGTTTTGTTCGTGATTATGATAGGAATGACTTACTTACCGATTCACGGGGTACTGATCTCTACACTATTTCACTACAAGACTCCACTTCTTCAACTTCAACCTGTTTCATGGCTAAAGCTTCAACGACTCAAGCTTGGTTATGGCATCGACGATTATCTCATCTTAACTTTGATACCATCAACTTGCTTTCCAAGAAAGATATTGTGTGAGGCCTTCCAAACTTGAAATTCATCAAAGATCAACTTTATTCTTCTTGTGAGCTTTGTAAAGCTAAACGGAGTAGTTTCAAAACAAAAACTACACCAAGCTCTAAAGGGCGGTTAGATCTTCTTCATATAGATTTGTGTGGCCACGTGCGTGTTCAAAGCATCAATGGGAAGAAATATGTTATGGTAATTGTCGATGACTACTCAAGGTACATGTGGACTCATTTCTTGAGGTCCAAGGATGAAACACCCGACGTTCTCATCAACTTCCTTAAACTGATACAACGTGGTCTTCAAGCTCAAGTAAAAGTAGTACGTACTGACAGAGGCACAAAATTCTTGAATTCAACTCTGAAGAATTATTTTGAAGCTGAAGGATTGAACACGAAACATCTATTGCTAGAACACCTGAACAAAACGACGTTGTTGAAAGACTAAACCGAATTTATTTGAGGCTGCTCGAACATTATTATCCGCTTCAAAACTACCATTATTCTTTTAGGCCGAAGCCGTGTCAACCGCATGTTACACACAAAACCGTTCCTTAATTATCCCAAGACACGAAAAGACACCATATCACATAATTAATGACCGCAAACCTTCACGCAAACACCTTCATGTTTTTGGATGTACGTGTTACATTATTCGAGATGGTGAAAATCTAGACAAGATGAAAGAGAAAGGTGATGCATGCATTCTAGTGGGATATGCAACTCAGTCTTAGGGATATAGAGTGTATAATAAGAGAACAAAATTGATAGTCGAGACTATTCATATCAGATTTGATGAATTACAAGAAATGGCACTTGAACAAAGCAGTTTAAGTCCCGATCTACAAAGACAAAAGACTTCTGTGCACAACCGCACGGAACTCGGAACTCAAGACCACAACAATGAACCGTCAAGTTCAAAGCTGGTTCCTGAACATGTTCCTAGAGCAGATATGACAGTGGACACAACACTTGAAGAGTTGGAAATGTTATATGGACCAATGTTTGATGAATATTTCACGGGGTAGAAACATGTTGTATCGAAGTCTTCCGCTGTCACTCATGATAAGAATGATGATACCGATCATCGTCAACAAAAGGATACAACTTCATCTACTTCAACACGGGTTGCTGCAGATTTACCTCCTCAGAATACCACTTCAACAATCGTTTTTACAACATCCACAACTACTGTCATTAATCCAGAAAACACAAATCAAGCAGACGATGCATTATCTAACGATGACGATTTTCACAACCCATTCGGTACACCAGTCCACAAAACTGGAGAGTCTTCTACTCGCCATGTTGATTTGTCAAATATGCATACGTTTTACCAACGACGCCCCTAAACACATCATTGGACCCGAGAACATCCTTTGGTTCAAGTAATTGGAAACCCTTCACAGCCTGTTCGTACAAGACGACAATTAGAAACTGATGGTGATGTTTGTATGTTCGCACTCGCCGTGAGTACAGCTGAACCGAAAAACATCAAAGAAGCCATGGAAGATCATGCTTGGATTGAATCGATGATGGATGAACTTCAACAATTTGAAAGACTTGAAGTCTGAGAACTTGTTCACAGACCATACGATGTAATACCATTAAATCTTCGACGGATCTGGAAAAACAAGATGGATGAAGAAAACACGATCATCAAGAACAAAGCTCGGCTAGTGGCTAAGGGGTATGGCCAGAAAGAGGGAATTGATTTTGATGAATCATTTGCACCAGTTGCTCGTATGGAAGCGGTCAGATTTTCATTGCTTATGCTGCACATAAGGGATTCACTGTTTATCAAATGGACGTGAAGACATCATTTCTTAACGGTCCTTTGAAGGAAGAAGTCTATGTTACGCAGCCAGAAGAATTCGTTAATCCTCATTATCCTGACAAGGTGTATCGTCTCCACAAAGCACTTTATGGACTCAAGCAAGCTCCAAGGGCGTGGTACGATGAGCTTTCTCAAAAGGTTCCATTGATCTAACTCTGTTCACTTATAAATATGGGATGACATTTTGCTTGTGCAGATTTACGTTGATGACATTATTTTCGGGTCTACAAACCCAAAACTTTCAAAATGGTTTAAAAAAGTCATGCACAACAAATTTGAAATGTCAATGATGGGCGAACTAAAATTCTTTCTAGGAATTCAACTTCACCAATCCCCAAGTGGTATATTTATAAACCAAGCTAAGTATTGTCAAGAGATAATCAAAAAACATGGCATGACTTCATGTGACCCCGTTGGGACACCATTATCAGCCACATCGCTAGATGCTGACTTGGAGGGAAATGCCATAGATCAAACGAGATATCATTCCATGATCGGCTCCCTCATGTACTTGACAGCAAGCAGACCCAATATTTCACATGCAACGTGTTATTGTGCACGATATCAAGCACGAACCACTGAAAAGCACCTCAAGGAGGTTAAACAGATCTTTCGGTACCTCAAGAATACCATTCATTTAGGACTCTGGTATCCGATAAAAACTGGTTTCTTTCTAACGGCCTATTCAGATTTTGATCATACAGGGTGTCTTGATACACGAAAAAGTACTTCTGGTGGTGCACAATTTCTAGGTCAAGATAAGCTTGTGGGATGGTCTTCCAAGAAGAAGGATCGCACGTCACTTTCATCAGCCGAAGCAGAGTATGTGTCTCTATATGCGTGTTGTGCTCAAGTTATATGGATGAGAACACAACTCACGGATTATGGCTTCCACTTTGATAAAGTACCGTGTATTATGACTCAAAGTCAACCATAGCCATCTCCTGTAATCTGATACAGCATTCCCGCACGAAGCACATTGATGTCAGATACCACTTCATAAAGGAACAAGTTGAACGCGATATCGTTGAACTATACTTTGTTGGAACGGATTACCAATTAGCCGACTTATTTACGAAAGCTCTGTCGAAAGATAGGTTTGAGTACCTCGTTAGGCAAATTGGTATGAGATGTTTGACTCCAGCAGACCTGGAGATTCTGGCAAAGGTGCCTGCTTGATTTGTCTATCAAACATCAACTTGTAAATATCATTAAAAAGCAAAATACAAAAATATAAAACATATAAAAGCAAAACACAAAATTAAAAATCTTTGAAAATCCAAAAATATTCTTCTCGACATGTCTTTCAGTATCGATAATATGGACGTGCCTATAAATGTCGCTCAATAACGACACGGGTGTGTACATAAAGCTCGAATGAAAGTTGTAAATATTTATCAAAACATGTCATTTCTTCTTTTAGTAAAGGAAATTGTCTATTTTGGACAATTTTTCCAACAATGGGTAGAGCGATCTATCTTGTGTTAAGCTTGTCACAAAACATTCAACGTTTTGAGCTCAACACAATGGCTTGTAATCACTTTCAGATTGCAACCCGGGTCGATATTCACGGGGGAATGTACGATTTTGTGCTCTTACCCTCAACAAAAGAAGAGAAATCTTCTTACACTTGAGTGGATTCGTCAAGACATTCAAAGTCTATGAACTCAAGTTTATGCTTTAGAAAAACCTCTTTGCCAAAAAGAAATAGGATTTTTCAAAAAGCGTTGAACACAATTTTTTCAAGAATTTTTCAATGATTATTCAAAATCTTTCAAAAATTGTGTGTTCAACAAATCCCATCCTCAAAAAGCGAAATGTGGATAACATCCTCACAATGACAATTAAATTAGATCCATTTTTTAGGGGGAGCATTTCAACTTCATGCAAAGATTGACACATCTTTCTCCCGGAGATTTTCAAGACTATTTTTCAAAATATATTTTAATCAAATTTGGTATCTCTAATATCAAAAGATTTTATATATTAGAGATAGGGGAGAAGATGTGATTAAAATGTTATCTTATACAAGACTCAAGCACTTTAACTCTTACCTACATGTGCAAAACACTTTCGATTATCGATGCACATGTGAAGGGGGAGCATTTCTAAAACGAAAAAACTATCAAGGTGTTAAATGTTTTTCAAACACCTTGTTAGACATTTGAAGTGGTTTTTATGATTACAATCAAATACCCACAACATCTTTAATCCACGACGTTATTGGTGTCAAAAGGGTGGTTAGGTTTAAGTCCTATGATCCAACCAGAACTGAAGGGATCTTCCCAGGGACAATCAAATATATTATTAGAAGTCCTTAGGAAAGATGGAGTAGAATGTGAACGTAGCTGAATGCCGACTAAGTACTGATGCCGGCACTGGAACAATTACAACAAGGTGCTAGTAATGATGTCTTGGTAAGCATTGAAGGGGTTGAAGAATTAAAAAGAAATATAAGGATAAAGGGTGTAAAGAAAGAAGCCCTCCATACAACTTAGGCAGAAACCGGGTCAACACATCATGAAGACAAACTCATCACTACCCAGTGATGAAGTGCACAACCCTTTCCTAGCTACTCAGGCTTCTCTCAAAAGAAGTTTGTTTTATTGTCACGGAGAATGATAGGTGTGAAAACACCCATCCTTTTACCACTTAACTATAATAATAACCAAGCCAAAACGTGTATTTTATGTCGTAAATGTTTGAATTATTCGTGGTTTGTGTTTTTATTGTCTTTTAGGACCAAAAGATTAAAAAGGAAGAAAACACGGGCTTTCACGGGCTTTTATCGATGTAAACGAGAAAAGACGAAGTCAAAAGATCAAGAGTGCAAAAAGAACGGAAGTCCAAGGCCTATTCTGATGATTTATCAAAGAAAAAGTCTAAAGACGGAAGTTTAATGAAGTCGAAGAACTCAAGTCTAATTATTGAAGAAATTATAAGACAAGTTCAATTTATATCGACAAATCCCGAAACGACGTCGAGAAAGATAAAGAAATTAAATCGAGTCGAGACAAGAAGAAAGAAAGAAGAAAGCATCATCACATGTACTCCTCCTATAGATACCCTCCTAATGTGTCATTAGGAGGGTGGTTAGCTAGTAGTAGTTTTTAGTTTTATTATTGTAAGGTAAGTAGGAGTAGATTAATATACTTTCTCTCTCTAGTTTTTCTTAATGTTTTTCAAGCTTTCTCTTTAATCTTTTGTCAAATCTTTGATCTTTAATCTTTTTAATTCAAGTCTTTAATCATTCTCATTCTTCCTTTCTTGATTTTGTTTATCTTTGATTCACGTTAATCTTTGATTTTGTTTAGTTTTGATGTTTGATTGATTTAAAAGTTCATCTTTTTTATTCATCTTTAGGCTTTAATACGGATTAAGCTTTGAGCTTGACATTCTTATTGGCTTATTTTGTATTTAGCTTATTTGTTTTAAAGTTTTCTTAAAAGTTTTGTCCTTTTAAATTTCGATTTAAAAAGTTGCTTATTTAGAGTTTTGTAAGATTTAATTTGTGCTTATTTAGTTATTTTCATTAAATAGTTAGTTAAGTTTTGGATTGTGCTTATTAAAGTAGCTTATTTGTGTGAAATCCATGATTTTACCATGATTTTATGTAATAGATTTCCACCCAATAATCCTAGAACACAAACTCATGTGTTACATTTCTATGGGTTATGTGTGAATTTGTCTAAACATGTACATATACTTGTACATCCACACTTGTGACATAAGATTCATAATGTGAACCTTGCACCTAAAACTAGGGATAGCAAGAAGTAAGATGTATCCATAATATTGGAATACTCAACACTTAACCAAAAATTAGAAAATTTAGCTACACCATGTATATGTGGCCGTGTATATGTGTATGCATAAGCTTAGGTATTCCTAAACTTTCTTGGGCTACCCCAAAGTTATGTATTCCTTATGCCCTAGCCCAACTCAAGCCAACACAAGCCCACCCTTTCTTTGGATATCCTTACACGACACACACATGCATATGTGGAAGAAGAAGGGTTGTCTTGGAAAGGGAAGAGCTTACACTTGGCACAAATGTCCTTACCAAGGCAATCATGCCTTTTTCATTCTCTTTCCCTCTCTCATCTTTAATCCGAAACACACACATCCCCATATCTCATACATGCAACTCACTTCTCTCTACTTCTTTCTCTCTCAAACATTTCGGCCATAAGCCACAAAAATCCAAAGTT
Organism: Glebionis coronaria; assembly: GCA_025667525.1. Classification (NCBI taxonomy): domain Eukaryota; kingdom Viridiplantae; phylum Streptophyta; class Magnoliopsida; order Asterales; family Asteraceae; genus Glebionis; species Glebionis coronaria. Next base: position 46,772,815 of record CM046881.1, read on the forward strand.
GATTCATTAAATCAACTAAATCTTTGTCCCATCTTGATTACAAATCATTTGGTGGCATCATTCTTTTGGAATCACTACAAACAAGCCCTAGTCAAATCCTTATAGGTCATGGCTTGGTTTGTGTTATGGTTTTTCTCCATCAACTTGAGTAGATCTTATATCTCCTTGTTAATTTAGATCCTCTTTGGTACTTTTAGGCAAGAGAGGTATACACATCGTAATCTTTCATTTCTTCATGCATGCATCTTCATACACCTATAAACACAAGTGAATAACATGTTAAGAATCAAGATTTGGTAAGGCTATGACCCTTATGGGTCACGACATATTTATACAACCTATGATCATGATTCAAAATCTTTTTAGTAAGAAACTTATGACTTATGTGTTATGTGTTAAACTAGATTTAAAAACCATATGAAATCTTTTATAAATCTAAATATGACATGAGTTACAAATCTTGTTTATGGGACTTTGGTTAACCAATAACCATAGATCTCATGGAAAGAACTTGTGAAATCTAAAAATCATGAAAGCCATGACCTTAAAGGTCACGGCTAGAATGAGTAAAGGCTATATGATTTGTCTACTAAGTTTGAATAGTGGAACATGAAATGTTACATGTTAAAAGAGCTATTAAAAATCATCAAAGTAACTTATGTGAATTTATATAGCTGTGGGTTACATATGACCCTAGAATGGGTTAGATGTACATACATGCTTATAAAAACCTATATCTAATGATAAGTGTTAAACTTAACATGGTATACATAAAGTAAGCTAGTAGATCTAATGGGAATATTGGGAGGGAACAATATAACCATGGGGTATATATTGTTTCTTGGAATGATGGTAGCCTTGAAAACATGCATGTAACCTAGATAATCATAATGTGTTTTTGTAAATAATTATAAGATTTAAAAACTTTAAAGGGATATCTTGGAAATACCAAGATCTACAAACGTATCCGTGAGCTATAGATGAGGGTACATAGATCTATGTTTGATTTTTAGGTCTAGACATAGTTGAGATCTCATTTTGAACTAGTGACTTATTTTCTTGATGTGTACATAGTTAGATCTAATTTTGTAACACATAATAAACTACATGCAACCTTAAAATAAGACTTGACTTATCTTAATAAGCTATAACCAATATAAGCCGTGGGATATAAGCTCCTACTAGGGCTTATGACCTACTTATAACCTTATAACACACCTAGATCTAATTTGGAATAACACATAAAACAAAATGTAAGTTTTATTCATTTAGATTGGAAAACTAAATATTAATAAGCTCATAATAAGCTTATAAGAATATCCTAAGTAAAAATATACATAAAATGTAAATTAATTTTGGACTAATTAAGTCTATGAAATGTTAATTCAAAACTTAAATGGACCCAATAAGCCCATTTTATAAATTATAGCAACTTAAATGGACTTAAGATCACAATTAGGCCCATTTAACTAATTAAAGGACTTAAAAATGTATTAAGCCCAATAGATGATTTAAGAGCCCATTTAAACAAATTAGTGGACTTGAAATATATTTAAGCCCACTAAAATAGCCCATTAGATGTTTAGCCCATTTAATGAGCCCATATAAAGTTAGATGTTAAAATAAAAAGTTTTTATAATAAAATATGACTTATAAAAACTTTTTGGATGAAAGTGACAAATTATAAAGCTTAAGGACTAAAACCTAACTTATGAAACTTATTTTAATAAACTAGTAAGCACAAGGACTATAAATGTAAATATCCAAAAGTCAAGGGTTTAATAATTATTTTCCGTGGCAACTTAAACCCTAAGGACCATTTGGGAAGTATTTAAAAGTTATTTTGTCATTCTAAAACCCTAAGGATCATTTTGGCAATAGTCTAAAACTTAAAGAAGCCCTAGGGGCTGTTTTGTCATTTTAGTAAAGTTACAAAACCTAGATAATACTAGAGGGACCAAATCTGCCATATGCCGAAACAATAACAAGCCCTAGGTACTAAATATGAAAAATCCGAAAGTTTATTGTTTTAAAATATGGAGGGACTAGTTTTGCCACATTCCGAAACATTTCCAAGCCCTAACCCTAAAATCTATTTTAATTATAATAAAACATAATTAAATACTTAGACCATGAGAATTAAGGTATAAATCCTTAAGATTAAACTATTTTATAGATTATAAAATAATTTATGGAAACCTTAAAGTTAAATAAAATAATATATTTTCTTATAATATTTATATTTACTTTAGAAAATAATTGTATGAACAATTATGAATATGCATTGTTAATACATGTACTCATATACTTTTAAGAAGTAATAATTATGTGAACGTTAATTAAATAAATGTTACTACGTAAATATATTACAAGTAAAACCCCTTATGTTTACTTTAATATAGAACGTGGTTATAAAATTTAACGGGATGTTATTGGTACAAGTACTATAAACATAGATTAATATTTTAAGTGAAATATTTTCTTTTATGTTTACTTAAATGTAAAACTTAATTGTCAAATTGAATGATTACTATAAATACATGTATGCTAACTAATATTTATAGTTAAACATGCGATGTGAACTTAGAAATGAAACTTACATAAATAAGTTAAATGAATATTGATGCTACTTGAACTATGGTTATTTAGATAAATACCATAGTATGAATGAACTGAATAAAATCCGTATAAGCATATCTATATGTTCTTTGTATTATCTATTAAGATTATACTATCTGATTAGGCATAACTTTGGTGTGAGCTTTATTTGGATACCCGTGTTAGACAAGAAATTGCCTACTCCCAGGTGAGTTTACAGCCCCATTTAAACTTTGATAAAACTTTCCCTTTTGGGAAAGAAAATATGCAAACATATATTGGACATAACTGGATAGTATAACAGGATTATGATTGCTTACTATTGAAACTGTTAAATTGTTGTAAATCGCCCAAATGTTACAAATAGATCTATTAGGGATTGACCATCCCCGTCTGGGTGAGTCATGCTCACTGTGCCTTGGCCGGGACAACAGACGTATACCATGTTGGAACTGGAATGGGTGTCTTTTTGTAAGACACTACGTCCTCATCTGTTGAGGACTACGGGGTTAAGCTTCAGTTTCTAATAATAAACAAATGTTATTTGCATTTTAGTAAGAATGCTTTGTGCATTATTACTTCTATGATTATTGTATGTCCAAACTAATTAATTGTTAAAATCTGTAAATTCACCAACTTTATGTTGACCCGTTAGTATGTTTTGCACAGGAATATGAAGTTAGTACGTGGTGTGTACATGGTCTCCAGCATCTTAGTAATCTGCATTGTAGGACTCGTCCGGGGTTCTATTTGGGAAACTCAAACAAACACTCTTCACCATGTTTAAGACAATTTTTATTTATTTGTTTAAATAAACATGTAATATGTTTAGACTAACTCTTTATCTTATGCTCTATGGACTATATGCTATCGATCCACCCTTGTGACATCTCCGTGGATATTTTCCGCATATCTTGACCCTACCTGGGGTGTCACAATTTGATTGCTTATTACAAAGTTCTTTCCATCGGAATAGGGTTTCCCTATTCCGACCAACATTCCGATTAGAGCCCTATTATTCCGATCACTGGATCAGAAAAGGGTTTTGTATATTCCGACCAGGATTCCTATTTGGATTCCGATAGCTTTGTTTTAGTTTATTCCGATCGTTTTCCTTTTTCCAGTGTTCCGATAGGGCTTTGCATTCCGACGGGCATTCCGATCAGTGGATCGGAATAGGGTTTTGTTATTCAGACAAGGATTCTGATTGGGATTCCGATGGAGGTATAGTTTGATATTCCGATAAAGGTTTGTTACTATTATTCCGATAGCTTTACTATCTCGTTATTTCGACGAGATCCTTTTTTGGTTGCATTCCGATCTGGATTCCGACCCTGGTATTCCGATAGGGTTTACATTGTCTAATTTACTTTTGTCGAGTTTTAATTTTTGTCATTTAATTAATTTACCTTTAAAGTCCTAATTTCTCGTCATTTATTTTTAAAGTTTTAAATTTTTCACATTTACCTTTTAATTAGTTTCAACTTTAATTACTGATACAAGAGATTTTACTCGTTGAAAAAGTTCGTTTCTCGGAATCCTCTCGAATTGATCTCAGTTAAAAGTGGAATGATTTGTTCTTGGTGACAAAAAGTGGATTTAGTTTTCTAATCTACTAAACAGAGAAATGATAATAATTTAATCTTAAAACAATCAACAATTAAAAAGTAATGCTTGAATTTAAAGAAAACAGCCACTGAAAAGTTACCCTATGCGGAAAACGTCCTCCTATTCGGGAAATAATCTTTATGCGGAAAGAAAGGCACTATTCGGAATATTGAATTCTTACTCGGAAAAATTACCCTTATGCGGAAAACATGGCTTATGCGGAAAGTTCCTCTATTCAGAAAAACTGTCCTATGCGGAAAAATGAAGCCTATGCGGAAAATTGAGCTATGCGGAAAAACATGCCTATTCGGAATATCAAGTTCTATGCGGAAAGTTTGGCTATTCGGAAAAATTACCCTTATGCGGAAAATATGGTCTATTCGGAAAATAAAGTACTATGCGGAAAATGGGGCTATGCGGAATATGTGAAATATTCCGAATAGGGAATGAACAAATCAAGCTATGCGGAATATTAGCAATATTCCGAGTAAGGGAAAATAAATGAGTTCTATTCGGAAAAACTTGTATATTCGGAATATTCCTGGGTTGAAGAACAGTAACAGCAGACACGAAACAGGGAACTCGTTTTTTATCAGAATCAAACCAAATAATCAAAAAGGATTTACCAAATCAAACACAAATCATTTAAATACCATAAGTAACAAATCCCACCAATAAAAACACTAAATCAACAACTTTTTAAGATCAAACTTGAATCAAATAAAAACTTAAGAACTTGAAATAGAAGATGATGAAGATCAAGATGAATGAAAAGATGGAATTAAAGGATTAATGTAAAGGTAACAAGAGTAATGATTAACACTTACAAGATTTGAAAGAAAAATGAAAAATCACCAAACACCCTAATGGTGTTTGTGATAAACCGAACCTAAGAACTGGGAAAAAGAAAAAAAAGAAGCTAACTCCCTAAAATGTGAAGGGAAAAACTATATATAGTCCTAGTGGTTGGTTGGTGAGTGGGCTTTCTCCCTTTCTTCTTGTCTTCTCGTCTTTTCAGAAAAGTTGAAGTTTTCGATTCTGATTCGAGATTTGTCGTCGATTAAATTCAACTCGTCTTTTAATTTCTTCGTTAAATAGACTTGAGTTTCTTCGACATATGTAAATCTTCCATCCTTGGTCCTTTTCTTTGATAAATCTTCAAATAGGCCCATTGACTTCAAATCTTTTGTATCTCTTGGACAATAGACTTCGTCTTTAGTCTTTTTCCTTGATAAAATCCGTGCAATCCCATGTTTTCTTTAATATTCATCTAGTTAGCTCTGAAAACACAATAAACACAAAAACCACGCATAATTCCAAACAAATGATATTAAATACGTGTTTTGGTCTTGTTTTAGCCAGAATTAAGTGGTAAAAGGATGGGTGTTTACACACCTATCAAATCCCCTACACTTAACCATTGCCATGCCCTCATGCAATGCTTAGTGATAAAGCAAATTTACATTTTTCTCATAATCAATCAACCTTGGCCTTATTCAAATACTACTAAATAAGAATCAAAATACTGAGAGAAATTAAAACTTTAAGATAAACAAAAGGGATGGAAATAACTTGTAAAGAAATCAAGGACTTACATTAGGGCTTTGGTGTTGTGAAGATTTATCACCCTCAAGTTTCACGTTCCCCAAACTAAGCTTAAAAACGAGATCATTGTTATTATAAGTTAGCAATTCAAACACTTACACACATGGCTTAATTAAATGCTTAAACTCCCTTATTCCTAGGTGTATCTCTTATATTTTATTTTTGTCTTAGAATGATCATGAAGATGCATTTTTGGGACTTATTTCGATAGTTTATTTAGGCTGAAAGCAAAGTGGGACGATTTGATCAATAGTTAGCTAAAGGAAAAAATCTCTTAAAACTGCTTCTCGGGATATCAAAAAGTTCATATCTTGGCATAACTTGGTTCGCGGTTTGAGACCTTTCTCGGGCCGATATTTGGCATGTACTTCATACTTCATATCTTCGAGAGACGTTCTTGAGATAATGGTCTTCTCATCATAATAGAGTTTCTTCACTTGGAGACTTTTGAGGGGTACTCCAACTTTGTTGACCACGACTTCATGATTATTTCTTTAATCTCTATTTGGGATTTTGAGATACAACGATCCGCCTCCTTTTCGGACTTGGATCTATTTATCCTCATACCTTGTTAGGGTCTTTTCGGATAGACTTCTCCATGATCTTTATGGGAGTTGATTGCTTTTCGTCGTGAGTCTTGATCCTTCATATTGACTTTAGGAATAATGCTTTTCACATCACTTTGGATCTTCAGCAATAAAATGGAATCCTCATGCCTTGTTAGGGCCTTTTCGGACTCGCCAATCTTCGCGCCCTGCTTCATAAGTTATGCCTTGGCTATGAACTCTTATCATTACCGAGCAACTTTTAAACGATCTTGGGCTAGAAGCTAAGTAACTTTTCAAATCGTAAGACCTTACTTATTGCAGATAAATTATTAGCAAGTGATGGGAGAATAGGCAAATAATTACACCAAGTGAGCTTGTGCAAGAATACCGACTTATAATTGACTCTATCATTTCTCGTCCTCCACAATTTAAAATCTCAAATAATGAGACTCGTGGATACTTAGCCTAATAAACCAATTAAGGTCTACATGGTTAAGGATACTAGCTAGAATAAACTTGGATAAGTCTATTCGGGTTGAGTCAAAATAAACGCAACGGGCCTAATATGTCAAAGATTTCAAAACTAGCTACACCACTTTATTAATATTTTTGACTTTATTGCGGGATATATACATATGAAAGCAACGATAAAAATTAAAAATTACGACGAAATGGCCAAAGTGAATAAAAAATTTGAAAAATGTTGAAAAATAGGATTTTCCGGTTAAATGAAGGCATTTTCATGGAAAAGTCCACTTAAAACTTCGATAGAAGTCCCCCCTACACTTAAGATAAACATTGTCCTCAATGTTTAAGCATGTGGGAAAAATCTCCCCTACACTTATGACATTGTGCACGTTGGTTAACTCGAGTTAAGGAAGAGACGACTAAAGTGATCAATTTCAAATGTGAGTATGAAGAAAATTGAATCATGATAGTTGAGAGATAGAACCGGATTTCGGATAACACGGGAGCACGGTTCTTTCAAAGATTCCAAGATTGCAGGTATCCCTGTAATCACATCACCACACAAACACAAACGACCAAAATAGGTCCTCCCCTACACTTAGGGGGTTAATGGGATAGATACTCGGGCTGCCTCCCGAGGAGCGCTTGTTTTTGATAACCGAGTCACGAGCCTGACTCGACCCAAATTTAGTTCATGGGGAACGTGGTGAGGGATGGAATCACCTCCTGAGAGGTGTCCTCACCAAAGTACAACTTCACTCGTTGGCCATTCACCTTAAAATTCGGTCCATTAGGTTGAGCGAGCTCGAGAGTACCATATGGAAAAATTTGGGCAATGGTGAATGGGCCGGACCAACGAGATTTGAGCTTGCCCGAAAAGATTTTCAACCGAGAGTTAAAAAGTAAGACTTTGTCTCCAACATGGAACTCTCGGTTTTTGATCTTGGAGTCGTGAATGAGCTTAGTTCTTTCCTTATAGATTAAAGAATTTTCATAAGCCTCATTCTGAAGTTCATTCAGCTCATTGAGTTGGATTTTGCGTAGGTCACTAGCTTTGTTTATATCAAAATTAGCCCACTTCAAGGCCCAATAAGCCTTGTGCTCCAACTCAATGGGGAGGTGGCACGCTTTCCCGTACACAAGACGATAAGGCGTACAGCCGATCGGGGTCTTGTAAGCAGTACGGAAAGCCCACAAAGCATCATCAAGTTTATCAGCCCATGCGGCACGATGCTCTCCCACGGTTCTTTCCAGAATTCGCTTCAGTCCTCGGTTGGATATTTCAGCCTGGCCATTAGTTTGTGGGTGGTAGGCTGTGGAAAGACGATGATTTACCCCGTACTTAGCCATGACTCTAGTAAATTGGTCATTGCAGAAATGAGTCCCACGATCACTAATAATGGCACGAGGCACACCGAATCTAGCGAAAAGAGCTTTCAAAAAGTTACAAACCACCCTTGCGTCATTAGTAGGTAAAGCTTTGGCTTCAACCCACTTTGAAACGTAGTCAACGGCTACAAGGATGTATTTTTTCCCTTTAGATGAAAGGAATGGCCCCATAAAGTCGATACCCTAAACATCAAAAATTTCACATTCCTGTATGAAATTCTGAGGCATCTCGTCTTTATGTGTGATTTTGCCTTGCTTTTGGCAAACATCACATTTTTTAACCATATCGTGAGCATCACGATAGATGGTGGGCCAATAAAATCCCGAATCAAACACTTTTTTAGCGGTGTAGTTGGGACCAAAGGGACCACCGGTGGGTCCTTTGTGGCAAGCATCAAGGATTTCGGACGCTGCCGGTCCATCAACACATCGACGGATAATCAGGTCGGCACATTGTTTGAATAGGTAAGGGTCGTCCCAAAAGTAAGTCTTAATGTCGGTGAAGAACTTCTTCTTTTGTTGAGACGTCAACCCTTCCTTGAGAATTCCACCCGCCAAGTAGTTTGCAAAGTCCGCAAACCACGGGGTTTCATTCGGCTTCGAGTTTATAGACATTAAGGTCTCCAAGGGAAAAGAATCATTGATTTCTTTGTTTGGATGATCCCCTTGGTAAGGATCCTCAAGTCTGCTAAGATGGTCCGCGGCTAGGTTTTCTGCTCCTTTTTTATCGCGAATTTCGATTTTAAATTCCTGGAGCAGCAAAACCCAGCGAAGAAGTCTTGGTTTGGAATCTTGCTTTGTCAACAAGTACTTCAGCGCGGAATGATCGGTATACACGATGGTGGTGGAAAGGACAAGATAGGGGCGAAATTTTTCAAAAGCATAGACAACAGCTAAAAGCTCTTTTTCGGTTGTCGTATAATGCAATTGTGCCCCAGTCATTGTCTTGCTAGCGTAATGGATTGGTTGGAAGTGTTTGTTCACTCTTTGTCCCAGAACCGCTCCAATAGCAAAATCACTAGCATCGCACATCAACTCGAAGGGAAGCTCCCAATTAGGGGTAACCAAGACGGGTGCCTTAGTTAGCTTATCCTTAAGCGAGTTGAAGGCTTCAAGACACTCTTTAGAAAAGATAAAAGGAGTATCTTTTTCTAAGAGGTGGGTCATCGGGCGAGCGATTTGAGAAAAATCTTTGATGAAGCGACGGTAGAAGCCCGCATGACCCAAGAAACTTCTCACACCCTTCACGGTTGAAGGTGGAGGCAACTTTGCGATAACATCGACTTTAGCACGGTCTACTTCAATACCGGCTTTCGAGATCTTATGTCCAAGCACGATGCCTTCTTTTACCATAAAATGGCATTTTTCCCAATTCAGAACAAGGCGAGTGTCTTTGCACCTCTTTAGCATACGTTCCAAATTGGCAAGGCAAGAAGAGAAGGAATCCCCGAAGACCGAGAAATCATCCATGAAGACTTCCATGGTTTGTTCAACCATGTCATGGAAGATAGCTAACATACACCTTTGGAAAGTCCCGGGCGCATTACATAAGCCAAAGGCATTCTTTTGTAAGCGAATGTGCCATAGGGACAAGTGAATGTAGTCTTCTCTTGATCTTGGGGATCGATGGGTATTTGAAAATAACCCGAGAAACCATCAAGAAAGCAGTAATATTCATTTCCTGCTAATCGTTCAAGCATTTGGTCCATAAAAGGTAGAGGGAAATGATCCTTTCTCGTGGCATCATTGAGTTTGCGGTAGTCTATACAAACTCTCCACCCAGTAACGAGACGAGTGGGAATCAACTCGTTGTGTTCATTGGGAACAACGGTTATTCCGCCCTTCTTGGGCACACAATGGATTGGACTAACCCATGGTGAATCCGAAATAGGGTAAATCATACCCGCATCAAGAAGTTTGATAACCTCTGTTTTGATGACTTCATGGATTTTTGGATTCACCCTTCGTTGGTTTGAATTGTGGGCTTAAAGTCGTCCTCCATGAGAATTTTGTGTGTGCAGAAGTGAGGATCAATTCCACGAATATCCGAAATTTTCCAAGCGATAGCCTTCTTATGAGCTTTCAGCACGGCAACGAGGCGAGTCTTCTCTTCATATTTCAAATCCGTTGCAATAATGACGGGTGACTTCTTGTTGTCGTCAAGGAACACGTACTCGAGATGTGGCGGCAACTCCTTAAGTTCCAAATCCGGAGGATTTTCGACGGGAGGCGTTTTCAAAGTTGTGGCATCGATAGCAATGACCGTGGGAGATGGAGACGAAGGATTGTCTTCGTTGAGAAGATTGTCAAAGAAATTCATGTCTTCATCCCCATCGATAGGAGAATCATTAGTAGCTAAATTCGCATCTCCCATGGTATCTTCAAGATTGTTCCAAAATAAATCACTATCTCCAAATAGAGACAACGATGAATCAATGGAGGACACGGTCTCAACATTGGGAAGAGAGGTAGGAATACTTTTGCAAGCATCATTAAAGTGTTCTTCACAAGCCTCATCAAGAACGTCAATACAATTAACGCTCTCATATGAATAAGGCTGTTTAGACAACTTTCCCATGTTGAAGACTACTTTATCGTCACCCACTCTCATGATAAGCTCACCGGCTTCAACATCGATGAGAGTGCGACCGGTCCTCAAGAATGGACGACCAACAATGAGTGGCACACGGGGGTCCATCTCGTAGTCGACGACAACAAAATCAGCAGGAAAGGTGAATTTGTCGACTCCTACAATGACGTCTTCGGTTATCCCCACTGGATAAGCAACCGTACGGTAAGCTAATTCCAAAGTCATTTTGGTGGGGACTAGCTCTGGGAGAGATAATTGCTCCCAAACACTTAGAGGCATGAGATTAATACTGGCACCTAGATCTGCTAGGGCCATGCAATTCTCTACTCCCGGGAAATTGCAAGGGATAAGAAAACGACCCGGATCACCAAGCTTGGTTGGCAATTTCCTTAAGAGCACTGCAGAGCAATTCTCATTAAGTTGGGTGTTGGCAATATCGAGGAGCTTTTCCTTGTCGCTCAAAAGATCTTTAAACATTTTTGCATACTTGGGCATGTGAGCGAGAGCCTCAGCGAAGGAGATATTGAAATTCAGTTGTTTGAACATTTTAAGGAAATTCGAAACCTGAATATCATCCTTGCTCTTTTGCTTCTCTTTCCTCAACCTTGAAGGATAAGGTATATTGGAAGAAGAGGAAGGCTTTAGGGGAATAGGATCACTCACAACCACGGGTGGAGGAGGGGTAGAAGGAAGAGGTGGAGAAATTGGGGAAGGAAAAGGATGAGGAATAGGAGCAGGCGACTCGTTCTCCTTAGTCACAACCACCGGTGGAGGTATAGGAAGCTCGGGTTCCTTGGTACCTTTACCACTTCGAGTAGTGATTGCTTTCATCTCCCCTCTTGGGTTCGCAACGGTGTTACTCGGAAGAGTACCCAAAGAAGAGGGTTGACTACTTTGGAAGAAACTAGCCATCATGTGGAATGATTTGTTCTTGGTGACAAAAAGTGGATTTAGTTTTCTAATCTACAAAACAGAGAAATTATAATAATTTAATCTTAAAACAATCAACAATTAAAAAGTAATGCTTGAATTTAAACAAAACAGCCACTGAAAAGTTACCCTATGCGGAAAACGTCCTCCTATTCGGGAAATAATCTTTATGCGGAAAGAAATGCACTATTCGGAATATTGAATTCTTACTCGGAAAAATTACCCTTATGCGGAAAACATGGCTTATGCGGAAAGTTCCTCTATTCGGAAAAACTGTCCTATGCGGAAAAATGAAGCCTATGCGGAAAATTGAGCTATGCGGAAAAACATGCCTATTCGGAATATCAAGTTCTATGCGGAAAGTTTGGCTATTCGGAAAAATTACCCTTATGCGGAAAATATGGTCTATTCGGAAAATAAAGTACTATGCGGAAAATGGGGCTATGCGGAATATGTGAAATATTCCGAATAGGGAATGAACAAATCAAGCTATGCGGAATATTAGCAATATTCCGAGTAAGGGAAAATAAATGAGTTCTATTCGGAAAAACTTGTATATTCGGAATATTCCTGGGTTGAAGAACAGTAACAGCAGACACGAAACAGGGAACTCGTTTTTTATCAGAATCAAACCAAATAATCAAAAAGGTTTTACCAAATCAAACACAAATCATTTAAATACCATAAGTAACAAATCCCACCAATAAAAACACTAAATCAACAACTTTTTAAGATCAAACTTGAATCAAATAAAAACTTAAGAACTTGAAATAGAAGATGATGAAGATCAAGATGAATGAAAAGATGGAATTAAAGGATTAATGTAAAGGTAACAAGAGTAATGATTAACACTTACAAGATTTGAAAGAAAAATGAAAAATCACCAAAGACCCTAATGGTGTTTGTGATAAACCGAACCTAAGAACTGGGAAAAAGAAAAAAATGAAGCTAACTCCCTAAAATGTGAAGGGAAAAACTATATATAGTCCTAGTGGTTGGTTGGTGAGTGGGCTTTCTTCCTTTCTTCTTGTCTTCTCGTCTTTTCAGAAAAGTTGACGTTTTCGATTCTGATTCGGGATTTGTCGTCGATTAAATTCAACTCGTCTTTTAATTTCTTCGTTAAATAGACTTGAGTTTCTTCGACATATGTAAATCTTCCATCCTTGGTCCTTTTCTTCGATAAATCTTCAAATAGGCCCATTGACTTCAAATCTTTTGCATCTCTTGGACAATAGACTTCGTCTTTAGTCTTTTTCCTTGATAAAATCCGTGCAATCCCATGTTTTCTTTAATATTCATCTGGTTAGCTCTGAAAACACAATAAACACAAAAACCACGCATAATTCCAAACAAATGATATTAAATACGTGTTTTGGTCTTGTTTTAGCCAGAATTAAGTGGTAAAAGGATGGGTGTTTACACACCTATCAATTACCTGTCATTTACTTTACAGTTTTGCAATTTATTTTACTACAACGACCAAACTATTTGTTTTCCACCAAAAGACGACTGAGTCGCACTTAAACCAGAAATCAATTCGATTAGACACACACAACGAACTTAATTTTTAACTCAGTAAAATCTAGTTATTAGAGAACAACATGACTTCTATCAGCTTTCTCACTCCGAGATAGTTAATATTGAATAGGTGGCATCTGCTCCAGCCTCTGACCACTAAAAGTGCACAAATCGAGTCTAGAGCCAAGAGATCAATCAAATCTCGTTAGGACACATGGATGACGATAAAGAGAGTCCTACGCTATATCCTTGCGATATTGCTAGAACACTCAGAGTGATACTACTTAGTATTTACAATGATGAGTGGAAATCCTTCGAGTGTTAACATCAAACAGCACTACGGTAGGTCATATGTAATATTCTTTATGAATTAAACATATTGAAACTGAAAAGCAACAGTGGTTTGATTCTGAATTGATTCAAACTCGTTTCAGGTTTCTACGCAATATCTTTATGGTCTTGCCAGAAAATTCAGAGTGATATTTATTAATATTCATAGTGACGAATGGAAATCCTTCTAGCGTCAACCTCAAACAGCGCTACGGTAGGTGACTTGCGAGATTCTTATGAATCAAGCTTGTGTCAACTGGAAAGAAACAATGGTAAGATTTTTTATGAATCAAACTTATTCTAGGAATTGGAATTGATGACTTTAATCAAGCGGATATTTATTTAATTGATTCACTCTTTATGTTCGCAGTCTTGCTTTGAGACGGTCGAGTGAAGAGAACGGATAGTACAGCCGAGAAACCCTGTCAAGGAGATTCCTAATTGAATCTAACTATCACAGGTACGGTATTTAATATCGTATAACGGTCTTCACCGACCGGAGGTAAAACGCTACCAGTTTAGGACGAATGTCAAAGCCATTTAGTCCGTGTCTATGTTTTGTCTCAAGAAGGTGGCGTCATGGTGTACTCAGCAAAGTCAAAGATTCAAAACCACATACTCATGCCTAAAGACATATTTAACAATTAATAGTGTGAGCATGTGGATGAAGACACAAGATCGCAAGATGTCAAAGACAATTCAAGGATGATTTGAAGATCTCAAGATCAAAAGACTAAGTCGAAAGACAACGACAAAGGCTAAAAGATCACAGCATGAAGGAACAAGACTACTATTACATGTTCAAGACTCATTTATGGCGAGATTAGTAATCTCTACAAATCTCCAAATGACAAAGGGTAATGGCCTCTCATAAAGGGTAATGACCTCTCATTGGGGGAGATTGTTAGCCTCAAAATATTGAGTCAAACAAGAATGCTCGGTCATATGGTTATTATGTATCGTATTTTAGAACGTTGTAATGGGTAGTAGATTAGTCGTGTTTTACGGGCTTAACTTTAAGCTAAAGTTCATTCATAAGTAACTAAAGCCTAAAAGGAAAGCCCGACCCATTATCATATAACCCATTATGCCACATGTAGGCAAGGCTATAAATACCTCTCCTTGTATGTAAAGAGAGGTTGGTTGGCTCATTTGTATTCTCCTCTCTAATCTAATATTCACTAAGTTTCGCACTTCTCTCTTTTTTCTCTATCTACTTTCTCTCTCTAGAATTCATATATCTTCTACCTTTCTTTCTTGTTTAATCATCATATTTTATGCGACAACATAGATTTACCCTTGAAATATATCTACTAGTTTGCATCTTTCTTTGTGTAGGTACTCATGAAGACTAATCATTAATTTGATTGTGGATTGAGTTACTTGCACTTGTAGAAGACTCATCTCCTTGTATTTTCAACATCTTTGGATGATGACATCAAGATTGGTGTTTGTGATACTAGTCCTTGAAGAATAAGTATTCACTTTGGTCAAGTATGGGCATTGAATTGGTCCTTAAAAGACTTGGGATGGATGTTGCAGCTAAGGTACGTTTTCGTCCTTCCACACGCCCTATTGATCATTCTTTTGATCATTACTTGACTATGTTCTTGTTCTTGGCATCCTTGCCTTGACACTTGTTTGTGGTATGTGATTCTATTCTTGTACCCTCTCAAGCCTTCATTTCTTGGATACTTGACTCACTTAGGGATTGTAGACTGAGTTAGTAGTAGCTTAAAGTATTAAGCATGATTTATATGGTTTGCAACTTATACGGTTAGTAGGCCATATATCATGTGTAAGATGTGCAATTGAGCTCATCTCTAGGATGATTGATTAATACCTTGAGATACCAAACTACATCATATATTGTAGTTAGGATATACATATTTGGAATTGAAATATTCCAAGGATATCTGTAACGACCCACTTTGAAAAAGGACTGTTACATGATAATTATGGCGTGTTATCAAAGCATAACAAGGTAACATGTCTTAAAACATAAATGACCATAAAGGAACGCCGGAATCAAACATCGACTTTCAAACATAAGCTCACATGCATAAAGTAAATGAAGTAGGAAAAGGGACTAAACATTGTCCAACCAAGCATAAGTATATGAAATGCAGAAAGGAAAAGAAGTCTAAGGTAGCTTCCATCCTATGCACGTACTCTTAAATGCTCAAGTTCATCCCTGTGTACCTGTCGTATGGGACATGGAAAGAAAATACGGCTGAGCAATACGCTCAGTAAACGGATATAATGACATGATAGAATAACTGAAACATAAGTAAAAGATATGAAATGCAGCGGAATATGTGTAAGTCCTGGAAAACCTGGAAGATGTTTTAAAAAACAGATTTATAACTGAAAAGTCTTATATTTATGGATGCAATGTAATTTAAATGCCAAAGAGCTCATACAGGTCATAACATATATCAACGTGCATAAATACATAGAGGGGTGACCTCGTCATGCAATTACAGGGGTGACCTCTAATAATATAAGTCTGGGTGGAGGGATCAACTCCAATGTGATGGATGTAGAGCACACACCACAATCACCTTGTAAACCTACAAAACATGAACTAGGATGCACCCATACGCCCCAAAATAATAATAATAATAACCCATGTAAACTGAAGGGACGCCGCGAGAAATCACTCTCGTCGTGTAAGAGTCATGACACAGGTGCCTCAAGTGTCAAGGTTATGGTACCTCCATAACTAGGTGGTCATGGTCATGCATGTATATAGCTCAGGCAATTTAAAATGATAGCATGGAAAACAATGAAAAGTTTTATGATATGAAAACTGGGGAAACGGATGGCAGCAAATGGGGAATCCTAATCATGCATAGAAAGAGATGTCCTTACTGAACGACGAAATATCCGTACCTTATGTCCAGTAACGAATGAAGATGAAAAGCGGAAAGTACTACTCCGACTTCATGAGTTCTACATAATAAAGGACGTGTATGAGTTATTTGTTCATGTATAAATCACTGATTCTTAGTTTAATTTATTTGTTCTCGACTTGTTTTACTTATTCATGTTTTATCGTGTCTTTCTTAGTATTATACGTTTCATGTGCCCTTGATTAATGTACTACATGTTTCATGTTTTATTATACTTGATGAATTCATAATTAGTAACTTTCCAAAAATAGAAGGTTTCTATATATAGTAACTTTCCAAAAATAGCAGCTTTCCATATATAGTAACTTTCCAAAAATAGTAAGTTACCATAAATAGTAAGTTTTCAAAAATAGTAAGTTTCCATAAATAGTAAGTTTCCAAAAATAGAAACTTTCCATAAATAGTAATAAGCTTGTTAAATAAGTATAGAATATAAGTTGGAGCTTAAATGAACATATTCTTATAAGTCATGATTTATTAAATAGTATAATATTAAAGTTTATTAATAAATACTTTTACTTGTTATAATCTTATAATTAACTATTAATTAATAATGTAGCATGGTTTTAAAATGACTATTAATTAATAATAAGACATGGTTTATATTAATAAAACTTTACCATAACTTAATAATTGTATAATTAAATTAACTTAGCCTTGGTTAAATATAATTAACTAAATAAGATACGTCCTTAATTATATTAAATTAAATGGGGCCATGATTAATTTCATTAATAATTAAAATTCTAAGTCCATAATTTATTTAGCCAAAACTAACCAACACCCCCTTGGTGTTTCGGTATAGCCGAGCCCCACAACAAGTCCACCGAGACCTAGTGTCTCGGTTGCACGAACCAAACAAACATAAACACCACCAACCGGCAGTGTGGCCATGCCACTGTCCAGCCGAGACTGCCACCGGCGGTGTGGTTTTTCCACTGCCAAGTCGGGTTTCCATCAGCTGCCTAGCCCTTCCCACCAAGAACACAAGGGTCTCGGTTGCCACTGCTTGAACAAACACCCCACTGGGGGTCCCTACTACTTGCGGCTGACGAAAGGAACCAGTCCTGACCCTTAAGGCCGGCGGCTGTAGGGAAAAAAAACCCACCGAGAGCTCCTCATGGAGAGTACTCTCGGTTTCCGTGTCCAAACCAAACCAAAACCAGAATCATAACCTTGATTAATTCTTTTTAAAACATGTTCATACACTTAATTGATAAAAATCATGATTCCTTATAATGAAAAGAAAATAATAAATGAATACCGAATATGATTGAATAAAAGATGAACACACACAATTTATACCCAAAAATCAAAGATCAAAAGTTTTCCTTTTTCCCTTGTTTTTCTTGCCGACAGCTACCAACACCAACCTAGGGTTTCCTTTAATTTATACGTAACTTGATAAATGAGAATACAAGGAATGGTTTTTACTAGTTAAAAGCTTAACGGGTCGGGCTTTGGACCCCTTTGTTCTTTCTTCTATAACTGGCCACAAACACCCCTTTAACATACATTTTGTGTTTTTTACTTGGATTCTCGTGTATTAAATACTCGTGACTTAAGTTCGTGTTATATCGTGTCCTGATTTATTTATTATACATAAATACTTGTCGGTATACATTTAATATATGTAATACTTGTCGTGTTTTAATTAATATTAAATTTTAATTAATTCATATTTTCATGTGTTTTATATTTTCATGTATTTTATGCGGGTTTTACAATATCGTTATTGCAATCCCTAACAATAGTTTTTGTCCGATCATGTGGGAGAGAAAGTGAATCTATATCTTGCTCATATTTTGAAATAGTCTAAGACTTGTATTGAAAGTGATCTTACTCTATTTTAACAAAATTGCTTGGTATGGTTCATTACCAACGTCGTTTAGACCTACGCTGAAAAGGCACGTCTTAAACCCCTATATATGACACAAGCTCTTCGTTTCTACTACTTAAAGATTGTCACTCATCTCTTGAGCATTGAACTTAGCCTTGATTCACTCCTCTTGGTTTCTCTCTTCTTTGTTTCTTTCTTACGAGTAGTCGTTTTTCCGTATCGGACTTTTTGGGTCTCGATTTAACTCGTAATCCTTCATTAAGGCATTATTACCTAGTATTGAAGTGATCCAATGATTTCGAAAAGACTTCATATATATTTTAAGTATTTTAGAAAAACTTGGTTTTGAAAATTTCATTGATTTTCTTGGTTTAAAATTGCCTTTTGTCGGCGGTTCTTTATTTGTCACGGTTCAAACCGGCGGTTCCTTATCGATAAGGAACCGGGGTCCACTAAGTGACTAAAATAATCTGGTTTTAATTAAAAATCATTTTTTTTCAAAAAAAAAACCCACCCTTTCTTCTCCATAGGCGACGGGTTCCCAACCAAAACCACCATTGTTGATTTTCAAAAGCTTCGATCACTCAATATTAATTGATTCCAAGACTTGGGTTTCATTCATCCTTCTTCCAACGTCAATTAATTGTAAGTATATTCATTCAATTTCAATCAATTTGTTCTAGGGTTCTTAATTTCATAATTGGGGATTTTTAAAATTAAACTCGAATTGGAACCTAATTAGGAATGTGGGTTGACATAGTTGTAATGATATGATTCCTTTGGTTTGAATTCATTGCGATTTCACTAAAACCTACTTATAGAACAAATCCGAATTTTGAGTAAAATATTTTGGTCAAATAATGGAATTGATATGAACTCATGAACTCATGAACACAATGGTAATTGCATTGTTAACGCTTACCTAAAACGAATTTTGAAAAACCAATGTTTAATGTTCATGTTTGATTTTTCATAAATCATATGTATTAGTCAAAGATGAAATGGGTACATTGTGAACATGAGAATGTTAAGGATTAATCCTTTGATTTATCAAGTAATTGATTAAGAACATTCTTATGATTTTGATTTTTTTTTCATTAAGTAACATAAGAGTGATTGTGGAAAAAAAAATTGTTGTATGTAGGTACTTAATCATGCCTTTGGAAACTCAAAAAGATCATGAGAAAACTAGAGAATACATACCTATTCTTTCTTCTTCGTGTAAATCTTGTTCTCTCAAAATACTCTTCGGTCTTTAGAAACTCGTAGCTTTCATGAAGGACGCATTGTCCCTTCTAACCTTCATGTCCTTGAATTCATTCGATTCATGTTCAAATCCGTTGGCTTTGATTGTTTGCTTGACATTAATGAGCCAATTTTTCCTTCTTTTCTTTTGGAGTTTTTTAGTTCGTTCACATTAGTTTGCATCAATAATGGCTTATCTATAAGATTTTCCATAAAGGGGAAAACCATTGTATACACTCTTGAAGAATTTGGTGAAATTCTTAAGGTGCCATATGATGGTCAATGTAGGTTCACCGATGCTTGGATTATTGACTCTCTTGAGTCGGCCTCTATTGATGTGCACTATGTGACTGAACTTCCTTCCCCTTCGCTCATTTCTGGAGCCATTTCTAAACCTCGTGAACATTGTTGTCTTGGTGATTTTCATGGACATGTTCGTACTCTCACTCCATGGGAATTGCTTACTAACAAACTTAATGATTTCATGATCCTTTGGGCGGAGATCATTAGGGAAAACACAATGTGCATGGGTGGATATTGCAACCATGTTCCCGCATGCCTTGCGCATATGTTGTATTGTGTTGCTACCTCCACCCCGTACAATCTTGTGTATTTCATCGCTAGTAGGATTAGCTATGTTCTATTTAAGTCAAAATCTCCTAGTCTCCCTAATGCTATGCTTCTTACTCGTCTTCTTAGAAGAGTTTATCATGACTTTCCTTTTTTAAACGTATCATCTTTCTACTTCGTTGATTGTGTGATGTATCTCATTGAAGGGAATATCACACAAGAGTCTAAAAATGACAATTGTGAAAAGGAAAGCGATCATCGAGATGAAGCTCATGATGTTGGGTGTGGTTTGTCTCTAACTATTTGGAAAGACAAGTTTGAAATCGTCACCAACATGAGTTCTCCGAGTAACTCTTTGTCTTTCTCTAGTTCGCTCTTGTCCTCGCAAGACATTGATCTTGATTATCAGTATTTCCTAAATCATTATCTTCTTGAGAACCCAAGTGAAGGATCAAGACATATTGAAGAAATGTTTATGAGAGAAAGTGATAGAGGTGCTATTGCTATTGGTTGATGCCATGATTGTAACTCCGACTTGTTTATTTTCTTGCATTTAGACTTTGGTTTGTTTAACTAGTACTTTGTGTTTGGATTATCTACTATTTTAATCCTAATGTGTTCATGTGATCGATCTTTCTAATTACATGACTTTATGAAATTATGTGTTAGTTAGTTATCTAGATTTTGGTTAGTAATCTATTTTGTCTTGTTAAACCTTTGCTAAAAATTTGGGCTTGTGAAAATATCTGGAAGACCATTTTCTGAAGCTCTTTGCCCGCGGTTCTCTAATTCTTGGGCGTCTCCTTAGTGATAAAGAACCGCGCCTTTATTTAAGCAACCGTAGGCTCTGTCTTTGAAAGCATTTATGCTTTACACTGTTTTCTCTAAATCTTTGTAAACATTGATGAATTTTTTGCTAAAAACCATCTTTTTCCCAATTAAGCCTATCATGTTTCATTATTCATCAAAATGAATTTTAACACACTACTAGTTTGAATCATTCCAACTTCTTCTTAAACCTCTCTTGGTTGTTCTTCTTCTTCATCCTATAAGCCTTCTTCTAAACCTTAACACTCAACCATGGTGTCCACAAGATCATCAAACTCCTCCAAAGACTCTACTACCAAAATAAACCTTAAGATTAAGATCAAGTTGCCTAAACAAGGTTCTTCATCTTTTCTTACACCTAACAATGAGATATCTCCTATTCTCATTTCTTCATCACCTTCACCACCTCTTGCTCTATGCAAGACTAGCTCAACTCATGGTACCAACCATTCCCATGGTTCTACCTCTTCTTCATTCTAATCTAGGATGAATGAGTTGTCTTTATCCTTCACTCTAAGTCCTCTCTTGGAAGTGAACCCTCAACCTCTTCAAAGCATTCCTTTTGAGGATGACTTTGTTGAGCCTTTGGTAACCTCACCTTTCACCCCACCAAACTCACCCATATCACCATTGGACACCATGCCTCTTCCTTCTCCTCCATATAACACTCTAATTTTAGGTGTTCCCATTTCTACCTCCATGGGTGATCCAACATGTTTTCTTTTCTAGAAGCTCATGGCACTAATTGTTTATGTTGCCTCTATAATAACTACATCATTCAAAACCTATGAATGGAGATGTTTGATCTTCATAGGAGGTTGCAAGATTTCTTGCTAACTTTGTTCACCATGCCTCCACCTCCTAGGAGATGAATGATGATTTTCGAAAAATGTTTTTAAAGAAAATCAAGCCAAGGAAGTCTACCAAATCAAGAACTAGATTAACTAATTTTGTAATAGTTAGTTGTTATTTATTTTTTTATATTTCCTTTTCCTTCATGAGTTTTTCATGAAGATGTTTAATAGATTAAGCTTTTGTGTGTTTTAACCTATGTGATCACATTAATCCACTTCAATTTAATTAAAATTGAAGCTTAATCTATCATAACCTTTAAAACTTGACTAAAATTGGATCAAAATGTTATCTAAATATTTTGTCACCCTTTGTCAAGACACTCTTTGTGAGTGTGTCGCCTTTTGTGAAACCAAATCATAATCTAGTGCTAGTATAGGTAAAAATCCAAGATTTGCTTAATTTTGAAAGAGCCCAAACTTTTCTCAAAACTTTGTAAAATTGATTTTCCATGACCAGTGTGCGCGGCTCATTAATTGTCACGCTGTTCCGTATCAATATGGAACCGCAAGTCCCTTTAAGGAACCGCGGACAACAACCTTCTTTTTGGCTCGTTTTTTGTCTTTCTTCTTTGACCTCGGTATTTTTCAAGATTCCTTGTTTGCTAATTTTGGTTAAACATTCCTTGAAACCTTTTGTTTTCATTTCAAATCTTTGCCTTGTCTATTTTCTTTAAATCTTCTTGTTTTAGGAGTTCTTCTTCTCATCCCACACAATGTCTAATTCTTCTAATTTTAACCTTGACATCTCTTTTTCACAATGTTCTAAACCCAAAGCTTCTTCTTCTAAGCTTTCCAAGAAACCAAAAATCTCAGTTTGACCTGTTTGGATCAAGAAGACAAAGGATCATCGTGATTAATCTTCTCCCAAACATTGCAATACTTCTTCTTTCTCTCCTATTGAGTATTGGAATGAGACTTTCTCAATCAATCCAATTACCGGTTAAATAGAAGCTAATCCACCACCACCTAAACCTTGCAACATACCTCACCTAAATGACCTTTCTTCTTTCCCCAACCTTTCGAGGCATTGTAAAAACCTCTCTTATCCTCAATCTCCTTCTCCACCACCACCTTCTTATTTTGATGGTCCTCCCTCATCAAACGACTTTGTTTTTCATCATGGAAGCTCGTGTGCGTGTTGTCGATTTCAACAAATTGAACTTGCTCATGTGTATGACAAGCTAAATTTTCTTGAATTTTTTCTCACTCGATCTCCTCTAAAAGTATTTGTTCCCGTTAACAAATCTTCGAATGATGCCTCGTCGTCTTATTTTACCAATTAAAGCACATTTTGTGTTCTAATTGTTTGAGTCAAATAAAAACATAAGCAATCTTGGAGGACTATCACTACTAGAATAGTTTATGCTTATGTTGTTTATTTTCCTTATTTGTTGGTTTAATATTCATATTGTGTGTATGAATATTTCCTTTGTGTGTTCTCTCGTATGTTTTTAATATGATTGTTATGTGTGTTATTTCTTTTCCGGCTAATTCTTTATCACACATATTGTTAAGAGTTGATCATGTTTAAAATTTACAATTATTTTTGGGTGATTCTAACAATTCTAAGTTTTTAACCCTTTGATATATTATCATTATAATTGGTTTGGATGTATCTTTTCTACCTTTATTCCATCAGTTGTGCATTGATTTTGTCAAAACACCCTCCATGGACATACTTAGCAAATACTTACTTCTAATTTGAGATTTCTTTTCTTCCTCCCTCGCAAGTTATTTAGTAGGTAGTGACTAATATATACATTGGTGTTTATTTTCTTTTTATTAACCTTTGTATGTAGCTTGTCACATTAGCTCATTCACTTAGTGCCCCAAGCTAGGGGAGTAAACACCAAGGGGGAGCTACTAGCAAAGTATATTCTTCTCTTCTTCAAAGACTTGTGCTAACCTTTTTGCTTCGACAAAGGGGGAGAAATGATAGTAATAAACTCGTTAATAATTCGAACAATTTTGTATTTTACATAAATGAGTTTATAGTTTGTCGTAATAAAAAAGGGGGAGATTGTTAATGCAAGTGATGCCTAAAAACATTATTAGTGTTAACTAATATTTTATAGTTTTGATCACGACAAAGTAAAAAGACATTTATCGTCAAAGACAATCGTAAGACGAATTATTTAACAAACACTATCATCAAGGTAATAATCATTTAGGTATTGCACAACCATATCTTGATCATGTTTAGTGATCATAAAAAGTGATTAGCCTTAAAAATAACATTTTGTCAAATGTGACAAAATATTTTAATAAACATTCTTTTTAAGAAAATATTTTATTAAAATGGAAAATGTAAATTTGAATATGGCATATTTCAAATGCCATAGGAATATCCTTTTAAGGTAAAACTTGCCTCAGATATTACTTCCCCACTAAAGGAGAAAAAGGAGTGGAGTCTACTACCCGCGGTTCTTTAAATAGGCCTCCGGGTCTTTATCAATAAGGAACCGCATTGACAAATAAGAAACTGCAGGTAGATAGCCGTTGTCCTTTGTCTCCTATAAATAGTGGATCAAATCTGCATTTTCCAAGAACCTTTTTGGACATTCTTTCTGCCTCTTTTCTCTTTTCTATATCCTAATCATTAGTAAATTATCACTTAATGTGTTAAGTATGTTTACTTATGATTATCCTTTTGGTCCCCTTCTTTACTTATCCAAAGAGAAGATCACTCACACATTTGTGATGTGATTAAGGATGAAGCCTTGATGAAGATCAAGCTACCTTAGATCTAGTCATATCCGTCATTTTTATTTGAGTCTTGTGTAGATTCAAAGTAATTGTGGATACTTGGATTAATATTGTGTTAATCCAATATATTTGAGAATACTTGGATTAGTCTTGTGTAAATCCATTGTATATGTGTATACTTGGATTTGTCTTGTGTAGATCCAAGTTACATGTGTATACTTAGATATGTTTTATTGAGTTGTAAGTCTTGTGTGTTAGTTCTTACAAAACTATGAAGTGATGTGTGTATGTGTCTTGTGAGTTCTCACTAAACTTGAAAGTGAAGAGTTGTGAAGATTGGTTTTAGCTTTGGATAAGAACTAGACATCTAGCCTTGTGTCAGAAAAGAAGATAGGCGACAAAGATTGGTTCTAGCTTTCGATTAGAACTCGACATCTAGCCTTGTGTCAGAAAATGGTGAAGTAGGCGACGTGTGTAGATTGGTCCTAGCTAAGATTAGGTCTCGAGATTTAGCTTAGTGTCGGAAAATAATGTAAGCGACGTTGTAAGGTTTTCTCCGCCAAGAAGGGAGCTTGTAGATATAGTGAAAATATCGAGTAAGGTGTACTCGATGAACTAAAGTAGGAACGAGGATAGAGCTTCGTTTCCGAACCACTATAGATCTTGGTGTCGTTCTTTAGGTTGCTTCTTTCCTTACTCTTTACTTACATCGCATTCAATTGTCACTTATCATTGTTAATGCATTTAGAATTGAACCTAACCACTATGCAACTATCTTTCAAGTAAAAGGTAGTTTTGACACAAACCTAATTAAAAGAATTTTAATTAGGAAATTAACCGAAGAGAAACTATTCAACCCCCCCCCCCCCCCCCCCTTCTAGTTTCTATAGGTTGATTTGGTTTATGCTAAAAAGGTGTCTACATTGAACCTTTTCCTATGCCAAATGATTCTGGGAAATAAGCCGAATAAGGATCTTTTATGAGTATGAACGTTTTTAGCTATATGATTAATTTTAGTAGCAACCATAGTTGGATGAGTCATATAAAATCATACGATAATGGTCTTTTGAGTGCCTAATTCGTTCAATATCGAGTACTTATGATATCGCTTTGCATTTGTATTGCCTTAAAGGACGGTTTTTCATTAAGATCGATTGATTTGTCTCTTGGAGAAAAATTATGCATCTTTATATATCTTGCATTTTATGTCGTATTTAAGGTGGGAAGTTTAAGTATACAACTCGATCTCTCTATTACACACTTAAACACACATAAATAGTCATATAGTTCTGAAACACATCCCAAAATGGCAAAACATTGTCTCTAGCATTGGCGGCTTTTGCTTATATATGGGAATTCACGTGATGTCGATTAGAAGGTTTCTAGGCTAATCGTGATGCATGCAAATAGATCCAAAGGGTGTGCATAATTTTCTTTTTAATTATGCATACTAAAGTTGCCTCATGAATTATTTATTAAGTAAAACTGGGAATTGCACATACCCTAACACATTTTATAAAAAACGTACACTTGGTCACTTAAAATCGAGTCACAATCGAATCGATTCTCATGTGAGTTCTTCCTTTTATGAATTGGTTCATATTGCATAATATGGAAAATTTGTGCCTGGCACTACAAGGAAAAGGAAAACTAGTGGCGAAACAATCCCCAAGGACACATTTCGTGAAGGAAAACCTACTAACGACAAAATGTCGTCCGAAGTGGCAATATTTTGAGTTAAAGAAAAGTCAAAGCTTTAATTAGCTTTCCCCGGGGATTGTATAGGGTGAGTCTGACTATTTTTGTCATGCAAAAAAAAGGCGCATCGCTTTTCCACTCAACTTTCCCCGCGAACGAGTCTGAGATTCTCTTTGACGTGATT
Source organism: Glebionis coronaria (assembly GCA_025667525.1). Lineage (NCBI taxonomy): Eukaryota > Viridiplantae > Streptophyta > Magnoliopsida > Asterales > Asteraceae > Glebionis > Glebionis coronaria. The sequence goes on from CM046881.1 coordinate 46,799,239, forward strand.
TTGAAAGTCCTTAAACATCATTATAAAAAGGTGATTGGAAACGGGTGTCACATCACTAACTTTCCCCGAGGATTCTTTTGCTCGTAATTGACATTCGTTGACTTAATTTGATATACTTGATTAAGAAACGGGTGACGTGGTCATAACTTTCCTCGTGGACTTGTTCATGTGAAAAGTTTCGACCAAAAAACAAGGAAATAAAATATTGAAATTTATTTTGGCGTGTTGTTTGGCACTAAACGTTTCCCGTGAACTCGTATTCGTGGATTGTTGTTATGATTTATAAAAAATTACGTATTCGTCTTATTTAAAGAAACATATAATTATTGTTTATATAATATATTTTTTTGTAACATAAATGTAAGTTACAAATTACAGATTTACTAACTCCTTGAATTATTAATGACCTACACTTTTAAAAACATAACTTTAGAACACGCCGACCAAGTAACCCTACGTGTAGTTGTGAAATCTATAGTGATTTGTAGTAGTATAAATACCATGTTATGCAATGAAGTAAATGCACCATATCACCATATTAAGGTGCTTTCATCTTTATATATATTTTTATGTTTTAACAATGGTTTTTAATGATACTTTAAAGTTCATGTTTCTACCAATAATCTTTTGATAAAACTAGTTAACTTTACAACACATTATCAGTACGATCATTCCATTTATAATTGACTAAAATTAGAGTACCATATAGCACAAATCTGATTTATTATATTTAGGATTGTCCCGTCATTTTCTGGTGCCATGTACGAATTTTATAATGTATATACATCTTAAAAACAAAAAAAGCTCGTGTATGACGAAAATGTATTTGAAAAAAGGAAAAAATGAAAATAAAACACTAAAACTGGTCACATCACATTTTTCTTCCATGTTATGATAATGAAAAAGATAATTTATGAACTCATAAACCTATCAGAACCTTTAATAACTATCAAACATGAGAGGTGAAACTATCAAATCTGTAAGCAATTTTTGGTTTAAAGTAATAATGCAAAGGGTGTAAAGTGCATATAATACTATTTTATCTTCTTCATCGTTGTTTCAGAACCCATATGTGTATGCATAAATCACCAAAGCCGATTTTTCTTCATCTTCATGTGGATGACTCAATGTATATCACCTTTTAGCATACATATGTGACAAATTTATGCTAAAAATCGAATCAAATGTACATACATGCCTATAATCACGGTGCCCCTTTAAAATTTGAAGTCATGTGCGGTTGATCATGTGGCATATGCTCAAATCCGGCTTTGGTTATTTTTGGGCTTACATGTGTTTCATGTATCCATACTTATTAATTAACAAATAAAAGAAAGTAGTGTAAAACTTTAGGTAACTAGCTGGCTTAGCTCAGTTGGCCACCAAGGTTCCACTAAGTGGTTTTCTTGGTAGAGGTTTTCTGGAGGTCATGGGTTCAAGACCTGTCAAGGGCCCTCTCAGGCGCAGCGGATAAGGTGTTTAACATAACTAGATGAGGGTTCGAATAAGACGTTCTACCACTTGAATGTCATTGCACGACCCGACCCACTAACCACTAACATTTGTCGGTCTAAAAAAAGTGTAAAACTTTAGATGATGATCTACCTCTTTCTACATTTTCATTACTGACATATCTGACTTCCTCCATTTTATCTTTTTTTTCGTAAGACCATTAAGTAACAAAATCACAATGAACCATACGAAAGCATATGAGATCTTATTATGGACATTTGAAGACCTTGGACTACTAACATGTTTTTTATTGTATCCTTACTTAACTTTTATTATTGTCGCATTAATCTTTTATTTACGTAACTAACTTTTATTTAAGAAAGTAATATTTACTTTATTGCATTTATTTACATAATATTTATTTTATTGCAACCAATATTTACTTTATGTAATTAACATTTACTTATGTGATAACTAATTTTAGTTATCTCTTAATAGCTATTTATTTACGTACACTATTTTTATTTTCATATTTACTAATCTTCTGATTATGTATTTATCATAATGTGTTAACCGAGTTTCATTTCTCTTTATCAATTTCTTTATAAACACTTTTATAAAATATAAATACACTATAGTTTCGGTAACAGTTAAACGGAAACAAACAACTTTACAACATCTATATTTTTTGCTATAAATTCATAGCAACCAATCCACAATTTCACAAAAAAGAAATCAAGTTTTTGCTCAACGAAGTTTTTAAATAGTTAGCTCATTTTTAGTTATTATCAACATCACAGCCATTCTGCTTATGTACCTTCTGGTGAATCTCCCACTTAGAGATTTGAACTTTTGTTTAGGCTCGTATATCTTTTTTATTTTTTCGCTACTCTGTATTTCACTATGCATCGATGCTAATGGATTCTAATTATATGTTGTTTGATTGAATCTTGATAATCTCATAAATGTCAAACTTGTTAAAGCTTGAATTTTGTGCTCTTAATGTCACTGAAAGAAACTATATGACATGCGTTCTTGATGTTAAGATGTAACTTGAATCTATAAGAATTGCACAAAAATAATGATAATCCACCACAAGCTAAATCAAGGGCAAATATTTTTCTTCGTAAACATATTGATGATGGTCTAAAATTTCAATACCTTACCAGTGAAGATCAAAGTATTCTCTGGAAAGATCTTAAGTGTCGTTTTGATAACCAAATGGAAGTTTACTTCTAGTTTCCGAAAAGAATGAAGATCCTTATGATTCAAAGACTTTAAAAGATTCAATGAGTACATCTCTACTTTTTTTAGGATTTGTTCACAATTTAAATTATGTGGACAAACAGGTACCGATGCAGATATGTTGGAGAAAACTTACTCCACATTTCATGCATCAACATGACTTTGCAGCAATAATATCGACTCTAAAAATTCACAAGATATCATGAGCTAAATTCTTGTTGCTGAACATAATAACGATCTTTTGATTGAAAATTGTTAGTCTCGTCCCACTAGATCATTTGCATATCATTGAAAAGGTTGTGGTTTGACGAGACTCATATTATACATGTTTTCATATCCCAAACCGGACTTAAAACCAATAGAATATCATCAAACACATGCCAAATACCCTTGTATTGTTTGTTTGTGTATGTGTAGGCAGAGATGTCGAGAATTCACTTGGAAATCATAAAAACAAGCCAAAGCGAACACGGGGAAAAAAGTAAGAACCGAAGCCATATGTACTTGATGGTTTGTACTAGACCAGATATTGTGTACGTTGTTAGCATTGTGAGCAGGTATTTGGCGAATCCAGGTAAAAATCACTAGGAAGTAGTGAAGTGGATTTTGAAGTACTTGAAGGGCACTGCTGATGTAGATCTAGTGTATGGTAGAGATCAAGGGAAGCACGTAGATGTTGACGGTTTCGTGGATAGCGATTATGCTAAAGACCCTGACAAGGGTAGGTCAATAGTCGGGTACGTGTTTATGATACATGGCTATGTTGTAAGTTGGAAAGAAACTCTGCAGCATGTTGTTGCATTATCTACTACAGAGGCGGAGTATATGGTGCTTACGGAAGCTGTTAATGGAAGCATTTGGCTTAAAGTTCTACTAATGTAGATCCAGTCATCCCAATTTCATAGCTATGTGGCCTGTTGTAGTGTGAAAGTATGATATTTTTCAAGAATTTCTCACGAGATTCTAAATCTTTCAAAATACATCATACTCAAGTACTACAACTATCCCTCATTAACTTGAGGGGGAGCATTAATATGTTCTATGGCCAATAATCGATTTCATTTTGTTACCCAAAGACCGGTTAATCCATTAATATCCAAAATATTGATTGTTAACATTTTGGATAAGGGGAGAAAATGGGATTAAGGAGACTTGTAAATATAAGTGGCTAAAAGAATGAAAAAGGCTTAATGGAAAATCCAAGTTAATATGTGCTATGCATATGATAAGGGGGAGCATTTTGATGTTAAAAACACTGAAGGTACAAAAACTCTTGATATTTATATCACAAGTACCTCAGTGATTTTAAGGAATTTTCATAGTGACAAATACATACCTAAAACATACTTAAGTCACGACGGTTGTGGTGACAAAAGGGTGGTAGGATTAGGTACTATTCCGATGATTCTTCCAGAACCGGAGGAATCTTCCCAAGGACAATTCCATAGTTAGAAAATAGTAGTCCTTAGGAAATATGGGGAATGGATTGTGAACGTAGCTGAATGCCGACCAAGTACTGATGCTAGCACTGGAACAATCATAACAAGGTGCTAGTAATGATGTATTGGTAAGCATTGAATGGGTCGAAGAATGAAAAGAAATGTAAAGATAAATGGTGTAAAGAAAGAAGCCCTCCTTACAACTTAGGCAGAAACCGGGTCAACTCATTTTAAAGACGACAAAGTATCATGGACCCAGTGATGCGATGCACAACACCTCCCAGCCAACTCGAATATCTCAAAAAAGATATTTGTTTTAATTTCACGGAGTTCAACACGTTATCTATTGGTTTATTCACTCTGAATAAATTGATATTGAAAAGGTGACAATCCTCTCCAGCCTCCGCTCACCAATTCAAAATGCACTATCGATTCTAGAGCCACAGATCATCAAAAGTCTCATTAGGACACATTTCAAAACAAGAAAGATTTTTATGAGTCCTACGCAATATTCTTGTAATATTTCCAGAACATTTGAGTGATACGAACATATTACAATGAAGATGGAAATCCTGCTTGAGCCAACATCAAACAAGCTCATGGTAGGTGACGCGTGCGTTCTTTAAGAACTGTGTGATAACTGGAAAGAAACGATGGTTTGACTCTTAATTGAGATCAAACTTGTTCCAGGGCCTCTACGTAAAATCCAAGTGATCTTGTCAAAACACTCAGAGTGGAACTCTTTAGTGTTCACAGTGAAGAGTGGAAATTCTTCCAGTGTTAACATCAAACAGCACTGCGGTAGGTGACAAGCAAGATTCTATTAGAAACGAGCTCATGACAACTGGAAAGCAATGATGGTGAAAATCTTAATTGAAATTCATTTTTTCCAGGATCATGAATTGACGGCTTCAATCATAAGGATATTTTTAATCCAAATGATTCACTCTTTATGTTCGAAGTCAGCTTTGGACGGTCGAATAAAGAGAACGGGTTTACCCGCGAAATCGTGTCAAGGAGATCTTTAATTAGAGCTACCTGTCACAAGTACGATATTTATTATCGTCCAACGGTCTTCATCGACCGGAGGTAAAATGCCACCGAATCAGAATAAAATGTCAAAGCCATTTTATTCGTGTCTTATTATGTTGCTGCATTTGAAGACGGCGGCGTTGCGGTGTACCAGATGAAGTCGTTCTCACATACATATTCCTTCTGCATCAAATATTTCAGCAAAATTCAAGAAAGTTCAACCTAAAAGCCTTCCGATGTATCAACTCTGAAACTTTCAAGATATCAACAAAGGATAGGTATGTGGGACATGAAGTCACGAAGAGGCGAACATCACAAGAAGGCAAAGACTGCACGTGAAAGGCCAAAAGAACATGCTCTAAGCCAAAGCCTAATGGTAATCAATACATATTCATAAAATAAAGAAAAGAAAATGAAGAAATGAGAAAGTGGACTACGAGCACGAGAACGGAGATCTAACATACTAGATTAGGACTTTGTAATTTGGAGTGACCTCCCTTTAGGGGGAGATTGTTAGAAATACGTTTTTCATATTTAGAAAGTCTCGGTCACTCCAACAATATAGTTAAGGGCTCGTAGTATAGTATAGTTACTTTTATGCAAGCACGACCATGAGCATGTTCATGGGCCGGAGACCCAAGTCCACTAATGGACTTGGGTATATAAACCCCTTTCCTCCATGGAAAGGGGTGTTGGTTGTTTCATTATTTTGATATATTACACACATTTTCTCTCATATTTCTTTCTCTACTTTCTCTCTCTAGAAACATCAACCCTCTTGTTAGATCATAGATTACCAAGGTTCTACAATGTCCTTACTAAACGACGGAATATCCGTACCTTATGTCCAGTAACGAATGAAGAAGAAAAGTGGAAATTACTACTCCGACTTCATGAAGGCTACATAATAAAGGACGTGTATGAGTTGTTTGTTCATGTATAAATCACTGATTCTTAGTTTAATTTACTTGTTCTTGACTTGTTTTACTTGTTCTTGACTTGTTTTACTTATTCATGTTTTATCGTGTCTTTCTTAGTATTATACGTTTCATTTTCCCTTGATTAATGTATTACATGTTTCATGTGTTATTATACTTGATCTTTCCATAATTAGTAACTTTCCAAAAAAACAGATTTTTATATATAGTAACTTTCCAAAAATAGCAGGTTTCCATATATTACTTTCCAAAAATAGTAAGTTTCCATAAATAGTAAGTTTCCAAAATAGTAAGTTTGCGTAAATAGTAAGTTTCCAAAAATAGAAAGTTTCCATAAATAGTAATAAGCTTGTTAAATAAGTACTCCCTTCGTCCCACTTTTATTGTCCTCATTACTATTTTAATATGTCCCAAAATATTGTCCAGTTTCTAAAATAAGAAGCATTAATTACTAAATTTTCCAGTTTTACCCATATTATTAATTTCTTAAAAGGAACCTATTAATGTATTCAAAGGGTAAGTTTGTCTTTCTAATCATAAAATGTCTACATTTATTGAATCTATCATAATACCTAAAAAATTTGTTGGGGGACTAATAAAATGGGACGGAGGGAGTATATAATATAAGTCGGAGCTTAAATGAACATATCTTATAAGTCATGATTTATTAAATGGTATAATATTAAAGTTTATTAATAAATACTTTTACTTGTTATAATCTTATAATTAATTAATTAATAATGTAGCATGGTTTTAAAATGACTATTAATTAATAACAAGACATGGTTTATATTAATAAAACTTTACCATAACTTAACAATTGTATAATTAAATTAACTTAGCCTTGGTTAAATATAATTAACTAAATAAGATACGTCCTTAATTAAATTAAATTAAATGGGGCCATGATTAATCTCATTAATAATTAAATAATTTAATTATTCTAAGTCCATAATTTATTTAGCCAAATCTAACCAAACACCCCCTTGGTGTTTCGGTATAGCCGAGCCCCACAACAAGCCCACCGAGACCTAGTGTCTCGGTCGCACGAACCAAACAAGCACAAACACCACCAACCGGCAGTGTGGCCATGCCACTGTCTAGTCGGGACTACCACCGGCTGTGTGGTTTTTCCACTGCCAAGTCGGGTTTCCATCGGCTGCCTAGCCCTTCCCACCGAGACCACAAGGGTCTCGGTTGCCACTGCTTGAACAAACACCCCGTTGGGGGTCCCTACTGCTTGCGGCTGACAAAAGTAACCAGCCACCGAGCCTTAAGGCCGACGGTTGTAGGGCATAAAAACCCACCGAGAGCTCCCTATAGAGAGTACTCTCAGTTTTTGTGTCCAAACCAAACCAAAACCAGAATCATAACCTTGATTAACTATTTTTAAAACATGTTCATACACTTAATTGATAAAAATCATGATTCCTTATAATGAAAAGAAAAGAATAAATGATTACCGAATATGATTGAATTAAAGATGAACACATACGATTTATACCCGAAAATCAAAGATCAAAAGTTTTCCCTTCTCCCTAGTTTTTCTTGCCGACGGCTACCAACACCAACCTAGGGTTTCCTTTAATTTATATGTAACTTGATAAATGAGAATACATGGAATGGTTTTTACTAGTTAAAAGCTTAACCGGCCGGGCTTTGGGCCCCTTTGTTCTTTCTTTTATAACCGGCCACAAACACCCCTTTAATATACATTTTGTGTTTTTTATTTGGATTCGAATACTCGTGACTTAAGTTCGTGTTATATCGTGTCCAGATTTATTTATTATACATAAATACTTGTCGGTATACATTTAATATACGTAATACTTGTCGTGTTTTAATTCATATTAAAGTTTTAATTAATTCGTATTTTCATGTGTTTTATATTTTCATGTATTTTATGCGGGTTTTACAATATCGTTATTGCAATCCCTAACAATAGTTTTTGTCCGATCATGTGGGAGAGAAAGTGTATCTATATCTTTCTCATATTTTGAAATACTTTAAGACTTGTATTGAAAGTGATCTTACTCTATTTTAACAAAATTGCTTGGTATGGTTCATTACCAAAGCTGTTTAGACCTACGCCGAAAAGGCACGTCTTAAACCACTATATATGACACAAGCTCTTCATTTCTACTACTTGAAGATTGTCACTCATATCTTGAGCATTGAACTTAGCCTTGATTCACTCCTATTGGTTTCTCTCTTCTTTGTTTCTTTCTTACGAGTAGTCGTTTTTTCATATCGGACTTTTTCGGTCTCGATTTAACTCGTAATCCTTCATTAAGGCATTATTACCTAATATTGAAGTGATCCAATGATTTCGAAAAGGCTTCATATTTATTTTAAGTATTTTAGAAAAACTTGGTTTTTAAAATTTCATTGATTTTCTTGGTTTAAAATTGCCTTTTATCGGCGGTTCTTTATTTGTCACGGTTCATACCGGCGGTTCCTTATCGATAAGGAACCGCGGTCCAATAAGTGACTAAAAAAAATAATTTTTTTTCAAAAAAAACCCCCACCCTTTCTTCTCCATAGGCGACGGGTTCTCAACCAAAACCACCATTGTTGATTTTCAAAAGCTTAGATCATTCAATATTAAGTCATTCTAAGACTTCGGTTTCATTCGACCTTCTTCCAACCTAGGGTTTCCTTTAATTTTTATGTAACTTGATAAATGAGAATACAGGGAATGGTTTTTACTAGTTAAAAGCTTAACGGGCTGGGCTTTGGGCCCCTTTGTTCTTTCTTTTATAACGGGCCACAAACACCTCTTAATATACATTTTGTGTTTTTTTTATTTGGATTCTCGTGTATTAAATACTCGTGACTTAAGTTCATGTTATATCGTGTTCTGATTTATGTATTATACACAAATACTTGTCGGTATATATTTAATATACGTAATACTTATCGTGCATTAATTAATATTAAAGTTTTAATTAATTCGTATTTTCATGTGTTTTATATTTTCATGTATTTTATGCGGGTTTTACAATATCGTTATTGCAATCCATAACAATAGTTTTTGTCCGATCATGTGGGAGAGAAATTGAATCTATATCTTGCTCATATTTTGAAATAGTTTAAGACTTGTATTGAAAGTGATCTTACTCTATTTTAACAAAATTGCTTAGTATGGTTCATTACCAAAGCCGTTTAGACCTACGCCGAAAAGGCACGTCTTAAACCACTATATATGACACAAGCTCTTCGTTTCTACTACTTGAAGATTGTCACTGCTCTCTTGTTGAACTTAGCCTTGATTCACTCCTCTTGGTTTCTCTCTTCTTTGTTTCTTTCTTACGAGTAGTCGTTTTTCCGTATCGTACTTTTTGGGTCTCGATTTAACTCGTAATCCTTCATTAAGGCATTATTACCTACTATTGAAGTGATCCAATGATTTCGAAAAGGCTTCATATATATTTTAAGTATTTTAAAAAAACTTGGTTTTGAAAATTTCATTGATTTTCTTGGTTTAAAAATGCCTTTTGTCGGCGGTTCTTTATTTGTCACGGTTCAAACCGGCGGTTCCTTATCGATAAGGAACCACGGTTCACTAAGTGACTAAAATAATATGGTTTTAATTAAAAATCAATTTTTTTCAAAAAAAACCCTACCCTTTCTTCTCCATAGGCGACGGGTTCCCAACCAAAACCACCATTGTTGATTTTCAAAAGCTTCGATCACTCAATATTAATTGATTCCAAGACTTGGGTTTCATTCATCCTTCTTCCAACATCAATTAATTGTAAGTATATTCATTCAATTTCAATTAATTTGTTCTAGGGTTCTTAATTTCATAATTGGGTATTTCTAAAATAACTCGAATTGGAACCTAATTAGGAATGTGGGTTGACATAGTTGTAATGCTATGATTCCTTTGGTTTGAATTCATTGCGATTTCACTAAAACCTACTTATAGAACAAATCCGAATTTTGACTAAATATTTTGGTCAAATGATGGAATTGATATGAACTCATGAACACATTGCTAATTGCATTGTTAATGCTTACCTAAAAACGAATTTTGAAAAACCAATGTTCAATGTTCATGTTTGATTTTGCATAAATCATATGTACTAGTAAAAGATGAAATGGGTACATTGTGAGCATGAGAATGTTAAGGACTAATCCTTTGATTGATCAAGTAACTGATTAAGCACATTCTTATGATTTTGATTTTTGTTCATTAAGTAACATAAGAGTGATTGTGGAATTTTTTTTGTGTTCTATGTAGGTACTTAATCATGCCTTTGGAAACTAAAAAAGATCATGAGAAAACTAGAGAATACATACCTATTCTTTCTTCTTCCTGTAAATCTCGTTCTCTCAAAAATACTCTTCAGTCTTTAGAAACTCGTAGCTTTCATGAAGGACGCATTGTCCCTTCTAACCTTCATCGACTTGAATTCATTCGATTCATGTTCAAATACATTGGCTTTGGTTGTTTGCTTGACATTAATGAGCCAATTGTTCCTTCTTTTCTTTTAGAGTTCTTTAGTTCGTTCACATTAATTTGCATCAATAATGGCTTATCTATAAGATTTTCCATAAAGGGGAAAACCATTGTATACACTCTTGAAGAATTTGGTGAAATTCTTAAGGTGCCATATGATGGTCAATGTAGGTTCACCGATGCTTGGAGTATTGACTCTCTTGAATCGGCCTCTATTAATGTGCACTATGTGACCGAACTTCCTTCCCCTTCGCTCATTTTCAAAGCCATTTCTAAACCTCGTGAACATTGTTGTCTTGGTGATTTTCATGGACATGTTCGTACTCTCACTCCTTGGGAATTGCTTACTAACAAACTTAATGATTTCATGATCCCTTGGGCGGAGATCATTAGGGAAAACGCAATGTGCATGGGTGGAAATTGCAACCATGTTCCCACATGCCTTGCGCATATGTTATATTGTGTTGCTACCTCCACCCCGTACAATCTTGTGTATTTCATCGCTAGTAGGATTAGCTATGTTCTATTTAAGTCAAAATCTCCTAGTATTCCTAATGCTATGCTTCTTACTCGTCTTTTTAGAAGAGTTGATCATGACTTTCCCTTTTTAAATGTATCATCTTTCTACTTCGTTGATTGTGTGATGTATCTCATTGAAGGGAATCTCACACAAGAGTCTAAAAATGACAATTGTGAAAAGGAAAGCGATTATCGAGATGAAGCTCATGATGTTGGGTGTGGTTTGTCTCTAACTATTTGGAAAGACAAGTTTGAAATCATCACCGACATGAGTTCTCCGAGTAACTCTTTGTCTTTCTCTAGTTCGCTCTTTTCCTCTCAAGACATTGATCTTGATTATCGGTATTTCCTAAATCATTATCTCCTTGAGAACCCAAGTGAAGGATCAAGACACATTGAAGAAATGTTCATGAGAGAAAGTGAATGAGGTTCTATTGCTATTGGTTGATGCCACAATTGTAACTCCGACTTGTTTATTTTCTTGCATTTCAACTTTGGTTTGTTTAACTAGTACTTTGTGTTTGGATTAGCTACTATTTTAATCCTAATGTGTTCATGTGATCGATCTTTCGAATTACATGACTTTATGAAATTATGTGTTAATTAGTTATCTAGATTTTGGTTAGTAATCTATTGTGGCTTGTTAAACCTTTGCTAAAAATCTGGGCTTGTGAAAATTACTGGAAGACCATTTTCTGAAGCTCTCTGTCCGCGGTTCTCTAATTCTTGGGCGGCTCCTTAGTGATAAAGAACCACGCCCTTATTTAAGCAACCGTAGGCTCTGTCTTTGAAAGCATCTATGCTTTACACTGTTTTCTCTAAATCTTTGTAAACATTGATGAAATTTTTGCCCATCTTTTTCCCAATTAAGCCTATCGTGTTTCATTATTCATCAAAATGAATTTTAACACACTACTAGTTTGAATCATCCCAACTTCTTCTTAAACCTCTCTTGGTTGTTCTTCTTTTTCATCCTCTAAGCCTTCTTCTAAACCTTAACACTCAATCATGGTGTCCACAAGATCATCAAACTCCTCCAAACACTCTACTACCAAAAGAAACCTTAAGATTAAGATCAAGTTGCCTAAACAAGGTTATTAATCTTTTCTTACACCTAACAATGAGATATCTCCTATTCTCATTTCTTCATTACCTTCACCACCTCTTGCTCCATGTAAGACTAGATCCACTCATGGTACCAACCATTCCCATTGTTCTACCTCTTCTTTATTCTAATCTAGGATGAATGAGTTGTCTTCATCCTTCACTCCAAGTCCTCTCTTGAAAGTGAACCCTCAACCTCTTCAAAGCATTCCGTTTGAGGATGACTTTGTTGAGCCTTTGGTAACATCACATTTCACCCCACCAAACTCACCCATATCAACATTGGACACCATGTCTCTTCCTCCTCCTCCATATAACACTCTAATTTTGGGTGTTCCTGTTTCTACCTCCATGGGTGATCCATACTTTTTTTATTTTCTAGAAGCTCATGGCACTAATTGTCTATGTTGCCTCTATAACAACTACATCATTCAAAACCTAACAATGGAGATGTTTGATCTTCATAGGAGGTTGTAAGATTTCTTGCTAACTTTGTTCACCATGCCTCCACCTCCTAGGAGATGAATGATGATTTTCTAAAAATGTTTTTAAAGAAAATCAAGCCAAGGAAGTCTACCAAATCAAGAACTAGATTAGATAATTTTGTAATAGTTAGTTGTTATTTATTTTTTCGTATTTCCTTTTCCTTCATGAGTTTTTCATGAAGATGTTTAATAGATTAAGCTTTTGTGTGTTTCAACCTATGTGATCACATTAATCCACTTCAATTTAATTAAAATTGAAACTTAATCTATCATAACCTCTAAAACTTGACTAAAATTGGATCAAAATGTTATCTCAATATTTTGTCACCCTTTTTCAAGACACTCTTTGTGAGTGTGTTGCCTTTTGTTCAACCAAATCATAATCCAGTGCTAGAATAGGTAAAAATCCAAGATTTGCTTAATTTTGAGAGAGTCCAAACTTTTCGCAAAACTTTGTAGAATTGATTTTCCATGACCAGTGTGCGCGGCTCATTAATTGTCGCATGGTTCCGTATCAATATGGAACCGCAAGTTCCTTAAAGGAACCACGGACAACATCCTTCTTTTTTGCTCGTTTTTTGTCTTTCTTCTTTGACCTCAGTATTTTTCAAGATTCCTTGTTTGCTAATTTTGGCTAAACATTCCTTGAAACCTTTTGTTTTCATTTCAAATCTTTGCCTTGTCTATTTTCTTTAAATCTTCTTGTTTTAGGAGTTCTTCCTCTCATCCCACACAATCTCTAATTCTTCTAATCCTATCCTTGATATCTCTTTTTCACAATGTTCTAAACCCAAAGCTTCTTCTTCTAAGCTTTCCAAGAAACCAAAAATCTCAGTTTGACCCGTTTGGATCAAGAAGACAAAGGATAATCGTGATTCCTCTTCTCCCAAACATTGCAATACTTCTTCTTTCTCTCCTATTGAGTATTGGAATGAGACTTTCTCAATCAATCCAATTACCGGTTAAAGAGAAGCTAATCCACCACCACCTAAACCTTGCAACATACCTCACCTAAATGACCTTTCTTCTTTCCCCAACCTTTCGAGGCATTGTAAAAACCTCTCTTATCCTCAATCTCCTTCTACACCACCACCTTCTTATTTTGATGGTCCTCCCCCATCAAACGACTTTGTTTTTCATCATGGAAGCTCGTGTGCGTGTTGTCGATTTCAACAAATTGAACTTGCTCATGTGTATGACAAGCTAAATTTTCTTAAATTTTTTCTCACACGACCTCCTCTCAAAGTATTTGTTCCCGTTAACAAATCTTCGAATGATGCCTCGTCGTCTTATTTTACCAATTAAAGCACATTTTGTGTTCTAATTGTTTGAGTCAAATAAAAACCTAAGCAATCTTGGAGGACTATCACTACTAGAATAGTTTATGCTTATGTTGTTTATTTTCCTTATTTGTTGGTTTAATATTCATATTGTGTGTATGAATATTCCCCTTGTGTGTTCTCTCGTATTTTTGTAATATGATTGTTATGTGTGTTATTTCTTTTCCGACTAATTCTTTATCACACATATTGTTAAGAGTTGATCATGGTTAAAATTTACAATTATTTTTTGGTGATTATAACAATTCTAAGTTTTTAACCCTTTGACATATTATCATTATAATTGGTTTGGATGTTTCTTTTCTACCTTTATTCCATCAGTTGTATATTGATTTTGTCAAAACACCCTCCTTGGACATACTTAGCAAATACTTACTTCTAATTTGAGATTTCTTTTCTTCCTCCCTCGCAAGTTATTTAGTGTTTCTTTTCTTTCTACTAACCTTTGTATGTAGCTTGTCACATTAGCTCATTCACTTGCTGCCCCAAGCTAGGGGAGTAAACACCAAGGGGGAGCTACTAGCAAAGTCGATTCTTCTCTTCTTCAAAGACTTGTGCTAACCTTTTTGCTTCGACAAAGGGGGAGAAATGATAGTGATAAACTCGTTAATAATTCGAACAATTTTGTATTTTACATAAATGAGTTTATAGTTTGTCGTAATAAAAAAGAGGGAGATTGTTAATGCAAGTGATGCCTAAAAACATTATTAGTGTTAACTAATATTTTATAGTTTTGATCACGACAAAGTAAAAAGACATTTATTGTCAAAGACAATCGTAAGACGAATCATTTAACAAACACTATCATCAAGGTGATAATCATTTAGGTATTGCACAACCACATCTTAATCATGTTTAGTGATCATAAAAAGTGATTATCCTTAAAAATAACATTTTGTCAAATGTGAAAAAATATTTTAATAAACTTTCTTTTTAAGAAAATATTTTATTAAAATGGAAAATGTAAATTTGAATATGGCATATTCCAAATGCCATAGGAATATCCTTTGAAGGTAAAACTTGCCTCAGATATTACTTCCCCACTAAAGAAGAAAAAGGAGCGGAGTCTACTACCCGCGGTTCCTTAAATAGGCATGCGGTTCTTTATCAATACGGAAACACAGTAACAAATAAGAAACTGTAGGCAGATAGCCGTTGGCCTTTGTCTCTAATAAATAGTGGATCAAATCTGCATTTTCTAAGAACCTTTTTGGACGTTCTTTCTGCCTCTTTTCTGTTTTCTATATCCTAATCATTAGTAAATGATCACTTAATGTGTTAAGTATGTTTACTTATGATTATCCTTTTGGTCCCCTTCTTTACTTGTCCAAAGAGAAGATCACTCACACATTTGTGATGTGATTAAAGATGAAGCCTTGATGAAGATCAACCTACCTTAGATCTAGTCATGTTCGTCATTTTTATTTGAGTCTTGTGTAGATTCAAAGTAATTGTGGATACTTGGATTAATATTGTGTTAATCCAATGTATTTGGGAATACTTGGATTAGTCTTGTGTAAATGCATTGTATATGTGTATACTTGGATTTGTCTTGTGTAGATCCAAGTTACATGTGTGTACTTAGATATGTTTTATTAAGTTGTAAGTCTTGTGTGTTAGTTCTCACTAAATTATAAAGTGATGTGTGTATGTGTCTTGTGAGTTCTCACTAAACTTGAAAGTGAAGAGTTGTGAAGATTGGTTCTAGCTTTGGATTAGAACTAGACATCTAGCCTTGTGTCAGAAAAGAAGATATGCGACAAAGATTGGTTCTAGCTTTCGATTAGAACTCGACATCTAGCCTTGTTTCGGAAAATGGTGAAGTAGGCGACGTGTGTAGATTGGTCCTAGCTAAGATTAGGTCTCGACATTTAGCTTAGTGTCGGAAAATAATGTAAGCCACGTTGTAAGGTTTTCTCTGCCAAGAAGGGAGCTTGTGGATATAGTGGAAATATCGAGTAAGGTGTACTCGAGGAGTGAAGTAGGAACGAGGATAGAGCTTCGTTTCTGAACCACTATAGATCTTGGTGTCGTTCTTTAGGTTGCTTTTTTCCTTACTCTTTACTTACATCGCATTCAATTGTCATTTATCATTATTAATTCATTTAGAATTGAACCTAACCACAATGCAACTAGCTTTCAAGTAAAAGGTAGTTTTGACACAAACCTAATTGAAAGAATTTTAATTAGGACATTAATCGAAGAGAAACTATTCAACCCCCCTCCCTTCTAGTTTTTATAGGTTGATTTGGTTTATGCTAAAAAGGTGTCGACATTCAACCTTTTCCTATGCCAAATGATTCTGAGTAAAGCCGAATAAGGATCTTTTATGAGTATGAACGTTTTTAGCTATATGATTAATTTTAGTAGCAACCATAGTTGGATGAGTCGTATAAAATCATACGATAATGGTCTTTTGAGTGCTTAGTTCGTGCAATATCGAGTACTTATGATATCGCTTTGCATTTGTATTGCCTTAAAGGACGGTTTTCATTCTGATCGATTGATTTGTCTCTTGGAGACAAATTATGCATCTTTATATATCTTGCATTTTATGTCGTATTTAAGGTGGACAGTTTAAGTATACAACTCGATCTCTCTATTACACACTTAAACACACATAAATAGTCATATAGTTCTGAAACACATCCCAAAATGGCAAAACATTGTCTCTAGCATTGGTGGCTTTTGCTTATATATGGTAATTCACGTAATGTCGATGAGAAGGTTTCTAGGCTAATCATGATGCATGCAAAGAGACAGATCCAAAGGGTGTGCATGATTTTCTTTTTAATTATGCATACTAAAGTTGCCTCATGAATTATTTATTAAGTAAAACTGGGGATTGCACATGCTCTAACACAATTTATAAAAACGTACACTTGGTCACTTAAAATCGAGTCACAATCGAATCGATTCTCATGTGAGTTCGTCCTTTTATGAATTGGTTCATATTGCATAATATGGAAAATTTGTGCCTGGCACTACAAGGAAAAGGAAAACTAGTGGCGAAACAATCCACGAGGACACATTTCGTGAAGGAAAACCTGCTAACGACTAAATGTCGTCCGAAGTGGCAATAATTTGAGTTAAAGAAAAGTCAAAGTTTTAATTAGCTTTCCCCGGGGATTGTATAGGGTGAGTTTGACCATTTTTGTCAAGCAAAAAAATGGCGCATCGCTTTCTCGCTCAACTTTCCCCGCGAACGAGTCTCTGAGATTCTCTTTGACGTGATTTTGAAAGTCCTTAAACATCATTATAGATTAGAAACGGGTGTCGCGTCACTAACTTTCCCCGAGGATTATTTTGCTCGTAATTGACATTCGTTGACTCAAGTTGATATACTTGATTAAGAAACGGGTGACATGGTCATAACTTTCCTCGTGGACTTGTTCATGGGGAAAGTTTCGACCAAAAAACAAGGAAATAAAATATTGAAATTTATTTTGGCGTGTTGTTTGGCACTAAACTTTTCCCGTGAACTCGTGTTCGAGGATTATTGTTATGATTTATAAAAAATTACGTATTCGTCTTATTTAAAAAAACATACAATTATTATTTATATAATATATTTTTTTGTAACATAAATGTAAGTTACAAATTACAGTTTTACTAACTCCTTGAATTATTAATGACCTACACTTTTAAAAACATAACTTTAGAACACGCCGACCAAACAACCCTACGTGTAGTTGTGAAATCTATAGTGATTTGTAGTAGTATAAATACCACGTTATGCAATGAAGTAAATGCACCATATCATCATATTAAGGTGCTTTCATCTTTATATTTATTTTTATGTTTTAACAATGGTTTTTTAATGATACTTTAAAGTTCATGTTTCTACCAATAATCTTTTGATAAAACTAGTTAACTTTAAAGTTCATGTTTCTACCAATAATCTTATGTTTTAATAGTTGATCACCAAGGTTCCACTAAGTGATTTTCTTGGGGGAGGTTTTCTGGAGGTCATGGATTCAAGACCTGTCAAGATCCCTCTCAGGCGCAGCGGATAAGGTGTTTAACATAACTAGATGAGGGTTCGAATAAGACATTTTGTCGCTCGGATGTCATTGCACGACCCGGCCCACTAACCACTAACATTTTCCGTTCTAAAAAAAGTGTAAAACTTTAGATGATGATCTACCTCTTTCTACATTTTCATTACCGACATATTTGACTTCCTCCATTTTATCTTTTTTTTTTTCGTAAGACCATTAAGTAAAAAAATCACAATGAACCATACGAAAGCATATGAGATCTTATTATGGACATTTGAAGACCTTGGACTACTAACATGTTTTTTTATTGTATCCTTACTTAACTTTTATTATTGTCTCATTAATCTTTTATTTACGTAACTAACTTTTATTTATGCAAGTAACATTTACTTTATTGCTTTTATTTACATAATATTTATTTTGTTGCAACCAATATTTACTTTACGCAATTAACATTTATTTATGTGATAACTAATTTTAGTTATCTCTTAATAGCTATTTATTTACGTACACTATTTTTGTTTTTACATTTACTAATCTTCTGATTATGTATTTATCATAATGTGTTAACCGAGTTTCATTTCTCTTTATCTGTTTCTTTATAAACACTTTTATAAAATATAAATACACTATAGTTTCTTTAACAGTTAAACGGAAACAAACAACTTTACAACATCTATATTTTTCGCTATAAATTCATAGCAACCAATGCACAATTTCACAAAAAAGAAATCAAGTTTTTGCTCAACGAAATTTTTAAATAGTTAGCTCATTTTTAGTTATTATCAACATCACAACCACTCTGCTTATGTACCTTCTGGTTAATCTCCCACTTGGAGATTTGAACTTTTGTTTAGGCTTGTATATCTTTTTTATTTTTTCGTTACTGTGTATTTCACTATGCATCGATGCTAATGGATTCTAATAATATGCTGTCTGATTGAATCTTGATATTTTCATAAATGTGAAACTTGTTAAAGCTTGAATTTTGTGCTCTTAATGTCACTGAAAAAAAACTATATGACATGCGTTCTTAATGTTAAGATGTAACTTGAATCTATAAGAATTGCACGAAAATAATGATAATCCACCACAAGCTAAATCAAGGGCAAATATTTTTCTTCGTAAACATATTGATGATGGTCTAAAATTTCAATACCTTACTAGTGAAGATCCAAGTATTCTCTAGAAAGATTTTAAGTGTCATTTGATAACCAAATGGATGTTTACTTCTAGTTTCCGAAAAGAATGAAGATCCTTATGATTCAAAGACTTTAAAAGATTCAATGAGTATATCTCTACTTTTTTTAGGATTTGTTCACAATTTAAATTATGTGGACAAACAGGTACCGATGCAGATATGTTGGAGAAAACTTACTCCACATTTCATGCATCAACATGACTTTGCAGCAATAATATCGACTCTAAAAATTCACATATCATGAGCTAAATTCTTGTTGTTGAACATAATAACGATCTTTTGATTGAAAATCATTAGTCTCGTCCCACTAGATCATTTGCATATCATTGAAAAGGTCGTTGTTTGACGAGACTCATATTATACATGTTTTCATATCCCAAATCGGACTTAAAACCAATAGAATATCATCAAAAACGTGTCAAATACCTTTGTATTGTTTGTTTGTGTATGTGTAGGCAGAGATGTCGAGAATTCACTTGGAAATCACAAAAACAAGCCAAAGCGAACACGGGAAAAGAAGTAAGAACCGAAGCCATATGTACTTGATGGTTTGCACTAGATCAGATATTGTGTACGTTGTTAGCATTGTGAGCAGGTATTTGGCGAATCCTGGTAAAAATCACTAGGAAGCGGTGAAGTGGATTTTGAAGTACTTGAAGGGCACTGCTGATGTAGATCTAGTGTATGGTAGATATCAAGGAAAGCACGTAGATGTTGACGGTTTCGTGGATAGCGATTATGCTAAAGACCCTGACAAGGGTAGGTCGATAGCCGGGTACGTGTTTATGATACATGGCTATGTTGTAAGTTGGAAAGAAATTCAGCAGCATGTTGTTGCATTATCTACTACAGAGGCGGAGTATATGGTGCTTACGGAAGCTGTTAATGGAAGCATTTGGCTTAAAGGTCTACTAATCGAGCTAGGAATAACCTAAGGTCAGTGGTTGTGAACTGTGATAATCAAGGCGCAATTCATCTCTCAAGAAATGCAGTGTTTCATGAGAGGACGAAACATATCAACGTGAGGTTTCACTTCATCAAGAAGATCGTAGAATCTAAATCGATTGAAGTGGCAAAGGTAGGCACGGAGGATAATGTAGCTGACGCGTTTACAAATGTGGTTCCAGGTCCGAAATTCAAGTATTGCATGGAGATACTTGGTGTCGAGATTAACTAGTCTTGTCACTAGGGTAGAAATTGTTAGTTTATAGTAGTTTCCATGTCTAGTTAATAGTCGATTAGGAATGTTACCTTAATGTTACACAGCTTGTATTTGGAATGTGTTTGAGTCGGATGTGGTTTTGGCAGCCCAAGTCTAGGTCGGTTAGGGTGCCCCTTACCCTTACAAATAGCGATTGGGGGGGGGGGGGGGGGGGGGGCGTGAAGGACTCAAACACACCAATCTTCTATTCTTTCTCTTGTAACCGGTCGTGAGTCTATGGTAATACAATATAATCCTTCG
Organism: Glebionis coronaria; assembly: GCA_025667525.1. NCBI lineage: Eukaryota > Viridiplantae > Streptophyta > Magnoliopsida > Asterales > Asteraceae > Glebionis > Glebionis coronaria. The sequence continues at coordinate 46,819,922 of CM046881.1, forward strand.
GCTCTTTGTAGTGTTTTCTTTCTTCTCGTTCTTCAACAGGGTGTCGTTGAAGGTTGCAAGTTGTGCTCGGTTAATCACTCGATCTAGTGATTCCGCGATCGAGCTTCGGTTTATTGGGTTGTTGTCTTACAAAAGCATTAAGGTGCGTTTGGTTGGTGGGATTTTTTTGGTTTAGATTTTGAGAAGACAAAAACCAATGTTTGGTTACCATTTTACTTATTTGGGTTTTTTTGAACGGCGAGTTAATAGTTAGTGATTCAAGCTTACAGTGACATCCAATTGGGCAGTATGCAAGCCTCGAACCTTCTCCTTAGGGGATAAACCCCACTTCTGCTTCTATTTAATTCGAGCCCCTGAAAGTCCTTAGTGAGACTCAAACTCGAGACCTCTCCAAAAATACCTCCCCAAAGGTTACCCTTGTTGACCATCTGAGATAGCTTATTTGTTTATTTGAGTTAGTATTGATAAAGAAAAAAAATGAGGTGTGCCAAAAAGATATATTTGGTGGGAGTAGTGAGCCCATAGACATAATAATTATATATAATCTCTCTTTTATATTTTTAATATTAAATAATTAAAAATTTTATTTTTATATTATTATAAAATCTATTAAATAAAGGTTAATGTGGTACCTCAACCACATTTTATTGTACTTCATGAATTTTTTGGTGTAATATATTTTACCAGGGTGAGTCCCATTTACCAAAAAAAAATCTATTAAATAAATTTCTCAAAAACTTACACAAAATACTAACAATACTCGATCCTAAATCACCCGCCTATAAACCCACACCTAAAATAAAATCCTAATTCAAAGCATACGAACGGTGCGTTTGGTATCTATAAATGGGAACGTGGGAATACTTTCATATGCATAGAGAATTCAAAAAAGATGTTTGGTTCATAAATACGGGAATAAAATGATAGAATACAAGGATAGACTTATTGATGAGAAGAGAGACTCCTTTCAAGTTCATTCTACCTTAGCCCACATTATATCACACAAATTTTATTTTATACAGTAATAGTTATAAATATATAAATTAATTGGTTTATTAATATTATAGTACATTTATTTCAAATTAAACATATTATTTCAAATTGATCCCTATAATCATATGAATATACCAAACCACATTTTATATAAAAGATATTTACATTCATTCTATCATATTATCAAACCGATACAGATAAACCAAACGCACCCTAAAGCTTTAATTGATGATTCCTAGTTTTGCCAAACACCAAGGCTGAGTCATAATTGAGACATCATCATCTCATGTGACAGACAGCTAAAAAGAAAAGAAAAGAAAACCCTCCCATTGAAGCTACTGCTACTGCTACTGCTCTTGATCATTGTCAAAGTATTATTAACTTTAAAGAGTTGGGGTTTGTTTGGGAGAAGAGATCAGATGACGACGGAAGTAGTGGTACACGTGTACGATGTAACAAACAGTGGTTCAGATAATACCAACAACACTATCCTTCAGATCAATCGTTTTTTTAAAGACGGTATTGGTCTTGGTGGCATCTTTCATTCCGCCGTTCAGGTATATTCATTCCTTTCTATTTTTAGAAATCCTTTTTTTAGTGCTTACTAAATTCTTGAGTAAATTTAGAAACTTTTTTATTGGTTTGGATTCTCGCTTATTAATGTATGTTTCGGCTTATGGCTTATTTTTTAATTGTCTTTGGGTAACTTGGGTTTCCGAATTGACATTGCGAGCCAACTAATCCCTGAGCGACTGCCCTTTTGGTAAGTCCAGAGTCGGCGCAGCTCACAATGGGATTCATTTTCTCCCTGTTGCTTTCGAACCACCTCACTTTGGAAGGGTCCCCTTGTGGTTAGCTTATGGCTTTTTGGTTTCGTAAGCTCACTTTTTGTGGCTTATTTTGAAACTTTTAGCTTGTTGATATAAGTTTATTATGTCATAAAGAAGTTTCGAAATAAGCCGTAAAAATGGGATTATGAGACATAAGTCCAAAACTAAATAAGCCATAAGCCGACTACCGACTGTATAAGCCGAAACAAACACCCTGTGATTGACAGGGGCGGAGACAGAAAGTTTGGCTAAAGCGGGCACACTTTGATTTTTTTTAGAAACTACACTGAATAATGGTTCTAAGGTGGGCAAAACTACCGAAAAACTCGGATATTTTCGGAAATTTACACTACAAGTTTTTCATTACGGGGGGCACATGCCCTTTGTGCCCCTTCCTTGTCTCCGCCACTGATGATTGATGATGCTTTTGATAACTTGGAGGGAATATACTTTGTGATTTTGATGGACTGGGCGAGTATGTGTTTGGTTTGTTTGATTCATTATAGGAAGCTTGGTAGATAGATATCACGTATTATAATTGTCTAAGTTAAGTATCTTAGTTTAGCTTCCTGCTAAAACGCTGATGATCAAAGTAAACTCATTAGGAGACAACTTGTGGCAGTGACAAACTGACAACATAGGAGATGCAACAAGAATTAAAAATTGTTTAATAATTAGTTTGAATGTGTCGAGCATTTAAATTCAGTTGCTACAAGTTCCACAGAAAATGAGGGTGCTGCCTTTGTTTTCATTTTGCACCAGAGTACATATTTCGGTCCGGTCTTCCGTCCACCATTTTCCTCACACTAGGTCCTAGTTCCGGTAGGGTCTTAAGCAAAAGCGGACATTATGCTTTGTTGGACCGGTCCTTGGTCCGGTGTTTTGGGTCAAATCGGTTTTCAGTCCGGTCTGGTCTTCTGACCTTGATCAGCCCTAGGTTGCATGGTGTAAGCTTTGACCAATTATGCTTTTGGCGATTATTATTCTAAGAGTGTTTAGCTAGGTTATTTTGGATATGAAATTTTCTCTATTCTAAAATGCGTGTTAAGGGAACTTGTATACGTATAAAAATGTGTAGTTGTGAGTAGCGTATTTGAGTATCTTGTGTCGTTTTACAATATATAAGTGGAATCTATGAATTTGATGATGTGGCCTAATTTGTGGAATATATGCTTCGTTTTGTATGATTCGTTATAGGAAGCTTCAAGCATTGTAGATAGATATCACATTTAGTACGATAAGTTAGGCCAGTAGAATTTAGGAGAGCAGTTTGGTACAGGTTATCATTAGGAATTTAGGATTTAGGAGAGCTGTTTGTAGGCGTGAGAACATGTTGCTTGGGGAGGTGCAACCGTGCAACTAGTAGTAAATTTGTTTGATAGTTAGTTTGAAGGTACTGATCCTTTTTTATAAGTTACCAGAGTAAAAAAAAAAAGTTCCACAGCAAAAGACAGTCCTGCCTTTGTTTTCGTTTAATAGTTCAGATTGGTCGTGAACTCGTGATTTTACTATCTCTATACAGTTCAAAATATACCTCATTCAGCCAATAAGTAGCTATGAAAGGATCTCATTTGCATTGGTTTTTACTGTAATCACGAATGTAGTAGTTTAGGACCTACCTTGAGTTAATCCATACGCTATGGCTTAGTCTTTCTGGAAAGACAAAACCATATGTTCGTTATTAGTTCTCTGCTCATTATTGTTCAAACCTTGAGTTAATCCATATGCTTCATTGCTTTGATAGTTGCAAGTTTTCTGAGACGAGGTTTCTTTGTATCACCTTTTAGCTCTGTAATTATAGATTTTTGCACTAGTTCATTGTTGTTTCCCTCTTCTTGAATATTGATGAGCCATCGATGTTAAGTAACCGTATGTAGTGTTCTTATCTTATAAGATTCAATCTACCATATAAACGATGTCAATGAATTATAATAATTTAGTCTATTACACAATGTCTTGCGGTTTTCTGCTTGTAATTAATTGGTCTGCTATGACAGGTTTACGGAGAGGATGAGTGGTCATTTGGGTTTTGTGAGCAAGGCACAGGAGTTTTCAGTTGCCCTGCTAGAAAGAACCCAATGTACACATATCGTGAATGCATTGTCCTTGGCAAAACAAGCTTATCCAAATCTAAGGTCAACCAGATCCTGAGGGAACTTAGCAGAGAGTGGCCTGGAAACTCGTACGACTTGCTTGCAAAAAACTGCAATCACTTCTGCAATGATTTCTGTGAAAGTCTCGGTGTCCCTAAACTTCCAGGTTGGTTTATTACTTACTTTTAAATATCTTTCATCATTATAGTAAAAGTAACTATAACAATAAAGCTTTAGGGAATGTTGCACATTTTGTTCTGCTTGTATAGTCTGTGGTTGTCATCTTCGCGACATGACAATGTAGCGCATAAACTATGTATGTTTTCAGATGATTTGGTATTGGTATTAATTTATAGATGGGCTTTTCAGATTGTTGCACATATTTAGATTTTGAATCTGAGAAGACCTTATTTTGGGCTTCTTGCACTTGTAAGATCATTCTGAAGTCTGAAATACTATTTTTACAGGTTGGGTGAACAGGTTTGCTAATGCTGGTGACACTGCAGTAGAAATAGCAGAAAGCACAGCTGTTCGGGTGAGCATCAGTTCTGTACTGTGTTTACTCTTTTGTGTGTGTGTTTCATGGCTATAGTATCAGCAATAGGTAGAAAAACAGTTGGGTTGGTAACTGGTCAAAACATATTGATTCATTGACCCGCTAAAACAGTTGGGTCAATATATTTCGAACCCCGTCAACAGTTAATATGAATCACAAAAACTATTACAGCATATTTTCTATTTGAAACCATGGTTAAGGAGATTGTAAACAAACCTTTTTATCGTTTCCCTTTCTAGCCATGCTTTTAATTTTACCAATTTGACTCGTCATCAACAAGATATATATCAAATTGATCAATTTCCACATAGATGGGCCAAAAATTTAACACATTTATTATTTACATTGTGTACTAACTCCTTTCGCTGATAATGAATATAGTTCAGACAAGCTAAAACGGAGATTGTAACAGCAAGCAAAGTGGCATATCGATTTCTTGCTGGCATCGGTTCAAATAATAACAACGCAGGGTCTCCAGATTCCCCAGGTGGGGCAAACAGAAACAGCCCTAAGTTCCAGCAACCTGCTTGGTTTAAGAATCTTGTGGCTGCAGGAGCAAAACCATCGACTAGTACCACACTTGATAATGGACAAGAGCAGGCGGTACACCCTCAGAGACCACTACAGCAAAGACAAGATTCGGAAGCAGCGACCCTGCGGTCATATGAGATGTAAAACATTTGTTGCTTCTTGTTCGTGTACTAGTAGTTTGGGTTTATGTATGGATTTGTAACTGATTTTTCCATTCATGCACAAAGTTTGTTTGTACTAGATGGAATGATGGACTGTATTTCATCATCTTGTCTCCTTTCTTAGTAACTAAACTTCCTAGATTTGCCATTTTATCAAGTGTACACATATATTGGTTTTCGATATGATTGATTAAAGGTAGCATATGATTAAAGCACTAACCGCCTATGATCTTTCGCAGAAGTTAAACATTTTCGATATGATTGATTAAAGGTAGCATATGATCTTTCGCAGAAGTTAAACATTTTCGATATGATTGATTAAAGGTAGCATATGATTAAAGCACAAGCCGCCTATGATCTTTCGCAGAAGTTACACATTTTCGATATGATTGATTAAAGGTAGCTTAAGATTAAAGCACAAACCGCCTATGATCTTTCTCAGAAGTTACACACGGATTGTTCCAAGACGAGCAATAATGTGCATGTATGAAACACATTGAAACTATACAGGCTAACTCCATAAGAAACTGTTACCATATGTATAACAAAAAACTGCAACTCACCAATGAACAGTTAAACAAATCCAAAGACCTGCCGCAATAACATAACTAAATAACAAAAGAGCATGATGATAATAGTAAGAACAATAACATAACTAAATAACTTTCGGCTGTTATTTAAAATTATTAACGACACTTCCAGTATATGACTTCAATAAAGAACAATGACTTCAAGAAGAAACAGGATCAAAAGAACACAAAGCGCCCCAAACACTCGAACACAATGTTTTAGAGAATGATTTCACCAGGTTCTCTCTAAATACAAACAAAATAAACCATCATCAAATCAAACGTGACACTTGAAGGAAGCATTCAACCTCTGAGCATTCTATTGAAAACAAAGGCATTGACACCATCATCTGCAATTTGGAGCGAAGATATAGCCTCGGCAGCTTCCCAATCTCTCTCCACAACATACGGTGCCTGAACATACCTGTCATCACTCATCCTGTATCCATTCCACTGGTATCCGGATCCTCCACGTCCATCAGAAACCCAACCCATATCTCCATTCGGACTTCCATTGTGAGGAATGACAGTAGCTGTCGTTCTAGCATGACTGTCACCCACAAAGAGCTCCAAATTACCGGCACAGTATCCCCAGGGATACCATTCTTCATCCTTATGCATCATGGCTCGAACACTTGACTTGTCTGATTCTTCACCAATTAGGACTTGCAGCGCAACAGCTTCAGCTATTGCAGCACACTCTTCATCCAGCCTTTGTTGCTCTTCTTTCTTCTTCTGGTTCTTCTTCTCTAGTTCAGAAATAATGGCTGCTGATGCCGCAAGGGCTTTCTCCAACCGTCGCTTTTTCTTCTCCGCCTGTTTAATACGATCCAATTCGTCCTTCACTTGCTTCTTCTTAACTTTCCTAACACCAGACGGCCCTTTACCACACTCCATATCTTTTAATCTTAATTCTATATATAAAAACTAAAAATTTCTTAATTACTCAAATCTTAAAACTGTATCTGTCTAAAGAGTATAAAACTATGAATGTTTTTAAATTTTCTTTCTTTGTTTCTATTGCTATCTATGAATACTATGAACTGGAAAACTAATTAAAGTAACGGTCACTCTTTTTCTGCTACACCCACTCAGGTCTGAAGGAATATCTTATTTTACGCATAATACATTCCCAAAAGGATAGAACTGGAGAGAGCGTAAGAGAACGTTGAGAAGCCAATAAACCACCCCTCCGTACCATTCTTTTTTAATCTCCAAAATCTTTGTGTAGCACCAAACTAATCAAATTAGCAATCAAATAACAAGAATTTACTCGTCCTTACTCACATGGCACGCGTTACCTGCATAAAAATTAAATCAACACCTTTAGAATAGAAACAGCCTCATTCTACAAATACGAGCTGCATACAACTAATAAGAGCAATACTGCAATACATGAGCATACGCATACACGTACATATGGTATATAACACATTCTATATAAGGTTTTCCATGATCACGAACATTTTAATGTGACAAGTAACCACAAACCAGATTCGATCATTAACAATTACTTTAACGAATAACGACTCCCCTATAGAAACTCGCTCCTCGTACAGAAACACAAACATAGACTAAGCGAGTTAACGTCACTTAAAATCATTCAAACCTCTTACTCCAAATATATCTGATTACTCATGATCTAAATGAAGTACGCATATGTTACGTTTATCTCAACCAACTCTTTAATGCGACAAGTAACAACAAACCAAATTCCATCATTAACTATTATCTCAATATGAAACTCAAAAATTATAATTCCGTATAGAAACAGAAACATAGACTAAGCGAGTTAACGTCACATAAAATCATTCAAATCTCTACACTCCAAACACAATTCTCAAATACATCTGATTACTTATATGATCTAAAATGATAAACCCTAATCCATGAGCAGAATTACAATTACTAACCAGATTCGATCATTAACTACTATCTATATATTAAACTCACAATTATAATTCCTAAGCTTTAACGCGCCCTATAGAAACTCACTCCCCGTATAGAATCATTAAAACCTCGTACTCCAAACACAATTCTCATATACATCTGATTAATTATATAATCTAAAATGATAAACCCTAATCCATGAGCATAATCACGAAATCAAAGAAAAACAAAAACAAAAAGGGGATCTGTTAAATCAAATACAAAATTGAGATGATCTAATCGTGTATTAGAAATTAAGTAATTAAAAATTAATGAAAATTGGTGGTACCTGGAATTGGAATTGGAATTGGGATTGGGGGTTGTTTGGATCTGAAGATAAAAACTATGAAAGAAAAAAAGAAAGTTAAGTAGGAGATGAAGATGGTGATGGGTTTTATATAAAAATTAATTTATCTATCACATGAATGAAAGAAAAATGAATTAAGGGTAAATAATTTATTTTTTTATATAAAAAGGGATGGATGGGTGTAGGGGTGTGATTCGGGTTGACCTGGTCGGGTTCGGGTCAACTTGGGTCGGGTCAAGGGTAAAAAATATATAACCCGAACCCGAGCCTAATTAGAACTCGGGTCATTCGGGTTCGGGTCAATTCGGGTCGGGTCAACTCGGGTTCGGGTCAGCCCGAGTTTGAGGAAAAAGTGTAAAAAGTGGCCTAATTTTGTACTAAAACAATGTAAAAAGTCTAATTTTAATCGGCTCAAGTCGGGTTGGTCGGGTTCGGGTCAACTCGGGTCGGGTCAAGTCGGGTCAAGGGTAAAAATATATAACCCGAACCCGAGCCTAATTAAAACTCGGGTCAATTCGGGTCAACCCGAATTGACCCGAATACGCTTTTGAACCCGAGTGACCCGACCCGAATATGATTATTCGGGTTCGGGTTCGGGTTCGAGTCGGGTCAACTTTTTTGACACCCCTAGATGGGTGGATGGAAATGGAACATAAAACAAGCGTTAAGATCACGTCGTTAAAAAAGTTAGTCAACTTTTTTACACTTTTTTATTTCAACCTTTGGTTACATCATTTTCTACATTCAAGTTTTTGGTAACTTTTTTTTTATGATGAAAAATTATACACCTCTTTTGTTTGATATTAAATGTTCATTATGTTATTTTTTATTTTTTTTTTATTGTTACATATTAAGTGTTTATTATTTAATGAAAAAAATTATAGTAATTACATTTTTAATTTGCCTATATTTATTTTTTTTTTTGTTTTTTTTTTAAACTTTTTGCCATTATTACATATTAAGTGTTTATTACTTAATGGAAAAGTATTTATGATACATGACCTATATTTATGTTTTTTTTTTACTTTTTGCATTAAATAGGGATATAATTATATAGAAACTTGTCTTTTTTATGAAAATTAAGGCGATATATATTGCGTGACGTGACGCGCGACATGACCAAACCTCAGGTGTTAACGTGAAGCATAACACGATGTCTTTTTAAGATGTGACTCAAACAAGATATATTATTTTATAATTATATGAATTATAAACATCAGAAAATCCAAGTCCATATAGTAAAAGCCAAAACTATAATTATTTGAAAAAAAAAATCTTTAAAAGAATACGTCATTTGTCTCACGCCACGCCTATAGCTAGCATGAATATTTATTTTATAACATGAAAGTTACGTCTCACGTTTTAACACTCTCTTGGTGTCTCAAATGCGTATTTTAAAACACTAATGAAATTTAATACACTTTTTTGTCTTGAAAATAATAAAAATGTTGATGTTTATATTTTGATATAAGTTTATTTGGATTCGAAACTTATCTAAGATATGGGGGACTCATCCCCACCTTCCATCTCTCTCACATCTAATGGTTGAGATTAAATCCCCATTTTACAATGGAGGGGTATTTTCGTCATTTCACTCGCTCACTATATAAGCATTTTTCTCACTTCTTTCTCACAAAACACACACACACACACATCGGCTTTCTGTTTCTCTCTCTACCCGACTAGTTTCTCTCTCTACAAATGATAGATCAAAACTTTTAATCACGAATCTCTCACGAACATCATCAGGATTCCATCACGAATCGATTAATTAGATCAATTAATCAATACGAATTCATGATTAGGCACGAATTGAATCATCAGGTTTGTATAAAATCTATTCTTATATTTAGCTTATTTGATTTTGAATAAGCTTATTAATTTATTATCATGTTAATAAGCTTATTTGAACGAATTATTTTGATTGATTGTTCTTACTTATAAGCTAACTTCTTAGGTGATTTATGTGAATAATCTTATTTGTTTGAATAAGCTTTTGATTTAGATGAAAGTTATGAATAAGCTTGCGAGTTAGATGATTTGGATTTATTTTGTTGAAATATAAGTTAGTTTATTATCTTATTTTAACGAATTATAAGGTTTTATGAATAAGAGAGTTACGAATAAGCTTATTTTCGTTTGAATAAGTTGTATTATTAGGATTTTTTTATGTAGCTGATGTGTTAGGACCATTGTAATAGTTATATGTAATAGGTAGACTAGGAGGTATGTAGTTCCTCCTGGTCCTAGTCATAGTAGGAGCAAGTCCTGCTCCTGGTCCTAGTCGAAGTCAAACTTTATTATTTACTTAATATTCTGTTAGGATATGCATGAGATATGTTAGGAAAGGATATGCATATCAGTTTTACACGTTTTCTTTAATGATGTATTAGGGTTTCCTTGTAGTATAAAAGGAACCTTAGGCAGAAGGGTTATAGACACCTTCACAAAACATAGTTCTAGCCATTATCAATATTAGAAATCCTTAGAAAGGATCAAGTCGTTATAGTTGTTCTGTTTCTCTTGTTTATATTTATATTCTACATTCATATTGTGTATAGAGTCTCTTTGTGATTTGACTTGTGATTACATAAGTCATTCACCGGTCCTGACAGGCTGCAAGATCTACATCTAGTAAACCCAACAAGTGGTATCAGAGCCTGGGAGGGTCTCTATACAAGCAGAATCAAGTTCTCTTATTACTAACAATCTGTTTATCATGTCTGCCTCAACTTCTACTCAAACAGGAGAAGAAAGCACTCCAAAAATTGTGCAACCTCAGCAGATCCTGGCTACGGTCTCCAACACGAATGGAAAATTCCCTCTTTTGAAGAAAGGTGAATATGATAACTGGGCAATGAAGATGGAATGGTGGATCACCAACACTGATCAAGATCTTTGGAAGATCATTCTGAATGGAAACGGCAGGAAGCTTACTGGACGAGACAAGAACGGTAATATTACTCTTCTTGAACCTAAATCTCATGAGGATATCATCGCTATTCAGAAGGAGGTAAAAGCAAAAACAATTTTGCTTCAATCTCTTCCTGAAGATCACATGGGTGACTTCTACCATTTGGATGATGCCAGAGAGATCTGGAATGGCATAAAAGCAAGGTTTGGCGGGAATGAGGAGTCAAAGAAAATGCGACGGTCCATGCTGAGAGATGAATTTACCGAATTCAAAATCTCAGAAACTGAAGGTCTAAATCAAGGGTATGATAGGTTCCAGAAGATCTTGAGCCAATTGAATCAACTTCGATCAAAACCTGATGATGGTGACATTAATGCAAGGTTTCTTAAAGCCTTACCCTACTCATGGAACCAGGTGGTGATCTCTCTCAAAGCCAAAGGTGGGCTTGACTATCTCACCTTTGATGATTTGTTTCATAGGCTCAGAACATTCGAACCTCATGTGAGAGGATATCCTAGTGACTCTTTTCCCACCCCTGCTAATTCCGCCTTTGTGAGCTCTATGGCATCTAGTCCCATGTCATATGCAAGTAGCCCAAGCAATATTGTCTCCTCCCAGCATACTATTCAGCATACTAGTCCCATGTCATATGCATCTAGTCCCATGTCTTCTACTTCTGATCCTGCTGCCAAGTCTGGTAGTATGGTAGAAGCTATCCTGCATTCTTTTGTGGCTGATGTTACTGCTGAACAACAACTTGCTTTTGATGATTTCAAACAGATCGATAAACTTGACCTGGATGAGATAGATCTTAAATGGCAGATGGCCATGCTTACTCTTAGGGTTCACAAGTTTGAGAAGAAAGCAGGGAGGAAGTTTAATTACAACCCTCGGGAGCCAGCAAGATTCGATAGAAGCAAGGTACGGTGCTATAACTGCCAGCAACAGGGTCACTTTGCAATGGAGTGCCCTAGCAAGAATGATCAGGAGAAGAACAGGTACTCCGCTTTCAAGGTTCAGGAGGTTAAAGATGACAGGAAGGCATTGGTATCTGTTGACTCTATGGTCAACTGGAATGATCATCAGGCTTCTACTCTGGAATCAGCTGAATCCTCGACTGATGTGTTGGCAATGATTGCTGGGAATCTCTCTGATGCAGAAGAAGCAGAAGAGTTTGCTCTTATGGGCATCTCACCTCAGGTACAACATTGTCCTCTTGGTTGTCATGATAAATACACAGAATTGTTGTCCCAATTTAATGAAGTAAATGATCAAAATGATAAGTATTTTTTAGAGGTACAAGCGTATAAGGCTTCATTAAACACATTAGAACAACAAAAGAAGTGGTTACAAGATACACAACGTGCGTATGAGGATAAAATCAAGATACTAAGCATTGATTTAGAAAACACTACAAATATGCTTAAATATACAGAAACTGAAAGAGATGCTAGTATCAAAGAAAAAGAGGAGATGCAAGCTAAATTAGATGCTACAATGTTAAGATTTGACAAATGGCAAAAGGCACCAAAAAAATCTTTCCAAATTAATTGATAGTAGCATGTCTGACAGAACTAAAAGAGGCTTAGGATTTGAAAAATATATTGATTCAGAAGATGTATTTGATTTATCTTTCTCAAGTGTCTTTGATGCCGACAAAAAGGATGAGGGCAAACCTAGTTACAATAGGTTTAAACCAGCAGCAGAAATGCATGCTGTCCCTCCTCCTCTTACTGGAACTTTTATGCCCACATCATGGCATAATGACTCGGATGGATCACAGATGCTTGAGTCCCCAACAAGTTCTACTAATACTAATGACTTTGTCTCATGTACTTTCAGTGACAAAGCCGGTGACTCTACATCTAATGGTTCAAGTGAAGAGTCGAGACCTACAAGTTCCAAGTCGAATGATCATGCTGCTACTGGTGCTAGGAAATGTGAAGAAAAAGTTGCTGTCAAGTCAAGTGTGTCTGGTCCTTGTTTATTGAGTCCTAGGAAGAATGTTTTTCCTAGAAATGTGTGTAATAAAGTAGGCAGTATGAAACAATCTCATTCTAATAAAAGGTCTTTCAAAACATGTTTTGTTTGTGGCAGTCCCTTTCATTTAATTAAAGATTGTGATTATTATGACACACATGCATCTGTTAATCATGCTTCTCCTGCTCCTGGTTCACCAGGAGCTGCTTCATATGCTACTAGAAGACTTAATCCTAGTGCTCCAATTTTTAATACTTCTAGAGTATCCTCTCCTTTCACGTCTGATTATTAGAGAGATAATGGATTCCAAACAATCAGTAATTATTTTCCAAATTTAAATCTGATATATCCGCATCATTTAGACCACACGTATTTTGGATTGGGAAATGTGGGAACTGCTGTTAAGCCCTCAGCAGGTTGTTCTTGGTCAAATAATAATACCCATATGATGAATAGGCAACCAAGGAACAATGGTGGATCTCATCAATCTTCTTGGCATTCTTCTAATGATCCACAAGGCAGGCTCAAACCTGAAAAGGTTTGGGTCCCCTTAAGACACTAACTTTTGCATTCTTTTTATATTGTTGTTGTAGGTTACTCCATACCAGGATCCTAGTCTAGGCATTGTTGATAGTGGTTGCTCCAGGAGCATGACTGGCAATAAAAGTCTTCTCTCTAACTTTGTACCATTTCATGGAGGCAAGGTCTATTTTGGTGGAGGTGAAGGCAGAATCACTGGCAAAGGAACGATAAAGACACCAAATCTAAATTTTGAGCAGGTCTACTATGTGGAAGCACTTCAACACTTCAACTTGATATCGGTCTCTCAGATTTGTGACAAGAAGTAGTTTGTACTCTTCACCGATACTGATGCACTTGTGCTTTCCAAAGATTTTCAGCTTCCGGATGACTCACAAGTTTTACTCAGAATCCCTAGAAGACACAATCTATATAGTATCAAGTTGAATGAAGTCAACCCTACTGGTCAACTAGCATGTCTGGTTGCAAAAGCCTCAGAAGATGAAGCCACTAAATGGCATCGAAGGATGGGACATGTGAATTTCAAGACCATTCACAAACTTGCCAATCTGAATCTGGTCTCTGGTTTACCTCCCAAGACGTTTAGAAATGATATAAATTGTATTGCCTGCAGCAAAGGCAAACAACACAAAGCATCCTTCAAGGCCATTACTGCTTTAAGTCTTATTACTGAACCATTGCAGCTTCTACACATGGACTTATTTGGTCCTACTTCCATCAGAAGCATTGACCACAAGCAGTTCTGTTTGGTGGTAACTGATGGTTATAGCAGGTTTACGTGGGTGTTCTTCATGGCTGCCAAAAGTGATACCTACTCAATTCTTCGAGATTTTCTTACCTTGATAGAGAATCAGTTGTCAAAGAAAGTTAAAGGTATTCGTTGCGACAATGGAACCGAGTTTAAAAATAGAGACCTAATCGCACTTTGCAATGCTAAGGGCATCAAACGAGATTATAGTGCTGCTAGGACTCCTCAACAGAATGGTGTGGCAGAAAGAAAGAACCGGACACTTATAGAAGCAGCAAGAACTATGCTTGCCGATTCCAAGCTTCCGACCATGTTCTGGACAGAAGCTGTTAATACTGCAAGTTATGTCTTGAATAGGGTTTCTATTACCAATCCTCACAAGAAAACACCTTATGAGCTGCTCACGGGCAAAGTTCCAAATATTGCTCATTTGAAGCCTTTTGGGTGTACAGTCACCATTCTGAATACTAGTGACTATTTGGGGAAGTTTGATGGCAAGGCTGATGAATGATACATTGTGGGATATTCAGCTCATTCTCGGGCGTATCGTGTCTACAATCTTCAAGCCAAACGGATAATTGAAACTATCAATCTCAGGTATTTAGAGGAGAAGACAAACATACAAGGAAAAGGTCCAGAATGGTATTTTGATCTTGATTATCTTAGTGATTCGTTAGGATATTTTCGGTTCAAAACTAACCATGATGCAGGACCACAAGTGTTTGCAACTTCTAGTACTGGTGTTCCTTCTAGTCTTTCTGATTCAGATGATGAGGATGACATTTTTGTGGTTCCATCCTACTCCACTACGGTCTCTCCTACTCCGCCTAGTGATGCAACTCCATTGGATGTACAAGATTCCCAAGCAGCTCTTGACACTCTTCTCAAGCAACAACAAGAAGCTACTAAAGCAGCGGCTCAAGGTAGTTTTGAGTTTCCCTTGGTTGAGCCTAATGACAAAGTTGCTCCTAGTACTCCAGATTCTGCTCCTGGTGCTAGCCTCTCAACTACTGGTACTCCGGCTAGTGAGTCTGCTTCCAATACACGTTTCTCCAGTCCTTCTGATTTGGGGAACCATGAAAAGAAGTCTTCTACCAAGCTGGATGATATACATAAACAACCGGTAGACGGGATTTTCCAAAATGCTTCATATGATGCTGATTTTATTGGTGATCTCAATAACATGGCACCAGAAGTGGAGGTTTCTTCCAATCCAGTCTTGCAATCACATAAAGATCATCCTACCACTCAAATTATTGGAGATCCTGGTTCTACCGTCAAGACACGCAGAATGCAACAGAAGGCCTCGTCTGATCATCATGCTCTTGTGGGCTATATTGAGGATCAACAGCGTAATAATCATACGGACTTTCAACACTGTTTGTTTGCTTGTTTTCTTTCACAGGTGGAACCTAGGTCTGTTTCTCATGCACTTGAGGATCAAAGTTGGGTGGAGGCTATGTAGGAGGAAATGCAGCAATTCTTGTTTCAGAATGTTTGGGTTCTGGTTGACTTACCAGATGGGAAGACAGCTATCAATACCAAATGGATTCTCAAAAACAAGAAGGATGCACGGGGAATTGTTGTCAGGAATAAAGCTAGGCTTGTCGCACAAGGACACACTCAAATTGAGGGCATTGACTACACTGAAGTCTTTGCGCCTGTTGCCAGGATCGAGGCCATTCGTTTGTTTTTGGCCTTTGCTTCGTATGTTGGCTTTACGGTGTTCCAGATGGATGTCAAGAGTGCATTTCTCTATGGAAAAATTGACGAGGAAGTGTATGTTACTCAACCTAAGGGGTTTGTCGATCCACTTCATCCCAAGAAAGTCTACAAGGTGGTCAAGGCTCTTTATGGGTTACATCAGGCTCATAGAGCTTGGATATGAGCGTCTTTCCACTTTCTTGTTAAAGAATGGCTATAGAAGAGGCACTATTGACAAAACACTATTTCTTCGGCGGAACTCCAAGGATATTATCCTTGTTCAGGTATATGTGGACGACATTATCTTTGGTTCTACAAGGAAGGAATGGTGTGATGAGTTTGAACACTTGATGAAAGGCGAATTTCAGATGAGTGCCATGGGAGAACTGTCATTTTTCCTTGGTCTTCAGGTCAAGCAACAATCGGATGGGATTTTCATCTGTCAAGATAAATATGTTCATGAGATTCTTCAGAAGTTTGACATGGATCCTCTTAGACCAGCCGCAACTCCTTATGAAGTTGCTAAAATCAAACTTAAGAATGAGCCAGATCACCCGGTAAATGTTCATATGTACAGGTCTATGATTGGCTCTCTCATGTATTTGACTGCATCACGTCCGGACATTATGTTTGCAGTAAGTGCTTGTTCTAGACACCAGGTGACTCCAACGGTTTCGAACTTAAATGCAGTGAAGAAGATTTTCAAGTATATCAAGGCTCAACCTAAATTGGGTCTATGGTATCCTAGAGAATCCCCCTTTGTTCTTGAAGCCTATAGTGATAGTGATTATGCTGGTGCTAATAATGATAGAAAGTCTACTACTGGTGGTTGTCAATTTTTGGGTCGTCGGCTTATTTCATGGCAATGTAAGAAGCAGACAATCGTAGCTACTTCTTCAACAGAAGCTGAATACGTTGCGGCTGCTAGTTGTTGTGGTCAAGTTTTATGGATCCAAAATCAGATGTTGGACTATGGTTTGAATTTTATGAATACCAAAATTTTTATTGACAATCAAAGCACTATCTGCATTGTGAAGAATCCTGTATTTCATCAACGGACGAAGCATATTGAGATTCGGCATCATTTTATACGCGATGCCAATGAGAAGAAGCTGATACAGGTTCTTAAAGTTCATACGGATGACAATGTTGCTGATTTGCTGACTAAAGCTTTTGATGGTCCTCGGTTTAACCACTTGGTGGTTCATATTGGGATGGTCAATCCTTGAGGTCTAGGATTGAGGGGAGGCAAAGCCTAAGGGGAGACTTTGTGTACATATTAGGTTAGTCTAACGTATTCTTAGTATTTATCAACATAATTTCTTGGTTATGATGGTGTGTGGTGCTTCTGATGGAGGATTTTTGCTCTCTTCTGGTGGATATGGCCGTACATGACTGGCTTCTAGTCCTCTTTGGTCAGCTTCTAGTTATACTTGGTTGCCTTCTGGTGGTTTAAAATCCTTCCATGTCTAGTGGTGTTTGGCTATTGGTACTGGTACTGGTCTGGCTACTGTTCATTCCTTTTGTCCTTTGTTAATCACGTTTTGCTTCTGGTCTGACCATTGTGTGCTTTGACTTTTGGTCAACGCTCCCAATAATGGTATTTACAAGTTTGAATTCAGCAAGTAAATTGGGGGTTGGTTATTATGTTAAAAAGGGCAAGTGGTTATTATGCCATTATGGTTTAATTTGAAAGGGCAACCCCCCATTAATAGGGGTCAATGAACAGTTACTACTTTCTTCATATATGGTCAACATACACCCTTGACTCACTCATTACAATTAACACACACACACAAACCGCTTCTACTCTCTACATCCCAATTCCAATCTTCTTTCCATCAATTCATCAAGATCCATGGCTGCTCTTGCTTACCAACCTGCTCATAATCGTGTTGCTTATCTGGGTGATGGTCTAAATCGTGAACATTTTGCTGATATCTTGGAGTTTATTGAAGCTTCTAACTTAAGGTTTGCATTTACTGTTTGTCCTACCATATATGATAGTGTGATACGTCAATTTTGGGCGTCTGTTGAGCTTGTGAATGTGGCTGGACGTCCACGAGCACTCCATGCTACCATAGATGGACGTGCCTATGTGGTAACTGAAGCGTCTATTCGCTCTTCTCTTCATCTTCAGGATGAGGGGGGTGTTGTATCACTTCCCAATTCGGAAGTATTAGAGGGTATGGCTGCCATAGGTTATGAACATGGGGGGAAGTTTAACTTCCAGAAGAATAGGTTTTCCCCCCAATGGAAGCTTATGGTTCACTTTTTTATCCATTGTATGAGTCCCAAGTCTGGGAGTTGGGATGCTTTCCCTACTCCTTTGGCTACTGGTCTTATATGTTTAGCCCAGGGTAGAGTGTTTAATTTTTCTCATTATCTATTTGAGGGGATGGCTAGTAATTTGTCTACTGCTGGTTCGAGGAAGAAATTTCTTATGTACCCTAGGTTTCTTCAACAAATACTTGTTTGCATTCCACGTGATAGGGCTGAGCATGTGCCATCTAAACTTACAGCTAAAGTGTATTACAATATGATGAATGGGTTTACTGGGGATTGGAGGCCCCTGACTGAAGCCATGGTAGGGTTGGCTCAGGGTCCTATGGGTCAGGAGGAGGAGGCTCTTGAGTTGGTTGTGATAGATGATGACCCCATGGAGGAGGAGGAGGCTCCTACTGTTGGTGCCACTCCTGTGGTAGAGGAGGAGCTAGTTGAGGAAGTGGTGGTTGGAAAACCATCTCCTACCAAGGCTGGTCCTTCCTCAGTTCCACAAAGGTCTCCTTTTGTGGAGACTCCACCTCCTAGTCCTGCCCCACACTCGACTGATATCCCGTTTGATGCTAGTTCTCCACAGGTTGACCCACATGTTGCTTCGGGTTCCCGTGATGCTTTCCCTGATCCAAGTTCTCTTGGTGGGCAGGCGGAGGAGCCTACTACACTGATATCTTTGCTAGATCTTATGCACAGGTACCATGAGAGGATGCTTTGTTTGGAAGCTGACTTAAACCAACATCGGAAGCTTACAAGGGAGTTTGTTCTTCCTCTGGCTGATCGCATCAAGGTGTTGGAGAATCAACAACGTCGTCGCAAGAAGCATGTGGTTATTTCAGATTCTGAGGATGAGGGTGCGGAGAATGTTGAGGATGGCTTGACGTTGTTGGCAAAGGCTGCCTTTGCTGATAAAGTTTATGAGGATTTGCCGGTTCCTCCAATGTCCTCCAATGTTCCTTCTCCTAGTGCTATGGATGGTGATTCTGCTCCTGCTGATGGTTCTCATGCTGGTCCCTCTCATGATCCAAAGGGGAAAGCCCCAATGACTGATTCTCCATCTCCCACTCGCAAGCGTACTCGTCGACAGATTGAAGAAGAAAGGCTTGGTGAAGAGGCTGCTCATCGAGTTCAGGCTGAGATTGATGAGGAGGATAGGGCTGATGAGGAAGAGCTTCGAGAGCGAAGGCGTGCGCAAATTCAGCATGATGCCATGCATTGGACTGATGGTGAATGGATGCAAGTGTTGACTGTTCTCATTCGGGATTATGCTCAGTTTAAAGATCTGTTGGGTGATGATGTTGATGAACACAATTGTATTCCGCGTGCTATGGTGATGATGCGTAAGCACCAGTTGGCTCTTGCTGAAGAACTAAAGAAACAGAGACGGAACAGACCTCTATCTCAGACTGAGCAGCGCCAACAGATGCAACGTTATGTGAAATATCAATCTGCTGCTCATTTCAATGCTCCGTGGTCTTGGGCTCGGGTGAGGGCTTTGACTTTTGATGAGCTTAAGGTCCTTTATGAGAAGATGGTGAAGCGTCAGAGTCAACCTATTCCGGAAAGATTTATTTACCATCCTCGTGGTGTGACTGCTTCTATGCCTACTGCTTCTACTGGTCCTTCGTCTGTACCCACTCCTGGTTCTGATGGTAGTCCTTTTGGTTATGGTGCTACTTCTGTTGGTCCTTCTACTACACCCTTGGTTGCTCCTATTGGTTCTACTGCTGGTCCTGCTACTACTATCTTTACTACCACCACCACTCATGCTTCCACCACCACACCTGTTACTACTACCCCCACTCAAGTTCCTGCAAGCACTTTTGTTGATCCCACCATACCTACTGCTGCTACCTCTGATGTGCCATCTACATCACCACAAGTTCCTGCAACACAACCTAGTCCTACTTCTGATGCAGCTCCTAGTGGTCCTTTGGGTAGACATGTTCATGAGTCTACTTCTACTGCTTCCCCTGCTGTTGCTGGAGTTAAGGTCAAGGTTGAATCAACACCTTTGGCTCCCACACCTCGACGTTCTGTTCGCCAGAAACTTGCTCGTCGTGTTCGCCGTGGTAAATCAGTTCCTTTTGAGAAGCGTGATCCTGAGAACTTAATTGATGCAGCTTCGGACTGTGATTCTGACTTACCCTTGGGCAATGGAAGCATTACGGGTTATATGGTTGAGAGTTCTACAACACTTCCTGGTGGCGTCTCCCATCGGATTACTTTGAGTGATGGGTCTGTGCGATTGGCAACGGGTTTGCAGGGTGTGTTATCGTGGGCTGACCGTATGGATCTTATGGCGTTGTTTGGGCTTGTTGATTCTAGTATGCCGTTTGACCCCATGGCAGTGTCTTCCTGGCCTGGTATCCGTCTCTGGGCCGATCTCAAGCTGATATTGGATCCTCCTCCAAATGTTCCTACTTTGGGCATCTGGAAGGATCAAATGCAATGGGAGATTATTCACTGGAAGCTTTATGCTGGATGTGGAGTTCATGTGTTGGAATTAGAATCTGGCCATGTGGTGTATATGCTGACGGATGTTGAGTATCCTTTGACTATTTCTTCCATGGAAGCAATGTTGGCGAGTCACTTGCATATTTCTACTGCTCCTTCTGGAAATGAGTCGAGTATGGCCACGGCTTTGGTAGAAGGTATTCAGGCACGGTTGCTCGCGGATAAGAAGGCAGCTTCTGGTATGTAAGGTGATTGGGTTGTAAGTGTTTATACTTTGAATTTTTATTCTTATTTTTATTCTTTTCACCAATATGTACAGTGTTTGGTGAATTTTATTATAGTTAAAAAAAAAACAGTTATAAAAAATATATATATATATATACTTTTTATATAATATCTGCTTATACTTTAAACACAGTTTAGCTTTTATACTTGTACATAATATCCCTTGGCTGTTTCACAATGTGGTTCCTGGTTTGAGTTTGTTCTGGTACTTGGTTTCACTTGGTGTTGGACGTGGTCCACACAACAAATGGTTCTCAACTTACCATGTCTAATCGACAAGAAAAAGTTGATTCACCTTGAGGGTACGGCTCCTGGTGCGATTCTCAAATCCGTTGATGGTTGCCAGGTTACCCAAAACTGGATGGTTTTCACTTGCCATAGTCTTGGACTGAAAAGTGGCTAATCCAAGGGGGTACGGCTCTTGGTAAAGATCTTATCAAATCCGTTGATAGCTGTAATAGCTTGCTTAAAGCTATAGGGTGTTCAACTCACCGATGCTTCATTGCAAAGAGTTGGCGAGTCCAGAGGGGTACGGCTTCTGGTAAAGACGCATCAAATCCGTTGACGGCTGTGATGGTTTGCCTAAAATCATCAGGGTACTCCCACTCACCATTGATTCACGTTCTAAGAGTTGGGCTGGGTTCTAGTCTCCCAGGGTGATGCTTATTCCACCACAATGACTAGCTAGCCCAAGAGCGAGCAGCTACTTGGTAAAGGCTCATCAAATCTGCTCATGTTGCTGAAAAGATTCAACCTGATGCTGATTTGTTACAAGCTTTGGAGAAGCTTCTAGTGTTTCATGTTGCGGCTGTTCTTCTGATTCTTATCTTGTTGATGCTGCTTTTTGTTTTGCTGATACAATCCTCGCGTTTTCTTTGCACGTTTTCCAGGAAACTTGAACTCAACAGGTCAAATTCAAGTTTAGGGGAGGATTGTTAGGACCATTGTAATAGTTATATGTAATAGGTAGACTAGGAGGTATGTAGTTCCTCCTGGTCCTAGTCATAGTAGGAGCAAGTCCTGCTCCTGGTCCTAGTCGAAGTCAAACTTTATTATTTACTTAATATTCTGTTAGGATATGCATGAGATATGTTAGGAAAGGATATGCATATCAGTTTTACACGTTTTCTTTAATGATGTATTAGGGTTTCCTTGTAGTATAAAAGGAACCTTAGGCAGAAGGGTTATAGACACCTTCACAAAACATAGTTCTAGCCATTATCAATATTAGAAATCCTTAGAAATGATCAAGTCGTTATAGTTGTTCTGTTTCTCTTGTTTATATTTATATTCTACATTCATATTGTGTATAGAGTCTCTTTGTGATTTGACTTGTGATTACAGAAGTCATTCACCGGTCCTGACAGGCTGCAAGATCTACATCTAGTAAACCCAACATGATGTATGTTGAATTAAGCTTGATGTATCATATATGATACATCATTTATCATATATGATAGATATATCATATATGATATATGATAGGCGTATCATATATGATACATGGGTATCATATATGATGTTTCTGAATAAGCTTAAGTTAGCGTGAATTAACTGTATTATTAGACATTTTTAACTATATTGTTGATGTAAGCTTATTAGGTTGGATTTTTATCATATATGATACCTCATTTATCATACATGATAGTTATATGATATGTGATATATGAAAGATATATCATATATGATATATGAGGTATCATATATGATGTATCTAACAAGCCATATGAAAAACCAAACATTGATATTGTACATGATTTTTTTTACAGTTTTGACCTATTGTGCATTTTGATATAGTCTGCTAGGTAATTCACTTGTTGATAAAATGGTGTCTAATATCTTCTTTTATCTTTTTTATTAATGCAGACTGTGTGAATACAACAACGAGCAGATATAGATGTGACAATTACATGGTTGGAGCAAAACATGATGACGTGCACGCATATATGTAATGATAAGATGAAGGTGTCGTCGAGGCCAAAGAAGATTTACAAGAGAAAAGTGATTTGGTCGAAGATGAAGAAAAACTGATTGAAAATGAAGAATAGTAGTTCCAATAATAAGAATGTTATGATTTTAGTTATGAATTGATTAGACTCTTTTGTTCTTGTATCTTTTTTATTATGAATAAGTGTTTTAATCATGATTGGTTACATTCTATTTGAACAAGTGTTTAATCATCAATTGTATGCTCTTAAAAACTACTTTTTTATTTTATGAACAAATGTTTAATCATTGATTCAATAGGCTCTTTGTTTTAGTCATGAAGTCAGCAAATCTTTTGTTGAATTTATCAAAAATATTTGAGTATCATATATGATAATGCATCATCATATATGATACTCATAAAAAAAATACTCTTTTCTATTTTCTAGACAAGTGAATCCACCACACTCCTTGTTTTAATCATGAATTCGACATTATGCTTGATGTTTAAAAAATGATAACATGTTTCCTATTCTAATGACCATCACTAATTTATCAAAACCATCATGACATAATACCAAGAAAGTTAAACCATATTAACAAGACGTTGTTCTAAATACCAAAGTTTTACAAAATTCTCTATATACGTCAAAACTCCATCAGGAGATTACAAGAAAAATACAAAGAATACATTTTAAACTTAAACTAAAAATTTATGAGCTTCTTCATTAACCTTCTTGGCCGTTTGGATGCTTGGAATGTTCAACATTCTGTGAAAACAACATTCTCTACACAAAAAAGAAGATTTAATTTAATTTTCAAGCACATAATCATATATGATATATCTTATCATATATGATATTTTAGCTTATATCATATATATTATATTATATCATATATGATATTTCACTAACAGGTCATACTAAATCTCCTCAACGAGATTAAGCCATAAAAAATAATATTTAATTCAATTTTCAAGCACATAATCATATATGATATATTTTATCATATATGATATTTTAGCTTATATCATATATGATATCGTATATCATATATGATACTTCACTAACAGGTCATACTAAGTATGTTCAGCGAGATTAAACCATAAAATCTTATAATTCATGAAAATAAGCTAATAAGTTAGTTTATTATTCATGACAATAAAGATGATGATAAGTTATAAGCTTATTCACATTAATCATCTAATAAGTTACCTTATCATTCGTTAAATTCATGTAATTTCTCCAATAAGCTATAAAATAATAAGATGAATTGTAAGCTTATTCACATAAAAAAAAAAGATGAATCAAAACAAATCGAATGAATTTTACCTTATTTATGAAGGTGATGATCGATTTACGAATGTGATTATCGATGTATTTGATGTATTTGATGATAGATTAAGATTTGAATATGTGTATGTGTGTGTGTGTGTTTTTGCGTGTGTTTTAGAGAGAAGAAAAAAAAATAGACTGTTAAATCTGGGATGTAGGAGAGTGGTAGGTGGTATTAGGTGGGAGGGGTAAAATGACGAAAATACCCCTCCACTTTTTTTAATTAAAAAATAAGGATTAATGTGGGCCTTTGATTAATATTTGTTTTGAACGACATTTTATTAGAAGAAAACACTAGCAAGCAGCTAGATTACATCATAATAAGTTTGGATTTTTGAGCCAATCGGTCCATCCAATCTTAATTCTATTCCTATTACAACACCAATAGTACGAGTGACAAACCACTTCGTCAAAAAAAGTTACTTTCCTGGGAGCTCTAGCATCGAACATATTTTTATTGCGAAAAGACCATAATAACCACCACATTACATAAAATACTCCCCCGAGTAGCTTCTTATTTCTTGACGACAATTTGACATTATCATACCACACCATCCAGTCTTGAAAAGAACCTAAATCTGTATCAGGCAATTCCCACCATCGAAATATTAATCCGGACACTTGACGAGCCATATCACACGTGAAAAACAAATGCCCAACTGTTTCCACTCCCCTATTGCAATTCACACATAAAATAGAATCAATAAGTATACCTCGCTTAGATATATTAAATCTTGTCGGTAACGAGTTTTTCAAAATCTTCCACATAATAATATTGACTTTAATCGGCACCATAGTATTCCAGCAAGTCTTACTATCAGATTTAGGCAGCGTGATATCATCTATTAACTTCCTATAAGACGAAACCGAAAAAACACCATCTTTATCCAGCTCCGAAATCCACTTATCGTCGTTGGAATTGAGGATCACACCTTAAGACATTTCCACCAGACCCGTAAACTGTTCCATCTCACGACCATCTCTCGGTTGTCTTCTGAAAGAAGAGGAGATAGCAGTGTGTGCTAACTTGGCTCCCACCAAAATGTTTTTGCAATATTCCAGGGCATAAATCCGAGGAAATCTATCTTTTAGAGTACCACCCCCAGTGCACCATTTATCCTCCCAATAAGACGTATTCATTCCATTTCCTATCTTAATTTTAAAGTATCCCATGATGTCAATTCCTTTAACCTTTAAGTTCTGCATTTCCTTAACAATACTTAACCAGCAAGTCTCGTTCCCCTTAAGCACAATACTGTTTATTTTACCATTTTCCCCATGTATAGATCGAATAATTCTCGCCCATAGTGAATTCTTTTTTTAAAAAAAACCGACACACCCACTTAATGAGAAGCCCTCTATTAATTGCATATAAACTCGAAATACCAAGTCCTCCATTCTCCTTAGAAGCTAAAGCTTTACTCCAATTCACCCACGAAGCTTTACGACTATTGATACCATGACCATTAAAAAAATGACTCCTAAGTGTTTCTAGAGACTTAAGCACACCCATCGGTACTTTGAAAATCGAAAAATAATACAATGGGATAGCTCCTAAAACCGATTTTACTAAAGTCCTCCGACCACCTATGGAAAGTGCCTCCAACTTCCACTTGGATAACCTCAACTTGACTTTATCCATAATATCTTCCCACATTTGATGCCTCGCCATATTCCCACCCACTATAGAACCTAGATAATTGAAAGGTGCTTTAAGTACAAGACAACCAATCCTCAAAGCTGCTAAATTCACCTTGTCATTCTCAACATTAACCCCCATGATTCGACTCTTACTCATATTAATACGTAAGCCTGATGCTCTATGAAAACACTCCAAAACATTCACCAACGTACTAATATTAGACTCACACCATTGACCAATAAAAACTGCATCGTCCGCATAAAAAAGGTGTGACAGAACAAGATCTTTCCCTAAAGTCACACCTCGAAACATACCTACATCTACAACCCATTGGAAAGATAAATGTAGGGATTCCATAATAAGAATAAATAAAAACGGAGAAAGAGGATCACCTTGTTTTAAACCTTTACCAAATTGAAATTCCTCGGTAGGACTCCCATTCACCAAGATCGACCCACTCGATGACTTCAAACAACATTGAATCCACTTTCTCCATTTAGTACCAAAACCAAGCTTACCCAACACTTCATCTAGAAAATCCCAACGATCGGAGTCATATGCTTTCTCGAAATCTACTTTGAATATAAAAGACCGTTTCTTTTTCACCTTACACCACTTAATCACTTCATTTAAAATGAAAGGACCGTCAAGAATCTGTCTATCTGCCACAAAAGCCGATTGCACTTCATTCACAAGATCATCTAACACTCCCACAAGACGATTAGCCAACACCTTTGCGATAATCTTATAAAAGCAACCAATTAAGCTGATGAGTCTAAAGTCTTTAACAAGGTTTGTATTGGGAATTTTGGGAATTAAGGTAATAAAAGATGAATTGCAACCTTTAGGCATATCCGAATACTTGAAAAAATACCTTACAGCCTCACAAACATCAGCCTGAATAAGCGACCAAAAATGTCTAAAAAACCCAAATGAGTATCCATCTGGTCCCGGGGATTTATCAATACCACAATCCCACACAGCATTCCTTATTTCCTCGCTAGTGACCTCACCCTCCAACACTATATTCTGATTCTGCGAAACTTGGTTTGGAAAATCCATGTTAATACTAGTCACTTTACTGGGTGGCTTACAAAACCGTTCTTTGAAATGCTCCAAGAACTCTTTTTTTTTTACCAAATTCGGCTTATCAACCCATTCGTCATCCACCATAACACCCCTCACATTCATATTGGACCTCTTCTTATTCAAAATACCATGAAAGAACCTCGAATTTTCATCTCCGTCACAAGCCCACTTAAGTTTTACCTTATGTGCTACTTCTTTATTATGTAAATCATCCAAATGTTGAATTTTTTTCATAATATCCATCCTGCGATGTACAATACCATCATTAACATTACCACTATCAATCTCCCGATCAATATCTTCCATTTCCCGAAAAAACTGATCTTTATCATTATTGCCCCGCGCATTGCACTTAATCTTGCACTCACGAATTCTGTTTTTTAAAAACTTAAGTTTCCCCATCAACCTATATATCGGATTACTATCATTCCCCAAGTAATTATTCCAAGTTTCCTCCACAATCTTGTTGAAACCCTCAACTTCTATCCAAAAATTAAAGAACTTAAACGGTATAGGGCCATAATCGAACACCATTTCCCTCAGAATAATAGGCCTATGATCCGACAGATATCGATCTAAAGAACTAGCTACAATATTCGGGCACGTAACCAGCATGTTTTGAGACACCAAAAATCTATCCAATTTACTCATCTTAGTAGCCGATTTATGACACCACGTGAACTGGCAACCACCTAAGTTAATCTCCACAAGACCTGAATTATGAATAAAATCGTTAAAGAACTTCGCACCTTTAATATTAAACTGAGTTCCAAACCTATCAGTCTTATATCGAACTTCATTGAAATCTCCCATCACAACTACCTCCCCATTCCACATATCAATTTCCAATTGCAAATAATCATACATCATACACTTTTCAGTAATATCTTGTGGAGCATACACTACAATGATAAGAGTTTTCTTCCTGGTGTGACGCCAAATACCCCGTATAATAACAAACGAATCAGACATCGTGGAACTTTCTTTTTCAAAACAGTTGATATCCCACACACAAAGTATTCCCCCCGAATTTCCCACTGCCTCACTATGAACAAAATCAAATGTCAAATTCCCCCAACATGCTCTAACACACTGAATGGACATAACCCCCATCTTCGTTTCTTGTAAACCTAAGAAATTTATTTTATACTTATTGCATAACTCCTTAACCCAAGATTTTTTGGCCTTTTGGGCAAGGCCTTGCACGTTTAAGGACAAATAACTCATCTAAAAACCTCCTCCTCTCCTTGTGATGAAATAATTTCACCCATATTCTCCATACACCCTTCCATCGTATATCCCATGGCTTGACCGACCTTAACCACCTCATCAAGCAAACCTAAAATAGATCCTCCAGTTCTAGGTTTATCAGAAACCTTAAAGTGCCCTGATGTTTTTGATGTTTTTGACTCTTGTACTTCACTTGCTCCTGTCCCACCATCTCTATTCTTTATCTCATTTTCCTTAATACCACCATTTTCCACCTCATTGTCGTTACTATTCTCACCTTCTTGCTCCTGCACAGAGTTTTCATCTATAGTAACCTCTGGTGTATAACCTGGGGGGAAAGGTTTACTTTCATCTGATTCTGTCTTCTTCTCCTCTTTGTATTTCTCCTTATTCAAAATAGGATATATGTCAAACGGATCTTCCGATTCTTTTGTCTCCACTGATGCTTCTCCTTCTTTATTCCCCTCATAATCCCCTACTACAACAGGTACTTCATCCTCCTTATCTCTGATATCACTCACTTTCACATCCTCTTCCTCTTCGTCCTCATCTAATTCCTCAGAGAAATCCGGTACCCACCCCGCCGTTTCTGTAGCACGAATCCAAGATACTTTCCCTTTATGAATAATTTTGAATTCCTCAGATATCTTATGTTCGGTCGAAGTATGAATACAAAGACGTTTTGAATGAAAACAATACTCATCTTGATCATCCACATCGAGAAGTCTCCCCCATTTGGAAGCAATTTTACCAAACGTCTTATCCGACCACAACTTAAATGGAATACCTTCCACTTCCACCCAAGCAATCCTATGAGTATTTTGAAATTCCATGGAAGCCTTCCTGATCTCAGAAAACCAAGACCCCATACTCACATTCTCAGCGAACTTCTTCTTTATTTTTGAAGACACAAACTCCAAGATTACCCAATATTCTCCCATATATTGAACCCGAACATTCCTAAAACCTTCACGATCTAAAGTCACCTTTAGGTTTGCTAAGAATGCAAACTCCTTCACCCTAGCCAGCAATGATTTCGACAAATCTCGTAATGCAACACAGTCATCATCTAACATCATTACTTCCTTATTCATACTTTCCTGTTTACCTCTATCTTCATTACCCATCACGGCTTTGACATAAGACACTCCCCATTTATCGCTACTATTGTACTTCACCTCTGTTTGTTTATCCTTACTCCTGTTGTGTAAATCTTTATCCTTTGTTACACCAACAGAACGTTGATACCTAGCAAGATTCACTTGAAGTTTGTGTTTACCAATCCACACCGTGCACAAATTATCAATCAATCTTTCAATACTAAACACATTTATGAATCTGACAAATGCAAAACATTTCCCATTCTTAGCTCTCTTGTGTGGGATAAAGGAATCCACAACGTGCCCATACACCTTACACGAATTAAACAGCTCCTTGGATGTAATCCATTCCGGAAAGTTCGTAACATAGAACGAAGATGAAATCTTCGTTACATCATCCTCTTTTGATCGAAACCCACCCATAACAGTAACAGTGAAACAAAAACAAACTACTGTGGATTGAAGGAAGCTCTAAAAAACCTAATCAAACTCGTCGAATTAATTAAAAATAGATATGGATTAGTTCGTAATGGATCCAATCTCCGGTAATCACGAGATCATAGAAGACCTAGGGATCGAAAAAACGAAAGCCTAGATCCCTCACACCATGACAACGACAAGATTAAAACCACACCACCAATCGACATATGCTATCATTAATCAATGAATGGAGATTCAACACACGCTGCCTACAGAGATCTGAGGATTAAAAAAATAATAAAGAGAATCTGAGAACTTCACCAAACGCCTGCGTAAATCAAAACCTAAAAACCCAAATCAAATAGATTAATATTAGATGAAAGGTGGTGAGTGGTCCCCTTGTATCAAAAGAATACAAGGTATTCAAAATAACCGGACTCTTATATTTTACTATGTCTAAAATAAATATCTACTTGCTGTTTAAATTAATTAAAATAAATATTTGCTTATTCGTTTTAAAAAATATTCTTGTTCATATTTTAGCATGTCTCGATAAATATATACATTTTACTTTGTGTTTTGATCCACCAAAATAAAATTTAATGAGTAGTTATTACTTGTAATATAAACGAATTTGTTAGAAAATTTGTACTATTTATTTATTTATTTTTGTTTCTTTTAATAAGTAGATATAATATTATGACGAAGATCTATTCAAGCTAAAAGCAATTTAATATGTGAAGTTGATCAATTAAAATAAAGATAAATATAAATGAATTTTTTGAATTTAATAAAAGGATTTTTTTACATATTCAATGACAGGATTCTTTTTTACATATTCAATGAAAAGATTTTTTACTCATGTGAACGTGTCATGAACAGGGGCGGGTCTATGTTATAGCTTTGGGGTGTCGACGCCTCCCATAACTAGACTAAAACGATGAAATTTTAGTGTATTTTATTTATAATTTTAAGTGTGTTTTTTAAATGCCCAAACTCATATTGCCCCAACTCACACATTGAATTCCGACATTTAACACTTAAAAACTTAAAAAATTCAATTTTTAACTTATAATACTCGGTTTTTTTATTCGAATTATAGTTTTTTCGCCTTTTATTGTGAATTTTTTTTTTGCCCCCCACTATAAAATTTCCTGCGTCCGCGTCGTGAACTTTTGTTCTCTCTATATCTTTGAACTCTAAACCTTTCGCGAGAGAGATGTGGTTAGGTTGCCTTTTCTGTTGATTTTGTGTTACATCTAACTTCTTTATAAAATAAATTTGTATCTTTTCTCTTATTAAATGCAAAAAAAAAAAAATTAAGAAGTACTACTATATTTACATGTTGTACCATATTTTAATGTACAAACCAAAATATTGTTTAAGAAATACAACTTTACAAGACAAATGTACAACATGATAAAATTAAGTATAAAAATATTTTTAATACTCTTAATAAAACACCAAATTACATAAATATATAATACTATATACACATTTTACAAACATTAAAAGCATCTATACTATATTAATGCAAACTATAATATACATATATTTCTCAAAAAAATTATAATATTACAAATTTTTTTATGCATGCATCAAATGAAAGTGTGTAATTGAAAAATGGTTTATTACATTTAGTTTTTTTTTTCTTTAATCATTTACATAACTTTACTTGAATTTTCATATGTAATATGTATAATGTTAAAAATAATAATATCACTCGATTGAAATTACGTTTTTAGAACATGTTTTTAGATGAAAACTATTGAATCAAAAATTATAATAAAAAAAATACGAATTATAACACCGAAAAATTTAGTCACAGGGTACCCGCCGCCGCATTACGCGGGTACCCTGCTAGTTTTCTTTACAACGAGAATACTATCATTAGAATATTATGCAATGACTTATACGTAGTAATAACTTTAACAACCTCAGTAACAAACTACAGGTACAGTAACAAATATGCACCTCAATTACCAACATAAATGTCTTTTTTTTTTAACACTAGCAGGGTACTCGCGCGATGCGGCGACGGGTACCTTGTGACTAAATTTTTCGGTGTTATAATTCGTACTTTTTTAATTATAAGTTTTGAATCAATAGTTTTCATCTAAAAACGTGTCTTAAAAACGTAATTTCAATCGAGGGATATTATTACTTTTAGCATTATATGTAATATATAGATGAAAATTCAAGTAAAGTTAAGTAAATGATTAAAGAAAAAAAAAACTAAATGCAATAAACTAATTTTCAATTAAATTTTTTATTTGATGCATTATTATACTATAGATGCTCTTTAATGTTTGTACAATGTGCATATAATATTGTATATTTTTACAATGGGGTGTTTTATTAAGAGTATTAATTACTCATTAAAAAGTTTGTAATTATTGTATGGTGAGACACTTGTACACTTGGCTTATTAAATTGTATTCTTTAAACAATATTTTAGTTTGTGCTTAAAAAAAAGGTACATCATGTTAATTTAGTGGTACTACTTAATTTTTTTGCATTAATAGGAGAGAGATACTAATCTCTTTTATAAGGGAGTTAGATAACATAAATGTCTTAATTGACTTTGATTTACAAAAAGGAATTTTATAATTATATTGGATAATAACTTTTTGAAATAAAGTTGCTACCAAATCAAACAAACATTTTATATATTCAAATGCGTTTGGTTGTCTAATTCATGATTCATTTTCTTTCTACCAAACAAAACGATATAGTTTTCTATTGGCTAATTTAATACTTGGATACCATACTATATGAATACTTTTATGGTGATAAATGAATGTTTCCAAAGATAGTTAACAAAATGCATTTTTCTATATCGTAATCAAACTAATTGAAAGAAGTCCAATAAATTTGGTAAGCATACACGTCAAGAATGGGATAAAGTAACACGTCAGGTGGTACTCTTGATGAGTAAGTATGGGTCTATTCGGACCACGCACTCCATTTATACATCCTCAAAATTGAGTCATTTTAAAGCAAGTATTATATTATTCTAGACGAAACATATTCTTTTCGGCTAAAAAAACAGGATTCTAAATGATCATCATCATTGAAACACAACTTTTTATTGCATATTCACGGCACCATATGTAGTTTTTAACTGTTAGCAGCACAATCATGACGAAGCTAGAACAAAATATTTTTAGATGTATAAATTTTTTAATCGTAATATAACAAATATAAAAAGTGAATTATAACGAATAATAAAAACATATTTCAATTAACCGAGTACATGTAACATGTGTGACAACTATGATTTTGGGGTTCGTCACTTAGACTAAAGTTTAGGGTGTTGTGCAAATATGTGCTTATGTGTTTATTTTGTGTGTTTGGAGTGAGGTTTGGATATCGTTTATGGGTATATGGTACTCATAAGTAAATCGAGGAATGGTTATTTCATGTTCATGAGCTCACATGGTAGTGACTATGAAATGAGATGATGTTATTTCGTGGTTTTACGTATACGTATATGTATTACAGAAAATCGTATTTTTACGATTTAAGGTTTAACATTTAGAGGTCTCGGATGAGGTAATTAGTCACGGGAGTATTTTTGGGGATGGTTTTAAGTCATTTAGGAGTTAGTTAATTAGTTTATTTCATATTTCAAGAGTTTTTATAAAACTGTATATTTTACGTCTTTTACGGTATACGCGTAAATTTGACTAGTTTTGCGGTTTTGAGATTTTGGAGGTTTAGGAGCTGAAATAAATTAAGGGAATTTAAGGTAATAATAATTAATAGTTAATTTACAGTAATATAATTAAAAAATTCGGCCATAGGGTGTTGGTCTTGGTTTTCGGCCGAATTTTGCTTAAGGAAGGGAAGGGGAGCCCAGTTTGAGTACTATTAGGCTTCCTGGTTAGTTTTAATTACCCATACTAATTGTTGGGCCAATGAAAGTTTTAACTATGGCCCTGTCTAGATTTGTTTAATTAGACTAAGTGTTTGCTGATCGCTGTGAGGACCAGCGATAGAGACTAGACCAGTGGAAGGCAAAGCCTCAGCTGGCACACCAGGAACATTCAAGTCAAAGACAACGTCAGAGAAGTCGAAGACAATCTGAAGTCAGACTCACCAGCGATTATGGATAGCTGGGATGTTGAAGGAATGTACTGGTGTTCAAGGATCTCTGAGTTGACAACACTCAGAGATCACTTAAGAACCCTAGAAGTCTGGGA
The DNA here is from genome assembly GCA_025667525.1 of Glebionis coronaria. Lineage (NCBI taxonomy): Eukaryota > Viridiplantae > Streptophyta > Magnoliopsida > Asterales > Asteraceae > Glebionis > Glebionis coronaria. The sequence continues at coordinate 46,853,742 of CM046881.1, forward strand.
TAAGCAAAGCTTATTCAATCCTTTATAGTTTAGGTGGGAGAATCTACCAAGTGTTTTGAGCGGGACAAAACAAGAGATTCAAGATAAAGCCTAGTACGACGTAGTGGGACAAAAGGTGAACAGTTGGCAGAACTGTTCACCTAAAGTTGGTTAAAGGTATGTCTCGATTTAGACATGCATTTAATACGTTGTACTCTTCCATTCAGAAGGTGACACATATCAACTACTCCCACTAAGGAAGCAACCTCGTACACTATAAATAGGAGTGAGAAGGAAGAATTAACTCAACCCTTGTGCTTGGATAATTTATCTAAGTTAATTCTCTCCTTGGAACCGCTGAGCCCTCTGCTGTCTACCAGCGTCTCATTGGTTCCCTTGTAAACTTGTATCTCGAATCTAGTTTACTTGTTTCTAGGGTTCATACCTTGTTGTCATTCAACGAGTGTATTCATAGCACTTTGTAATACTTTGTTTATAATACTTAATAAAGCATTACGCGTTTGAAAAGTATTTCATTGTGTTTCGTGGTTACAAGAGTTATAGTTTATCAACAATTGTCATATTAAGGGACTATCAATTGGTATCAGAGCGGTTTGATTTATAAAACTTTCATAAACCGTTCTTGTTTTTAAAATCAAGATCTTAATATGGCTGATACTATACCTCCTCCACCGTTTGGTCAAACCAGTTTAGGTACCACCTCGACCACCATGCGGGCCACCACATCTACTACCATGCCTACACCAGTTGTAAGCACTGGTAATAATGATGATGACCTTCCTCAACTACTTGATGTTCGAAGGGGGTCACATGTGTCCAATGTACCAGCATTCGATGAAGAAGATTTCTCAAGTTGGAAAAGTGAATTTCTTATATATTTAGATGGTTTAGAACCCTTCTTGATAGAAATCTTAGAAAATGGTCCCTATGTACCACTGGCCGTTTCCTCTACCCCTGAGAGACCCATTAAGAAACCTGTTAAGCAATGGTCTCCAGCGGATAGACGTCTGGCTAACCAGGACAAGAGACTCAAAAGTATCATAGTCTCTTGCCTACCCAAGAACATTATGAAGTCCATCATTAAATGCAACTCTGCTAAGGAGATGTGGACTGAATTAGTTCTAGGGTATGAAGGTCCAGAGGAAACAAAAGAAACCAAAATACAAGCCCTTAGACTTAAGTTTAATGCTTTTAAAGCTTTGGAAACAGAAACTGTTACACAAACTTATACTAGGCTTAAGATTTTGTTGAATGATTTAGGAAACAATGGAGTTGTTCTACCTAAGGCTGAGGTTAATGCTACTTTTGTCAATAGCTTACCTAGAAAATGGTTTAGCCTAAATCAGACCTTAAGAGCTAACAATGTTATAAAGAATGATACTTTAGCCCAATTGTTTGGTAGATACAACTATGAAGAAGGGCTAATTGACTCCATTTATAAATCAGAGACTGACAAATTTACCACCAGTATCACTGGTTCAAAAGCTCTTGTTGCTAACCATTCCTTTCAGGACAGCGACTCTGACATTGAAGAGGACACCAGAAGTAGTCAAGAATTTCTTGATGAATTACATGCTGAGTTCCATGACAGAGCTCTTTTAGCTGATCAAAAGAGGTACTACAAGAGATCTGGTAGAGTTGGAGCTGCAAAGGTTGATACATCCAAGGTGTCATGCTACACTTGTGGAAAGACTGGTCACAATCAAAAGGATTGTTGGTCAAACAAAGCCTCCTCTCCAAGCTTCCCTTCATCCAGCAATAACAACAGCAGGAAGAAGTTTTCCACCTCACCTTTCAAGCAAACCTCTCTCTCTGACTCAGAAGGAAAGAAGGACTACAAAGTCAAATACAAATCCTTGAAAGCTGAGCTGCTAAAACTCAATCAGAAAGCCGATGATGCAGCAAAGAAAAAGGATGTTAAGAAGACTGAAAAAGGTCTGATCGTTGCCTCATTCGACTGGGATGATGAACCTCTCACTTCTGAGGATGAAGGTACCACCACCGTCAGAGCCTTTATGGCTGTCTCTGATGAAGAACCCGCTGTGGGTAAAAGCGAAGCAAGATCTGGTCAATGGGTGGATATCACCATGAAAAAGGTACAAAGAATGTTATCTATGGCTGAAGGTCCTGACAGAGACCATGTCAGTGATTATACCTTGGTTGACCTCCACTTTGTGGAAGAGCAAAGAAAAAACCCGTTAAACAAATTTCGTAGTCTTAAAACAGAGTTAAATCTTTGCCAATCTGAATTAACAAATCTAAAACCATTTGTGAATCTTGCTAATCAACTTCAAAATGAAGTGAGCAAATTATCCATTGAAAATGAGTCTCTGTCTGATGAAAATTCTGAACTTAGAAAAACCATTGAGAAATGGAATTTGGCTTAATCCATAGTGGAACAAATAGTCGCTGAATCCATACCTGGTGATGTGGTTCAGGCTATTGGGGGAAAGGGTAGATTCAAAAAACATATCCCTGTTCCCAATGTCAAATTTGTCCCTTCAGATGTTACTTCTCCTTCTTCCACCTCTGTGGATGAGAAGAACTCTGACAAAGAATCAGAGGTACCAGCCTACCTAGACTCGATGGTGCTAACCCATCTGATTCCTTGCCTGGCCCAAAACCTCCAACCAAAACCCCTGGGAATTCAATTCTCGAAGTCGCTGATAAAGCGAATAAAAAGGTTTTCGTGGCTAAGGACTCCAACAAACTCACCCCCCCTGAAGAGCTATCTCCCACCACGCAATTTCTCCTCACCTTGATGGAAGAGGTAAAAGGGTTAAAAGAACAAATCAACCCCGGAGTTAATAGTCCATCTTTTAACTCTCTTGGTGAAGGTTCTAGTAGCTCCAAGGGGAGAGCTTTGTTCAGACCTTGCAAGCATTGCGGTTTTAAGAATCACTCATCCGAGGATTGGACTAAGAAACCAAAATGTATCACATGCGAGTCCACTGAACACACATCCAGAGAGCATGAGGAGGTCATTGCGGTTCAAAGAACTAGAACTCAAATGAGATCTAAAACTCCTCATCGACCCTCAAGAAAGGCTGAGCCTAAACCCAGAGATAATTCTCAGGGTTACAGACCTAACCCCCCCCCTGCAAGTACTGTGGTTTCTTCGACCATCACTCTGATGCGTGCGAGCATTATCCTGGATGTGACATCTGTGGAAGCATGCGTCATGAACCCAGGGATTGCAACCAAAGAGGGGGAGGTAACCAGAGAAGGACCAATGTCGCTGGTCAGCGACAACATGGACCCACTGGAAAGTGGGTTCATCATAGAAACTAATCTGGATTTGTTATATCTATGCAGGAATATCTGAAGAAATCTGTTTGGTATCTGGATAGAGGGTGCTCTAGACACATGACAGGGGTTAAACAATATCTACATAAATATAAAAAGGAGTCTGGTCCTAAAGTAGTCTTTGGAGATGATTCCTCAGGGGCTACTGAGGGTTATGGCTCAGTGGATTGTAATGGAATAACCTTCACAAGGGTCGCTTATGTCAATGGACTGAAGCACAACCTAATCAGCATTAGTCAACCATGCGATATTGGCTTCAAAATTCTGTTCACCAAGACCCAAGGAACAATCTTCAATCAAAATGATGATGTTGTTCTTATTGCACCCAGGAGAAGGGATGTGTATGTAATCGACATGACATCTTGTCCAGAAGGGACAAACACTTGTCTCTATGCCAAAGCATCTGATAGTAAAAATTGGCTATGGCATAAGAGACTCTCCCATCTCAACTTCAAAAACATTAACAAACTGGCCAAGAATGATTTAGTAGCTGGGCTTCCCTCTCTGACCTTCACCAAAGACAGACCTTGCTCAGCGTGCGAGAAAGGAAGCACCACAGAGCCTTATTCAAGACTAAACAGTCATTCTCCATAAATAAGTGCCTCCACCTCCTTCACATGGACTTATTTGGACCAGTAAAACCTCAATCCCTTAATCACAACAAGTATACACTAGTCATTGTATATGAATTCTTCAGATTCACTTGGGTATTCTTTCTCAAAAGAAAGAGTGATGCTGCTGAAAGAATAATGTCCTTCATCAAAGAAATAAAGAATCTCAATGACTGCAGAGTTAAGGCTATCAGAAGTGACAATGGCACTGAATTCAAGAATCATGCCATGGAAGCCTTTTGTGATGAAAAAGGAATATCACAGAACTTTTCTAACCCAGGCACCCCTGAGAAAAATGGTGTCGCTGAAAGAAGAAACAGAACCCTCCTAGAGGCTGCTAGAACAATGCTCAACGAATCAAGACTTCCTAAACAATTCTGGGGTGAAGCTGTGAACACAGCTTGTCACACACAAAACAGATCCATTATTGTGAAGAGACATGGCAAGACCTCTTATGAAGTATATAGGAAGAGAGCCCCTGATGTAAGCTACTTCCATGTCTTTGGTTGCCCTGTTTTCATTCACAACTACAGAGATCACCTGGGAAAATTTGATGAAAAGTCTGATGATGGATTCTTTGCTGGTTACTCTCTCACCTCCAGACTTACAGAGTGTTCAACATCCGCAGACAAGAATTAGAAGAATCCATCCATGTCACCTTCAATGAAGCAGATGCTGTCATCAACCACACCAAATCAGAAGAATGTGACATTGACTTCAATGAAGTTAAATCTTATCCAATGGATGATTTCTCACATCTCAAGGAATCATCCAAGGGCAGTCACAAGGACTTCCCTTATGTTCATGCATTCGATCCTCATTCAATCTCTGACATCACTCCAGAAGTTGAAAATGCTGAACAAATCACTCCACCCACTACTGTGAATGCTGATCTCATCGAACCAATCTCTCCTCCTGATGAAGAGATTATGGATGAAGAGATAATTTATGAAGAACCCTCAGCATTCATTGAACCTGCTTTGACTCCTGAACCCACAGAGACTCCTGCTCCTCAATCCAAATGGAGTAGGAACCAAGATATTCTTCTGGTGAATATTCTTGGTGAACCCTCTGAGGGAGTCACCACCAGAAGCAAATTGAGATCTCTGGAAACCGCCTCAGCGAATGAATGCCTGTTCGCTGATTTTCTCTCTGAGGATGAGCCTAAGAATGTGGTTGCTGCGCTTCTAGGTGAAGGGTGGGTTGTTGCAATGCAAGATGAGCTGAATCAGATCAAGAGGAACAAGGTGCGGACTCTGGTAAAAGCTCCAACTGGGAAGCAAGTGGTTGGAACTAAATGGGTCAACAGAAACAAGAGGGATGAAGCAGGCATGATTGTCAAAAACAAGGCTAGGCTTGTGGTGCTGGGATATAATCAATCTGAAGGGATTGACTATGATGAAACGTTTGCACCAGTAGCCAGATTGGAAGCTATCAGAATCTTCCTAGCCTTTGCAGCTTATATGGGGTTTACTGTGTACCAGATGGATGTGAAGAGTGCTTTCCTCAATGGGAAGCTTGCAGAGGAAGTATATGTCTATCAACCCCCAGGGTTTGAAAGCAGTGAGTATCCTGATCAGGTCTGCAGACTTCACAAAGCACTCTATGGGATGAAACAAGCGCCTAGAGCCTGGTATGAAACTCTATCAAAATTCTTGCTTGAAAATAAATTTGTTAGAGGTACCATTGATCAAACCCTGTTCACTTATAGGTCCGAGGGTGATGTCATTTTAGTACAGATTTATATAGATGATATAATTTTTGGTTCAACCAATATTACATTGAGCAAACAGTTTGCCAAATTAATGACCAAAAAATATGAAATGAGCATGATGGGGGAATTAACTTTTTTCTTGGGTTTTCAAATTAAACAAAATTCAAAAGGAATTTCCATTTGTCAAGAGAAATATGTTAAGGATTTGCTCAAGAAGTATGATCTGTCTGATTGTGCATCAGTGAAATGCCCCATGCTTCCTCCCAACAACTTGGGAGCCGATGACTCAGGGGTTTCTGTTAATGAGACCTTATATAGAGGCATGATTGGGTCACTGATGTACCTCACAGCAAGCAGACCAGACATACAATTTGCCACATGTCTCTGTGCTAGGTACCAAGCTAACCCCAAGGAATCCCACCTTGTAGCTGTCAAAAGAATTTTCAGGTACTTAAAAGGATCTCCCACATTGGGTCTCTGGTATCCTAATGGATCATGCTTCAACCTCAAAGCCTACTCAGACTCTGACTACGCTGGGTGCTGTCTTGATAGAAAGAGCACCTATGGGAGTTTTCAAATCCTTGGAGGAAAGTTAGTATGCTGGAGCGCCAAGAAACAAAACTCTGTGGCCATGTCATCAACTGAAGCTGAATATGTAGCGGCCGCTGGTTGTTGTGCTCAAGTTCTCTGGATGAAAAGTCAGCTGGCTGATTATGGGATCATTTATGAAAAGGTTCCCATATTTTGTGACAACACAAGTGCCATAGCCATCTCAAATAATCCGATACTTCATTCCAGAACTAAGCATATTGACATCATGTATCACTTTATCAGAGACCATATTTTAAAAGGTGATATTGAGCTTCATTTTATACCCACTGAATACCAGCTCGCTGATATATTCACCAAACCTCTGGCTGAGCCAAGTTTTACTAGGTTGGTTGTTGAGCTGGGTATGCTCAATATTGGTAAACAAATCTGATAAATGATCTCTGATCTCTGTCTCTGGGCATTAAAGGGAATTGAATGTAACGAGGTAGTTACATTCCAATGGGACTTAATATATTCCCATATTTAATTCAAATGATTAACCTTTATTGTCAACAACTTTCTCGCTTTCCAAGGTACATAAATATCACATGAAGAGTCAAGGGGTCCCATTTTTTCTAAAAGGTATTTTTTTAACATTAAATACTTTAATTGTAAAACGGCTAACCCTTTTATCAAAACCCTTGACTCACTTTTCAAAACTCACATTACTCATTATTTTCACACACACATACTATTCATCTTCTCAAAACCTTCATTTCTTCCTCACTTCAACAATGACGTCTTCATCATCTAACACCGCTTTCACCGTCCTGGCCGCCTCGAACGTTGACTTTGGGATACACGATGGCAAAATTACCTTGAACAATTGTGTAGCTCTCCTGGAACACACCAATTCACTCTACCAACCATTGTTCTCCTTCCTCAAAAACTCTACCATTTTTGAAGCCATAACCAGAGTACCTTCCACATGCTACCACACAAGGTTTCCAGTCCAAATCCCTGATCAAAGTGAACTACTTCTCACCTATTTGGAGGATGCTGATGTTATACATTATAAAATGTCTAGGTGGAAACCAGGGGTCTCATGATCAACTTAATGGAGTCCAGCAAGCAAATGCTTACAGCTTAATTTGGGGGCAAGATATAGGGATCGCTCATATACTTTACTCTGACCTCATTGCTAAGCTAGAAAACAAAGGGAAGAAGAACAGACTGGCCACCATATACTACACAAGATATCTCTCTCTTTTCTTAGAAGATATGCTGGGTGAAGGCTACACAAATGATGAACTTCTCTCCTTCTCCCCTTATCACATCACTGCTGCATCACTTAAGACTCCTTTGGAAGATGAAGTGCCTCTCAGCAGGCACATGATGCAGGTCGCTGGGCTACTGGCTGCTGATGGAGAGCCCTTGATCCCTCACAATGAGGTAAATGCTGAAATAACTTCTGACAAGTCTCTGTTAAAGACCTCTGTGCAGTCCTCTTCTCAGCCCAAGGTGCCCAAGGAAAAGAAGAATAAGAGGAAAGACATCCCCCTTTCCTCTGAAACCCCTTATGTTAATCCTTCCAAACCCAAGAAGACTAAAAAGAACCCATCCCTTCTCTGGAGGATGTGGTTAAAGAGCCTACCGCTGACAAACAACCTGAGTCTAGCGTCTCCCAGTCAGCAGAGACGACTAAGAACCTACTCAACGCTGATATCTCTCAAGTATTAGTTTGCCATTTTATTCTATTGGAGGTTCACATACAATCACTCTCAACATTCTGTAGGAGAGAGTGATGAAGTTTTAGGGTTTGCCTCAACCCATAGAATGTCTGTGTCAGCACCTAGAACTCTTAGGATTATCTGTACACTCTGTCTTAACACAAGGACATGATTCATTTGTGTTCATAACGCACCCCGATGATCCTTCACCCTCTGGACTGTGCTCTTGTCCATACCAACTTGAGCATGCTATAGGTCCCGACCCAGAGTCTCTGCACTTCACGCAGTCTCTGGGTCCCCTCATTTGAAAAGAGTCCCAAAGAATTTATTCTTTTGGGGGGACTGAATAATCACCCTCAGTCTTCCTAGGGGCAGCGATAAATGGCGACCTTTAACTTCCATGAATTCACAACTAAAAGAGTCCCAAGGAGCAATCCTTTAGGGGGAGTTGGATAATCACACCCAGCTATCCTAAGGGCAGCGAACGACGACCATTCACCACATAATTTTCACAATTCAAAAGAGTCCCAAGGAGTAATCCTTATGGGGGAGCTGGATAATCACACCCAGCTATCCTAGGGGCAGCGAATGGCGACCCTTCACCATAACTATTTCACACTTAAAAGAGTCCCAAGGAGAAATCCTAAGGGGGGGGGGGGCTGGATAATCACACCCAACTTTCCTAGAGACAGCGAATGGCGATCTATAACTTCATATTTTTCACAATTGGTTACTAACAAATGTCATAACAGGCTCATAATCTTCATGAAGAACAGCAGAATGATGATGCCTATTCCATAGCTGGTGATGAAAATGCTGAAGCCCCCCACATAGATCTTGATGCCATGTCAGATATTGATTCCATACCAGAGGATGAGGTCTTCATAATTGAAGAGGACTTGACCATTTCAGATTATGCTGATATGGATGCTGATGATGACCAAGTTACATCAGAGTTGAAACCCATCTCCTTCCCCTCAATGCCCAATGTGCAAGAACTGGCTGCTAAGCGGCTATTGGACCAGATGCTCTGTGCACCAACCCCAGTTCCCTTCCCAACCTTACCAAATGTCATAGAACTAGGGGCCAAGCAACACTTAGAAACTTTACAAAAGCTCAAGCCTGTCCATGTTCCTAGAATGAAAGATGTTCAGGAACTCGCTGCTGAGGCTCTCTGGATTAAGAGGGGTGACATCAGTAAAACCAAGCCCAAAGTCACAAATGATGTCATCCTCTCTGAATTACAAACACTAACCCAAGCTGCTGAGGAGCTCACCACAACACTAGAGACTTCACTAACTTCATCTGTGGAGTCCTCTATGACTGCCTTACTTCCGCAACTACTGGGAAGTGCCTTGCAAGCTCACCTCCCAGCCGTTATAGACCAGAGCCTCCAGCAATACATACCATCTGTCCTCACACCAGCTGTCAAATCCAATGTTGCAGCTATTGCTAAGGCGTCTGAGCCTTCAAGAAAACTTCTTCAAGAGTTGTTACAAGAGGAACTTAAAGAGATCCGCCTATTTGTTCATCAAGAATTCATTAAGTTCCTTAAGCCTGGTTCAGGCACAGCTACTACCGGCGCTATGCCTGAGGGGGAGAATTCAGCAACCTCCACCTCTGAAGAAGAAGAAGACACTGCCTCACCTAAGGGGGGGCAGTCACTCAAACAACCAAAACCTTCAACAGTGATTCCTACACCACAACCTCTTAGATCCTTCAACCCCAACACTGATGCAATTAAGGATAAGGGAAAAGGAATTGCTATTGAATAGCCTGAAATAACCCTGCACTCCCTCCAAGAAGAAGGTGGATCTACAGCCAGGCTCTCCAAAGACTCTAATCTAAACAAATTCAAGAGCGCTGATGAACCACCACTCACCCCAGAGCAGGCAAAAGCTCAAATCTTGGAACACCAAAGGCTGGCAAACATCAGAGCAGCTGAACTCAAAAGCAAAGAAGCTCTGAACAAACTCTCTCCTGCTGTAAAGGAAGCTCAGCTGGTGAAGCTCAAAGAATTGGAGGTTAAAAGAAGCAACCTTCTAAATGAATATGAAAGACTTGTAAACCAGAGAGCTGAACCTGGTCAAATCACCAAGTATGCATGTTACACTGACAAGAACAAAAAGGTGGTGATGACCCTTTACAGAGAGAACCAACTAACCAACTACAAAGTCTCCAGTGACTTTAAACTAAGAGATCTGGGCCTCTCTGAATGGTTAGAAATGTTGGCTCTTGCCCAAAAGAAGACTGGTCCTGGTGCTGCCCAAATGATGAAGAACATTCAAGCAAAGCTGAATTGGGTAAGAGACACAGCAAAGAAGCTGAAGGTACCCCTGCCTCCTCAACTTTCACAACAACAACCTTCACAAGGACAAAGGAAAAGGAAATCCCAAATGGGGCCTCTGGTGGAGAAGTTGGTTACTGAAAACATTGTTGTTGATGGGATGCACAGAAACTTGGTTCTGCCCAAAGAGATCACCAAACCAGTAGGGGGGCAAGTATACTCAGAACAAGAGACATGTATGGTCTTTATGAATGGTAATTGTGAGTATTGCTTTTAGTGGATGAATGAACTACATCTGGCATCAACCATCCAGCTTATCATACTTAAACAGGGCATCCTAAGGAATTTCAAAGCTGCTGAGGATTTTGAGTTTGAAGTTGAACTTGTCATCAACTCTAGGAATGACAAAGTTGAATCCCAGAGAATTTGTGATCAAGGCCTCGATCGCTGAAGAACCTTTTACTTTTGTTTATGTTTACACCTCTAGGTGTTTTTGTAATAGACTAGGTTCTTTATGTTTAATAAAACTCTGAGGTATGTTTGTTAAATTATGTGTAAGAAGAATCTGTGTACTCACTTACAATAATTTTAGACTTAGTATAATTTATAAACAAATAGGGGGAGATTGTTGGGCCAATGAAAGTTTTAACTATGGCCCTGTCTAGATTTGTTTAATTAGACTAAGTGTTTGCTGATCGCTGTGAGGACCAGCGACAGAGACTAGACCAGTGAAAGGCAAAGCCTCAGTTGGCACACCAGGAACATTCAAGTCAAAGACAACGTCAGAGAAGTCGAAGACAATCTGAAGTCAGACTCACCAGTGATTATGGATAGCTGGGATGTTGAAGGAATGTACTGGTGTTCAAGGATCTTTGAGTTGACAACACTCAGAGATCACTTAAGAACCCTAGAAGTCTGGGATAAGCAAAGCTTATCCAATCATTTATAGTTTAAACGGGAGAATCTACCAAGTGTTTTGAGCGGGACAAAACAAGAGATTCAAGATAAAGCCTAGTACGACCTAGTGGGACAAAAGGTGAACAGTTGGCAGAACTGTTCACCTAAAGTTGGTTAAAGGTATGTCTCGATTTAGACATGCATTTAATACGTTGTACTCTTCCATTCAGAAGGTGACACGTATCAACTACTCCCACTAAAGAAGCAACCTCGTACACTATAAATAGGAGTGAGAAGGAAGAATAACTCAACCCTTGTGCTTGGATAATTTATCTAAGTTAATTCTCTCCTTGAAACCGTTGAGCCCTCTGCTGTCTACCAGCGTCTCATTGATTCCCTTGTAAACTTGTATCTCGAATCTAGTTTACTTGTTTCTAGGGTTCATACCTTGTTGTCATTCAAAGAGTGTATTCATAGCACTTTGTAATACTTTGTTTATAATACTTAATAAACCATTACGCGTTTGAAAAGTATTTCATTGTGTTTCGTGGTTACAAGAGTTATAGTTTATTAAAAATTGTCATATTAAGGGACTATCACTAATTTTCCTTCTCCCAAACTTAATATCAGTCATGATTAACAATGGTGGATCAAGAAAACCCAATTATTCAATTAGGGTTTAAGGTAAACACTTACAATGTTCAATTAACGTTTAATTTACGTATTTGTAACCTAGTATGATGGATTAGGGTTTAGGAATTCGTAAATTTTTATTAGGTTTTGTTAATGATCTATAGTTAGTGATGTAATTAATTAGTTTTTATCATTGAAAATTGTTTTTAGGTTTTAATTAGGGTTTATGTATGATTAATTAGGTTAATCATATTAAATTCGTCATTAAAAACTGGGCAAAATTTTTAGGTCATTGTTTTGATAATATCTAGAGTTTTACAAACTTTTAAATTGAGATCTTGGTACCCCTGGAAAGGTAATTGAGTTGGCTTTCAAATTCAAGAAACGAGAACTAAATTAGAGGTCGGAAAGTGGGTCAAAAACAGGTTACAACAGTCGGAGGTCAAAGCAGTTTTGAAATCAGTCGGGTTTAAATTAATGTTTTAAGATGTTTAGGGTACTCAGGAGTATAATTGGACCTTTAAACGAACATGAGACTTAGATTATATATTAAATAAAATATCTGGAAGAGGTATAAACAAATGGGTTAGGGTAAGACCCTCTGATCATAATAAACTTTTCATATGTTCAAAATCGGTACATTCTGGATAGGTAAAAGTATATTATATATATATATATATATATATATATATATATATATATATATATATATATATATATATATATATATATATATATATATATATGGAGGCCTTAACAGTAGCTTTAAGGTTGCGACCAAATGAGAGAGTTAGCTAACACATGTAAGGGAATAGGGTTTCTTTTATAGGGCATGTTATTTTGGTTAAGGGGGGGGGGGGGTGTTCGACCCATAGTTTGAAGTATTAAAAACGGGACTGTTTTGGGTTAAATGTTAACGAGGCGAGTTATGAACTAAACTAAGTTAAGGGCTTTATAGAGGGATGTAATGAGATGCATATGGCATATAAATGGGGTTAAGTGATAGGATAAGGTTATATATCCATCATAGATTGATGAGCCATTTTGGTATGTGGTTCATGTCTTGATTGTATACGTTTGTGTGTTTAGATTTTTGCTAGAGCGCGAATACTTGGAGAAGCTTGTTCAGGTCAGTTTCATAGTACCATGTCTTTTTATGATTTGATTTCCAGATTGGATGGAAGAGACACTGTATGGTTTTGTAAAGAATGTTGTGAATGTTTTTATGGTTTGTGATGGACTTGTGTGTACATTTATGTGATTAACCGCTAAGTGATTCTTAATTGTTATTGTGATTTGACTTGGTACCTAGGGGATGTTGACAAGGCGGGGCCTTGGGTTTGGTTCATAGGTGTATGGGCGCCTATGGGACCATGGTGATTGATAAGGCTGGGAGCCTTGGATTTGTGGTGATTGGTTAATCTTGAATGCTAGTTGTTAATACATAATTGTAGCACATTGTCCATATGTTCTTTTGTTAATGGTTGATATTCACATCTTATAATTGATTTGGAGTTGGAGTCTAAACCTATGACTCTCACCAAATTTATGTTGACGTGTTTTAGTGTCTCTTTCAGGTGAGAATGTAGTTAAGCGTGAGAATAAGAGTGACTAGCTGGGAGGCTTAGGATTGCATTGGAGGAACCCCCTTTCCTCTTAGTCTTTACATATGTTTGAATAAGTGATACTTTGTAGACACCTATTTGTTTGTTATTTGTTAATTGTATATCTTTGGTAAGAGGTAGACATGTTACCCACTTACCTAGACGCCTGCATTGTTTGTGATATCTTCATGACATTGTGTCACCATTTATGATATTTCCATTTCATTTAGTTATCTCGATAGACACGCTATTGTTGTGATGATATCCATACGTCGCGCCCCATATTCCGCCATGGTGGGGTGTGACAGAATGGTATCAGAGACAATGGTTATAGAGAATTAGGTTGCCTAGTCTAGTAGCCTAGTCTATAGCTTAAGGGTCCATGCATGTAGGTGTTATAGGGGTATGTGTGCATTATAATATATGGAGTGCTTAAGTGTTAATTTCGTTTTGGATATTTATTTACTTTCATACTTACTTATTGAGATATAGTATATGTAAGTACATTCATTTATTTTTTATTGATGCGACGTATGAAACGGAAGTGTAGGAACCTTTTTATTGTTACCCATGTCGCGTAGAAGAAGAGGCGCGCTAGGTAATAATAGGATAGTACCGATGTTGAGTCTGCGACTAGTAGTAGATTCGAATTTCCGCCTGAATGGTTATGGTCAATTTTTTAATGTTGGATATTTTGTTGTTATTGATTTGTTTTGGTGATTGAGCCTCGAGTTATGAATGAAGTTAGGGTTGACGTATGAGATGTTCTTATTTTACCTATACGGTATATATATATAGTGTATTTTATGTGGTCTATATGTGGTAGACTTATGTGTTCCGTGTAGTACTAATTTCTTATAAGTGTCGTCATAGGAGGGAGTACATGGGTGAAAGGGGACATCTATAATTATGGAGGCCTACGTAATTATATATGTGCCATAACACCGATGGACTTCCAAGTATGGTTGCATGAAAAAAGGGTTAGTACATGCTTGTATATGATGAGATCTGTATTTTGGGTATTTGTAAGAAATATGGGTTTATGTAACGGTAGACTATGATATGGCTATGGTTTTTTGTGTTATATGTTTTGGGTTTTAGTCGTGTTGTATGATTATGGGGTCACACGATATGGTTTGGTTTTGGTGATGGGTTTTATGCCTTGTTATGGCATGGTGAGATTGTGTGATGGTGATTACTCGTATGGAAAAACGAGTGTATGACGCGATTGATTGACTTGACATGTATGATAAAGAGTATGTTTTCGACGATTTAATAGGTATATATATGCGGATGTATATATACTAGTAGATGTTATGTTATGATATACGGTCGTTCAGTTGTTATTATAACTTGAACGTACCTAGTGTTCTCTCGTGTTTAAACAGTTTATTAGTGCTTGAGTTCCAACGACGTTTTGAATCTTTTAAAGTGTATCTACATTCGGGTATGTATTCTAGTTGATGAAAACTACCAAGTTTTCTTGCAAAGGAGTCTAGCTAATTAATGGAAAATGCTTTTGAAAATACTTTGTAAGTGTACGGTATGATATCCTGACTTACATATCTTTTCTTTAAGTTTAGTGGTAATAAGTTAAAGAAAAAATTCTTGACAATGAATGGATTAGTTTTCTAGGTAACATGTGATGGTACATATAAAGGGTAAAGAAACTTTACGATAATTTTCTTAAAAGTGGAGTTAAAATTTTAGAAGTATTTAAATAGATGAAAAGAGTAAAAAGGAAGATTTTATTATAATAATTATAATAATAACACCACACCTTGTAAACGTGTAATAGTTAGTTATAACAAGCCTGAATGGATTATATAAAATAATTATAATATAGAATAAAATGAATAAAAACACCATATATTATAAACACGTATTGGATTCATAATAACAAGTGAAATGAGTTTAATGTGAGTAAACAAGATAATGGTTAGAATAACGTTATACTATACTAACTGGTGGATACCTTTGATAAAATAATGAAGATAAAAGATGAGTTATTGTTAAAGGAGATGATAGATAAAGTGAGTTTTAGTACACTAACTGAGTTATGCCCTTTGATAGTAACGAAGATGGTAAAATATGATTATGATTTCATTTATTGTTGTTAGAACATGGTCCTAATGTGAAGTAACTAATTGAGATGAAAATTTAAAATTTTCTAAGATATTGGAATTTAGTAATACAAATCGTGATGAGTCTAACTTTTGTTGTTGGCACACTCCATTGATCTTTCGGATTACATTGTTTCGTTTTCAGTTCTTTTTTGGCTAGGGTTCCGATGGTTGAGTTTTTACCACTCTTTAGGAAAAGAGGGCAAATTAGGGTAAGTACACAAGTGATTTAGGAAAACCACGAGTTATGACCCAAAGTGGGGATCGTTCTCAAGGAGGCTAGTGTGTTGTGTTAATGAAATGATTAATTATGTGATTATATTTGTGTGAAAGAAAAATAGAAGTGGGATAAGAAGAGACTGACGGACGATGACAGATTACACTAAGACGAAAAAGGCGTACGCGTAAAACCGTAAAAGCACCAAAATTAAAAATTTTACCCTAAAAATTCTTTAAAATAACTAAAAATCCACTAAAATATTCTAAGGGTTTACAAAAAATCAAAACTTGCTAAAACCTTTTAAATAATTAATTATTAATTTTTTAATGCTAATTAAAGCCCTAAAAATCAAAATTAACTAATAAAAAGTCCAAATCAAGATCTTAAAGTTTGTAAACATTTAAAATAACCTAATTAAGCTAAAAAGTATTTTTCTAAATTTTAAAACCACTAAAAACTATTTTTAAACAATTGAAAACTATTAAAAACTATGAAAACTTAAAATAATTCTAGAAAATAACTGAAAGACCCTAAAAATATTTGGAAAGTTGTAAAATTCCTAATTAAGTGTCTAGAGTCTAGGAAAAATATAAAAACTTAGAAAATCAGACTTTTAATTTTTAATAATAAAATAATATTAAAATATTAATAAAAATCCAAAAATCCTAAAAAATTCTAAAAAGTTGCAAACTAGCTTAATTTAAACTAAATAACTCAGAATGAACTTGAAATTACCTAAATACCCTTACTGGGCCTAGAAAATAGGCTAAACCCAAAACAGTTACCTTAATGGGCCAAAATTGGGCCCAATAAGAAAAAGTGGCCCAAATTAGCCCAAAACCACTACTTGACTCAAAATTTGATTTTGAACAACTTTTTTCAAAGGCCCAAAAGCTGAAAATGTGAAATAAGCAAGCTTATACCAAACAGCTTATTCTTAATGGGCTTTTTGGCCCATTAAGCTATAAGCTAATGCCATAAGCTCAAATTAGACACACAAGCTTCTTTTGAGCTAACTAAGACTTCTGTAAAAATAAATTTCAAATAAGCCAAAGGAATAAGCCTGAAAATGCAAAAAGCAATCTACAGAAAACGACAAAATAGTCGTTTTTGAGTTCTAGGCTATCCCAAGAGCTGATTCAAATTACAAAAGCTTTTAAATGACTTAAAAAGATAAATCAACAAAAAGTTTTCAAATAAGCTGACTCAATAAGCTGGAAAAAGCAAATAAGCACTTATGGAAAAGTCAAATAAGTTGGTTTTCTAGCAAAAAGTCAAAGTCAAAGTCTAATAAGCTCCAGTTCAATCAAATGGGTCAAATAAGGAAGATCTATCACAAAAAATAAGTTGTTGCAGGTCTGGATAAGCAAATATAGCTTATTGATAAGCTGAATGAAAAATTGCACTAGCAGGGGCTAGTTTTGGGTGTTGAGCAGTAGGAACTTTTCCCACTGCTTGACTTCTTGACTTTTTTGTCTTTAGTGACTTTTTTTGGAGATTCAGGTTTCACAAAGGCACCCAATTGATCAGTGGATCAAGAGGAGTCAATAACAATAAAAAAATCACAATCACAATCACCCAATTGATACAGTTTAATCAATCAATCACCAGATCTGACACAAACATGAACAAATAAGCAGTTGAGGTTCAATAAGCACTTAGAGCACAATTCAGCCAGCCAAACTTAACCAAATGCATACACAAGCAATATTAAACTTAAATAAGCAAGTCTAAACAGGTTTCATGCACTGATTCAAAGTATTAAGCAAGATTCAAGCACTTAAAGTTACTGATGAGCACAAAAACATGCAGTTTTATACTTTGCTGATGCAATTGACCAACAAGCCAAATTCGAACCTCCAAATCTATCACATATGTTATATAAATGATGTTTAAACAACTTTTAACCGTAAGCATGCACAAATTCTAGATTTCACCAAAATCTTAGGTTAAAAACAGTTAAAATCAAGTAGTTATAGCATAATGTATGATTGGGTGTTTCAAAGCTGAAAACTTGCAGAAAAATGCACTCAAACAAGCATATAGCAGATACTAAGCAAATAAACAAACTTCCTACCACTCAATAACAAGTTATGATTCAAAGCAGGTAATCCCAAACATCCCTTTATCTTTTTAATCCAAAAATTAAACAAGTATAAGTGTGATTCAGTTTACCAAGTGACTAATCTAGCATACTAACAACATTAACATGCAAGATTAAGCAGATTCAAGCCAAGAAAACAACAAGAACACAAGTAGAGCACCAATTCACCAAAAATCTAAATTTTATCAGATTTTCTAGGTTTTAAGACAAACCTCATAGATGTACATCCACACCCACGAATTTTAGAGCTTATGTTCTAGCAAGAACAAGCACAAGCTTCCAACAAAAACCCTGCTAAGATTCAACAGAGTTAGAAGCAAGATATCAAAACAGAAAGGTGACTTTTTGGAAAATAAACTTGATTAATGCAACTTATTGTACCCACTCTTGATTATCCCCAAGATATGAGCTTCACAACACCTTAATATCACAATTAGGGTGCTATGATCAGCTTATATCTCAAAAATTCTAAGATGTACCAAGAATCTTAGCAAAATATCAAATTTTAGTCCAATGTGTAATTTCTTACACAAGGTTTATAAACACGTTTTAGGGTTCAATTTTAGTTAACATATAACATAAACAAGCTTAGAATTATATGGCACTTGGTCTTTCTTCAACAAACTCAAACACAATTTCATAAAACTAAAAGTAGGATTTACAGGTTTGTGAACAAGGAAAAACCAAAAGCAAAGCAAAAATGCAGGGTCCTAAGCCTTTATATAGGCATACATGATCTAGGAAAACTAAAAACGAAACCCTAATGGCTGTAGAAGTCCCAAATTGCCCTTGGAGCTTTTTGAAAAGCTTGGAGTCTTGTGACAAGTTCTTGTTGTGTTGTGGTAGCTGGCATGGTGAAATGTTGATCCAAAGGTGAAAAACAAGCTTAGGATGTAAGCTGGATCCTTGGGCGTTGGGTGACTGGCATTTTCTTATCTTCTTGTCCAAAGGGCTAAAGCAGGGGTATCATGTGAGCCTTGGGGTGATGTGGCAGGATGTTTTAAGAGTTGGGTTAGGATTAGGGTCACCTTAATCTTAAATCTGCACAAAATTAGGGTTTAATTGTTAGTAAATAACAAACCCCCAATTTATGTTCTTGGTGAATAGTTTGGTGTTTGATCCGGTTTAAGGGGTGATTAAGATTTAAATTGGTGTTTAAGGTGCCAAGGATTAAGAAAATATTAAACCGGGTGAGTGGATTGCTTAGGTGGAGGAATGGTGTGCTTCCATTGGCTGAGGGAGTTGAGTGGGACAGGTGGCGCCTTGTGATTAGTCTAGGTTACAATGGTTGTCGGCCACAAACAAACCCCAAACTTTGCAATACTTGCCATTTCCAACTTATTTGCATAAAACCAGATTTCCTTTGTTGTTGAAGTTTTACTTTTCACACTTTTGCCCCAAATACTTTTCCAAAGTATATTCAGGGGTATTTCTTGCCATTTTGTGATTCTTGAAAGGTTGTTTTGGCATTTTCTTGATTGATTATGGTCTTGACTTGTATGATTGACATTTTGGAGGACTAACATTGCCAAGTCTTCATTTTTAAGGGACCATTCTTGCCAAAAGTTGAAAGTCAAGGGTCCTTTTTGCAAATTATCATATTTCAAGGAACAAACTTGTCTTTTCTTGTACTTTGAAGGACTTCATGATATATTTGACTTTGTGGAGGATAATGGTTGATAATTTAGTTTTGTTGAGGGACTAAAATTGCCAATTCTTCAAAGTGGAGGGCCCTTTTTGCAAATTTGACAAACTTTAGGGACCAATCTTGTAATTATGAAGATACAAGGGTATAAAGTGTCAATTCTTCCATATTGAAGGACCCTTCTTCATAAATCTTCAAATCTTCAAGGGTTTTATTTGGAAAATTCTTCATTAGGGCTTGGTTCATTGTGCGGCTTCGTTTCCCGTGTTCGTTTTTGCATGATTCTTGTGATCTTTTGTCATTTTCTCAATATCCGTACCTAAAATACACAAGCAACGAACACAATCATATATATGGGTATTTTGATGATATTTAATGCATTTTAAGCCCTTTTTGGACGATGAGACTATGTATAAAAGCAGTCTCATCACTCCCTCATACTAAACCATTGCCGTGCCCTCACGCAATGCTAGAATAAAGTATCGTAGCATCTCCAAAATTCATTTTTATTCACTTTATTGAACGATAAACTAGCTATACTACTACTATTACAACTACTTGTGTTTTAGACATAGTGTATGATTTTCATCGCAAAATGGGACGTTTAGATTCATAGAACAAGAACACGTGAATGCTTCATTAGAAATAATTTCATCGTCCTCGATTTTCACCCCAATTCCATGCCATGCGTGCAACGAGATCATTGTCATTAAAAGTTAGTAATGTTAACACTACTCATATGCCCTAATCACGTACTTATCCTCCCAATATCCTAAGTTGTATCTCTTATATTTTATTTTGAATGTTTCACGAGGATACATTGTGTGACTTATGCGATAATAGAGATTTAGGTCTAAAAATAGAGTCCTAACGGTGTAACCAAGACCATCAAATCAATAACCCTTCCTAATAGACAACGATGTCAAAAAATTAAGTTGACAAGAAGAATCGATAAACACGGTTTTATAACGGTTTTGAACATGAGACTTATTACCAAGAATTTTATACGCCCCCTAACGGAAGGGCCTTATTATCTTTGGTTTACCTCCATCTTTTATTCAACTTCGCTATGAAGATTTTATTATGACTTCGGTCTTGCCTTTCCTTTTATTATCCACCTCGTCGGTAGTTTTATTAGCCAAAGACGTATATCCTCACGCTAAGGCGAATTTTGGATCTTTAAAGCTTCAAAGATTAAGGCTTGATTCACTTTCAATTTTGCATAGATTTTTCGGCCTTGTGGGGCTTAAAATTGTTTGCTTGATTTAGGTGAGCACTTGAAATCTTATTATTGGGTGAAGCTTTTGATTATTCGGGTGCCAATACTTCAAAACCGTGACGCCGGCGATACCTTAATGTCTTCCCAATTTAATTACACGGAAGCTACTAGAAAAGACTAGAAACGCAACAATCAAGACTAAACCGCTAAGTCAATATTTATTAAGCAAAAAATATTTACAAGCGAAGGGAGAATAAGCAAACAACGAGAACACATGAGTTTTTGAAAGAATACGAGTATTCTACGTTTAGCATAGTAACTTATAATTAACCCTATCATTTCTCGTCCTCATTTAAGAGACTTAGCCTAATGTGAAGTTAAGGAATCAAAGCTAAGTGCTCAACACGCACGGTCGAGTCAAAAATTACTCTTATTCTCGCCATCGGAAAACCTACATTCGTGTCTTCAAACGCTTATAAATATGAGAAAAAATTTAAAATTTGGCCATTTTTAGCCTTATTTTGCAACAAAACGATAAACAAAAAGATAAACTTTGGAAAGCGTGAAGGTTTGGCAAGGCAAGTATCTATTCACCCCCCCCATACTAAAGTTAAACATTGTCCTCAATGTTTCGAGTCTAGGGGTGCAGACACCCCCATACTAGAGACGTAGTCGAATGCCTAATCTAGCATGGAAAGTGTGTAACCGTTAAATTTAAAGCCGTTTATGAAGTGTGCTATAAACCTAAGGTTAGAATATCAAAGGATATATCATGGATATTTGAGAAAGTATTCAAAGTAAACGATCGAGTGCTCCCATAAAACGAACACGAGAGGCTCCAATCGTGAAGATCATGATCATCTAAAATCCACAATTCACAAACAACCACAGAACAAAGGTTGGAAGGGCACAAATCCCCGCACGTTACTACATTAGAAAGCGATAATATGTACATAGGATAAGCATGGGAATCCCCCACGAGGCACCTCGTTTTTGATTACCGAGTCATGAGCTCGACTCGATCCCCTCAATACTAATTATCATTGGGGAAGGTGATTTGGTCGAGGTAGTTCAAGGATGGAACTTCCCCGCCTAAGTAGTGCTTCAACCTATGTCCATTCACCTTGAAATTGGGGCCATCATTTTGAGCTAGCTCGATGGTCCCATAAGGAAAAACTTGAGTCACGGTGAATGGACCGGACCAACGGGATTTCAACTTACCGGAAAAGATTTTCAAACGAGAATTAAAAAGCAAAACTTGATCCCCAATGTTAAAAACCCGGTTTTTAATTTTAGAATCATGCAACTTTTTAGTCTTGTCTTTATAAATCAATGAATTTTCATAAGCAATATCCCTTAATTCATCCAATTTATTTAATTGCATTTTCTGGTGTTTTCCCGCGGTCTCCATGTCATCATTACAATGCTTTAGGGCCCAATAAGCCTTGTGTTCCAATTCGATTGGCAAATGACAATTTTTCCCATACACAAGCTTATAAGGAGTGCACCTAATGGGCGTCTTATGAGCGGTCCTAAAGGCCCATAAAGCATCGTCCAACTTATCCGACCAAGTTTGTCGGTTTTCCCCAACGGATCTCTCCAAGATCCTCTTTAACGCTCGGTTTGAAACCTCGACTTGCCCACTCGTTTGTGGGTGATAAGCCGTAGAAAGCCGATGTGTAACCCCATATTTCCTTAGGACCCTTTCGAATTGGTCGTTACAAAAATGGGTTCCACGATCGCTTATGATCGCACGAGGGGTTCCAAACCGAGAAAACAATTGCTTCAAAAACTTGACTACCACACGAGCATCATTGGTGGGCAAAGCCTTAGCTTCCACCCACTTAGATAGGTAGTCAACCGCGACAAGGATGTACTTATTACCACGAGATGATGGGAACGGCCCCATAAAGTCTATACCCCAAACGTCAAATATCTCACACACTTGGATGATATTTTGTGGCATTTCATCTTTTTGTGAGGCTTTTCCTTGTCGTTGGCATGAATCACACGACTTCACAAGCTCTTGTGCATCTTGGTAAATAGTAGGCCAAAAGAAGCCGGCATCAAAGACCTTCTTAGCCGTGAGATTAGCACCATGGTGACCACCCGTGGGTCCCTCATGACAAGCTCTAAGGATATTAGAAGCTTCGGTGCCAAAGACACAACGTCGAATGATTTGATCCGCACAAGTTCGAAAAAATAAGGGTCGTCCCAAAAGTAGAACTTGACGTCACGAAAGAATTTCCGTTTTTCTTGAGTCGTCATACCCTTGATGATGAAGTTACCCGCATGGTAATTTGCAAAGTCCGCAAACCATGGGGTGGAAGAATCAAGCTTAGAATTCACTACACCAAGTGTCTCGAGCGGAAATGTTTCGGTCATTTCCTTGGGCTCGTAAACACTTTGGTGAGGATCTTCCAAACGAGAAAGATGATCGGCCGCTAGATTCTCAGCTCCTTTTTTGTCAACGATTTTGTGATCAAATTCTTGAAGGAGGAGAATCCAACGAAGTAATCTAGGCTTAGCATCTTGCTTAGCCATAAGATACTTGATAGCTGAATGATCCGTATACACTATGCATTTAGCCAAGACGAGATAAGGTCGAAATTTCTCAAATACATACACCACGGCAAGGAATTCCTTCTCCGTTGTAGTGTATTTAAGTTGAGCCTCGGTCATCGTCTTGCTAGCATAGTGAATAGGCAAGAAGTGCTTTTCATGACGTTGCCCCAATACGGCCCCAATAGCATAGTCACTAGCATCACACATGAGCTCAAAGGGGAGGTTCCAATTGGGAGAAACAAGAATGGGAGCTTCGGTAAGTTTCCTCTTAAGGATTTCAAAGGCTCGTACACAATCTTCGTCAAAGACAAAACATGCCACTTTTTGAAGGAGACGTGTAATAGGTCGAGAGATCTTTGAAAAATCCTTGATGAATCGACGATAAAAGCCCGCGTGGCCTAGGAAACTCCTAACTCCCTTAACGGTTTTGGGATGAGGTAATTTGGCGATGACGTCTACCTTAGCTTGATCTACCTCAATCCCCGCTTTCGAGACCTTGTGCCCTAAGACGATTCCACTTTTAACCATAAAATGACATTTTTCCCAATTGAGCACAAGGTTGGTTTCCTCACAACGTTTCAACATTCTCTCAAGATTCGACAAACACGAAGTGAACGAACAACCAAACACGGAAAAGTCATCCATGAAGACTTCCATCGTCTTCTCGATCATGTCATGAAAAATAGCCATCATGCACCTTTGAAAGGTTCCCGGTGCATTACAAAGTCCGAATGGCATTCTACGATAGGCAAACGTTCCATATGGACACGTAAACGTAGTTTTTCTTGATCACGAGGATCAATGGGGATTTGGAAGTAACCGGAAAAACCATCTAAAAAGCAATAGAAATTGTTTCCCGCGAGACGCTCCAACATTTGATCCATGAAGGGCAAGGGAAAATGGTCTTTTCGAGTGGCTTCATTCAACTTACGATAGTCAATGCACACTCTCCATCCGGTCACGAGTCTAGTTGGAATTAACTCGTTGTCATCGTTTGGCACAACGGTCATTCCTCCCTTCTTAGGACACAATGAATAGGACTCACCCAAGGGCTATCAGAAATAGGGTAAATCATTCCCGCGTCAAAGAGTTTAAGGACTTCCTTTTTGATGACGTCGTGAATTTTGGGGTTCACCCTCCTTTGAAATTGGATTGGGGGCTTGTAATCCTCCTCCATTAAGATTTTGTGGGTACAAAATTTAGGATCGATCCCCTTAATGTCGGATAACTTCCACGCAATTGCCCCTTTGTGATTCTTTAGAACATCGACAAGTGCGGTTTTTTCATCATCTGAAAGTTCCTTCGCAATAATAACCGGCAACTTATCGCCCTCCTCCAAAAAAACATATTCGAGATGAGGAGGTAAATCTTTCAACTCGAGGATAGGTGGTTCCTCAATTGAAGATTTGGGCTCGATACTCATAACCTCCTCGGGTGGAGGAAATGGGAAATCGTTAAGAAAATCCTTGATAATCGAGAAGTCCTCATTGTTGTCGAGGTCTTCGTTACAAGTACGTGGAACATCGAATTCTTCCAACGTAAAACCACCACCTTCAAATGGAGTGAAGGTTGGTGTCGAATTATCAAGAATGGGATCCAACATAGTGGGATTGCCACTATTTTCATCATCACCAAAACCTAGAACTTCTTGTGAAAATTCCTTGCAAACAACGTCAATCATATCAACGAGGTTTATGGTTGCAACAGAATAAACATGAGAAATTTGAGAGTTTTGAGTTGCGTTTATAACAAGTTCCTCGTCGTTGAATCGTAAGGTGATCTTTCTAGCATGAACATCAATCAAAGCCATAGACGTATCTAAAAACGAACGACCTAAAATGAGAGGAACTTGAGGATCCGTGGGAATATCGACAACGATAAAGTCTACGGGATAATAGAACTTTCCCACTTTCACAAAAACGTCTTCCGCCAATCCACATGCGGGAATCGTGGAATGGTCAGCCAACTCGATAGACATTAGTGAAGGAGTAAGATTAGGAAGATTGAGCGACTTGAAGATTGCAAGTGGCATCAAGTTAATGCTAGCACCAAGATCGGCCAAGGCATAGCATTCTTCCATATCTTGGACTGCACAAGGGATCAAGAATTTACCGGGATCACCGACTTTTTGAGGTATGCGATTAAGATAAACCGATGAACAACTAGACAACTGGTGTAATTTCTTCTTGTTGTTCAACATACTCTTAAAGTTAGCGGCAAATCGAGGCATCATGACCAAAGCATCGGCGAAACTCACATTAAAGTGCAAATCACGAAACATTTTCATAAAAATCTCAAATTGATAATTGTCGCGCTCTTGACGTTTCTCCTTTCTAAGTCTCGATAGATAGGGCAAAGGTGGTGTGGGTTGAGGCATAGGCATAGCCTTTGGAATCTCGGGTTCCAATATTGGTAATGGGTCAACCGTAGGTGTGGCATGAGCGGTACTTTGTGGGATTGGAACATGCTCCTTTTGGACCACCACCTCGGGTTCTTCCTTAATTGCTTCCTCTGTAGGAGCAATTGGTTGAGGAGTCGGTTCCTTAAGTGTCTTACCACTACGTGTGGTAATCACTTTCATCTCACCCTTAGGGTTTGATACGGTGTTGCTAGGAAGACTACTCGAAGACGGTTTACACATTATTGCCTCAAACATAGATGAGATTTTATCTTCAAACATGGATTGCCTCTTCTCGGATTTAATCATTTCTTGTTTAATCTCATGTTGCCCTTGTTCCATTTTTTGTTGTTTTTGTTGTAACCCTGTTACATTTCCTTCCATCTTGTTTGTGTGGATTTTAAGCTCATTTGCTAACTCATTTTTCAACTCTTTCTTCAAGTTGTTCTTAAACTCGGATCTTAGGCTAATGATTTCTCTTTGAATGTTGTCAAACCTAGCATCGTTCCCATTAGCGTATTCAACAAATTCATTTGGAAGATCTTTCAAAGTTTGCAAACCTTTGTTGTTGTTTTGAAAATCATTTTGATTTTTGTTTGAAACTTGATTATTAGCCCCTTGATTACCATAGTTTCCCTTGTTGTAATTGTTTTTGAAACCAACTTGATTGTTGCGATAGTTGTTGTTAGCATTTTGACTTGAACCAAAACCCGGTGGAGTCAATTGATTAGAGCGTGTAACTTGACCGTTTTGGTTCTAAGTTCCCGTGGCCGCGTAGGCACTCGAAGTGTTACCACCGTTGGTAATGCACTAGGAGAAATCATGACCTCCACCACAATACATGCATGAAACCTCAACCGCTTTAGCCGTAGCGGGAGCACTTGGTTCTCCAACTTTGAACTCAATCAAAAGATCTTTAAGCTTATCAAAGATTTTGTTTTCCAAGTTCGCCTCAATTTGGCAAGCATCGATGGTAGTAGACAAAGAAGGTGAAGCCGAAGACGAAGCCTTACGAACACTCGATGTGTTACGAGGACTATACACCTTAGATCTATTCTCAATGATTAACAATGCTTCCTCGACCGTTTTACACAAAAAATTACCACACGCGGCGGCATTAAGATAATCCCTTTCATGATCATTAAGTCCATTGTAAAACGTGTCAATTTGATGCAAGTCGGAAAAACCGTGATGAGGACACTCATGTAACATTTCCTTAAACCTATTCCAAGCCGTTGAAAAACTTCTGTTAAATTCTTGTGAAAATTTTGAAATCTCGTTTTTCAAATGCGTAGTCTTAGAGGGCGGAAAAAATTGGTTCACAAACTTAGACACGAGATCCTTCCACGTCAATATAGAATTGGGTGGCTCTTTCTCTAATCAAATTTTAGCGGGCCCCGCTAGAGAATATGGAAAAAGCATCATCTTAATTGAGTCATTAGAGACATCCTTAAACTTGCAAGTGGCGGTAAGACGATTGAATTGGCGGATATGGTTGTGTGGATTGTCCTTCTCATCACCAGGAATTTGTTGTTTTGGATCATCGACAACAAACCCGTTTTCACTTCAAAATTCTCCGCAAGGATAGCGGGAATCACAATAGCCTCTCCATAACCCTCGGTGGGTGCTTGAAGTAACTCCATCATAGTTCGATTCGCCATGGTTGGTGCTTCTCTTACAATGGGTTCGTCAATAGGAGAATCCTCACTAGAAAGATTAGGAGTAGGAGTTTTGTTCTTTCGTTTACGTGCACGTCTTGCTTGATTACGAGTGAGCATAAACGTCGCGTACAACGAGGGGACAAGCAAAGAAGATTCTTTTTGGTGTTTTGTATTTTTCAATTTTTTTGTGATTTTTGATTGTATTAACCTTTTTTGGATTTGGTGAATGTATTAAGTAGACAAAATTCTACAAATCTCCTCCTTAATCAAATCTCTTGATTAAAGAAGCCTCAAGGAATGAAAACGATCACGTGAAGTGAACGCCTTCGATGAATTTAGAACGTTGGTGGAACACCAAAACGTTCAAGAGGGTTTAATCAAATGAAACCAAGAAAGTATATATGATACTTAATAATACTTTGGGCGGCAAAACCCTCGATTAACTCTCAAAATCAAATACTCACAAGCAAGCGGGGAAATGAGGCGACGCGAAGCACTTAAGTGCCTTTTTCCTTAGGATATATTTTATAATATCCGCCTTATACCCACCTTATAGTTTGTATTTTTCAAAATTGAGCTTCACGAAAGTATTTATATATTTTTGCCTTTTTCTTTGATTTGAGATTCGAATACAATGATTGGGTAATCACCTCCCAAGCCAAGGTTGTGATTTCTCAATTTTGGAGTACTTGTGAATTTATTGTTCTACGTATACACTATAGTAATAGTATTCACACAAAAAACGAAAAACCGATAGTACGTATTAGTAGAGTGCTACTAATACAATTAGCTATTTATGGCTATATAAAAACAACAATTGTTCAAATCAAAACACAACACGCCTCCCCGGAAGCGGCGCCAAAATGATGGTTGAGTTTTACCACTCTTTAGGTAAAGAGGGCAAATTAGGGTAAGTACACAAGTGATTTAGGAAAACCACGAGTTATGACCCAAAGTGGGGATCGTTCTCAAGGAGGCTAGTGTGTTGTGTTAATGAAATGATTAATTATGTGATTATATTTGTGTAAAAGAAAAATAGAAGTGGGATAAGAAGAGATTGACGGATACGATGACGGATTACACTAAGACGAAAAAGGCGTACACGTAAAACCGTAAAAGCACAAAAATTAAAAATTTTACCCTAAAAATTCTTAAAAATCTCTAAAAATCCACTAAAATATTCTAAGGGTTTACAAAAAATCAAAACTTGCTAAAACCTTTTAATTAATTAATTATTAAATTTTTAATGCTAATTAAAGCCCTAAAAATCAAAATTAACTAATAAAAAGTCCAAATCAAGATCTTAAAGTTTGTAAACCTTTAAAATAACCTAAGTAAGCTAAAAATTATTTTTCTAAATTTTAAAACCACTAAAAACTATTTTTAAACAATTGAAAACTATTAAAAACTATGAAAACTTAAAATAATTCTAGAAAATAATTGAAAGACCCTAAAAATATTTGGAAAGTTGTAAAATTCCTAATTAAGTGTCTAGAATCTAGGAAAAATATAAAAACTTAGAAAATCAGACTTTTAATTTTTAATAATAAAATAATAATAAAAATCTAAAAATCCTAAAAATTCTAAAAAGTTGCAAACTAGCTTAATTTAACCTAAATAACTCAAAAATGAACTTGAAATTACCTAAATACCCTTATTGGGCCCAGAAAATGGGCTAAACCCAAAACAGTTACCTTAATGGGCCAAAATTGGGCCCAATAAGAAAAAGTGGCCCAAATTAGCCCAAAAAACACTACTTGACTCAAAGTTTGATTCTGAACAACTTTTTTCAAAGGCCCAAAAGCTGAAAATGCGAAATAAGCAAGCTTATACCAAACAGCTTATTCTTAATGGGCTTTTTGGCCCATTAAGCTATAAGCTAATGCCATAAGCTCAAATTAGACACACAAGCTTCTTTTGAGCTAACTAAGACTTCTATAAAAAGAAATTTGAAATAAGCCAAAGGAATAAGCCTGAAAATGCAAAAAGCAATCTACAAAAAACGACAAAATAGTCGTTTTTGAGTTCTAGGCTATCCCAAGAGCTGATTCAAATTGCAAAAGCTTTTAAATGACTTAAATAAGCTAAATCAACAAAAAGTTTTCAAATAAGCTGACTCAATAAGCTGGAAAATCAAATAAACACTTATGAAAAAGTCAAATAAGTTGGTTTTCTAGCAAAAAGTCAAAGTCAAAGTCTAATAAGCTCCAGTTCAATCAGATGGGTAAAATAAGGAAGATCTATCACAAAAAGTAAGTTGTTGCAGGTCTGGATAAGCAAATATAGCTTATTGATAAGCTGAATGAAAAATTGCACTAGCAGGGGCTAGTTTTGGGTGTTGAGTAGTAGGAACTTTTCCCACTGCTTGACTTCTTGACTTTTTTGTCTTTAGTGACTTTTTTTTGGAGATTCAGGTTTCACAAAGGAACCCAATAGATCAGTGGATCAAGAGGAGTCAATAACAATAAAAAAATCACAATCAAAATCACCCAATTGATACAGTTTAATCAATCAATCACCAGATCTGACACAGACATGAACAAATAAGTAGTTGAGGTTCAATAAGCACTTAGAGCACAATTCAGCCAACCAAACTTAACCAAATGCATACACAAGCAATATTAAACTTAAATAAGCAAGTCTAAACAGGTTTCATGCACTGATTCAAAGTATTAAGCAAGATTCAAGCACTTAAAGTTACTGATGAGCACAAAAACATGCAATTTTATACTTTGCTGATGCAATTGACCAACAAGCCAAATTCAAACCTCCAAATCTATCACATATGTTATATAAATGATGTTTAAACAACTTTTAACCCTAAGCATGCATAAATTCTAGATTTCACCAAAATCTTAGGTTAAAAACAGTTAAAATCAAGTAGTTATAGCACAATGTATGATTGGGTGTTTCAAAGCTGAAAACTTGCAGCAAAATGCACTCAAACCAGCATATAGTAGATACCAAGCAAATACGCAAACTTCCTACCACTCAATAACAAGTTATGATTCAAAGCAAGTAATCCCAAACACCCCTTTATCTTTTTAATCCAAAAATTAAACAAGTATAAATGTGATTCAGTTTACCAAGTGACTAATCTAGCATACTAACAACATTAACATGCAAGATTAAGCAGATTCAAGCCAAGAAAAAAACAAGAACACAAGTAGAGCACCAATTCACCAAAAATCCAAATTTTATCAGATTTTCTAGGTTTTAAGACAAACCTCATGGATGTACATCCACACCCACGAATTTTAGAGCTTATGTGCTAGCAAGAACAAGCACAAGCTTCCAACAACAACCCTGCTAAGATTCAACAGAGTTAGAAGCAAAATATCAAAACAGAAAGGTGACTTTTTGGAAAATAAACTTGATTAATGCAACTTCTTGTACCCACTCTTGATTATCCCTAAGATATGAGCTTCACAACACCTTAATATCACAATTATGGGTGCTATGATTAGCTTATATCCCAAAAATTACAAGATGTACCAAGAATCTTAGCAAAATATCAAATTTTAGTCCAATGTGTAATTTCTTACACAAGGTTTACAAACACGTTTTAGGGTTCAATTTTAGTTAACATATAACATAAACAAGCTTAAAATTATATGGCACTTGGTCTTTCTACAACAAACTCAAACACAATTTCATAAAACTGGAAGTATGATTTATAGGTTTGTGAACAAGGAAAAACCAAAAGCAAAGCAAAAATGCAGGGTCCTAAGCCTTTATATAGGCATACAATTGATCTAGGAAAACTAAAAACAAAACCCTAATGGCTGTAGAAGTCCCAAATTGCCCTTGGAGCTTTTTGGAAAGCTTGGAGTCTTGTGACAAGTTCTTGTTGTGTTGTGGTAGCTGGCATGGTGAAATGTTGATCCAAAGGTGAAAAACAAGCTTAGGATGTAAGCTGGATCCTTAGGCGTTGGATGACTGGCATTTTCTTGTCTTCTTGTCCAAAGGACTAAAGCAGGGGTATCATGTGAGCCTTGGGGTGATGTGGCAGGATGTTTTAAGAGTTGGGTTAGGATTAGGGTCACCTTAATCTTAAATCTGCACAAAATTAGGGTTAAATTGTTAGTAAATAACAAACCCCCAATTTCTTGGTGAATAGTTTGGTGTTTGATTTGGTTTATGGGGTGATTAAGATTTAAATTGGTGTTCAAGGCGCCAAGGATTAAGAAAATATTAAATCGGGTGAGTGGATTGCTTAGGTGGAGGAATGGTGTGCTTTCATTGGCTGAGGGAGTAGAGTGGGACAGGTGGCGCCTTGTGATTAGTCTAGGTTACAATGGTTGTCGGCCACAAACAAACCCCAAACTTTGCAATACTTTCCATTTCCAACTTATTTGCATAAAACCGGATTTCCTTTGTTGTTGAAGTTTTACTTTTCACACTTTTGCCCCAAATACTTTTCTAAAGTATTTTCAGGGGTATTTCTTGCCATTTTGTGATTCTTGAAGGGCTTTTTTGGCATTTTCTTGATTGATTATGGTCTTGACTTAAATTATTGAAATTTTGGAGGACTAAAATTGCCAAGTCTTCATTTTTGAGGGACCATTCTTGCCAAAAGTTGAAAGTCAAGGGTCCTTTTTGCAAATTATCATATTTCAAGGACCAAACTTGTATTTTCTTGTACTTTGAAGGACTTCATGATATATTTGACTTTGTGGAGGATAATGGTTGACAATTTAGTTTTGTTGAGGGACTAAAATTGCCAATTCTTCAAAGTAGAGGGCCCTTTTTGCAAATTTAACAAACTTTATGGACCAATCTTGTAATTATAAAGATACAAGGGTATAAAGTGTCAATTCTTCCATATTGGAGGACCCTTCTTCATAAATCTTCAAATCTTCAAGGGTTTTCTTTGGAAAATTATTCATTAGGGCTTGGTTCATTGTGCGGCTTCGTTTCCCGTGTTCGTTTTTGCATGATTCTTGTGATCTTTTGTCATTTTCTCAATATCCGTACCTAAAATACACAAGAAACAAACACAAGCATATATATGAGTATTTTGATGATATTTAATGCATTTTAAGCCCTTTTTGGACAATGAGACTATGTATAAAAGCAGTCTCATCAGGTTCGTTATGGTTGATCTTTCGTTTTACCCTATATTTATTTTGGGACATGATTGTTTGGAATTCTTTTGGTACACGTCATGGTTGTTTTAGTTATGCGGTTGTGGAAACGTTAGGATGAGATGATAGAGTTGGGTAAGTATTACTTATGGTTAAATATTAGAATGGAAAGATGTCTTTTGGTTTAAAGGTTGTGTTGAGAGAATAATTAAGATTTGTAGAGTTGAGAAATTTAGATTGGTTATGGGAATAAGAAAGTAGGTAAAGCTGGTTGACTGATCGTGGGAATGAGATGTCATGCTATGAGAAGTTGGTTGAAGTACCATTAGGAGATGGATGAAAGTACTAGCGGATGTGAGGGTAGAGTAGAAAGTTTCTACTAATGGAAAGATTGGGCAAATAACACGCAAGGGAATTGGTATAGTTATGGAGGCAAGGTAGTAGTAGACACGTGAAGGAAAACAAGGATGTGAAAGAATGATTGGTAGGAGGTTGATTAAGTGTGATTACAACAAGTAAGGAAGAGTGAGCCATTGAGGGGTTGAAGTACCTTTAGAAATATTGTGGTAGATGAGTTGAAGTTAGAAGCTACTGGGTAGTGTGAAGTTCCTAGGTAACATCATAGAGACGAGAAGGAGTGCGTGAAGAGCTACATCGTGAAGCAAGGAGCTGAAAGGACTACGTGTCGGCTGCTAGAAGGAAGCAAGAGATTTCGAAGGAGTCACAGAAGTTGCAAGGACTGGAAAGGTGACAAGCACTATGATGGGAACCTCCGTATGGTTCGTGACGAAGAAGGATAGATTGAGTACCGGAGTGGAGCTACAAGGTGCTGAACCAGTGGATCGTGATGAATTGAATACATAACATGGGAGATTAAGAACTCGTGGAAGTAACAAGGGAGTCGAGTGACTACGCGGATAGAAATTTTGTGGCAATCAATATCGAGGGATGAGTAGTGAAGCTGACTAGAATAAGTTCGTGGAGAAGTGATTAGAGAGTCGGTTTTGTGATGGTTTTATGAAAGATCTTTGGAAGAGACATCTATGCATTATCCAATGCACTAGTGATTTCCATAGATTTGATGAATGAAGTATGGAATTTCTGTCGGACGGGATAGTGTAGGAATTAGGGAGAACCATGGAAGGATAGAACCAAGTATTCCTAGAAGATGATGATTGAAAGTACCTCACGTTGGGTGCAAGATCAAAATAGAAGTATGAGATTTGAATAAGAATTTAAAATATGGCTTAGTTTAGAAAAATGAAAACTAATATGGGTATAAGATGAGAATGTGATCCACATGGGATCACATAAAACTCTAGCATGTCCCTATTAGGGGGAGTAGGAGAACTGGTCGTGAGGAAAACAAGTGAAGTTACTTAGGTGATTTTGACGTGTAGATGACTTGATAGACGGTAAGCATCGCATCGTGATGTATGGCATGAGTTGAGGAAGAAGAAGGAAGTGTGGATATATATGAATCATGAATGAAATAGGTCGAGATAGGAATCGAAGGTAAAACTTTGATAGAGGCTAATGAGTAGACTAAATCACAAAGCAGACTAATATTGATGTAGTGTGGAAAAAGGGAATGGCACTGACCTATATTGTGTGGTTGGAAGGCTTAGTATCAAAAATCGAAGCAATGAGGAGTTATAGATGTGATGTGTCATGAGAGACGAAGGGCTTGGTCTAACTGAGACACGGCGAGGAGCACTATGACCTTGAAGGTAAGACGCTGTGTACGTATAAAGGAAGAAATGTAGCTAATTGTCTTAGAAAGAGTTAAATATGTTCAAGTGTAAGTTGAGTATAAAGGATCATTAAAATTCTTTCATTGAGGAAAGTGAGAAAAGAAGTGTATGGGTGCTACAAATGAGCTATCAAAATTTAATGGAAGTAGTTGTAGCATGGTTTTGGATGGCAGTTGACAGGACTAACTAATGAATATGTGAAATACCGTCATAGGTCACTTTTGTAAGGAAATTATAATTTTTAAGTGGTTTGGGTTAAGGACTAAAGGGATTGGATGAACATGATTGGATATGAGTATATCAGGCTAATTGGAGATGGATAGACGAAGTAAGCAATTGCTACAAGTATAAGAGTCGTGTTGAGAGCTTAGGTAACTAATTTAGAGGGGGGTGGAAAACTCGTTAGCGATGTCTGAGTTTTCATATAATGATAGTTATTATACTAGAAGTTGATGAATGCCATTTGAGGCACTATATGGAAAGGTAGAGTTTCCCCTATTGTGGACTAGAATTGGTGAAAGAGGCTGCTAATATAATAATGGTGTTTGTGGAAAGGACGAGAGAAACAAGAGATGATATGTTAAAAAGGAGAAAACCACTACAGTTTAGTGACAAAGTTATGTAGGAAGTTTCACCCATAGTAACGGGCGCCATGTTTAGGAAAAAGGGAAAAGTTGATGTCGAGTTTTGTAGGTCCATTTATGATCTTTTGAAAGATTGGACCAGTAGTTTATGGGTATAGAATTACCTAGGGAATTGAGTGGTGTACATGATATATGTCATGTATTGAGACTTGGGAAATGTGGTTTGAGAATGCATATTTGCATGTGCGGTTATTAGGGATTTGTGTTAAAAAGAGTCATTTGTGAGATTTATGGGCTGTGAGGTCAATAGTTTGGGAATGAGTTTAAATAATGTTGGTTAATATATGTGGTAATTTGGGACTTGAACTAAAGTACACATGGAATTGAGAGGAGTTCTTTTAGAACAAGTATCTTCATTTGATTTATTGTTTGTGTGTTTGATCCTAAAGAGTAAATCTCGAGACGAGATTTCTATTAGGAGGGAGTGATGTGACAACTATGGTTTTGGGGTTTGTCACTTAGACTATAGTTTAGGGTGTTTTGTGCAAATATGTGCTTATGTGTTTATTTTGTGTGTTTGAAGTGAGGTTTGGATGTCGTTTATGGGTATATGGTACTCATAAGTAAATCGAGGAATGGTTATTTCATGTTCATGAGCTCACATGGTAGTGACTATAAAATGAAATGGTGTTATTTCGTGGTTTTACGTATACATATATGTATTATAGAAAATCGTATTTTTACGATTTAAGGTTTAGCATTTAGAGGTCTCGGATGAGGTAATTAGTCACGGGAGTATTTTTCGGGATGGTTTTAAGTCATTTAGGACTTAGTTAATTAGTTTATTTCATATTTCAAGAGTTTTTATAAAACTGTATATTTTACGTCTTTTACGGTATACGCGTAAATTTGACTAGTTTTGCGGTTTTGAGGTTTTGGAGGCTTTAGAAGCTGAAATAAATTAAGGGAATTTAAGGTAATAATAATTAATAGTTAATTTACAGTAATATAATTAGAAAATTCGACCATAGGGTGTTGTTCTTGGTTTTGGGCCGAATTTTGCTTAAGGAAGGGAAGGGGAGCCCAGTTTGAGTACTATTAGGCTTCCTGGTTAGTTTTAATTACCCATACTAATCCCTTTAGCCCCAAAAACGATTTTTCCTTCTCCCAAACTTAATATCAGTCATGATTAACAATGGTGGATCAAGAAAACCAATTATTCAATTAGGGTTTAAGGTAAACACTTACAATGTTCAATTAACGTTTAATTTACGTATTTGTAACCTAGTATGATGGATTAGGGTTTAGGAATTCTTAAATTTTTATTAGGGTTTGTTAATGATCTGTAGTTAGTGATGTAATTAATTAGTTTTTATCATTGAAAATTGTTTTTAGGTTTTAATTAGGGTTTATGTATGATTAATTAGGTTAATCATATTAAATTCGTCATTAAAAACTGGGCATAATTTTTGGGTCATTGTTTTGATCATATCTAGAGTTTTACAAACTTTTAAATTAAAATCTTGGTACCCCTGGAAAGGTAATTGAGTTGGATTTCAAATTCAAGAAACGAGAACTAAATTGGAGGTAGGAAAGTGGGTCAAAAACAGGTTACAACAGTCGGAGGTCAAAGCAGTTTTGAAATCAGTCATGTTTAAATTAATGTTTTAAGATATTTAGGGTACTTAGGAGTATAATTGGACCTTCAAACGAACATGAGACTTAGATTATATATTAAATAAAGTATCTGGAGGAGGTATAAACAAATGGGTTTGGGTAAGACCCTCTGATCATAACAAACTTTTCATATGTTCAAAATCGGTAAATTCTGGATAGGTAAAAGTATATATATATATATATATATATATATATATATATATATATATATATATATATATATATATATATATATATATATATATATATATATATATATATATATATATATATATATATATATATATATATATATATATATATATATATATATATATATATATATATATATGGAGGCCTTAACAGTAGCTTTAAGGATGCGGCCAAATGGGAGAGTTAGCTAACACATGTAAGGGAATAAAGTTTCTTTTACAGGGCATGTTATTTTGCTTAAGGGGGGGTGTTCGACCCATAGTTTGAAGTATGAAAAACGGGACTATTTTGGGTTAAATGTTAACGAGGCGAGTTATGAAGTAAACTAAGTTAAGGGCTTTATAGAGGGATGTAATGAGATGCATATGGCATATAAATGGGGTTAAGTGATAGGATTAGGTTATATATCCATCATAGATTGATGAGCCATTTTGGTATGTGGTTCATGTCTTGATTATATACGTTTGTGTGTTTAGATTTTTGCTAGAGCGCGGATACTTGGAGAAGCTTGTTCAGGTGAGTTTCATAGTCCCATGTCTTTTTATGATTTGACTTCCAGATGGAATGGAAGAGACACTGTATGGTTTTGTAAAGAATGTTGTGAATGTTTTTATGGTTTGTGATAGACTTGTGTGTACATTTATGTGATTAACCGCTAAGTGATTCTTGATTGTTATTGTGGTTTGACTTGGTACCAAGGGGATGTTGACAAGGCGGGGCCTTGAGATTGGTTCATAGGTGTATGGGCGTCTATGGGACCATGGTGATTGTTAAGGCTGGGAGCCTTGGATTTGTGGTGATTGGTTAATCTTGAATGCTAGTTGTTAATACATAATTGTAGCACATTGTCTATATGTTCTTTTGTTAATGGTTGTTATTCACAGCTTATAATTGATTTGGAGTTGGAGTCTAAACCTATGACTCTCACCAAATTTATGTTGACGTGTTTTAGTGTCTCTTTCAGGTAAGAATGTAGTTAAGCGTGAGAATAAGAGTGGCTAGCTGGGAGGCTTAGGATTGCACTGGAGGAACCCCCTTTCCTCTTAGTCTTTACTTATGTTTGAATAAGTGATACTTTGTAGACATTTATATGTTTGTTATTTGTTAATTGTATGTCTTTGGTAAGAGGTAGACCTGTTACCCACTTACCTAGACGCCTGCATTGTTTGTGATATCTTCATGATATTGTGTCACCATTTATGATATTTTCATTTCATTTAGTTATCTTTATAGACACGCTATTGTTGTGATGATATTTATACGTCGCGTCCCATATTCCGCCATGGTAGGGTGTGACAACATGCATTGAAGAAAAATCAATGTTTTTTTTTAAAAACTAACTATATAAAAAAATATATAAATATTCTTGAGCACCTGAGGAGAATCCGTCTACCTCTGACCTTGAGCACAACGGGCCAACGCCATATTTTTGGACTCTCTATTCGATGAACGCCACGTTCTAAGCGAATACTTTATATAGGGCGAGTAACACACATATACGAACACAATTTTCCACAGTACTTAGACAAAAAATATTTTGAGTTTGATAAATATTTATGTAGTTTTGTGGACAAGTGATAGTTGCAGAACTTGATGCATAACAATATTTGGGCCTACTTACATATGACTAGACAAAAGGCCGTATCACTAGACACTAGCCCATCTAGCTCTAATTGACTCCTAAGATAGTAAGATCTTTAAGGTGTGTTTAGTCGGAGATTTTTATTTTGTGCTTTTAGATTTATAGAAAGAAAAGAGGATTTATTTTTTCACAAAACATTAAAAACGTGTTCATATTATATTGTTCTTTATTCTCGAAAAAAACAAGGGGGGATTATAGAAAAAAAAAAAAGCAAAAAAATGTGGTGTGTTTTGTAGATAATGTTATTGAAAAAATCTGATTTAAACGCGAGATCTTTTTTTTTTATTTGAACGCGATCTCTATCTTTTTTATTTTCTTCCAACTAAACGGATCGTTATCTACTTTCTCAATGACAAAATTATCTAAGAGCGGAGTTGGAAACATGATACCTTTTGTATCAAAGTGGTATGCAAATGATAAATTAGGGAGACAAAAAATCTCGAATTTAGTATTACATC
Organism: Glebionis coronaria; assembly: GCA_025667525.1. Classification (NCBI taxonomy): domain Eukaryota; kingdom Viridiplantae; phylum Streptophyta; class Magnoliopsida; order Asterales; family Asteraceae; genus Glebionis; species Glebionis coronaria. The sequence goes on from CM046881.1 coordinate 46,892,384, forward strand.
ATTCTCGATCTCACCATTTCATCAACTCAAGAAATGATAAAATCTACATTCTTGACTTCTTGTCTATTCATCAATCACTGATTCCTGCATCAATACCAAGTCATGTTACTATCATGAACTGAATAAGTCACTATAGTATTGTTGTATGTAAGAACGTCAAAAAAGGGAAAGACCACTTACGTCGTCAAGAAGCAAGTCATGTGGTTCGAGCATGTAAATAACATCTCCAATTGCAGGTCTGTTTTCAACATCCGGATCCACACACCGAAGAGCAATCAATATAATCCTCTTAAGCTCTTTTGACGATGGTAGTTCAGGTAGTCTTTGGTCCACTATATCATCGTACTTTTGATCACTAACCTTTGATTTCAGCCAATCTACCAAGTATTCCTATATGCACAAATTTTATCCTTAACGACAAACTTTTACTTTAGAAAATTCATAGCTAGTAATAACAAACAAGAAGAATCTAACCTTTATACCGAATTCAGCATATTCTACAGAGCTTCTTCCCGATATAATCTCCATTAAGAGAACCCCAAAGCTATATATATCACTCTTCTCGTCAAATCTATGTGTAAGAACATATTCTGGAGCAACATACCTTCAAAAGGTTGAATAGCTCATACTCGTATGTAAGATTTTGGATTAGAATAGCAATTTGCAAGGCATGTTTATGTATAAAAAATGTAGCAAGCATACGATTAAATGAAAATAAAAAGACGACAACTAACCCTGACATTCCAGTTGCAATGGATTGATTTTGTTCAAGGCCTAGGAGCTTTGTCATACCAATATTTGATATCCTGGGATTCCATTTGTGATCGAGAAGTATGCTACTAGACTTTAGACGTTGATGTATAACAATGGGTTCACTATCCTCGTGTAAGTAAACCAATCTACAAGGGAGCAATAATTATTAGCGTAAAATCTGATTCATCTACAGTGGTTTGCAGAAATAAAACGATTACCCTTTTGTGATTCCATGTATAATGCTCATCCGGATGTCCCATGTTAGAGGGCTAACTTTTGCTGTGCATCCATGGAGCCATTGGTGTAGATTGCCATTGTTGACGTACTCGTACACAAGCATCCTACAATTCGAGACATGATAATTAGTCCTAGTAAGTAACAAATATTGTTCCTTACCTAAATGCTAGTATGCATATAATTAGCATTTTCCTTCTAATAAGATTGGAAATTAGTAAAGCATGTATCACCTTTTGGCTCCTTCAATGGAGTATCCAAGTAACTTTACCAAATTCTTGTGTCTAATGCACCAAATCGCCTCAACTTCATCAACAAACTCGCCAACATTCACACTACAAAACATCATCTATTAAGCTTGTTTCGTACTATATATTCGCAATAACAACTTAAGGTAAACAACTTGGGAGATTTTGATGTACGAATAAACATAGCAATGTTATACTTTCGACATAAGATTCTATCTACTTAATTACGTATATGTGTCAAAAAATTGCACCAATTATGCTTTAACATAATCATAGTAATCTAAACCTGTTAGTTCGTAATTCCTTAACAGCAACTCTTCTACCATCTAACAAAATACCGCGATAAACCACACCATACTCCCCCCTCGCGACGATGCTCCCAACACTAAACCCATCCGTCGCAATTTCAACTTCCCTCACACTATAACTCTTGCACAACCTTGCACTACCAAAAACTACAGTTTCCATATCGACCACATGAACACCACTCTGCGACCAATTACTACGACTCGAGTAAGCCACTTGCTGGTCCCAGCCTCTTCGTGACAGCGAACATCTAGTAAGCTTCGTCTTGGGACGACGAGGACGACGGAAATAGTAGGAGCAAAAAGAAACGAAGAGGAGAATCATGATGAGTATACCTATGAAGATTAATATGATTGTGATCCATAGTTTGAGGCCAAAAAAATGTGTTGGATTTGAGAGAATGTTGGTGACCGATGATACATTGATTGACATATTTGTCGAGTTAAGGTTTATGAAATTGGTTTTGTTTGTGTTGCATGATATGGTGGTAACTGTTTTTATTTGAAATTCTGATTATTTTGAGTTAAGTAACTAACTTGCCACCATACGTGACGAGGAACCAGGGATATTCTATTTATCTATCAATATTAGTTTTTTCTGCACATTTACCGCTTTTAGGGTGTTCATCGCTTTGGTTTTCGGGCGGGTAATTTTTAAAGTTAAAACTAAAATCAAATTAAACTAATTATATTATTGATAAAATCAAACCATATATCAAATTAGAATTTGGTTTGGTTTCAGTTTAAATCAAGAAAAACAAATTCAAGTAAACTCCAATATATAATCTAGAAGCCATAATAAAAAACTTAATTTTTCAAGTAAAAATAACAAATTATAAACTCTTAAGTAAATTGACAAAACTTTTAAAGAAACCTAAAGGATTTAGAACTTAACAGAAATAAATATAAAGAAAATAAAGTAAAATTTTCTTAAAAAAAGGTTTTTAGAATTCTTATTAACTTGAATAGTTTATCTCTACGCATCCAAACACAAGTGTAAATTCAAACTTACTCTATATATGAAAATTTATATGAATTAAGTAGGAAAACTATAGGTCAGTTGCTCGAGATATACATCAATGTTTAGTCGGTAAATGATTAGTTTGAAAGACAACTACTTAAAATTATAAGTTATAATATATGTATATATAGTTACAAATATGTATAGAGGAACTCGGTTTTTTCGGTTTGGTTTGGTTTATTTTTGTTAAACCATAACCAAATCAAACACCAATTAAATATTTCGGTTCAGTTCCAAATCAAACCATACACCAATTAAAATTTTTGGTTCAGTTTTATTTGGTTTCAATCCGATTTACTTTTTGATTTGTTTGGTGTCAAATCAAACACTAAACACCCCTAACCGCTTTGGAGGATTTATAAAGGCAAATGTTAGAATCACAAAAGGATTTTTACAAAAAATTTTGCAAAATGATTTGTCATAAAATGAATGGCATTTTAATTTCACTTTTGTCTTCTCTCTCTCATACATCCAATAATATGCATGACACATCATTATGTGGATAACTTTTTGTAAAAGTTTTGTGGTTCTATCATTCCTCATTTATAAAACAGGCCTACGAAAACAATTGGTGAAATTGCATTATTTCTTAGGGAAATGTTGCTTAAGATTGACAACATTTTTTTAACTAATGAGGAGTGCCTACTGCCTACCGCCTTTTAACAAGTAAACTAATCTTTTGCGAGAACAGTTAGCCATTTAAACATTATACTAAACGAATACCCGCGTTAAGCGGCGGGATTGTCTGGCGGCGTATAATTAATAATACACTATTTTAAGGTAAGATTAAAATGCAATAGAAAGTCTCGCACCATATGAGATAAAAGTCTTAACAGCAGACTTTACAAAGATAACGAGAAAAAAATGTATAGTTTAATGTCATGCTAAGAGAATTCAAGTAACTTAAACACGACATTCTGCTGTTTATACTGATAGGCGAGCACCCGCGTATAACGACGGAAATTTCATAACGATAGATAATTAATGATACATTATATCATTGTAAGATCAAAATCTAACTGAAAGAGTTTGTAACATGAGATTATTTACTTTAGATAAAATATTAAAGTTTATTTTCACTTCATAATGGAGAATGAAGATTATAATTTGTTGGATAGGAAATGTCGTCATAACTTGTTATAATTCTTACCTTTAGGATAATTTGGCAATGATTAGTTCATCAAGTGTAAGATGAACTAATTAAGTTGTCTAATATCATTATGTTTCTTTCTCATGGATTTAGTTACTTTACTTATGGCATTTTGTGATAGAAACACTACAACAAAAATGTTAACTCTACATACTTTTAAAAAGCATGTAAAAAAAGAGCGTGTAAAATTTTTATATTGAACATATATGGGATAAGAGGAAAGATGTGAATAAATATTACAACTGATTATATGGTTACATTTGATAACATGTTTCATGACATTCATATAAATATTAGAATAAAATTTTATATTGAACATATATGGGATAGGAGGAGGAAAGGTGTGGATAAATATTACAACTGATTACATGGTTACATTTGATAACATGCTCCATGACATTCATATAAATATTGGAATAAAATTTTATATTGAACATATATGGGATAGGAGGAAAGGTGTGGACATATAAATAGAAAATGTTCCACAAGATTATGATCATATTAAAGGTACCATCGACTTTCATTTTGAAATTATTGAAGTCAAAATCGCTTGAAAAATTTAAAACATTAAACAATGGACAAAACCGTTAATTTTTTTTTAAATATTCACAATCAAAGAAAATTATTAATGGAATGTTGGTTTTGTACTATACACCAATCTGATGCCAATCACCAATCTGATGAAGTTTGACAAATTTAAAAACAGTTTCAAATATTTTAATTGGTTGCTAAGAGACTTTAATACTATACAGACTTCCCCAATTTAAAATAAACATGAGTAGGAAACAAATCACAACTTTTACAAGAAATTCTATCTATCAAAATCTAAATCCTTATTTATATATTTAGAGTCTTCAAACCGTGACCAATCTTGTTCTTGAGCTTTCATTCTAGTCGAAACGGTATATACAGAGCATATATACCTGAACAAGGAAATACAAAAAAAGAGTTAAAATTAAAATGAAACAAAAACTTAACAATGAGTATCATGGTCATTTGATGGTTGGTATATGTATTCTTGTTTTATTTCTTTAGCTACATGTCAATAAAGTGAATCTATAAATGATGTCGTCACTATTGCAAGTAACTACGTTCCTTTATCCAGTGGAGAAAAAACTTCCATATATAAGAAACACTCTCCAGCGAAGGTACAACCACTACAAATTTAATGCATATACAAAACAAACTGGAACACGCTCCATCTTAACTACAAATCAATGTACAACTTTACATCCCAACTAAACCAAATAAAACAAACACTTAATCTGTCAGCACTCAGCAGGTCAACTAACACAAATATAAAAATCACCCAATTCCAAAACGTAGCCTAAACAGTGTTATCTACAAAACTTCTCACTCCGCTTCAACGACATTTCGACAGCGAATAAAGTTCTTTCGTGTGCTGTATATCCCCTCTCACGCATTCTAGTTTAATTATTTCTTAGCAAGATTTAATTTGAAAGTGGCTTGTGAAAGTTAACCCGAAACTCCTTTCCTGTGCAATATCAAAAAACTTATGTGTGCTACATCTAAATTCATGGCTCAAAATATTAGTGCACATGAGGCTGGAAAGTAAGTATGATAGGCAATAGTTTCCGAACTAACTATTAAACTGTGCATTAAACTCCCGGCAAGATTCAATAAGTTAGTTATCCATTTGATTTAAATATACATGGCTTACAAATCAATAATCATACTTCCGATAGACATATAATAATGCTCCTAGTTCAGATTGCTAACTGAATTCAATCTAATTCTGGGCTGTTGGAAATACGTTTTACGTATTAGAAAGGATCGGTCACTCCAACAATAGTCTTAGTAATAGCTCGTAGTTTAGTTTTACTAATATTAAACAACTAAGGCCAAGCCAAGCCTACAACTTGTATAGGCCGGCCCAACTTGTAAGCCCAAGCCCATCTCATGGGCTTGGGTATATAAACCCTCTCCTTAGTTGGAGAGGGTGTTGGTTCATTCATAATACACATAGTGAAAAGTGTGTTTTCTACACTTTATCTCTCTAAGTGTGTGTGTGTGTTCTCATCATCCTTCTATCTCTTCCTCTCTCTAAACAAAAGCAAGATTTACAATATCTTACAAATGGTATCAGAGCAAAATACAATATAAAATCACAAAAGAAAAATACAAAAATATAAAACCATATAAAAACCATAAAAATTAAAAAATTTTAGAAAAATCCAAAAATATTTTTACTTTATTTTTCAAAGGCATGTCTTTTGGTACGACAATATTTATAGCCTTATAAATGTTGATTAATATTGACACGACACCATAAATAGAGTTCGTACAAAAGTTGTAAATATTTCATAAAATATGCCCATATGGCTTGTAGTTATTTCAGACTGCAACCCGTTTTTCACATTAAAGTCAAGTATTTCTTATGAAAACTTTGGCTCATCAACGGGAATTCATTTTCTCGGGCATGGTTTACTTTAGAACCATGTAAGGGATTGTGTTTACGCTATAACACAATCTAACACGGATATATGTACGCATCAATGCATTTATTTGTTAAAACAAGAGAAATCTTGTTTTTATGAAGCTATCATCTCTACAACCATAGCAATCTACAATTGGTATCTACATACTCGATGATACGACTACTCAAACGACGACTACAACTCTTTCAATAGAACACGGGTCAACAATTGAGGGGGAGCAATTGTCAAGCATTCAGAATCTTTGATGCCGAAAGTGCCAAGTTCACAAATTGGTGTCAAGAAAACAATACCAATCGTACATGTGGTGTCAAGAGATGACTTCAGACGTGACTAGGCGACCAACATTTACCGACAAGAATCATTTGATCTTATCATATGATGTTCTCATCAATCAGGTCCAACCTTGTCAATTTATTCTAAAATGATGAATATGTGATTATTTTACAAATCGGTATCATATCTCTCACATTTGTATCATGAAGATAAATTGGATTTGCATTTTTCTTCCCAAAAACTTTTAAAACTTCATTAAATCAATCGATATCAAAAATATCGGCTGGATTAATATTTTTAATATGGGGGAGAAAATGCGATTTAATATGGGAAATTATCACAAATGATTTGACTTAACGTGATGGCTCATCCCGACATATGCGAAATGTTTTTGAATATCGTGGCATATGTTAAGGGGGAGCAAAATGGATTTGCTATATCAAAATGAACTTCATGGTGATTTATACTTAACCACAACCCATTTATTTCACGACGATGAAGATTATAGTGACAAAAGGATGGTAGGATATGTTAAGTCTAATGATTTTTCCAAAACCGGAGGAATCTTCCCAAGGACATTCCATAGCTAGAAATAGTAGTCCTTAGGAAAGATGGAGAAAGATTGTGAATGTAGCTGAATGCTGACCAAGTACTTAAGTTAGCACTGGAAAAATCACAACAAGGTGCTAGTTATGACGTATTGGTAATCATTGAAGGGGTTGAAGAATGAAAAAGAATTGTAAAGATAAAGGGTCTAAGAAAGAAGCCCTCCTTACAACTTTAGGCAGAAACTGGTTCAATACATATGCTATTGAGATCATTTTAATGATTCTCGATATTGAAGATAGACATCACGGACCTAGTGATGCAATGCATAACCCATCCCAGCTAACTCAGATATCTCTCAAAAGGTATTTATTTTATTCCCACAGAGACAAGCATTATCTATCGATTTATTCACTCCGAATATATTGATATTGAAAAGTTGGCACTCCTCTCTAGCCTCTGATCACTAAAATCTAAAATGCACGATCGAGTCTAGAGCCATTTCAGATCATCAAATATCTCATTAGGACACACTTCCATATTTCCTTGCTTCTTCACACACAGTGAAAAGTAAGAAAGATATTAAGAGTCCTACGCAAAATCTTCATGATCTTGCCTGAACATCCGAGTAATACGAAAGTATTTACAATGAAGATGGAAATCCTTCTTAAGCGAACATTCAAAAGCTCATGGTAGGTGACTTGTGCGATTCTTTATGAATCAAGCTTGTGATAACTGGAAAGCAATAGTGGTTTAATTCTTAACTGAACTTAAACACGTTCCAGGCCTCTACGCAATATCTTAGTGATCTTGCTAGAACACTCAGAGTGACACTCTATAGTGTTCATAGTGATGAGTGGAAATCCTTCTAATGTTAACCTCAAACAGCACTTGGTAGGTAACTTGCAAGATTCTATTTGAATCAAGCTCGTGACAACCAGAAAGCAACGATGGTGCGATTCTTTAATGAATCAAACTTGTTTCAGGAATCAGAATTGACGGCTTCAATCATGCGGATAATTTTATCCAAATGATTCACTCTTTACATTCGTAGTCAGCTTTGGACGGTCGAGTAAAGAGAACTGGTTTACCCTCGAAATCTTGTCAAGGAGATTTTTAATTAAATCTACCTGCCACAAGTACGATATTTTATATCGTCCAACGGTCTTCACCGACCGGAGGTAAAATGCTACCGAATTAGAATGAAATGTTCAAAGCCATTTTGTTCGTGTCTACTTATGTTGCAGCATTTGAAGACGGTGGCGTTGCGGAATCCGAGAAGACGTCGTCCCCGCATGCTTATACTTTATGCACTTAATACTTCATCTAATTCTAGAAAGCTTAAAAGTCAAGTTTTCCGTTGTATCGAACTCTGAAGCTTTCAAGAATTACGAATGTATAAGTATGTGGGACATGAAGCCACGAAAAGGAGAAGATCACAAGTGAAGGATGCACAAGATCAAGGCAAGAGATTAATGCTAAAGATTGATATCAAAGATCACATCAGCATGTTCACCAGAAAAGAAAAAGAAAAGAAAGACGAAGAATGCGAGCTCAAGACAAACATAGAATGCTAGGTTTATTTTATTATTGTAACTTGGGTAACGCCCTTGTTTGGAGTGACCTCCCTTACGGGGAGATTATTGGAAATACGTTTTACGTATTAGAAAGGATCGGTCACTCCAACAATAGTCTAAGTAATAGCTCGTAGTTTAGTTTTACTAATATTAAACAACTAAGGCCAAGCCAAGCCTACAACTTGTGTAGGCCGGCCCAACTTGTAAGCCCAAGCCCATCTCATGGGCTTGGGTATATAAACCATCTCCTTAGTTGGAGAGGGTGTTGGTTCATTCATAATACACATAGTGAAAAGTGTGTTTTCTACACTTTATATCTCTAAGTGTGTGTGTGTTCTCACCATCCTTCTATCTCTTTCTCTCTCTAAACATAAGCAAGATTTACAATATCTTACACGGGCGTTCAACATCTTTAATATAATAGTTTTCAACCAAAGATGATCTAACCAGTACGAAATTATCTAAAATTACATGCGATAACAACATAAATAGAAACAATGGCGATAACAGGAATTTAGATACATAACTTGGGCCTGTAATAATTCAGTTAGCTTTTTGCTAATGTGCATAGTCTTATCTTATCATATGATCACAATAATATACAACTACTTTTTTTAAACTTGATAATCTCATAAAACTATTTAGTGGTGGCAGTAGTAACGGTTGTTGTTAGCAGCGATTAAGGAGAAGAGAAATAAGTATAAAGAAGCTCAAAGGCGGAAGGCATATTGAATTACGTAATAGCACATAAGTATCTACCATGTAATCCGATTATTAGATAGTATATGCCTACCTGTAACAATTCAATACTCATTTTCTATATGTTGTCTCCTCTTGTGCACCGTATTCACGTTGTATACAACAGCTTACTTGTTTGTGACACATCGGCATACCATTTTGTAACTTGGAACTTGTTGCATAATAAAGGTTTTTGAATTACTACATATGCTATATGTAGAGTACGTAGAGTCATTCATAGGTGTGTAAATACCCATCCTTTTTACCACTTAATTACAATAATAACCAAGCCAAAACGTGTATTTTATGTCTTTTATGTCGGAATTATGCATGGTTTGTGTTTTTGTTGTGATTTAGGACGAAAAGGTGAAAAGTGGAGAAAGCACAGCATTCACGGGCTTTTATTGAAGAAAAAGATGAAAGACGAAGTCAAGAAGTCAAGAGTGCAAAAAGAACGGAATTCCAAGACCAATTCTGAAGATTTATCGAAGAAAAAGTCAAAAGACGGAAGTTTATCAAAAGCCGAAAAACTCAAGTCTAATTTATTGAAGAATTACAAGACGAGTTTGAATAAATCCCGAGACAAAGCCATTTAAAGTCCAAGATTTAATGAAGATTAAAGGATTAAGGACTAATGGTGTAATTAAATGAAGATTAAAGGCTTGAGGGACTTAATCATGCAATTAAGAAGAAATGAAGGAGGGGAGGAAGCTTCCTAAGCACCCCTTAATCCTCCCCTATAAATAGTCATTAGGATTAATCTTTTCATTTTTGTTGGCTAATAGTGACAATTAGTTCTTCCACTTTTAATTACCTTGTCATTTATTTACTTGTCAAATTTAAATACTTGTCTTGCACCTTAATTACCATTTAATTTCAAGTAAGTGTTCTTTTAATTCTTGTTAATCTTTATCTTTATTGTTTGATCTCTCATTCTACCTTTCTTTAATCTTTGGTTTATATGTTTATTATTCATGTTCATGTTCTTGAGTTTTTGTCAAATTTATTAAGTGGGTTTTGATTATCTTGATCTTTATAGTTAGTTTTGTTGTTTTGGATTGTTTGATTATCATTAATAGATGTTTATTTGTTAGTTTGATTTAATCTTGTGGTTGATTTTGCATAATTTTTATCTAGATCGTGTATATTTCTTGTTCCCTGTTCTTCGGGGTGTTTGTTTGCTGTTACTGTATCTTCCCAGAAGATATTCCGAATAGGAAAATTATTCGGGATAGGCCAAATATTCTGAATAGGGAAATTATTCGGGATAGGCCAAATATTCTGAATAGGGAAATTATTCCGGATAGGCCAAATATTCTGAATAGGGAAATTATTCCGAATAGGGAAATTATTCCGAATAGGGATTCCGAATAGGGAAATTATGCCAAATATTCCGAATAGGGAAATTATTCCGGATAGGCAGATTATTCCGAATAGGGCAAACATTTCGAATAGCAAGAATATTCCGGATAGAGAAGGTATTCCGGATAGAGAAGGTATTCCGGATAGACAGATTATTCCGAATAGACCAATATTTCGAATAGAGAGGATTATTCCGGATAGGTGACATATTCCGAGTAAGCCATTTATTCCGAGTAAGGGTATTATTCCGGATAAGCTGATTTCCAGGTTTCTTTAATTTCAGTTTTTAAGTTTCTGCTTTTTAATTTCAAGCTTTATTTTTCCCGCCTTTTTTCTTAGTCGCACTTTAAGTTTATTTGCCTTAGATTTATTTTAGCCTTGCCTTAGTTTAAGTTTTAGTTTTAGTTGCGTTTTAAGTTTGCCTTAGTTAGTTTTAAGTTTGCGTTATTTACGTTTAGTGCCCTTTAATTTTAGTCACGCTTTTAAGTACTTGCACCATTACTTTAAATTAGACTTAGATTTACTTTAAGTGCCCATTTACTTTTATGTTTTGCACTTTTATTTTTCAACAACGACAAATATTTTTCTTAACCAAAAACAATAGAGTCGTACTTAAAACCATTTTTCAATTCGATTAGACATACGAAAAAGAACTTTTTAACTGAGTAAAATCTAGTTATCAGTCATATACAAAGAACATATTAAATTACAGTTTATGCATAGTTACATACCATAAGGTTTGATTGTAAAAGGGTCAATCTTCATGGCTGATCATTATTATTGTTGTTCAGCTAAGCTCAATTCATTAAGGTATATCCATGAATCCTGTCAATACCAAGCCTTATAAGCCATGGCAGAAGGTCCAAATAAATGATATACAAGCAAGTATAAAACAACCTCAATATAATCTCCAACTGGAAATATAGACCGACAATATGCATATAACAAGCCTTATCAAATCATAGGACCAAACATTAGTAGCATTTCAAACTTCAAAGCGAGATCCAACAAGATGAAAAACAACATAAGCGTAAAATTCTTTTAATATTTGGAGCATCATCCTCTGGATTAACAACACACTTTAAAGAAAGATACATATACAAGTGAAATTACCAGGTTGCGCCGACAATAAGAATCCTGCTAAAGCTCAAATACCTAGGCGGCGACAACTTCAGTAAACCCTAAACAAATTGTCACAAACACAAAACTAATTCAGATGTATATATTCTAAAATAGATACCTTCAAATCTTGAAATTAGATGATGGCAGGTTTTTCAACAGCAACCTTAGTGGCTGCGATTCCCAGTGGCGACCTCAGGATCAGTAGTCGGAGCTAACAATATGTGGCAGCAAACGGTGGCTGAAATAGAATATGACAAAGACTAAGATTTACATATATGTAAATTCAATTCAAAAAAATAATCAGATTAACATTCAAAACATTAGAAAAAACCATACATTCATATGGAGGTTTGGTGTTACCAGTGATTCGAGTTAAAATCAAATCAGATATTATGAACTTCTCGAGACCTCAATCATACGAGTTAAAATCCAATCAAATAAATAATGAGTGTTTGGTGTTACCTGTGATTCACTTTAATTTTAATGAATGAAAAGAACTGAGACGTGGAGGAAAATGTAAATAGCCCGACCAGTCTAAACCAAGAGATGATGCTTAAGTAAACATGAGATTTATTCAAAATTGTAAAAAACAAAGGGAAAAGGAACATAAAACTTTAGTTAAAAATTAATGAAAGGGAAATAAAAATAGTACAACTCGATTAAGCTATAGATACCTTGAAGCAAAGAATGTACAAGAATGGCAGGTTCTACACCTTCAATAGCCATCCAATGTATCAAATCCTTATGCCTACAAGCTCTATTAAATGGAAGAAAATTCCCAGTTGCAAAATAAAGTATAATGACCGAGATCATTTAACATGACATATAATGTTTACCTCACAGACCAAAGTAGCATACACATAACTGAAAGAAAGAACCATAATTACCTTGAGTTGCATCTCTGATTTTATGCTATTAGAATGATTAGATCATCGACTTCAACAGCTTTTTATTCAACACCATTTACCTGCAATAAGTAACCAAATAGTCAAAAAAGCTATGCATCGTCTAAAAAAAATAAAGGCTTCTTAATATCAGTAAGATATAGATGATAGTTTCATGAGTCATACTTGGTCTAAACATCTCACATTAGGAATAACTTCCGTCAGGCACGATCAGTAACGTGCTGCTACTTTACCGACTCCTCTTCATTTTTCATCAGCAACTATTAATATAACAAACCAAAGGTGTCACTAATCTGTTTACGTATACATTGCATCGAACACTTTGTGTGCAACCAATTTCTTCTAAAAATAAACAACAAATACGATCTTTCATCCAAAAATTACTCCTAAACATTAAACCCAGGCATACAAACTAAATCATATACTAAAAAATCCACAAACTACTGTGACAAAAAAGTTCTACATAACCCGAAACCGAAACCCTTAATTTATTAATACGGAACTGAGATACCTGTTTATGCAAAATTGGTAAACCTAAAATCAGTAAACAGTAAAAGCAACGTAAAAGTAATTGTACACATAAATTAGGCAAAAGAAGCTACCTGATGATTTTGCATTTGCTTCGAATATATGCTGCTACGAAGTTAACTGGCGTTATTAATGGGTCACCATTTTGTTAGTGTGTGTGTTTTTTGTTTGGTGATAACCTTTTAAGAACCACCATTTTGAAGAAAAAAAATGAGGAAGAGTAGATGAAAAGAGGGTAACGGTGATGTGCTAACGAAACGAAAAGAAATAAAAATACAAAACCTCAAAATGTTTAGCGACTTATCCACTTAACCCAACTCTAACCACAACCAATCCAACCAACCCTAAACCAGCCAATCCAATAAATCACAATTCAGGTAACCCCCATACGCACCCAACAACACCAGCTGACCACCAACGCCACACACTATGCACGTCGGCAAGAAAGAGGTTTGCGGGCATAGAAGGATGTGGTGGTCTAGATTAGCAGCGGTGGTGTTTGTTATGTTGTTGGAGTGATTCAATGACGGTGATCTTGTTTGAATCTAAAACAATATAACCAACCACAAAAACCACCCAAACCAACAACCAATACCACCAATCGAAACTACCTTGAAACTACCTAAACCACCAAGAGATGTGGCAGATTCGGCAGATACGATGGTCGTGGTGGTTGTGTTCTTATAAGGGTGGTGGTGGTGGCGGCTGCATTAGTTTGAGGGTATTAGGGTTTTGAGAGAGAAAATATTGTTTGTGTGTAGAATGTATCGAATAGTGGAGATATTAGAAAAGTCAGAAGTTAAATAAGGCAATATAGGAAAAAGATTCCTATAGTTACCATAGATAAGTGTACTTAAAAATAAGTCCTATATCCTTTATAAGTAGTAGGGATTAGCCACAAAAATATGAGGTATCGTGGAGAACATGTTATATAATTTGGTTGTAGTAATAAACAAAAACCAACATAATGTAAAACCTAAGCTATGCATAAACGAAAAAAAATATACGTCATAAAGCCGAAAGAAATAGTGGGTGAAAAACATATCGTCACGTTAGTGACACGTCATCTTTCTCTTTCCTCATTCAACTTATCTTTCAATCTTACTAGTGGTAAGAAATTTACCACCACGTCATACACCACTAAATACCTAACACACTAACAGTCTAGTTAAATAAACTAAATTAAAATAAAGAAAAGAAATGAGCTCACAAATGGTAACTCACCGTCAAAGGCGATACTAGGAATTCTTTTAAAAGGGGGCATAGTCATGTCACCAACCCGGCTTTTGTTGTTCTAACGACAATAATTTTCCTTTGAAAAAATTACACGTTTCGTTCCTATGGTTTATAACAAACATCATGTTTCGTCCCTATTTCATTTTAAATACACCGCTCATCCCTAAATATGAAAGTTGTAACCCTCACGGTCCCTATTTTGGATGGGTGTTAACTTTGTTCGTTAGGTCTGTTTATTAGAAGGGTAATGTCGTCTTTTTAAGTCATAGCGTTCATCCCTCTCAGTTTTATTTGATAAATCAACCCGACCCATCAATATTCTTGACATACCAATATGTTATAACCCAATCATCCCTATGACTTTTCCTTTTAATCTTCTTGACATACCAAAAATCTAACTTTCCCTCTCATCATGAGCAAGAACCCTAAAAATTAAAGACCCAAACTGCCACCACTGCCACCACTTCGCAGCCCCATAAGGACGTCGCCACCACTTCACAGCCCCATAAGGACGTCGTCAACACCACTTCACAACCCCATAAGGACGTCGCTACCACCACGTCACACCCCCTCGCGACGCCCCCACCCCACGTCACATCATCAACACGTCACCCATGCAGCACTATTGTGTCGTCCTAAGCTTCGTAAGATGATGAATCTTTTCATCTTCTTTCATGGTCCACTTAGTATTTTTAATAGAATAATCAAGCCACTCGTACCAACGAGCCAGATCTGTGAATCTTGATGTGTTGTAGATTTTGAAAGTAAGAGTTCATATACCATAATTAAGATCTCCAAAAGAAAATGGATTTGCGAATCTTGTTGTGTGTCTTTTCATTTCCACATGCTATTGACGAGAAATCTGATTTGGAGTGGTACTAAGATTCATGAACAAATGGCTATAGATCTGATTAAGGTTAAACTTGGTTCAAAGATTTTGGACGCTGGGTGTGGGGTGGTTGGGCCCATGTGGGCTATTGCTGCTCATTCTCAGCGTAATGTTGTTGGTATTACTATTAATGAGTATCAGGTTAGTCGCGCAAAGGCGCATAATAAGAAGGTCGGTTTAGATCTTTTCGCTTATGCATATGATTCTTCTCAAGAAGCCCAAGCAAGAATCTTGATCATGATTATTAAGGCTGTCATAGTCAGGGGTAGAGATGAGAGTGGTAATGGGATATGATCTAGGAATTTCGGATATCTAAATTTTCGAATAATGGTTTTATGTATTCGGATATCCGAAACTAGGTATCCAAATGTTTAGAATTTTTGTAACATTTATATATATGTTTCAAAGTGACAACTCATAAATTATTATTTTTAATTAATTCCAATCAAATTTACGGATATTCGAATACTAGTTGTAATGCCCATGCACGCACGGGACTTGAATATAAAAGATAATTAAGTAATCATTTTGTTATGCGATCATATATATATATATATATATATATATATATATATATATATATATATATATATATATATATATATATATATATATATATATATATATATATATATATATATATATATATATATATATATATATATATATATATATATATATATATATATATATATATATATATATATATATTATATATATTTTTTAAACATCTAATATTTATATGTTTGATTATGTTTATATGGTTGATTATGTTATTCTTTTACTGTGCACCGTATAAACTAATATAAACTCACATGAATTTCTATTTTTCGAATTTCATACTCTTTTTACTTTCAATATTTTTATTCTAAATAGTTAATCTTAATTATTAATCAACAAACCATTTACAATAACCTTACACAACCTTACACCTACACGATTTACAAATTCATGATTTTGTAATGCTTAATATAATTATATAAAACAATATTAATTTTTTAATACTTAAATAGTTACGATGCCCATGTCCCACAAGTTTTACATGATTTTTCATTATGTGATAATATTAATTGATATTTTGTATAAATATTTGTTGCACAGAGGATTTGAATTTGTTTAAGTGAAATGTTAGCTATCTTTTTCTAGACATTGTGTGTTTATTAACACGTAAACGACCTTAAAAAATATATGTTGTTGTAATATGTAGAATCACGTCTATTTATTTTCATCTCACACCGATGTCTAAGGTCCGACATTCATTTTGATATTTATATCAATGTTAATAATAATTTACATAGATGCATTGCTTGCCTTTGTTAAGTGTCAATATACAGATAGACAATAATTTGTGTTTTTATTTGAATATCTATAATCATGTGATTTGTTGAATTCAATTTTGACTTTTTTTGACTAAATTGAATTCAATTTTGACTTTTTTCTACCAATCACATCACTCAATTTTGCTTATGTGTCAAAATCAAGGCATTTGATTGATCCAATTTTTTTCTTTACAACCTCCACTTTTCATTTAAATTCTCAAAAAATTTAATTATTTTATTATATAAAAGATTATATTTATGAACATCTCTAATAATAATAAGTCTTTTCCTTTTATGTCATTTAAGTGGAGATTTATTTTTTATTTGATTGACATAAGCAAGTACTTACGAGTTATATCCTATACTTCAAGATATCTTAAAAAAACTAGGAAGCATAAAACTTAAAATATATACATGCATAAAACTCGCAGGCATTTGACAACTCACCTAAAACCACCATACCACATAACGATTCCACCTAAAACCACCACACCAACCCTATGTATATTACCTCTCACATCCGAACCATCAAATCTATAAGAAAACACACATATCCATATATAACCGATATTCAAAAACAAAGATCATGCAAAAAGAAGGCAAATCCGAATAGATCTCACAGTTTTCTTACCAGATCTTTGATTTTTTTTGGTGTTTTCTTTCATGAATACACTGGGTTTTCTAATTATATTAAAAAAATGGGTTTTTTATTTTTTTTATTTTTATAAAAACATTGGTTTTTCGAAAAATATCTGTTATCATTTAAGTTGTTAGTGTTTGTTTAAACGTTATAAAGATGCTTGTTTAAATGTTATGAAGGTGTTTGTTTAAAGGTTGATTGAACAACCAAGAGTAATTGCTTAGTAAACAAACACCCCTTCAAATTGAAACTTGCATGCCAAGCTTCATGGCATTTGTGTAAAGTACTCACTACTTAAGTCGTTTTCACAATCAATAACCCACCCCCCAAAATCATTAATTTCACTTTTGATCATAATTTTATAAAACCCCAAATCATCAATTGCACTTTTGATCAGAATACTATCATAATCAAGCCACTTATACCAACGAGCCAGATCTGCGAATCTTGTTGTGTTGTAGATCTTAAAAGTATAAGTTCATATACCACAGTTAAGATCTCCAAAAGAAAATGGATCTGCGAATCTTGTTGTGTTGGGGTCAGTCTTTTCATTTCTCACCTGCTATGGATGGGAAATCTGATTTGGAGTGTACTAAGATTCATGAACAAATGGCTATAGATCTGATTAAGGTTAAACTTGGTTCAAAGATTTTGGACGTTGGGTGTAGGGTGGGTGGGCCCATGAGGGCTATTGCTGCTCATTCTCATCGTAATGTTGTGGGTATTACTATTAATGAGTATCAGGTTAGTCGCGCAAAGGCGCATAATAAGAAGGTCGGTTTAGATCTTTTTGCCTATGCATATGATTCTTCTCAAGAAGCCCAAGCAAGACTCTTGATCATGATTATTAAGGCTGTCATAGTCAGTGGTGGAGATGATAGTGGTAATGGGATATGATCTAGGAATTTCAGATATCGAAAGTTTTGAATAATGGTTTTATGTATTCGGATATCCGAAACTAGGTATCCAAATGTTTTGAATTTTTGTAAAACTTATATATATGTTTCAAAGTGACAACTCATAAATTATCATTTTTAATTAATTCCAATCAAATTTTCGGATATTCGAATACTAGTTGCAATGCCCATGCACGCACGGGACTTGAATATAAAAGATAAATTAAGTAATAATTTTGTTATTTTGATTTTTATATATTATATATATTTTTTAAAACATCTAATATTTATATGTTTGATTATGTTTATATGGTTGATTATAAACTCACCTGAATTTCTATTTTTCGAATTTCATACTCTTTTTACTTTCGATATTTTTATTCTAAATAGTTATATCTTAATTATTAATCAACAAACCATGTACATCAACCTTGCACAATCTTACACCTACACGATTTACAAATTCATGATTTTGTAATGCTTAATATAATTATATAAAACAATATTAAATTTTTAATACGTAAATAGTTACGATGCCCATGACCCACAAGTTTTACATGATTTTGCATTATATGATAATATTAATTGATGTTTTGTATAAATATATATTGCATAGAGGATTTGAATTTGTTTAACTGAAATGTTAGCTATCTTTTTCTAGACATTGTGTGTTTATTAACATGTAAACGACCTTAAAAAAATATATGTTGTTGTAATATGTAGAATCACGTCTTTTTATTTTCATCTCACACCGATGTCTAAGGTCCGACATTTATTTTGTTATTTATATCAATGTTAATAATAATTTACGTAGAGGCATTGCTTGCCTTTGTTAAGTGTAAATATAGAAATAGACAATATTTTGTGTTTTGAATATTTATAATCGTGTGATTTGTTGAATTCAATTTTGACTTTTTTTTTTACCAATCACATCACTCGATTTTGCTTATGTGTCAAAATCAAGCTATTTGATTGATTAAATTTTTTTCTACAACCTCCAATTTTCATTCAAATTCTCAAAAAATTTAATTCTTTTATTATGTAAAAGATTATATTTATGAACATCTCTAATAATAATAAGTCTTTTCCTTTTATGTCATTTAAATGAAGATTTATTTTTTATTTGATTGACATGAGCAAGTACTTACGAGTTATATCCTATACTTAAAGATATCTTAAAAAAAACTAGGAAGCATAAAACTTAAAATATATGCATGCATAAAACTCGCAGGCGTTTGGCAACTCACCTAAAACCACCATACCACATCACGATTCCACCTAAAACCACCATACCAACCCTATGTATATTACCTCTCACATCCAAACCATAAGATCTATAAGAAAAAAACACATATCCATATATAACCAATATTCAAAAACAAAGATCATGCAAAAAGAAGGCATATCTGAAGAGATCTCATAGTTTTCTTGCATGGTCTTTGATTTTTATTTTGGTGTTTTCTTTCATGAATACACTGGGTTTTCTAATTATATTGAAAACTTGGGTTTTTTATTTTTTTAATTTTATAAAAAACATTGGTTTTTCGAAAAATATTTGTTATCATTTAAGTTGTTGGTGTTTGTTTAAAGGTTCTAAAGGTGCTTGTTTAAATGTTATGAAGGTGTTTGTTTAAAGGTTAATTGAACAACCAAGGTGTTTGTTTAAAGGTTAATTGAACAACCAAGAGGAATTGCTTAGTAAACAAGCTTCATGGCATTTGTGTAAATTACTCACTACTTAAGTCGTCTTCACAATCAATAACCCTCCCCCTCAAATCATTAATTGCACTTTTGATCATAATTTTATAAAACCCTAAATCATCAATTGCACTTTTGATCAGAATACTATCATATCAAATTCCCTAAAACCCCTTAAAATCATCAACAAAATAAATCTCTAATTTTCATTTATCAACCTATAATCATAGAAGAGGTGGGTTTCCATTGTTTGATCCCAAATGTTGACTCTCTTTCATCAACGCCATCGAGCTTGGTTGTCACAGTCAGATTCATGCTCCGGTTAGTTTCCTACACTTTTTTTGTTTAATAATATAATAGATACGAATTTGTTTGTTGATCGATAGTCTAAGTTTTTCCTAAAAAAAGTGTTGATTTTTTGTGAGATTTGGAGTAATTTGTTAGGTCTAAAGATTTATTTTAGCCTTAGTTCTTTCCTTTAACTATCTTTGAGTTCCAGCTCATTAGAAAAAAATTTAACTGTTAAAAATAGGATTGTTTCATAGGACCACTTTTTGGGTGTATTTGAAACTTTTCGGATTATAAATACTATCATGTCGTAATAAGTTAATTCAAAGCCCAAAAAGTAAAAATAAGCAACTAAAAGTGAGCTTTTGAAATATAATCTGAAAATCAAATAAGCCAACAACCCTCCCATTTAACCGGTTTATGCCGTAGTTGGTTTTGGGCTTATGTTGTATAAGCTCACTGTTTGTGGCTTATTTCAAAACTTTTCAGCTTATAAGCTTATTATCACATATTAAACTTATTTAAGTCAAAAAGTTTGAAAATAAGCCACACAAAGTGAACATGAGCCCAAAACCAAAATTAAGTCATACACCCCCTAGTCGGTGTTTTAAAGGTGTTTTCGAGAAGTAACGCAGGTAACTTTCTTTCAAAGTATAAATATTAAAACTTGCATAGTGTTTTGATCGAGTAATTCAAGCTTAATCAATGCTTTAGCTCCGCCATAAAAGAGTTTATCGAGTTCTATATGAGTCGAATTTCAGTTCTACGAGACATAATTTTAACACTTTTGTAAACAGTTTGATTGTTTGAGAATAAGTCGAATGAAGGTTGTTTATGGGAAGTTATTTTAATACTTATGTTTGAGCTCTACAATCGAGCTTGCATGCATATTGATATTTAGGTTGTGTTCTATCAGATTTTCATGACTTGCTTTTATCATTTATGAGTTAGACTTGTTTTGATTTTCATGCTGTAGGATTTGATTTATCTTTATCTTTTAGCGTTATTATACTTAAAGTGTAGTGCTTATTTTAGCTTTCAAGTTCAATTTTTTTTTTTAGCTTTCATTGCTTATTTTGCCCTTTAGTTTTACTGTTTTAAACTTTAAAACTTAACGCTTTTTTCAATGTACTTTTTTTTCTCTACTTATTTTTCTTCTAATATGTAGTAAACAAAAGCAACTTGTATCAAACATAGGTAAATATGAAGATATGCTATATATATGTAACGTTGAAAAAACAATTTCATGTACCTTTTCTTCAAGAATTACTTTTTCGATTGGCCATGCATAAAACCCACCTACGCAATCCAAAACGGTTTTTATACCATTGTTTCCTACGGTGGCTGCATCCACTAACGATTTATCAACTGACACTTTGTAACAATCATGTGGAAGTGGTATATTATGCAGCATTTGTTTTTTGTTAGACTTGTATACGGTACCCTCATCAATAATTTGTGATTTGAATATGTGCCACATTCTACACTTAATTTGCTGATAACAGAATTTTAGTATATATATCAGAAACTATTTACACGGAAAAATAACTAGAGACATGTTGAAATACATACAGTTATTTCTTCTTGGGTGGGAGACACACTTTGTTGCGACTGGGAATCTGCGAGTTTCCTTCTTCGTGTTACAAGAGTTTTCTTAGATGCGACATTTTTAACAGGTTCCTGTATGTATATATTAATCAAGGTACATAAGTGATGTATCCAAAATTCATAAATCAAATGGTGTGGTATTGGTTAGTTACCGTTGTTTCCCATACCTTATCCGAAATTATACTATCATTAGACTTATTTTGAATTCTGCATCCTTATCGCGTACAACAACACTTGACTCACTTGACTATGTACATATAAAACACGGTACATAAGTCATGTATCTAATATTCAAAAATCAATGTGTGATGTTTTTATTAGTTACATTGTTTCCATTATCTTCTGTGAACTTACAAGCCCATTAGACTTCTTCTGAATTCCCGCATCCTTATCACGTACAACAACACTTGACTGTGTACTTATAAAACATGGTACATAAGTCATGTATCTAAAATTCAGAAATCAATGTGTGATTTTTTTATTAGTTACCATTGTTTCCATTACCTTCTGTGAACTTACAAGCCCATTAGACTTCTTCTGAATTCCCGCATCCTTATCACGTACAACACTTGACTGTGTACATATAAAACACGGTACATAAGTCATGTATCTAAAATTCAGTAATCAAAGGGTGATATTTTTATAAGTTACCATTGTTTCCATTACCTTATCTAAACTTACAAGCCCATTAGACTTCTTCTGAATTCCCGCATCCTTATCACGTACAACAACACTTGACTGTGTACATATAAAACAAGGTAGATAAGTCATGTATCTAAAATTCAGAAATCAGGGGGTGATGTTCTTATAAGTTACCATTGTTTCCATTACCTTATCTGAACTTTCTAGCCCTTTAGATTTTTTCTTAATTCCCGCATCCTTATCACGTACAACACTTGTATGTGTTGCCTCCATATCAGAAGCTCCGACATCTATAGTATTGCCCATTAGAGTGACCTGTAATATAAATTAATAAATACATTTACTCATCAGTTTTAGGTTCAGTACCTGCTATGATTATCACCGTTGGTGTTAGAGTTTAAAATAAAAAATTTAAGAACTTAAGAATTTGGCTTACATATGAGTTTACTGGAAATTGAGTTGACAATGTATTCAACTCCACCCCTTGTGAAGACAAATGAGCCATCACCATAGCAAGCATTCCTTTTGTTTCTATACAATCTTTGGACAATTTCGAGACCATTTCGTCTTTTTTTACATTTGGGTGGATAATTTCTCGACCAATGCATCCTTTTCTTTACGAGCGCGTCCCTCCTTTTCCAGTTGAGTTTGAAGTACCTCAATCCTTTCATCAGTTAGTTGTTTTCTACGAGGAATGTCAAAATACTTCTTGTATGTAACCCTAGTTCTAACTCCTCTAGCGTACCCACCCTTTTCCTTACCAAAAACAACTGTCATGGCATTGCCATCATCAACAGTCAAGGTTCCTTTCTCGATATTCACATGTGCTTCTTCCTACACAAAACATATGGGAAATAGGTTAGCATACGTACTTATTTCCTAGTGATAGTATAATAATATAGAATTTGTAGTCATACTTACAAGTTTATTTGCCAATGATTGTATATATCAGGATCTGTAATTACTCTTTCTTTTTCCCTACCTTTCAACAACAGTATACCCCGTGGTGGTTCTAGATCCGCTGAAATTTCATTCTTTTGGACCTAATACACATGAAATGCATACATATGTACAAAGATTCATTTATCATAATCGTGCATCATTTTGTAAATCAAACATTATGCAATCTTACCATTTTCTCTTTTATATGTATATATCCACCTCTGCCCATTGTGTGGTCATAAACATTTTTGGAACGCGCCAATTTACCTCTCGCTGATGACGCCTACAAACACAAAATAATAAGTCGTTTATATGCAGTAATGGAAACACAAAATGACTCATATATATTTGAGTAATTAAAACCTTGTATGCGTAAGTCTTAGTGTGCTTTACAAATGCTACACATTCTTCAGCATTAACAATTGCACTATATTTATGCGGAAGTTCTTCTATTTTTGAAGGATTATCTTTGTTGGGGAATATGTATGTTTGTCTTAGTTTCATCCTGAAATTCCTAAGAAGTCGACCAAGACGAGTCATAACAAGTTTTCTGATTGTCGGTTCAACAACAAAAAATTGCTGCCAATATTAACACAATGTTGTTAATTAGTTGTACATAATGTAAGTGCATATATAAACCTATAAAGTGCTGGTTTATAAAATAGTATATATGTACCGTGATTTCTTCCTATAATTTATCTCTCGATTCTTTACATACCAACTTCCAGGATATAACCTTCAAATCTATGTGCTCACGCACCAGGCTCCCAAAAAACTTGAAAATATTGATCTGCTTGACCCAGTTAGTCTATTCAATGCATCAAATGATACAGTGATCTTTGTTGCACCAGGTTTTGTAAATCCTTGCGAAAATTATGTAGCCTGGTTATGCCCCTTGTAGGATATTCCGGCTTAATATCGTTGTTTATGCCTTCATCTTCACTGTCAGAATACGTCTCTGATATATAATCGTCATTCTCATGATCTGAAAATACAGAATCATCCAAATGAACATCATAATCATCTCCATTTTCCATCGAATGATCAATAATATCCGATGGAATTGCCATGATATGTTAGCACGTAATGTGTAAAGAAAAGAAAGTCTAAATGGTAGAAGTAAATGAGATAAAAGAGTTGATTTTTCTTTAATGGATTAAACCTTATTTTTTGGAGAAAAACTGTCAATTATGAAAACTATCAAGATATTGATTTAATTAGAAGATTTTAAATATTTTGGATGAAGTTTTGCCTCCAAAAGTTTTTATAGAGAAACAAGATATTTCATTATTTGGAATTTGGCTCCAAAACTGATTTTTGGCTCCAAATTTTTTTAGGCAAGGATTTGGTTTGATTTTAACATATTTTGTATACTAAAAACCCCCCCACATCAATCTATAATGATATTATATGTAATTTAACATTATTTAATAATCTGAAACTTACATAATCAAATATGGTTTAAGAACAAGCACCATGTTGAGTCGCTGCGATAGCTACTGCTGTGATAATCTTTTAGAGGCATTGGGTTGATACACATTGTTACCTAAAAATTTAAGTAGAAATGGAGAGAAGACAGTCTGATATGTATATATCATAAACATAGTTAAATTATGAGAAATATTCATAGTTACATATACGTGTCACTCCATACAAATAATAGCAAATTGTACCAAACAAAAAAGGTTAAAAGGGCAGCACGTGACATTCATGAACGAAACACAAAATAAAATATTGTTCTTATTACTTGCTACAATATATTACATATAACGATGTGACATCAACCTCAAACCTCCCTTTTGCCCTTACCCTTGCCCTTACTCCCGCTCCACTGTGTGGTAGTCCTTGTTCCAAGCTGTTAATCAACAACTTAGTTGTCTTCATCGCTAGAGTCATAGAAAGGGCTCAGTTTCTGCCAATCTTTTTTGGTCCAGTGCTCCTAATAGATCAACATAACATGTGTTAAAAAAAATCAATGGTATAAAGGTATACATCAATAGCCACTAACAAATAACAACTTTAGTTATACCCTGTTTGGAATTTGTAACTCTTCATCCGAAGAATCTTCTTCCGCCTCATCAGTAGCTTCTACAACCTTCTTACTAGAGGGACCATAACAGGAAGGAAAGGGACTGTAACCGGGACGATCAGCGGGACTCTAACCTGGAGGATGAGAGGGCCAACGACCGGGACGATCAGAGGGAGCATAACCAGGAGGATGAGAGGGAAGAGGACGCTTTCTAGTGGAACAATTTGTTACACCCGTAACCGGACTCTGTTTCTTAAGGGTTGGGCCAAATTCAACACCGAGGGAACCAAAACAGGGAGGATGAGAGGGACCATAACCAGGACGATCAAATGGACTAAAACCTGGAGGATGAGAGGGCCAACGACTGAGACGATCAGAGGGAGCATCACCGGGAGGATGTGGGGGAGGAGGACGCTTTCTAGTGGAACATCCAGTTACACCCGTAATAGAATTCTGTTTCTTAGGGCTTGGGACAAATTCAACACTGGGGGAACTAGATGATGAACTGTAAATGTCTGAAAACATGCATATGTTAGGGATATTAATATATCAAATAATTACAGGCTGTTTGTTAAACATATTGTAATCTATGCTATTAAACATCAAACTTATTAACAAATGAAGGGTAAACATTAGAAATCAATTCAAAAGTAATAAAAAGAAAAGCATATAAGATTTCCAATCAGACTAAACCCTAACCTTATAACAAACTTACAAATACTAAGATTCATCATAATATTAAAAATGAATAATAATAATTGTTAAAGTTACCTTCTTCGCCATGCATCGTGATTGGTTTTATTGACAATAATGGTATACGGTCGTGGTCGTGGCGGTTTGATCGCTTCTTGGAACACTCCAGAGCAATGTGTGTGATTTGGGGCCGATTAATCCTAAAAAATCAGTTATTAGTATCACACAACTATTTGTTAGCCATAAGTTTTTTTCTAAGTTTATTTAATTTAACCAAAGTTTTTATTTTATATAAACTTGTATTAATTAAATTTTATAATTAATACTAAGTAAATGAAAATCTTTAATCTAAAGTTTATATTGGTAAATTCTTAATAAAAACATTACCTTTAGACATAAATTAACTACATAATTTTATAGACGGGGTGTTATAACATGTTTGATATCAGAACGTTTTATCAAAATTATTTAGGTTTATTAAATATGATTATTCAACAAATAATATATCGTGGTTAAGACTAAAGTTAGTAGTATCATCGTTAACATCATTTGAATATGAAAACATCATTAGGGTATCGTTGTATACCATATTAGTAGTATCATCGTTTCACATGATATGAGTCAATAGGGTATCGTTTCACATGATATGAGTCGACCGAGTATCGTTGTTTACAATATGAGTCGATATGGTACCATTTCACATGATACGAGTTGATAGGGTATCGTTGTATACCATATGAGTCGATAGGTTATCATTTCAAATGATACGAGTCGAAAGGGTATCGTTTCACATGATATGAGTCGATCGGGTATCGTTGTATACCATATGAGTCGATAGGTTATCATTTCTAATGATACGAGTCGATAGGGTATCGTTTCAAATCATATGAGTCGATCGGGTATCGTTGTTGTAAGATATGTAAATCTTGTTTATGTTTTAGAGAGAGAAAGAGATAGAGAGTTGGTAGAATCACACACACACTTGACAGAGAATAATAATAAAAACACCTTAATCACTATGTGTAAAATGAGTGAACCACACCCTCTCCATCTAAGGAGAGGGTTTATATACCAAGTCCATAAGATGGGCTTAGGCTTACAATTGGGCCGTCCATACATAACATGGACTTGGCCTTTCTTTGTTAATTAATATAAAGATAACTAAACTATGAGCTACTACTTAATATATTGTCGGAGTGACCGAATCCATACGTAAAAACGTATTTCCAACAATCTCCCCCTAAGGGAGGTCACTCCAAACAAGGGCTTTACCCGAGTTACAATAATAAGATAAACCTAGCATACTATGCTTGTCTTGAGCTCGTAGTCTTCGTCTTTCTTTTCTTTTTCTTTTTAGATGAACATGTTGATGTGATCTTTGATATCAATCTTGAGCATTAATATCTTGCCTTGATCTTGTGCATCCTTCACTTGTGATCTTCGCCTCTTCGTGACTTCATGTCCCACATACTTAAACCTTTGTAATTCTTGAAAGCTTCAGAGTTCGATACAGCGGAAGACTTGACTTTTAGGCTTTCTTGAATTAGTTGAAGTATTAAGTGCATAAAGTATAAGCATGCGGGGACGACTTCTTCTCGGATTCCGCAACACCACCGTCTTTAAATGCCGCAACATAAGTAGACACGAACGAAATGGCTTTGAACATTTCATTCTAATTCGGTAGCATTTTACCTCCGGTCGGTGAAGACCGTTGGAAGATATAAAATATCGTACTTGTGGCAGGTAGATTCAATTAAAAATCTCCTTGACAAGATTTCGCGGGTAAGCCCGTTCTCTTTACTCGACCGTCCAAAGCTGACTGCGAACGTAAAGAGTGAATCATTTGGATAACATTATCCGCATGATTGAAGCCGTCACGAGCTTGATTCATATTGAAGAGTCGCACCATCGTTGCTTTCCAGTTGTCACGAGCTTGATTCATATTGAATCTTGCAAGTTACCTACCAAGTGCTGTTTGAGGTTAACACTAGAAGGATTTCCACTCATCACTATAAACACTTAAGAGTGTCACTCTGAGTGTTCTGGCAAGATCACTGAGATATTGCGTAGAGGCCTGGAACGTGTTTAAGTTCAGTTAAGAATTAAACCACTGTTGCTTTCCAGTTATCACAAGCTTGATTCATAAAGAATCTCACAAGTCACCTACCATGAGCTTTTTGATATTCGCTCAAGAAGCATTTCCATATTCATTGTAAATACTTACGTATTACTCGTATGTTCAGGCAAGATCATGAAGATTTTGTGTAGGACTCTTAATATCTTACTTACTTTTCATAGAGTGTGAAGAAGCAAGGAAATATGGAAGTGTGTCCTAATGAAATATTTGATGATCTCAAATGGCTCTAGACTCGATCGTGCATTTTGGATTTTAGTGATGGGAGGCTGGAGAGGAGTGCCACCTTTTCAATACCAATTTACTCAGAGTGAATAAATCGATAGATAACGTGTTGATCTCCGTGTGATTAAAACAAATATCTTTTGAGAGATATTTGAGTTAGCTGGGATGGGTTGTGCATTGGATCACTGTGTCCATGATGTCTTATCTTCAATATCAAGCATCATTAAAAATGATCTTAATAGCATATGTATTGACCCGGATTCTGCCTAAGGTTGTAAGGAGGGATTCTTTCTTTACACCCTTTATCTTTACAATTCTTTTTCATTCTTCGACCCCTTCAATACTTACCAATACGTCATAACTAGCACCTTGTTGTGATTGTTCCAGTGCTAACTTAAGTACTTAGTCGGCATTCAGCTACGTTCACAATCTTCCCTATCTTTCCTAAGGACTACTATTTCTAGCTACGGAATGTCCTTGGGAAGATTCCTCCGGTTTTGGAAGAATCATTGGACTCAACCTGTCTTACCATCCTTATGTCACCACAATCTTCATCGTCGTGAAATAAATGGGTTTTGGGTAAGTATACGTCACCATGAAATCCATTTTGATGTGTAAATCCGTTTTGCTCCCCCTTAACATATGCCACGATATTCGAAAACATTTCGCACATGTCGGGATGAGCTATCACATTAAGTCTAACCATTTGTGATAATTTCCCATATTAAATCACATTTTCTCCCCCATATTAAAAATATTAACTCAATTGATGTTTTTAATATCAATTGATTTAATGTGGTTTTAACAAAGCTTTTGGGAAGAAAAATGCAAGTCCATTTTATCTTCATGATACCAAATGTATGATATATGATACCGATTTGTAAAAACAATCACATATTCACTATATTAAAAAGGAATTGACAAGGTTGGACCTGATTGATGAGAACATCATATGATAGGATCAAATGGTTCTGTTTTGCAAATGTTGGTTGCCTAGTCACGTCTGAAGTCATCTCTTGACACCACATGTACGATTGGCATTGTTGTCTTGACACCAACTTGTGAGCTTGGCACTTTCGGCATCGAAGAATCTGAATGCTTGACAATTGCTCCCCCTCAATTATTGACCCGTGTTCTATTGAAAGAGTTGTAGTCGTCGGTTGAGTAATCGCATCGTCGAGTATGTAGATACCAATTGTAGATTGCTATGGTTGTAGAGATGATAACTTCATAAAAACAAGACTTCTCTTGTTTTAAAAAATAAATGCACTGAATCGTACATTGATTTGTGTTAGACCAAGTTATAAAGTAAACTTGATCCCTCACAAGGTTTTAAAGTAAACCTTGCCCGAGAAAATTAATTCCCGTTGAGAGCCAAAGCTTTCATAAGAAATACTTGATTTTAATGTGAAAAACGGGTTGCAGTCTGAAATAACTACAAGCCATAAGGGCATGTTTTATAAAATATGTACAACTTTTGTACGAACTCTATTTATGGCGCCGTGTTTAATCAAAATTTCTAAGGCCATAAATATTATCGTACCAAAAGACATGCCTTTGAAAAATAAAGTAAAAAAAAATAATTGTTGGATTTTTCTGAGTTTTTCAATTTTTATGGTTTTTATATGGTTTTATATTTTTGTATTTTGCTTTTGTGGATAAAAATATAAACAATATATACAGATGATCACCAAGGATACGGAGAATAGTTTACCATCATTATTCTTTCGCTTCATTTGCCAGTTCCTTAAGAGTCTCAGGCGAGAAGGTTCTCATTCCTAGCTTGTCGGCCAAAAATTCAATTCTAGCGTGATCTAAAGCCTTCGTGAAAATATCTGCCAATTGATACTCAGATCGGACAAAGTAAAGCTCTATCACTCCATTTTCCACTTGCTACTTGATGAAGTGGTAGCGAATGTCAAGGTGCTTCGACCAGGAGAATTGAACGTTGTTGCAGCATAAGGCAATTGCACTCTTGTTGTCACAATACATCAGAATTTTGTTGAAACCTATACAATAGTCGGTTAATTACGATCTCATCCAAAGAATTTGAGCACAACAACCAGACATAGCTATGTATTCTGCTTCCGTACTTGAAATTGCAGCGCTTTTCTGCCTTTTCGATGCCCAACTGATTAGTCGATCTCCTAGTAGTTGCAAAGTTCCACTCGTGCTACGCCTTGTATCTTGACAACCCGCGTGATCCGCATCTGCATATGCCAAATGTGCAATCGACGAGTCCTTCGAAAGCCAAAGTCCCGGATTAATGGTTCCTTTAAGATATCGAAAGATCCGTTTAACAGTAGCTAAGTGTAACTCAGTTGGTCGAGTTTGATACCGAGCACACATACATATAGCAAACTGAAGATCGGGTCGACTAGCTGTGATATACAGAAGAGTACTGATCATTTCATGATAAAGTGTCGGATCAACGGCAACTCCATGTGGATCTGCATCAGGCTTAGTTCGTTCCACCATTGGAGTATCCATGGGGTCGCAAGATTCCATCTTATATTTCTTAAGCGATTCAAGGGCATACTTGGATTGATTGATAAAGATGCCTCTGGGACTCTGAGATATCTGAAGTCCTAAGAAGAATGATACCTTGCCCATCATTGACATCTCAAACTTGGAAGACATGAGTGTCCCAAACTCATCCGATAAGGTTTGGGTCGAGGCTAAAAATATAATATCATCAACATATATTTGTACCATAATCATATCTTTACCTCGTTTCTGAATGAACAGCGTGGGATCCACCTTGCCTTTAGCGAAGCCTTGTGTGATGAGGAATTGTGACAATAGATCATACCATGCGCGTGGAGCTTGCTTCAATCCATAAAGAGCCTTTTTAAGCTTGTACACATGATTAGGATATTTAGAATTCACAAAACCATCCGGTTGTTGAACATAGACCTCTTCCTTGATTTCACCATTAAGAAATGCCGTCTTCACATCTACTTGATAGACGATCATATTCATGTGGGCTGCATAAGCGAGGAATAGTCTAATAGCTTCCAAACGGGCAACAAGTGCAAAGGATTCCATAAAGTCGATGCCCAATAATTGCTTGTATCCACGAGCTACGAGTCGAGCTTTGTTCTTCAATATTTCACCTAACTCGTCGAGTTTCACCTTGTAAACCCATTTCAAAGTGAGTAACTGCACTTTATCTAGGCATGGGACAAGTTCCCATACATCAAGACGTATAAATTCATTAAGATCTTCTTGCATAGATTCTATCCAACAGGATTGGGTAAAAGCTTCTTGCCATGTCTTAGGTTCAACTTCAGTGAGAAAAGCATCAAAATGACAAAACATTGCACTTTCTTGTAACTGACTTCGTGTGGATACCGGACGATTAGGGTCACCAATAATAGAATCTATAGGATGATCCTTTGTCTACTTGCTGTCATGTACACGAATTCGTGTATTGGAGTAGACTGTAGAAGGAGCTTCCTCTGAGGTGGACGACCCGGCTAGATTAGAGTCAGGAATTGGTACACCAAAGAATGGAAGTTCACGCATTTGAGCGAATTCCAAGTCGTGATCATCATCATCCTCTTCATCATCAACAGGCATGACATGGGTAGTTGAAACGGGTGTTGGTTGAGAATTACTCGTTGAAGGTATATCTTGACCAATTATAGGTGCAGACGTATCTGATTGTGCAACGGTTGCTGGAGCGACAACTTCGGTTACCGGAGCTATTACCTCAGGTTCTGTAGCAACAATACTTGGAGGAGTAAAAAATTCATCAAAGAACGGTTGAAACGACGTATCCCATTCATTCCTAGTGGTTGGTTTAAATGATGATGAAGTGGGGATGTTTGGGACAAGACTAGAGCTAATGTTACTGGGTCCCATTTCATGAAGTGCGGGTTCGGAGCGGCTTTGCTTAGAAGCCATTGCTGTCAGCTCATCAAAATCAACATTCATAGTTTCGAGGATCTTGCGAGAGTTACGGTTGTAGATTTGATATGCCTTCTTTGTAGGTGCATAACCAATGAAAATACCAATATCAGCCTTGGGTTGAAGTTTTCCCAAATTGTCACCATCATTATTTGGATAGCAGAGAGATCCAAATACATGAAGATATGATAAATCTGGTACTTTTCCATGGAGAAGCTTATAGGGTGTTTTACCATGGTGTTTACGAATTAGTGACCGGTTTTGGGTGTACACTGCTGTAGATACTGCTTCTGCCCATAAAAACAATGGAGCCTTTGCGTAAATTAACATCGTTCGAGCAGCTTCGATAAATGTGCGATTTCGCCTTTCAACGACACCGTTTTGTTGTGGAGTGCGAGCAACCGATGTTTCATGAGATATCCAACTTCTTCATAATAATTACGCAAAATTTGATTCACAAATTCGGTTCCATTATCTGTACGAATGCGTCGGACAGTAGTGTTGAGACGCACTTGAATCATCTTGAGAAATCCGATGATGAATTTCGGTGCCTCATTTTTTGTTGTAAGAAATTTCACCCATGTAAACCGAGAGTAATCATCCACAATGACGAGTATGTACCTTTTACCACTAATACTTTCAACACGCATTGGCCCAAAAAGATCCATATGCAACAGATAAAGTTTCTCTTGGTTGGTGTCTTCAGTCTTGGGTTTGTAAGATTTCTTAGTGCTTTTCCCCATTATACACGCAGAACACAAATGATCCTTGTGAAATGAAAGTTTAGGAAGACCACGAACAAGTTCATTTTTCTCCAAATGATTAATAGCGTCAAAGTTAAGATGAGATAACCGTCGATGCCATAACCATGACTTAGTCTTTGATGCTTTGTAGAGAATACATATGGGAGAAGTGGCCATCATGTCTTGTAGAGACAAAGTGTATAAATTATTCCCTCGAGTACCTTTCAATAAATCAACCCCTTCCAAATTAAGAATGAAGCAGGTATGCTCACGAAAAGCAACTTCTAGGTTTGCATCACAAAATCGTCCCACAGAAAATAAGTTGTGACCGAGACCTTCCACATAATACACTCTTGAAATTATAACATTCCCAATATGATATACACCGTAACCCATTATCTTTGCAATATGATCATTTCCAAATCGAACCGTACCAAGAAACTTGCTGACGAAATTTCTGAGCTGAGAGCGATCTCCGGTCATATGCTTGGAGCAACCAGAGTCCAAATACCATAGAACAATTTTGACCACCTGTTTTCAACAACAACAGTAGACAATGCATTGGAAACTATTGGTTCCGGAGTGTTAGCAGATGCAGATATACTATTATCAGAATTTCTAACATTTTTGTGGCCCTTAGGTTTCCTGCGTTTTCTAATGTGAGTTTTTCCACTAACAGGTTTTATTGTTCCAAATTTCTGAGGTTTTGGAGTATTAGGGGGCACTACAGTGGGAGTAGACCTATTTAAAGGGCATTTTGTTCCTACAGTAGTGTCGGTGTTCCTATTTAAAAGACACGCTTGTGTTTTGGTAGCCTTGGTACTCCTAATTAAAGGGCACTCTTTCTTCGCTGTAGTGGGAGTGATCCTAGTTAAAGGGCATGCATTTCCTACTATAGTGAAAGTTCTACCAGTGGGGTGCCACAACCAACCAACTTGGGTTAACACTTTCCCAGTCGGTTTCCATTCTAATCCATTTTTCCGGGCATTCATCTCATTCACATAGTCAATAAGGCAAGAATTATGACAACTAGAAAACATACATTCATTGTAATTCCAACATTTTAAATTAGAATTCACAATAGTCTTAGAACGCTGTACAACCGCAGAGCCTTTAAGTTTAGCTACATGATTCTTTTTATTCAAAACAGAAATAACATTCCTATGATGGGCTTCTATTTTCTTCTTCACTTGACTACTAGATGGGGGCAAAATCCTATCATTCTTCTTGTTTCTTTTAAGCTTAGATCTTTGAGCCTTAGTAGTGGTGCTTACTCCTGTAGAAGGCAACACAGGAATATTAGAAGCTGGTTTTGATTCCGCCTTATCTTTAGTGACCAAAGTTTGAGATGGTTTAGTCCTAGGGCCCTTATTAAATGGTGTGACGGCTATAAGGGTCCTTTTGATTGCACGAGAGGACGATGCTGAGACAGTGGCTGCGTTATCCACAACATTCTTACCTTTTAGAGTACGAAGTGTTTCCTTTAACTCAGCCAAGGCCAGATTTTTATCACAAATTTGTTCCCTCAAATCAGATATTTCCACTGACTTTTGATTCAATTGTTCAATCAATGATTGATTCTGTGCAGTGGTAGTAGCACATGCGGGCTTTACTGAATCGAAGAGTCGTGAATTTTTCTGTTTTAAGTTATCAACTTTGGACAAAATCTTGAAAACTCGATTATCTAGATCAAGTTTAAAATTTTCAGCGGTCTCAAGTACGTTCACACAATGAATCTCCTTAGATTTCTCTATGTCTATCGACAATGATTTAGCAACTTTGTCACTTGGCTGACGCTGTTTTGATTGTAAATTCAATCGAAAATTCTTTTCAAAGTTTGCATCATCGATATTAACACCTTCGAATGACGTTTCAAAGATTTCTTGAATAAATTGTTGCTTGCATTTAAGCGAAATACAATGTGTTTGAATCTCATCGAAACGTTTTGAAAGCGAAGAATATGAAGCTTGAAGCTTTAAAAATTCAGCGTCAGATTCGTGACAAGTACTATCTACCACATTATCCACAGATTCAACATTATGCACAATAGAATCATTATCAACACTTTTATTCACACAGACGGAAACTATATCATGAGACATCACTTGCTTTAGAAGCTGATCATTTTGGCGTGAAACCCGTTCTATTTCAAGTAAACTGTTTTCATAAGCATCATCCATTTCATTGAAAACACGTTTAACTTCTTCTATTTCCCAACACAAATCTTGATCAAGATTACTAAGACGAGCTTTAACATTCTTTACAAACGGAACAATTTCGTCTTGGAACGCAATTCTAGTGTGCTCAAAGTTCCATTCACCTTCCGTTATGGCCGTGGCCGTCGTACGTTCCAAAATGACCTTGTCAAAATCGGCTAAGTGTTGGTGTACCGCTTTTAATTTAACGGACGCCTTACTTACCGGTGGAATTAACTTCGTTAAATCTGTTTTGACAAGTGTAGGAGACGTACTAGGAGGGTTTTCATTTGACAAACTTTGGGGCACAAAAACTGTCAGTTCAGCTAATTCCTTTTGTAAGCGAATACGTGTCTTTTTAGAAAGTTGATATTTATTAAACTTATCATAATCAATCGTATGGAATTTTGAAAGCATTTTAGAATGAGTTTCTCCCATAAGTGACTGTGTCTCCTTAGAACTACGAACAAAAGGTGCTTCTTTCGATTTGCCAATAAGGGTCATATCATAAAGACACGGAATATATTCCTGAGCTTGTTTTGCATAACCAGGATTAGCTGGTAAATCTTGAAGACGCTTAAGTTCGAGTTCTTTAAACGATTTAGTTAAAAGATGAACCTTTTCTGTGGAAGCGTATTGTTTTAAAATCCGTTGTTCTTTGAATTTAAGAAGTTTGGTAGCATTAATTTCCTATTCAAACTTTTTAGATTCGAGAGTTTCGAAATCCATTTTAAGTTTCTGAAAATCATTGACAACCGACTCTTTTGCTTTTAATTCATTGGAAAGATTAGCTTTTAATGATTCTATTTATTTTAATTGTTCAATCTTTTCAAAACGAAATTGGTCAAATTCAGAATAAGTTATTTTTTTAGCTTGAGGGACCATTTCAAAAGTTTTGACCTTTTCCTTATACAGCGCAAGCTCAGCGGTTAGGTTGGCATTCATATCTACGGTTTGTCGGACAGCCACATGCATGTTATCAATAATATGTTTAGGCACCCTTACCAAAGCACGTTGATCATAAGATTCCATACCCGTCGTAGCATTTGGTTGAGGTTCACTCAAATGTGTTGGATTGGATACCGCATCATTTGAGTTACTAGTTCTTGAATGTTGTTCGAGGTTGTCATTTTCATGGTCAACATGATGTGGATTATCATGAACATTATTACATGTGGTTGGTACCTCACTGACAACATCAGAACCGTAGTGAGAGAGATTAGCAACGAGTGCAGCTTGGGCTGAGTGAATGTCGTCACAATCCGAATCATATGCATCAAGATCATCAGCTTGATATGCTGCATTAGAAGTAGAGACGACTGCAATGCCTTCATTATCTGCTGCCCCTGGGTCTACAAGAAATGTTAACTCCTCTGAATCCAAAATCTTCCCCTTAGACTGAGCATCGACCAAATACATCTTCTCACGAAACCATGTTGCATCCCTTCTTCTTTTTGGCTGAGTGCATTCCCTAGCCATATGACCTTGTCCTCGGCAATTGTAGCAAGTCACAACCTTTTGAGGAGCAATAGGACTTCCATTTCCACTAGCTTGAGAATTCACAGCTTGATTGTTCACAGTCCTTGTACGAGGTCCATATGAATTTTTCCTACCCTGAATGGATTGCTTACTTTACCATCTTGAATGGTGGCTTGTTGTCGAGGATTTGAAGAAGTGCGAAGCTGATTGTTCGTTGGTGGAAATCCTCTAGTAGCAACAAGTTTTGACAAGTAGACAGTGAGATGGTTTAAGACATCAGTAGGTGTATCATTTGGAGTAAAGATCAGTGCCTGAATTGGTGGAAGTTCATTGGAGTAAAAGGGTGCTTCAATTGGAAAATATCCTTGCTGAGGAGTATAGCCCATTGGAGAAGTTATAGCTTGTGAAGGTGATGCCTGATGTACTGGTTGCTGTGGAAAAGACTGTTGATGAACACTTTGTTGTAATGCTTGTTGTGGCATCATTGGTGGTTGATAAGATGGTTGCTGAAAGGTGTGTGGTGTTGGTTGTTGCAAGTATGATGGTTGTTGATAAGTATAAGCCATGTTTTGTTGAGAAGCATACATGGCAAGTGGATCATGAACTTGAGGTGTAGACAACCGAGCCTCGATCACATGGCATTT
Source organism: Glebionis coronaria (assembly GCA_025667525.1). Classification (NCBI taxonomy): domain Eukaryota; kingdom Viridiplantae; phylum Streptophyta; class Magnoliopsida; order Asterales; family Asteraceae; genus Glebionis; species Glebionis coronaria. The sequence goes on from CM046881.1 coordinate 46,929,817, forward strand.
GTGTTGTTGAAGAAAAGCTTGAAGTTGATCCACATTGGTGTTATGCAAGTCCTTAGCCAATTTAACATCTGTCACGTACTTTTTCCATTCTGAAGGGAGAGTGTTCAAATACTTGGTGTTCAATTGAAACGTAGGAATTACCATGCCATAGATATTGAGCTCATTCAACAATAGGGTAAATCTCAGATAGTAATCATTGAGAGTCTCCCCTGGCACATAGGAAAACTTATCAAAAGTATCATAAAGCTTACACTCTCGTTCTTGTTTAGTTAACGAAGTACCTTGCATTAGAACATGAATTCTATCTGATAGGTGTGTAAACACCCATCTTTTCTACCACATAATTACAATAATAACCGGACCAAAACGTGTATTTTATGTCTTTTATGTCGGAATTATGCGTGGTTTGTGTTTTTGTTGTGATTTAGGATGAAAAGGTGAAAAGTGGAGAAAACACGGACATTCACGGGCATTTACGGACTTTTATTGAAGAAAAGGATGAAAGACGAAGTCAAGAAGTCAAGAGTGCAAAAAGAACGGAAGTCCACGACCAATTCTGAAGATTTATCGAAGAAAAAGTCAAAAGACGGAAGTTTATCAAAAGCCGAAGAATTCAAGTCTATTCTATTGAAGAATTTAAAGACGAGTTCGAAGAAATCCCGAAGCCAAAAGTCCCTTAAGTCCAAGTTTAAAGAAGATTAGAAGAAAAGGACTAATGACGCAATTAATGAAGATTAATAAAAGGAGGGACTTAAGCACGCAATTAAGAGAAAAGGAAAGAGGGGAGGAAGCTTCCTTAATCCTCCCCTATAAATAGTCATTAGATGTAAACATTTAATTTTGTTGGCTAAGTGTGACAATTAGTCTTCCACCATTTAGTTACTTTGCACATTTAATTACCTTGTCAATTTAAATACTTGTCAAATTTAATTACCTTGTCTTGCACTTAATTACCATTTAATTCCAAGTAAGTTTTTCTTTAATTCTTATTAATCTTTATCTTTATCTTGCTTATCTCATTCTACCTTTCTTTAATCTTTGATTGTTATTGTTTATGTTTATGATCTTAATTTTGGTTGATTTATTTAAGTGGGTTTTGATTATTTTGATTAAGTTTTGTGAGTTTGATTGTTTTGGATTGATTGTTTATGTTTAATAGTTGTTTAGTTATTAGTTTGATTTAATCTTTTTGTTGATTTGGTTAAGTTTTTGTTAGATCCGTGCGTTTTTATCTTTCCTTGTTCTTCGGTTTTCTCATTACTGATCTTGCCCAGATTCGTGCCCAGCTAACATTCCGAATAGGGGATTGCCAGTTTGTGCTCTATTCGGAACATTAAACATTCCGAGTAAGGGTTTAGCAGATAGGCTTATGCGGAATATTCTATATTCCGAGTAAAGGTGATTTTCCGAATAGGAAATCATTCCGCATAGGAGCTATATTCCGAGTAAGACTAACTTTCCGAATAGGGAGTATATTCCGAATAGGGATATCTTTCCGAATAGCCAAGTTATTCCGAATAGAGTTAATATTCCGCATAGAAGGATATTCCGAATAGGTGACAATATTCCGAATAGGCCAATTATTCCGAGTAGGGACTTTATTCCGAATAGACTAGATATTCCGGATAGAGGTATTATTCCGAATAGGGGCTTGATTCCGCATAAGGCTGACATTCCGAGTAGACAAATATTCTGAGTAGGGTGACATTCCGAATAGGGACAGATATTCCGAATAGCCATTTATTCCGAATAGGAGTTTATTCCGGATAGGGAAATCTTAGTTTTTAGTTTTCTGCCTTTTTATTTTAAGCTTTATTTTTCCCGCCTTTTTACTTAATCGCACTTTAAGTTTATTTGCCTTAGATTAAAACTTAGTTTTAGTTGCGTTTTAAGTTTGCCTTAGTTAGATTTAAGTTTGCGTTATTTACATTATTGCCCTTTAATTTTAGTCTTGCTTTTAAATACTCGCACTTTATTTTAAGATAGACTTAGATTTACTTTAATTGCACTTTTACTTTAATTGTTTTGCACCTTTAAATTTTAAACACTACAACGACACATCTTTGTTCCACCAAAATAAGACTGACTCACACATCAAACACAAGTTTTTCAATTCGATTAGACCAACACAATGAACTTAATTTTTATACGGGCTAAAAGCCATGTATCAAATGGCGCCGCTGCCGGCTCTTTTCGTTAAGATCAACAGTTTTCTGTGAGAGACACGTTGCTTTTTGGGATCCGCTCACTTGTGAACGTTACTTTTCTTGCCTTCAAAATTCAAAAAATCATAAAAATTAAAAATTGATAAAAAACCATAAAAATTAAAAATTTCAAAAATCCAAAAAGATTTTATCTTTATTGTGTATATATATTGTCTTTGTGTTTGGTTTTGTTTTCCTTTGCATTTTCAGGTGTATGCGTACTAGATCTTCTAATTATCAAGAGCCCGAGCCTCAAGAAGATTTAGATATGGCAGGTGTTAACAACAACAACATTCCACCGAACAATAATAATAATAATAACAACAATGCTCTTCCACAGCCCGATCTTCGGACCATGGAGGAACTTTGTCAACCAACAATGTTTGGACGAGGAGGACCGATTGCGCCGATGCAAATCAACGCTCCTGAGTTTTCGTTGAAGCACCACATGATTCAGCAAGTGCAAACAAACCCATTTAGAGGATTGCCTGATGATGATGCCAACAAACACCTCGACAAGTTCGTTACAATCACCCAAAGCATGAAGTTGCCTGGGGCCACAATGGATGTTCTCTGCCTACAACTCTTTCCACATACTTTATCGCATCATGCCGAGAAATGGTTTGATCGTCTCCCGAAGAATTCTATTCACACTTGGGATGATATGACTCAACGCTTTCTATCGCGCTACTTTCCACCATCCATGGTCACAAGCCTTCGCAATCAGATCAGCGGTTTCATGCAAGACCCTGATGAATCTCTTTTTGACGCTTGGGAGCGATATAATGTCTTGATCGATAGATTTCCAAACCACAATATGCTCCCTGTGACCTTAATCGATACTTTCTACTACGGATTGACTTTTCGAGATCGTGATACGATTAATGCAGCCGCCGGTGGCACATTCATGAAAAGGAGACCCGAGGAGTGTAGAGAGTTAATTCAGAACATGACTACTCACCACAAAAACTGGGATTCCTCTGCTTCTTCTAGGAACAACCCGAGAGTCAATGTTTCCTCTACCTCAGCAAACCCTGAGATGACCGAACTCACCCGCATGATGGCCGAAATGAGCAAAAGTATTACGCTTCTCGCTTCAAACCAACAACAACAACAAGTTAAAGCGGTTGCTACTCCTTGTGAAACATGTGGCGGTCCTCACTCATACACCGATTGTCCTTCGACACAAGGAAATCCGGAAAATGTGTATGCTGCTTACGGTAATTATTCACCGGATAATTACCAAGCTAGACAACAAGGGGATAGAAATCTGCAGAGCTACCGTTCCAACAACTACCTTTCACCCGGTTTTTCTCCTCAAAACCAAAATCCCGCCAACAACTACAATAGAAGCAACCAAATCCCACATCGTGCTTCTAACCCTTATCAACCACCCACCCAACAACACCCACCCATTAATCCCGATGTTGACACCATCATGAGAACTCAAGGTGAGCAAATCAAGAATCTACAGAGCCAAATAATCAATTTGAAAGGAGATATCTTGAAGCAAGGTAATGACATCAGAACTGAGGTTCGTGATAATCTTCAATCCTCCTTCATCACTCAAACAACTGAATTAAAGAATCTGTTGGCTAGTTTCTTGCCCGAAGCTCAACCTTCTTCTTCTTCGGGTTCTCTACCTTCAAACACCGTCACCAATCCGCGAGCTAATGTGAGTGCTATAACTACGCGTAGTGGAATTACCATTGTCGATCCACCTATCCCACCACCATCATCTACACCTCCTCCACCACCATGTATCCCTACTCCACCTACACCTAGTGTTAGTACACCATTACCGTCTCCGCCTCGTCATGACGATGTATCTCGGAAGGACCCTTCAACATCACAACCTTTACCAACCACACCTTCACCGTCTCCCTATCAACCCAGAATCCCATACCCTTCTCGCATAGGCAAGACCAACGAGCTAACCAAGAATGACTGTCAAGTATCGAAATATATGGAAATGCTATCTAAAATGACCATCAACATTAGCCTTGTTGAAGCACTTTGCCATATGCCGAAATTTGTCAAAGCATTCAAGGAATTGCTTAGCAAGAAGGAGAAGCTGATTGAACAAGCCAACACACGCTTAAATGAAAACTGCTCTGCAGTTATTCTTAAAGAATTACCGAAAAAGCTTGGAGATCCCGGTCGTCTTGTGTTGCCTTGCGTGTTCAACAAAACTGAAGAATTTACTGCTCTTGCTGATCTCGGGGCTAGTATTAATTTGATGCCACTGAGTGTTTGGAAAACACTATCATTACCCGATCTCATTCCAACAAAGATGACTCTTGAACTTGCAAACCGCACTCTCGCTTACCCCGTTGGTATAGCCGAAGACGTGTTTATCAAAGTTGGCACATTTACTTTCCCGGTCGATTTTGTCGTTGTTGATTATGAAATGGACCATCGTATTCCTTTAATACTTGGTCGGCCATTCTTAAGAACCGGACGTGCTTTAGTAGATGTGGCCGAAGGTGAGTTAATCTTATGAGTCGGGGATGATTCAAAAGTTTTTAAAATGGGGAAGCTTACAGGAAAATCCTTTGGAGGCCGAGAATCAGTGAATATGATTAATGTGCTCGATGACTTTACCGTCTATGACAATCCTCTATTCGATTCTTCCATCGATAACCCACTCTTTGACGATGATGAGGATGATTCTCGATCCACTTTGGAACCTTCTCCCATTTATGATTCGCCACCGGTCTTTGATGCTTATGATGATGATTCTAGCTCAGATTCGGATGATTTTGATTGTACTTCTGAGTATCTCGAGCTGCCCACTTTTGATGATTTTGATGAGGCTGATACTCTCTCGAGCGATTCTTCACATGATGAAGATCCTCCGCCATCACTCGATCCTACTTTGGACGATTACTCATTTGAGGAAGATTTCTCTGACTTTCTCAACACATACTTCCCTCATGAGAGTGATGCTCCTCCTTTGGACTTTGAAGATTATCGTCTTGATCCTACTTTGGATTTGAAAAGCATTTTGTCAAAGGAGAAGAAACCGGTCGACACCGACATCCGTTGCACATATGATTTGACACCTCTCTGTTCCCCTTCTGAGGACGAGGTTGTGCTTCTTTGCGGATCTTCTTCACACTCGGCTGAGCCTGAGTGCTATTTTCCCTTAAAGGAAAAGGTGTTCGACCCCGGTATTGAAGTCTTTGAGCCATCTCAGTATCCACCTGATGAAATAAAAGGAACAATCTTTGGAACTATTGAAGACATGCTTGCACCTCACCATACTTGCTTCCACCATGCTCCATCTTTGCTTAAGGGAACCTTGCCACTTCTTATTTGGCTTGCCTTGTTCGCCTTAAGCTCTTGCTTATTGATGGATGAAAACTATGTCTTTGATCCTGGTGGATATGTTTCACGCTTCTTCCGTTGATGATCAAGGTCGAGTCAGGCTCACGACTCGGTAAACAAAAACCAAGCGCTTCTTGGGAGGCAACCCATGCATCTATCTTTTCGCTTTCTTTACCATAAGTGTAGGGGGACCCTTTGGATTGCTATTTCCTCTCCTCACTTCTTAATCAGGGATTCGAGCTTCAATGATCCACTCTTGATGATTCTTGACGACCCGTGATTCCGTGTTCTACTTCTTCCCGGTTCTATCCTAAACTCTTTTCGATTCACTATTTTATATTTTCTCAATATTAAAATAGGAATCTCTTTAGTTGTCTTTTCCTTAGTGAGATTTAAACAACGTGCACAATGTCCTAAGTGTAGGGGAGTTTACTCCCACATGCTTAAACATTGAGGACAATGTTTATCTTAAGTGTAGGGGGGACTTCTATCGAAGTTAAGTGGTCTTTTCCTTGTATTTGTCCTCATTTTAACCGAAAAATCAATTTTTCGACATTTTTCAAAATTTTTGATCTATTTTGGCCTATTAGTTTTTCCCTTTTGTATAGTTATTTTCTTTCCTTATTAGAATAAATGTTTAATAAGTGGTTTTAATTTTCAAACGTTGTGAATCTTTTGACTCAATCCGAGTTTACTCTAGCTAGTATCCTTAACGTGTTTAAGTCAAATTTTGCTAGGCTTTTATATAGGGAGCTATAAAACGCGAAAGTCTTAACTCTCACGGGTTAAGAACAAGAACTTTTCGCAAGTTCCTATAATTGATCCTAGAGAGTCGTTTATCAAGGGAACTTTAAAATGCGATTTCTAAACTTGAAAAAGTCTAAGAATTTGCAAGATCCTATAGGCGACTCGAAAACCCAAAACTTTGATTTAATAGGCTAAGTATCCACGAGTCTCATTACTTGAGATCTTAAACTGTGGAGAACGAGAGATGATAGAGCCACTTATAAGTTCGGTATTCTTTCGTGAATTTATGTGAGTTAATTATAAGCCTATTCTCCCATCGCTTGCTAATAAATTTATCTGCTAATAAATAAGGTTGTACGATTTGAAAAGTTACTTAGCTTTTAGCCCCAGATCGTTTAAAAGTTGCTCGGTATGGATTAGAGTTCATAGCCAAGGCATAACTTATTGAAGCGGGACGCGAAGATTGGCGAGTCCGAAAAGGCCCTAACAAGGCATGAGGGCTATATTTTGTTGCTAAAGATCCAAAGTGATGTGAAGAATCATTTATCGAAAGTCAATATGAAGGATCGAGACACACGACGAAAAGCAAATACTCCCCAAAAGTCATGGAGAAGTGTATCCAAAAAGACCCTAACAAGGTATGAGGATAAATAGATCCAAGTCATAAAAGGAGGCGGATCGTTGTATATCAAAGTCCAAAATAAAGATTGGAGAAAAATGAAGAAGTCGTGGTCCAAGTATGAATCTCTCAAAACTTCAAGTGAAGAAATTCCATTATGAAGAGAAGACCATTATTTCATGAACGTCTCTCAAGGTTTGAAGTATGAAGTCGCTGCCAAATATCGGTCCGAGAAAGGTCTCAAATCGCGAAGCGAGTTATGCCAAGATATGAACTTTATGAGGTCCCGAGAAGCAGTTTTAAAAGATTTGTTCCTTTAGCTAACTATTGATTAAATCGTTCACTTTATTTTCAGACTAAATAACTATCGAAATAAGTCAAAAATGCATCCTCGTGATCATTCAAGACAACAATAAAATATAAGAGATACCCCTAGGAATAAGGGAGTCTAAGTGAATAATTGGCCCACATGAGTTCGTGTTGGTCTACTAACTTATAATAACAATGATCTCGTTTTTAAGCTTGGTTTGGAGAAAGTGAAAACTTGAGGATGATGATTATTCATGACATTTCCAAAACCCAAGGTATGCTTTTGATTTCTTTATTTTGTATGTTTTTAATTTTCTATCTCTTTAATAAAGGCCAACATGGATTGATTATGATGAAAAGTGTAATCTTGCTTTGTAACTAATGCATTGCATGAGGACATTGCAATGGTCAAGTGTAGGGGATTTGATAGGTGTGTAAACACCCATCTTTTCTACCACTTAATTACAATAATAACCGGACCAAAACGTGTATTTTATGTCTTTTATGTCGGAATTATGCGTGGTTTGTGTTTTTGTTGTGATTTAGGATGAAAAGGTGAAAAGTGGAGAAAACACGGACATTCACGGGCATTTACGGACTTTTATTGAAGAAAAGGATGAAAGACGAAGTCAAGAAGTCAAGAGTGCAAAAAGAACGGAAGTCCACGACCAATTCTGAAGATTTATCGAAGAAAAAGTCAAAAGACGGAAGTTTATCAAAAGCCGAAGAATTCAAGTCTATTCTATTGAAGAATTTAAAGACGAGTTCGAAGAAATCCCGAAGCCAAAAGTCCCTTAAGTCCAAGTTTAAAGAAGATTAGAAGAAAAGGACTAATGACGCAATTAATGAAGATTAATAAAAGGAGGGACTTAAGCACGCAATTATGAGAAAAGGAAAGAGGGGAGGAAGCTTCCTAAATCCTCCCCTATAAATAGTCATTGGATGTAAACATTTAATTTTGTTGGCTAAGTGTGACAATTAGTCTTCCACCATTTAATTACTTTGCACCTTTAATTACCTTGTCAATTTAAATACTTGTCAAATTTAATTACCTTGTCTTGCACTTAATTACCATTTAATTCCAAGTAAGTTTTTCTTTAATTCTTATTAATCTTTATCTTTATCTTGCTTATCTCATTCTACCTTTCTTTAATCTTTGATTGTTATTGTTTATGTTTATGATCTTAATTTTGGTTGATTTATTTAAGTGGGTTTTGATTATTTTGATTAAGTTTTGTGAGTTTGATTGTTTTGGATTGATTGTTTATGTTTAATAGTTGTTTAGTTATTAGTTTGATTTAATCTTTTTGTTGATTTGGTTAAGTTTTTGTTAGATCCGTGCGTTTTTATCTTTCCTTGTTCTTCGGTTTTCTCATTACTGATCTTGCCCAGATTCGTGCCCAGCTAACATTCCGAATAGGGGATTGCCAGTTTGTGCTCTATTCGGAACATTAAACATTCCGAGTAAGGGTTTAGCAGATAGGCTTATGCAGAATATTCTATATTCCGAGTAAAGGTGATTTTCCGAATAGGAAATCATTCCGCATAGGAGCTATATTCCGAGTAAGACTAACTTTCCGAATAGGGAGTATATTCCGAATAGGGGTATCTTTCCGAATAGCCAAGTTATTCCGAATAGAGTTAATATTCCGCATAGAAGGATATTCCGAATAGGTGACAATATTCCGAATAGGCCAATTATTCCGAGTAGGGACTTTATTCCGAATAGACTAGATATTCCGGATAGAAGTATTATTCCGAATAGGGGCTTGATTCCGCATAAGGCTGACATTCCGAGTAGACAAATATTCCGAGTAGGGTGACATTCCGAATAGGGACAGATATTCCGAATAGCCATTTATTCCGAATAGGAGTTTATTCCGGATAGGGAAATCTTAGTTTTTAGTTTTCTGCCTTTTTATTTTAAGCTTTATTTTTCCCGCCTTTTTACTTAATCGCACTTTAAGTTTATTTGCCTTAGATTAAAACTTAGTTTTAGTTGCGTTTTAAGTTTGCCTTAGTTAGATTTAAGTTTGCGTTATTTACATTATTGCCCTTTAATTTTAGTCTTGCTTTTAAATACTCGCACTTTATTTTAAGATAGACTTAGATTTACTTTAATTGCACTTTTACTTTAATTGTTTTGCACCTTTAAATTTTAAACACTACAACGACACGTCTTTGTTCCACCAAAATAAGACTGACTCACACATCAAACACAAGTTTTTCAATTCGATTAGACCAACACAACGAACTTAATTTTTATACGGGCTAAAAGCCATGTATCACTATCCCATAACTCTTTGGCAACTTTGTGTTTACTGACGAGTTTGTAGACATCTGGAGGAAGGGCTTGGAGAATGATATTTGTAGCTTGTTTATCATACTTGTCTTGTATCTTAGCATCTCCAGTTAATTCACCCGTAGTACGAGGACGAGTAACAGCACCTTCCGTCACAGTACCATATACCAATGGTCCATTGAGCACCGATGCCCAAATTAGATGTCCATTCTCCTTGTTCAACATATAAAGTTCTATTCGGGAAGTCCAATCCTCATACATAGACTACACCAACATTGGTGGACGATTATCCGTACCCGAGAGGATTGACTTATCCGTGAGAGATGTGTACTCCATTTCGATAAGTTAAGATTTACAAACAATGATCGAACAATGAAAGAAAGTAAATGTGCTTGTTGTCGTGTGTTGGAGTCGAGAAACTATGTTAAAGTCCCCTAAAATTGTCTTCTTGAGAAACCAAAAATTCCACTGCAAAATTACTCACGAACGAAATTTTCAAAATCACGTTTTTCGAAAATCTTGAAAAATTCCAAAGATTTCGCAATGTGTGAAGATTCCTCAATTATGTTAAATGATTTCGCAATCCTAGAGTTGATTCAAATTCACAATCCTAAAATGGATACAAATCCGCAATTCTTGAAGATTTCGCAATTAGACTCAATTCCTGAATTATCCAAAGATTTCGCAATTACCTGATTGCGAAATTGTCTCAAGATTCCGCAATGAGCAAAAACAAGAATTCGCAATAGTCAGAAACCTAAGATTTCGCAATAGACAAAGAATCCGCAATACCTTCGAGGATTCAAATTCGCAATTCACTCAAAGCACAAAATTTCACAATACACAAGATTTCGCAATTAGCACAATGCAAGATTTCGCAAAACACAAATCCGCAATGAAGCAAATATTTCGCAATTCCCAAATCCGTAATTAAGCAAATCCGGAATTAAACCAAGATTTCTGAATTCCCAAATCCGCAATTAATCAAAGAGTGCAAGATTTCGCAATACCTGAGAGTGCAAGATTTCGTAATATAACAAACAATTGCGAATTTATACCAGTTGTTGTGAAATTGTAAGAAAAACAAGGATCTCGGATAGTACTTTAAGATATACGAATTTTGATGCCAAAAATGAATCCAAACACTCAAAAATTTTGCGTTTTTGAGCGATCCAAGTAACCCAAATCACTAACACGTATATGTAGATGATATTGGTGAAGATCAAACCACAAAAAACACCAAAAAAAATTCGACGTGGGATATAGGGATCAAAAACACACGAATCTCTATGAAAACAAACACATAAACAATACAATCATCCCATGGCTCTTGATACCATTTGTAAGATATGTAAATCTTGTTTATGTTTTAGAGGGAGAAAGAGATAGAGAGTTGGTAGAATCACAAACACTTGAGAGAGAATAATAATAAAAACACCTTAATCACTATGTGTAAAATGAGTGAACCAAAACCCCTCCATCTAAGGAGAGGGTTTGTATACCAAGCCCATAGGATGGGCTTGGGCTTACAATTGGGCCGTCCATACATAACACGGACTTGGCCTTTCTTTGTTAATTAATATAAAGATAACTAAACTACGAGCTACTATTTAATATATTGTCGGAGTGACCGAATCTTCCTAAATACATAAAAACGTATTTCCAACAGTTGTATACCATATGAGTCGATATGGTATCATTTCACATGATACGAGTCGATAGGGTATCGTTTCACATGATATGAGTCGATAAGGAATCGTTTCACATGATATGAGTCGATTGGGTATCATTGTATACCATATGAGTCGATAGGGCATCGTTTCACATGATATGAGTCGATAAGGTATCGTTTCACATGATATGAGTCGATCGGGTATCATTGTATACCATATGAGTCGATAGGTTATCATTTCAAATGATACGAGTCGATATGGTATCGTTTTACATGATACGTTGTTGGGAATTAATTTGATGAGACAAAACAACAATAATGAAACAAGAAGGACTTATATGCAAATATCTAGCTTTACAAGAATATGGAGCCCTTTCATACAACAAGGAGGACTTAATAGCAAAATATGGGGGGACTTCTAGTGAAATTGGATTTCTTGTAGAAAGGGGTATGTGTAGTATATAAACACATACACCCTACGTGAATATTGATTCCCATTATTCACAATGTAGTCATAAATTTGAGTCGTATATTCTAGACGTGTGTGATCTTGTAAACACGTCTAGGGTTAGTTGGTTTGAGTGTTAACGTGTAATGAGAAGTAAACGTTCGAAAAGTAAACACCTTGTTTATGTGTTTTGTTCAATTCCGCTATGCTAATCACATATGAACGAGATGCATACCTAGTAAGCTTAATCGATCCATAATGGATTCCACAATTGGTATAAGAGCGGGTGGCTCTCGATACTAGGATCTAACAAGGTGTTGAGTCGAAGAACGAAGAAAAAGCATAAAATCCGTCTATGATTTTATGTTCATATCTCACTGTGCAGCCATTTTCAAACAGCAATAACTCGTTCGTTAATCATTGGATCGTCGTGAAATTTTTGTTGTAGGTTCTCGACACATGTGTCTTGAATCTCACTAGAGCAATCGTCGATCTGATTTGTTATGGGTGAGTTATAGCTCGTCGAAGTTGGTTGTATAGAGAGGTACAAAATCACTGTTTTTTTATTGAATAGAGATTTAGGGTTTCTTCCCCTAAACCCTAGATCGACTCTAAAACAGAAAAGATGTTCTAGATTTGTTATGTTTTTATGGTGATCGATTCTTAAACCCTAGGTTAGGGTTTCAATATTCTAAAAATTGCTTTTTTAGGGTTTATTCTAAACCATAGATCTGGATGAGTACAAGAGGAAGTAGAAGATGTGATGTTATTTGTCCAATGGTAAACCCCAATATTGATTCTTTATTGTCAAATCAAGATGGAAGATTCAAGGAATCATGATCACATGTTGTGATTCGTGGCACAGTAGGTTATGACCAACTTATAGATGTGAGGTGTCGTGTATTGGCAATGCAGCAGCTACAGAATGTATCCAAAAGCATGTTTTCAAAAGTGAAGTAAAGCAAAAAGTCAGAAACTGATTGGGACGTATTGCAGCAATGATTCGCTTTTTTGTATTATCCATGTGCTCCCAAAGTGACATGGGATGAATATCAAAGCTACTATCACGTGGGTTTCATCTCTATAAAGTAACATGGGCCAGACATGGAGCAGGTCTGGATTGGTTCTGATTAAGACGTGATACACACTGTTCTCATACTTGTGGTCCCAGGTTGTTTTCTTATGTTTATACAAAGGCTTGAAACAACATATAATGGTTCACGTGGGATTGTATAACATCATTGGTCAACAAGAAAAAGGTACTTTTATTATCCCGTGTGTTTTAAATGGTTCGTTGATGTTGTTGCTTATAAAAGATAAAGATGACGCGATGTAAAGAGAACATGGGCATTCGAATGATCCAAGTATTATTCACGTATGATTAAACACATGGTAGTAGTATGTTTACTATTATTTTTGAACATAACTTCATTATCACACCTTACACACAGAGGAATTTAGAACACAACAAGTTACATCGAACACAAAGGGCAAAATTAAAAGTGATTTGCCAAACAAAGTACACAAAGTAACAAGTTGAAACAAACCAAGACATACACCATAAGGATTGTGAGACGGAAGCAGCAACACAATACAAGGGTGAGGGGGAATCACCAATGTGAGCTTTTCTCAAACACAACCATATGAAGGTGGTGTAACCTGGAGCAAATCTACAAAAGAGTAAACGAACCATACAAGGAAAATAAAGCCTAACATCCCTAAAAGAGCCAAACCTAAACCAAAAAAATCTAAATCTAAATCCCAAGACTGCAGCAAAGCATCCTGTAACAGCAGCAAACCATCTGGTGGAGTGGAAGCTATGAAGCGTAGTAGATCTAAAATATCTGAGATAGTAGTGGCACATAAGATGGTGTAGCGACGGTGGTAGATGACAAACGGAAACGGGAAATGATAGATCTGATGGTAAGGTATTATTATTATGGGATGTAGTAGAAAAGACTATGTACACGAGGGGACCCGAGCGACCGGTCAAAACTGACCGCCGGAAAATATTTTTAGATGTGTCGGTGATGTGTGTGTGTGTGGAGGGACAGAGAATTCTATGTTTACTATTCTAATGTTCACAAAAATAGGAAGCAAAGAGTATATAAGGTCCAACCATTGACAAGAAAGAAACGAATTGGTACAATTTGTTTGTCTCGTAGGCTATTTATTCAAGAAGTGATTTAATCACGTGATGTTCTACGATAGTGATGTTCTGCTTTATATGCGTAAGGGATCAAAGGCCATACACGTGATGCATTTAAAGTATATTTGTGGTCAAACATAGACAAGATGATAAGTGGTACAGTGGAGTAATATTTTTAGCCGCTGTCAAGAGTCCAAGCCACAGCTGGTGTCAGTGGCTGAGTCGAGCCGCTGACAAGAATAAAACACACGCTGACAGAGAAGACGATGACACATTATAATTTAGTCGCTGACAGCATGTTGTCAGATATATGGTTTTTAAGCGCTGATACGTATCGCCCGATATCGGACAGTACATACAGATGATATGTTGGATGATAAAGGATCTCGGACAGAACTGTCTGTTAAAATTTTATGACTCATTTTTAAAGATTGTGTTTGATATAATAAAGTTTTATTTGATTATGTGACAAGGCTAACCTTGCGGTTGCGTACCGACTTGGAATAGAAGCAGAACACCGACAGAGGCAGCAATTGCATAAAATAAGAGGATGATGTTGTATTTAAGATTCATTTTCATCGCAAATTGGAGGTTTCGATGAAGACGATTGATTATTGCTTATTTGGTGTTGGAGTTGTTTTTCACAGGTTTGTGACTTATCATATCTTAAAGTCGTGGTGTTTCCTGTCACACTCACACTTTAAAGGTAACTTGTCCATGCTTAAACGGTTAGTGACGAAGACTTGTCATATCTAGCAAAGACAACTTGCTATCACTTGAATGAGTTACATTATCGTGCTCAGTGTCTTATAATAAGATGAGGATTTTGACAAGAGATTGAGGTCTGCTTATAAGCACTCATATAAGTTTGACGTCACATGGATAGTGCAAGATATAAGGTACAACTTGGGAGATTCCACTTATTCAACAAATAGGTATATTCGTTTTTCTTCATTCGTAATATACAATTAGAGTCTACATGGTTCGTGATTCATTTACATGCACCACTCAAGGGGAAGAGTTTATTAGTTGTTTATCTTTAGAAGACCCCTATTGGATGAGATAAAAAGGGGAAGAAGATTCAAAGATCAAGGTATATAACTTATTTTATGTGGTGATATGTTTTACAAGAAATCTTAGTTTAAGGGGAAGCTTGTTTCATTCGTGGAAGATCAAGATTTGAATATTGTTTTTGTCATCATCAAATAGGGGAAGATTGTTGGGAATTAATTTGATGAGACAAAACAACAATAATGAAACAAGAAGGACTTATATGCAAATATCAAGCTTTACAAGAATATGGAGCCTTTCATACAACAAGGAGGACTTAATAACAAAAGATGGAGGGACTTCTAATGAAATTAGATTTCTTGTAGAAAGGGGTATGTGTAGTATATAAACACATACACCGTACGTCAATATTGATTCCCATTATTCACAATGTAGTCATAAAGTTGAGTCGTGTGTTCTAGACGTGTGTGATCTTGTAAACACGTCTAGGGTTAGTTGGTTTGAGTGTTAACGTTTAATGAGAAGTAAACGTTCGAAAAGTAAACACCTTGTTTATGTGTTTTGTTTAATTTTGCTATGCTAATCACATATGAACGAGATGCATTCCTAGTAAGCTTAATCGATCCACGAATAATGGATTCCACATACGTGTCGATAGGGTATCTTTGTATACCATATGAGTCGATAGGTTATCATTTCAAATGATACGAGTCGATAGGGTATCTTTTCACATGATATGAATCGATCGGGTATCGTTGTATACCATATGAGTCGATAGGTAATCATTTCAAATGATACGAGTCGATAGGGTATCGTTTCACATGATATGAGTCGATCGGGTATCGTTGTATACCATATGAGTCGATATGGTATTATTTCACATGATACGAGTCGATAGGGTATCGTTTCACATGATATGAGTCGATAAGGAATTGTTTCACATGATATGAGTCGATTGGGTATCGTTGTATACCATATGAGTCGATAGGGCGTCGTTTCACATGATATGAGTCGATAAGGTATCGTTTCACATGATATGAGTCGATCAGGTATTGTTGTATACCATATGAGTCGATAGGTTGTCATTTCAAATGATACGTGTCGATAAGGTATCGTTTCACATGATATGAGTCGATCGGGTATCGTTGTATACCATATGAGTCGATAGGTTATCATTTCAAATGATACGAGTCGATAGGGTATCGTTTCACATGATGAGTCGATCGGGTATCGCTGTATACCATATGAGTCGATAGGTTATCATTTCAAATGATACGAGTCGATAGGTATCGTTTTACATGATATGAGTCGATCGGGTATCGTTGTATACCATATGAGTCGATATGGTATCATTTCACATGATACGAGTCGATAGTGTATCGTTTCACATGATATGAGTCGATCGGGTATCGTTGTATACCATATGAGTTGATATGGTATATTTTCACATGATACGAGTCGATAGGGTATCGTTTCACATGATATGAGTCGATAAGGAATCGTTTCACATGATTTGAGTCGATTGGGTATTGTTGTATACCATATGAGTCGATTGGGCATCGTTTCACATGATATGAGTCTATAGGGTATCGTTTCTAGGGATGGAAATGGGGCGGGTTTGGGGCGGGGTGATCGTCCCCATCCCTAAACCCGATTAGTAAAGTTCTTCCCAAACCCGCCCCGATCCCCGTCGGGGATTTAATCGGGGTAACCAGTTGGGATGCAATGCTCCATCAAACCCGCCCCATACTAATCGGGGATCTTATCGGGTACCCTCTTTGGGTGAAATTTTCTATCAAAACCGCGTCATTTTACTTTTGTTATTATTTTTATACTGTTAGAAATAATCTTGAAGTATTAAAAAACTTACTAATTATATAATAATGAATTACAAACACGACTTATAAGTTTTAAAACGATACTATTATACATAAATAATGATATGTTACACCACAAAGAACTTACAATATATTAAACAAGTTTTTGTAATAAAAATTTGCAATAGTGAAAAGATAAAATACTAAAGAAATATTTATTATGACGTAAATAGTAAGAAAATACTATATAAAAATACTTATATTTGTATATGTGTATATTAATCGGGCGGGGCGGGTCGGGGACCTTATTCCCCGCGTTTGCTCTAAACCCGATTAAAAATCCCCCTTTAAGCCCCAAACCCGCCCTATAACCCAATAAAGTTAACCCGCCCCGCCCCAATTATTCTGGGTTTCGAGTTTCCCCGTCGGGTTCGGGTTTTTTTGCCATCCTTCATATGATATGAGTCGATCGGGTATCGTTGTATACCATATGAGTCGATAGGTTATCATTTCAAATGATACGAGTCGATAGGGTATCGTTTCACATGGTGAGTCGATCGGGTATCGTTGTATACCATATGAGTCGATAGGTTATCATTTCAAATGATACGAGTCGATAGGGTATCGTTTCACATGATATGAGTCGATCGGGTATCGTTGTATACCATATGAGTCGATATGGTATCATTTAGCATGATATGAGTCGATAGGGTATCGTTTCACATGATATGAGTCGATCGGGTATCGTTGTATACCATATTAGTCGATATGGCATCATTTAACATGATACGAGTCGATAGGGTATCGTTTCACATGATATGAGTCGATAAGGAATCGTTTCACATTATTCTAGTCGATTGGGTATTGTTGTATACCATATGAGTCGATAGGCATAGTTTCACATGATATGAGTCGATAGGGTATCGTTTCATATGATATGAGTCTATCGGGTATCGTTGTATAACATATGAGTCGATAGGTTATCGTTTCACATGATATGAGTCGATAAGGAATCGTTTCATATGATATGAGTCGATTAGGTATCATTATATACCATATGAGTTGATAGGGCATCGTTTCACATGATATGAGTCGATAGGGTATCGTTTCACATGATATGAGTCGATCGTGTATTGTTGTATACCATATGGTTCGATAGGTTATCGTTTCATATGATATGAGTCGATAAGGAATCGTTTTACATGATATGCGTCGATTGGGTATCGTTGTATACCATATGAGTCGATAGGTCATCGTTTCACATGATACGAGTCGATAGGGTATCGTTTTACCCGAATTTGAGTCAACCTGAATTGTTTTGAATAATTTTTTTTACCCTATTGACCCGATCCAAATAAGCTCATATGCCCAAACATATAAGGTTAAACAAACGCACCTATAAATGTTAGAAATACGTTTTTACGTATATTAGAAGTATCGGTCACTCTACAATAATATTTATGTTGTAATAGCTCGTAGTTAGAAAATAGTCATTAGTTACTTATTAACTTAAGTAAGAACCGGTCCATGGGCTTGTCATGGACCGGCCCAAGCCCATGTATGCTTGGAACTATAAATACCCCTTTCCACCATGGAAAGGGGTTGGTTGTTGTCATTTCCTAGTTTCCACTTAATAAATTTCACATAGTTTCTCTCACTTTCTCTCTCTAACTTTCTCTCTCTAGAAATCAACAAACCCCTTCATAGATTCATTGATTATCAATATTCTACATTTGGTATCAAGAGCTATGGGGTGATTTAAGGTAGTGATTTGTGTGGTTTTTTAGTTTTTGATTGTATTTGTGTTCTTTAAGAAGATCATCTTGATTCTTGGTGTTTTTTGGTGTTTTGGTGATTGGGATTAGTAGATAAGTATTAGTTGTTACTTATTTTAGTCGAAAGCACAAAACTTTTTGGGTTATTTGGTAAAAATCGGGGCTTTTTATCATCTTTTTGCTCGATTGTGCATACTCGAACAAGTTTCTGATTACCCAGAAAAGTTCCGAACCAAGCACTTCCGAATCAAGCAAAAAGGTTCCGAACCAAGTACTTCCGAATCAAGCCAAAAAGTTCTGAATCAATCACTTCCGAATCAATCACTTCCGAATCAATCACTTCCGAATCAAGCACTTCCGAATCAAGCACTTCCGAACCAAGCACTTCCGAATCAAGCACTTCCGAATCAAGCACTTCCGAATCAAGCAACTTCCGAATCAGAAACTTCCGAATCAGAAACTTCCGAATCAGCAACTTCCGAATCAACAACTTCCGAATCAATAACTTCCGACTCAAGAAGTTCTGACTCAAGAAGTTCCGACTCAAGAAGTTCCGACTCAAGAAGTTCCGACTCAAGAAGTTCCGACTCAAGAAGTTCCGACTCAAGAAGTTCCGAACCAAGAAGTTCCGGATCAAGCCAAAAGTTCCGAATCAAGGGTGATTTTGCTTGTTTTTCGACGATTTTTTTAGAGGATTTAATCTTGGTTTCTTACAACAAAAACTTAACACAATTCACAAACTTTACTTCACTGCTCGATCAACCGATAATCTCTGTTTCTTTGAAGAAAACAAAATGAATCCAAGTTCATTAATGCCTCAGATGACATCTCTTACGGATATCTCGATCATAACAGGGACTGATAGTCGTCCACCAATGCTTATCAAAGAGGTGTTTGAGGCATGGCAGGGCCGTATGATGCAATACTTGAAGGGCAAACCAACATACGGAAGGCTTATGGTCAAATCAATTTTGAATGGTCCACTCGACTATGGTACCATTGTGGAAAATAATGTGTCTCGACCAAGAGAATATGAAGAACTCACACCGGCACAACAACTCATTGCTGATGCTGATGAAAAGGCTCTACAGACACTTCTCCAAGCTCTTCCGCATGATATTTATCGTATGGTTAGTCAATATACGGTTGCCAAAGATTTATGGGAACGGTTAAAGGTGTTGCTACAAGGCACGTCTCTCACCAAACAAGAAAGGGAGTGTCAGCTGTATGATTTGTTTGATAGATTCACGTACAGCCCAGGGGAAACACTACACGATTATTACTTCAGATTCACTACTCTAATGAATGATCTGAATGTATACAATCTTGTAATTGCTCCATTCCAGGTTAACACCAAGTTCTTGAATACTTTACCTCAAGCTGAATGGGGTGAGTATATTACCGATGTGAAGTTAACCCGGGATTTGCATAAGTGCAACTTAGATCAAATCTATGCTTTTCTTCAGCAGCATGAGAAGCATGTGATTATGCACCGTTCTCCTCGCGGTATGTACCCAGATTCCTTAGCTTTGATGGCGAATCAACCAAGCTTGTCACACAACAACACACCTTATATCTTGGGACATCAAGCCTATCATCCATCACCTTATATGACACCAACCTTCCCACAATACTCGATTCTACCACAACCACCCACCTCACATCAGCAACAATATCGGTTCAATGCACCTTCACCACAGTATGCTTCACAACTTCATCCAGCAAATGTTGCACCTTATGCTCAGCCTTCATATTCTTCTTATCAAGAGAATGCAGCATATCCAACAAGCTACCCTGATCAAATGAGTATTCCTTCTACTGATTATGCAACTCATCCAGATCAAGCACTGTATTGTGATGATGAGGAAGTCCCCGTTCCTGTATTCCAACAAGGAGCTGACCCAGTTGAAGTGCTAACTACTATGTCTGCTTATCTCACAAGAACTTTAAGCAAACGAGGATACAGAGGATCAGCTCCTACCAACAATCAGTTGAGGAATTCATCCAATTCTCGCCAACAAGCTACAATTGAGAATGGCAGGGTAATGGTTCAGCCAATTCAACCATATCAGGGGAGACCTTCCACTTCAACCAATGCTCGCACGATCAACTCTGCTCCTGCTCCAATGGTCAACAATCCTCCACGGGCTAATACAGGCAAGTTGAGAATGATCACATGCTACAACTGCAAGGAAGAGGGTCATATGTCCAGGGATTGTAAGAAACCCAAGAGGAGAAGGGATGGACAGTGGTTTGCAGAAAAGATCTATCTGGTAAATGCTCAGGCGCAAGGAAGGGAACTTGATGAAGAGGAGCTTGCATTTCTTGCTGACCCAGGGATTGCTGAACAAGACGTTGTCACTACGCAGAATGCAACTTACCAAGCCGATGATCTTGATGCGTATGACTCCGACTGTGATGACTTTCAATCTGCAAAGGCTGCTCTCATGGCAACTATCTCCAGCTTAGGGCCAGAAAAGAGATCTGAGGTACTTATTAATACCACCGATAATACCACTGATGCTAGTATTCAACCACATCAAGTTGTGCAAGAGAGTGCTGACTCGAATGAATCTTTGGTGGTGAGTCCTTCAAACGAGGAGACAAACAATGATAGCAATATCAATGTGAGTCCCCAGACTTTGAGTGAATCACAACCGGGACCCAGTTCGCATACGCCTACTCCTGCTCAACAAGATTTGGTCATGGTTCCTGCTACATTACTTAGCCAAATGAATGCTGCACTCTTAGAAACCTTAGTTAAGAATAAGAATTTGTCTGATGAGCTTGCCTTAAGCAATGAGAAAGTTCAAACCTTGGAACTAGTGCCCTCGTCTAGTGTTCTAACTAATCTCGAATATGATCATTTTAGAAACAAACAAATGGGTCACTTGCAAGAAATAGAAAACTTAAGAGCAAATCTGTCTAATGAACTTCAAGAAAAAGAGTTAGTGGTCACTAAATTTCAAAAACTTCAAACGGATTTCGAATCACTAGAGTCTAAGAAGAATGAAATGGAGATTAATGCCACTAATAAGATTAGAAGTCTAGATTACTTGCTGTTAAGACAATACGCTGCTTCACAACTAGTTCACTTATTTGATGCTTCGTTTAGAGAGTTTAACTTATCACGTCTAAAAGGCCTTCCCCCTAATCCACGATATGCAAAACAAGCTTTAAGACATAGTCCTAGACTTTATAATGCAACTCAATTAGGATTGGCTTTAGACCCGATTGTTTTTCCCAATGATCGAACAAGTAAGGTTCTAGTTGATGAGGATCGGTCATACAATTCAGCAAAATATCCCGAATGTGATTATTTTAAAATGAATAAGGAGTTTGCTAAAACTGATTTTAGAGTTCGCTTCCATATGGATAAAGATCTCATCACAGCACCAACCTACATGTTAGAGGAAGAAAGCCCTAGTACATTTCCTACACTTGTCAATATGGAAGGTCCTAAGGAAATTCCAAAGAATCTTCCACCCGTTAGCATTGTATGGTTAAACTTGCAAGAGATTAACCGATACTTTACTAATTTTGACAAGGTCATTTTGGAATGTACGACTTCAAATGGCTTAAACGCCGGAGAATGGGCTTTCGAACACATGAACGAGGTGTTTAAAAATGAGATCAATCCGTTTGTCGAAAGTCTAAAAGGAAGTTTTGCATCTCTTAAGGAAAATCTTCAGTTTGAAATTGGCGAAGTTCAAAAAGTGTTTTATGAAATGGACACCGCTTACGAACTATAACTAATTGAAAAGGAAAAGATTTTATCTGAATATGACCGATTCTTGTCCGAAGTAATCTCGTGTGATGTGCTTACTAATGTAAATGTTAATTATTCGAATGAGCTTACATCCGCTATGATTAATTGTGATGCTGTGCATATTTGTGATGATGTTTGTGATATCTCTGTAAATGTTGCTGATACTGTAAATGAGGTAGACAATCAGTCTTGTCACGAATCTAACGCTGAGTTTTTAAAGCTACAAGATTCTTACAATTTACTTTCAAAACGATTTAATCAACTAGAACAACATTGTATATCTTTAGAATTAAAACAACAAACTCAAAATGAGAATCTTTTGATATCAAATGTTTGTGAAAACGGTGTTGAGAATAGTGACAAGATGATTGCAATTGTTAAGACTTTAGAGGAAGAAATCATGAGATTGAAGAGAGAGGTATCATCAAAGGAAACATTAAAATTGGAACTAGAGGCTGCAGAGTCTAAAAACCAAGTCTTAGAAATTAGACTTTCATCTGTTCTAGGGGAGAT
This sequence comes from Glebionis coronaria, assembly GCA_025667525.1. Lineage (NCBI taxonomy): Eukaryota > Viridiplantae > Streptophyta > Magnoliopsida > Asterales > Asteraceae > Glebionis > Glebionis coronaria. The sequence continues at coordinate 46,952,482 of CM046881.1, forward strand.
GGATCGGACAAGACAGGGATTATCCGCTCTTTATGGTTCACTAGAAGAACGCTTCGCTTTTAATGCGGCACAGAAACAATCTTTTGTTGAACAACTGAACCAAAAGTGCGAGGAAATCTCTGATTTGAACATCCTGCTCATAGACAAAAATATGGTTTTGGCTGAGTTAAAGGAGACACTTCTTCTCACCCGACAAGAAGTTGTTGATAACTTAGCTACCGACTCTGCACCGTCCACTAGTGCTCCAACAACCAAGTCAGTAGTGCTTTATAAGAATCCGCTTCATAAGAGAAACCCGGTTACCTACGATGATTATATGAGGAATGCCGTTAAGCATGTCGATCTTCTTAGGGATATTTTAGACGATCTTTATGCCTTAGATCCCTCAATTAGCGAATATTATTCGGCTCATGAATATATTAAGCGAGTTCAATATTGCTTGGCATATTTGCAATACATAGGTACACCAGGTTCTGCACTACTTAATAATAGGCCCATTGCTGTCACTCCATTTAATAAGACTCCAGGAGCGAAACCGTCATTGGCACAATCAAGTAAGACACCGTTAAAATCTGTTGCTAATGTTCCCACTTTGCCTTCTACAGGATTAAAAGAGACTACTAAGGCTAAAGGATCGCCACTCAAGAAAGCTAAGATCAAGCCCTCCACTAGTAGTGCCACAAAGAAGAAAGTAGAAGTCCACAATAGGAATGCTAGTTCATTTTTAAATAAAAAAAATCATGTTAAGACTAAAAGCTCTGCGCCTGTGCAGCAGCCTAAACCATTCGTGAATTCTGATTTAAATTGTTGGAATTGTAATGAATGTATGTTTTCCCAGCGTCATGATTTGTGTCTGATTGATCATGTTAATGAAATGAATGCTATTAAGAATGGTCTTGAATGGAAGCCAACGGGTAGAACTCGTGCCCAAGTTGGCTGGCAATGGCGTCCCACTGGTAGGACCTTTACATTAGATGGAAAAATGTGCCCTTTAACTAGGAATGCATCCATTGAGGTTAGGTCTGAGCGTCCTTTAGTTAGGAACACTCGCACTCAAGTATGGAAACAGCGCCCTTTAATTAGGTCTGCCCCCACTATAGTGCCTATCAGTGAAGAAATACCTCAGGATTTAAGCCAACTAGAATCTACACCACCTAGTAAGAAGAAGAAGGCTAGGAAATCTAAGAAACCTAGAGTTAGCAAATCTAAGATTATTAAATCTGTACCTGCTAATAACAAGGAACACTCAGATTCCGATACCTCTACATTGTCTTTGTGTGGTGATATTTTCAGGTGGTCCAAATCATCCTGTGGTATTTGGACTCCGGTTGTTCAAAACATATGACCGGAAATCGCTCGATGCTCCGAAATTTCGTCAGCAAGTTTCTTGGTACGGTTAAATTCGGGAATGATCATATAGCAAAGATTATGGGGTATGGTGAATATCAGATTGGAAACGTGACGATTTCTAGGGTATACTATGTAGAAGGTCTTGGTCATAACTTATTCTCAGTAGGACAGTTTTGTGATTCCAACCTTGAGGTTGCTTTTCGACAACACACTTGTTTCATCCGCAACTTGGAAGGAAAAGATTTGTTGAAGGGGTCTCGTGGTGCAAATCTTTATACGTTGTCTCTACAAGATATGATGGCCGCCTCTCCAGTATGTCTTCTCTCTAAAGCATCTAAGACCAAGTCATGGTTATGGCATCGCAGATTATCTCATCTTAATTTTGATGCTATTAATCATCTGGCTAAAAACGAATTAGTTCGTGGTCTTCCAAAGCTTAAATTTCACAAGGACCATTTATGTTCCGCGTGCTCAAGGGGGAAAAGTACCAAGAAATCTTACAAGCCCAAAGCTGAAGACACCAATCAAGAAAAACTTCATCTTTTGCATATGGATCTTTGTGGGCCGATGAGAACTGAAAGTGTGAGCGGTAAGAAATTCATTCTGGTAATTGTGGATGATTTTTCAAGGTTTACATGGGTTAGATTTCTACGTACAAAGGATGAAGCACCGAATGCTATTATCACCTTTCTGAAATTCATTCAGGTACGTTTGAATACCACTGTCCGCCGTATTCGTACAGACAATGGTACAGAGTTCGTCAACCAGAATCTTCGTGATTATTATGAAGGAGTTGGTATATCACATGAAACATCCGCTGCACGCACTCCACAACAAAACGGTGTCGTTGAAAGACGGAATCGTACACTTATGGAAGCTGCTAGGACCATGCTTATTTATGCGAACGCTCCATTGTTCTTGTGGGCAGAGGCTATTTCTACTGCATGTTTCACCCAAAACCGTTCTATCCTTCGGAAACGCCATGGAAAAACACCTTATGAGCTTTTACATGTCCGTAAACCCGATGTTTCATTTTTCCATGTGTTTGGTGCTCTGTGTTATCCAAACATCAATAGTGAGAACTTGGGTAAGCTTCAACCGAAAGCCGATATAGGTATTTTCATTGGTTACTCACCGTCCAAAAGAGCATACCAAATCTATAACCGTCGTCTTGGCAAGATTGTAGAAACTATGGACGCAGATTTCGACGAGCTGACAGCGATGGCTTCTGAGCAACACAGCTCTGAACCCGCGCTTCATGAGATGGGAACCGGTGCTATAAGTTCCGGATTAGTTCCCAATAATCCTACTTCTACATCATTTTTACCACCAACAAGGCCCGAGTGGGATAAACTGTTTCAACCGTTGTTTGATGAATTCTTCGATCCCCCGACTGATGAAGTTCCAGCACCTGCAGTAATCGCTCCAATCCCTGAAGTGGTTGCTCAAGCTAATGAACCTTTATCTAATGCATCTACAATTCACATTGAACCGGATGCACCTTCACCAAGTGATTCTCAAACTACACCTGAATCATCACCCCTACTTGTGCCTAATGATGTGGAAGAGGATTCTACTGATCACGACTTGGAATATGCTCACTTGCAAGAGCTTCCTTTCTTTGGTGTAGCGATCCCTGAAAACCCTTCAGCCACGTCTACCTCAGAAGAAGCTCCTTCTATTGTTCACTCCAGACCACCTAGGATTGAAAACCATAGCACTAAATGGACAAAAGATCACCCAATTAGGAATGTTATTGGAGATCTAGATCGACCAGTCTCTACACGCCATCAATTACAAGAGAGTGCACTTTATTGTTACTTTGATGCATTTCTCTCTGAAGTAGAACCCAAAAATTGGCAGCAGGCTATGACCCAATCATCTTGGATTGAAGCTATGCAGGAGGAACTAAACGAATTCCAACGACTGGAAGTATGGGAATTGGTTCCTCGCCCTGACAAGGTTAACATCCTTACTTTATTATGGGTTTATAAGGTTAAACTTGATGAGATGGGTGCGGTATTGAAGAATAAAGCTAGATTGGTCGCTAGAGGATATAAACAAGCCTTGGGTATAGACTTTGAGGAATCTTTTGCTCCTGTGGCTAGATTGGAGGCGATTAGACTATTCCTTGCGTTTGCTGCTCATATGAACATGATCGTCTATCAAATGGATGTGAAGACGGCATTTTTGAACGGTGAACTAAGGGAAGAAGTTTATGTTAGTCAACCGGATGGGTTCGTCAGTACGGAATCTCCTAATCATGTGTACAAGCTTAAGAAGGCTCTCTATGGGTTGAAACAAGCTCCACGCGCGTGGTATGATCTCCTGTCAACATATCTCATGTCGGAAGGCTTCTCCAAAGGCAAAGTGGACCCCACTCTATTCACTCTCAAGGAAAGCAACGACATGATTCTGGTACAAATTTATGTTGATGATATAATTTTTGCTGCCACTAACATAGAATTGTCAAACCGATTTGAGAAGATAATGTCCACACGCTTTCAGATGTCGATGATGGGAAAAATTTCATTTTTCTTAGGATTACAGATTTCTCAGAATCCCAGAGGCATCTTTATTAATCAATCCAAATATGCTCTAGAATCTCTTAAGAAATATAACTTTGAAAATTGTGACCCCGTGGACACTCCAATGGTGGAGAAATCCAAGTTAGATGAAGATAGGAATGGGACTATTGTCGATCCAAAACTTTACCGTGGGATGATCGGCACCCTTCTATATCTGACTGCTAGCAGGCCTGATTTGCAATTTGCTGTATGCATGTGTGCCTGGTATCAGGCTTGGCCTACCGAAAAGCACTTACATGTAGTTAAAAGGATCTTTCGGTATCTAAAAGGAACACTTCATCGTGGTCTATGGTATCCGAAAGATTCCTCGATTGCTTTAATATCATACGCAGATGCCGATCATGCTGGATGTCAAGACACGAGGCGTAGCACTTCTGGATCTGTGCAACTCCTTGGAGATAGATTGATCAGTTGGTCTTCAAAAAGGCAGAAAAGCGCTGCAATATCAAGCACGGAGGCTGAATACATTGCCATGTCCGGTTGTTGTGCTCAAGTCCTTTGGATGAGATCACAATTAACTGACTACGGTTTGGGTTTTAACAAAATCCCGATGTATTGTGACAACAAGAGCGCCATTGCCCTTTGCTGCAACTATGTTCAACACTCCCGGGCCAAGCACATAGACATTCGCTACCATTTCATTAAGGAGCAGGTGGAGAACGGAGTGATCGAGCTGTATTTTGTCACTACTGAGTACCAGCTGGCGGATATGTTCACCAAAGCCTTAGATCGAGGACGAATCGAGTTTTTGATCGACAAGCTTGGTATGAAATCATTCACTCCAGCGACTCTCAAAGAGTTGGCAGAAGAATCAGCTGAATAGTCGTGGTAAACTATTCAGAGTATCCTTTTGTTCGTGATCATGTATATTATCGTAAATATATAAACCACAAAAGAAAATACAAAAATATAAAACCAAGAAAAACCATAAAAATTATAAAATCAAGAAAAACCAAAAATATTTTTTCGTTTAAAACGGGCATGTCTTTTAGTACGGTAATATTTACGGCCTTAGAAATGTCGATTAATATTGACACGGTGCCATAAATAGAGTCCGTATAAAAGTTGTAATGTTTTAAAACATGCCCATTATGGCTTGTAGTTATTTCTGACTGCAACCCGGTTTTCATATTAAAGTCACGTATTTCCTTGGAAAACGTTGGCTCAGAACGGGAATTAATTTTCTCGGGCGTGATTTACAAGCCAAATCATGCAAAGGGATCAAGTTTACTTTATAACTTGGTCTAACACGAATTTGTGTACGTCTCAGTGCATTAATTTGTTAAAATAAGAGAAATCTTATTGACACCACGAATCAAACTTTTTCAAGAGATAAATTGGAAATGCTTTCATCAATATTTGACTCTTTAAACAATGACTACAGCTCTTTAAATAGAAAACGGGTCATCGTTTAAGGGGGAGAAAATAGTAAAATCATCTTCGTCATTAAAATTGATTTTCAAAAGTGAATGTGAAAATTAAGGGCTACATGGTAATTGAGTGGTTTTGCTTTAGAAAACGACTTGTGTTTGTTCTAAGTGATAGGCATTGCTTTTAGATATTGAGATATGCTAATAGATGCGTTTGCTAAATTGTGTGTAAGTTAAACAAGGGATAAGTGAAATAAAAAAGTAAGAAACAAAAAGAAAAAGGAGTGAAAATGTAGGGACTAAAGGTGATATATAATGAAACTAGTCAAAATTTTTGACCTAAGTCAAAAACAAATCCACCCGCCCCTCACTATTATTCATTCACTGTTTCCACTTCATCAATTTTGCCGCCATTGTTGAATAACTCACACAAGAAATCAAATCATTCGCTTAATCATTCCATCCTGTTCTTTCGACTAAATAAGGTATATACATCAATATTTTAACTTCTAAATCCACTTTACTTATCATATAATTCTGTAAAACAATGCTCAATTAATCAGTTTAATCCACTTAGGGTTTATGATTAAATTAGGGTTAATTAACTAGGGATTTGTGGTGGGTTTTGTGCGGATTAGTGTTAGATGATGTTTAAATGCCTTAGTTTGCCTTAGAAACTCACAAACGCGCTAGAATAATCATCTGAGTTTCGTTTGTAAATGTTCCGGATGAACATGGATTAAAACTTCCGAATGAAGGATTTCTTCTGAAAAACTTCCGAATGAGGAAGTTCCGAATGAAGGACTTCCGAATGAAGGAAGTTCCGAATGAAGGACTTCCGAATGAAGGAAGTTCCGAATGAAGAACTTCCGAATGAAGGAAGTTCCGAATGAAGAACTTCCGAATGAAGGAAGTTCCGAATGAAGAACTTCCGAATGAAGGAAGTTCCGAATGAAGAACTTCCGAATGAAGGAAGTTCCGAATGAAGAACTTCCGGATGAAGGGAGTTCCGAATGAAGAACTTCCGGATGAAGGAAGTTCCGAATGAAGAACTTCCGGATGAAGGAAGTTCCGAATGAATAACTTCCGGATGAAGGAAGTTCCGAATGAAGAACTTCCGGATGAAGGAAGTTCCGAATGAAGAACTTCCGGATGAAGGAAGTTCCGAATGAAGAACTTCCGGATGAAGAAGTTCCGAATGAGGAAATGTTCCGGATGAAGATGTTCCGAATGAGGAAAAGTTCCGGATGAAGAGTTTGATTATTATTGTTTGCATGCTATATATGTACTTGTTGTTTTATCTTATGAAATGTGTTATGCTTAGAAGTAAGAATGATATATATCTATATGTTTTTGTGCATCAACCTTTCATGTCTTATCTTAAGCAGATATAATGACTAATCCAACAGTACAAGCAATCCAAGAATCTAGAGAAGCCGATATTGCTAAAGCACGAACCCTTAAGTTTATACCCAACAACTATCGGCTGAAGCAAGTCTCCAAATCCACTCACCATGGTTTTAAGGTCGCCATAGCCATCCTCGATAACTCTCATTTCAAGAACGCCCTTAGGAGTACAGCCTCGGTGCCTTATGAGTATATGTATGAATTTTGGGCTACCAAGGAAATCACTTCAAACAAGATCACCTTCACCATCGACAACAAGCAGCAGACACTCACAGTTTCAGACTTCCGTAAGATTCTTGGTATACGAGATACACCCAAAGGCATGTCATTCTCGAGGGATCCTACTAAAGATGAACTCGTGGAGTTATTTGACGCACTTGGATGTCCGGAAATACGAGTTGCGTCTGAGTTTACCACTGCTAAGGTAGGACAACCTTGGAGAGCATTGATGGGTATTCTCAGCAAATGTCTTACACCAAAAACGAGTGGCCATGATGCTTTGCGCAGTCCTATAATCAACCTCTTCTATGGCATGTACAAAGCTGCAAATTCAGATTATGCTTTGTTGATATGGGAAGAATTCACCTTTCAACTCTTCTACAACAAGAAGCTGAAGACAAACTTCTTTCCTTATCCTCGGTTTATTAAGCTTATCATTAACTATTTTATGAAGAATGATGCTACTATTGATAGGCGTGCAGCAGGTCGCTATCACACTGAAGAAGCTGATGATACCGTGGATTTGAGGCATGAAGGACCGTCTATTGGTGTGATTCCGGGTCCTATTCCTGATTACCTTCTGACCGATAAAATTAAGGGTTCTGCTGATTACAAGCTACTGCAGATAGAAATCAAGAGGCTGAAAGCGAACCTTCAGACTGGAGAAGATTCGTCTACAACGGTTAAGAGTAAAGGTAAACGCAAACAACCAGTTGCGTTACCTGAACCCGAAACCAAGAAGAAGAAGACAGAAGGTAAGAAGGGAAAGGGTAAGGCTGATGAGATGGCTTTACGTGATGAAGAAGATATTGTTGATCCTGCTCTTGACAAGACCGAGAAACAAATGATGAAGATAGCAATTCAAAGGAGTAGGAAAGATACAGGCGGTAGTGGTTCAGGTGCGAGGGTAGATATTGAGGATGAGTACGTGGAACCGGATGATGTTGATGAGTTCGGGTCACCTGAACATTATTCCACTTCGAAGGAGCCATCAATTCCTATTACAGCAAGTGTGGAAAAGGAATCTGTTGCCCCTACGATCTTGGTGTCAACTCAACCCTTAGCAACTCAACCTCCACCCATACAACCCTTACCAACCAGACCGGCTTCAACACCATTTCTTCCACCACCTATAATTCCCATCCTTAGCACCGCAGTAACAACCGAGCCTCTTCAATCAACCCAGAGCAGCTCTGCAACATCTGCAATGGCTGCATTAGTGATGGCCGAAATGTTTGACAAACATGTGGATACTCACAAACGAGAAATGGATGAACTTCGCCAAGAGTTACAAAGACGAGCTCAAAGTGAAGAAGCATCTAGGAAAGCTCAAGAGGAGATGATTGCTAGGTTCGCCGCGGATATGGAGTTGACCCGAAAAGCACATGCAGAAGAACTAGCTCGGGTTAAGCAGGCTGAGGCTGATAAGCATGCTGCACGTATCACCAGACTTCAAGCGATGAGGGATAAGTACAAAGAACAAAAAGAAGCACTTGAAGCCTCTGTGAAAGAAAGAGTGCAAGAATCCGTTGAATCCCTAATGCCTAAACTGCGTGATGAGTTGAAGACTCTTGCTGCTGACAACTTGATGATCAAATCATCCAATCCTTCAGAAGCCGCCTACAAGATTGCTTATGACTTGACGGATTTTGAATTGAAGAAGATCCTTAAGGCTCGTATGGTGGAACTTGGATCGTTTGATAAGTCTAGGATTCAACGGGCTCTATATAAATCCCTGAATGATGCTATCATGGAGGATGATAGGTTATTCAAAACGTTTGGAAGCGTGGTACCTTATCACATTCTACCTGAAGAAGAAAGGGAAGAAAGTGAGGAGGAAGAAGGTACTGGTGAAGAGGAAGAGGAAGAAGAAGGAGAAGAAGAGGAAAAAGATGACGATGATGGTGATGATGAGGATAAGGATGAGGATGATGATGACGATGATGAGGATGATGATGATGGCGATGATGGTGGTGATGGGAATGAGGAGAGTGCTAGGGGTAGTAACGGGGATGACAATCAGGATGATGATGGGGGTGAACAGCCGAAAGAGGGAGACAAGGTTACCAGCTCCAAGAAAACTGCTAAGACTGGAACCAAGTCCAAGAAAGATGCAGCACAGAAGGATAAATCAACATCGTCGGAATCAAGACGAACTAAGTGGCGCCACGATGTGAATGCCACTACAGCGTCATCGGTTCCCGGTACCTCTATCGCTGTATCTTTACCTATTACCACTAACCCCATTAGTTCTGTTATTATTGCTCCTGTGATTGCAGAATCAGTGACGGAACCCGAAGCTGCACAACACTCCCCAGTTCACGACACTGCCGAAATGCCTGAAACTGAACCAGTAGATGTTCGCACTTCAACTCCTCAACAACAAGCACAACAATCTACGGTTCCTGAACCAAGCACACGAAACTGGGAAGACACGTTGGAGATAGACGAGTCTGCACCACCACAGGCTTGGATCACGGCAGCAGCACAATATGATCCGATCACAAACGCTGACAAAGATGTGTTGTATCTCCGTATCCGAAGTCCGATTGACTTATGTGCATTTTTTGCTCATGAGTATAAGACTTCGGTTACTCCATCCTTGGTGAAGAAAGCGCTGAAAGATAAGAGACTGCGTGCCAAAACCCGATTACCCCGAATGGAGTTCGAGTACTATGCCGATGAGATCCTGAAGGTTCTGAATACCGTTCAACGGCCAGGTCTTCATGAATCAGAACGAGCTCCACCTCCAATGGATCCTGCTCAAGATAATCAGATTGCTCTTGACTTCTTCGTCACCAATGATCTTGTGTATCTACTGAAGGGGTCATCAAAGTACGCAACCTCCCTGACCTTGCTGAAAGCTGCCAACTGGGGGACAATACCCTTTATCGAGGAAAAGGTAAATCGACTCTGGGTCCCAAAAATGAATCGTAATTATGATATGTATGCTGTCATAGGTGCATCTCATTGGGACGAACGAGTCCGAAGGGCGTACAGGGGTTGCTGCTTGGTCAATTCTGGAAGCAATGTTAGATCCGACATACGCATCTCCAGCATCTTAGGAATGAAAATTGAAGCCAAGAACGGCTACTATCATGTGACGGAGATTCGCTTGAAAAGGGAGGATGACAGGGAATACAAAATCCAGCAAGGACATTTTTCCATCATTCGCCTTGAGGATATCGAAGATATGCTGCTTCTGATGACCCGAGATCAACTCACACATATTCCTCGTGAAGACCTGATTGCTTTGAATACAACACTTCGTATGTTCACACGAAGCGTTGTCATCAAGTCACGAGTTGAAGATCTTCAGTTGGGAGTCGAAAGCTATCAAAGGAAGCTCAACTTAACCCGTCCTGTGAATCAAGTGCTACCTCAACATGTAGAAAGATGTCCCTATACCGGTATTTCTGTCCCGAATTACGGCATTTTCTACTTGAACAGTCGAGGTTTGATGAAGTTTATGAGGGTGGGTGAGCTCCACAAGTACAGTGATGGAACCCTTCTACAAGTCAGAGGAAAGTTGGAGCATCTGAACTCGGGTGGGACTTTGCCAGAGATGACGGAGGATTGGCATCCGGGTTACCGGCAGATGGCGAAGTATGTGATCAAAAAGATCGATCAAAAGCTCCGGGAACGTAGATTGATGAGGAGCTTGGAAATATTCGTGGGTGGAAGACCGTATTTAGTGCACCACAAGCTACTGCAACGATCCATCTAATGGGTCGTACATTTCAGGTCACTTTATATTGGTTTTTCAATTGTGAATATGTATATTTGTGAATAATGTGCTTTAATGGCTTGATGTAGTGTTAAGGTATGATAATTTTTCAAGAATTTCTCACGAGATTCTAAATCTTTCAAAATATGTCATACCAAAGCACTACAACTATCCCTTATTAACTTAAGGGGGAGCAATAACTTGTTCTATGGCCAAACATCGATTTCATTTTTACCCAAAGACCGGTTAATCCATTCAATATCCCAAATATTAATGGTTAACATTTTGGATAAGGGGAGAAAATGGGATTAAGGAGACATAAGTGATACTTGGCTAAAAGATGAAAAAGACTTAAAGATTATCCAACTTAATATGTGTAAAGCACGTGTTAAGGGGGAGCGTTTTTGATGAACAAAACACCTAAGGTACAAAACTTTTGATTTCAATATCACAAGTACTTTAGGTGATTTTTCAATGATTTTTCATGGTGGCAATTCCTTCCCAAAACACGCTTAATTCACGACGGATGTGGTGACAAAAGGGTGGTAGGAATAGGTTTAGTCCAATGATTCATCAGAGCCGATGGAATCTTCCCAAGGACAATTCCCTAGATAGAATTAGAAGTCCTAGGAAAGATGGAGAAAGAATGTGAACGTAGCTGAATGCCGACCAAGTACTTAAGCTAGCACTGGAACAATCACAACAAGGTGCTAGTGATGACGTATTGGTAAGCATTGAAGGGGTTGAAGAATGAAAAAGAAATGTAAAGATAAAGGGTGTAAAGAAAGAAGCCCTCCTTACAACTTTAGGCAGAAACCGGGTCAATACATATGCTATTGAGGTCATTTTTGCTAATGATTCTCGGTATTGAAGAAAGACATCATGGACCCAGTGATGCAATGCACAACCCTTCCCAGCTAACTCAAATATCTCTCAAAAGGTATTTGTTTTAATCACACGGAGATCAACACGTTATCTATTGGTTTATTCACTCCGAATAGACTGGTATTGAAAAGGTGGCACTCCTCTCCAGCCATCGCTCACTAAATCAAAACGCACAATCGAGTCTAGAGCCAAGAGATCATCAAAAGTCTCATTAGGACACTTTTCATTTATACCTTGCTTTCTCACACACTGTGAAAAGTAAGAGATTTTCATGAGTCCTACGCAATATTCCTGTAATATTGCCAGAACATCCGAGTAATACGTAAGTATTACAATGAAGATGGAAATCCTGCTTGAGCCAACATCAAACAAGCTCATGGTAGGTTACACGTGCGGTTCTTTTCGAACCAATCTTGTGAAAAACTGGAAGGTAACAGTGGTTTAATTCTTAATTGAACTTAAACTCGTTCCAGGCCTCTTCGCATTAACATATGATCTTGCCAGAACACTCAGAGTGACTCTTTATTGATCACAGTGACGAGTGGAAATCCTTCTAGTGTCAACATCAAACAGCACTTGGTAGGTGACGTGCAAGATTCTTTATGAATTGAGCTCGTGACAACTGGAAAGCAACAATGGTGAAAGTCTTAATTGAAATTCACTTGTTCCAGGTTTCATGAATTGACGGCTTCTAATCACAAGGATAATTTATCCAAGTGATTCACTCTTTATGTTCGCAGTCAGCTTTGGACGGTCGAATAAAGAGAACGGGTTTACCCGCGAAATCCTGTCAGGAAGTTACTTAATTGAAACTATCCGTCACGGGTACGATATCTAATATCGTCCAACGGTCTTCACCGACCGGAGGTAAAATGCTACCGAATTAGAATAAAATGTTCAAAGCCATTTTATTCGTGTCGTTGCTGTGTACCTGTTAAAGACGGTGGCGTTGTTGTGTACCTGTTGAAGACGGTGGCGTTGCTGAGTACCAGTGAAGACGGTGGTGTTGCGGTGTACCTGTAGAAGTCGTTCCCACATGCTTATGTCTTTCTGCATCAAAGTTTAACAAAAATTCAAGAAAGTACAAGATAAAGTCTTCCGCTGTACCAAACTCTGAAACTTTCGAGAATTCAACAAAAAGACATAAGTGTGTGGAACATGGAGTCACGAGAAGGCAAATTCACAAGAGAGGCAAAGATCGCACGTGAAAGGCCAAAGAACAATGCTCTCAAGCCAAAGCCAAAAGATCAAACCAACATATTCACAACAAAAGAAAGAAAAGAAGAAAAGACTACGAGCTAAAGAACGAAGACTTAGTATAGTATGCTAGGTTTAGAATTTTGTAAACGTGGAGTGACCTCCCTTAGGGGGAGATTGTTAGAAATACGTTTTTACGTATATTAGAAGTATCGGTCACTCCACAATAATATTTATGTTGTAATAGCTCGTAGTTAGAAAATAGTCATTAGTTACTTATTAACTTAAGTAAGAACCGGTCCATGGGCTTGTCATGGACCGGCCCAAGCCCATGTATGCTTGGAACTATAAATACCCCTTTCCACCATGGAAAGGGGTTGGTTGTTGTCATTTCCTAGTTTCCACTTAATAAATTTCACATAGTTTCTCTCACTTTCTCTCTCTAACTTTCTCTCTCTAGAAATCAACAAACCCCTTCATAGATTCATTGATTATCAATATTCTACATTACGCTTATACACACACACACAATTACGGTTTTATCATGAATCCACCAACCTACCCACTCGCGAAAGCACAACAACAATTATAACAATGCTAAATCGAGCATAATGTCAAAAGACTGGTTTAATATTGATTTCACAAAAGTAGTCATAGATGAAAATATGATTGATTATGTCTTTAATAAGTATGGAGGCAATTGGACTACTTCTGATCCAATTGCCAATGTTATCATGGATGATCCTGAAGAAAGAGTTTGAGAAACAGAAAAAAGCAAAACAAGGTTAGGGTTTAATCTATGAACACTCATTATGGCTAGTTTCATTATTTTAGTCCATAAGCATATTGATTTATTGTTTTTAATAATGGTGTAACATTTGCAGCTGAGGCGGCTATGAAGGCACGTATCAGAGGTTAGTTTTGTGATCTTTTAAGTTTATATTGACGTGAGAAAGGCAAGAATGATAAAGGGAAGAGACCCATGGTGGAAGAATATGTTAGGCATATAGAACAGAGACAGTCGAAGGAAGGTTAGTATTGTCAAATACATAACAATTACGCATGTAGTGTATATGTCTGGTATGATTATAACATTTAACACTATTAAGCTATCCAGTAATAATAGGTTTATTACATCTTTGTTAACAAAAAAAAGTTGATGAGGGAGTGATTGGGATAGCTTCATCTGTTTTTGTATATTTTGTCCCCCTAATAATATTATCCAAGTTCCGTCACTGACCTTCACCCACTTCACCACCATAGCATCCACCACCACCACCCCTTAACATTATATAGTGGCAAGGATACTATTTCATATACTTCACCAAATTTTCTGTATGATATAGTTTTTGGTGTAGCTGAATAGTTATGACTATTTTGTAATATGATTTTGTAGCTAAGATAGCAATGGGAGCTGGTAAACCAAAGAAGAAACATGGTAAAAGAGAAATGGAACCTGATAAAGGGAAGAGATCCATGGTGGAAGAATATGTTAGGCATATAAAACAGAGTCAGTTGTAGGAAGGTTAGTATTGTCAAATACAATACTATGTTTGGTGTATATGAATTGTTATGATTTGAATTTACTATACAGTTAGTGTAACTGTTATGATAGTATATAAATATATCGTCTAAACATAGTATTGTATATTACAGATATTATCGAATTTGGCTTCTCTGAAAGTGCCGAGGAAGAAACGTCAAGCTCAGATGATGTAAGCTCTCATGATGTAAGATTTGTTGATGTAAGATCGGATGATGAAAGCTCACAAGACTTCAAGCACCCAGTCCATGAGAACCTGGATGAACCATCAAAGTATTCGACCACCTCTGAGGACAAGCATACTTCTGATGAGACTTAGGGAGAGACTAGATCTAGTAAAGGTTATCTACTAATTGGAGGTAAACATGACACTGCATCATCCAAAAAGAAATGCAATCAAAGTGCGTCTTCTAAACAAATTGTCAAGCCTAGTTCCTCATCCAAACACAAAGCAAATGGCTCATCCAGTCAGAAAGGCGGGACTAGTGGCTCATCCAGACATAAAGTTAGACCTAGTGAATCACTGACTAAAATAATCAGGTTTTATGATGACTTGTTTGTTGAGGAGCAGAAAAGTATTTGGAAGGAAGATACACTTAAAGTAGAGCCATCTGCTAGGTCTCCATTTTATCCCACAGAAAAGCCACCTCCAATCAGGAATGCAGTACGTTTCATGCCTTGTCCGACGAAAAGGAAAGATTTTGAAACATATACAGGAAAAAGGAGGATGAGGTAGGCTATGGATGACCCTCCTTGTTCTGTTTTGTGGATGTTCATGTTTTCTACTTTCAAGACTTTTTTTAAGTTAAATTTATGTATGTTTGGTGTAAACAGTTTAAACGCTAATTGGCATGGATGGGTGTATACCCATTGCTTTGGAAGAATACCCATGGATGGGGTACCTATTATTTTGTTAGCCATATTACTTGTCTTTGTAGTTCATCATAAACATGTAGGCATGTACTTTGAAGTTATTTATGGGAATGGATGGTTGTATACCTTCCCAGGTTACCTATCAGTTTTATTTTTCATATTTGTTGTTGTAACGTTTATACATGAACATATACCATGTCGTTGCAAGTTATTTTGGAATTATACTTGTGTTACATAATTTTTGCTTCAAAATTACTTTAATCGATATGACTTTCTTTACCCAGTAAATATTGTGGTTTAAAAACAAGATTTATGGTCAATTTATACCACTTTTGACTACAAAATGTGAAACTGAACATTTACTCAAAAAAATTTAAATTCTTCCCGCCATATTTTCCCCAAAAATCAAATTTTCAATCACACCCTATCTCTACCCATCCAAAATGGTTTAAAATTTTAAATATCCCCTCCTATTTTTTCCCAAAATTCAAATTGTCCATGACACCCATCTCCACCCTTCCTTCTCAGAACTAGATACCATTTACTACATTAAGCAGTCACCATCCCCTCACCATTCACCATCCATCAGTCGTTGGTTCGATCATCAACACCAGAAACACATTCATTATTCTCTAAATTAGGTATTCTTTTTTTAATTACGAAATGAATTATAAGTATTAATATACATTTGTTAAACATAAATAGAACAAAAATTGATACTTTCAGTAAGATATAATAGTTACCAAGCCAAAAAAGTATGAGATTGATGTATGTAGTATACAACTGTATTTAAAATCCAAATCCAAACACCCCTTTAGATAACAGAAGAATACAAGACATATGCCATCTAGTCTACACTGTATACAAAGTATAAGATACAACTACATATTGTTGCATTGAATTAGGCTATATTTAAGCGGTATTTGTATCTAATTGCAGTTGTGTATAGTATGTACAATTTGAGTTTTAGCTTCATTAAAAACCTTAATATCCATTTATTTACATCAAAAGACAACCACTTCCTTTTATGATGTACTGAGATTATTTTTATGACTTGTAGGATATATACGGTAACATTTTGAACTCAAATATATCATGGAAAAGTCTTGGATGGGAACTAGTAGGACCCAGAAAGAATATACTAACGGAGTAGCAGCGTTTATGGCTTTTGCACAACAAAACTTGTAAAATACTAACAATAGTCCAGGTCATAAAGGGAAGTTTTTAATGGCATGTCCGTGTATTAAATGCTTAAACAAAGTAGGGCAGCCAATGGAGGTAGTGGAGTTCCATTTATTCAGTAACGAGATTAATCCAGGGTACAAAAATTGGGCAAAACATGGCGAAAAGAAGGAGCAATCACCAACTGTCCCGGAACCTGTTGATGATAAAACAGAGTTTGTTGACAACACAATAGAGTTTATTGACGACACGGATTTTGACACGGATGTTGGTGTAGAAATTCCAACAGATGGCCCAACAACAGTAGACATGGTTAATGCTACAAAAGATAATTTTGAAGGATGACCTTAAGAAGTTTCAAGAACTAGGATTAGACGCGGAGAAGCCACTTTACGAAAGATGTCCCGACTTCACAAAGTTGTCCACAATAGTTAAACTTCTCAACTTGAAGGGTAAGTATGGAGCTTGTAATAAGTTATTTACTGAATTAATTGGTTTGTTTAAAAAGATGCTAAATGAACTACTTGAAAAAACGTATCAGGCCAAAAAAATGATGCGACTGATGGGATCGGGTTACAAAAATATACATGTATGTAGCAACAACTACATGATTTACTGGAAGGATAACAGTAAATTGACTGATTGTCCAACATGTGGGACAACAAGATGGAAGGTGGACATTAAGAAAAATAAAGTGTACGAAAACATTCCAGCAAAGGTCATGTGGTATCTTCCAATTATACCAAGACTGAAACGACTCTTTAAGATATCAAGTATTTCAGAAGACTTGAGATGGCACGCGATAAGAAGGATAACAGATGGAGTTTTACGTCACCCCACATATTCACAGGCATGGCGCACCATAGATGAATAATTCCTGGTAATTGCTGCAGATCCAAGAAATTTGAGGCTAGGAATATTGGTTGATGGGGTTGATGTCAACTCAGGTACTAGGCATCATAGTGTATGGCCAGTGTTATGTGTCATATACAACCTTCCTCCATGGTTGTGTATGAAAAGAAAGTTTATCATGCTTTCGACCCTTATATCGGGATACCCGGGAAATGATCTTGATGTTTTTTAGAACCATTGGTTGAAGATCTGCGTATCTTATTTGACGAAGGTGTTGATACATATGACACTTACGTGAAAGAGAACTTTAAGCTACGGTTCGTTGTGTTATGGACGATAAATGATTACCCAGCACTTGGTACATTATGTAGATGCCCATATAGTGGATTCAAAGGTTGTGTAGTTTGTGGGAAATATATCTACCATACAACCATCCATTCAGAAAGCAACGGAAGGCGTTTAATGGACAACAAGAACTTAACGCTGCTCCAGATCTAATGACAGGGGAACAAATATACAACGAGGTACAACATATCAAAAATAAGTGGGGGAAAGCAAAAAAACAAACAATAAGACATCGGAAAACCAAGCAGATACGAGAGGCAATGGTGGGAAGATTAAAAAGCAGAAAAGAACGTCAACAGAAGAAACAAGTAGTTCTAGCCAAGCAAATGAATCGTATTAGAAGAAATACAACATATGGTATCGAAAGCTAACATATTGGAAGCATAATCCTGTTCCACATTGTATTGACTTCATGCATGTAGAAAAGAATTATCGTGAGAGTTTTATCAGAACTTTGCTAAATGTTCCAGGAAGAAAAAAGATGGGTTGAATGCTCGATTAGACCTAGTAGAGTTGGGAGTGAAACCAGAGTTGTATGCTAGGCAAGAAGGAGACAAAACAATACTACCTCCAGCTGGTTACACATTAACGAATGCTGAAAAAGACATATTTTGTGAAATGTTAGCCAACATCAGGGTACCACAAGGCTATTGCTCAAATTTCTCTAGTTTGATCAACCTAAAGGAAAGGAAGATCATTGGCCTTAAATTGCATGACTATCACATGCTAATGCAAGAATTTTTGCCCATTGCAATACGTTCAATCATGCACCAACCCACACGATATGTTATTATCAGGTTTTAGTTTTTCTTTAAATCTATATGTAGGAAAGAAATAATAGTGGAAGAACTAGATGAAATGCAATCCGAGCTTGTTGTGACACTGTGCCTACTCGAGAAGTACTTTCCCCGTCATTTTTTGATATTATGATACACTTGACTGTGCATCTAGTTAGGGAGATCAAATTGTGTGGTCCCATATGCTTTCGGTGGATGTATCCATTTGAAAGATGCATGAAGGTTATTAAAAACATGTGAGAAACAAAAATAGGCCAGAGGGATGCATTGCTGAGGAGACTATTGTAGAAGAAACAATAGAGCTTTTTAGCGAGTATCATAAAACAATGAAAACGGTCGGTATCCCACCCGAGAAACATGTAACCAATGAAAATGAAGACGGAAAGCCATTATCGGCTGCCAAATCATGTGCAATTCCTCGGGAACTAATACAGGTGAACTAGTACCCTATATCGAGTAAGTATTACGAACACATGTCTATTTCGTTGGTTAACATTTTATACCTACTATAATAATCAAAGATATTGTTTCATTTCAGGCGACACAAGAAACATTTGAAAAGGAAAACCCGAGTAAACGAATAGCATTGCAGGAAGAGGACCAGTGTAAAACTTTTGCAAAGTGGTTACGCGAAGAGGTAATTAATTACTCGTAATTACAATAGTCTATAATAAATAAGAACTTACAATGTAATGTTGCATTTTGATTGTAAGATGTGATGATAACATTAATCACATAAACATCCCGTTTAGCTTGCCTGCTTTTTTTGCTCTGATTTACCAAGCTTCCATTTGCTTTGCTTTATTGTTAACTAGACACTCCTGTTCTTAAATTGTTTGTTTCTTGTTCCTGCAATTTGAAGGTAATATACATTTCTAATGATATTCAGGTTCAGAGAGAGTTAGAAATTTCCAAAGATAGCGTATCGAAAACTGTAAGGTGGATAACACATGGACCACGTGCAAGCCTAGTGAAATATGATGCATATAACATCAATGGGTATACATTTCGCACAAAAAATATTGATGGAATAGTTCATCAGAACAGTGGGTTAGTGTTCAGTCAGCGGATATTCACATATCTGAAGAAGTTGCAACCACAAAAGATCGCATTTATTATGGGGTTTTACAAGAGATATGGGTACTAGATTATTGTTTTAGGAAAATTCATCTTTTCAAGTGTGATTGTGTTAACCACAAAGGCCATGGGGTCAAACATGATCACACTCTTGGTTATACATTGGTAGACCTGAATAATTTAGGCTACAAGGATGATCCGTTTGTATTAGCCTCACAAGCACGACAAGTGTTTTATGTGCAAGACCAGTTTAAAAAAATTGTCTATTGTCTTTAGGACACCTACGCAGAATTACAAAGACACATATGACGAAGTCGATGAGGAATTTAGTACAATCATTCACTAGCACAATGATAACGTATTGCCACGTGTAGAGAAACGTTACTTGGGTAAGGAATCAGAAACTGACTACTATCGAACCGACTATGAAGGTGTTGTTATACGAAAATCCAAGTGAAGCATTGTCCCACTCTGCCTTTTATCGTATTTAACTTGTTCTTTTAGACAATAGTAATATTTGAATTCTAGTACTAGTTATGTTTGTTTGCATAACCTGTTTAAGCTTTTGTTTTCCTGCAAATACAAGTGTAATCTCTTTAATATTAATAAAAATTTACTTTTAAGCTTCAATTTTTCTTTTAATTCTGTATTTATGCAATTTAGTCTTTTAAATTCTTCATAAGGTTGCAGAAGCTCATAATGAGCTATCTTTGTCTAATAAGCTTCTATAACCTCAAATAAGCTTCGCATATCTTATTTTAGTTTGTTTTACTAGTTTAAAGGAAAGTCGGAAGTGTTTTTGACAAAGGCTCAAAGGTACACTATCTCTTTTAATTTTTCACTTCAAAATTTGAATATTAGATTATAGCTTATATCTTGTGTTTATTGAGTGCTATTAGTTGTTATATTTGCTTATATACAATATTATAGCTTAATCTATAAGTTTTATATATTCTATCATAGTTTTAGTATAGATTTGAATTGTGTCCTGCTCATATAGCTACTTACAACATCTTATTGTATAAGCTGATAAGAACAGCTAATAAATCTGTTCATATTGCTTATTACTATCTGTTTTGAGATAACAAGCAATGATAAATACCAGAAAAGATTTTTTATATGAAACTGTATAATTAAAAGGAGTGTTTGGGACTACTGATTTCACTAGCTCAATGTTGATTTTATGCAGCCACATATAGTGCACTCTATTTTTTTTGTAGTTTTCAAAACTTACAAGTCTTCTGATGTCAGTACTTTTAGATAACTACTCTATAAGTTTATATGCATCAGTATAAGTGAAAGAACAACTTAAGATGAAGAACAGCTTATGATAACCAAACTATATATACTTCCATTCCATACCATTCATGTTACAGTAGTATGCATTACATTTTCAGTTTAACAAAATATGCATACATTGACATTGACATTAACATTAACATAAATTTGTTCAAGAAAAAGAAAAAAAAAACATCAACAAAAGGACTAACATAGATATAACTAGGCAAATTAGTGCCCACCAGATACCCAACCTGCAGCTTCATCCACAAAAGACAACATGCACAAACCCCTAATCCCATCAGACAACTTCTTCATCAACAAGTTCCATTCCTAGAGATTCAACTTTCAAATCCTTAACACCTTCAACATTTTCATCGACAATCTTTGACAAAAGATACATCTTACGCTTCAACCTCTTCTTTGAGTTTTCAAAACATTCAATATAATTAAACCAAGTAGCTTCATCATTCAGATCCTTCATCTCATTAATTTCTCCACGCACCCTTTTTAGATTATCCTTCACCTCAATGATCTTGTCACGCATTTCATTTGTGAACTTCTTCTCCTCAGCAATCTGCTGATCAATGTAAACTTTCATAGCTTTTGGTATCACCTCCTCACCTGTTAACTCAAAGATCTCATCCAAGATGGGAGTTAACTTGACATTGAAACTTTCGGTTGATTGGTCTGCCATTGATGATAATAATTTGATTTAACTAAACTAAAAATAATGGCTTTCTTTGATTTTGGGGAAGACGTACTATCGAAATATGTGTAGTGTTAGGTGATACTATATGGGTGTGGGTGTGATATGATACGGGTATAATTATACACCCGAACATTTCAGGCATTTTTATGGAGCAAACGAGAAGAGTCGCATAGCAAATAGTCTAAATTCAGTTCATGTAGAGAAAATCAAATTATAGTCAAACTAAGACTATAAAATTCCATATCTAACCCTTAAAAATTATATAAGTTAGATAATTGTCACATGAACATTTTCTAATGTGACTATTTTGAATGTATTGGTCACATATAATCATATTCTAATGTGGCCATGAACATCATTTAGATACGGATTTGTGATACGGTGTGACTATTGTAAAGCATGTAGTCACATGATCGTGCAACTTTAGACACACAAGTTACCTTACGTGACCACATATACATGAGTTTAGTGATACTTAAATAATGTATGACAAAACATCTCTATAATTTAGCCACATAAACAAACACTTCGTGTGACCACGTATAACATCATGAATTTTTCCACACAACCATTGAATGTGACTAACATAAAGGTTGAGATCACATTTTGCTCTCAAACATAGTGACGCGAATATTTCACATGTGACTGTCATGAATGTATTGGTCACACATAATCACATTAGAATGTGGCCATAAATATCATTTAGATACACATTTGTGACATCATGTGACTATTGTAAAGAAGTTAGTCACATGATCGTGGGACGGTTTAGTGTGACCAGATATGACTCTTGGTAACTCTTATAGTTATAGGAGACTAACGTTTCAAACTTACTTTTTAGTTGTCACACACTAAAAATTCATATGTGGCTAAGTATTCAGCAAAAATTCGAAGTCACGTTTAAATAATATGTGACAAATGAGGCTATATGATTTAACCACATACACAATTAACTCATGTGACAAAACATGAAATGTGGTCACATTGTTCAAGTGTGTAACAAATAATTGTCACATACGCATATGTATAGTGTGGCTAATACTTCAAAATAATTTGCATTATGTCACACGTGTAAAATTGTGCGTGGCTAGATGGACCTGGTAAAATTAGCACTTGTGCCTAGTCACATCAATCCTCATATGTGTGACAGCGAAAAATCGAAATACACACATAAGGAGTTCAAGTGTGGCTGTGTATTTGATTCTGTTGAGTTTTGTCACATACATATCTGACATTGTGACTGTTCAAAAATCAGGATGTGTGACGTATTCCACTTTTTGTACTGGTGAATAACAATCCTTCGAAAATTGACTAGGCTTACTACATATTAAACACACAGTGTCAGCTGTGGCTTTTTTGTTGCTGAAGAACTTCCTTCTCTTCTTAAAGAACCTTATGGATTTGGCCAAAAGAGCTCTCTCATGAAATTCCTCTTCAATACTCATCACTTGTTCTGGTGTCTTCTTCCTCGTTAGGGCTATCTTGATAGTCCCGAATGACAGCTTCACTAAAGAAGGTTGTGGACAAGGGTGTAGCAATAGTTAATGCTTTACACTTGTTGGTGCCTTAATAGATCCTATCAACTAGGTTCTCTTCATATGTGAGTTTTCTAAAGAGAGAGGCCATGTCACAATCTTTAATGTGATTGGCATTTCTCAAACTTTGACAGAAACTGAGCCATTTTTTGGCAAAGCATTAACGAAATATTGATTTCTATCTTTGAAAGTTCAACACCATCCTTTACTAATTCATTCACTAGAGCCTTGTATCTTGTAAAAGTTTGAGTGAGAGTTTTCTATTCTTTGTGTTTGAAAGTGTTATAAAATAACTTTAAATCCATTATTCTCATTTCTTTTACATCAGAGGGGCCCTCATAATAAAGTATCAGGTCATCCCAGGTAGATTTAGCCACCAGACAATTCACAACAGAAGTCATTTGGTCATCTGAAAGTAGAGACATGATGAGGCTTTTGAGTCACTGATCAAGATTGACAACTTTCCTCTCATCAGCAGTCCATTGTACTTCAGGTTTCTTATTTTCCCTAACCATAGGAATAAATAGACCTTCCTGAATAATGCTTAGGAATTGAGGTTCTATTCCAACCATGTGGACCAGAAACCTTTTATTCTAGTTTGTGAAATTTACCACTTCCAGGACATGAGCATCATTTAATTTTTCACCCCTATATTCTAGGGTTTGTGGTATTACTTGAACCATATTAGATCTTGATTTTAAAAACTTAAATGAGCAGTTTTATAAAAGTATGAAGGTTTTATAAATCAAACTACTCTGATACCACTTGTTGGTCCCTTTTAACTCAATATTACTTATCAATCTTAAGTAATATCTTGCATATTGAATTCAAATGAGTTGTTCTAATAAAGCAATAACAAAGTAAACAATTAAACAACAATACCAAATTATTTTTCAACGTATAGAGATTTTATTAAAAGTTAATTAAGTATCTATGACACACTTTGCTTGCGGAATAACAAAGTGGTTGAATGGCAATATTGGGGTGATCTCCTCTACTTAAACTACAAACCTAAGTTATAAGTTTAAGTCTCAACCTTAACGCTCATCAACATTTCGCCGTATGGTTAGGTTGATGTTAGGAGAGAGTTGGCTCTGGGAAGAGTTCAATCTTTCTAGTACAAGAGGTTACCAATTCTCTCCCAAGTGCGTTCCTTTTATAGGCAACACACTTTAGGGTTTACAAATGCACAAATAACAAACATGTTGTTTATCCATTGTGTGGTTGAATGTCCTACGTGATAAACGACACAAAATTGTATCTATAAAGTAGGGCAAAGAATAAAGGTTGTACTTATATCTAACTTTACAAGCAACCTAATTCCCAATGAGACATGCTTTCTTGTTTGACTTAAAGTAGATCTTTTTCCCGCCTATTGTAAACCTTCAGGGTGACTGAAGTGTCTTCAGTATCTTAGAGGAGATCGAAATCATTCAGTTGGTATTGTCAAGTCATACTGAACTGAAAGCTCTTCTCCAGGACTTGTTCTTCAGCAACTAGACCGCCTAGATGCTGAAGCAAAGACTTTTTGTCTTCAAAGTTATTTGGAAGAAGAAAATTTGAACTTTCTTTAGCAACTCTTTCTTTAGTAGGAATCTTTTTCCTCTGGGCGTGCTTAAATGAGCGTAACAAAAATATGTTGACGGGTAAATGAACGCCAATGAATCGAGAAGTATTAAAGTTTAACATACTTTACAATCCAACTAAAGCTCTAATTGACGAAAATGAGGAAAATTTGTTGACAAGGGTCGAAATTATATACAAAGAAAGGAAACAACAACAAAGATTTCCCACATAAAAGGTGCTTGGCTTTTTTTTGAGAAATAAATACAAATGAAATTTTTTTGATTCAACCCAATCCCGAAGAAACCGCGGCCGTGTAACCAGTGAATATTTGGATATATTTCGCGATGATGTTATCCCGCATCCATCCGGGGTTTCACGAAAGTCGAAAGCTCACGTTTTACAAGCTCATCTGCCACTTTTGGTTCACAAAAAAGAGCACTTTACCGATTTGGTGCAAGAACAAATACATGTGGACCGTGGAAACAAGAAAGAACAAATGGAGCGCATGATGGCTGATAGACTCGAAATTTGTGAGCTTCGAAAAAAAACGATACGTTGAAGATACTTAAGTTCGACACTACGAGGATGAGTCCGACGAACACGACAAAGATAGAGGTGTTGAAAAAAAAACCGCACAACTTATTTAAATTTTTAAATCATTTTCGTATTTTATTATTTAAGTTTATGTATTTTTTTTATTTTGTATTTTTGTTATTATGTATTTTGTAATGTTTTTATATACATGTAAATTAATTTTAGTTTTGTAATTTGTATATTTTTTAAAATAACTGAATTTAAAAATGATGGGTGAGACGCTATAAATCTAATGTTATTTAAAAAAGTATCTTTCTAATATTATGATGATTTTGTTATTATAAAAACAAGTCAAAATTATATACCTTTTATAAACAACACAAATCACAACTCGTGCTCTTAATAATGACAATTAAATTGTCAAAGAATATTGATATATATACTTACAAATAAGACTTAAAATCATGTTTACTTTATTTATTTTTTGTCAATATCTTATATATTTTCTCTCTCGTTGCTCTTCACCAATCAATTTTTTAAATTCACTAAATCAAATATCTAATTGTAATTGTATGTCCAAGTTATACAATTCATTTTCTATGTGAAAAACTGAAAACACGGTTATAGTGTTTTGGGCTGGGCTGGGAGGGAAAAAGAAAAATTCAAAATTCAAACTTTAAAATTCAACCCAAAGAAACGACACCGTTTAACTCACACACTCTTTACAGAACTCACAAGAAATATAAAGAACCATCCAGAATGACAGAACCCTCCAGAATTCACCCGAGCCTCACTCCGAACCAAAACTACACAGAACCACCTAGAACAACCCACCACACCACCTTTCTTCATATAAATACCACCCCATTCTCATTCTCATCATCATAAACCAGAAACAAAAAATAACAATCTCAAACAAATTCTCAACAAACTCTCCAACAAACTAACAAACTCTTAACAAACTTTTTCTCAAAAGTACAGATGGCAGCAGCAGAAGCAGAGACGTTTGCGTTCCAAGCAGAGATCAACCAGTTGCTAAGTTTGATCATCAACACATTCTACAGCAACAAGGAGATATTCCTTCGTGAGCTAATCAGCAACTCGTCAGACGCTTTGGATAAGATTCGTTTCGAAAGCTTGACTGATAAGAGTAAATTAGATGCTCAGCCTGAGCTTTTTATCAGGATTGTTCCTGATAAGGTTAATAAGACGCTTTCGATTATTGATAGCGGTGTTGGCATGACTAAAGCAGGTATACTACTTGATGCATGTTGACTTGTTGACCATAAGCTTCGTTATTAGTCTCTTAGCTGAGTTATTAATTTGTTGTACATTATGAATCTGAGAATCTGTTTGGTTTTGGGGGTGTTTGTTTCGGCTTATGGATTATTTGATTTTGGGCTTATGTTTAATAAGCTCTCTTTGTGTGGCTTTTTTTAAAACTTTGCGGCTTATATAAGTTCATTTAGGTAAGATCAAGTTACTGTGTTACGTTATGAATCTGAGAATATGTTTGGTAGGTGTTTGTTTTGGCTTATGGCTTATTTTGTTTTTGGCTTATATTTAATAAGCTCAATTTTTGTGGCTTATTTTAGAACTTTTCGACTTATACAATTATAACATAATAATCTCATATATAAGCAGAAAATTTTTAAAATAAGCCTCAAAAGGTGAGTTTATGAAATATAAGCCCAGAATTAAGTAAGCCATAAGACGAACAAACATAAGCTTAGTGATTACTAGTAATTATGTTTAATACTATCTGATTAAGTTTTGGCATTTAATGATTAGTACTGTTGATACTGTTGACTAGCTTATTAGGTATATTGTAAGGTAAGGTTATCGAATTCGGTTAGTTGATCATGAATGTTGACTTGTTGACCACTGGTTTGATTAGTAATTAGTACTGTTAGTTTGTTACAGAGGTTAATTGTTAATATGTTCATGGTTATGCATGTTGAGCTGTTGATGTCATAGTTAGCGTTGTGAGATGATTTGTTAGGCGTATTGTGAAACTATTCTATCTGATAACTGCAATTGCACACTGTAGATGTGATACTGATACCTGTCTTGTTAACACAAATTATATTGTTATAAGTGCATATTAGACAGAGGGATTGTAATTTTGTGCTACATTTGAGCCACATGATGATGATGATGATGAGAAGTTATTAGTTGTGAATAAAATAGAGTGTGGGATTAGTACTATTGTATATTGATACAGACTAATCTTCGTTTATACCATATTTGCTAGTTTGCTAGTTTATGCTGATTTTGTGACGGTGACTGGGATGCTAGACAATTAAGTTACTAGGAGGTACAACTAATTAATGGCAAGTTATAAGTAGAAAGTATTGTGGTTTTATGTCGTATTGAGTTGCTGTTAGTGGTTGTGCATTCTTGTAAAATATTAAGTTTCTGTTTGTAAACTGAAAATTGTTATTGTTCTCATGTAGATTTGGTGAACAATTTGGGAACCATTGCTAGATCTGGAACCAAGGAATTCATGGAAGCACTTCAGGCTGGAGCTGATGTGAGCATGATTGGACAGTTTGGTGTCGGTTTCTATTCTGCTTATCTAGTTGCAGAGAAGGTCATTGTTACCACAAAACACAATGACGATGAGCAATACATTTGGGAATCACAAGCTGGTGGTTCTTTCACCGTCACTAGGGATACTACCGGCGAACAGCTTGGCAGGGGAACCAAGATCACTCTCTTCCTTAAAGAGGATCAGGTAATTGTGTGATTCTGTTAATGATGTCTGTTGATGATGGTTAATTAGTTGGTAATTAGTTACTCACATCGTTTGATGTTGGTTTTGCAGATGGAGTATCTAGAGGAGAGGAGAATTAAGGACCTAGTGAAGAAGCATTCTGAGTTCATTAGCTATCCGATTGCTCTTTGGACCGAAAAAACAATTGAGAAGGAGATCAGTGATGATGAAGACGAGGAACCTAAAAAGGAAGAAGAAGGTGATATTGAGGAAGTTGATGAAGAAAAGGAGAAGGAGAAAGGTAAGAAGAAAAAGATCAAGGAGGTTACTCATGAATGGGAGGTTATCAACAAGCAGAAACCAATCTGGCTTCGTAAACCAGAAGAGATCACCAAAGATGAGTACGCTTCTTTCTACAAGAGCTTGACCAATGATTGGGAGGATCATCTTGCTGTGAAACACTTCTCTGTTGAGGGACAACTTGAGTTCAAGGCAATCCTCTTTGTTCCTAAGAGGGCTCCATTTGATCTGTTTGACACCCGAAAGAAGATGAACAACATCAAGCTGTATGTAAGGAGGGTCTTTATCATGGACAACTGTGAGGAGCTAATTCCTGAGTATCTCGGGTTTGTGAAGGGTGTTGTCGACTCTGATGATTTGCCACTCAACATCTCCCGTGAGATGCTTCAACAGAACAAGATTCTTAAAGTTATCAGGAAGAATCTTGTAAAGAAGTGCATTGAGATGTTCAACGAGATTGCCGAGAACAAGGAAGACTACAACAAATTCTATGAGGCTTTCTCTAAGAATTTGAAATTGGGTATCCATGAGGACAGCCAGAACAGGGGTAAGATAGCTGATCTCCTCCGATACCATTCAACCAAGAGTGGTGATGAATTGACCAGCTTGAAGGACTACGTTACTCGAATGAAGGAGGGACAGAAGGACATTTACTACATCACTGGTGAGAGCAAGAAGGCGGTTGAGAACTCTCCATTCTTGGAGAAGCTCAAGAAGAGAGGTTATGAAGTGCTATTCATGGTGGATGCTATTGATGAGTATGCGGTTGGACAGTTGAAGGAATACGATGGGAAGAAGCTTGTGTCTGCAACGAAAGAAGGGTTGAAGCTCGAAGACGAAACTGAGGAAGAGAAACAAAAGAGGGAAGAAAAGAAGAAATCATTTGAGAATCTGTGCAAGACGATTAAGGAGATCTTAGGAGACAAAGTGGAGAAAGTTGTGGTTTCTGATAGAATTGTGGATTCCCCATGTTGTTTGGTGACTGGCGAGTATGGGTGGACGGCAAACATGGAGAGGATCATGAAGGCACAGGCTCTTAGGGACAGTAGCATGGGTTCTTACATGTCAAGCAAGAAGACAATGGAGATAAACCCTGATAATGCCATCATGGAGGAGCTCAGGAAGAGGGCCGAGGCAGACAAGAACGACAAGTCAGTTAAGGATTTGGTGATGCTTCTCTTTGAGACGGCTCTGTTGACATCTGGATTTAGCTTGGAGGACCCAAACACATTCGGAGGAAGGATCCACAGGATGTTGAAATTGGGTCTCAGCATTGACGAGGAGGAAGGTGGCGAGGATGATGCTGAGATGCCTGCTTTGGAGGAAGAAGGTGCCGAGGAAAGCAAGATGGAGGAAGTTGATTAGGTAGTTTGTGTTTCACTCCAGGTTGTTAAATAGTTGTGTGTCTGTTAAGTTCTTTTCTCAATTTGCAAGTGTTGTCGAGTGTCTGTGGTCTTTTGGGGTCTTGAATGGTTTCAATTCAAGTGGCTGTTTGGGTTTTGTAAAGCGTTGAACATGCTAGTAATATGAGTATATCCCTCTTGTTCATCAAAATGTTACAAAAGTGTGCAATGAATGATTCAATATTCAATATTTCATGGATAGACATATTTAATAAGCTGAATCACCCTCTAAATTAAGAGGGTAGTACTCTCAACAGCTTTTTAGACATAACAACTTCTGCTGTTCTGTCGGATAATAATGACCAACTGGTGAGTTAAGAATCTTCCAGTTGCCGACTCGATGGGCATACGTCTGATGATGGTCTCTCTTCTATGAGGTCCAGTATGATGGTCTCCCTTCTATGAGGTCGAATACCACTAGGCTTGTTGACATCTTCGGGTCTTGTTAGGTAGAATAGCTAGGTAGAATAGCTAGTCGTATTGTGAATTTATTAAGCGCGTTCAATGGAAAAAAATCAACCCGTGAGGCGAAGAACTCAACCGCTCAGTACATTGGACTGGTGGTGGTGGTGTTTGTTCTTCTTGTTTAGAGTTGATGTCACATAGAATACCAGTTTACATGTGGATGTCACTGTTTCACTCGAGACCATCTCTGGATCCCTGTGGATGTCAAAATTCGTCCACGCCGCCTAGGCGCCTAGGAACTGAAATTCAAGACAATGAAGGTATTCACCCAGACCAACAGACGTCGGTGTATGCTGGAAATAAGCTGGAGAAAGATTGGCTCCTTTGCTATACGTCAACCATCCGTCCACATTGCAGATATATGGCGTGATTTCTGCCACTCGAAAAACCGTCCATCTAGAAGTGGATAGCACCGACACCATCAAAAATGTGAAAGCCAAGATTCAGGACAAGGAAGGTGTCCTGCAGACAAGCAGACATTGTTTTTTGCCCCCAAAACGGCTCCAAGACGACTGTACTTTTTCCGACTCCTGTATCTGGAATGGAACTACCCTACATCTCATTAAAATTCTTGGTTAGATATCTTTGACGCACCAATTATAACACTTGCAGTGTCTGTAAGTATTCTAAACTCTGAATATTATGTTGTTTCTTCATTCTTCATATTTGTTCATCCATATTTTCAGTAGATGTTAAATTGGATACTAGTTTTTCTACTAATGAAAGCATCTTTAGAATTTCAAGTTTCTGTTTTCATTTCTATATTTTTGCAAGTGTTATCTGAGTAAAGAATACTGTGCAGTTTGAAATGAAGGAAAACGTCCAGGACGAGAATACCTTGCAGTTTACCAGGAAGGAAAACTTCCTGGACAAGAACGCCGCCCCACCCAACTAGCAGAGGCCGCCCGTCGCTCTTTGGAAGCAGCAACAAACAGTGGATGCAAATATTATGTACCCATCCCACTGGAAAAGCACACAATTCAGAATACAGTTCAGAAGGATTCCACCCTTCCCAATCCCCATAGTCCCCCCCATGACCTCTTCCGGTAATTGAAGCTTGTGTTTTCTTTTCGCTATGTGGAGCAACTTTTTCTCTATATTTTCCCAACATTTTGTAGTTTTGCATTGTGTATGCAAAGATTGCCTTTATGTTTTTGTACCTGATTTTTACTTTACGAAATCTCAATGGATGTTATGTGTTGTGTTAGTCCTATTGTTTTCAACATGTATGGATAACCAATATTCAAGAACCATGGTAACACAAGTGCCTAAAACAAAGATGCAGCAAGTTCGGATACTTCTGTAGAAACTTGATCGTATTCTGCAAGCACGCCTTTTGTTGCTTTACTTAAGACCGAAACACAGCAACTAACGTGTGTACGAAATTGAATTTCTTTTCTGATTTAGCCCTTTTGTAAAAAGTAAAAACCATTACAAAATTAACTATTTTTGGTTTTTTCAAAATATGTATATTTTTCGCAAATATAGAACTAATATAATTGGATAAAAAATAAGAGCAACCAAACCTATTTATATTAGAATATTTTCAACAAAGAGGTAAAAATCCAGCCAAACTTCGACTAAACAGTTGGTTATTGCTAGACAATTATTCTATGTCAATCTAATAGGGTGTCGAACTAGCCATTCAAGCAAACAAAATCTTGATACTAAGCCAGCAAATACGCTAATAATTATCTAGTGAAGACATAAATAACTTCATAAAGGCGATCCTAAAAAAAACTTTCTAAGTGAAGTCGCAAGAGATTGGTAGTCGCCTGCAGTTGCAAGACTAGATGAATGAAATAGATTACTGGTGCTAACATGCTAAAGACAGAACTAAGAGTTTAGAAAACTTGAAAACACAACCTCAGTATTCAGAATTCATAATTAGACAATTGACAAAAAAAAAGCAGGCGATATAGTAGCAACCAAACATTACAAATCCTCCAAAAACTTTAACTTTGACAATGTAGATCTAAGCGTTTTAAGAGAAGTTAGCTTGGTGGAGCAGCGCCACCAAAACCACCACCTCCACGACCGAAGCTAGGTCTCCCACCAGCACCCTGCAAATCACATTTCATTACCAATCAGTAAGATTCTAAGAGATATCCTTACCAACCTTTTAGAGCATAGTAGAATTTCAAGTCTATGACTACCAACCACCAATGTTAAAACAAACAAGTATAGACTGCCAGGTAAGCAAGGCCGCATACTTATCAGAGGAGTATTGAATTATAAGTGTTTTCCAATACACAAATAGTGTAGTAGCACCTAGACAATAAAGTTGTTCTCACAAGATAAACACGC
The DNA here is from genome assembly GCA_025667525.1 of Glebionis coronaria. NCBI lineage: Eukaryota > Viridiplantae > Streptophyta > Magnoliopsida > Asterales > Asteraceae > Glebionis > Glebionis coronaria. The sequence goes on from CM046881.1 coordinate 46,984,710, forward strand.
CTTCACCTTCGTTTATGTCCGGTTTATCCAGATTTATTTTATGGACATGAACACTACATATAAAATCTTTCTTTTATTCACTAATAATATATTTTAATAAAAAGAATCCCATGCTTTCTAGATAAACATAAATCACATACTTCTCATGATAAAGAATGTAGACTGTTATAGTAAGCAAAAAATGCGGAATGTGACGTATAGGAAGCAAAAACATGAAAAGATAGCCTCCAGGCACATTAAATCGCATACTTTTCACGGTTACCCACATACCACATAGAACACGCACAAGCTACAAATCCAGTATATCTATATGTCCAGTAAGTACATTATGGATCAATGATATAGGTATTTAACTACACCAAGGCAGAGAATGGAACACGTATTTTTATATTATTATGAGAACATTGACTAATACGCAAAGTCGAAGACAAATACCCACAAAGACTAATACGCAAAGTCAACCAGAAAAACGTTCTTAACAAAAGTAGAAATGCTTGAATAGAAATAGTGAAAACTTACCCTGTTAAAAGCAGGCTGGTAATCAGCTGGAGCTCCACCTTTCTCGCCACTGAAATCACCAGCAGGTCCTCTGGTCCCACCTCGGTATCCATCCCTATCACCACCGAATCTTGGTCTGTCCCCATCACCCCTTGGAGGGCCACTGCAGATTTTCATAAGTTAAAAAACATTCCATTAGGGCTAAACAGGCTTGAGTGCTTGACCGACAATGTTGTGTCAGAATTGAAAAACTGGAAGTCCATACACTTATGACTGTCACCAGAACACCCAGTGTTTAAATAGCTTATAGAAAGTTTAGACAGCTTTTTTGGCACGATAAGAAACACCGTAACATCTTTTCAAAAAGCCAGCCAAAACACCCCCTTTAACTATAATAGTTCAAACACATATAACTAAACAAACATTTAAACTCTCCCTAAAAGACACCCAATATGTATCAAACCCCCAAATCCCAAAAGCAGATCAAACATTTAAGAAGCGTTACATAAGTAACTCTAAGCACCGCCTTAATGATTCAAAACCAATACATTCACTCATAAACTAGAAAATATCATACCGTGGGCGATCACCAGCTCCCATAGGACGACCGAGTGGCTTAGCAGACTTCTTAAGAGTAGCAGGTACGATATCAGAAGGAAGATTCAAGTAAGTCCTCAAGAACTCAATTCCATCATTAGTTAAAAACCAATAGTAATGCATCCAAGCAAATGTCTCCTTAACGTATTCCTTTGACTTAAAGCTTTGCATAAGCTTAATCACTTGCAAATTCGGCACATCGATTTCTGGATGTTTTGCCAAGTTGAAATCCTTCTTAGCGTAACAAACTCCCTCTGCATACACAAATTGAGCAGATATCAGCAACACTTAACGACATCAATGCTGTTATATATGGCGTATTTTATGTTACAAGTAGAGGGCATAATCAAGATCGCAAAAATCAAGCCAGGTATTTACTCCTAGATCATCCAAGGTTGTCAAAAGCGAGAAAAGCGACAGAAGCGACCCAAAGCGCTTTATATCTGTTGAAGCGAGGCGCTTTACTGAAGCGAGGAAAGCGACCTTAAAGCGCCCGCTTTTTAAAAAACGGCCAGTTTTCAAATTTTTAGATAAAGAAGATGTACAGCCGGCCCTAATCTTTTAAATTATTTGAATGAACTTCTAGTTCGTGGTCTTTTTATATCAAAAATGAAGATTTTAAGATAATTATGCTTTTATTTAATAATTGTTCTCATCCTAGACACTATTATATGAACATAGAGTAAAATGCTTACTAAAGCGCTCGCTTCTCGCTTTGGAAACAGGTATGTCGCTTTAAGGTCGCTTTTGCTTTAAACTACCTTGAGATCATCTCAAGGTTATATAAGCAACAGACAGTTGGACACTCTCGCGCTCTGCTAGAGTAAATTACAAGGTATTGCTAACTAGAATATCAAGAATAATTTCATAAAAGTAACATCACACTCACTCGTAAGCATATCTAGCATGAAAAGTAAGTAGTTATGCATAAACAAAATGCTGGGTGTTTGGATCTGCTTACTTTATGGGCTTAACAGCTTATTGAAATTGAAAAAGCCGATAAGCTCAGTTTTTTTAGGCTTATGAGGTTAAGCAATTAAGCCCATGGCCATGAGCTTATATTATCTTCTCATAAGCTCAAAAAGGTAAACTTATCGGCTTTTCAAAATGTCAATACGCCGCTAAGCCCATACAATAACCCAATCCAAACACAGAAAAATGCCTGTTTAAGCTTATATACCTAGCTTATGCCTATCTGGTTTTCATCTTATGTTTCGTAAGCTCACTTTATTTGGCTTGTTTTGAAACTTTTTGGCTTATATAAAGCTCAGCATGTCATAATAAGTTTACATAAGCTAAAAAGTTTGAAAATAATCTATAAAAAGTGAGCTTGTGAAACATAAGCCAAAAACCAGATAAGTCGTAACCCCGCTATCTAAGCTTAAACAAATACACAATCTGAATAACACGCGCGAGGTTTACGAGACGAATATATATTTTGATACTCTAGTCTACTTGTCTAGTCTCATTTACATGATATAAAAAACAATACTAATTTATTTACACTAGTAACAAATAAAATGTAACAAAATCTAACAAAATGTAAAAATAAATAATATAAATAAAAATAAAAAGAAGATGAAAAAAGAGACTAAACCTTGGAAGAGGTACTTTGAGATGGCCTTACGGTTCTTGTCTGGGATAATCTGTAACACACAAAACATATATAAATATATGTTAAAAAAACATTTTTATAAAATTTTAAAAGATTAAAAAGTGGAAATGGTGATTTACCATGATTGCTGCTGCTGCTGCTGCTGCTTGTTTGAGATGAGAGGTTGTTGTTGTTTGTGTTCTGCAGGCACAAAAACCAAACCCTACTTTACATATGTTTTGTGTTTATGTGTTTTGGTGGATGGACTATATAAGCCCATTATGAAAATGGCTTTTGTGAGTTATCTGGGCCGGGCTCAAATTGTTCTATAAGTGTTTTTATCTAACTTTTAAAGCTTTTTTTTTTTATTATAATTTTAAATATTTTTTTATTATATAATATTTGATAAAAATTATATTAATAATATCACATTCAAAAACAAATACCTTTATATATCTTTCGTCAAGTATTATATAATCAAATAAAACTTATTTAAGGTCAAAATTGAAGAAAAAAAAATTTAAAAGTTAAACGTAAACACTTCTTTTTAAACGGATGTAGTAATCTGTAACTACATTATAAAATATTTGAGACTTTCTAAAAATATTGAGACTGAATTTTCACTAATTTTAGTTACTAAATATAACAAACTGTTGGTGTCTTTCCAACATTCTATACCATATAACCCTTTGTAACAACCTTTTATTACAAACTTTTATATCGATCTATTAAAATAATATTTTTTTTATTTTAAATTGAAATATTTATTTATTTATTTATTATTTTCATAATAAATTCACGATATTTTCTAAATTTTTGTGTTCTTTAATTGAATTTTTTTATTAAAGGTGTATTCTCATTACAGTTCCATTAAAAAGATAGTACTACATCAACAAAGCTTATCTCAATCCAAACTATTACTGTAACACCCCATTTTGATAATGGAATGTCACGCGTCATTATGGCGTGTCATCAAAGCATACAAGGATAAATGTCTAAACATTACATGACCATAAAAGGGAAATACCGGAATCAAACATCGGTAGTCCAAAAGTAAAGCTCACACACAAACATAAGTACTGTAAATGAAAGGACTAAACAATGTCCATGGCAAGAGTATCAAAGTAAAGATAATGCATAAAGTAAAGAAAGGCTAGAAAGCTTCCAGTCCATATGCACGTACGCTTAAAGTCTACGAGCGTCCCTGAGTACCTGCCGTTTTGGGAACATAGAAAAGGAAAACGATTGAGCAATACGCTCAGTGCACGGATGTACAATAAAGCATGAATAGGATAAGCATATAAGCATATAACAGCGGAAGAAACTAAGTCCCGAATACCCTGGTTAAGTCTTGGTAAAACTGGTTTTATAGTTTGAAAAGCCTTATGTTTATCTTATAAAGCCTGTTTAACATATTCTACCATTAGCCAATATAGGTCATGAAAATCCATCGTGCATGAATACTTGGAGGGGTGAACTCATCATGCAAATTAGATGGGCTGCCTCTAATTTAATATACTGGTTTGGGTAGGAGGGATCAGCTCCTTGTGAAGGATGCAAGGCACACACCACATTCACACTGAGTAATCTGCTGAAAAACATGTAACTAGGATGCACCCATACGCCCCACATGATAAATATAATAATATGGCCAAAAGCTGAAGGGACGCCACGAGCAATCACTCCGCCGTGGGGAAGTCATAACACCAGTGCCTCTAATGTTATGGTTATGGTACCTCCATAACTAGGTGAAACTAGTCATGCATGTATATGGCTATAGGTATTCTAAATTAAACATAAGCAAATCAAACATATAAACTTATACTACGGGAAAACAGTTGGCTGCATACGGGGAATCCTAATAAGGAAAGAATGTCCATAATGAAAGGACGGGAATCCGTACCTTATGTCCAGTAAACGAAGAAGACGAAATGAGGAGAATCCTACTTCGGTATCACTAATGCTACATAAATACATACGTGTATAAGTATCTGGTTACTAAATACGTAACTGGTTTTATGTCATGTCTTAGCTTATTTTATACGTTCATGTCATGTTTTACGGTTTTAAGCCTTAAACTATGTTTATCTTATATTCTATCTATTCTGATTAAGTATTATTTGTATTTCATGTATTATTATACTTACTGTGTAATAATAAGTAACTTTCTAAAAATAGCAGGTTTCCTAAAAAAGAAAGTTTCCAAAAATAGAAAGTTACCAAAAATAGAAAGTTTCCAAAAATAGAAAGTTTCCAAAAATAGAAAGTTTCCAAAAATAGAAAGTTTCCAAAAGTAGAATTACTGCTTAAAATAGATAAGTTTCTAAAAATAGAAAGTTTCCATAAATAGATTAGCTACCTTAATTAAATAAGTTTCTAAAAATAGAAAGTTTCTATAATTAGATATAAGCTGGTTAAATAAGATAATTATATAAGCTTAAGTGTTTTCTGATTATTTTCTAAGTCAAAATGATATAAGGTATAGTTTATTAATTATTACATGTAACTTAAATAAACTATAGGTTAAAAGTATTTAATTAAATATATCATGTTTTTAATTAAATAAAGTTAAATACTTAGGTTAAAACATGTATTATTAATTATTAATAATATAACCTAAGTCATGTTAATTAATTAATTATAGCCATGGTTTTTAATAATTAATTAATTATAAAGTCTAGAAAAATATAAATACTTAGGTTAAAAATCCATGACTAATAATTAAATTATAACCTAAGTCATGTTTTATTGAATTAATATGTCATGTTTTATTAATTTAATCTTAACATATAATTATTAAAATCATAAATCTTAACATAAACCATGAACCGGATCGTGACTAGAAACCATAAACCGGACCCGTAATCAACACCATACCCCGAACCACCTCGGGGTTCTCCCCTGTTTGCTGCTGCCGTGGGACCCACACCACCAAACCGAGACCTTGAGGTCTCGGTGGTGGTCCATAAGCCAAGCCGAGACCCCCTTGGGGTTCGGTTTAGGCGTCGGCCACAACAAACACCCCTAAATCCCATGTTTTGATTTACCCCATAACCATTTACATGTTTAATTAATGTTTTTAATTAGCTTTTTTAAAAACATCATGTTCTTATGAAATTAATTAAATCAAAACATAAAAGAAAAGGAATTAAAAGGTATACCGAATGCGTGGATCAAACGAGGATGAACACACACGAACACTTGCACCAAATTCAAGATCAAAAATCAAACAAACACCCCCTTTCTTGTGTTTATATCCGGCGGCCAAAGGAGAGAGCAAGGAGAAGGAGAAAAATCTTTTAAGGTTTTGATTGTTTTACTTTAAAGTGAAAAATGGTCAAAACATTTACCTTAACCCCTTTCTTAGTAAAAAATTGATAGGTTTGGCCCATAGCCTTGGTGTAGCCGCGGGTAGGGGCACCACATGGGGTACCCGTACCTTTTTCCGAGTCTATTTATTTTATTGTTCGTTCGTGTTTAGTCGTGTTCGTGTTTTATGTGTTCTCGTTAAATATTAACTGTGACTTAATATATTTATTCGTGTTCGTAATAAATATATATACGTAATTAATATTAGCTCGTGATTAAATTACGTTCATGATTTCATGATCGCATGTTCGTGATTAATTATTGTTTGAATAATTATTGTGTGTTCACACGTAATTAATACTTATCGTGTTCTAACACGTACGTAATACTTACAATCCTAACACGTGAACGTAATCATACTATAAAAGGAAAGTTTTAATCTGGTACGTACGATATTAAGGGTACTATTCATGGTAAAAGCATGCGGGTTTTACAACTGTTCCCCCTAAAAAGAATAATTCGTCCCCGAATTATAGATAAAGTAAACTGGAAAAGAAGAACATACCCGAATTCAAAATATGAAATGAGGGTAAGTAGCCCGGATAGACTCCTCTGTTTCCCAAGTGGCTTCCCGCTCGGTATGATCCCTCTGAAGGATTTTGACGAATGGAATCGTCTTCCTTCTCATGACTCGTTCTTGTCTGTCAAGAACTCGTTTGGGTTCTTCTATGAAGGTGAGATCTTCACATATCTGTTCCAGTGGATACTGAACCATGTGAAGGGGATGATACTGGTACCCTCTGAGTAACGACACATGAAACACATTGTGTACATGCGAAAGCTGCGAAGGTAACGCTAACCGGTAAGATACTTCACCGACTCGTTCAATGATATCAAACGGCTCGATGAAACGAGGACTGAGCTTCCCTTTAATCCCGAAGCGTCTAACACCACGTGTCGGGAAACCTTAAGGAAGACGTGATCTCCTACGTTAAAATGTATGTCCCTACCATGCTTATCGGCGTAACTCTTTTGACCTGATCGTGCTTCCTGAAGATTCTGCTTAGCTATTGCGATCCTTTCATTTGTCATCTCTATGATTTCTGGTCCTTCAAGTGTTCGCTCGCCAACCTGATCTCAGCAGATTGGGGCGCGACACTTTCTGCCATACAACATCTCGAAAGGAGCACACTTGATACTTGCGTGCCAACTGTTGTTGTATGAAAACTCCACCAAACAGATATAATCGTCCCAATCACCCGTCCATTCCAACGCACATGACCTCAACATGTCTTCCAATGTCTGAATCGTTCGCTCCGACTGTCCGTCCGTTTGAGGATGAAAAACCGTGCTAAGCTTAAGTTGTGTACCCCAAGCTTTCTGCAGACTCTTCCAAAATCACGAAGTGAAACGAGGATCTCTGTCTGAGACGATACTGGATGGAGCACCGTGAAGTCTCATGATCTCTCTTCTATACGTATCGGCGAGTTTACTTACTGGATCTTCCTTGCGAATCGGTAAGAAATGAGCTGATTTGGTAAGTCGATCTACGATAACCCAAATTGCATCATGCTTCCTCTTGGTAGGCGGAAGACCAGTAACAAAATCCATGGTGATTTTGTCCCACTTCCACTCTGGAATATCTAACGGTTGAAGGAGACCGCCAGATCGCTGATGCTCGATCTTAACCTGCTGGCAGGTAAGACATTTGGAGACGTAAGTGGCCACATCCTGTTTACCACTCCACCAAAAGTATTGCTTGATGACATGGTACATCTTAGTTGAACCAGGATGTATAGAGAATGAGGAGTTATGAGCTTCAGCTAACAAGGCTTCCCGGAGTGCTTGGTCATCAGGAACACAAAGTCTCGTGCCCTGCCATAGGATACCATCTGCATCTACTCTGAATTTCGTCTGTTTCTCCAAATTCTATACTATCGCCCAGATTTCTCCATCATCTTTTTGAGCTTCCTTGATCTTAGAGAGTAACTCGGGTTCTACTCTAAGATTAGCCCAGTAATCGTGCTGTCCACGTACCATGATCTCGATGTCTAGTCGCTCCAAGTCTCTTATGATTTCCTCCTCAATTTTAATGTCGTTGATCATTCCGGACTTCCTGCTAAGAGCACCTGCTACTACATTTGCCTTTCCGGGATGATATTGTAGATTAATGTTATAATCCTTCAACAGCTCTAACCATCTTCTCTGCCTCATGTTCAATTCACGTTGAGTGAAGATATACTTCAAGCTCTTGTGGTCCGTGAAAATGTCACATGATTCTCCATATAAGTAGTGCCTCCATATCTTCAATGCAAACACGACTGCAGCAAGTTCCAAGTCATGCGTAGGGTAATTTTCTTCATAAGGCTTAAGCTGTCGTGAAGCGTACGCGATCACTTTCCCATGTTGCATGAGAACACAGCCAAGTCCCTTCCCCGATGCATCACTGTAGATTTGAAATCCACCTGTACCAGATGGGATAGTAAGAATAGGTGCAGATACTAGCTTCTGCTTCAGGTCTTCAAAGCACTTCTCTCGATCTTCAGTCCAGACGAATGTCTCCCCTTTCCGCATCAGTTTGGTCAGTGGTAGTCCTAAGCGGGAAAAGTTCTCCACAAACCTACGGTAATAGCCAGCTAAGCCTAAGAAACTGCGACCTCCGTCGTTGATGTCGGCCTCGGCCACTTAGTAATGGCCTCAACCTTCGCTGGATCCATAGTGATTCCTTCTGCTGATACAATGTGACCTAAGAATGCCACCTTGTCTAACCAAAACTCACATTTGGAGAATTTAGCATACAACTGCTTCTGGCGAAGAATCTGTAGTACTGTACGAAGATGGTCTTCGTGTTCCTCCTTGGACTTTGAGAAAATCAGGATGTCATCGATGAAGACAATGACGAACTTGTCCAGAAATTCATGAAAGATTCTGTTCATCAAGTCCATGAACACTGTTGGAGCATTGGTCAGGCCGAATGGCATAACTACAAGTTCGTAGTGGCCATAGCGGGTACGAAAAGCAGTCTTGGCGACGTCCTGCTCCTTAACCCGTAGCTGATGATAGCCTGATCTCAGATCAATCTTGGAGAAGTGTTTGGCCCCTTGGATTTGGTCAAACAGATCGTCTATACGCGACAGTGGATACCTATTCCGAATAGTAATCTTGTTGAGCTCGCGATAGTCTATGCAAAGACGCATATTGTCGTCCTTCTTCTTAACAAATAGGACCGGTGCGCCCCATGGAGATGCGCTCGGTCGAATGAAACCTCGTTCAAGAATTTCTTGCCGTTGATCCTTCATCTCCTTTAGCTCGATGGGAGCCATGCGATAAGGAGCCTTGGAGATTGGTTCAGCTCCTGGAATAAGCTCGATATTGAATTCCACTTCTCTTGCAGGTGGTATGCCCGGATGTTCTTCTAGAAATACATCTTGGAATTCCGACAGTATTGGTTGATCCTGAATTGATGGAGATTCAGTATCCATGTCGTGAACCGTAGCTAGATAACCCTCGCAGCCATGTGACAGTAGTGCACGCGCTTGCATGGTAGATATGATTTGTACAGACCGTCCGGGTACGAACCCGTTATGAATGTACTCTGGTGCATTAACATCACCGAAGATAACTCGATATGAATGGCAGTCTATGGTAGCATGATGCTTGGATAGCCAATCCATGCCCAAAATCATGTCGAAGTCATTCATGTCCAGCGGAAGTGCGTCAACAGGACGAACCTTATCGTCAAATTCTAGGGGGAGACTCTTGTATACATGGGTGATTAATACAGAGTCCCTCAAAGGCGTGTAAATAGTAAGTCTATTCTCTAGTGGCATGGGGAGCATCCTAATGTTCTTAGCATAAGCAGTAGAAATGACTGAGTGAGTAGCACCCGTATCGAAAAGAACACACGCAGCTTGACCATACATATACAAGATTCTAGTGATGGTACCTGTAGACTTGTTGGCCTGGTCTCGAGATGTCGTGTAGACACGCCTAGTGGTAGGAGGCGGCTTGGTATCAGCATGTCCCGATGTGCCCTCCATCTCGCCCTTACGGTAATCCTTCATGATATGGCCAGGAATACCACACTTGAAGCATGCATCAGTGTTACGACGACATGGCCCTGGGTGCCTACGGTGGCAAGTAGAGCAAAGAGGATGAGTATATCCTCCAGCAGGTGCTCTGGCTGTCTGAGGACCTGATAAAACATTTTACATAAGACATGATAATAGGGTACAAAGGACAATGCGGATAATCTTAAGATTGAATACCAGTGATAGCTGGACGGCTAGGCTGTGAACCTCTCTGGTTCTGGTTCCTACCGTTTCCATGGTTCCTGGTAGCAGATTTGCTAAAGTGTTAGAATATGAGTTATAACATGAAATCATAAGAAAATGCGTAAGTATTAGGACCTGCTGCCATTGGAGTGTCCACCGTTGTTACGGTAATTATCATTACCGCCACGCCTATCCGTAGTAGAATGGTCGTTAGTCTGACCGTTTCCCTTGGGCTGATGAGGCTGCTGCTGAGTAGCCGGCTGAGACCGGTCCCTAGTTTTCTGCCTGGAAGATACAATTTAAAGAGATGAAGAATTGACATATATGGAATGAATACGGATTGGTCACCGCTTGAATACGAATGTTTACCTCTTGTCGGGTCTCTCAACTTCCCCGAACTCATCTCTCTCCTACAGCATTTCCAGCTTACGTGCTGCATCGACCACTTTTGCTACAGTGTTGAACGTAGCACACACCAAGTTGTTTGCGACCGATGTGCGAAGAGCCCACCTAAAGTGGTGTGCCTGCTCTTCAGGAGTACCTGCCGCTGCACCAAGGAAACCAGCTAAGCGAAGAAAGCGCTGCATAAACTCATTGCTATTCTCACCAGCTCTCTGTCAGATCCCATGGTACTCCCTCTTGAGCTTGTCTTGCTCAGCCTTGGGAAAGAACTGCTCCATCACCCTATCTTTGAACTGAGACCATGTCAAACCAGCCACCCAATCGTCACATCCCTCAGACTGCATCAACGCTAACCACCAATTTAACACATCGCCTTCGAACCGGTAGCATGCCAACCTCGCCTTGAACGCGAGGTCACAACCCATAGCATTGAAAATCTTCTCGATGTGAGCCAACCAGCTTTCAGCATTACTGGGGCTATCTGTTTTCTCAAAAGCTCGAGGACCGAGCTTGTTGAATCTCTCCAGCCATATTGCCAATGTCACTGGAGGAGGAGGAAGAGGTGCTTGGTTATGCTGTTGATTGTTGGCAGCTTGAACCTCAGCCGTGATGTCGTTCCTCAGTTGAGGAAGCAAAGCTTGCATTGCAGCTTGGATTGCTGCATTGAGTTCCTGTTCGTGTGTGAGAACCATCTGACAGTATAACATAAAACATATGATTAACAGATCAAAACATAAAATATATCTATACATGAAAAAAAATTATACTAAAAATTCAAGAGAAAAATTTTATGCAAGAAAATATGTGTATGAATGCATGATGCAGTTTTATGAAAACTTTTGTATGCTCGAGAGTGAACGCCTATGGTCAGTTCACCCAAAACAAAAGACATGGCGAGGGGACGCCTATGGGTCGGTCCCAAATTTAAAAGTTTTGATAAAACACATGCGACTAAATAGGGCCAGTCCTGTACCAACCATTACTTAGTCATAAACCTGCGACAATGACATATATATATGTATGCATAAAAATGATGAATGCATGAAAACGACTATCAGTTCTAGGAAGACCATAGTGACTACCCACTAATCACATGTCATATTTTGAGAGCCTACAGGTCGAAGCCTTGGCTCTGATACCATAATTGTAACACCCCATTTTGATAATGGAATGTCACGCGTCATTATGGCGTGTCATCAAAGCATACAAGGATAAATGTCTAAACATTACATGACCATAAAAATGAAATACCGGAATCAAACGTCGGTAGTCCAAAAGTAAAGCTCATCACACACAAACATAAGTACTGTAAATGAAAGGACTAAACAATGTCCATGGCAAGAGTATCAAAGTAAAGATAGTGCATAAAGTAAAGAAAGGCTAGAAAGCTTCCAATCCATATGCACGTACGCTTAAAGTCTACGAGCGTCCCTGAGTACCTGCCGTTTTGGGAACATAGAAAAGGAAAACGATTGAGCAATACGCTCAGTGAACGGATGTACAATAAAGCATGAATAGGATAAGCATATAAGCATATAACAGCGGAAGAAACTAAGTCCCGAATACCCTGGTTAAGTCTCGGTAAAACTGGTTTTATAGTTTGAAAAGCCTTATGTTTATCTTATAAAAACTGTTTAACATATTCTACCATTAGCCAATATAGGTCATGAAAATCCACCGTGCATGAATACTTGGAGGGGTAACCTCATCATGCAAATTAGAGGGGCTGCCTCTAATTTAATATACTGGTTTGGGTAGGAGGGATCAGCTCCGTGTGAAGGATGCAAGGCACACACCACATTCACACTGAGTAATCTACTGAAAAACACGTAACTAGGATGCACCCATACGCCCCACATGATAAATATAATAATATGGCCAAAAGTTGAAGGGACGCCACGAGCAATCACTTCGCCGTGGAAAAGTCATAACACTAGTGCCTCTAATGTTATGGTTATGGTACCTCCATAACTAGGTGAAATTGGTCATGCATGTATATGGCTATAGGTATTCTAAATTAAACATAAGCAAATCAAACATATAAACTTATACTACGAGAAAACAGTTGGCTGCATACGGGGAATCCTAATAAGGAAAGAATGTCCATACTGAAAGGACGGGAATCCGTACCTTATGTCCAGTGAACGAAGAAGACGAACTGAGGAGAATCCTACTTCGGTATCACTAATGCTACATAAATACATACGTGTATAAGTATCTGGTTACTAAACACGTAACTGGTTTTATGTCATGTCTTATCTTATTTTATACGTTCATGTCATGTTTTACTGTTTTAAGCCTTAAACTGTGTTTATCTTATATTCTGTCTATTCTGATTAAGTATTACTTGCATTTCATGTATTATTATACTTACTGTGTAATAATAAGTAACTTTCTAAAAATAGCAGGTTTCCTAAAATAGAAAGTTTCCAAAAATAGAAAGTTACCAAAAATAGAAAGTTTGCAAAAATAGAAAGTTTCCAAAAATAGAAAGTTTCCAAAAATAAAAAGTTTGCAAAAATAGAAAGTTTCCAAAAGTAGAATTACTGCTTAAAATAGATAAGTTTCTAAAAATAGAAAGTTTCCATAATTAGATTAGCTGCCTTAATTAAATAAGTTTCTATAAATAGAAAGTTTCCATAATTAGATATAAGCTGGTTAAATAAGCTAATTATATAAGGTTAAGTGTTTTCTGATTATTTTCTAAGTCAAAATGATATAAGGTATAGTTTATTAATTATTATGTAACTTAAATAAACTATAGGTTAAAAGTATTTAATTAAATATATCATGTTTTTAATTAAATAAAGTTAAATACTTAGGTTAAAACATGTATTATTAATTATTAATAATATAACTTAAGTCATGTTAATTAATTAATTATAGCCATGGTTTTTAATAATTAATTAATTATAAAGTCTAGAAAAATATAAATACTTAGGTTAAAAATCCATGATCTAATAATTAAATTATAACCTAAGTCATGTTTTATTAAATTAATATGTCATGTTTTATTAGTTTAATCTTAACATATAATTATTAAAATCATAAATCTTAACATAAACCATGAACCGGATCGTGACTAGAAACCATGAACCGGACCCGTAATCAACACCATACCCCGAACCACCTCGGGGTTCTACCCTGTTTGTTGCTGCCGTGGACCCACACCACCAAACCGAGACCTTGAGGTCTCGGTAGTGGTCCATAAGCCAAGCCGAGACCCCCTTGGGGTTCGGTTTAGGCGTCGGCCCCAACAAACACCCCTAAATCCCATGTTTTGATTTACCCCATAACCATTTACATGTTTAATTAATGTTTTTAATTAGCTTTTTTAAAAACATCATGTTCTTATGAAATTAATTAAATCAAAACATAAAAGAAAAGGATTTAAAAGGTATACCGAATGTGTGGATCAAACGAGGATGAACACACACGAACCCTTGCACCAAATTCAAGATCAAAAATCAAACAAACACCCCCTTTCTTGTGTTTATATCCGCCGGCCAAAGGAGAGAACAAGGAGAAGGAGAAAAATCTTTTAGGGTTTTGATTGTTTTACTGTAAAGTGAAAAGTGGTCAAAAGATTTACCTTAACCCCCTTTCTTAGTAAAAATTTGATGGGCTTGGCCCATAGCCTTGGTGTAGCCGCGGGTAGGGGGCCCCACATGGGGTACCCGTACCTTTTTCCGAGTCTATTTATTTTAGTGTTCGTTCGTGTTTAGTCGTGTTCGTGTTTTATGTGTTCTCGTTAAATATTAACTGTGACTTAATATATTTATTCGTGTTCGTAATAAATATATATACGTAATTAATATTAGCTCGTGATTAAATTACGTTCATGATTTCATGATCGCATGTTCGTGATTAATTATTGTTTGAATAATTATTGTGTGTTCATACGTAATTAATACTTATCGTGTTCTAACACGTACGTAATACTTACAATCCTAACACGTGAACATAATCATACTATAAAAGGAAAGTTTTAATCTGGTACGTACGATCTTAAGGGTACTATTCATGGTAAAAGCATGCGGGTTTTACAATTACATATCTAAATTAAAACAAAAAAAAAACCAAAAACATCACCGAAGGCCTTGAATCTTTCTCATCCGAAGAAAATATGCTTGCCATTGTCGTGATTGATTGGGGGCAATAACATAGATTCATAGATGAAAACAATGATACCGGCAAAAAGACCCAACAAACACAACTTCCCAAAATCGAACTCCCAAACCCAAGAAAATATGCTTGCCATTATCGTGATTGATTGGAAGGCAGTAACATAGATCCATAGATATAGGTACGGAGATGGAAACGACCATGTAGGTGTAAGTCACTTTGTAGGAATATCCACCATTGTAAAAAAGAAAACTAGATTTGGCAAAATCAATTTGGTTTTTGGGAATTGAACATGATAATATAAAGAGGTTTAAGTTTATTGGTTAGCCTTCCAGACCTTCGACGGATAGCATCTCCGGCGGCTAAAAGATGGTTTAGGTTAACGGTTAGAGAGAAAATGTTTTCATTTTTTATATCAATTTTGATAAATTTTATTAACTATCAGTTTTTATCTATTATTTTTAGCAGATTTATTTTGATTTTATTTTTTTACTCCTTTAACATTAATGTGAATACAAAGTTGATAGATAAAATAATAATATTTGTTCGCTTTAAAAATTATCATCAAGTACTCGTTGCGACATTACGCGAACACTATGCTAGCATATTATGCCTTGTATGTGCTAGGGAGAATTTGAACTTACAATTGTTTGGATACCATTTAGACATAATAAGCCTTTTTATGATATAGGTTTTAGATGGTGTTTACTTTTGACCATGTATGTCTCATGCTTGTGTGTTTAAGCAAATTCTCGTAAGGGTGTATAGACCTCGTGTAACACCCCATTTGGTAAAATGGAATATCACAGTAATATATAGCGTGCCATCAAAGCATACAAGGTAAATGTCTAAACATTCATGACCATAAAAGGAAATACCAGAAACAAACATCGGTACACAAGCAAATATAAGTACCGTAAAGAAAAAGGACTAAACAATGTCCAACATGAAATAAAGTAAGATAAAGTAGGATAAATGCATAAGATATAGGAGGCTGGATAGCTTCCATCCGAATGCACATGCTCTTGAGATCCTACTTGCGACCTTGGGTACCTTCCGTTTGGGAACATAGAAATGGAAAACGGTTGATAATAACGCCCAGTGCATGGATATACAATAAGCATGGAAACATAGAGTAATGAAAGCATATAAAGAACATATAAAGCATGAATAACAGCGAATGAATAAGTCCTGGGAAACCTAGACGTATAACATGTTTACTGGTTTTGTTTCTGAAAACATAGCTTATGTTTACTTATGAAAATCTGTATTAGTTTAATATACCAAAAGCCAATATAGGTCATGAGGTCAACAACGTGCATGAATACTTGGAGGGGTGACCTCGTCATGCAATTATAGGGGATGCCTCTAATTAATATAGTTTGGGTAGGATGGATCAGCTCCTTGTGAAGGATGCAAGACACACACCACATTCACCATGAAATCCTGACTAACACTGTAACTATGATGCACCCATACGCCCCACATGATAATATAATAATACTAAAGGCCAATAAACTGAAGGGACTCCACGAGCTATCACTCCGCCGTAGTGAAGTCATAACACAGGTGCCTCTAGTGTTATGGTTATGGTACCTCCATAACTAGGTGAAACTGGCATGCATGGATATGACTAAGGTAACTAATAAAATATAAGCATTTAAATCTGTAACTACTGGGAAAACAGTTGGCTGCATACGGGAAATCCTAATAAAGGAAGAGATTGTCCTTACTGAAGGACGGGAAATCCATACCTTGTGTCCAGTAGAAGCTAACGGAAACGCTAAAGAAACTACTCCGCCTTGACGGATAATACTACATAAGAACAGGGACATGTATGAGTTGTCTGAGATACATGTGTTTTACTGGTTCTGTGTGTTCTTAGCTTATTATTCATGTTCTGTCATGTTTTAACTGTTCTAAGTACTAACTGTAGTTATTCTTGTATTCTGTTGTTTATTATTCATGTAGTAAGGTATTATAATACTTGTATTGTAATACTAAGTAACTTTCTAAAAATAGCAGGTTTTCTAAAATAGTAAGTTTATAAAAACAGAAAGTTTCCAAAAATAGTAAGTTTCCATAATTAGAAATAAACTGGATTAAAATATAAAGTAAAGTTTATTAGTAAAAATACAAGTCCCATAGATTAAGTATTATAGCTTATTAATTAATTAACATGGTTGATATAATAAACTATAGGTTATATGAATTTAATTAAAATACATGTTTAATTAAATTAAGTTAATTAAACACTTAGGTTAGTCATGAAATGTTAATTTTAATATTATAACCTAAGTCATGTATTTAATTAAATTAAATAGTCTTGGAAATAATTTAATTAAAATAATAGCTGCTTTTATAAATTCCCGAGCCCCGAACCCGTGTTTAAAAATTATCCCGAGCCCGAAAAATGCCTAGCCGACACCACATAGCCGGCGGCTGAAAACCAAATGCAGCCCCACCAGTGGCTAGACCGGCTAGCCGGTTGCCACTGGTGGCCAAATGTTCCCATTGCCGAGCCTCGGGTAGCCATTGTCGAGCCCAGCTCGACCCCGACTTAAGCCGGTTCCCACTGTTCTTGTTACTAGTCCCACCAAGACCTTAATGGTCTCGGTTGACACGAAACTAAAGCAAACCAACACCCTGACGCGAGGTCGGGGTTTCCCCTTGCGTGCGATCGACCCAAAACCAACCACGCCGAGACCTTGGGTCTCGGTGGTGGTGCGAACAAGAAAGCCGAGAGCATTGTGGCTCTCGGTTATGTCTCGGTCAAACAAAACAAAACCCAAACAACCCTTGTTAGCCTCAAAATATTGAGTCAAACAAGAATGTTCGGTTATAGGTTTATATTGTAACATTTAGTATAACGTTGTAATAGCTAGTTAAAATAGTCGTGACATTACGGGTTTGATGCCTAGCTTAAAAGGCCTCTTTCAAGGTATTAAGCATTTATTCAAGCCTAACCCAATCAAACTATAGCCCATTTAAGCCACATGTAGGCAAAGGCTATAAATACCCTTCCTAGCATGTTAGGAAGGGTGTTGGTTGATTCATTTTCTCTTAATCTAATCCTCCCATAGTTTCACACACTTCTCTCTACTTTCTCTCACCACTTTCTCTCTCTAGAAACCTTCCATCTTTTATCTACATTTATTTCTTCTTTATTCGTGTTTTATCATCACAAATTAATGGGACAACATTCTCATCACAAGATATTATGTGTGTTTATGTTACATCTTGTGCTGATATTGATGAATATTCTGATGTTGCATGCAAATATCTTGATCAAGTAAAAGAGTGTGAACGTCTTGAAACTGAGCTTTCGAATAAAGTTGACCAAAAAGAGTTTTCGTTACTTCAACATAGATATGATTATCTTCAGAAACATTGTCACTCACTTGAACTTGCTTTGCAAAAGAAAGTTGGCAGCTTTTCAAATGATACACCTTTGGAAGTAATATTATCTGAGTCATGTCAATTACTAAACGAAAAAAGTCTTGATATTACGGATTTGAAAGCCCAGTTACAAGAAAAAGACATCGCTATAAAGAAAATCGTTGCTAAGATGGGTGGGAAAGTTATGGAACCTAGCGTTAAGAAACGTGTTCTTAGACAACCCAATGCCTCTAAAGTAAATAGATCCACCATCTTGGGAAAACCATCTGCTTTCTCAAATTCTTCGTTTGCAAAACTTGTGTTTGCCCCCAAGATGGATGGAAAGGAAAGGTTACCACATAATCAACCCATAAGGAATATTGTAGCACCAAGCGTTAAGCACAATAATGTGATTAAACCAGGAATGTATAGAATGACCACTAAACCCACAAACAAAGTTAGTCACTCGCCTTAGACTTCTAGAAACACTAATATTCGTGTGTCTTCTACTACAGGAGTAGTCTCCACTGCTAGTGTTAGTCGGCCTCAGCTTAAGATCACTCAAGTGAATGATAAGGTTTGGAAACACAAGAGTAAAGGGAAGATGAAGGAGGTAGAAGAACACCATAGGAATTTGAATGTTTTTAAGAATAAAAAGTTTGTAATCGCGTGTAATGACGATTTGTATGCCTTGAATGACTTGAATGCTTTGAATGTCAAATTTGTTTTTGTCAAATGTGGAAAATGTGCTAACGCTAATCATTCTATGTGTACTATGAATAATGTCAAATGCGTAGATACTAGAACTAAGAAGCAAGTTGCGATGCCTATTAGTGCTAGTAAACCCAAACGCAAAGTGAACCATTCTGATGCAACCTCCACTAAGAAAAGTAATGCAACAGACTCCACCACTAAGAAACCTAGAAGCAGAATTAGGAAATTATATGAGTCTGCTAGCAAGTCTTGGAAATGGTGGTTTGCTAACCAATGTCCTCAAGTATATAAATGGATGCCTAAAGTTAGGAAAGAAAATGTGACAACGAGTGTTAGTATGCCTTTAAATGTTGCTAAGGAAACTAATGATTCTACAATCACAACTACTGTGGTATCCATTTTAGCAAATGCTCCATCGTGTTCTAACTCTTCTATAGGTAATACTAATAATTCTCTTCATACTGGACTATGGATGCACGAAGCACATGACGGGGAATCTTAAGCTTCTAATTAACTTCATGGAGAAGTTCCTGGGTACGGTCCGATTCAGAAATGATCAATTTGCACCGATCCTAGGATATAGAGATTTGGTTCAGGGGAATATCACGATAAAAAGGGTATACTACGTCGAAGGGCTCAATCACAATCTTTTCTCGGTTGGTCAATTATGTGATGCAGATTTAGAAGTTGCTTTTAGAAAGAAGACATGTTTTGTTCGTGATTATGATGTGAATGACTTACTTACCGGTACACGGGGTACTGATCTTTACACAATTTCACTACAGGACACAACTTCATCAACTCCAATTTGCTTCATTGCTAAAGCTTCAACGACTCAGGCATGGTTATGGCATCAACATCTATCTCATCTCAACTTTGATACCATCAACTTGCTTTCTAAGAAAGATATTGTGAGAGGCCTTCCAAGCTTGAAATTCATCAAAGATCATCTTTGTTCTTCTTGTGAGCTTTGTAAAGCTAAACGAAGTAGCTTTAAGACAAAGACTACACCAAGCTCTAAAGGACGGTTAGATCTTCTTCATATAGATTTGTGTGGTCCCATGCGTGTTCAAAGTATCAATGGGAAGAAATATATTACGGTAATTGTCGATGATTACTCAAGGTACACATGGACTCACTTCTTGAGGTACAAGGATGAAACACCCGAAGTTCTCATTAGCCTCCTTAAACTGATACAACGTGGTCTTCAAGCTCAAGTAAAAGTGTTTCGTACTGACAGAGGCACAAAATTTTTGAATTCAACTCTGAGAAACTATTTTGAAGCTTAAGGACTTGAACATGAAACATCTAGTGCCCGAACACCGAAACAAAACGACGTTGTTGAAAGACGAAACCATAATTTAGTTGAGGCTGCTCGAACATTATTATATGCTTCAAAACTTCTACTATACTTTTGGGCCGAAGCCGTGTCAACCGCATGCTACACACAAAACCGATCCTTAATTATCCCAAGACAAGAAAAGACACCATATCACATAATCCATGATCGAAAACCTTCACTCAAACACCTTCATGTTTTTTGATGTACTTGTTACATAATTCGAGATGGTGAAAATTTGGATAAGATGAAAGAGAAAGGTGATGCATGTATTCTAATGGGATATGCAACTCAGTCTAAGGGATATAGAGTTTACAACAAGAGAACAAAACTGATAGTCGAGACTATTCATATCAGATTTGATGAATTACAAGAAATGGCACTTGGACAAAACAGTTTAAGTCCCGATCCACAACAAAAAACGACTTCCGTTCACAACCGCACGGAACTCGGAACATAAGACCACAACAATGAACCGTCAAGTTCAAAGCTGGTTCAAGAAAATGTTCCAAGAGCAGATATGACAGACAACACGACAATTGAAGAGTTGGATATGTTATATGGACCAATGTATGATGAATATTTTACGGGGGAGAAACATGTTGTATCGAAGTCTTCCGCTGTCACTCATGATACGAATGATGATACCGATCATCGTCAACAAAAGGATACAACTTCATCTACTTCAACACGGGTTGCTGCAGATTTACCTCCTCAGAATATCACATCAACAACCGCTCCTACAACATCCACAACTACTGTCATTTCTCCAGAGAACACAAATCAAGCAAACAATGCATTAAATGACGAAGACGAATTTATCAACCCATTCGGTACACCGGTACACAAAACCGAGTCTTCTACTCGCCATGATGATCCGTCAAATATGCATATGTTCTATCAACGACATCCTTCAACACATCATTGGACCCAAGATCATCCTTTGGTTCAAGTAATTGGAAACCCTTCATAGCCCGTGCGTACAAGACGACAGCTTGAAACCGATGGCAATGTTTGTATGTTCGCACTCGCCGTGAGTATAGCTGAACCAACAAATATCAAAGAAGCCATGGCTGATCATGCTTGGATTGAATCGATGACGGATGAACTTCAACAATTTGAAAGACTTAAAGTCTGGGAACTTGTTGACAGACCATACGATGTAATACCATTAAATCTTCGATGCATCTGGAAAAACAAGATGGATGAAGAGAACACGATCATCAAGAATAAATCTAGGCTAGTGGCTAAAGGGTATGGCCAGAAAGAGGGTATTGATTTTGAAGAATCATTTGCACCAGTAGCTCGTTTGGAAGCGGTCAGGATTTTCCTTTCTTATGCTGCACATAAGGGATTCATCGTTTATCAAATGGACGTAAAGACGGCGTTTCTTAACGGTCCTTTGAAGGAAGAAGTCTATGTTACACAGCCGGAAGGATTCGTAAATCCTCATTATCCTGACAAGGTGTATCGTCTCCACAAAGCACTATATGGACTAAAGCAAGCTCCAAGGGCGTGGTACGATGAGCTCTCGCAATTTATGGTATCCAAAGGTTTCTCAAAAGGTTATATTGATCTAACTTTGTTCACTTATAAATATAGGGATGACATTTTGCTTGTGCAGATTTATGTTGATGACATTATTTTCGGGTCTACAAACCCAAAACTTTCAAAATGGTTTGAAAAAGTAATGCACAACAAATTTGAAATGTCTATGATGGACGAACTAAAATTCTTTCTATGAATTCAAGTTCACCAATCCCCAAGTGGTATCTTTATTAACCAAACTAAGTATTGTCAAGAGATAATTAAAAAGCATGGTATGACCTCATGTAACCCCGTTGGGACACCATTATCAACCACATCCTTAGATGCTGATTTGGAGGGAGATGTCATAGATCAAACGAGATATCGTTCAATGATCGGCTCCCTCATGTACTTAACAGCCAGCCGACCAAATATATCACATGCTACGTGTTATTGTGCACGATATCAAGCACGACCCACTGAAAAGCATCCCAAGGAGGTTAAACGGATCTTTCGGTACCTTAAGAATACCATTTACATGGGACTCTGGTATCCGAGGGAAACCGGTTTCTTTCTAACGACCTATTCAGATTTTGATCATGCAGGGTGTCTTGATACACGAAAAAGTACTTCTGGTGGTGTACAATTTCTAGGCCAAGATAAGCTTGTGGGATGGTCTTCCAAGAAGCAGGATTGCACGTCACTGTCATCAGCCGAAGTGGAGTATGTGTCTCTATCTACGTGTTGTGCTCAAGTTCTTTGGATGAGAACACAACTCACGGATTATGGCTTCCACTTTGATAAAGTACCTATGTACTGTGACTCAAAGTCCGCCATAGCCATCTCCTGCAATCCGGTACAACATTCCCGCACAAAGCACATTGATGTCTGATATCACTTCATTAAGGAACAAGTTGAAAGGGGTATCGTTGAACAATACTTTGTTGGAACGGATTACCAATTAGCTGACTTGTTTACAAAAGCTCTTTCGAAAGAGAGGTTTGCGTATCTAGTTAGGCAAATTGGTATGAGATGTTTGACTCCAGTAGAACTGGAGATTCTGGCAAAGAAGCATGTTTGATTCATCTATCAAACATCTACATGTAAATATTAATGAAAAAAGCAAAATACAAAATTAAAAAATCTTTGAAAATCCAAAAAGATTCCTCTCGACATGTCTTTCAGCATCGATAATATGGACGTACCTAGAAATGTCGCTCAATAACGACACGGGTGTGTACATAAAGCTCGAATGAAAGTTGTAAATGTTTTTCAAAACATGTAATTTCTATTTTTAAAGGAAAATGTTTATTTTGGACAATTTTTCCAACAACGGGTAGAGCAATCTATCTTGGGTTGAGCTTGTCACAAAGCATTCAACGTTTTGAGCTCAACACAATGGCTTGTAATCACTTTCAGATTGCAACCCGGATCTATATTCACAGGGGAGTGTACGCTTTAGTGCCCTTACCCTCAGCAAAAGAAGAGAAATCTTCTTACACTTGAGTGGATTCGTCAAGACATTCAAAGTCTATGAACTCAAGTTTATGCTTTAGAAAAACTTTTTCGCCAAAAAGAAATAGATTTTTTCAAAAAGCGTTCAAGAATTTCTCAATGATTATTCAAAATCTTTCAAAAATTGTGTGTTCAACATCTCCTATCCTCAAAAAGTGAAATGTGGATCACATCCTCACAATGACAATTCAATTGGATCAATTTTTGAGGGGGAGCGTTCCAAATTCATGCTAGTTTGACACATTCTTATCCTAAAGATTTTCAAGACTATTCTTCACAATATATTTTAATCAAATTTGGTATCTCTAATATCAAACGATTTTATATATTAGAGACACGGGGAGAAAATGTGATTAAAATGTGATCTAAATACTCAAGCACTCATGATTAAGATCAAATACCCACAACATATTTAATTCACGATGTTATTGGTGTCAAAAGGGTGGTTAGGCTTAAGTCCTATGATCTAACCAGAACCGGAGGGATCTTCCCAAGGATAATCCAATAGATTATTAGAAGTCCTTAGGAAAGATGGAGTAGAACGTGAACGAAGCTAAATGCCTACTAAGTACTGATGTAACACCCCACTTTGATAAGTGGACCGTTACGCGTAATTATGACGTGTCATCAAAGCATACAATGTAATATGTAGTAAAACATACATGACCATAGGGAAAACCGGAATCAAACATCGGTTCCCAAACATAAGCCCAAAACATAAACAAAGTAAATGAACTAGGAAAGACTAAACAAGCATAAATATATGAAGGCAAGAGGAGAAGTCCAAGGTGGCTCCCATCCTATGCACTTCCTCCGAATGCTCAAGTCCATCCTTGGGTACCTGCCGTTTTGGGACATGGAAAGGAAAGTAACGGCTGAGCATAACGCTTAGTGCACGGATATACAAGCATGGACTGAATAATATAAGCATGTAAAACATATAGCAGCAGAAATGTATAAGTCCTGGAAAAACCTGGTAATAACTTAATAAAACTGGTTTTATAGTTTGAAAAGCCTTATGTTTATCTTATAAAAATTGTTTAGCATGTTTACCATTAGCCAATATAGGTGATGAAATATCAACGTGCATGAATACTTGGAGGGGTGACCTCGTCATGCAATTAGAGGGACTGCCTCTAATTAATATACTGTTTGGGTAGGAGGGATCATCTCCTTGTGAAGGATGCAAGGCACACACCTCATTCACACTGAATAATCTGCTGAAAACATGTAACTAGGATGCACCCATACGCCCCAACTGATAATAATAAATGGCCAAAAGCTGAAAGGGACGCCACGAGCTATCACTCCGTCGTGGTGAAGTCATAACACTGGTGCCTCCAGTGTTATGGTTATGGTACCTCCATAACTAGGTGAAACTGGTCATGCATGTATATGGATTTAGGTATTCTAATTAAACATAAGCAATTCAAAATATAAAACATATACTGGGGAAAACAGTTGGCTACATACGGGGAATCCTAATAAGGAAGAATGTCCATACTGAAAGGACGGAGAATCCGGACCTTGTGTCCAGTGAACGAAGAAGACGAACGGAAGAGAGTCCTACTTCGTTACCACTAATGCTACATAAATACATACGTGTATAAGTATCTGATTACTGAGTACGTAATTGGTTTTATATCATGTCTTAGCTTGTTTTATATGTTCATGTCATGTTTTACTGATTTAAGCTTTATACTGTGTTTATCATGTATTCTGTCTATTCTGTTCAAGTATTTCTTGTATTTCATGTAATATTATACTTGTTGTGTAATAATAAGTAACTTTCTAAAAATAGCAGGTTTCCTAAAATAGAAATTTTCCAAAAATAGAAAGTTTCTAAAAAATAGAAAGTTTCCAAAAATAGAAAGTTTCCAAAAACAGAAAGTTTCCAAAAATAGATTTACTGCTTAAAATAGATAAGTTTCTAAAAATAGAAAGTTTTCATAAATAGATTAGTCGCCTTAATTAAATAAGTTTCTAAAAATAGAAAGTTTCCATAAATAGAAATAAGCTGGATTATTAAACTAATTATATAAGCTTAAGTGTTTACTGATTAATATTCTAAGTCATGTAATTATATACTAGTATAGTTTATTAATTATTTCATGTGAATTAAATAAACTATAGGTTAAAGTATTTAATTAACTATAGCATGGTTTAATTAAATAAAGGTAAAAATACTTAGGTTAAAACATGTATTATTATCTATTAATAATATAACCTAAGTCATGTAAATTAATTAATTATAAGTCATGATTTTATTAATTAATTAATTATATAGTCTAATTAAATGGAAATTACTTAGGTTAAAATTCATGTATAAATAATAAAATTAATAACCTAAGTCATGTAAATTAAATTAATCATGTTCATGTTTTTAATTAATTTAATTAAAGTCTTGTAAAAAAATAAACATAAACTTGTACATATAATTAATCTTGTAAAAAGTAACCCATGAACCGAACCGTGTTTTAATCAAAACATGTGTGAACCGGACCGATTTAAACCCGTGAACTGGACCAAACGCACCCTTGGTCAAAACCCTAGCCGCCGGCTAGCATGGGTTCCCACCGGCTAGCGGGTGTTCCCCTTGCTGCCGTGGCCTTCGGTTCCTCCTGCTTTCCTTAATTAGAAGGCTTAAGCCGGTGGTGGTTTTTGGTTCTAGCCGAGACCCACCCGACACAAACATACCCCGACCGAGGTCGGGGTTTCCCTTGGTTCTTGCTGCCGTGACATGTGACCAACACACCAAGACCTTGAGGTCTTAGTGGTGCGAATAAAAAACAAACCGAGACCCCCTTGGGGCTCGGTTCGTGCGTCGGCCAACAAACAAACACCCCTTAACCATAAATTAATCTTACCCCCATGTTTAGTTAACATATGTTTACTTGTTTCTAATTTGTTATTAAAAACATTCATGATTTCATGTGATTTATAAATCAAAACATAAAAGAAAAGAGGTTTAGGGTTTATACTGATCACGTGAATCAAAGGAGGATGAACACACAACAATCCTTGCAATAAATCGAACACCAAAATCAAACCAAACACCCCTTTGGTGTGTGCTAAACCCGGCGGCCAAGACAAGGAGAATAAAAAGATTTTAGGGTTTCTTGTATTTTCTAAATTTTGTTATTATGAAACAAGATTTTCCTTAATTCCTTGTTTAACAAAAATGGATGGACTTGGCCCTTGTTTCTTGTTGTGTCCGCGGGTAAGGGGGCCCACAAAGGGTAGCCCGGACATTTTCCGTGTCTAAATAATAAGTGTGTTCTCGTGTTCGTGTTTTACATGATTTAATAGTTATCGTTCGTGTCTTATTATATTTATTCGTGATCGTAATAAATATGCATATACATACGTAATACTAAGCTCGTGATAGATTACGCTCATGATTTCATGTTCGTATGTTCGTGATTATAATTATTGTTGAAATAATTATCGTGTCTTAATACGTAATAAATACTTATCGTGTTATAACACGTACGTAATACTTGTTCGTTAAACGTAAACATGTTATAAAAGGAAAGTTCTAATCATGTACGTACGATAATAAGGGTACTATTCATGGTAAAAGCATGCGGGTTTTACAACTGACGCTAGCACTGGAACAATCACAACAAGGTGTTAGTAATGATGTCTTGGTAAGCATCGAAGGGGTTGAAGAATGAAAAAGAAATGTAAGGATAAAGGGTGTAAACAAAGAAGTCCTCCATACAACTTAGGCAGAAACCGGGTCAACACATCATGAAGACAACACATCATGGACCCAGTGATGTAATACACAACCCCTCCCCAGTTGACTCATGCTTCTCTCAAAAGAAGTTTGTTTTATTGTCACGGAGATCAACATGACTTCTATTGACTTTCACACTCCGAGATAGTTGATATTGAATTGGTGACATCTGCTCCAGCCTTCGACTACTAAAAGTGCACAAATCGAGTCTAGATCCAAGAGATCAATCAAATCTCGTTAGGACACACGGATGACGATCAAGAGAGTCCTACGCTATATCCTTGCGATATTGCTAGAACACTCAGAGTGATACTTCATAGTATTCACAATGATGAGTGGAAATCCTTCCAGTGTTAACATCAAACAACACTGCGATAGGTCATATGTAAGATTGTTTATGAATTAAACATATGTAAAACTGAAAGCAACAGTGGTTTGTTTTTTTATCGATTCAAACTCGTTTCAGGTTTCAATATCTTTATGGTCTTGCCAGAACCTTCAAAGTGATATTTATTAATATTCACAGTGATGAATGGAAATCCTTCTAGCGTCAACATCAAACAGCACTACGGTAGGTAACTTGCTAGATTCTTATGAATCAAGCTTGTGTCAATTGGAAAGCAAAAATGGTAAGATTCTTAATGAATCAAACTTGTTCCAGGAATTTGAATTGACGACTTTAATCAAGCGGATATTTATCCAATTGATTCACTCTTTATGTTCGCAGTCTTGCTTTGAGATGGTCGAGTAAAGAGAACGGCTAGTACAGCCGCGAAACCCTGTCAAGGAGGTTCTTAATTGAATCTACCTAATCACAAGTACGATATTTAATATCGTGTAACGGTCTTCACCGACCGGAGGTGAAACGCTAACGATTTAGGACGAATGTCAAAGCCATTCAGTCCGTGTCTAAGTTTTGTCTCGAGAAGGTGGTGTTACGTTGTACTCAGCAAAGTCGAGGATTCAAAACTACATTCTCATGCCAAAGACATTCAACAATCAAGAAAGCTAAAGACTTCTGCAACTCTGATGATCAAAATCTTCCTTAACAATTAATGTAGAGGAATGACCTCTATTCAAAGGAGATTGTTAGCAAGCTTTAAAGATAGTGCAAAGTATGAGCATGTGGATGAAGACACAAGATTGCAAGATGGCAAAGACAAGTTAAGAATGATTTCAAGATCTCAAGTTTTAAGACAAAGTCGAAAGACAACAACAAAGGCTCAAAGATCACAGCATGAATAAAAAGACGGCTATTACACGTTCAAGACTCATTTATGACGAAATTCGTAATCTTCATTGATCTCCAAATATCAAAGAGGAATGACCTCACATTGGGGGCGATTGTTAGCCTTAAAATATTGAGTCAAACAAGAATGTTCGGTCATAGGTTGATATTGTAACATTTAGTATAATGTTGTAATATCTAGTTAAAATAGTCATGACATTACGGGCTTGATGGCTAGCTTAAAAGGCCTATTTCAAGGTACTAAGCATTTATTCAAGCCCGACCCAATCAAACTATATCCCATTTAAGCCACATGTAGGCAAAGGCTATAAATACCCTTCTTTGTTAGGAAGGGTGTTGGTTGATTCATTTTATCTTAATCTAATCCTCCCATAGTTTCACACACTTATCTCTACTTTCTCTCACTACTTTCTCTCTATAGAAACCTTCCATCTTTTATCTACCTTTCTTTCTTCTTTATTCGTGTTTTATCATCACAAATTAATGGGACAACAACCCTTAATCATGTTTTACAATTAATCTTAACATGTTCTTATGATTTGTTTTTAAGATTTGTTTTTAAGATTTTTTATTATGAAATCATGAATTCAATAAAAGAATTAAAAAGAAAAGATTCATGATGTTACCGAATGCATAGATGATTAAGGTTAATACATACAAACACGTAGCACTAAAAATCAAAGATCAAACTTAACCCGAACACCCCTTTGGTGTATAATCGCCGGCGGCAAGAGAGAATGAGAGGACTAGGGTTTTTCTTGTTTTTGTAAAACTTGTTATTATGTTTAATTCCTTGGAAACCAATTTGGTTAAGGAGTAGAATTGGGTCATGGGCTAAAAGTCCCATTCTTCTCTTCTCTTTTGCTTGTGGCGCGGCCAACATAGCCCAAAAAGGCAACCCGAAGCCTTTTCTAGTTAAGTTAAATATTCTTGTGTGCTCGTGTTTAATTATCGTGAATTAATTGTCGTAAATTAATTATCGTAATCATGACACATTTATAATATACGTAAATACATGTTATTTAATGTCGTGACACGTGTAATATATTATAAATGAAAAGTTTTAATTCTATCGTATTTTCGTGTATTTACTGTTCATGTTTACTGTTTATGGTATTTTAATCCGGGTTTTACACCTCGTAAGTATGCTCGGACTTTGTAAGAGTGGTTCACCCTTGGCTCCATCAAAGGTTGTTGTAGCTCATTCATTACTTTGCTCAAAATAAGAGAGAACACCGTTTGCTCATTTCGAGTTTTGTAGTCGACACTAACTTCTGACGTGAGAGTAAGTACCGGTATATGCGAGAAATATGGAGTAAAGAGTTAATCTGGTTGGGTGAATTGGGGTGTGTCATGTGTGTAAGCTTGTCCGTCCCTTAGAGTAGACCTCTTCTATTTATATTACTCATGTCTTACCCGATGACACGAGAATTGTGGATGTCTTTTTGGAGCAGCGAGGAAATCACTAAACAAGTAATTCTACTATAATCATTGTTCTGATGGTCATACCTGTTGTGATTATGGTGTCGTACTTCCTAGCATGGACACAACCAATGATATGATTTGGATTAGTGTTACATATTATACATGATAAGAACCGTAAGGCCATTATTTTCCTGCTTATTAATGATGTCCCACATCGCTTATAAGTATAAAATGAAGGTTAGATTTAAGGGTGAAAGATCAACATAACTAACAAGGATCGATATGAATATCACATATCAAGCCAAGTTACATGGTTATCTTTCCAATCCTTTTTTGTTATCTCCTCAATCCATTTTTTATTCGTCATGTAACATATTTACGTGTAAAACGTGGTTCCTTTTGTTGTTCAAGTAACACGATTACTATAAATGTGGTTTCTTAAAAGGGGCGGCTCAACCATATTGGAGGCCTAAAGCGATGCTTTTTATCTAGAATTTTCGGATACCTTAATTTATAAAACTTCTATATGAAATTTCAGTCCAAAATTTCGGTCCGAAATTTCGAATATCCAAAATTAGGAAGTAAAGCGCCATTTAGGTTTAAATTCATATACTTAATATGTTTAGGCTTAATTTTTCATAACTCGTAGTCTTAGAGATTAAAAAGCGAAAGTAAAAAGCCCAAAACTTTGATTATGTAACATTTTTCTCGACTAATTGGAGCCTCTTATAATCATATTTTTATAAATAGCAGTAGAAAAACATGTGACCGGCCTTGTATATATAAAAGGTCTTACAAAATTGAGGGCTTTTAAAATTTGAGGGCCTAAATCCCTAACTTTACTTGCTTTACTCTTGAGCTTGTTGTTGATGTATTGGACGTGAACGGGGTTTTATGTTGTCATATATTATTTATATTATTTTTGTATTTCGAGTTTGCTTTTTTATCGTGGGTCCCGTTTTCTCCAACAAATTCGTCCGAGAACTTTCATTAAAATACTTCTTTTTTATTTCCAACCAACGCCCAACACCAAACTCAGTTACTCCCTCGAGGAGATTTGAAACTTCTTCATCTGATCATACAATCCATTTTCTCTTCTTACAAGAGCTTGACTTTTGAACTTTACGTGTTTCATCAAACAAGCTTAACAAAAGATCATGCACCTTAGAAATTGTTGATTCAAGATTTTCATTAGTGGCAGGGAAAGGGTCTAGTGCTGGTGTGTTCAAAATTATATCCTTTTCAACACCCCTAGTAGTATCATTCTTCACCATATGAGGCACGTTTGTTTCATCTTTAGTCATATGTAAATCGAAAAGGGTGATGATAAGTACACGGTAGATTTTGATTCATACACGGATATCTCATGCACATTTACTCTTATGCCCTTGATATAAATTTACCCATTATCTATCGAAAATCAAACCACATTACTCCAAAATCAAACCACATAACAAAGTAATTACCTAGAAGGTCACCCTCACATAGGTCTGGAAAGTTATCTCAAACATCGGCTAATCCGTCGATAAGTTCTCCCGGTGTATCAACACCAAGTAACTGTGAAAATAAGCGAGACCATTAGAAGTAGCTCTATGGTAAGATGACCAACGTAGCATAAATAAACTGATTTTTTGGAAAGAAACATACTCCATTGTCTGATATGTCCACCAAAGTGGAAGCAAAAGGATATGGAACAACATGTAAACGTAGTTTAGAGATACGAGGCAAAAATAAAAGAGGAGGTTCTGATTAGCAGAAAAGCAAATGCCTAAAAGAGACGGTTTGACTAAAAAACAGGACTTCTTGTTGTCATTTCAGTCCACCGCAAACAAAGAAGCATTTTTTTGTTATGAATACGGTATGCCAAACTAGTTATTGAAATGAAGTTAACAAGTGGTTACAAAAAACACATAAGGGGGGGGAGGGTGTTTGGGGTAAGCTTATATGTTAATGAAAATCCTGAGACCAAGAAAGTACGTTCCCAAACTTTTTTGAGATTAGCATAAAACCACCTTAAAAAAGGTTAAAAGCTTTTAAAATATTCAATAAGCTTGTAAGAACTTAACTATAAGCTTACTCAAACACCCCCTTTACATAGCCCTTTTTATAGACATCAATAAATTGAAAATCGTTCAAAACTAGTATTTATTGAGCTCATATGTATAACTGTATAAGCAAAATTCTGCAACTTTAATGAAAAAAAGGAACTTTACCATTTGTAACATAAAGACAATCCATATCAGGGGTGTAAATATGCTCTAACTCCCTATAGTCGGATGCTCCATAAATCAGCTCATAAGCATCATCAACCTAAAAAAATTAAAGCATCGTATAATTAATTGCGCAGATACATTTATATAAAAAAAGAACTAAACAAGAGCTTATATTGTAAGTTTATAATGTGAAGATACTTAAACAACATGACGAGTTAAAAAAAGCAACATCTTTTACACTAGACAAGAAAAAACTATCTGAATAAATGAATGAAGAAGAAGAATCAAGTGTTACACAAAATTCCATTGTCGTCGTTGTTGTTATTATCAGGGGTGGCTCAACCAGCTCGGAGGCCTAAAGCGGTGCTTTTTATCTAGAAATTTCGGATACCTTAATTTATAAAACTTCTATATGAAATTTCGGTCTGAAATTTGGAATATCCAAAATTTTTTGAGATTAGCATAAAAGCACCTTAAAATAGGTTAAAAGCTTTTAAAATATACAATAAGCTTGTAAGAACTTAATTATAAGCTTACTCAAACACCCCCTTAACAATAGCTCTTTTTATAGACATCAATAAATTGAAAATCATTCAAAACTAGTATTTATTGAGTTCATATGTATAAATGTATAAGCAAAATTCTGCAACTTTAATGAAAAAAAGATCTTTACCATTTGTAACATAAAGACAATCCATATCAGGGGTGTAAATATGCTCCAACTCCGTGTAGTCGCATGCTCCATAAATCAGCTCATAAGCATCATCGACCTAAAAAAATGAAGCATTGTATAATCAATTGCGTAGATACATTTATGTAAAAAAAGAACTAAAGAAGAGCTTATACTGTACGTTTATAATCTGAAGATACTTAAACAACATGGCGAGTTAAAAAAAGCAACATCTTTTACACTAGGCAAGAAAAATCTATCTGAATAAATGAATGAAGAAGAAGAATCAAGTGTTACACAAAATTCCATTGTTGTTGTTGTCAGGGCGGCTCAACCAGCTCGGAGGCCTAAATCGATGCTTTTTATCTAGAAATTTCATATACCTTAATCTATAAAACTTCTATATGAAATTTCGGTCCGGAATTTCAAATATCCAAAATTAGGAAGTAAAGCGCCATTTAGGTTTAAATTTATATACTTAATATATTTAGGCTTAATTTTTCATAATTCATAGTCTTAAAGATTAAAAAAAGCGGAAGTAAAAAGCCCAAAATTTTGATTATTTAACATTTCTCTCGACTAATTGGAGCCTCTTAAAATCATATTTTTATAAATAGCAGTAGAAAAACATGTGACCGACCTTGTATATATAAAAGGTCTTACAAAATTGAGGGCCTTTAAAATTTGAGGGCCTAAAATCTTAGATTTACTTGCTTTACCCTTGAGCCATCACGGTTTCTTAGTGTGCTTTCATTTTGGTTCTAGCAAGGTTACATGGTTATCTCCTCGTCCTATTTTTTTATTGGTCTTGTAACATATATGTGTGTAAAATGCGGTTTCTTTTGTTGGTTGTAGAGGTGAAAAATCTTGCCTATATAGTAAAATATAAACTTTTTTGAGCTTTTTTTTAAAAAGGTTAGGGCGGAGCAAAATCACCCAAAAATCGAACCCTTAACCTCTCTTGTTTGAAAGTGTAAAAACTTATCGTTAAATCTTTTGATGGAATTTGAACATGTCAATAAATTTTTTTGTAAATGTGCAAACAAGAAATCATCTATTATATCTAAAGATTCAGTCCCTATATTAAATGGGCAATGATAATGGTTATTTGCTTTCAATCATATAGGCTTCGACTCATTCTTCATCACAAATCTAATCAATGCAGTGACATCCAAAGGGTTTAAAGAGTTACTAGGAGTATTAAAGATAATTATGAATCAACCATCGGAAAATAAAGAGTTTATGGAGTTACAAAATTGATGGGTTATCCAATTATAACCAAACAAATTCAAACAATCGAAGTGCTTCAGTTTCCTCTATCACGAGTTCCTAATAAAGGATGTTTTTTCTTTGCGGTTGACGATGCAGTGACCACTGTATATTGTGCGAGTTAGAATCATCCCGTAAGATTAAATTTGAAATCAGGTTTCGTAGAATTTGGGGGTTTTGTTGATTTGATGTTTTTTTATAAATATGTAACTGATCTACTATTTAAATATTTAAAGTGGTACAAAATTAAGGATATGAAATTGTTAGGGGTTTACTTAAATTTTTGAATTATTATTAGTTGGCTATAGTTTCCAATTTTGATTATGTGATTTTGTATCCTGATGGCTTTGAATGAATGATTTTGGCAGTCAGAAACGTCTTGGTGAATGTGCAGAAAGAGGAAAAAAAAAGAAGGTAATGATTTTTTGAATTGAAATCTAACTGTGTCATCTAAATTGATTTGGTTATGTTTTTATTTTTTTCCCAAGAAGTTATTGCAACGGTATGATTTTGCTGAAATCCGTAAGCAATTTAATGTGTGTTGTATTGTTGTTTGATAGTAAAAAAAAGAGTGGAAAGGGGAAGATGTCAAGGCTTATTAGGTTGATGCGACTAATCCTTTTACAACTCTACTTTTTCTTTAAATTTGCATCGTTGATAAAGTCTCCATATATTAGAGTTACGACTCAATTTCATGAGGTTTTAAATTATGGGTTATGTTTGAATCAGTATTACCTATTGAATTTAAACTAAAAAGGGAGGAACCATTGTTTAGGATGGTCAATGAGGTGTGGATGGTGAGTATCTGAATGATTTCTCCAAAAAAGAGGCACCACACGATAGGTTGCTTCTCATTCTAAAATATTTTCAGATGATCAGGTTTGTTCACTAATCTCCCAAAGTTTTAATTATGCTAGCTTTATCATACTAGCTAGGAAAAATAAAAAACTTTGGGATCTGTTAATTGGTTTCATATATATGTCCACTCCAGTAATTTTTCATTGGGTTGAGGTTATAATATCTTAAAATGACTTATATTTTTATCACATGAGTTGCTGTATGTGGTAACACTCGCCTACAAAAATCTGTTTTGCATCATTGTTATGGGTTGCATTGCAAGAAGAATTTGGTAGAAGGTGAAGTTGTTGCATGATGTGTTTCAACATGCTCATTAATAGATATTCACAAAACCATCCATCTCATAATATTTGATAAGATGCGGTCAATCATAAAAAGCCATAAATCCCCTTAACCCACACACACCATATCACTTGATTTTAGAACCAACATCAGGGTTCTCTAAGATCATCCATTGTAGAAAAAAAATCAAACCACGATGGTCACTCATTGATTGTCCATACTAATTTTGATTATGATTTGGCAGCCATATTAAAGGTAAATGGATTACTCACTAATAGTTTGTTTTTATATCTATTACTTTTAAATGAGAAGATAGTGTTACTATTATGCACATGTTGATAAATGTATTAAGGTGAATTGGTCGATTAAGTAAAAATGTAGGAGCGACATTGTTTCTAGAGAGTAATTGTTAGAACAAATCAAATGAGGATTTATGGGTTGCGCCACACACCATCAACACCAAACACTCTAATAACAACAGTGCCATAGACCCATCTCAGAAGCTAATAGCAACGTTTTGGTACCAAGTGCTAAACACCCTGTTATGTGATCAGATATCATTTTTAGATAAAGGTCTATGATTTAGCTTTATCAGGAGGTGTTTGTTTTAGCTAATCTTCTCTCTTGCGAGCTTTTGATTCACAATTATGTTCAAGCTTTTTATTTGTTAGTAATATAAAATAGTGAATGCAGGTGACAATGCTGTTTTGGGTCGAAATAAATACCAATTGCGAAGAGTAGTATGACAGATAGGATACGGAAGTCGTCTTCTGTACAGCTTTATATGCATTTGAACAACTCGAATCCCAACTTTAAGGTGGGTTCAGGTAATATTTGAGGTTATACGGATAATGAAGTTGCACCTGCTTTCTCTTGGTCTACACTCCCTAACAGGTTTGATTCTTTTTACATGTGTTTATTGGGATGATAGTTATGTGTGATTAGTATATTTTTATGCCAAAACTTTTTGGTTTGTTATTTTGATCTTTGCTATGTAGACCTTTACCAAAGGATACTGGAAGGTGTAGCGCTGTTATTGTGAAGGAAAAATATGTGGATAGGTTCAAACGTGCGTGTCTTTATACTATTTAAACCAATGTTATGTTCTCTCTAAGCTCCTAATATATGCTATATTATTTTGCTAAAATACTTGCATTTAGAACCTATGCTTATGAGCTCAATAAGCTCTTTTAACTAAGCACCTCCAGTTTGTTATGTTCTTAGAAACCTATCAACGATAAGCTGCCAAAATAATCTTTTATCCAAATACCCCTTCAAGCAACCTTTACAAAGAGGATATTGTTTCCCAAAGGGGGGTGTATGACAACACATTTTGTGTAAAACCCGCATGCTTTTACCATGAATAGTACCCTTAAGATCGTACGTATATGATTAGAACTTTCCTTTTATAACATGTTTACGTTTCACGTATAAGAATTACGAGTATTACGTACGTGTTAGAACACGATAAGTATTTATTACGTATGAACACACGATAATTATTCCAATAATAATTATAAACACGAACATGCGATCATAAAATCATGAACGTAATTTAATCACGAGCTAATATTAATTACGTATATATATATATTTATCACGAACTAATATTACGTATGTATATATATATTTATTACGAACACGAATAAATATATTAAGTCACGATCGATAACTAATTAAAACACGTAAAACACGAACACGAGAACACACTTATTAATTAGACACTGAAAATGTTCGGGTTACCCCATGTGGCCCTATACCCACGAAATTAGGGACAAGAAAAGGGCCTAGCCCATTATTTTACTAAACATGGAAAAAGAGGAAAAACATGTTTCATATTTACAAAATCTAGAAAATAATTAAAACCCTAAAACATTTCCTCCTCTTCCTTTTGTCCTCTTTGGCCGCCACTTTCAAGAACACCACAAGGGTGTTTCGGTTTGATTTTGATCTTGGAATTATTACAAGGATTCGTGTGTGTTCGTCCTTATTTGATCCACGTATTCGGTATAGCTTTTAACCTTTTTCTTTTATGTTTTGATTTAATGAATCACATAAAATCATGGTGTTTTTAATTAAACTAATTAAAAACAATTTTTCTAAACATGTTAATGATCATGGGATAAATCAAACAAGGGTTTTAGGGGTGTTTGTGTTGTAGCCGACGCCTAACCGAGCCCTTAAGGGGTCTCGGCTTTGCTTATGTAACACCACCGAGACCATATGGTCTCGATATGGTGATAGTGGTCCCACGGCAGCAGCAACACAAAGAGGAAACCCGACGTGGTTCGGGTTATGGTGTTAGTTACGGGCCTGGTTCATGGTTTTTAGTCACGGGTACAGTTCATAAATTATTTTGTTAAAGGTTTATGATTTTTATGTTTTAGACTTAATTAAATTAATAAAACATGACATGATTAATTTAATGTACATGACTTAAGTTATAAATTTAATTATTAGATCATGAATTTTAACCTAAGTATTTATATTTAATTAGACTTTATAATTAATTAATTAATTATTTAAAAACCATGACTATAATTAATTAATTAACATGACTTAGGTTATATTATTAATAAATAATAATACATGTTTTAACCTAAGAATTTTACCTTTATTTAATTAAAATCATGATATAGTTAATTAAATACTTTTAACCTATAGTTTATTTAATTTACATGTAATAATTAATAAACTATACTTTATAACTACATGACTTAGAATAATAATCAGAAAACACTTAAGCTTATATAATTAGCTTATTTAACCAACTTATATCTATTTATGGAAACTTTCTATTTTTAGAAACTTATTTTTTTAAGCAGTAATTCTATTTTTGGAAACTTTCTATTTTTGGAAACTTTCTATTTTTGGTAACTTTCTATTTTTGGAAACTTTCTATTTTTGGTAACCTTCTATTTCAGGAAACCTGCTATTTTTAGAAAGGTACTTATTATTACACAGCAAGTATAATAATACATGAAATACAAGTAATACTTAATCAAAATAGACAGAATATAAGATAAACATGGTATAAAGCTTAAAACAGTAAAACATGACATGAACGTATAAAACAAGCTAAGACAAGATATAAAACCAGTTACGTATTTAGTAATCAGATACTTATACACGTATGTATTTATGTAGCATTAGTGATACAGAAGTAGGACTCTCTTCCGTTCGTCTTCTTCGTTCACTGGACATAAGGTACGGATTCCCGTCCTTTCAGTATGGACATTCTTTCCTTATTAGGATTCCCCGTATGCAGCCAACTGTTTTCCCATAGTATAAGTTTATATGTTTGATTGCTTATGTTTAATTTAGAATACCTGAAGCCATATACATGCATGACCAATTTCACCTAGTTATGGAGGTACCATAAACATAACACTAGAGGCACTGGTGTTATGACTTCCCCACGGCGGAGTGATTGCTCGTGGCGTCCCTTCAGCTTTTGGCCATATTATTATATTTATCATGTGGGGCGTATGGGTGCATCCTAGTTACATGTTTTCAGCAGATTACTCAGTGTGAATGTGGTGTGTGCCTTGCATCCTTCACAAGGAGCTGATCCCTCCTACCCAAAAACCAGTATATTAAATTAGAGGCAACCCCTCTAATTTGCATGACGAGGTCACCCCTCCAAGTATTCATGCAACGTTGATTTTCATGACCTATATTGGCTAACGGTAAAATATGTTAAACAATTTTCCCAAGATAAACATAAAGCTTTTCAAACTATAAAAACCAGATTTACTAAGACTTAACCGGGTTATTCAAGACTTGTTTCTTCCGCTGTTTCATGTTTTTATGCTTATATTATTCATGC
Organism: Glebionis coronaria; assembly: GCA_025667525.1. Classification (NCBI taxonomy): domain Eukaryota; kingdom Viridiplantae; phylum Streptophyta; class Magnoliopsida; order Asterales; family Asteraceae; genus Glebionis; species Glebionis coronaria. Next base: position 47,023,519 of record CM046881.1, read on the forward strand.
TTTACTAGTATATCCGTGCATTGAGCGTTTTGCTCAGCTGTTACTTTCCTTTCCATGTCCCAAAATGGCAGGTACCCAGGACTCGAGCATTTGGAGGACGTGCATAGGATGGAAGCTGCCATAGACTTCTTCCTTTGCCTTCATATACCTATGCTTGTTTTGTCATTTCTTATTCCCTTTACTTTATTATGTTTTAGGCTTATGTTTGGGAACCGATGTTTGATTCCGGTTTTCCCTATGGTTATGTATGTTTTAGTACATTTACCTTGCATGCTTTGATGACACGCCATAATTACGCGTGACATTCCATTTATCAAAATGGGGTGTTACATTTTGGAAGTAATTGTCATAACATAATTTAGAAACACTTAAAATTGGTTTTTGTGATACTCTTAGCAACTTTTGATCAGTAAATGTTAACATGTGATATATGAACCTTAAGAGTATTTCAAGTCATTTTTAGTTTACCCAAACACTAGAAGCTAATTACGTGTGAGACTGTGACTTGAAAACGCAATAAATAAATAATACTCGGTTATATAATGCAATGCCTAGACAATAGATACCCATTAACTATTTGAATACATGTAGTATGGAATACAATGTAGCATACATTTCTGGCTATTATTTTCGCATGCTATTATGTAGATGTTTTGTCGTTCGGAATTTCATAGGAGGGTCAAGTGAGACAAATTCAGAAGCTTGATGTAGCTTAACATAGGCGTCCCAATGGAAGGCTCGAGTTCAAAATTGCTGAGAACAAAAAAGGCATTATGTGGAGCAGATTACAGTTATGTAAGGCGTGTAACCGCCAATCTCACGGGATCTAAATACCATATATGGGATGATGTACACTTTCTAATCTTCTTATAATCCAAATATCTATTTACATTAAGTAACTGATAATTATGGGAGTGTTTGGTAATGCGTCTTATAATTTTTTGTTCGTAACAGTTTAGCAACAATTTTTTAAATAATATTCACGTTCGCACTAGCATTGGAAGAACTCAAAGTGTCGCTCTATACCGAACTTTGGACACTAGAAGGACCCAAGGTGATGAGTTGATGAAGAATGATATGGGACAAAACAAGCGACGTATCAGGGATGAACAAAATATCCTACAAGTACTAAGTCTGTTTAGAACATCAATAAAGGGAAGATGAAGAGATTAAAGAGGTCTCCTAACAAATTTGCAGTTTTTAAAGGAAATGACGACTTCAAATCACGTGAAGTGGAAGAAAGGCATAAAAAGGAAGTGGTGAACAAACATATCGCAGGCCTGGCTTCAATATAATTATGTATATAAAATGTATTTTTATACTTCTTACATTTGACTCATGTTTCACGTTTTTGTTTCAATAAATTATTTGCTTTTAGTTTTCATCACAACCACAGGTTCACTCACACGCATCAGCTCTGGGTAAGAACGAATAGCATAAATAAGAAATATGGCTATGGGGAGAAATTCCTCGAGAAAAGTTTATGGGATTATAGGAGTAAGGTTACGAACGGAGATAAAAATTATGACAAGATCTAAGAAAATGTTGACGGTATTAACGTCAACATTACGCCAACTAAATGCACCCGTTCTTGACTAATTAGATGCACCGAAAAAACAATCTATAAGCTTAACACGCGACAATAAACTCATGCAGCCAGTGAATCGCCCAATTTAGAAATTAGAATATTAACATAAATACCCTAAAATTACATTAACGATAAATATCATGCCTCAAGAAGAGCAACCACATGCCCCTTAGTGCAACGCACGGGTTCCGGATGCCTCGTACTATCTTATAAAAAAGATTAGACCCTCTCTCTTCATTTAATACCAAAAAATTAAGTAGTACAACAAATATAACATAATGTACAACATATTAGTGCAATATTAGTGCAGCCAAGAAAATGAAATTTAAGTAATACAAGATTTTAATGCATGTGTACAACTTTATATCTCTAATTTATACAAAACATTTAATCATACTTAATTAAAACATAATTAATAATATAATTAAAACACCTCATAACCACAATTTACAACCAAAATACACATTGTACAAATCTCCAATATCATGTTTTTCTCCTTTTTTCCTTGCAATCATATGTATAAACCACATTTAGGTTGATCTTCTCATTTAAATGTTCAAAAGAGGTTATGTCAATTCTCGCGTTTAATTAAGTTCCGAAAATAAAGTTACACATATTACATATTACATATACACCACAAGTAATAACATCCCTATATCAAAATTACGTTTTTGAGACATGTTTTTAGGTGAAAACTATCGTCATCCATAAATTATTGATATGAAAGACGAATAACCGAATAACATTCACTCTCAAGAAAATTTAGTCACAGGATACCCGCCGCCGCATCGCGCGGGTACCCTGCTAGTATATCTTTATCAAAAGAAATAAATATCTAAACAAAGAAAACTTATTTAAGGTCAAAATTGGAGAAAAAATATTTTAAAAGTCAAGCGTAAAAATTTATTTTGAAACGGAGGTATTAATCTGTAAGTACATTATAAATAACTAGCAGGGTACCCGCGCGATGCGGCGGCGGGTACCCTGTGACTAAATTTTCTTCGGTGTTATAATTAGTGTTTTTTAATTATAATTTTTGAATCAAATCTTTTCATCTAAAAACATGTTCTATAACGATCTCGGCTTGCATGTCTAAACCCGAATTGAATCTGAGATCTTTTACTTTTTTGAATCTGGTGGTCTGATGATAGGTTATAAAGTCGAGCCATTTCGTCTGGCCTTTTTTTTATTTAACTCGGTTGAGGCTAAACTCCGTTGAGTTAGTTGAGTTAACCAAGTCCTTACATTTTATATTCCCGGCATATTGATTTTAGCATATTCTTGGCACTCAAAAAATTGACATTATAGTTTGTATTAGTATAAGATAGATGCTTTTTAGTTTTGTACAATGTGCATATGGTATTGTATATTTATGTAATGGGGTTTTTTATTAAGAGTATTAATTATAATTTTAAATTTAATTTTACCATATTGTATATTTAGCTTGTAAAATTGTATTCGTTATACAATGTTTTGGTTTGTTCATTAAAATGAGGTACAACATGTAGATATAGTAGTACCTCTTAATTTTTTTGCATTTAATAAGAAAGAGATACTAATCTCTTTTATAAAGGAGTTAGATTTGAGAACTTCTAAAAATAGTAAGGCTGAATGCCAATTTTAGTTACTAAATATAGCAAATTGTTGGTGTCTTTCCAACATTCTATACCATATAACTCTTTGTAACAATATTTTATTACAAACTTTGTAACGATAAATTTAAAATAATATTTTTATTTTAAATTGAAATATTTATTTATTTATTTAATATTCATAATAAATGCACAATATTTTCTAAAAATTTGTGTTTTTAATTCATTATCAGTTTTGATAAATTTTACTATTAACTATCAGTTTTTATCGATTATTTTTAGCGAGTTTATTTTGAAATCTTTTTACCCTTTTAACATTAATGTGAATATAAATTTAATAATTAAAATAGTAACATGTGTTTGCTTTAAAAATTATCATCAAATACTCTGCATTGCACAAATATGTATATTACAAATATGCCTAGTATGTGCTAAGGAGAATTTGAACTTACAAATATGCCTAGCATTGCACAAACATCATGCACAAACATCATGTATCTCATGCATGTGTGATGTGTTATGTGTGTTTAAGCAAATTTTCGTAAGGGAGTTTAGACCACGTAAGTATGCTCGGACTTTGTAAGAGTGATATAGCCTTGGCTCCATCAGTGGTTGTTGTAGCTCATTCAATTCATCACTTGGCTTAAAATAAAAAGAGAACACCGTTAGCTCGCTTCGAGTTTTGTAGTCGACACCAATCTCCGACGTGAGAGTAAGTATTGATATATGCGAGAAATGTGGAGAGATAAGTGGAGTAAAGAGTTAATCTGGTTGGGATAATTGGGGTGTGTGTAAGCTAGCTTGTCCGTCCCTTAGAGTAGACCTCTTCTATTCATACTACTCAGGTCTTACCCCGCGACACAGATTATCCCTGACAAGAACCGTAAGGCCATTGTTTGCTTGCTTAATGGTGTCCCACATCGCTTATAAGTATAAAATGAAGGTTATATTTAAGGGTGCAAGATCAGCATAACTAACGAGTATTTTGGTAGAATCTATCAGTATATCAAGTCAGGTTACATGGTTATCTTTCCAATCCTTTTTGGTTGCGGTTTCTTTTGTTGGTCATGTAACACATTTACGTATAAAATGCAGTTTCGGTTGGTTATAGGGGTGAAAAATCTTGCCTATATGGTAAAATATAAACTTTTTTGAGCACTTGTTTAAAAAAATAGGTTAAGGCGGAGCAAAGCCACCTGAAAATCGAACCCTTGACCTATTGTTTGAAAGTGTAAAAACTTATCGTTAAATCTTTTGATGAAATTTGAACATGTAAATAACAATATAATTTTTGTAAATGTGCAAACAAGAAATATATCTTTAACTAGTCGTCAAACACTTTTACGAAAATAGAAACTTCAACTAATTTACCATATAAGCTTAAGATTATAAAAACTTAGCTCCTGTAAATTTTTGTGAAATGGCTCAAATTAAATGATATTAACAAAGTAACAAGTTTAGTACGTTGGTATTTTATATCTTTTGCCCGGTATTTGTCTAAAGTTTAATATACCATGATGTTTTTTACTATTGTTGTTGGTCTTGTGCAATGATAGTAATAAAATTTAAAAATGGCATCTTTTGGAAATATGATATTTTCTTGAGCCTAATCTACTTGAATTAGGAATTCAAAGCACTTAAATACAATTGCAGAATCTGCCCTTTGGTTGCCTTTTGAATCTCTGGTTTGGTATGCAATGATATGACAACGATGTTTATCGATCTCGTTAACAGTTTTCCATTCAAATCTTGGGAGTATGTCACTTAATGGAATCAGGCATAAGACCACCCACACGCCAACCTTAGCAACATGGTAGCCGGCCATCCTAACGTCACATACCATTTTCAACTAGATTAAACAACAGCAGTACAGTAAGATGAAAACATGATATACATAAAGCTAGCCTTTACTAGATTTAACAACAGCAGTATTACAAATATATGAATATGTCACAGGAGACAAGGGATCTACACAACTACACAATGTTATGAAATGTGTCAAAACTCAGATATACATAAAGCTAGCCTTTACATGTTAAATTTCCGCAATCAGGTGTCTATTTCTATGTATCTTTCAAACAGTTTCTGTGTACACATATAGGAGCTCAAACAGATCAGCGGCACAAACCATAGCAGGAGCTATGAGTTGCTTGCTTGTCAGACAACAAAGTCAAGTTAGAAGGCATAGCTGCTGGGGCTCGCTACTAGCTTCTTTTACGTCCTGACAAGGTAATTAGGATGTTGAACTCAGTATCTTCGGTGAAAGAAAACTTGCCTAGTGCTTAGGTTATGATAAGTACTGTTACTTACCCAAGGTGAACAGCTTGTTCAGGTTGACAATCGAGAAGAGCGTCTATTACGTCATCTGAGGTTTCTTCCTCTGGTTCAACTTCATAGGTCGACAACAAACGTCTCTGTAATAATTACCAATCATCAGGAAAAAGGTGGTCAAAAGTGCAACTTAAGCACACCCAAGCAGAAAAAAAAATCACTCCCCCCTCCCTTTAATAAGAACTAATTTGAAAAATGACAATCTTGCTGGATCGACTGTGATCGATTAGCCAGTGGTATAATAGGAATCATGATATCATGCTGGTTTCTTGAAATGCGTGTGTGTGTTCCCTAAACTTTGAGGTTATCAAATTTAGTTAAAAAATCTTACATGATCCTCAAAAGCAGGGCTGGTCAAGTTGATGGAGAGGTTTCTCATTAGCAGCAATACCTGCAAAAAGGGGGAACGGAAAAAGGACTAGATAAGAAACAATGCATATAATGGGAGAAGAGATGTTATCATTTAGCAGCAGAGGCTATAATTTTAGATAACATACTGTTTCAACATCAATCGGGTCCATCTTCTTCAATTTATGTAAGTGACCACTGGTATTTGGATCAAAGACGCTACCGATAAACCCATATACTTGAGAAAAGTCCGGAAGAACTGCAGAAATGAGAAAAGAACAGCGTAAATCTTCAGGTGAAAGGATGGACAATCACATTGCGAAGAATTGAATTATGATTTGGTCCGACAATCATGAAAGCATGTTATACCAATATCACCAGAAATACCATATGTTGAAATTCAACGTTCCATTGACTCTCATGGTCAAGGGGTGGAGAAACGCAGATAACTGAGCAATATAAGTCAACCACTTACCTCTTAGTTGAAGCCCATGTGACCTTTGTTCATTTGTTTCGCTTGATGGTTGTGTTTTGAGAACAATCTCATTACTGCTGCAACAGTTATTAGCTTTTGGTTGGCCAGCGGATACCCTATCATCTGTAATGTAAAAAAGTCAAGATTAGAGATACCGTCAAACCCCGTCAAAATGAACATATCAACCCATATGAATTATTTACCTTTTACCACATAAGGATTATGGATTTGAGAAGCAGCTGCACCGGAGTTTTTCACAAGTTTAGACGAATTTGTCCCTAGTATATATCCAGGTTCACTCTGAGTATTTGACGTTTGAAAAGCTGACGTAACTTGAGAAACCACTGGAACTGTCCAATTGTAAAATAATAAACTTTACGTCAGTAATAAAGATTATAACTAGTGGAAGTAATAGCATTGTTTCAAACTGACCATTTTTTGCAGCCTTTTGCGGATACGGATGAGCAGCTTTCCTTTTAGGTCGAGGGGGTGGTAAATGTTCATTAGCACCACTTTTTTGGACCTTTAGAAAGTACTTCTGGGCATGACTACGAATCTGCAAACGGTGTTTTCTTATTAGTTTGATAATGCGTCCTTAAACAAGGGAATAAAACAAAGCTTGACATGATAATGTAGAATTGTTTGATCACATTTTAGAAGCTGAATTCTTCTAATACGAACAAGAAATGTACCTGAATGACAGTCTTTGAACCTATAAAAGCTTCAATTTTCTTCCAATCACGATCAAAGCTGTATACCAAAGAATTGAATAGCAATCAGTTATTTAATTACTTTGCTAATAATCTATCAACCAGGCACTGATGTCTAATCCTATGTAGAGAAAAATGTAATCAAGCATATGAAAATGAGAATAGATCTCAACTGTAGCATCTGATTACTACTACTCGAGGCCTTCTGTGATCCAAATAGGATCGAAGTTATTGTGCCCACTCCTAGCCTTGTTTGAGTACAACTATCTATTCTTAGGTCAAGAGCCTCTAGAAAGAGTTAAGAGATATATGCCCCGAGTCCCAACTGAATTGGAAGAAAATGAGGACTGTATGGAGTTTAAATTTGGGCAAAGAGCATCAAATACAATCGACATTAGAACAAGAGCGGAAACAGCAAGATGGCTAGTAATCAATAGCTCACCCCTGATACATTCCACACCAAGTGTAGTAATATCAAACATCCCGAGTATTATAAAACATCTCCCTGAGTAACCTTCCATTTGTTCTATTAAGTCCGATACACATGTACCTTCTCGTTCTCGCAGATTCATTTTCAGCAAATAAGGTACAACAAGTAGCACTCACAATTTCACAAGTACCCTTTGTCCCAACTTAAATGTCGATTTTCAATTTAAGAAAAGTGAGACCATGACACTTATTTAATCGGTACCTTATAAAAACATCTTGATTGGCTAAATTTAAAAGTGCACACGTGTTAAGCCCAAAGCCACACAAAGTAAACCGTGTAAAGCCATCCCTTTTTCGGAGGTTGTAACGACCACTACAGGGTGGTTGTTGTTGTTTGCACCAAGCACCAATGAAATTTCATCTTCTGACTTTAAAAAACTTGAATGTAAGTGAAAGTGAAGAATTACGATATGGCGGGACAAACCAAAATAGAAAGACAGAGGGACAAAACCACATCCTAGAAAATGCTAAAAAGGTCATTAAGGTTTAACATGGCCAATTAATATATCCTAGAAATACAAACTGAAATACAAACCAAGGTTCCAAGGTTCCACTAAGTGGTTTCTTACGGTTCTCGAGACCTGCCAAAGACTTTTTCTTCTTAGGCGAAGCGGATAAAGAATTTAACCATAACTAGGCGAGGGTTCGAGGAAGGTTTAACATGGCTAATTAATATCCTAGAAATAGAAACTGAAAATTACTAACAGGTGGAGAGCTTCAAGGAACTTGTCATGTTCAGGATCAGTCCAGCTTTCTCTAGACTTGGTAATGGTGTATGGTTTTCTCATCTTCTTATTAGACCCATCATCGTTAGTGGGTCCCACATTAGGAGTAACAACAGGAATGGCGGAATTATCAGAGGAGTAGAAGCCTCCTGTTTGTGGATTTAGAGATACCATGTTTGTTCGTGTCTGTCTGTGTTTTTTGTTTTTTGAAAAAGTAAAAGAGGAAAGTGTGCAAATTTATATATGTGGTTGGTTTCAAAACATGTTTTTTTGCTGTAACAAGAAGTCAATGGACAACTTGAGTGGCTCACATTAATCCCTCTTTTTGATTTATTTATTATGTCTTAATGAAATCATCAATTGTAAGAACATCTAAAATGCTCCAAGTACTTGGAGCAATTATGTCAATTATTGCTTAAGTAACAATATCTTGAAAATATTTATGACAACTACAACTAGTGAAAAACTTTTTCTTCAAAAACTTGACACAAGCAAGTCTTTCTTCCAAACCATCCAAAAAGCTTTTGTATACAATAGTGAAAAGTTATTAGAAAGCTTTTTCAAATAGTAAAAAACCGTTGTTTCCAAATATGTTTATTTTATCTTCTTGTCTTTATAGGTCTGTAAACAAAACATGTGTTGACTTGTCGAATGTATACATGTTTGGCGCGATGAGCTGAAGTAGTTGATGCTAAAATTTATATTACTAGTCAAAAGTTAAGTTATTTTTGCAAGCTGTAAGCTGCTAAGTGTAAGTTAATTATAATAAAAGTGTAGTAAATTATTTGTTAACTGTAAAATTAAAATATAAAATGATTTAAAAAACATAGTATTTAGATAAATTATATTATGTTTAGAAGGTATATCAGTAATTTACAGTTTACAGAGCTAGTTATTTAAAAAATTGTATGAATCTTTTATTTAAAAACTATTTGTTTAAAATTAAAAATTAACATTTCTAAAAAAGTTTTTATGCCAAACAAAGTTATTTATTTTAAAAAATATTATATTTATAACAAAAAGATAACAACTCTTAAAAAGCTTTGAAAAATTTCTTGTCAAACATGCCTTAAATTAAATTCAGATATAGATTTAGTTATTATGTGATACTCCATCCGTCCCTAAATAAGTGTCTACATGTTTATTTTGGGTTGTCCTTAAATAAATGTCCACTACCTAAAATAAATAAAAGTACATAGGTGACTTTTCCACAAATATTTACATTTTAATTTCTCCCAAATATTATGTTTGCTATGACTAATAAAGAATTTTAAATTCCCTAAATTCCTAAAATGGAGGATATTAGAATTACTCTAAAAAGTGGGAATTTTAATTTACTTCAAAATTATCTTTTATAAACTTTTTTCTAGTCGTTTTTATTCGGGTTTTTATATTTATATAAAAAATCATCAAATTTCAAAAATTTGTATAAAATTTATTTTTTTGGTTTTTATTTTTTTAAATAGCAAAAATAAAATTTATATAAAAAATTATATAAATTGTCTATAAAATTAAAATAATTTTTTTAATAAAATTTAAAGAAATTTTTTATAAAATTTATATAAATTCTATAAAAAATTATTGAAATTTTTTATTAAATTTATAAACCTTTTCTAAAAAATTTATATAAATTTTTTATACAAAATATTGAAATTTTTTTATAAAAATTTATATAACTTTCTATAGAAAATTTATAAATATTATATAACTTTTTTATAAAATTTTTATAAAAATTTTTATAAACTTTTTTAGTTAAAATTCAATTTTTAGTCTTTTCAATAAAAAATTTATAAAAAATGTTTATTCGTTAGTTGGTTCAACACAAATCAACATTTCAAAATATTATAAATTGTTGTCAATTAAACATGCTTAGGCATTTAAAATTCTAAAATTTTTATTCTTAAAAATTTTAATTTACTAGAATTTAGAATTGTAAGATATAAACAACACCTAAGTTTTATTTGAATAACTAGCTACAAGACTCGTGAAATTCACGGGTATTTTTAAGTAAAACTAAAAAATATAGTATTATGAAGTTATAAGTTAAAAAAAACACATCTTGATAAACTAACGTAAAATATATAGATGCTAATAATTAAACATACATTATATAAAACACAATACCCAAATATTTAAAGGGTTTTGCTAACAGCAGCCCTATGGGTTTTTCTTAAGGTTGCCATTTGTATAAAATTACATTAAATGAACTGATTATTTCCATATTTATATGTATTTAAATATTATAATTATGGAATGTGTAGTTAAACATGGAATGATTTATCATAATTAAATGTTGAATTATCAATTAAGTTATTTAAACATGGAAGGTTTTATATTAATTAAATGTTTAATTTTAATTATGGTAACCTTAAGAAAAACCCATAGGGTTGCTGTTAGCAAAACCCATATTTAAAATAAAATCACTTTTTTTTTTAGTTTCTATGGTTTACAAATCATCCAAAAAGAACTTGCCTTGATTTAGAAGATATATTTAAGTTGATTGTATAGTTGTAGTCTCGCATAGTCATATTTGTCTTGAAGGTTTTCATAATATCTCATGACTGATCAAATTACAAATCGTCCAAAAATATTTTTAAATCCTCAAAAACAAAAAGCATTCCACCATGGAATATACTATCAGACCAAACTTGAGGATCCCACAGATAATTATCGCGGGTAGAACTACACCAAGTTTAGAGTTTGCATCCATCCTAAAAATTGCACCAACCTTGAAGGAAACGTTTTTATCTAGTCGACAACATCTAAAATATGTTTTAAAATGACTCACGGGTTTATTCGCGAGCAATGAGTGGTACCCATAAGCACAAGCATTGACAAAAAAGTTTGTACCCGTAGCGAGTGACGGGCAAAAGATAAATTATAAGACTGGTGGGAGTGGGCTTCACCCCACTCGTGGGTTCCTTCCACTCACGCGCAGCCCCGCCCCCTATACTATAAGCCGCGCGCGACTCACTTTTCAACCCACAAAAAACCTTAGCAAACTCACCCAGGTGAGTTACATATCTTCGGGCCCCACCACTAATATAACCGTTTTTTTTAAATAAAAACAAAAAAAAAACTTTTTACCCAAAATTTACTAATAAATAACCTAACATCTTCTTCATTTTTCACACACAAAAAATCAAACATCTCATCTTCATCTCGATCTTTATCGCAATCAAAAATGGCATGCTCATTCCCACATACCAAAGTCGAGATTAAGGCTATAATTCAGAGACAAATAATTCAACAACAACGTCGTTACGATGAGCTTACGAAGTTAGGTGATGATTTCGATGCTGCGTCCGAAGAAAATACGAAATTGCGCACGAAATGTGGGATCTGCCGTGATCTCTCCCCACAAAAGCGTCAGTTACTCGACACGTATTTTAGAGATCAATCTGATATCGATTTCACTTTCCGGAGATCTATGTTTAGAAAGTCGATAAAATTGTAGGCTAGAATTGAAGAAAATACTAAATGGTTGAATAGCTTGGGTTCTTCGTCCCAATCTCAAACAACTCATATCGGTTCTTCGTCGCAACAACACCGAAGAAGAAATGAGTCGCCCGATCTACCCTTTTCAATTCCAAACGACTCAGATGGCAGAATGACTGACAATGAGGTGTATCAAGAATACCTAGATCAAAAAGTGTTGAGACAAACTCAGGAAGAAGAAGAAAGGGAAAGAAGGGAGCTGGAGGCGCAAATTATGGCGGAAGAAGATGAAGAAGAAACAATGCGTTGGGAGTTCCTGGTCAGCTTTCGGATTCAGATCCGGGAACTGACTAATCGTATTAAGTTTTTTTTTATATTTATGTTTTTTTTTAAATGTTGTTTTTAAATTTCCTATGTATCGTCTTTTAATTTCGTACTATGTTTTAATTTTATATGTACCAGTGTTTTAATAAAATGTATGAATAAAAAATATTTAATAAAAAGATGGGGTGATGTGGAGTGAGTTTGGGTGAGTTTGGTGAGTGCCATTATCTCCTGTAGTGAGTTTGGGTGAGTTTTGGTGAGTTTGGTAAAAAGCTGACGTGACGTTGAGGTGGAGGTGAGTGGGTTTCACCCCACTCCCACTAGTCTGAAAAGTGAGATTTCTAACTTTTGTATTATGAATAACATTTATTGTGAACTTAATATAAATATAATATAGAAATATAATAAAAGAAATAAATATTTTTATATATTACGACATCAAGTTACGCTTTAGAAACACTACAATTTCATCTTAACTACTAAAACACGTAGCTTGAACATGCCACAACGCCACCCTTATCCTATTTATGACCATGCTAACAACTCATTTGTGTTTCATTTTCAACGTAAACGCTTTAAACAAAAATAAAGTTTGACTATTGACTCATAAAACATCCACAACCTCATTATTCCTCTTTCCTAAAACAAAAAAAGACCAAATACCAGAAAACAAAAACATATAAAAACATCCTTAAAAAAAAAACTGTTTTCATCAATGGCCGGAACATCATCATCATCATCACCCATGTTCATAGACGGAGCAACAATCCAAACACTCCTCCCATACAAATCCTTAATCACCCACTTCCAAACCTCACTCCCATTCGCCACGTCATCCATCCAGTCCCCCTTACGTCACTCTCACCCCACTTCCTCCTCATCCACCCTCCTTCTCATGCCATCATGGTCCACGTCATCATCTTCACTTCCTTACATAGGTGTTAAGCTAGTCACTACTCACCCAGACAACAACCTTGTCAACTTACCTGGGGTCCACGCTACTTATGTTTTGTTCAGTTCTGTTACTGGTCAGAATCTGGCTTCTATGGATGGGACTGAGCTGACTCTTCGTCGTACGTCTTGTGTTTCGGCTTTGGCTTCGAGTTATTTGTCGAATGAGGAGTCCAAAGTGCTGGTTGTGGTTGGGGCTGGAGCTTTGGGGCCGCATTTGGTGAGGGCGCATTTGACGACTCGCCCGAGTGTTCGAAATGTGATGATATGGAATCGGAATTTAGGGAAAGCGAAGGATTTGGTGGAGAGGATGGGGAGGGGAGAGATGATGGAGGGGGTGAGGTTTGAGGTGTGTGAGGATTTGAAGACGGGTGTGAGGGGTGCGGATATTGTGACGTGCGCGACGAATAGTGAGAAGGCGTTGGTTTTGGGGGCGTGGTTGAAGGACGGGGCGCATTTGGATTTGGTTGGGTCGTATAAGCCGTCTATGAAGGAGTGTGACGATGAGGCGATTAGGAGAGGGAGGGTTTTTGTGGATAATGAAGTGGCGAAAGTTGAGGCTGGGGAGTTGGTTGGGGCGTTTGAACGAGGGGTGATTAAGGAAGAAGATGGAGTTGAAGGAGATTTGGTTGATTTGATTAAAGGAGTCAAGAGTGGGAGGAAAGATGGGAACGAGATTACTGTGTTTGTATCGGTTGGATCAGCAGTTGTGGACTTGCTGAGTGCTCAGTTAGCATACGAGACCATCACAGTCAAACCATAGACGCTACATAGAACATTTATATGCTAGAGTCAGCAATAAGAACACAGTTTTGCATTGCAATCAGTCTTTAATAATGTAAGCTACTGCTGAAATCCATTCTCAGATTGTTGTATGCATGTTCTGTATAAGCTTTTAAATTTGAATAAGTATGTGAATGGTTAGCAAATCATATGTATTTCTTCCTGAAATTGTCTATGCCACCATGCTTGGTAGTTTTTCTGTTGAGAATTTGACAGTATTGCATAATGATAGACCGATAAGAAACCGGTATTTGCTGTATAAAGGAGTGTTTGTTTAAGCTTATGAAACATATTATGTTTCATAAGCCCCAATTTTGTGGCTTATTTTGAGACTTATACCAATAAGTCTCGAGATAAGTCACAAAATTAAGGCTTATGAAATATAAGCTGAAAAAACATGTTATGTACAACAAATTTGAATGTTTGTTGGTATAACCTTGAAATTTTTTTAACTTGGAAATGTTAAGTGGTAGTACAGTTGAATGTGATGCGAGTTTATTATAGTTATACGTTTTAAACTTCATCTTTAACTAAACGTGTTGCCTTATATTCAATTTTGTAGCTACATTCAAGTTATAGAAATTCATTTGGTGTAATTGAGAACAAACATGATGGAAATGAATAGAATTATGTAATTGTTGTGATTTTTTGCTTAACAAATACAAAAGTTGAAACTGATCCCACATTGCCTCTTGTATCAATGTTTGCAATCGAGAGCTTACCATAAATAGGGAATTCTGGATGCAATCTACCATAATACTAACTCACCACTCATGGCTATCAACTTCTAGTTGATCTATTTTTTTGTTAAATTATTATAGCAATCTAGTTATTAAATTGATTAGCAGGAACTATTAAATTATTGATTGCAAATGTTTAAGGTTCTTTGACCTATGAGAAATATGTTCCTAATTGTTGATGCTGTATCGTTTGGGCTGCATTTGATTAGAGCTCATTTCAGTACTCGCCGGAGGATTATTTCTGCTATGATATGGAACCGAAGTTCAGGAAAAGCGCAAAAGTTGATTGAAGTGTTAAGAAAGGAATCGAGGGAATACAGTTTGAAGTATGTGAGGATTTAGTGTTTCCGGCAGGGGCTGTAGATGTGGTGACTTTGTGCCACAATAGCGAGAAGGCGTTGGTTTTTGGGGAAGTGATTGAACAAGACTAGGGAAAATGAAGTTGAAGGGGATCTTAGATGAAAAAGGGTTACTTTGTTTGTATCCGTTGGATCAGCTGTTGTAGACTTGTTGAGCCATGAGTGCTCAGCTCGTCGGTAATAAGAACACAATTTTGCAGTTCAAGCACTTTTTAATCATGATCTATTGGCAGATTGTTGTATGCATGTCATGTATAAATTGAATTTAGATAATCAAGTGTATGGTTAGCGAAGAATATGTATTTCTTCCTAAAACTGTCTCTGCCACCATGCTTGCTAATTCTTCTGTTGGTAACAAACCGGTAAATTTGCTGTATAAGATAAAAAAAACATGTCATGTAAGGAATTTGAATGTTTGTTGGCATGGTTGTGTTCAACGTTTGTTATGAAACACATGTTTTTGCAAACTTTCAAATGGAGAAATTACATGATCGTCATGAGTTAAACTTACAAGATTTATAAGTATCATTCTGCTATGCCTGTAGTATAAGATCGTCAAATCTATCTTTGACCAGAAGAAGCTTTTTGGACCGTTAGTCTAGCAGGTAAGTTTTCTTATGGTGGCTTTCTTCTCTGTTCCGTTCTTTAAATCTATCATGTGTGTCATGAGCTTGAACAAGAAAGAAACATTAATATGAAGAGTGCATAAGCAAAGCCACACAGGTAATATCTTATTCATCTTCACGTTTAAGCTACCTTTGACCATTTACATATTACATTTGTAAAAGCGTGTGTATTTTGTCCAGTTTTCTGATATATTCAGTGTCTTTCTTAATGTCTAATTTTCATACAAGATAAAAGAACAGTAACTTAATGTTACATAACAAATTACAGTTTTACTTCATTCATAAATCACATTGTATTTTACAGATAAAGTTTTATTCAAGTTACAGGAATCCATCTTCTCGTTTCCTGTTGTTCCACTCATAGAACCTGGCAAAAGATTCTTGGTCATCCGTGTACTTCTTACAGTTCAAAGACGCTCCTATGAGAAGAAGTATTGGAAATGTGATGATATGGAATCGAAATTTAAGGGAAAGCGAACGATTTGGTGGAGAGGATGGGGAGGGGAGAGATGGAGGGGGTGAGGTTTGAGGTGTGTGAGGATTTGGAGACGGGTGTGAGGGTTGCGGATATTGTGACGTGCGCGACGAATAGTGAGAAGGCGTTGGTTTTGGGGGAGTGGTTGAAGGACGGGGCGCATTTGGATTTGGTTGGGTCGTATAAGCCGTCTATGAAGGAGTGTGACGATGAGGCGATTAGGAGAGGGAGGGTTTTTGTGGATAATGAAGTGGCGAAGGTCGAGGCTGGGGAGTTGGTTGGGGCGTTTGAACGAGGGGTGATTAAGGAAGAAGATGGAGTTGAAGGAGATTTGGTTGATTTGATTAAAGGAGTCAAGAGTGGGAGGAAAGATGGGAACGAGATTACTGTGTTTGTGTCGGTTGGATCAGCAGTTGTGGACTTGCTGAGTGCTCAGTTAGCGTACGAAACCATCACAGTCAAACCATAGACGTTACATAGAACATTTATATGCTAGAGTCAGCAATAAGAACACAGTTTTGCATTGCAATCAGTCTTTAATAATGTAAGCTACTGCTGAAATCCGTTCTCAGATCGTTGTATGCGTGTTTTGTATAAGATATTGAATTTGAATAAGTATCTCTGCGACAATGCTTGCTATATTCGTAATGCTGTTGAGAATGTGACATTACTTTATGATGACAGACGGATAACATACCAATAAATTTCTTGTACAACAATTCTGAATGTTTGTTGTGAACTTGTGATACAATGTTTTTCAAAGGGTGAAATTACATGATTGTTAAGAGTTACAATCCATAGATTATAGAGTGCTGAAACTGAGCAGGAAACTATGGCTTGGTATCTATTTTGGAATCTGGTGTAGAACTTGTACAATGATCTGCATCGTTCTTGCTAAAGGTGTCACGATGGGTGGGTCGTGTAAAGGGTCGTATGGGCTCAAGGTTAAAATGGGTCAATTTGGTGCAGAACGAGTGGGGCTGGATTGACCTCTGCAAACGCAATTTTTTCTCTTTATTTGACCCGTTATAGCTTTATAGCTCCTTGGTATCTTATTTGACCCGTTAAGACAAAACACAACCCAAATCGGATCATTTGCTGGTAAAAGTTTTAAAAATGCCACCTCTTGTTTTTCTCCTCCTATCTAAAGTCTAAACTATATGTTCCTTTTTCCTTAATTTTAGTTGTTTGGCTGGGGAAAGTGTGCATTTCTACAATTAAAATATTCCTGTAAATGATCTTGTTAAAAGGGTTTACATGGTACACCACATAATTGAGAAGTGCAAACTAGCACAGCCGCACAGGTAATGTCTAATTCATCTTTATGTTTAAGCTACTTTTGACTATTTACAGGATTGATTATGAGATAAAATGTGCCTGCCATAGACGAGAACCAGACAAAATGTCTAATTTGCATACCAGATAAAAGACTGATATATTTAGTGTCTTTAATGTCTAATTTGCATACCAGATAAAAGAACAGTAACTTAATGTTGCATAACAAATTACAGTTTATTAACTTCATTCATAAATCACATTATATTTTACAGATAAAGTTCTTTTCAAGTTACATGACCCATATTCTTGTTTCCTGTTGTTCCGCTCATAGAACCTGGCAAACGATTCTTGGTCATCCGAGTACTTCTTAGAGTTCAAAGACGCTGCTATGAGAAGTACGTGTTGTTCATGAACTTGAACAAGTTAACGGTTACAATGTTTTTACCAAGATTAAGATCTGTACATTGCCCTACCAGTCCTTCTACCATGGCCACATTTTAAGTGACCACCTAGCCACTCATGGTTCATAGGTAAGTGGTTCAATTCACATAGACTATCAAAACCAGACATCGTCAAAAAAAGCTATTGCTACTACACTGAGAGGATATACCTTAACAAAACAAGATATCCACTGAACCATCTATCTTGACTTGTAAAAAGGTCGTAATCAAGAATAACTAGCCGATGAGCTGTAGAATAAACTCTTATAAATACATGGCAATCATTACCTTCCCGATCATGGATTACTTGATTCCTACCCAAAATAGTATATATGCGAGCGAACCTAACTTAGAGTTTAAAACTTTTCGATAAACAAGTGAACTCTTATATACGACCCACATTTACTCCAAAGACGTATTGGAGGACATAACAACGTATTAATACCAAATTCAGCTACAATGTACTGTCATACATACCACTATCACAGCAGTAACATTCAAAATCAACCATAACCCTTGTGAAAGTGGTAGTACAATTTGAATGTGATGCTGAGTTTTTCATAGTTATACGTTTTAAATTTCATCAACTAACCGTGTTGCCTTATATTCGATTTTGTAGCTGACGTTCAAGTTATAGAAATTCATTTTGTGTGATCGACAACAAAGATGATGGAAATGAATGGATTGTGTTATAGTTGTGATTTTTTGCTTAACAAACACAAAAGTTGAAACTGATCCCACATCGCCTCTTGTATCAATGTTTGCAATGGAGATCCCACCATAAATAGGGAAGGCTAGATGCAACATAACATCATACAATCTTTCATCAAGATTACATTTTAGCAAATTTTTATAGCTACTAATAGGAAAATAAAATTTTAGTTTAACCTCAAGAGTTTTTTAAAGTAAATTTTGTTTACTTTAAAAATTTCTCATGGTTAATTTAGTTTTTTGTTAAACTATTGTAACATTCTAGTTATTAAATTGATTTGCAGGAAATATTAAATTTTATGCAAATTGAAAATGTTCAAGGGTCTTTGATCTATGGGAAGTGTCATAGCGTCTTCATCAAGTAAAATGTTGTTAACGGTCGAGACATTTGATTAGGGCTCATTTATGGAACCGAAGTTCAAGAAAAGCATTTTTCTGCCAGGCTGTAGATGTGGTGACTTTGTGTGATAATAGCGAGAAGGCGTTAACGAGGGGCCATTAGGGAAAATGAAGATGAATGGGATCTTAGATGAAAAAGAGGTTACATGTAAGACTTTTGGTAAGTGCTTGCAAGATTCATGATAATGTGGAAGTTGGTGAATTTGCAGCTAATGATCTTTTTGAGGTGTATTCATGAGCTGCAGCTCCTTATGTTGAAATGGCTAGCATCTATATATGCATCAGAAGGACGATGGGATGGGGTTACAGATATAGTCCAATGCGTCCATGGACTACAAAACTTCCTATTAGTGTGAACGGTGGTATACAACAACTTGCTAGTTCTTCTATTTCAAGTTATCAAGATGGCATAAAGGAAGAGCCACATGATGTAGATGGTTTCGGTGCTCCACCTATTAGTGCAAGGAATGGATACTTACGGTGCTCCACCTAATAGCGCTTGGAACAGACAATATCAAGAAAACATAAAAAGCTATCTTGAATCTTGTGATGATTTTGGTAAACAACTAGTACTTTATAACCGTTCTGTTCACGGTGGAGGTGAACTTGAATCTTGCCCGAATCCCATCTCATATCAACATAATTTTCGAAATCAATCTCAAAGCGTACTGCCAGCTATAGTAGGTGCTTATACGGTTCAATGTGCTAACTGCTTTAAATGGAGACTTGTACCAACCCAAGAAAAATATGAGGAAATACGCCAACACATTACACAATATCCATGTGTGTGTGAAAGAGCACTTGAATGGGGTTCTGATGTTTCGTGTGATGACTGATGGTCCACCTGATATCAAACAAGACAGAAGCAGGCTTTGGCCTATTGACAAACCCAATATCGCGCAGACCCGTGTGGCAAAGGGATTTGAAGTGTAGGAAGCACAAAATTTGCTGATGTGTATGAAATCTTTCAGTTTCTTTTCAAGAGGTGGCAAAATGGGAGGTCGGGCGTTGGGTATCGGATCAAAACGGTTATTTTTGCACTAGTCAGAACGGGCCGGGTCAAGTTGGGTTGAGCGAAAACGCATTTTGTAAAAGAAACAGTTATATGGTTGTGATAATACTAAGAGAAACACTTTCTGGTTTGAATATTTCCAACAGACTTTAACCTACTTTCGACCCAGTCAACCCCATTCATAGAATAATGGGTCGAAATTGCCACCTCTTTTCTTCACCCTTTCTGAAATGTTGTGTTTTTTGGAGAGAAAAGAGATCTATGTTATGGACTTTATTAATCTAACTTTAAGTGGTCTTTCTTTATGGTTTTACGGATATTATAAATTCCCAACAGGCGTTACATTGCGCTCAAAACCAGAAATTGAAAGTATGTTTTGTACGTAATCACTTGAATGTAGCATCACATCTTTAACGGTTAACTGGTTCGTAATTATTTCTGGTAACCAGGTACTTGTTTGAACACACCGAGTATTTGGAACGAGGGGTGTCATTAGCACAGTTCTCGTTTGGGTGTTTGGGACCCCAAAACCAGTACAGGAGAAGTATGTAAGAAAACGCCCTACTCGTGTGGCGGCTATTCAAGATGGTAACTTTATGGGGTTGCCTGGTTCTGTTGAACCTTTGTCAGGTATTATGGATTCACATACATAGAAATATATGTGTACACATACCATAAACATATGTTATATTTAGTGGCAAGATTTCCAGGAAGTAGTACAGTGGTATCCCGGGTCATTTTTAGTAAGGATCAAGGGGGGGCGTCGATTACTATGCGTTAAATGTGATTATAAAAACAACATAGAAGCCTCTTGCGTTAAATGTGATTACAAAAACAACATTTGACCCGTTTTACCGTTTTCTTTGCAGCTAAGAGGGCTAGGAACCATCACTCCAAGTGATGGGTTTTTTGGGTGCCACGTCAGCGAAACCCACACTCACATTCACTTGGAAAAACAGGGGAGTCATCACTTGGGGGTCACTTGGAAAAAACAGCCAACTCACACTCACAAAATCACCACCACGCCCCGTGGGTTGACTCACTTCCACCGCCCACGCCGTGGGTTTTGGGCTTCGTCGGACTCATCACGCGGCCAACGCCGTGGGTTTGGCACCCCACGGCGCCACCACTCCGGGTGCTCTAAACCTCTTGCGTTAAATGTGATTACAAAAACAATATTAGGTCCAGAGTAGAACACAGATTTGCAGCTTGGTGTGTCTGGAGTGTCTACTCCATACGCTTTCAATCCATCACCATAGAAGCCAAGAAGCTCACCAGCTAAACGCAGACACAATTTCGACCAGATTCATATCAAATACAAGGCTTCAAAAAGATTACTCGGGTGATACAGTAATAAAAAAGTAGGTTGCCTATACTACCTCCCCTATATATATTGAACCACAACATTTCATAATCTCAACAAAAAACCACATCTTCAAACCCAGATCTTTTCTATAACAAAATCCCGAAAGTACCAACCATAAATTATGCCTCATGCATGCAACACCAGGATCATACTCACTACAACTTCTCCAATCATTTATAATAAAACACAATCAAAATCCGAAATGGCACAACTTCTCCGATTTTTAGTAGTAAACTAATTCCATATTTACCCAATCTATATATCAAAATTCCATATACACCCAACACACAAGTTTTGAGTGCATAAAATTAAATATTTCACAAACCGTTAATCGTTACGTAAAACAAAACATATTATCGCGACGAGAATTAAATCATCTATCTATCGAGGAGCACATCGACGAACTTTTTTTCGACTTTTTTTCTTAAGTCACGTTTGAGAGGAATTATATATGATTGATTCGTCACGAAACATATATGATTTTCAGAAAATCATATATGATTCATATCACGAATCATATATGATTTTCTGAAAATCATATATAATTCTCTCATACGTGACTTAAGAAAAAAAGTAAAAAAAAAAGTTCGTCATGTGCCCCTCGATAGATAGATGATTTAATTCTCGTTGTAATGGTGTATTTTTTTTTCGTTTAACGATTTACCGTTTGTGAGATAATTAATTTTTAAAAAAGTGATGAAAATGGGTTTTTAAAAAAATAGATAATTATAATTAGTTGAATAATTTAAAAGTTTACGTAGATTTAACTGTAAGCTTGATCAACTTGTACAAAGTAAAATATTTCCATCACATCCACCTTAAATGCACCTACTTTTGTCAAATGTTGCACCCCATCTTTCACCCCCCCTTCCAATTCTATATCACCAAACTCGGATACTACAGTCGTGAAACGTGGTTCGAGGTTAGCTATTCAAACTATGATTGTGAGTGGCTTCTCAGAGGACTCGCCTAATGTGTCCCGTTCTACATTCCGGATACTACTGGCAACCATACTGCGGACTAACGGGGTGTCGTTATCATCTGTCGCTCTTGAGGATGTGTATGTTATCTTTACAGATCTTGCATCACTTCCATCTGCTACTAACTGTACAGCTAACCTATGGAGTTTTTCAGCGAGTTTAAGATACAGTTTTGTAAGCTATGTTGCACGGGGACGGGTACTTAGAAACGCCAATGTCTCAAAACTCAAGGTACGAGTACGGCCAGAAACGTTTGTGTATTTTTTATAAATATATCTATATATATGTATTAATAAAATAAATACACATCAAACATACATTAAAAAAACTAAAACTAACTTATATATACACATATCAGATAACAAATTTTTCTATTTATTTTCAGAAAAAAAAAATTATTTATCGAAAACTAAATATATATATAAACGTAACCTATTAAATTCTAGTGTTGAATAATTAATATTAATTTTCATATTAGTAATCAACTACGTAGTAACGAACATGACTTTTTTTAACTAAAAAAATTAACACCCATTTTCATTTGATAATTCACATCAATAATATTAATGAATATATAAGTTTATATTTATTCGAATTTTTGTTTAAAAGAAAAGTAGACATGTAAAGCTTTTACAGTATTTAACATGAAACTCTTTTTTAATTTTAATAAATAGTGGGTCTGTTTCCAGTAATAATAAAACACACTAAATAAAATATTTATCTATTTCTCATTTTCTCTTTCCAATAGGTCTTCTTCTACCTCCATTTTCTTCCTCCATTAAAACAAGATCTAGTTTTTCTCTTAGGATTTGATTTCTGCTACAATATATATCGAAAATAAGCCTTAGAAACGCCTAAAAAGGCCCCAGAAACGTTTCTCAGACGTTTCATAGTATACACTAAACGTTTCCAGTCGACATGAAACGTTTCCTATTTTGAAGAAACGTTTCCAACGCGTTTCTGGACGTTTCCAGACGTTTCCCGTTTCCGAAACGTTTCCGGTACGGGAGACCTCACTCCGACGACGTTTCCACGCAACATAGTTTGTAAGTACCTGCAACGAAGGTCATGACATCAAAATGAGTAAGTGAATAATGTCACTAGAATTCTGGGAGAAGAATGGCCAGTAGTTGGCCACGGAAGGAGCTGAAAGCTTGAGCTGACAAAGTTTCACAGGACTGTAATTAGAAGGTTTACTGAAAAATGACTAACTTTTGTGATACCTTTTAAAAAATAAACTACACATCTGTATAAAGTAACGATGTAGCTGTATGTGCACAAGACCATACTATTTTCTCATCATTGTCGGGTATTTGAGAGATTCAAGACACGAAACCAAGTGGTGGTTCTATACTGAAAAGATCGAGGAAGGCCTGTAAGTACTACCAACAAATTTAAATAAAAATGGGTCATTAATTTGGGTTTTATCCCAAACGGGTTAAATGTTTACGTAAAAAGGAAACATCAAACAATCCAAAGATTTGTTTCTAGTGCATACACCGTATCAAATCATATCCTAGAAAGTTTCGGATTATTAACATCGTTTTGTAATCATAACTAACACATAAATCTCTAATAATGTATTTTAATAAATGACAAAAAGTTGGCATGTTTCAACCTGTTACTTACACCGACCAAATTATCCTATATCATTACCCTCGGTAAGAAAAATTATGCACACACTACGCATTGCAATAACGATGTTTTTGTGATCATAGGTAAAGATTTACCTTTTGTAAAGAATTAAAAAAAGATGGACGAAACTGTTACAAAAAAAAATGCATACAACCTCTTAAACTTAAAACATTTATTAGTCAAGTTTTGAGTAGTATTACCTCTGCAGAAACCGTTGGACGAGTGAATGTAGAAAACGGTATATACTTTTATTAAAATCAGATTACAATTAATAAAACTAACAGAATATAAAGACATGAAATAATAACAGTAATCAAGAAAGCAGTAAAACTAAGACGAGGCACGTGTTTAACACGCTTCCCTTAAAACAGAATCGTCGTCTGTTTCCCAGGGTACAACGTCCAAAGCTGGACTAAGCAAACTTGCCTGAAAGATCACGGAAGTCTTGCGTGTTTCTGATCGACGAGCTGCTGGAAAACGAACTGGTAATGGAGTAAAGAAAAAGCTTCGTTTTTCTGATGTATTTAACTGAATGAGAAGATGTTATATTTATACTAAAAACTTGACTTGTTCTCAAAGAAAATATATACCACAGTCAGGAAAATCTGTTATAAAAAGATACCGAAATCTGCCCGCACCCAAGCCAGTTTTGGAGCTGCATTCGTATCCGCAGGTCGCGCGCTCGTGCACAAGTTCAGTAGCTTCGAACCCGTTTTTGGCCTAGAAATCCCACTTTCTGCACCGCCCCCCTTGCGCGCGCGTAGGCGTGGGAGTAAAAACCCACAAATGAATATTGTAGGGTAGAAACTAGGATTTCCTTATAAACATGTTTTCACTTCATGTTTCAAGCGACGTGGGACAAAATATTTTCCAAATATTGTGTTTCACTTGACTCACTTTGAGACACGATATCTCATTCATATTAACTCCATATTGGACATACTTTAGCTCGTTGCGAAGCTCTCTTCGAGGAGAACACAAAACTACTAAGTACTACAAATATATATAACATATACATATATAAAATTATGTCCAAAGTATTGCAAAACAATATTTTGCAAAACATTTTCCAACAATCCCCCACATGAATGGGAATCGGTCGAAAACACACGAAAGTTTCGGCAAAATTTCTGCGGTTAAGTCCTACATAGGATAGGTAGGTGTAACCCTTTGAACGTTCCCTTGTGAGATGCACTTAGTCTCCTAGATCTGAGTAGACGCGATGTCCTTGAACTCAGCCTCTGTTTACGTAGACGACAATACACACTCACACAAGACTCTCTCTGACCTTTTCAAGTCCTCATAGTCGTGTTCGTTATGGTCATGAACACTCGCCTGGTTCTGCAAGAGCTCTTAGAAATTACGCCCCCACAATTTCCTTCGAAGCGACCCCACTTCTCTCTCACATAGGTGATTTCATCTTGAATCATTAAAAACATATGTTTTATGATTTCATCTTGAATCATTATGCTTTATGATTTCATCCTGAATCATTAAGCCATATGTTTAACCTCTCAACAAGTCACATTGTTCTAGGAATGGACTAGGAAAGTTCCTGTATTAAGTAACTCTTCCACATTGACGTGACTTCCCCCACATTTCTATGATTAGGTTGTCCTATTGAACCCAGATCTTGGGATCTCTAGTCAACTGGGTTAGGTTTTCCTTCATAGAAACTCATTCCTTCAAGGTCTTTAGTCCCATTCCTTTAGACGACTTACTAACTAACTCTCTGCTTAAGCATTTCGTAAGCGGATCCGCGGTGTTATCATTTGACTTCACATAGTCAATTAAGATAACTCCTGTTGAGAGTAGTTGTCGTACCGAATTATGTCGACGACGGATATGTCTAGACTTTCCATTATACATTGTGCTATGAGCTCTGCCAATTGCCGATTGACTATCACAATGTATACTAATGGCCGTTACTGGTTTAGGCCACCTGGGTATGTCCTCTACGAATTGACGTAGCCATTCCGCCTCTTCTCCGCATTTATCTAACGCGATAAATTCTGATTCCATCGTGGACTTAGCTATTACTGTTTGTTTGGAATACTTCCAAGATATGGCGGCCCCTCCCAGTGTAAACACATATCCACTGGTCGATCTAGAATCTTTTATGTCAGATATCCAATTTGCATCACTGTATCCTTCAATAACCGCTGGATATCTAGCATAATTCAGTCTATAATCACGACTGTATCTCAAATAATGAAGTACCCTAGTCATAGCTTTCCAATGTGCTTCAAATGGATTACTAGTATACCTACTCAGCCTGCTAACAGCATATGCTAAGTCACGTCGGGTACATGTCATCAAATACATTAACATGCCAATAATTCTTGAATACTCTAATTGGGCAACACCTGCGCCTCTATTTTTAGATAGATGCAAACTGGTATCAATTGGAGTTCTAGCTAGGCCGGAATCCCCCACATTATGAGTATTAAGAATTTTGTCCACGCAATGTGCTTGACTTAATGCAAGCCCACTTTGAGTTCGTATGATCTTTATTCCAAGGATCACATCAGCCAAACCCGTATCTTTCATGTCAAACTTTGATTTCAACATGTCTTTAGTAGACTTGATCATCTTGTCGTTACTGCCAACGATAAGCATATCATAAACATAAAGACACAAGATTACATATCCACTATTCGTGTCTTTGACATAAACACACTTGTCGCATTCATTAATTTTGAATCCACCCTATAGCATGGCGTGATCAAACTTTTGATGCCATTTTTTTGGAGCTTGCTTTAAGCCATACAATGACTTAACAAGCCTACAAACTTTGCTCTCTTGTCCAGGAGCCATGAAACCCTCGGGTTGATTCATGTATATTTCTTCTTCTAACTCTCCATTTAGAAAAGCTGTTTTCACATCCATTTGGTGAACTTCTAAATTTCTTAATGCGTCAATAGCAAGAATCATCCTAATAGAAGTTATTCTCGTAATAGGCGAATAAGTATCAAAGTAATCTAGACCTTCGCGTTGTCTAAAACCTTTGATCACCAATCTTGCTTTGTACTTATCAATGGTGCCATCAGCTTTCATCTTCTTCTTGAAGATCCATTTATAAGCTAGTGGTTTACAACCAGGAGGTAAATCCACGAGCTCCCAAGTATGATTTTGTAAAATAGACTCTATTTCACTATTAATCGCTTCTTTCCATCGATGCCCTTCCGAGGAATTTACAGCTTCTTGATAAGAAGTGGGTTCATTTTCTACCATAAAAGAGACAAAATTGGGTCCAAATGATTTCTCGGTTCTTGCTAGTTTGCTTCTTCTAGGTTCAACCTCTTCTTCATTGGGTTGATCTTGTCTCTCATCTTGGAGATCATTATCATCTCGTTGTCTCTTATCTTGGACAACTGCATCATCTATTCTAGACGTGCTTCCATTTTCCTTCTTTAAACAAGGAAATATGGTTTCAAAGAAGGACGCATTCCTTGATTCCATAACCGTGTTCTTGTGTATATATGGATTTTCGAATCATGTACAATGAAATGATACGCACTACTATTCTTAGCATATCCAATAAGTATACAATCCACATATTTAGGTCCAATCGTTTGGGCCTTAGGTGTCGGTACAGCTACCTTGGCTAGACACCCCTACACTCGTAAGTACTGATATGATGGTTTTGTTCCCATCCACAGTTCATATGGGGTTTCCTCTTTATCCTTACGAGGTATCTTGTTTAAAAGACAAGTAGCCGTTAGAATGGCTTCCCCCCACATGTCCCGGCTCAAACCAGAACTTAACAACATTGCATTAACCATTTCTTTCAAGGTACGGTTCTTCCTATCGGCAATACCGTTTTGCTGAGGTGAATAAGGAGCAGTAAACTCGTGTCTAATTCCATGTTTCGCACATAGATCAGCAAAAGGAGACACATATTCACCTCCTCTATCACTTCGTACAACCTTGATTTTCCTACCAAGTTTATTCTCAACTTCGGTTTTGTATAGAACAAACTTATCTATAGCTTCATCTTTACTTTTCAACAAGTAAACGTAGCAATACTTTGTGCAGTCATCAATAAACGTGATGAAGTACTTATTGCCACCTTTTGTGGGTAGTGATTTCAAATCACATATGTCTGTGTGTATCATATCAAGTGGTTCGGTTTTTCGTTCAACCGATTTGAAGATGATCTTGTAAGTTTGGCTTCGACACAAGTTTCACACTTATAATTTGAATCAATATGAAAATTTGGCATGCCATTAAATTTAATCAAACGACGCATTAAATTAAAATTAACATGTCCAAGACGGCCATGCCACACATTAGAAGACTCAATCAAGTAAGCAGAAGAATTCATTTTATTGATAGCATTCTTAACAACTATTACATTGAGCTTAAACATACCATTCAGGACATACCTCTTACCAACATACATTTGATTCTTAGAAAGTACAACTTTATCAGACTAAAAAACAAGACGAAAACCAAACTTATTCAAAAGCCATCCGGACACAAGATTCTTGCGAATCTCCAGAACATACAAGACTTTAGTCAACTTGAGCCCTTTCTCGGATGTCATCTTCAAAATAACATCTCCTTCGCCCTTGATATTAGCAGTTGCAGAGTTTCCCATGTACAACTTCTCTCCATTGTCAACCGCTCTGAAAGAGTGAAACATACTCTTGTCAGCACACAAATGACGGGTTGCCCCACTATCAACCCACCAATCATTATTATTAGAACCTACCAGCTTAACTTCAGAGATCATGGTAACGACGTCAGACACCATAGCAATCATGTCCACATTATCATTCACCATATTAGCCTCGCGTGGAGTCACCCGCTTTGGCGCTTTGCAATTAGCAGTACGATGACCTGGCTTGTCACAGTTGAAGCAATTTCCTTGGAACTTCTGCTTCGCAATTCCAGCCTTATGAGCAAGGTACTCAGAATTCCCTTTGCTCTTCTTGTCATTCTTCCCTTTTCCAAAGCTCTTGCCTTTGGACTTTAAAGAAGACGAACCATGCTCAACCATATTTGCCTTGGTAGAATCAAGTGTATAAGTGTTTTTCTAAGCCAGCTTCTTGTCCTCTTCAATACGAAGACGAACAACCAAGTCTTTGTAACACCCCCAAATTGGCCCAGCGGAAGCCTACGAGTATTGGGGTCTGTTACGTCATGATTATCCGAGTCTTGATCCGAGAGAACGACCTCTATGCCAAATATCACAATGTTGACTCCAAATAATCATTCAGTCAAGTACATGAGAATACATGCTTAAAAGTGTCAACACAAAGGTTGGCGAGTTCATAAGTTTTATTAAAATGTTTAAGACACTTTAAAAGTTTACAAGGACATCTACTAAAAGTAGTGTCGCAAAAACGTTCAGGAATCCAGAGTTTCACAATAAAGAGACATTACATCAAAGTTCAATCATAAATCAAAGTTTAGAACTAGCATAACAGTTAACACAAAAACTTCAGTTCATACACAGTTGTAATTCATGCTCACAGTTCATTTTAGTTCGGCTTTTAGGATTCATGAACTCATTCACACCCAAGTTCAATTCAGTAGCCACGGTCAATATACATACCAATGTCATATTCTCGGTTCATATCAGTATCACAATCGAGGTCACATATTAGAACTATAGCAATAAGCATATGAGCATCATACCAAACCAGCATATAAGTATCATGTTAAACTAGCATACAAGTATCATAACAGACCAGCATATAAACATCATGTCAACTAGCACACAAGAATCATA
The DNA here is from genome assembly GCA_025667525.1 of Glebionis coronaria. Taxonomy (NCBI): domain Eukaryota; kingdom Viridiplantae; phylum Streptophyta; class Magnoliopsida; order Asterales; family Asteraceae; genus Glebionis; species Glebionis coronaria. The sequence continues at coordinate 47,053,034 of CM046881.1, forward strand.
TCAGACCGGCATATAAACATCATGTCAAACTAGCACACAAGAATCATATCAGACCGGCATATAAACATCATGTCAAACTAGCACACAAGAATCATATCAGACCGGCATATAAACATCATGTCAAACTAGCATACAAGTGTCATATAAAAACCACATGCATGAATCACGTCAATACCACCCTAAGGATTAGATCAATCCACGTACAATAATCCTATCATATCTCATGCAGGAATCATGTCTGAATCACATAATAAATTCTTGTCAAGAGCATTTCATTACTATAGTCAAGATTCATATCGATATCACAAATAAAATTCATATCGGACCAATACATGATCGTAGTCAAGATTCATATCAATATCCATAGCAAGATCAAAGTTAAGATTCACATTCAAGATCATAGCAAGATCGACCGCAAAAGTTCCGTTCAAGTACCCAAGGCAACTATAGGAGATATAGTTCCAAGTGTAGGTTAAATTGGGTGTTTTAGTGTTTATGATAGCGCTAAGCTCGTGACACCGAAACTAGTGATCCAGTACATGCAATAGATTGCACATATAAATTGCCCCAATAGAGTACCTAGCCAAGATAACTCCGTTCATACAAATGGTACACACTCGTCCGGCGTCAGAATGCCCGAGTGGAGGTTGTCAACCCTCAATAGATCTATCCGTAACATAAGAGCTTACTCCAGCAGAGTAACTAACGATTCACGATAGTGGGGACTATGGCTAAAGCAACTTAGGCTAATCATAAACGAAGTTCACTGAGTGTTCACAGGGTTCAATTCTTTTTGCGTCCACAAGCAAGCACAAGCTGTCATTTCACTTCACAGTATTAAACATACAAAGCAGTTTAAAAGGAGCTATGGGATAGCTCAGATATTCACAAGTATAAATCATCGTTAACCCCAAATGTATAAACACACATGTCATGTAAACAGTCCACTAAAGCACAAGCACATACGCAATATAAGCAATCTTCAAAAAGATATCAACTTGTATTTATCACAAAAATTCATGGAAAGTGTAGACATATATATCGTAAACAATCATTGAAATGCATAACACGCATTTGACATCGACAAGCATGTATCTCCCCCAAAAGAGATTCAAAACATTTATAAAGCAATTTTGAAAAGAGAAAGAGGGGGGTATGAACTCACATCGATGTTGCAGAACAATTTGCAGAGACGTGAATACAAGAGCAGTGTAGCGTAGGCCGGAACTGCTCGATACCGGAAGTCACAGTTTATCTTATCGATCATCTCCCAACATCCCAAATCGATGCATCCAAGCTTTCCCGATGAAAAGTTTCATCAATACCATCGGTTCGTAAACCGTTTAAATCCCATGTCGAAATCGTCCGGTAATCGGTTCAGTAATCGGTTCGGTAATCGGTTCAGTGATCGGTTCGGTAATCGATTCAGTAAGGTGAAGCGAAAGATACCACCAAGGTATACAATATATATACCTAATATATATTGCACACGAGACAACGAAACATGTATATAATTCATATCTTGAATTATATAACAAGGACAAACAACACACGAATTACTCAGAATATACATGACACGCGACATGTACAAAACTCAAGTAGATGACAACAAAAGAATAAAATAATCCAAGCATGCAATACCTTGAAATTAATATAAAATTAAATAATTCGACACACTTTCAAAATCACCTATTTATTTAAGTAAAAATCATCTAATAAAAGAGGGTACACGTTTCAGAGTTCTAAATGGAGTTTCAAAAGTATATATAATAATTATGATTTTATAAAATAATATTTTATAAATCGTTGTTTCATTATTGTCCATTTAATATTTCTAAAAAGAGGGTTTTAATTTCTAAATAATATTTAAGAAAACTAAATAAATATTAAATTTATAAAAATTTCGGCATGACCTATTCGTTTATATAACGTTTTCCATAATCACAAAAATCACATTTTCGCTTTCAATCCGCGTTTCAAATACCCACATATCTTCATTATATCAAACTAATTATTGTCAAATCGTAAACAATAACTAAAATAATTTTACCGATAATCAAGTCGAAACTAAATCCAACACTTCCAACCAAACACTTCCAAAACTGCCATAAACCAATAACCAAACACCTCTAAAACTGTCACAAAACCCATATCCAAACGCCCCCTGTTGGGCTGTTAAACACGTTGCCAAACACTCCATAAGCTGATTTTAACCATTTTAAAAGGCCTAAACGGCTGTTAATCATAACCAAACGACACTAACGATCGTTAAATCATAAAATCAACCATACACTTATTAATTTAGATCTATACCCATTCTTACCAATAAAACATAATAAATGAATACAACACCAAAAATAAATAATTTGGCCACAAGCCCGACACCCTCATAGTGGTGGCTGTGGTGGCGGAACACACACACGAACACCACCGTTGAGGTGGTTCCGTGGTACTCGAATGAACAAACACCCCTTACGGGTCAGTTAACAATAAAACGAAACAAACACTCCTGGTGGTCTGGTGGGTTTTTCGTGGTGGTGTTAAGGCGGCAGCGAACAGTGGTGGAAGACCACTGTGATGGTGGCGGTTTTATTAGTAGGGACAGGTGGTGATGATGGCAGCGGGATGACACAAGGGTGGAGGTGGTGTTGCGTGATTTGAAGACCACGTGAAGTGGTGGAGGCGACTGGTGATGGTGGCGGGTCGTGATGGTGAAGGGGGTTGCGTGGTGATGTTGAAGGTGGAGGCGGCTGGAGTGGCGGATGGTGGTGATAACGAGTGGTGGTGGAGTCACGGTGGTGTAGGGTGGTAGCCGAAAATGATTTATAGGTTAGATCGGTTGGTGGATCGGGTACATCGGGTGACGGGGAGTATTTTTGGGCTCGCCGGATTTTTGGCCGGAAAAGGGTGACGGCGCCGGAAAACTTTCCGGTGGCCGGGTTTTATGAGAGAGAGAGAGTTTATTATTTTAGGGTTTGTATGTGTTTTATTTAGATGGAAATGAAAGAAAATATGTAGTTTTTCCTATTTATACTAATGAAATAATAGTTGTTAAAATTAAATGAGAAGTATAGTATAGTTGAGGGTTTATTATGTAAATTATTTTCACAACTTTTCTTTTATCTTGTTTAAACATGGCTCGGGACTCGATCGGGATCCGATAAAATTAGAATGAAAACTCGAAATTTTCGCCATTGCGTTTAAAATACTTTTTCCACGAAAATAGATCATTTATACGACTAGTAATTCATAAAAATCTTATAAATCCATTTAAATGTTAATTATCTATTAGGTTTCTCATACAAGGTTCGTTTAATGTAGTTAGCGAATGATTCGAGACACGAAACTTTCGTCATTGTTTTTAAAATAGATTTTCCATTAAAACTGACTATTTACTTGACTATTTTTCAAGAATATTTTGTAAACTCTTCTAAAACGTTGATTATTTATCAAGTATCTCGGACATGCTTCGTTTTAAAGAAAGGTGGACTTCAACTTGAATATTTCTCGTTTTTAGCAAACGTTATTGAAACAAATCATAAAGTAATTTAATAAATATTTTTATTAAATATCTCGTGAAAATTAAATATTAATTTAATTTTTATCGTGTCGGTACGCAGACTGTGAAATTGTCACATTTTGTCAAAGTATGTTCCGTTTTTAAACCCAATAAGTTCGGTAGCGCTGGAAAAATAAATTTTGAATAATAATTAATATAATCTATTATTATTTATAATAAGGAAAATTCTTTGGTGTTACATCATCCACGTGCTATTTTGAGTTTTGTCCTCAAAACTCGATCGTTGTTACTAGGTTTAGAAATGTCAAGAATGTCGGAAAGAAATAGGTAAAGCTGGAATGTATCCGAAAGGTTTGGCAATCAATCTGACAAAGTAGTAACAGTTCAAAGAACAGATATGGACAACTAGAAGCGAAGAGTTCGACAAGTCGCCAACATCTTAAATGTCGGTAAGGGTTCATAGAATAAATAAAGGACAATTAGAAGTGGAGAATTTTAGCAAGTCGTCGACTCAGAAAAGTTGAAATAGGGTTCACAGCAGTCAGCTTGTTAGACTCACGTCGATCGGTGTTCATTCGGAAAAATCCGTGCAACAATTCATGAGTCAAAAGAAACACATTCCATAATTGGAATCATAGAATAATAACGTAAATATGAAATGATGTCAGATGTGCTTAAGGCCACTTGTTTATAATTCACATTTACATACAGAGGCGTCCTAATCTATGTAAATATAAATAATAAACCTCTGGTTAAGCGATTTATAACTTCTTTATTCAAATGTAAAGGCGTCCCAATCCATTTCAATAAAGACCTCATAACTCATCTTACTCAATTATTCTCGACAAGACTTACCATCAAAATAAATAAAGTATCTAAGGAGATAGATATTACCAAAAGGGTTTACAGCCAGTTTATTTACACCTTCCGTATTCAAACGTCCCATACCATCTCAATACGGAACCATAAATAAACTTCGGGTCTGGTGGCTTATGATGTCACATTCGGACGTCTCATACCATCTAAATACAAAATCATAATTAACTTGTCATCAGGAGACTCATGTTCCATATTTAAACGTCCCATTCCATTTAAATGTGAAATCATAAGTACCCTGATTGTAGTCACACCGCAGCATTTAGACAGGCAAACCATCCAAATGATATAACATAAAATTACGTCATATAATCAAAATGAGACGTCGACCAGTTACACTCCAATAATTAGCGTTCGTGATAACGTGAGCGTAGACGTGTATGGAGTGTAAGGTCATAAATCGTAATCAAAAAGATAATATATCATAATAGTTATCAGCGGAAAAATCTCATTGAAAATAGTTATAATCTCTAAAACGTTATTAGAGGAAATTGTCAAAAGCAAGCGCAGGAGTCATCAGTGAGTTGCTTTCCATAAATAGACGTTCAAATTAATAAGCGGTAGAAAGTAAATTCCAATCACGCAATAACGTGCGCAATAACACGTACCAGACAAGGAACCCGTATATAACATAATGATATATTATAATAGTTATCAAATAATTAAAGGAATTAGCCAATTACATGAGTCTCACTCATCGTCGAGGGAGACTCGTAAATAAGTACAAATGTATATATAAAACAGTCGTAACTACGTAATGCATATAGTCAGGTGGCAGCATATAAAGCAATCATAAACAGATAAGGAAACGATATCTACGATGCATAAAGCAATCGCAAGCAGAAGTCACGCATCAGTATATAAGGTAATAGTAAACACGTAAATTAACATTTATTGCATCCCAAAACATTAAACATATGAAGCAGTTCGATATGGATTATAGACTCGTCTCAAGCAAAGATTCAATCCACACAAGTAAGGTCAAGTAATAACGAACAACACTAGCAGCAATCTAAACACAATACTATAGTTCAGGTGCGGACAAATAAATCACATAAGCCTATCACATATGTCACTCGCCAATCATGTGCTTAGTTTTATAGATAAAATAAGACTCGTCGAAATCATATAGTTAATATTAGTATCTTATACTTAGGCAAAAATATTTATTTTTGACTTGACGTGATTTCAAAAGTTCTTCGATGTAAATTTTAATTTACCCAAATTTAATTTAGTAAATTTCGCCACACACTTTTTACGAAAAATTCGATAGCCTTTCGGCGTCATTTCAAAATTTGCCATTTTTAGTATGTACTCAAATCTCGATCAAAGTCTCATATTTTTAACACTTTCTCCAATCACAGTCAACCAATAGCTTATTTTCCGCAAAATACTCACTTACAACGTTCATGTAGTAACAATTGCCAATTAAGTCCAATACACGCTTTTACCCCTTTTCAAAACGTTTCCAGCAATCATATGCAACATTTTATACTCATCTCGACACTCAAAATAGCTCGGTTTAACTCAAAAACGTTCTTTCGACCATATTTAAATTTTTGATAGTAAGTAAACTTTTAGCGTTTCCACAAAAATTAAATTTTCCATCAACAAATTTCAAACACACATATCCTGCTCATTCAAATTCGGTGTTTGCTCACAATATATCAAAACGAAGTTATTAACTTGTACTTTCACGATCTCGTGCTAATCTAGTGTCAAAACAATTTTTATAACGCTTTAAGCTCAATATTGATTTAGGACAGAATGTATAACTTTTGTAAAAATATATTTTGACCACTTTTAAACACACCCACTTATAGCAACACTGCTATTTACACCCAAAACTCATAAACACCAGTGATTTATAAAAAAACATACTTCCATCCATAGATTCTATAAATACTACAACTATATTTTTATAAAAACTATATTTATGTTTTTAAATTATATAGATTTAGTAAATCGGTCATAAAAATATATAGATCTACAAGATACAATGTAGAAAAGAACTTTACTTCTTTCATTTTTCAAGAAAACACATGATAAGTGACAACATGCAGAGATCTAAACAATGCAAGAATAAAATTAACGAAATATATGATATATTACTTTATGAGCAACACATAAGGTAATAACAAACATGTAGGTCAAATACCCATATAACAGCGCATGAAACAATCACAACATGTAAAGTAAACATTCATATCACAGCGGAACGAGAGATCGCAAACATGCATGGAAAGTTTTCATATAGCAGCGGATAAGAAATCATATTATGTGAAGCACGTATTCATATATTAGAAGAATAAGCATAATCACATGCTAAAACACAAGAGTGCATCGGTTATAGTCTAGGCCTATACAATAACACCTAGTTCTCTATAACCAAGGCTCTGATACCAATCTGTAACACCCCCAAATTGGCCCAGCGAAAGCCCACGAGTATTGGGGTCTGTTACGTCATGATTATCCGAGTCTTGATCCGAGATAACGACCTCTATGCCAAATATCACAATGTTGACTCCAAATAATCATTCAGTCAAGTACCTGAGAATACATGCTTAAAAGTGTCAACACAAAGGTTGGCGAGTTCATAAGTTTTATTAAAATTTTTAAGACACTTTAAAAGTTTACAAGGACATCTACTAAAAGTAGTGTCGTAAAAACGTTCAGGAATCTAGAGTTTCACAATAAAAAGACATTACATCAAAGTTCAATCATAAATCAAAGTTTAGAACTAGCATAACAGTTAACACAAAAACTTCAGTTCATACACAATTGTAATTCATGCTTACAGTTCATTTCAGTTCGGCTTTTAGGATTCATGAACTCATTCACACCCAAGTTCAATTCAGTAGCCACGGTCAATATACATACCAATGTCATATTCTCGGTTCATATCAGTATCACAATCGAGGTCACATATTAGAACTATAGCAATAAGCATATGAGCATCATACCAAACCAGCATATAAGTATCATGTTAAACTAGCATACAAGTATCATAACAGACCAGCATATAAACATCATGTCAACTAGCACACAAGAATCATATCAGACCGGCATATAAACATCATGTCAAACTAGCACACAAGAATCATATCAGACCGGCATATAAACATCATGTCAAACTAGCACACAAGAATCATATCAGACCGGCATATAAACATCATGTCAAACTAGCATACAAGTGTCATATAAAAACCACATGCATGAATCACGTCAATACCACCCTAAGGATTAGATCAATCCACGTACAATAATCCTATCATATCTCATGCAGGAATCATGTCTGAATCACATAATAAATTCTTGTCAAGAGCATTTCATTACTATAGTCAAGATTCATATCGATATCACAAATAAAATTCATATCGGACCAATACATGATCGTAGTCAAGATTCATATCAATATCCATAGCAAGATCAAAGTCAAGATTCACATTCAAGATCATAGCAAGATCGACCGCAAAAGTTCCGTTCAAGTATCCAAGGCAACTATAGGAGATATAGTTCCAAGTGTAGGTTAAATTGGGTGTTTCAGTGTTTATGATAGAGCTAAGCTCGTGACATCGAAACTAGTGATCCAGTACATGCAATAGATTGCACATATAAATTGCCCCAATAGAGTACCTAGGCAAGATAACTCCGTTCATACAAATGGTACACACTCGTCCGGCGTCAGAATGCCCGAGTGGAGGTTGTCAACCCTCAATAGATCTATCCGTAACATAAGAGCTTACGCCAGCAGAGTAACTAATGATTCACGATAGTGGGGACTATGGCTAAAGCAACTTAGGCTAATCATAAACGAAGTTCACTGAGTGTTCACAGGGTTCAATTCTTTTTGCGTCCACAAGCAAGCACAAGCAGTCATTTCACTTCACAGTATTAAAAATACAAAGCAGTTTAAAAGGAGCTATGGGATAGCTCAGATATTCACAAGTATAAATCATCGTTAACCCCAAATGTATAAACACACATGTCATGTAAGCATTCCACTAAAGCACAAGCACGTACGCAATATAAGCAATCTTCAAAAAGATATCAACTTGTATTTATCACAAAAATGCATGGAAAGTGTAGACATATATATCGTAAACAATCATTGAAATGCATAACACGCATTTGACATCGACAAGCATGTATCTCCCCCAAAAGAGATTCAAAACATTTATAAAGCAATTTTGAAAAGAGAAAGAGGGGGGGGTATGAACTCACATCGATGTTGTAGAACAATTTGCAGAGACGTGAATACAAGAGCAGTGTAGCGTAGGCCGGAACTGCTCGATACCGGAAGTCACAGTTTATCTTATCGATCATCTCCCAGCATCCCAAATCGATGCATCCAAGCTTTCCCGATGAAAAGTTTCATCAATACCATCGGTTCGTAAACCGTTTAAATCCCATGTCGAAATCGTCCGGTAATCGGTTCAGTAATCGGTTCGGTAATCGGTTCAGTGATCGGTTCGGTAATCGATTCAGTAAGGTGAAGCGAAAGATACCACCAAGGTATACAATATATATACCTAATATATATTGCACACGAGACAACGAAACATGTATATAATTCATATCTTGAATTATATAACAAGGACAAACAACACACGAATTACTCAGAATATACATGACACGCGACATGTACAAAACTCAAGGAGATGACAACAAAAGAATAAATAAATCCAAGCATGCAATACCTTGCAATTAATATAAACTTAAATAATTCGACACACTTTCAAAATCACCTATTTATTTAAGTAAAAATCATCTAATAAAAGAGGGTACACGTTTCAGAGTTCCAAATGGAGTTTCAAAAGTATATATAATAATTATGATTTTATAAAATAATATTTTATAAATCGTTGTTTCATTATTGTCCATTTAATATTTCTAAAAAGAGGGTTTTAATTTCTAAATAATATTTAAGAAAACTAAATAAATATTAAATTTATAAAAATTTCGGCATGACCTATTCGTTTATATAACGTTTTCCATAATCACAAAACATCACATTTTCGCTTTCAATCCGCGTTTCAAATACCCACATATCTTCATTATATCAAACTAATTATTGTCAAATCGTAAACAATAATTAAAATAATTTTTCCCATAATCAAGTCGAAACTAAATCCAACACTTCCAACCAAACACTTCCAAAACTGCCATAAACCAATAACCAAACACCTCTAAAACTGTCACAAAACCCATATCCAAACGCCCCCTGTTGGGCTGTTAAACACGTTGCCAAACACTCCATAAGCTGATTTTAACCATTTTAAAAGGCCTTAACGGCTGTTAATCATAACCAAACGACACTAACGATAGTTAAATCATAAAATCAACCATACACTTATTAATTTAGATCTATACCCATTCTTACCAATAAAACATAATAAATGAATACAACACCAAAAATAGATAATTTTGCCACAAGCCCGACACCCTCATAGTGGTGGCTGTGGTGGCGGAACACACACACGAACACCATCGTTGAGGTGGTTTCGTGGTACTCGAATGAACAAACACCCCTTACGGGCCAGTTAACAATAAAACGAAACAAACACTCCTGGTGGTCTGGTGGGTTTTTCGTGGTGGTGTTAAGGCGGCAGCGAATAGTGGTGGAAGACCACTGTGATGGTGGCGGTTTTATTAGTAGGGACAGGTGGTGATGATGGCAGCGGGATGACACAAGGGTGGAGGTGGTTTTGCATGATTTGAAGACCACATGAAGTGGTGGAGGCGACTGGTGATGGTGGCGGGTCGTGATGGTGAAGGGGGTTGCGTGGTGATGTTGAAGGTGGAGGCGGCTGGAGTGGCGGATGGTGGTGATAACGAGTGGTGGTGGAGTCACGGTGGTGTAGGGTGGTAGCCGAAAATGATTTATAGGTTAGGTCGGTTGGTGGATCGGGTACATCGGGTGACGGGGAGTATTTTTGGGCTCGCCGGATTTTTGGCCGGAAAAGGGTGACGGCGCCGGAAAACTTTCCGGTGGCCGGATTTTATGAGAGAGAGAGAGAGTTTATTATTTTAGGGTTTGTATGTGTTTTATTTAGATGGAAATGAAAGAAAATATGTAGTTTTTCCTATTTATACTAATGAAATAATAGTTGTTAAAATTAAATGAGAAGTATAGTATAGTTGAGGGTTTATTATGTAAATTATTTTCACAACTTTTCTTTTATCTTGTTTAAACATGGCTCAGGACTCGATCGGGATCCGATAAAATTAGAATGAAAACTCGAAATTTTCGCCATTGCGTTTAAAATACTTTTTCCACGAAAATAGATCATTTATACGACTAGTAATTCATAAAAATCTTATAAATCCATTTAAATGTTAATTATCTACTAGGTTTCTCATACAAGGTTCGTTTAATGTAGTTAGCGAATGATTCGAGACACGAAACTTTCGTCACTATTTTTAAAATAGATTTTCCATTAAAACTGACTATTTACTTGACTATTTTTCAAGAATATTTTGTAAACGCTTCTAAAACGTTGATTATTTATCAAGTATCTCGGACAGGCTTCGTTTTAAAGAAAGGTGGACTTCAACTTGAATATTTCTCGTTTTTAGCAAACGTTATTGAAACAAATCATAAAGTAATTTAATAAATATTTTTATTAAATATCTCGTGAAAATTAAATATTAATTTAATTTTTATCGTGTCGGTACGCAAACTGTGAAATTGTCAGATTTTGTCAAAGTATGTTCCGTTTTCAAATCCAATAAGTTCGGTAGCGCTGGAAAAATAAATTTTGAATAATAATTAATATAATCTATTATTATTTATAATAAGGAAAATTCTTTGGTGTTACAGTCTTCAACAGTCATCTCCTTTTGCTTATGCTTCAAGTAGTTTTTAAATTCTACCCAACTTTGAGGTAACTTTTCAATGATAGCAGCAACTTGAAAAGTTTCACTCAAAGTCATACCCTCAACATGAATGTCGTGTAGCAAAACCTGCAGATCTTGAACCTGAGTTATCACACTCTTTGAATCAACCATCTTGTAATCCAAAAAATGAGCTACCACGAACTTCTTTGTACCAACATCCTCAGTTTTGTACTTGCGTTCCAACGACTCCCATAATTCTTTGGCGGTCTTAGTCTTGCAGTACACATTGTACAAAGAGTCCACCTATAACACCCCCAATTTACCACGCAGCAGAATACCACTTTGGGCGTTATTTCATAGTACATCACACACAATTACAGAAAACAACCTCAAAAGAGACGTTTAAGATAAACATAAAAGATTATTTATAACCATTGTCTAAAACATTTCCAACCCAAAAATGATGTTTACGTCAGAGTAGCGTTACTTGTCCCCAAAGATCTCAACCCAAAACATAACAACTTTTACCACAATATGACAATAATTAATTTGATAAAAAAGGGAAGGAAATCCAAAATTTTAGACCAGTAAAGCACCAACTCCCTCCATGCATGCTCCGCTGCTATCAGTCTTGATTACCTGAAACACAAGCTTAAAATCGTCAACACAACGGTTGAGCGAATCTATAGGTTTATCAAATCATAAGTTGAACATAAGTATTAAAAACCAATCATGACCATTCAATAGCATTGTCGTACTCACAATCGATTATTCAAGGATATTATCTTTAGCAATAGCTAATAATTGTGTTTAAGCTCGTGACACTAATCCGTTAACTCAATCACCCGCGTACATAGACCAGCATGATTTAAGTGAAACCAGAGCCCATTCTAAAGGCATTAGTTGTAATTATACCTTATTTCTTATCACAAGTTGTCCGTCCGCAGAGGGTACTCAACGTACTAGCTCTCGTCTCGGATAGGATCGTCAAGCCCATAGTACTATCAATTGTATAAGCGGCTATCTCCAACCGACACAAGGGCAAGACAGTAGTTAATAGTTCACGAATTTAGGGACTTTTACAACTAGGTACTCAACATAATTCAAGGCAACATTCGGGTCCAACAATCATTCATGACTTATGTTCATTTTCATTTAAATAGCATGTGTCCCCTCGCGGGTAAAAACATTTGAAATAAGTAAAGAGAGAGGCTATAGACTCACCTTGCGTAGTAGTAGTGGTTCTAGCGAAGACATAACGAGAAATATCACCGACGATGTGGATGCCCGGGAAAATCTAACACGTGACCTAAAGAAACCAAAGTACGAAAACCAAATCAATACTCCGTGTACATTATTGTACTAAACACACGCATATAAAAACACTTACTGCTTATGAAAACTCACGCCACAACCCAACAAGTAATTGCTACTAGACTTATACTATTTATCTACTTAATTAAAGTTGCTTCCCATTTATAATTTTGCCGGTACTTACCAAAAGTACGGGCTGTTTTCTATGACTTAAGCATTTCTATAAATTGCATGAAAATTTGTAAAAATACCTTATAACCTGTAGAAAACCCATTTTAAATCCCATAAAAAGTTTCCACTTTTAAGACCCATTACTCATTACATCTCTAGACGTAAACCTTTTGGACTGATTTTGCACTTCTAACATGTAAGACTTGTTTGACTCATTTAAAAGACACCATTTGCTAATTTGACCATTAAGTCTAAAAATAGACTCAAAGATGCAGGTTTGAAACCAAAGAACAACTTTCAATCATTTATAAAACTCTATCTATGGTCCCCGGGATTTGACCCAAAACCAAACATAATTTCGGATTATGTTGATTCTCATCTCCCGGTACACGAACTTTCAAAATAGCATAACTTTTGACTCGTTTGGAGTCATAAGCTCTACCTTATACCAAAACGAAGCTAAGACAAAGCTCTACAACTACATCCTATGTTTATAACCTGTTTACAAAATTAAACCCACGAAAAATATGCCTAAACAATCTGCCTAAAATTTCCTTCTTCAAAATCAATCCAACACTTGATTCCAATCCAATCTAATATCACCTAGACTAATTCTAACCACTTATGATCATTCCCAAACACCCCAAACAGCCTATACTACCAAGAACATAAAATCTTCATGAAAACCCAAATCCTAAATCACACATGCATTAAGTTTATCCTATTTAAAAACATCAAAAACAACATTATAAACACAAACCCACATCATAAATCATCAACCATCAAAAGTCAAACCAAAACCCCTTTTTGCCGTGGGGTATGGTGACCAAAATACCCAAAATAATCAGCCCCCAACTCGTTTTATTGATGAATTAACATTATAAACACATGAATTAAACGTGTGTATAGTTTAATTAGATCAAAACCCATTTTTGAAAAATCATAAATTTTTGGAAAAATCAATGGATGCATGTATGTTATTGTTGGTGGAATTTACTTACAATGATGAAAGAAAGGTGGGTCTTTGATTGGATTCTTCAAAAACCAAGTTTGAAAAATGGTGGTGGTGGTTCCATGGTGGTGGTGTGGCCGACGGTTAAAGGAGAGAAAAGGAGGAGGAGAAGAAATTTTTTGAATGATTTTTGGTTGTGTGTTTTTACTTCCTCCCATTTTGTAAAAATTTGAGGGACTTGTTTTGTCAAATGGGCTTTCTTTTGGCCTTATTTTTAAACGACCTTTTTAAAGAGCGAGAACCGACTCACTAGTCGGTTTTGAAAATTTACGGGAGTCGGGTTTCGTCCCGGCTACCTCGAAATACTTTTAATGGCTCAAACGCACACAAAACGAATATACATATGGTCCCGACTCGACTTAACACATAAGAAAAATAAAATCTCAAAAAACTCTAATATCGATCAATCGATAACAAAATATAAATTTTGGGCATCCGTCGGTATCGTAGTCGTTATCGGTACTTCTTAAATCGTCAAACGTAAAAATTAAGGTCTCGATCATTGGTTTCAAATTAAATCGTCAAATATATAACAAACGAAATTTCTTTAAAATTTCAAAAATATACGTAAATTAGGGTAAAATAAATGACGTTGGGTTCGGGGTATCACATCCTCCCCTCCTTAAGGGAGCGACGTCAGGGTACTTCTCCCTAAAGAGGTCTTCACGTTCCGACGTGGACTTCGGTTCACGTCTCAGGTTCCATCAGACCTTCACAATGAGTATTCTACCTTGCTTTAATCTCTTAACCTCTCGATCCATTATCTCCGTTGGTTCTTCTATGACGTGCAACTTGTCGTCCTGTTGGGTTTCATTCACTTGGGTAACTAAACCATTATCCGCCACACAATTCTTCAAATTCGACACATGAAGAGTATTATCATTTTCACGAAGTTCATCCGACAGCTCCAACTAGTAGACAACTGGTCCAACATACCTTTGGCTCCACTTCTCTTATTTTCCAAAACGAATCACGCCTTTCCACGACGATACCTTTAACATTACCATGTCTCAAACTTCAATTTCCAACTGCTTCCTACGGTTATCAATATATTTCTTCTCACGGCTTCTCGCTGTTAACAAATGACCCTCAATCTACACAATCCTTTCCGTATTCTCTTGAATCATTTTAGGTCCATTCAACTGACTTTTCCTTACTTCACTCCATCCAACTGGTGATCTACACTTTCCTCCACCCAACAATTCGAATGGTGCAGCTTTAGTACTAGCATGGTAATTGTTGTTGTACAAGGATTCTATCAAGGACACGTGTCGACCTCAACTACTACCAAAATCAAACACACATGCTCGGAGCATGTCTTCTAACATTCGAATCGTCCTTTCACTTGGTCCATCAATCTCATAAAGATAATTATTCATAAAAGAAAAGCGCACGGGTCGCACATAACCCCATTGAAAACGTTCATAATATACAAGACGAAGTAATAAATACTAGTCGTACAAAATCACCTTATTGCAATATTAC